>CM076601.1:117762500-119012500 GCA_038502835.1 Octonoba sinensis | reverse complement strand
AAAATTTACAAAAATACCTTTCCAAACCTGTTTAACAGAAGGTAACCAGCGATTAAAAATCACTGATTTCTAAAGATGAGAATGATATAAAAATTAATTCTACGATGATTGAAACATCAGTAGTAAAAGAAATATAGAACATCTGCTTGATAAAGTACTTGCAAAAAAGTTTAAATCTAAAACAAAAATAAAAGATTATAATTTTACTTAACATATGATTTTTTTTCTTTTTGTTTTGTTTTCTTTCTTGCTTTTTGGCATGCTACTTGATTATGAGTATTATCTGCATGCAAACTGACTACCTACTACATTTCATATGTATGTATGTATATATATATGTATATATATATATAGCCAGACCTCGATATAAGGTCACCCTGCATGTAAGGCCACTTTTTTAAAGTCCCGGCTCATTGAATATCGAATATGTATGAATCTGTTATAAGGTCATTTTCAAGAATTCCCGAACGGTGGCCTTATATCAAGGTCTGACTGTGTATATATATGTAGTATATAAATTAAAATTTTTAAATCTTAATCACAATTTCCTGAATTTTTCATTTGTGGTTAAACAAGAACTTAAAATTCGGGGGGGGGGGGGGGGTGGCAGGATCACATCCCAAATTTTTCAGATTCCCGACAGAGACAGGTTGGGGGCTCCAATCCATGGAAGAAAAAAATTTTTAGCTTAAACGAACTTTATTATATACTCTTTGGTTAAAACCATATTGTCAATCCTGGTATGGTAACATATATGTATGTAAAAACTGCCATTATGTCTCCCTTCTGAAAATATGTAGAGCTATGTATAAAGCTTGAAGAGGCTCTCCCCTCCACTTGAAAATTTGGATTTCAGCCCTTGTTAAAAGTGTTTACTAGTTTATCAGCAGTACTAGCTAAACTGAATGCATAACAAATAAGTGTATATGTATTGCTCTTCAAACAAATACCGTGAAATTTCATTGTAAGCACTTAAATTTCTGCAATGATACTAGTAAAAATGCAGGCATGCAAAACATAGGTACCTGGGACAAAAATATTTTTATTAAGTTTTCAACAGCTAATCTATGAGGCAAAAAATGTCAAAATAGTGGTTGAAAAAATGTAAAAAGTTGAAAGCTTTGTCAGTCTGATCACTCCTTTGTGCTTAACTAAAATTTGAGGACATTAACTAATGGTTTTCTTCCTTCAAAATGTTTTGGAGGGATTTAAGAATTTTTTTCTTAAGTAAGATGCAATTTTGTTTTCCTATACTTTTTTTTGAATAATCAATTCCTCTTCAATTTTCAAAATTTCAACTTTGAAAGGGTTTTTCTTTTAATTTTGTTTTTAAATTATGTCATTATGCATATGCCTTAAAAGCATCAGAACTATTCCTTTTTTTTCATACGGCAATTCCTTTTTTTCATATCAAGATTCCTTTTTTCCGTTTTTTTCTTCCAAATTTTCACTTCTACCCCTGGATAATCGAAAACTCGGTCCACTCGGACTCTGTCTAAATCGAGAGGGAACCATGGGTTGAAATAAATGAAAGTGTCGTCAAAGATGTACACTGAACATATTATGAAATGAAAAAATGGTGTTGCATACATACAAATAACTAATTTTACATGTACACATTAGTAGAGTACATGTTCCAGTTAAAGTTACTTGAAGTCTATATATATATATATATATATATATATATACAGTCAACGCTCTTTATAACGACCACTCATTATAAAAACCGTTCTATTATAACGACCAGTGGTAAAAGTCCCAACTTTATCCCTAAGAACTCTTAATTTGCTTTCGGTATAGCAACCTTTCTGAATGGTCTAATCCAATACAGCGAGCGTACCAGGTGTTGTCAGCTCAGAAGTTCTGCTTCCAGAAATGAATGTAATTTTTTCCCCTATATTTTCCACTTTAAAATCTGTTTAATATTTTGTTATAATATTTTGCACTAATAATTTACTTTAAATTCCAATCAAAAAAATAATTTCAGCAATTGGAATCTTTTAAAAATTACCAATTTTAATAGAAGTACTGAATATGCATGATGCATGTCTATTTTTTAAAGAAAATTCTACCTCTTATAGAGACCACTCGTTATAAAGACCTTTTTTTTGTGCAATGCAGATAGTCGTTATATCTAGCGACGAGTGTATTATATTTATATATTGTTTTCTGTTTAACAGAACTGACTTGCTTCTTTGCAGCTGTTTTACGCAATGGTTGTAGCCGTAAAAGGTCTGTTTAAGTTGTCTCCGACTGTTCTAGGTTTTTATATCACCAGAAAATAAAATGAAAATGCAACTTACGGTCATTGGATGACTGACCCGCTATTGCAGCCAAAAAAAAATTTTTTTCAAGAGCAAAAAATATACCTTGGTTAGCCCGGAACTCGGTTAGTCGGGGCTCAGATAACCGAGGCTCTACTGTATTGTCTTTACTTAATTTATTTATAAATTGAATAATTATAACATTTATTTATTGTCTGCATGTGTTGTTAAATGTCAACTGTTTTTAAATGCATAGTTTGTTATTTTTTATGATTGTAAATTTGGTCCCACATCATTTAATGCCGCAGATAAATTTTAACTTCCGACACTTGATGCAGATCAATATAGAAAATTCTGCTACTGGGTTTACAAGGAAGCAGAGATGCCGAACGCTACGGATTACGGAAAGCGCTTTTTTTTCTACGGAAAATAAAATATTTTAGCAGAGTTCAATTTTTCGGGCTTGGCGCGCATATAAAAAAAAGATTCACCAACAGTCGCCAAAACGAGCGCTTACTGCCGATTCGTGGTAGTTTAGAGCTGCGAACAATAGGAGATTGGCAACGGTAGAAAGCTCAGAATTCCAGTTCTAATACAGTGGCTAGAATACCTAGTGTGCCGTTCGGCGCGAAAATGTTGAAAACGAAACTAAGCCACCGGTAGGTGACGCTAGCATCGACAGCGAGGTAACTGATTAGCAGAGCGAACGTTTTGAAGAAGCATTTACTCACCTTAGTTTTCGCACTTTTTTCAGTACTAAAAAAAGGAGGTGCAAAAAATATGTGATTTTTTAAAAAATATTCAATTATCTGTTCTAGAAAAGAATTTGGAGCAATAAATAGATGGCTGTCGTTTAGGTGAAAACAAGCATGAAAAATGTTTTTATTTAGTTTTCGGAAGCAGTCTTAAATGAAAACCATGTATTTTGTTGAGAATATTGTTATACATTTTAAAGACAAATGTTTTTTAGTCCAATATAGTGTGAATGAGCTGTTGAAAATAATTGCATTATTATGCTCATATTACCTAAAAAAAGAAAGGCTATATGTCTATGTACTATAATTTAACATAAATAAATAAATAAAAATTAACAGTAATTACTATCACATAAGTTTTTTAAAAAGCACATTGCAATCTGATGTATATTAAAAAAAATAAAATAAACACTTGCAATGTCATTTTTTAAATGAACTGCATGCTTAAAATTTTGTTAGATTTTTTTTTTTTTAAATATAGATTTAATTTTTTTTTTTTTACATTTATTTAAAAACACATTATGATGCACAAAGTTTTGGTCAAGTTTCAATTACATACAAAACCAAAATAGAAACAAATAATAAAAAATATCTTGAACCAAAGCAAAAAGCTTAGCTTTAAATTCATTTTGTTGTTATGACAAGCACAATTTCATTTTGATATTACATTTCTTCTTCTTTAACGTCAATATTGTTTCATATATAAAATTTAATATTTGAGTCACATCTTTTAAAACTTTTTGTAGTTCCAGACAAATGTAGAATTTTGTTAAAAAAACTGAACCCCTCCCTAAATCCCCCCGCCCCCTCTGGTGGGTACCTTTGTCACATTATGATACACAAAATGTTGGTCAAGTTTCAGTTACATACTGAACCAAAATAGAAACAAATAATAAAAAAAATCTTGAACCAAAGCAAAAAGCTTAGCTTTAAATTTATTTTGTTGTTATGACAAGAACAATTTCATTTTGATATAACATTTCTTCTTTTTTAACGTCAATATTGTTTCATATATAAAATTTAATTTTTGAGTCACATCTTTTAAAACTTTTTCTAGTTCCAGACAACTGTAGAATTTTATTTAAAAAAAAAACTGAAACCCCCCCCCCCCCCCCCCGCCCCCTCTGGTGGGTACCTTTGTCACATTATGATACACAAAATGTTGGTCAAGTTTCAGTTACATACTAAACCAAAATAGAAACAAATATGTAATTTAAAAAATCTTGAACCAAAGCTATGCTCAAACAATACAATAGTTTTATTAAACAAATTTTCAAAGCTTCCTTGGAGGGAGAGGAGTTTGTATGTGTCGTTGAAGAAGGCAGACCTGTGGCTCTTCAATATGGGCGTTACTAAGAGGGGGGGGGGGGTTGTCCCTGGATTTAAAAAGAAAAATGCCAATTTTGTTCTGCATCTTATGTGTAAGAGCACTAAAATTTCAAAAAGTTATGATTTTTTTTTATTCAAATATTTTTGTAGTCCCAAATTCATCTCTTATAAAGCCTCAAAATGCGTCAGTTTACATATAGTTTTCAAAATTTTACCCGGGGGGGGGGGGGGAGAATCTCCCGGACCCTCAACTGTCAGAATTTCATATCTCCGCTCCCTTCATATGGTTCTAGCCCCTAATGTTGAGTAGAAAGTTACAAGTCGTGGGAACATTATAAAATTAAAACGAAAGTTTTATGGGTTTATCAGTAACCCCAAAGTTAAAAATCCTATAAAAAAAAAGGGCCAATTCATTAAAGTTATATGAAATATCAACAATAATAGGATGGAGGGGGGCGGCATTTTTCAGTTTCGCCCCGCCCCGGAAAAATCCAAGATACGGGTCTTTGTACCACCCCAAAATAAGTAACGGCCATTGGTTTAGCCAGACCCTTATTTAGGGGGGGGGGGGTCTTCGGGGATTATTGCTGCTTCTGGCTTTACATCCCTCCCTAGGGACGTAACTAGATCATTTTCTAACTGGGGCAAGACCAGGATTTAGCGCCCCCTCCCCCCTTATATAAACAAAAATTAATATGTATTTAGGTAAACACACACATTAAGTCAATTTGGCGCCCCTGAAATAATCTGGCTCCCGGGGCTTACGCTCTGTCTGCCCCCCTCTAGTTACGTCCCTGCCCCTCCCTCAACCCTCCCATACATAAGTCACCATTTGGAGGGGAGCATCCCCCCATCTACGCTAGTGGCTATTACCAATTTTTCACCACCAGCTCTTACCCGTATAGCTTATGTGTGTATCGTATTTCGTTCATTTTTTAAAATATTTTTAATTTGAGTGCTCACAACAAAATAGTTATCATTTACAGACACACACAAATACCATACGTATATATTTCACACGTGTCCAAAAGTGCTCAGTGTAACTTAAAATGTATGGATCCGCCTTTTTCGAAAATTTTTGCAAGTCAAATGTAACTTCTGTCTGTAAAAAAAAGTAAAAATTTCAGTTTGTCATATGGGCGAATAGAAAAATGAAAGTGAACAGCTTAACAGACTTTATGTGAAAAAGCAGTGTGAAGGTTTTTTTTTTCAATAACAATAATACATAATAATATTAGTAATGTGTTCATAAACTTTTGGCAATGAATCCTTAGATTGGAAAAACAGAACTTGCGGAAAAGGTAAGGTGGGACGCAAAAAGAACTACATATCAATAGCAATACCTTTTAAGTTAAATTTCGTTAAAAATCGATTACTTTAGGTGTAACTCAAAACCACAAGGTATATTTCAAAACTTTGTGCATTTTTCTTTCGCATAACAGATAAACTTTTACGGCAAACGAATCAACCTCAAAATTACTGTGAAATAAAATTTATTTTCACCAAGTTCGATGAGCTTTGTTATTACTGTGTTAGCGAACAGATATTTTCAAATAGTGAATGTATTCAAACCCACATTTTGTTCACCAATATGAGAGCCAAAAAAAAAGCGATACTTTCGAAAGCAAATTATTCTGTTCGGATGCAGATTTAAAAAACCACAGACATTTATTATAGCATTACAAGACTTTGCCCTTTAGAAATTCTTGTTTTCTTTGAAGTGGTCAGAATTAAACTGATGTATCACGCATAAGTTTACAAAAACCAAAAATGGATATTTGTTACAAAATCGTTTTCATTTATTTATTTTATAGCATAAAAAAAATGAAAGTTGTTCGTATTTTAAAGTTCTAATGAGTGAGATATTTATTTCATTTCCTGCTTCTTTACGGAAAAAACTAATCTGAAAGTAGTTAACAGCAATCAATTCATGTTAGTGCATCAGTGTCACTTGTCACTTTCTGAATGACAATCGGTTGAACGAAAGACTTTTGGTTACACAGGACCTTTAATCGTAGCAGCTGGCCCCAAAGCCGTCTTCCGGCGGGCTCGAACTTACCTCGCTGTCGAATAGAGCGCCATCTAGTGGAGGCTTACTTTCGGGTACAAAAAAAGCGCTGGAGGACAATGGCGAACGGCATACTATCTATTCTAGCCACTGTAGTTCTAACCGGAATTTCTCCCAGCGTGGAGCAATATTTACAGCAACCCTGTTCTTCGGCGAGAGAGTTCGGGCATTCCCGTTCGGATTTTTACGCTTACTTGCACGACACGACACGTACTTAGCATTAGCTTATTGCATTCTTCGTTGCGTACATCGTTTACTCGTTTGGTTATTGACTATTCGGTCCTACATTAATTAACGAATTCAGTTAGAAATTAAATTTGTATTTTATATTGAAAAATAATCTTATTGGGTGGAAACATAACCGGGAAATCAGGGAATTGTCAGGGAAGTTTTATGTTTTGAAAAATATCAGGGGATATTCAAATTTTTTCCAAATATCAGGAAAAATTATTCAAACCGGTAAGCGTCCGGAGTTTCGTCGGCGAAATTTCCTTTCGTTGCGCTTGGTCAGCTCGATTGCCGATTTCCCATTGGTTGAAAGCGCTCTTTCTCTTTTTGAGCAATAAAAAAGGTCTCTTTTTTTTTTTGTGTTTCAGAAGAAGGCATTGCAGTCTGACGTAAAAGAACGCGTGTCAGCGTTTGTTTCCGAGAATCCGCCATTTTTGATCCGCCGTGTCCAAAATTCGGCCTAACACCGTCCTCCAGCGTGCCGAATTTGGGCTTTGGTTCTGTGCATTATTCTGTCGGGGCGCAGAGAGCCATGCTCCCCCCCCCCCCCCCCCCCCCGCGTGATGATTTGGAATTTTTAAAACTTTTCTTTACTCAATACAGGAAAAGTATGCATCTTGAGAAAATAAAGTAATATAAGTATAAAATAATGATGGGGGGGGGGGGGGGGGGGATGATCTTCATTCCTAAAAAAAACAGCTTTAGATTTAAAACTTTCAGCAGTTGCAGATTATATTACTTAGAAAATTAAGTTATTTTCTCCTCCAAGATCGTAGACTGGAAAACTGGAAATTTCAGGGATTTTTTTTGCCGAAGTTCCGGAAATTTTATTTTGCTTCTTGACCCTAAATTTTCCTCCCTCATTTTGGTTTTTTGCTTTTAATTGAAGCAATGCATATTTCTTAATTGATTTGTGCAATTCTTTAAAATATCGTGGGCCTTTCCACGTGCACGCAAGAAAACGTATGCCTTCTTTTCTTTACGCGATCTTTCTGCATCCTGTACATGAATCGTATTTTTTCCATTTTAACCCTTTTTAAAATTTAATTATAAAGTAAGTAAATAAAATTCCTTTTTATTTTTATCAATATCTCACCGTATATACTTGCGTGTAAGTCGATTCGCATGTAAGCAGAACCCCCAACTTTCAGACAAATAAACAGAAACCCGCGTGTAAATCGACCTTTCAGAGATAAACCTGGAACGTTTTTTCCGCGAATTTTTAGACATAAATGTTTTTAAAGGGGGGATGAATTGTAATTCCAATTGGAAATTTGTAGCTATGATGTGGAGTTTCATTTTTGCGATCGCGATTTTCGTAAAGGGCTCGTGTTTGCTGTTAGATTGTTGCTTTTATTCTGAATCAATAAAAAAAGAGCTTTTGGGTTTTAATTTGTTGCAGTCTTATTAAATGCAAAAAATAATTTTCGTAATGTTTTCCTCATCATTTTGATGATTTTTTAGAGGAAATTGTATTTCTTTTAATAATCCACACATTTATCTAAATAGTGTCCCCTCTTTGCACCATTTTCCTGTTGTCCTATATTTTATAGATTTTCCATTGCGACCCCTGTTAAAATAAGTACTTTTTCCCATTTCTGTCTGAATCAAGTAGTTTTCATAATTTTTAACTAGATAAATTACATTTTGTCTTATATGCCAGAAAATACAGTACCTATGAAAAAAATTCGAGGTTCAGGAAATTGTTTTGAAAGTTCAGGAAATGCAAATATTTACTACTATCACCCCTGAGCCTTCACTGAAAAAAAGGGAATTGCACAGAGTTCAGTTGGAAAAGTAGTGTCACCCTCCCTAAATATTTTTTCTGGTTTCACCACTGTGAAACTGTCATTACACATGGCAATGACGCTGTGACACTCACAATTTAATTATAACGTCAGGGAAATTTTTGGAGCCCAGTCAGGGAGTTATCAGGGTTTTTTTTTCTCTTGGATTCTGTTGCCACCGTGGTTCAGCTGAGGCCAGGGAGTCTAAAAGGAAGGAGCCTCAACTAAGCGGGGAACGGGCCGAAAACATGGCGCGATTTTTCCACCGCCGTCAGATGGCGCTAGAGTAAAATGTCTTGCCGTTTGATCAAGTAGGGAAAGAGAAATTTCGTTTGAGCCCGAGTATTCGGAGAAAGGTAGCGGAAAATCAGCTCGTTTTGGCGGCAGCGGTTCGGGCGTTAGGGCACGCATTAGTCTCTCGTTGTTCCAACAATTGAAATTATTATTTTCAATATTTTATTGCATTTTATTATAAGTTAAACATATAATCAGACGGTTATTTTAGTATCTTATTTAATGCATTTTTTGCTTTCGTAAAAAATCACTGTAATTAGCTAGTGACTAGATAATTTAGGATTAAAAGAGGGGTAGCAGACGGTCAGCTGGTATTCGTGCCATAATGAATGCGAGGAAAATGTCGGGGCCAGGGGGCACTCCCCCCACCCCGACCCTCTTAAATGGAGGGAAGTAAAAACACATTGTACGTTGCATTAAAACAACACAAAATACATGTACATACGTAGAAATACATTAAATTATTTTCCAAGTGAGGGGGGAGGTGCAATTGATCCCCCTAACACAACGGGTCTGCTGGGCCCCCGATTTTTGAACTCCGCACGTCGTTTCTTTTATCTAACGCTTACTGTACTTCATTATTTATACTCTTAATAATCTGGAATCAGTTAGTTCATAAACTTCAATAATGTAAATGTTTTTGAGCGGCTTCCAACACACCACACACACACACATTGTTTTTTATATATAAATATTATTGAGGGGATGCCCCCTCCCCTCCGCTCCCCAGAGTAATGGCGCCCGCACCTATGAGCGATGACCTTTTTCAAAATTCTGCCAAGGGGCCGTCCATAAATGATGTCACGCTTTTTTCCCATGTATTTGACCTCCTCTCCCCCTTTGTCACAAAATGTCACACTTCAACATAACCCTCCCCCCTTTGTCCCATATGCTACGCTATGTTGCATAAGCATGATATCCCACTTATTTTTACCCCCTCCCGTCCCCTTGTCCCAATTTCACGAACCCCCCCCCCCCCCCCCCCGAAGCGTGACATCATTTGGAATGATCCCTAAACTCCTGGAAAAGGACCCCATAAAAACCCAATCTAAAAACATATATATATATATATATATATATATATATCAGTGGCGTCACTACGCGGGGGACCCTTTTCGTTGGATTTTGTTGGCCCCTGTCTGGATACGGCCTTCGCGGTGCATTCCCCCCAAACGATGACCCCTCTCAAAATTCGGCTCACCTTCACCCTTCGTAAACAACCCCTTAAAATTTTCTATGGAGCAATCGGCAACATGTCCCCCTCCTTCCTTTCGTGTGCGCTCTTGATATATACTATATTTATGTATATACCATTTCCGCTCCAAGAGGATGGTGCATCCCCCAAAACGATGTTCCCTTCAAAATTCAACAAAGCCAAAACGACCCCTATAAAATTTTAATGGAGCAATCTGTGCCATGATCCCAAAGGGCACCCCTAATAAATATATACTTACCCCCCAATTGTTCACCCCTGAAAAAAAGAAGCCTCCCCCACCCCTTAAAAGGAGCAAAGACACCTAAAACAATCCCCTTAAAAACTTCAATGGCGTGCGGTTTGCACAATACCCACCACCACTGGAGCTCGCATCCTTTTTTTGTGTGTGTGGGGGGGGGGGGGGGCTGACTTTGTTACGCCTTGGAGAGGGAGGGTCCACAGCTTTTGGGGAGGCGTGCGTTATCACATTTAATGGACATGTTTTTTACTTAACTTTACATTAAAGTTGAAACCGTTTTTAGTTAAATTAAAGTTACAATTAGCTTTGCAAAGATGTCTAAACGCCTACTTTATTTTCGGAAAAACCGCCCCCCCCCCCCCCCCCGAGAATTTAAAGCAATATCGGGAAGTTTCAAATTTCTAAAAACTGGGATCGTTTTTTTTTTTTTTTTTTTTGAAATAGTAATTTTAACACATCAAAAATAAATACATTTTTATGAAATTTTCATTATAATAGAATTATTTTCCCGAACATTACTGTTAAAGCATTTTAAAACAGACAACATATTTATTTCGTAATGTTGGTACCTGTAAAAAATGTTTCTGTTGAGAATGAAAAAAAGGAAGTTAATATTTTTTATTTACATAGGGATCATTCATAAATGATGTCACGCTTCGAGGGTGGGAGGGGGTTTCGTGAAATTGTGACAAAGGGGGGGGGGGAGGGGGTAACAAGAATTGTAACATCATGCATTATGCAACATAGCGTGACGCATGACAAAAGGGGGGGGGGGAAGGGGTCCGCTGAAGTGTGACAAAGGGGGGTAGGGGGTCAAATATATGGGAAAAAAGCGTGACGTCATTTATGAACGGCCCCATTGTGAAACTTGATAGTTGTTTAAGTCATCAATAAAAAACAAAATAACACATAAAAATATTTAAAACCTGCCTTTAAACAAAATTGTTGAAATGTATAATAGTGCTTTAAACAGTGTTTCTTGTCAAAAAATTACCCCTTCAACTGTGTCGTTAAAGTTGTAATAAAATGCTATGAATAAAACAGATATATTATTGCTTATAATAATTTAAATCAACGAGTAAAGAAAAAAAAATATTTTGAAGGTTAATCTTATTTTCTGGAAAGCAACCAAATCAAATAAATTTTTAGAATCAATAATACTGCAATAAAAAAGCCTATTGAATTTACTAGTTAATTTTCTCAATTATAGATTTGATATAAAATGTTATGTTTGACGCTTGGTCATGTATCTAAAATAAAAATTATATAGCGTTACAATGTTATATGTTCTGTAACAATATTTTAAGACTGAAAACATCTCAAAATTCCCAATGTTCCCAAATTTCCCAGTTTCTTCCCGAAAATTTACGGGCTTTTTGCATCTCTAGTTACAATCACAGCAAACCGAAACCAACCGTAGCAAAACGAAACCATCAGTCGCAAACCGAAACCATTAGTCGCAAACCGAAACCATCGAACTAAAATAAAATGAACCAAATATAATAAAAAGAAATCACAAACACATTCTGAATCTAAAAATAGTCCGTGATCCTATAACCAGCTTCTCAAAAATTGACTATATCGATTTAAATACTCTTAAAAAAACCCTTTTAAATAATTTTATTTGTAACACTAAATTATGTTGCGAATCACCCTCATGGCAAGACATTTTACATGCGCGCCATCTAGCGCCAGTGGAATCGTCCGGACAAACTTTTACTATGGAGATTCGTCTCCTTTTTACTCCGTGGCTGAGGCAAATATTTTGCTTTTAGGTATTATTGAGTACTTTTTGCATCCATGTTTCTCCGGTATTATAAACTACTGATAAGCGCTGAAAACTACTGAAAATCATTCAGGTTACTACTGAAAACCTTAAGATTAGAGTGGCATCTCTGCAAGGAAGTCATGTGGTGGACATATCGGCTCATTTTAAAGATTTTTCGGCTCGTTTAAGTGTTGATTTTGCTTAACATTATAAATTTGAAATTTTGACTTATATTGTATGTTTGTTTCCCCCCTTTAATAGGTGATCCTGATCATAAACCTTTTGTGAGCAATGAACCAGAAATTAGTGTTATTACTCTTGATGGATCTGAAGACTTCTTGATTCTTGGTTGTGATGGGTTGTGGGATGGCATGTCATCGGAAGATGTTAGTACATCTTTATATCACAACATATTGGAAGCATCTCTAGAAGAAGTGTTGGATACAATTGCAGCAAAATTAGTTCATCAGTCAAAAGTGCAAGGCTCAGAAGATAACATAACTGCTGTGGTTGTACTTTTGAGAGACTTGGAAGCAATAAAAGAAGATGCCAAAAAATTTTATTGTCCCTCACCAAAACCCCAAGTTGACTTGCTACAGCGAGAAATTTTTACAATAAATACTGATACTTGTACTACTATAAATGGTAGCAATACTTTAGTAAAACCCAGTGTATTAGAATTGAGTTTTACTTCCACTAAAAAGTTAAAGAATACTGCTAATGTCCTAAATTCTACTGGATTAGGAAAGTCAACTTATCACTTTGATGAAACTGATCCTGTCCTGTTATTTCCCACTTCACCCACAGATCCTGATCCAATTATAGTTGATGGAGCTTGCGGAATTTCTATACCTCAGCAAAATTCATCCTATTTTGCTCCTGAAACCACTGCTTTAAGTGAACTTCCAACGCCTCCTATTGATGATATTTTAGCTTCTCAACAATTTGAAAATTTCTCTCGCAGCAAACAGCAAAGCATTAGTATTTCTAAAGTAGAGCAGGGCGAGTATTCATGCTTTCAAGGTAGTGGAGACACCTTAAACAACATAGCAGATAAAAGTCATTCTGATCCTGTTGAAGCTCCTTCACAGTTTGCTACTGTTTCCAGTAATTTTGATATGTTAAGCACAAGTGAAACTGAAAACACTAGTAATGTGACAAATAGCATTGAAGCCATTACTCCAGATGAAGCTATTGGAGTTGCTTCGTGTGTGGTTTCCAATGCAATAGAATCTGCTGTAAAGCGTCTTTCCTCTCCTGAAATGTCCGAAGAAAATTCCTTACAAAGCCCAATAAAGTTGAATCCTTATGCAGAACCATTTGTTATGAAATCATTTTGTGTTGAAGATCCTCTTCCTAATTTATGTACACAAAATGAAAAAACTGTTGAGCAAGTATGTCTTGATGTAGATGATGTGAATAACCTTCAAAATTTAGTTAATAATATTTCAGAGAATATAGAGGAGAAAGTAAACTCTACAGATGAGTACCAGAACATCACTTCAGAAACAAAGAATGATGTTGAAATTGAAACTTTTGAAACAATATGTACTGAAAGTCTCCAAATAAATGCAGCTTCTACAATTGTGAAAGACTCTGTCAACCTCCATCTTCTTGAAAGTGAAACAAAAAATATACCTTCATCTGAAATCATACCTAATGAAAATGCAACATCTGATGTTAAAGGAAGTACAATTAAGTTAGAAAATGAAACACATAAATTTACTGATTATATTATTCATGATGCTTCTCTGAATAGTAATGATAAACTCATTTCATCTGATGACTCAGTGCATGATTTGAAAGACTTAAAACGTAATTACGAGGATCTTGATGGTGCTATATCTGCAAAGAAGAAAGATCATTTAGATTGTGACCCTAATGAACAAGATATGTTGAGCAGTCATAGTAAAATTACTTCAGAAGATTCTTGTCAAAGTACTTTTCAAATATCTGACCTTGTATCTGACAATAAATCTACTTCTGAAAAATTAAGTGTTTTAACACTTTTGGATTTAAAGCAAGAAACTGAAGAACCTGATGCACCTCTTCTATTAAAAAATATTACCCATGAATCAGTGGAAATTAGTGTACAAACTGGTCCTAATACAACAGAAGCTATGTTACCTTCTAGCCATGTAAGCGAACTGCCAGTAGAAACCGTTGCTGTTGATCTGCAATCTGTACCTGTGGGAGTGCCAGAAGCAGAAGGTGTTACAGAAGATGTTGATTCTGATTCCGAGAAAGATGGTGGTTGGAGCTATATGAAAGGTAGTAATGATACTAATGTCAAATCAAAAGAAGATGAGCAACAAATACTAAAGAAAAACTTAGAAACAAAATCTGAAATCATTTTTAAAACAAAAAGAGAAATTTCGAAACCTGTTGTTGAATCTAAAGTGAAAAAAAATACAGTTTTAAATGAAAAAAATAAATTGCAGTTGGCTGGAAGAAAAATTGATGTTAAAGATACTAAGGAAAAAAATAAAATAATTAAACCAACTACATTGGTAACAGTTGCTAAAACAAACAATGAAAAAGGAAGTACTCGCGTTGTTTCTACTGTAGCTCGTTCCCAGAAAGAAACTATTGCTACAACTTCCAAGAGTACTGCAACTGTTACTAATAAAGCTCCAAAACTTGCTGCTTCAAAAAATGTTGGTACAGTTGGTGCAAAACTTCCTAATTCTGGAACTAGTGCCAAAAACGTTGCTCCCACCAAAGTTAGTAGTTCTACCATGCGACCAAAGCTGGCTGTTACTATGCAAGGAACCAAAACCTCACATCCAGCTAGCGCCTCTACCCTTCCAAGAGGGCAGCCTTCAAATCAAAGTAATAGGGTGAATGCCGCACCTGTACGAAATGTTTTTAGTAGGCCTGCAACGTCAGTTCCTAGCAAAGTTTCTGTTGCAGCCAAAGCTATGCCTTCATCTCGCCCAGTTTCTTCTGAAATGAAACCAAAGCCACAATCACTTCTTAAAAAAACAACTCTCCCAACTGTTAAGAAAGCTGATGTAAAAGAAACTAAAGATACTGTTAATAAACAGATATCGGCTGATAAAAATAGAGCTTTAGGAACTCTTAAGACTGAAACAACGTCAAGAATAATTTCTAACAGGAGAACAAATGTTGCATCAAATTTAAGGTCTACAGTTAGTAGAACAACTACTTCTGCTTCTAAGAAAGAAATCCTTAAAAAGGATGTGCCAAAGATTCCTGCTTCTAAAGCAGTGGCACAAAGTGCTTTATCTTCAAAGTTAACAAAAAATTTAGTTCATGAGAAGCCTGCTATTCCTAAAGAAGCCCAAGGGGAAATCATTAATGTTCAAGAAATGGAAAGAAATGCAACTGAAATTACACCTTTATCCAGTGAAGAAAAATTCATTCTTGAAACAAATACTAAAGAAACAATCAAAGAAACTCAACAAATATCTCCTGAAACTGTTCAAATAAGTTATGCAAATGGGAGCATTGAAGATGTGAAAACCACAGAAAAATCCAGTTCTGCTGAAGATTTTACTTCAGAAAACCCTTAAAAACCACTTGCCTTATGAATTAAGTTTTCCTTCTAGTCCTTCTTGATCTCGTACTTTTAATTAAAATGGCAAAGGAAGTAAATGTTTAAATACTATTTTGAAGCAAATGCTTTTAAATTCTTTGATGTTTTGTCAAATGTATACATAGTTTTAAATCCAAAGACATTATTTTTTTTATTAAATTGGTTTTAGAAACTTTTAACTTGTTTCCCTCCATACGCAAGACATTTTAGGTTACTTCGATTTATTTTCTCCTTAAAAAAAAATTTACATTAATTTTAAAAAGTAAAAGCTTTGTTTTGTATCTGTAAGGATTCAATAACATAAGGAAATAATAAACTTTTTTGAAGTCCATGGCAGCTATATTTAAATTAATACTAAAAGTATTTTATACAAATTCCAACTATTCAAAAAGTTCTGTAGGTAAAGTGAATACTATTTCTGCTGTGTATAGATTAGTACTTTTCTCTTAGGTTAACAGATTTTGTTTTGTGTTTTCAAACAAAAGTATTCAAATTGTTGAATCTGTTTTCTATTTATGAGTATTGAATTCTTGCATTTCATTATGAATCATTTACATTTCAACTTATTCATTTTTTTTTAAGTATCTTACTTTTTCAGAGTATTTGCATTTTTCAAAGTAAATTTTTCTGTCTTTTAGATTTTGTGCCTTCTCTAGTGTGTTTAGACAGTAAATTGATTTCCCAAAAAGTATGTACACACATTAATAAAAGTGTCTGTTGATGAATAATGATGCTTTTAAAGACATAAAACTTTTTATTTTAAAGAGAAACATTGCATTTGTAACTATGTGATGCCTTCTTAATGTGATACTATTGTCTTGTACATCATTTTTCTATGTCCATTTAACTGTAAATATTATAAATTCAAAATTTTATAGAGCCATTTTTTAAATGTAAATTGGCATTTAAATTTATGTACTATGGATTTATCTTGAACTTTTTTTGTTTAAAAAATACAGATCTATATTTATATTGATTCAATTTTTCAGCTAAACTTGAATGTGACATATTTTATTTGCAATTCAGAAAAGAAAAAAAAATAGTGCACAGCTTATAATTTTAGATTTTGTGTTTATTACTGTTAATATTTTTCGTGCAGGCATGCCTCTCAGATCCTAAAATCTGTCTCTTATTTATATTTCCACCAATCTTTGTAATTAAAACAACAACTCTTAGTCTGCTGAAATTATGGTTTAAATAAATATATATATATCTGAATGAGTGTTTTGTAAAATTGTATTATTTTCTCACTATAGCAAGTTTTTGGCTTTATTTTATATATTTCTGTTTTAATTCTCTGCCAGTTATTAAACATAAATATTTCTAAATGCAAATTATTTCAAGGGGGTAAAAAAGATGTATGAAAATATAAATAAATATTTTCATACATGACAAATTATGATTGTCTTAAATTTGTTTAGTGAAAAAAAAGCAGTCTTTTTTAGTTAACTCTGTGCAATGTATATAATTTTTCACCATTCTAAAGTTTTAATTAATACTCAGATTTATTAAGCTTATGTGCTAAGAGAAAAGAGAGACTGCTTAAATGAACCTGTATTATTCAATTTATGTCACAAAGCTATTGGATCTCTTTTAATATTGACATTTAAAACTTTAAAATTTATTTTTGTCATAAAATATTTAATAGGAAAGCATTTTAAAATGTGACTAGAATTGTGTGATTTCATTTCAGTGAAGATCCATTGAAACAATAAATAATGCAAATAGGTTAATGAATTCTGAGTGTGAAAAAATTAATTTCTTCTGTAATTGTTTTGTTAAAAGTAATTTACCAATCTTATTGTAGGGGAAAATTGTATGAGGTTCTTTTATTTAAATTTTTTAAATGTTATAGAAAAACACATTTTAAACAATTTGATATTGCAGAAGTCGTTAGAAAAGGAAAAGGATGAAAAATATTATGCAAGCTCAAACGTTCATTAATTTTAATAGTTTTGTTTAATACTTTTTATGTTCTTTCTGTATGATAACTTTGACATAATACTTACTTTAAATTGAATAAAACCATTGTTTTGTATCTGTTAAGGTAAATTTTATGTCTTGCATTTTAGTTGAGAAGACATTGTGCAATTTTTATATTAAAAAAATTTTTATACTGCTAAATGCTTAGTATAGTTTAAATGTGTAATATTTTTTATTTCAATATTTTAGTTTATGCAACCACTTGTTGTATGAGCTTTGTTCACTGTACCTTTCTCTTCATTTGTTCAGATCTTTTAATGTCTGTGTCATACAAATTGATTGATTGCATGTGTCACATGTTTTGTTTCTTTCAGGTCTTGTACAATACTTTTTAGTATTTTGCTTTCTTAGACATATAGTAGTTTTTAACATTGGGCTTTATAATGTATTATTTATTTAAAATATAAATTGTATTGTTATCTATTCATAAAGTTTATATTTCTAACTCTGTTCATTCTCAATTTGCTTTGAACCTCTTCCATATATTAGTACATGAAAAGATTTCAGTAAGATTTGACTCGAGCATAAGATAAATACCGACATTTATTTAAATGAGATTTTGCTGTATTCTACTTCATTTAGTAATGAAACATATTCAGTATCTGAAATTTTAATGCCACATAACTTTTCGTAATTGACATTTTATATGCAAACTGAAATCTTCTGTAATAACTAAACTATTTGGAACTTCAGCTTGTTTTTTATCTTGGAAATAATTCTAGAAATTACAGTAAGCTTGAAATGAAATCTTTTGGTAAAATTAGATCATTGAGTTGCTGCCTGTCAAAATTTGATTAGCGACCTGCAAGTGGGTCACAACTCACAGTTTGGGGAATGCTTCCTTAATTACAGTTCTATTATGTAATAATGTTATATGATGCCTACTGTTAGGTAATCAAGTATAGGTAAAATTAAGGAGCTGAATAACAGCATTTCCAGAGAAAAGGATGAATGGCAGATATTTTAACGTTTCAGCATAATTCTCTTTATATTTCAGAAAGTTGCTTTAAATTTTTGTTAGATATCGTAAAGAAGCGAGATTATCTTATGTACCAAATCTTTTAATTATTCATTGGGTTTAAATGTTCAGATTTAATGTATAATTCAAAATTTTCATTGGAATCTTGCAAATATTTCCCGATTGAATTTTTTTTGAAATCATATTCAAATCTATTTTGGGATAAGGAATTATACCATTTAAATAATAAGCACTGACACAGTTTCAGGTTTATAAATATAGATTATTTAGTGGCATATGGCAGGGGGGGGGGGTAAGGGTTTACCCACCCCCTCCCCCTTGAGCCTTAAATAATAGTGCTTTATTATATACTCGAATTTCTTTTAGTAGTTTCAGAACATTATGACCCCTTGAAAAATTCTGCATATGCCACTGGTTATTTATAAATGTTATGAAATATTATTAAAGATTACTTTATTGCATTCAATTGAATGGCTCGCTACCTCCCAACCACAAAGAGAACAAACTCCAATTTTTTCACAAAAATTTTTCTTATAATAGATGACAAATAAATATATGACCATAAGTTTTGATTATATTTTATTAAAATATCGAAATGCTATTATAACTGTTTTGCATACCTATAATTAAAGCATAAAACTTTTGACAAATGTGTCACAATTTACCTATTTTCCGTTTGTAATCATGCAATTGAAATATAGATTTTCATATCCCCTTGCATCTTATCCGGTAAAGAAGCACTAATTGGAAAGAAAGATTTTTTTCAAATTATAAGAACATCTTTCTTTAGTGAACATTATGAAGCTGTTTATAACTGTAGTAACTTGCCTGTAGTTTTATTTTATGTTTCTGCCTTAGACAGTAGGCTATGAAATTAAACTAGAAAAGAATGTCTTTGAAATCTTATTATTTTATTTATTTATTTTTTCAAAAAATTCTTATTCACCTATGGTGATTTTACTACAATTATTAAATGTGGAGAAAATCAGTTGCTTTCGTATTGTTTTGTGTTTTTTTACTACAGGAATGTGACAAGAGTAGTCGCAGATAAACTTCCCTCTTTGCTGTTATACTATTTGTATAAATTGATATTCAAAGAAAATTTGTCCCATAGTATGATACCTATATTAGTATAAATTTCCTTTTGCAGTAAAAATATAGGGCAAATATTAACTAATAATAGCAGAAATATGTTCTGAAAGTGCATTAAATTTCTTATTGGTCCCCCACAGCCAAAGGTTAACAATCTAAGACAAACCTATTGTGACAATATAATTTATCTTCAGCAATAAACTTCATTTTCTGTTCTGCATTTTATTTTTTATTTTTATTTATTTTTTTTTTTTTTTATTTTTTTTTTTTTTTTTTTGTGTGTGTGAATGTTGTGAATGAAAATTGTTCTTAATGAGAGCATTCTTGTATGCAAATTAATAACTAAATGTAGTTGGTCTTGAAAATGAGACTTACTTTTAAAAGATAAAATTTAGTGTCGTATGAAAAATTCTGTGAATGATGTTATTGCTTAGGTATTCATGTCATTGTCATGCAAAAATCATTTACTAAGGATATGAAATGTATGTTTTTAAATTGTTATTAATTGATTCAACTAATTGAATACCTTTATGTTATAGATTTTTCTTACTATTTGTAACAAAGCTTATATTCAATTTCATTAACTCTTTTTAGTTATTAGTTTTTAAAAAACAGTTAAATTTCCTTGTCTATTATCACATTACATTGTAGGGTTTACAATAGTTTGCTTTTGAATTTTCTGCCTTGGCTGAAAGTAAAATGCTGGCAGCACCACACACATATATATATAATATATATAATTATAAATTCTTGTATCTATTTAATATAAGGTACAATGTTGCAGTATTTTTTATGATCAAATCCCCCCCCCCCCCAACCACCACAATCTATCCTTACCATAGTGCTTTAAAATATACATTACAGATTAAGACTGAAAAATCCTGGATAAAGTGGCTTCATTATAAAAATTGTGCTACTTAACTAAAAGTTGACTGGCCGCTGGCTACTATCTAGAAGTTAGAATTTTCTGTTAACAATGGGATTTCATTAACAATAAACATGAAATTGGCTCAAAGAATCTGAATATGATCTGAAAAGAACTAAGCAAATGGAGAAAAATAAACCATCACTCACAGAAATTAACTGTTAACTATGTCGGAAAATGTGAACAGTAAGAATAAGGTAGTGATGGAGAAATGGTAGTATGAAAAGTAAATATTGGTAATTGGTCAATTTTGTAAATCAGTGCATCCATAAAATATTAAAAATATTTGGGTTGTATTAAATTAAACACCATAATTTGGCTCTTACCCAGGAAGAAACGTGAGGAAATTTAATTAGTAATTTAAAACACATTGGCAACGTTTCTTCATTTGGAACTAATTTAGTATTAATGTTGCTGTTTAAAGAGCTTTCAATTGTAAATTAGCCTCGACTTATGTTAAAATAAAATGTTTATTCTGCCTTTAATTCAAATGAAAGGCAGCTCTTGTTGTTGTATAGAGAGGAATGTTTCTATTGATGTGAGCTCATTAGAATGTTAAGAGATCATGGCAATAAATATCTTTATAATTCATATTTTGTACTGAAGTAGAAATCCATGTAAACTTATAAATTAGTTGCGGCAAAGTAATGTTTGTATCAAATGTTTATTGCAAGTTATTGAAACATTTTGTATCAACCGCGAGGTCATGTATAAATGTACCCTTGCATTTTTATTCAAGAATAAATTTTTGAGCATTTTCATTATATTGTGTTGGCTTTGTTCTGTCTTCAGTAGCTTTTTTTTACGCTTCTAAGTTACTCCATGGTATAGTAAAATACCCGGCCCACCAACAAAAGCTATTCAGTTTTTTATTTTTGTTTAAAATTGAAATATTGTTCTCTTTTTTTGCCTTGTACTAAGGTAACATAGGTTCCATCTAGAACTATACGAGCCTTCTTTCTCGTATGGACAAACTTCAAATTTATAATCTAGCTATCTTTCCTCTCTTTTTTGTTTAGCTTTAGTTCTTAATTACTTCAAATATACCTTTTTCAACAGTTAATACATATTCATTCACTCATTCATTTATTTATTTTTTCATTCATTCGTTCATTGCAGATTGAACCAGAAGTTCCGTCTATAACTATACGAGCGCTGGCATTGTAGCATCGTGGTAAGGCGCGGAACTCGTACGCCCCAGGTCATAGGATCAAGCCTGGCAGCGTCGGTGGATTTTCAAGATGCAGAAAATCGTCTGGGCCCATGTCGTATGATTGTTTGGCATGTAAAAGATCCCTTGAGTAGACATTCGGCTTGGATACTCTCGGATAAATTAAATTCCCAGTGCAATTTTGCATCAATTAGAGCTCAGGTGCTGCCATCTAGGGGAACTGAGCATCAAAATTCTCAAAGTGGTAATGGCATCCGCCGATAGTGATGCTACTTATAAGAATGAATCTCGATTTTCGAGGAATGCACTAGATCTGCAGTGGTTAGTGATCATACACAGCCCCATTAAAGGAGAACTATAAAAGCCTACTTTTCCGTATACTTCAACTTCAAATTTATAATCTAGCTATCTCTTGATTAGTTCTTTATTACTTCAAATATATCCTCTTGAACAGTTACTACATATTCATTCACTCATTCATTTAATCAATCGTGTATTTATACACTCATTTAATTATTCTTTCATTTCATTCATTCTTCCACTCATTCATTCAGAAATATCTTCCCAAATCCCGATCAAAAAAACTCATAGGAAAATCGGCTCGTTTAGTTCTGGTTTCTTTCCGATGAAGTTTGTTCCAAGAATAGAAATCAGCCTTCTAGATCAGGATTTATAGAGGATTGAAATTTCCCGGTAGGTGCTATATGGAAATAAGGCATCTTGATTCTTTTACTTACAAAAGCACTGTCATATCAGGCTATCAGGCAGAGGCGTAGCTAGACCCAGATTCCAGGGTCCAGATTGTTTTACGAGAAAAATTGGTTAAATTCTAGACAATCTTCACCATTTCAGGGGGTGTTTTATCCCCAAAACACCCCCCTTATCTACGCCAGTGCTATCAGGGTATACTGTCGATGACAATTTGAATGCAATATTGCAAAAATGAGGCCATTGATGTCATACTTACATTATGCCGCATGCATACGGTGTCAATGTTGTGAGAGTAGTGGCAGCCCCTAGCAGTATAATAAATGGAGTAACATAACAAGGTTGAACCAGCATGTATGCAACATTCTCAACACGGTTGACTTGTCAAATCTTTAAGCTGGATTCACACAGCGCCACGGACGGACGAAATTCGACGGAAAAAACGTGGCGTTACCTCGTTGTCATGGTTACCAAACAGGAATGTCCGTCGACGGACAATATCAAATCCATTTGATATTGTCCGTCACTGACAAATCTCTTGGCCAATCACAGTCTAGCAACATAAGATGATTTAAAGGACGTCGGGAGTTACTGTCGTCTGCTCTTTTTTTGACTTGAGATTATTTTGGATTCTGTTCTCCTTGGTGTTAAGACGCATCGTGCACTTGCAAAATGGATGTAAATGAATCTTTAATTTGCGAAGTTCGTAAATATCCATGGTTGTATGATAAAACGCGGAATGATTTTAAAGATCGTGTAAAGAATAATAATTCCTGGAAAGCTATATCAAGAGTTTTAGGTGTTCAAGGTAATTAATATTTTTATATTATATGCATGTATTTTTGAATTCGGCTTTGCAAATAATTCGTTTTTTTTTTTTTTAATTTATTCTTGTCTTTACTGCAGAATCAGAATTGAAAAAAAAATGGATTCACTTGCGGGACCATTATAGGAAAAAAAGGAAGGAATATAACCCATATTTAGCAAGTGGATCTGCAGCAGAAAGTCCCAGGCCACCAAAGTGGAAATACTTTTTTTCCATGCAATTTTTGGACCCAAATTTTTGTGTCGAAAAGTAATTACTTGTAATTTCATACACCTTTTAAATTGTGTCGTAATACTGTTTCGAAAGTTTGAATTATGCATTATTTGTTAAATTTTAATTCTTTTAGCATGCCTTTGCATGAAAGGATTTCGATGTATTCACATTTCTTTTTTTTGTTCCATTAAGTAATGAGTTAACCTTTTTTGAAATGTAAACTTTTTTTTTGTTACAGCACTGAGGGAACCTTTGAAGACGATCTGGATGACAGTGTAATAGATTCACAAGTTTCTCTTATGAATGATACCTCTGGTAAAAATATTCTTATGGGTCCAAAATAGCACTTGCAAATAACACAAAATGTTTTGTCTAAAGTTATATGTCTTTAATATTTTGTCATGTGTTATTTATCTGTATGTATGAATGTCTTGCAGGCTTAGAAAATATTTTTGAGATTGACGAATTTCCAGCTAATTATGAAGATGTGGACGAAGTTCCTGTTCCGGAGCATAATTATTGTATGGGGGATGATCCAAACAATTCTATAAAGACTGATAGCACTCGTAAGTTCCTTTCTTCCTTTCATAAACCTGGACGGTAGAATTTAGAATATAATGTTTTGGTGGTGTTATGTTAGCTTGAAAGTTTGTTGATTTATGTGTTATTTATATTAACAGTAAATATTTAATTTCACATTCTGATATGGTTAATGTTTTGTTAATACATGACATAATGTAGAATGAAAGTAAGGAGGATTTTATTATTCATATACTTTCCAGGTAAAAAAAGTACAAAAAGAAAGTGCATTGACTGGGATGAATACCTCATGAACATGATAAAATCCTCAGATAATGAACCGCCAGACAATGCTGAATATCATTATTGTATGTCGATTTATCACAGAATGAAGACACTGAGCAAAAAAGAAAAATCAGACTTCAGGATACAAACAGAGGCATGGTTTTAAGCCAGAGTTCCTGATTTTTCAGAATAATACAAGGAGCAGATCTCCATAAAGATCCTGAGTTCAGCTGGCTCTGGCTGGCAGAACTCACACAAGGGCATGATATGAATTTTGAAAACTATGAAGATGTTTTTGAAATTCATCTTTTAAAAACAGGTTTTAAAACTTATATGTTTTTATTACTTAATATGCACACATGTAATATTTCATTAACTTTACAGGTCATTTCTGCTGTGCTGTTTCACTTTGGATTGAAGGGAAGATTCGAAGAAAAGTACATAACAATCCTAAAGATTAACAGTATTTTGTTTTTTAGTTTGTCACAGCTCTTTTCCAAGGATGAAAATTTTTGAAGAGATGGCTTCTTCCTCTCTCTTCCATTTCTTACTTTGCTCCTCTTTCTTCCATTTCTTACTTTACTGAAAAACAATTATTCCACATTATAATTTTCTGAATTTTTTCATGATTTCATTAACATGCAAATGGCTTTTAGTAAATTCTGTTTAATTAATGCTTAAAACTGCTCTTTGTTTCTTCAAATTAATTTTTAATGCTGCATTATCCCTTGCTTTTTATTTATTTATTTATATATTTTTTTTGGAAATAGACCTCTTGGGGAACCCGCCATGCTTCTATAGCAGAAAGGGGTAATGCGCCATGTATCCTACCTCAAAGGTGGTGTGGAAACGGATACATTAATTTCCTATTTGGAAAAATGTCCGTTGCATTGCATGTAATGGACAGAAAGAAAAAAAAAGAGCAAAAATAAGAAAAGAAGGAAGTACAAAACAATTATTTCCTGCAGAATATTTTCATAACAAGAAACATTTTAATAATCTTTAATCTTACCCAGAAACATACACAATAGTGTAGTTATACAGAATAGTTATGTACACGATATCAATAAAATTTAGTTCAACATCATGCACAGCACAAACCATTTGTTTCATGACAATATATATTTAGTACCTAGCAATCATCCTAGTTGTTTTTACACCAGCTAAATCATGCTAATGTTTCATACACAAAATGAATGCATATCAATCTCCCCCCCCCCCCCCCCAATTGGTGTTAAATGCACTACAGCAAAAGAAGTTCGGAAGAGCATCCAAATAAGTAGGCAAACATAGCTCATTTCATTGATTGTATAACAATGTTCTAAATATTAAAAAAATGGGTATGTCAAATCAAATTGAATTTCATTTCTGGAAATATAACTACTTACTGTTAAGTTAATATTTACTGTTTTCAAGTAATTGCAAATATCAGTTTTAAATTTTTCCACATTTTTATTTTTGTGTCCACAGAGCACTTTCTTCTTAACTATTGGGAGATATTTAGTTTAAATATCAGTTTATTAAAATTGAAGACATGAAAAATGTATTTGGGTGTGTAGATACATTTTTAATGTTATTATTTTAAAAAGATTATATATGAAAAGGACAATTTGCATGCTCTATTTTTAGTGTTTCTTTGGAAGGACAAATAAAAAATCACTCTTGATACATTCATAGTACTTTCCATATTGTATTTTGTTCACTACGAATTGCTGAATGCTTCAGTTGCTTTATAGTGGCTAGTTGTTTAAGCCTTGTATGCAAAACACCTGGTAGGAAAAAACCATGCATTTCCTTTTTTTTTTTTTTTTTCTTTCTTTCTTCTTCTTTTGTCCATGATTTATTAAAGTTACATTTTGTTTTGCAGTAATGAATCCTTACAAAGTTTTGTATATTTGTCAATAATCATGATTTATTTCTCCAGCCCATAATGAACTTTGATGAAATATTGTTAATTTGCGTCTTTTTCATTAAAAAGAATTAGAGACAAAAATTTTGACCTCATTTGATTTTGTTTCATACTCAATACCAGGAAAGCAGTCACAGGACTTCATTTCAAAATTTTAAGTGGGGGGGGGGGGGGGTATATAGGTATGCACGTGCAAATTACACGTGCATACCTATAAATACATTATATTTCCCAACCCAGGTGGGCATTGACCACCCTCCTGACCCCTAAACAACTGGCCTGTATTTATAGATACGTATATACATATAAGGGGCACTTATGTTCACACCTGAGAGCATCCTCTCACCTTTTCTTCTTTTTTAAAATTCTTTTTTATTCCATATGATATGCTATTGAAAGAGAGAGAAAGGGACTACAGAAATTTCCAAAAACAGAAACATATTACACAATTTTTTGAAATAGTTTTTTTCTTCCCTTACTAGATTTCTGCTTGAACGGGAGGGGAGGGGGGCGTCATTTCGAATTTTTGGGTGTATGGTATATATTATATTAAAAAAACAACAAAATTCATTATATTCTCAAAGCACGGGGGGGGGGGGGGGCAGTTGCACCACCCTCCTGACCCCTTTAAATAATAATAGACCCATTTTTAAATTCATTGTATGAATAATTGTTGCTTTCAGGGTTCTTATGGTTCCTACTTTAATTTTATACCTAATTTCTACTTATATACATTGTCCAATACTTTTTGCAATCAAATTTGTCTTCTTTTCCTTTTTTTTTTGGGGGGGGGGGGATATATTTTCTTGCCGCTGCAGGCGCATATTTATTAGCTTTGTAGTCTTGTATAATTCTTAAAATGTACACCAAATATTAGGCAAACATTTGTTGTATTGTTTGTTTTGTTTTTTAAACTAAAGTAAAATCACTTAAAATTGAAATGTGGATTGTTGAATCTCAAGTATGTGTTCTACAAATGTCTGCTTATTGCTGTATTATTACAGCATGGGTGATGCTCAGTGAAAACAGTTTTCTGAACTTCGCGCAAAATTATCGGAGAACGAATGCACTACGAATGAACACCCCCCCCCCCCCCCCCAGCCATCTAAACGTATGAATATATAAGCTAAAAAAAAAAAAGAGGGAGACAAATCAAGTGCTTAAATGAAAATTCTGTACATTACTAACATAAGTCATTTTCCTCCTGAAACAGTAATGTTTTTTAAAGTATTAATGGAATGAGCAATCCTAAAGAATAAAAAAAAAGCAGATATTATTCGTCAAAGAAATCAAAGATTAATAAATTTAAAAAAATTTGGAAAACCGAATTCCCATCCCCTTTCTTTCTTCAATTTTCTTAAGTCTCTTTAAAATTTTTGTTAATTTTCAGATCAGAATCCCCTATGTATACAGCTCAAAACTTATTTTATCTTTATTGTGCTTCCCATTCTCATAGAAACTAAAGTGACTGCATGAATATTCTGGGAACAATGTTGCTTTTGCACCTGTTTGGCCTTATTGGCAGGGGGAGTACACATCTCTTTTTATTTACTGTTCTGTTTCCGTCTTTTATTTCGGTTTCCTTTTCCATTTTGTTCGCTGCTTTGTCAAAACGCATCTCTCCCAAATATACCACAAATGCCGAAAACTGTCGGCATCTGTTCAAGAAAATACTTCCTGGGAACCGTTTACGCCGAAAAAAACCCTTTTATATGGGAATGTTTAATTTTACAAAAGAAACCATTCAGTTTGTTTCGCAAATTATCTTAACGCTTCATGCCGTTAACATCAGTGTGGGAAACATCTGCTTTTCATTTTTGGAACTTCAACATTTCTCTTGGGCTTATACTTTGCACTATTCAAATGAGCACAAATCTGACATGAAGTTGATAAGCAATAAGTTAAAAAGATCTCTCAGGATGCGCCACACAATGATAGTTGAAGTCAAAGAGCTCACCGCGGCGCTTGGGAAGTAGTCGGAAGTGACCACCAGCACAGAGCAAAGGAACGCCGCTCTCCGCTGGCTGTCAGCTGACAATTCCTATAGAATTCGAATGACTTTTGTTTGTTGACACTACTTTGCTTTAACATTGTGTTTTCAATTAACTCACCCTTCTGTCCTATGGCTACTTACAGATTTCCGGGAAGGTTTGGTTTTAGGGGTACAAAGATGCGTGGAATTGCGCTGCTTGCGAAAAAATATCGTATTGTAGACGAAAACAAAATTCAGTTCTTTTTTTAAAGTTTATATTGGAATTTATTTTGAATGGGCAGGGGGGTGGCCGTAGGAGACAAACAAATAACATACATCTTTAAAACCTTTATTCAAAACAAATGTTTTTAAATCCCACAAAAAACACATGACGGGCCTGTTCCCCCTCCCCCCTTTGTCTAAGTCTTGTAAATTTGTCCATTTCTTGTCCATTTGCAACAAGTTCTTCGATTTGCCTTATTTTTCTTCATTTTGTTCATCACAGCTTCTGGGGCTATCTTGTGAATACATAGTCAGTTCATATACAAAACAGACAAATTATAAAAAATGTACAAAGTAATATACAAAAAAAAAAAAAAACATTTTCAGCAGAACATTCATGACTTGTAAAACAGAAACTCTTTTTTAAGGCCCAAAATTACCAAATTAATTCATTTTAAAGTGATTTTATGACGATGACATATTATTATGTTATTTGAATACTCTTGTTGTGTTCATAAATGATGTCACACTTCGTGGGGGAAGGGGGGTTAGAGAGTTCCCGACAAGGGAAGGGGAGGGGGCAACAAGAAGTGTGACATCATGCTTGTGCAGCATAGCGTGGGATGTGAGAAAAGGGGAGGGCGTATGTTGAAGTTTGATATTTTGTGACTAGAAAATGGGGTATGGGAAAAGCTTGAAATCATTTATGGACAGTCCCTTAAGCAAAATATTATTATGCTACAATTATTGGAAAATTCAAAGCATAGGGGAAAATTACCCCCTTCCCCCATGTAGTATTAAAGCATCAAACAATAAAACTCAAAACTCATGTAGTTCATAGCTCAAGCATGAATTCATAAAATTAGCTTTCAATAAATTGAACATTAAAATGTTATGCAAGGGGTGTTTTCAGGAGGGTTGGGGGCTTCACCGACTCTTTGGCTAATTTGGGGGGGGGGGGGAAGCAAATTTTTTGGGGATGAGCCACTGCTCTGAGAAGGTGTGCACCCCATACATATGGGTATATATATTGCTTTGAAAGGAAAGATGAAATTTATGTCTTATTCAGGAAGGGGGCATGGAAATTTTAAAGGGGCCTTTTGAGGGGCTCGTCCGTTTAGAGGGCTCTTTGTTTTAGGATGTTCCATAGCTCTTTAGGGAGTCTGCCATTGTTCTCAGTGGGGATCTATTAAAGTAGAATATTATTACTCCGTTTCTGAATAAGTGATATTTTGATGAATGTCTTTTACTCAGATCTTATTGAAGTGCTGCAACATATAAAGATACAATGTAAACATATATCTTTGAAAGATGATGGGTTTTTCCCTTCCTTATGAAATTTGTACAAGAACTTAACTTTTGTATGCTTTGACATTCATTGGAATGAGTTCTTATGCAGTTGTTCCTACTGGAAAATTCAGGTGGATGAGTTATTTTTTATTTCTTATGGTAAT
This sequence comes from Octonoba sinensis, assembly GCA_038502835.1. Taxonomy (NCBI): domain Eukaryota; kingdom Metazoa; phylum Arthropoda; class Arachnida; order Araneae; family Uloboridae; genus Octonoba; species Octonoba sinensis. Next base: position 118,982,736 of record CM076601.1, on the reverse strand, counting down.
ACTGAGAATTTATAGTCAGTGTCCTTTCTGGCATCGGTGTCATCATGGGATATAACTTGTGGTGTCATCCCCCCCCCCCTAAAAAAAAAAGTTGCAATGTATAAACTTGTAGTTAATATTATTTTCAGTAGTGTAAAAAAAAGAAAAAAAAACACTAAAGAAATTTATTTATTTTTATTTGGAAGAACGTTCAGTAAACTGTCTTTATTTTTAGTTATGATGCGTAGAATTAGCATTAGTAAAATTCTATACTTCAAGTAATGTATTTTTAAAAAACTCTTAGGCTCATTTTGGGTAACAATTTACTCCAAAGAAACATATGACATGCCCTCTTTTATGTTGAAATAGCTGTTTCTACACCTTTTTAATAAAGTACTCAGGTTCTTAATAAGTAAACTGCTATTTACAATGCTTTTCTACAAACATTAGAAGGAATGAATATTCTACCCTATAGCAATTGAAGTGAAGCCCTTATAGTAAATGTGTTCTAATTTATGTAAATTAAATATTTACTTGGTTTTGTTTTTTACTAATCAGAATTCCCAATTATACTAATATAAAGTTGTGTGAGAATGTCTAATATGATTACTAGATACTAAGCAAAGGCATTTCAAAATTTTCCAAAGGGTATATTTTGGAAAATTACAATGCATATTATAGGTTATTTGTCCTTCCAAAGAAAAACTAAAAATAGAGCATGAAAATTGTCCTTTTCATATATAATCTTTTTGAAATAATAACATTAAAAATGTATCTACACACCCAAATACATTTTTCATGTCTTCAATTTTAATAAACTGATATTTAAACTAAATATCTCCCAATAGTTAAGAAGAAAGTGCTCTGTGGACACAAAAATAAAAATGTGGAAAAATTTAAAACTGATATTTGCAATTACTTGAAAACAGTAAATATTAACTTAACAGTAAGTAGTTATATTTCCAGAAATGAAATTCAATTTGATTTGACATACCCATTTTTTTAATATTTAGAACATTGTTATACAATCAATGAAATGAGCTATGTTTGCCTACTTATTTGGATGCTCTTCCGAACTTCTTTTGCTGTAGTGCATTTAACACCAATTTGGGTTTTTTTTTTTTTTTTTTTTTTTTTTTTTTTTTTTTTTTTTTTTTTTTTTTTTTTTTTTTTTTTTTTTTTTTTTTTTTTTTTTTTTTTTTTTTTTTTTTTTTTTTTTTTTTTTTTTTTTTTTTTTTTTTTTTTTTTTTTTTTTTTTTTTTTTTTTTTTTTTTTTTTTTTTTTTTTTTTTTTTTTTTTTTTTTTTTTTTTTTTTTTTTTTTTTTTTTTTTTTTTTTTTTTTTTTTTTTTTTTTTTTTTTTTTTTTTTTTTTTTTTTTTTTTTTTTTTTTTTTTTTTTTTTTTTTTTTTTTTTTTTTTTTTTTTTTTTTTTTTTTTTTTTTTTTTTTTTTTTTTTTTTTTTTTTTTTTTTTTTTTTTTTTTTTTTTTTTTTTTTTTTTTTTTTTTTTTTTTTTTTTTTTTTTTTTTTTTTTTTTTTTTTTTTTTTTTTTTTTTTTTTTTTTTATGAAATATTTCTTTTGGTTTAGCAACATACATTTATGCATTGGTATAGTCCTGTAAAAAAAGTTGGGGACACTAGCATTAAAATTTCAAAAAAGTGGAGGACGCTTTTGTTAAAGTAAAAAAGTAGGGGTATGTTGTCCCCCTCGACTACACCACTGCTTTTGTGCATAAAAATACAAAATTACTGTTTTATACTATTCTAGTGAAAGTAAACAAAGGGCATTGAAATTCTTTAAAAAAAAGCACATGTATATTATCCTGTTTGAAATGCAAAGAAAAAAATAAAATTAATAAATCTATACACATAATTAATACGCAGTTGACATCTTACTTTCATATATTCTGGTGCTAAGACCTTCCAAATAATTTTGCAAGTCCTCCAAATTATCTTGCAAGCAGTGGAATACCCAACTCTGTATCCTAATGCTACAATTTTTTGGCTGTTCCCATGTGCAAGATACCTGAAAGAAAGTTGAAACACAATAAGATACATTTAGTGAAATAGATTATCTACCTCCAAGAAATAGCCTTAAAAAATCAAAACTTTGAGAAAAATGTATAAAAAAATGCAAACAGAAAGAAAATTGCACATTGCTTCACCTGCATTAAAACAAAGGCAGTGGTTTGAAATACATAAAGTAAAATGTATAAATAAGGTTTAAGAATCAAACCTCAGTGTTAACGCCAACTGCTCAGCGGCTGAAATAGATTTTCGATATGATGTGTCATTGCGTTTCAAGAAAGGTTCTAACTTTTCCAATAAATAATCAAACCTATAAAATTTGTAAAGAAATGAATAACACCAAGAATAAAAGTTACTAAAATATTCAAAGCACATATCTAACTTAGCTAAATAGAAAAAAGTGACAATAGGAACATATACATTTTAAGTTGAAAGTATTAAAAACATATAGGTATAAGAAAAGAAAGGAGTTTAATCAAGCAAAAATTTTAACCTTCTTTAATTTTATCTCAACTACACCTTGAATTTGAAAAAAAAATGAACATGAGAAAATTAAAAATAAAATGAAAACAATTACTTACCTGGCTGGACTCATTCTAAAATAAGTAAAATGACTTTTGTGATCAAAGTCTCTCATATCTTTAATAAGGGTATTAAATTCCCCAAAAGTACTTCTTAGTTGCAAAAGAGGTCGAATCCAATATTTTCTTTCATCACGACTTTTCTTATGAATCAGCAATGCTTTTGCGATGTTTTTAATCTTATGTATCCTAAAATTAATATTATGCTCCTGTCCATTGCTTAGATCCCTTAAGATTTCTTTACAAATTTGAATGTATTGCAATCTACAAATATTAATAAAGCATCTGTCATATTTCCTAGCAATACGAATTAAATTCCCGTAGCGTCTTTTACTGCTGAAAATACGAAGTGATACAAGAATTAAAGAAACGATTTCTGTTATGCAAGCAGAACACGAAGGATTTTCTTTTGGGGCAAAAAGCGTTAGAGCTAAACAAGCGTTGAGTAATTTCCTAAGATTCATAATGAAAACGGTTTAAGCAGCTGAGTTCCTAACTTCAACAAGATCAAAAATGGAATAAAATTTGTTTTTAAAGTGTCATCTAAAAAAGTGTGTCTGCTAAAATTATTCTCGCTTAAAAACAGCGCCGATAACAAGAGAATCAACACCTTATTGGCTCTTGAGAAAGTCTTATACCGTGCAGCTATTGGCTGAAATTAACTGCCCGTCACAGGACTCCTGTAGTGTGAATTGAACTCACGTTTCTCCGTCACGGGCGAATTTTGTCCGTCCGTCCGTCGGCTGCATGTGTGAATCCAGCATTATGCGATATTGTGATGACGGGCCTGGTGTAGCACCCAAGGAACTAACTTGGAAAATTTTGGGAACTACACGACTGCTGTAAAAGTCTTGCGCATTATTTTAATTTTAATATTGTTTATTAGTAGGCATTAAACAATAATTTTAATTACATTTTTTACACTTCAATAAGTTCAAAGTTAAAAGAGATTTTACATAATTGTATTATATCCAAACGTAAATAATTTTTATAAAAGCCCAAGTTTTGGGAGCTTATGCATGGTTGGGAGCTGAGCATTTGCCCGGCCCTCATCACTAATCAAACATAGATTTTTCTCCCTTAAAAACCTTATTTTACGTGGGTTTTACGTATCTGTCATACTGGACAAGAGTTTGAGGCATATCCTTGAATAGCAAATAAACTCGAATATTTATGTGACCTGAAATGGTGGTAAACAAACAAACCTTATTTTAAAGTTTTCTTTTTACCCCTAATGCTATATTTAAAAAAAATTTTTTTGCTGATATTTTTAAAAAATACATTTGTATGTTTATTTCATGGCTTGCGGTTGGACGAAGGTTACACCTCCAGTTATTAAAATTAGCGCCACCTTACAGTTATTACAAAACTACGGAGAACAAGTTTTGAGACTATTGTAAACTCCTACAAACATTTTGTCGTCGACGTCTTTTTCTTCTTATTATAAACAAAAAGTGTTTTTGTGGTAAGTCTGCATGTGTTTTTTTTTTTTTTTTTTAATAAATAACTTCTTTGATTGCTTATTAGTAATCTGCTTCAGCTCTTTTGAAATATTCCTTTTCTAGTATTCTAAGGCGGTAAGTTTATGATCATTTGCTTCTGTAAATTGTTTTTTGACCAATGTTTCCAAAATAAGAACGGCTTACTTTGGTAAATTCATGCACATTGAGGAAAACTCCGATTTCGAAATGTACTAATGCAATACTGATGCGGTCCATGCAAAAGTGTAATGAATGTTCTATTTGCTTATAGTGTGTTGAGATTCTGGATGTAATAACTTGCACAAATACAAATCCAAATGAAGTTTCTAAAATACACAACTAATTTAGAGCGACATTGTTTTTTATCCTGAGTCGTTTTCCCAATATTTTAAAACATGTGTCAAGTTCTTGATTTCATTCAAAAAGAAGTTACTAATCAAGTACATACAATGTCTTTCCTTTTCAACAAAGCAAAATAAAATTATATATCTATTTAAAGTTCTAAAAAATATATAAACGCAAAGTCGCATAGTCTTTAAAACGAGTGGATGGTCAGGTAGTTTTTTTTAGGACTTGTCAGTTTAGGAGTATCTGGAACACTGAACGACTGAGCGGGAATCTTCAACCTTTCTTGGTGTCAGTTGAATTCTGTTATGATGATATGTTGCTCCATCCCTCGACTTTACCAGTTAGGATCTTGGACTGTGTTTCTGAACAATAAACAGTTCCGGTGTCCATTCTCGATAACCAACTTGGAAATGTACTGGATCGTTAACATTTTTTTAGATTTAGATTTATTGTTGATCGATCATAGTAACATTTCTGCTGTTGTTGATTTTACTTTAATTGCTAGAAAGTCTCTCTGACAGGAAATCTAGGCTTTAGTAATGTTGTCGTCTGAAGTATCATTGACATTAAGCGTCTTCCCATTAGCTAACATTTTACTAGGAGGTGGCAACTTAAATTTCAAAAATCAAACATTAATTTTTCACTTAAAGCTTTACATTTCTAGATTTAACACTGAAATGCTTTCTAAATTCACTTCTTTGAAATACTGAAAGGGATGCAGGACAAGCGGTATTTTCAAAAGAAACTTCCTTACAATATTATACCACCAGGTTGCTGCAAGAAAATTCAAATTCTTCCAACCTCCAAACGTTTTACGTCTATGGCCACGACTTGGAAAAGTTTGGGAACCCCTGTCCTATTAAATTTATAGCATGAGTATGGTGCGTTTTGTTTGTTTGTTGCTTTCAAAAACTTGATGTCTTGTAAAGAATGAAATATGGAAAATTACCATTTATTAAACACGGACATTCTTGAAGCTTGAAGGCGTGGAAGTAGTGCAACTTTCGAGAAACGAGAGAAAAAAATGCTATGTTATTTTTAGCAGGTAAAACATTGCATGTTGACATCAGAAACCAATTTCGCATAATGTTACATTTTGTGTACAACAGTTGACATAAGTGAGACGCAAGTTAATACACAGCTTGAGGATTTTGTATTTTCTAGGGATGATGTCTTGTTTCATTTGAAAAAGATTAAAGCAAATAAGGCTCGGAACTACTGTGATATAATCCCCCTTTGGCGACTTTTTCGTTGGCGCCAAGAAACCGTCGCCAACAACAAGATTTTTATGTTGCCAACTTCAAATAGAATACAACACTCTCGGCGATGATTTTATCGCCAACAATGTCACATCATAAACATAGCAATTGCATTTTAGGCACAATGATTATTGCAAATAATTCTTTGCATAAAATGATATGCATTATTCAACGAAAAACATAATTAAAAATATCGCACAATTCAAAGAAAAAGCAATGTTTAATAAAGCTATCTGAATTTTAAAATACCACCCTAGATAACAAAATTAATAACGGTCATCACTTCAAGTACATATTGCATTAAACTATTGGAAGCCTAACATTAAAAATACCATAAAAACCATTCAATGAAAAAGCATGCATTTTAGGCACAATAAGGACTATTGCAATTAATTATCATAACATAAAATGATATGCATTACTCAACGAAAAACATAGCAAACATATCGCGCAATTCCAAGCAAAACTTCAAGTACATTCTACATTAAACTAACGGAAACCCACTTTATCAAAACCAGCAACGCCACTAATTACTACAGCTAATATTTTAGAACAATTGAAAATTCATTGTTTTATAACCTTACAAACACATAAAATAAGCAAGTAATAAATTTAGAAAAATAAAGAACTCACTTTAAACCAGTTGGCTTTTCAATATTAATCCCAAATCACTACAAACTTGCTATCCAATATGACGAAATGGTCCGAAAATGTCCACTTAATTTTTCATTGCTTTTAGTCACAATTAACCAAACTTATGCACTTATAAATCAAAACAATTTCATACTTCAGATAGCAAAAGCACCAAATCACGTTTCCGTCCATTTTAACACATTCAAAAACATCGCGCCTGAACAAACTATTGTAATATAGAATCATTCATCTGGCCACAATAGAAAACAATTGAACCAAACTAATGCACCTTAACACTTTACCTTCTTCCTTTAGCAACAGGAAAGGTCTCCACAAACTTTAAACATAAAAAAAAAAACTACTTATTCGCAAAATTTTTTTTCTAAAAGTTCAACATTCACACCGACACAACCCCTTCCGCATCATACACTGAGGGTTGCCACACATTATGTCAGCCAACATCGATGGCGCTGGGTTGCCACTGAAACTATCGCCAACCGAAAATCATTACAAATTTGCGCGCTAGCTCGAATGTCGCCAAGGGGGGGATTATATCACAGTAGTAGCTAAGGCTCCAGGACCTGATAATATTTATCCAAAAATTTTAGTAGAATGTGCAGAGGAATTAGTGGATGTTGTCTTGACTATTTTCATATCTTCATATAACTCGGGGACTGAGCCAGTGGATTGGAAGCTGGCAAACATAGCGCTGCTCTTCAAGAAAGGGTCTAAAGCTAAGGCAGGAAATTATAGGCCTGTGAGTCTTACTTCAGTTCTTTGTAAAATTTTTGAAACGCTGATCAAAATCAAAATAGTGAATTTCCTGGAGGCAAATGAAGTGTTAACTAGTTTTCAGTATCGTTTTAGGAAGGGTAGGTCCTGTACAACTAATTTGTTGCACTTCTATGACAAGGTTACCACTGCATAGTGCTGACTCTAAGCAATTTTGACAGGGCGCTGCGCCCGGCGGCCCTTTTAAATCTTTTTTGCGCCCCGCGGCTTCTTTCTTCCCTTTTCTATGAGCCCTGCGGTCTATTCAGACCATGCCAACATCGGCCGAACAGCCTTCAAAGCAGGAAGTGCAGTAGGAAAACTTTAATCCAGGCATCCTAGCATTTCATTCATTAATAGCATTTTTTAAATAAGTATATACTCTCTTATAAGTCGGGAAATTTAGCACAAAAAACGAAGTTAAATGTCGACTTACGTTCGCGGCAAAACATTGAAAAATCCAGACTTTTCCCGTTTTTTTTAAACCTCTTTAATTAAACAATACAAGAATAGAATATCATCAAATTCTGACATGATTTTAAATTCTCTATCCGCTTATTAAAGACTTTTACTAATTACAAAAGATCACCTTATCGGGAACATAAAAGAAATCCCAAACTTCAATTTTACGAATTTTCTGTATCGCGTAAAATTTAGCGCTCAGTCTAAAAAACAATAATAATAAATATAATAAAAGCACATAAATAGAAAGAAGCTAAATTTAATGATATTAACTTAGAATTAAAGCAATAATTAATAAGAACTCTTAATCGCGAAAGCGAACCCTTTTTCAGAAATCGCGATCTCAAGTATGAAAACTTTTTAGGACACGATCACGAAAACTACATTTTTATTTAAACACGTTCATTATAATTAATTTTTTCTTATTTTTAAAATGCTTATTTTCAAAAGAAAAAACCAGTAAAAAAGGCTTACCGATTTTTCATTGAAATCAAGATTTTATTTTTTTTTTTGAAAGTGTTTTAAATTTTGGGATTACGAATTTGGGTTCCATAATGTGTAACTGTTCTGAGTTTAGCATTTAGCCTCACCACAGAAAAAAATATATATAAAAAAAAATAAAACAGTAAAAGTCATCGGCGTCATTTCACAAAATCTATACATAAGACAACAGTTAAATACTATTTTCAAAGCCAAATAAGCATTTCTTTTCTTTTCAATTCAAACACTTAAATAATCTATACATACTAATCAGTTTATATGTGCTAAAAATAGTATTTGTATCTCATTTATTTCTCCGTTTGCACACGGAAAACGGTCATATGCTAATTAGCGAACTGCGTAAAATCGGGCAGCAACATTTTAACATCTGCTTTAAGTTTACAATATTTCTTATTATTTCTTAAACAGTGAACAGCAAAGCACTTATTGGGCCTAAATACAGTTATTCCAGTCCAAGACTTTACTCTCCCCCCCCCCCCCCCCCCCCCCCGCCAATGCCTGAAAAAACTGTTTAAACAGAAAATTCTGGCTCTATTAGAAAGAAAATTTAAATAACATGTTGAATACAAGCACAATTTATACAAATACAAATACAAAAGTGACGAGCAGCAACAGGCTCAGGGCCCAGCTAGGCTGGTCCTAGTTAATTTAACAGTCCCCAATGAACATCAAGAGCTTTCTTAAAAGTACCGATTGCACTAGCATTGTTGCTCCCATTTGCCCTGTGAAAAATTATCTTATTTAATTTTAGTGTTTTCTTGCATATAATTGTGCGCCATTTTTTTATCACCTGATTTTCTTAATGATAAAAAGGACAAAATATATTGAGCCAAAATAAAAAGCTTTTTTCTCCAAAGTTCCCAACACACCCCTCCTCTAAAAAGAAAAAAAAATGTTTGAATTGGAAGCAAAATGATTAAGAGGCAGATTTTATAAGAATCAGGCAGAAATGAGGGGGTCATACATGCCATTTTTGATTTTGTTGAAATTTTTATGGTGGATTCTTCTAATGATTTTAAAAGATACCTATAATTTTTTTTCTCTAAAAAAAATTTTTTTTTACCACCAAAAATTCCTAAAGTGCGTCATGGCCCAGTATTTTTCTCAAATCGACATCTTTTTGCATTTGATTATTTCAGTGCATTGAACATCAGCCAAAGTAATTCTTGTGATTATAATATTAGCTTTAGTAGTTAAAGTGAATAATGTCATAAATTTAATGGCTGACCTTCAATGCAACCTGGCAGGGTTCGGCAAACTTTGTCGCGGAAAGTGAAAAAGTGCCATATCCGAGACCTCCTGGACCCATGCACTGAGGGTCAGCCATAATTATAGGGGTTAACTTGTGTAGTACTACTCAATATTAACAACAAGCTAATTACAAAGCTAATAACAAATGAGCTAATTAAGCTCATTTGTTACATGGCTGACCCTCAGTGCTGCCAAAAAACATGTACTTTTTTACCTAACAAAATTTAAAAAAATGCCCTTTTGGTGACCCTGTATTTCTGTGCATTGAAGGTCAATGTGGAACTTAATAACTGCATTTCATAATATAAGGCCCATATTTTAAAAGACAATTGACAGAACTTTGGCTAATGGTCATGTGAGCCTATGGGGCTTACTTTTAGGCATTATGGAAATAGAAAATACAGTAATAAAGCATACAATTAGCTATTGCTTATTCATTAAATATCATTTTATTTGTGACTATTCAATATGCAAACATATCTTTTTTACAATAATTTTATTTGTAGCATAAGCAAAAAATAAATAACTTTGTAATTGTTAGCGATCACATTCGGAGAAACAATTTTAAATGGAATGGTCCAAAATTGAAAAATGAGTCGAAAATAATGTTTATCATTTTGGTAAAACTTTTTTGTTGAACACCTTAAAAAACTGTTACAAATTATGCTTTTACCCTAATGATAAATACTGATGTTTATTATTAGCGTTTATCACATAGCACTTACCTCTAAATCTGATAATTTTTTTGTTTTGTTTTTTAATTTCATATCAGACCCGCATTTAGCACATTTCAATTCCCTCTTCAATCGACCAGCTTCTTTCAAAAAATTTAAAAGACCCCCTTATTTTCAGTTAATTTAAACATTAATAATTATTACATATACCCCTTTTCCCGTACGTCGGTCTATTACCTGGAAAAAAAATGATGATTCTTCCGAAAATTTCAATTGATACTTTTCAATTACACTAATTATTCAACTCATATTGAAAAAGACAAAGAAAGCACATAAAAAATTTAAACCATTAAATTTGTATATCATAAAAAAAAGTTTCCGATAGATAGATACTTTCTTTTAGGATATTACAGTTAAACTTTAAAAAATTAACTTCCCCGAAAAGCCCTACATATTGAACAAAATTTTCAAAAATAAAAAAGAAAGCACAGGAAACTTTAAAACATTAAACTGGAGTATCCTAAAAGAAAGTTTCCTATAGATACTTCCTTTTGGGATATTCCAATTTAAGATTGCAAAAATTAACTTTCCCGAAAACCACTACATATTGCCACCTACCTTCTTCCAAACAATCAACGAAACTGAATGTTTTCGTTGTGTGTTCTCTCTGTGTCACTGTAGGGTTGCCGAATTCGAAACTCATCGAAGATTCTAGAACATGACGTCAACCACCGACCGGGTTTGCCATATTTCCAAACAAACATTGCCAAATCAACTACGCTGATTTGGTGCCAAATTTCAAATGAAGCCAAGGGATTATATCACAGCATAGCCTTTTTTGTTGCTTAAATAAAGGTTACTTTCACACAGAGGACCATGATTTGTTGATTGCGCTATTGCACTGTGATGTCACTTGGAACTGATGATAATTAGCAGTTAGTTTGATAACCATTGCAAGTCTATTACGACAGACGCAAAAGTCGCAACAGTTGTGAATGCCCCTCAAAGTGTCATCGATAGCTCAAGAACTAGAAGACTAAAATGGTACTTGAGAAAGCAATATGCCTTTGGACTTTTTAAATGGTATGGTGGGTATGTAGGGCTCGCTGATAAAGGCTCCAGGGCACCGCAAGGGTAACAAAGGACCAACGAAAGGCGTAAAGGTCGCACATAAGGGCTATCAAGGTATGTTTGAAGGCATCAGGGCCAGAGGCGTAGCTAGGGTTTTCAGCACCTAGGGACAACTGCAGATTTTACGCCCCTCTTGCCCCTTGGGACCTAGGGGCGTAATAGGGAACTAGAAGGGAATTAAAAAAAAACTTTTATGCTTCCTAAATGATGAATAGCTCTAAAATAGTTTTTTTTATTAGCAACCATTCACTTTTAAGAGCAAAAAACACTTTGGCTTCACAAAAATTATTTTACTTTTTCTTCTTTCTCAAGGGACCTTTCCCGAGTTCTCTGGACGTCCGATTCTTTTATCTCTGCTGCTCAAAGAAAATGAGACTAGAGAGTCATCACTGGTCCGTTCCCTAAAAAAACATCCCTACTGCAACTCGAAAGTTGTTTCTCTGCCTGAGGCTATTTCCCACGCACTCCTGTGCTACATTGATTATTCCTGATATGATTTTCGGTGCTCCCACCTTTTTGTGGAACATATTCACACCCCTTCAGTTCAAATAATTTTCTTTTCGCATTTAAAAATACAATAAATTAACATTAATTTGGCGCCCCTTGATGCTGCGCACGGGGACAGCTGTTCCTCCTTGCCCCTCCTAGCTGCGCCTCTGATCAGGACGCCTCTAATACGCAGCGGATCACTAACCCTCCCAAAAAACGCTAGAGATAGCATTAGATAGGTGTCACTATCATTCGGTCTGCCTATGTTAAGACCTAACAACTCGAATTGTTGAATTAATTTTGTGAAACATGGATTATTTTATTAATTTTTAGTTTTATTTATTGCTCCGGCGGTGCTGAGGCACCCCCAAGATGCTGGTGCCCTTGGATTTTGCACACTTTGCACATTGGTAGGGCCGGCCCCTGGGGCTATGGGATTAAAAGTGGAGGAACCTATGAGTAGCATGATAAATTTTAAATGTAAAGGAAAATTCTTGATTTTCTTTTAGAAAACTTCATTTGTTTGTTATTTTGTCCAATTTCAAACAAAAATTTATTAAGCATTTGATTGCATATCCGTTTTTTCTCTCAGGCTGCAAGCATTAGTAGTAAACATCTGCAAATTCAAAGAACATAGAAAGATGCAAGAGGCTCCAGATTCCTCAGGTATCCTAACAGGTATTAGTTTTTTATCTTTTAATCTAAGCTTTTAAAAGTTTGGGTAATGAATGATATAAATAAATTAAGGATTATGCTTTTACTTTGGTGCCTTTATTTTACAACACTTTAAAGGAATTTTATTTTTAAATACTAAATAAGTCACATTATCTTCTTTAATATTATTATTATATGAGAATAGAAATAGCTTATTCTTAAACTGTAATGTTAATTGCATGAACTTAATGATTAGATAATATAAAATCTATGGATGTAACGAATATTCCAAATTTTGCATTCTGCCTTTTGGCTGAATATTCGGCCTGGCCAAACAGTTAGTGAGATGATATTTGGCCAGGCCAAATACTGATCATATAGTAGTAATGTAAAAAAATGAAAAAACCTATTCATTTTGAAGATTTCAATTTATATTGCAGTTATTATGAAAAAAGCCAATCAATCTTTAATTTTTACATACAGGAATAATTTGAAAAAAATAAATTACACTTTTTACCAGTGGTGTAGTCCCGAGGAAAAAGGGGAGCTCCAGGGGATGCTTACAGATGCAAACATAAAAACGCAGAGGCTTCTGTTAAAATTTTAAAAAGGTGGGGGGACTTTTGAGTTAAAATAAAAAAGTGAGGGTATGCCATCCCCCGTCGACTACACCACTGCATTTTACACATTGCTTTTAGTTTTGACTATAGCACCTGCATGTGATTTCAAAATTTGATATTTTACAAATATGCAATGTAGTTGTTACATATCATGTTTATTTATTGTTATACTAGAGCTGACTCTAAGCCATTTTGGCAGGGCGCTGCGCCCGGTGGCCTCTTTCTTCCTTTTTCTATGCGCCCTGCGGTCTATTCAGACCATAATAACACATGGGTCGAACGGACTTCAAAGCAGGAAGTGCAGTAGGAAAACTTCAATCCATTCTTCCCCCTCCCCACCTTTATTTGTCCCCACTAGTTTTCTCAGAATGCCAGAGCATTATTGTCTTCTCCCCTTCAGCTTCTTGGAACAACTAGGGGGTAGTGAGGGGACGCATCACATGCTTTTTTTTTTCATTTTACAAGTGTTCATAGCCCTAAACAAATATGAATGTCTGCTAGTTAAATTATGCTATTTATAGTTAGGACGGACAGCTTGCAGCCCGCTACCTGCCAATGATGTGCGGCAATTGGAAAAACTCCCGATTTTTCAAAAAAAAACCCCATTTTTTTATGTTGAAACAGAATTAGGGGCTTCAAATCTGGAACGCTCGGAGCGGATTTTGGGTTGTGATTCAAAAAAAATGTGTAAATAGCACGAGAACTCATAGATTTGGCCATTAGCATTTCATTCATTAATAGCATTTTTTAATAAGTATATACTCTCTTGTAAGTCGGGAAATTTAGCACAAGAAACAAAGTAAAGGTCGACTTATGTTCGTGGCAAAACATCGAAAAATCCAGTCTTTTCCCGTTTTTTTTAAACCTCATTAATTGAACAATACAAGAAAAGAATTTCATCAAAATCTGATATGATTTTATGTTCTCTAGCCGCTTACTAAAAAGTTTTAATTACAAAAGATGAAATTATCGAAAAAATAAAAGAAAGCCCGAACTTCAATTTTACGAATTTTTTGTATCGCGTAAAATTTAGAGCTCAGTCTAAAAAACAACAATAATAAATATAATAAAAGTACAAAAAATAGAAAAAGCAAAATTTAATGATATTAACTTAGAATTAAAGCAATTATTAATAAGAACTCTGAATCGCGAAACGAACCCGTTTTCAAAAATTGCGATTTCAAAATGAAAACTTTTTCGGACGCGATTATGAAAACTGTACATTTTTATCTTAAATATGTTCATTACAATTCACTTCTTATTGCTAAAATGTTTATTTGCCAAAAAAAAAAACAGTAAAAAATGCTTCTTGATTTTTCATTGAAATCAAGAGCCGTTTCTTTTTTTTTTGAAAATGTTCCAAATTTTGGGATTACGAATTTGGGGTTCCATGATTGTTCTGGGTTTAGCATTTAGCCTCACCACTGAAAAAAAATAAATAAAATGAACCAAAACAGTAAACGACGTCGGCGTCATTTCGCAAAATCTATACATAATACAAAACAGTTAAATACTATTTTCAAAGCCAAATAAGCATTTCTTTTCTTTTTAATTTAAAAATTTTAATTTCTACACACTAATCAGTTTATATGTGCTAAAAAAAGTATTTGTATCTCATGTATATGCTTATCTTCGTTTGCACGCGGGAAATGGTCATATGCTAATTAGCGAACTGCGTGTAATCAAGGCAGTAATCTTTTAGCATCTGCTTTAGGTTTGCAATATTTCTTATTATTTTCTAAACAGTGAACAGCAAAACGCTTATTGGGCCGAAATACAGTTATTCCTTTCCAAGACTTTGGAACCCTCCCCCCCCCCCCAAAAAAAAAAAAAATAAATAAATAAATAAATAAATAAAATAAAAAATTCTTAAACAGAAATTTATGGCTTTATTAGAAAAAAAAAATTACAAATTAAATAAGAAGTTGAATACAAGCATAATTTGCACACTATTTTCCTCTCATAACATTTGCCCATAAAAGAATAAAAGAAGTAAAGATTGTACTAGCATGTGGCTCCCAATTGCCTGTGAAAAATTATCTTGTATCTTGCACATAGGCGTAACTAGGGTTGGTGAAGGGGGGGGGGGGATCACCCTAAAAATGTACAGAATAAACACCAATAAGAAGTGTAAAAGAGTTGAAAATTTACTAGTCATAAATACTTGTCTCTAAAGATATACTCCGTGTTTATTTCAGGCATCTCTCGGGGGGGGGGGGGGAGCTACCCCCTTGGAGCAAGTCAACTCCCCCACTCCCCACCCCAGCAAAAAATTCAGATCACAAGTTTTAAAAAAAGAAAGAAAAGAGAAATTACGCTTTTAAGGCACTTTCAGAAACACTTTCAGGGAAAGGACATTGAACACTATCACAGCGACACCAAAAGTAACTTAAAAGATATAAGACTTTATTTTGAAAAAAATTGCGAGGGGAGAGTAACCAAACTCTTTTCTGTTTCCTCTAACATCACCAAAGTATCCCGAAATTGCATTGCTAGGAAGATTTCAAAAAGTTTTCTGGGGAGACAGAGCCCTGGAACCCTTGCCTCCAGAGTTAGCCTAAAGCATTATAGATGTAAGACCAGTTACAAAAATTTAAGTTGCAGAAGCCCCAAATACCCACTCCTCTAACTTCACCAAAGATCTAAACATGCATCTAATATATATATATCAAAAAGCTATCATGTATGTAAAAAAATTCATATTAACATCATTTCTAGTCATATATATATGTATATATAAAGGGTATGATTTTGAAGCATACACTGCCCTTTCTAATTCTTAATATGCTCCCCGTGCTCCGGAGCTAAGGCAGTATTCAGAATATTTTTTCGGGGGGGGGGGGGGGGGCACACTTAGACACACTTATGTTAAGCAAAGTTTCAGAAAGGAATATATGATACATTGCGAAAGATTTCTGGGGGGGGGGGGGGGAGGGCCCGTGGGTCCCTCTTCCCCTGTGGATACGGCCTTGATTCACAAAAACATTAAACATTCATTACTAGATCTATTAGTTTATTTTTTAAATCAAACGCAATAGAAAATTCAATATTTAGCGCTAAGCAATCTTTTATGTCCAAGCATTCATAATATTAAAACTGGGAAATAGTGGAATTTTAGAGAAAAAAAATCCAAATTCCTCTACAAAAATGCTCCTCCCCACAATAAATGTCTAAAAATTTTGTTAAATTTGTAGCAAAGCATACCTCAGAAGTGGAAGCGTCTGAATCAAATTTTCTTTTCTTTTTGGATGACGAACGTGTCCATCGCTGGATTGCAGACATTATTATGTATCGAAAATAATTAAAAATTTAGCTAAAATATAAATAATACTTGATTGTAAATTAAAATGCAGCATTAAACCGTAGCAGTGAGATTGGAAACGTTGAATGGATGATTTCCAGAGCCGTAATGCAACCAGTGATGGACCATAATAAGAAAAAAAAAACATTTAAAATATAAGAGATGAGAGAACATCTGTAAATGAGAATGCAATGCAAATACAGTTCCTCTGTTTTCCAATCGGCTCATCTACAAAAAAGATTTTACCAAAATGTTGGGTGTTTGGACAGGAAGTCATAAATAAATACAAACTGTAAGTTTCTTGATGAGCATCCCTTCCTGGCTTGAGGGTTTAACCCATTAGGACAATTGTTGGCTAGGGGTCTATCATTTTCAGACCCCAGCTCCCTGGAGCGCCTACAACACCGGTTTATCAGAAAACAAAACTCCATCACAGTAGAGAATATTTTAAACGAAATTTATTACTTGTGCGATTGTTTTCCCAAATTGCTGCCTTTGGGTGAAAAAGACATCAAGAAGGAAGGAAAACCATCTGGAGTGATTGAAAAGATCTCTGTTTGTCTGTGTGGTACGGTGATTGAAGCCACCTTTCGCTGTACCCCCCCCCCCTCCCCAAGGTGATAAGGAGGTTGGTTATAACCAGATGAAAAGTCCTCTTTATTATGAGCTGCATACTTTGGTCATGATCACAACCCTTCAGAGAAAGAGGAAATAAAATCATATGCATATGTGTTTAATTTTCTTAGGAAAAAAAAAATATGCTTTGCAAGGCCGTAGCCAGAAATATTTTTGTGTGCCTAAATAAGTATATACCCAATGGGGGGGGGGGGTTGAACCCCCCCCCCCCTGGTTACGCCTATGATCTTGCATATAATTGTGGAACATTTTTTTTATCACCTAATACAATTTTTTTTAATGGTAAAAAGGGCAATATATCGAGCCAAAATAAAAAGCTATTTTCTCCAAAGTTCTCACCCCTCCCCTTCTCTAAAACGAAAAAAAATGTTTCAATTAGAAACAAAATGATTAAGGAAAGTTTTGAAAGCTCTATGATTGAGGTTTAAAATAGCACCAAGTTTGTAATCCTAGGTTACTGTCACCTGAAATATTTATCAATAATAATCAGAGCCAGCCTTAAGACTTGTGTGGCCATATTGAGAGTACTTTTGTGATTTGTTGCAACTTTGGTACTCCCCTCCCAAACCTGGTCATGGAGAAATGTCACCAAAACCTGAAATTTCTTTGTTGAATAGTTCATAATTTTGCAGCAGAATACATATGAAAATGTGCATAAGTGATACATGTATAGGTATGTATTTTTCAAAATGATAACCAATATATTGAGGTACACATGCAAATTGCAACCTTGCTAAACTTGCAAGCTTTTTTTTTTAACGCTTAAATTTTTTTGCCTGGAAAAATTTAAGCAAAGGCGCTTTAATGCAGGGGGGGGGGGGGGATAATTTTTTTTTTTTAAAGTACGATGAAAGGTGCCCTTTTTGAAGAAAAAGTGCCCTTTTCAGAGTTCCCCCTGGCGGCCCTTTCATCCTGGAGTCAGCACTACCATATACAGCTATTCAAGTATAAAATATACTAATTAATTTACTGTTATAATTATTATCATATCTTATTAGTTGTAATAAAAATGAAAATTATGATGTAAAATATTTCCAAATAAGGTGAAAGATGTCCAAAATTTTAATAGTATTCGGCTTCGGCCTACGTGCTGGATTATACACTGTGGTGTGTTTGCACTTGAATTCTAACAAATGAGAAGAGTTCTGTGAATAGATTGGATTCAAGCTGCAATCCTTGATCAGTGACAATAACAGATGGAATCCCAAATCGAGAAATCCTTGAAGATTCTCTGACATTTCCGAGCACCTGTTCTGAAAATTAAAAATAATAATAAAAATAAATCAATTTTCTGAAATTTTTTAATTTTATTAAAATTGTAAACGAAACTTAAGATTTCTTTTACAATTAGTATCTGTGCTTTTTTTTCTACTTTCAGACTAGCAAAATATTTCATACTACAGTGTAAACCCAACATTCATCTGTCTATTCGTACAAGCCATTCGTCCAACTTGTTCAAGTAAAATTCAACTCCCCATTCGTACTTCCCCCGCGATTTGGATGGCGCCAGGGGCCAGGTTTGCCAGTTTGGCTTTTTTTAAGAAAAAAAATCGAGAAATGATGATGCTCTTTTTGAACTCGTCTGGAAATAATTTGTTTGGAATTTTGGATTATTTTTAAAAATTTTAATGACAATTTAACTTTCTAAGGGGCCAGCAAGAGGAATTGGTTGAAGAACTTTCTTCTTCAGAGGAGGAAAGAAGTAAGAAAAGCATTTTCTTTGAAGAAATTAAAGAGCTGTGTTACCTCTAGGAAAAAACAGAGAGTAGTGGGAAAATGGCATCCTAACACTGCTGTGATCAACAGCGTTACCTTGTTCAACGACAATGTTATTGACCATTTTAGAAAAATTCTGAACAATCGTCAAAGGCAGAGAACATTGTACAGGTTTTTAGCAAAAGAACCCAAGATTATTCTAGTGCAAAAGGACAGAAAAAAAGAAAGAACAGCTGGAAGGGAGAAAACACCTAAAGGGATGTAGTGCGATATTTTTATGGAATATGACTCCTCTTCCAAACAATAACATCAACATTTCTCTTCTTCCTCTCATCATTCCACTTATGCCATCAGCTCACCTCAGTACAAGCAAAGTGCAGTTAAATTTTTATTTAAGTATAATTTCATGTACAGTACTGTACATTTGTTTTTTATAGCTTTAAATAAGCAACCATCTGTGGGTATGGAACGGATTAATCCAGTTTACATTGTATCTTATGTGAAAAAAAAATTCGCCATTCGAACTGCCTCCTGGAACGAATTGTGTACGAATAGTAAGGTTCCACTGTACTTTAAAAAATTTCAATACAATAATTTTTTGGAAAAAAAAAAAGACCGGGTATTAAATATACAGTAAAACCCTGTTATACCTCACCTGAGTATACCGTGGAATAGGAGATACTGCGGTGACTAACATGTCCCCTGACGTTTAAATCACCCTTTAACATTGTCATTTAAAGGTTATTCCTTATTTAATATTGTAAGTAAAGCCAGCCCGAGCACACAAATATTCTAGCCAAAGAGCTGCCTTTCTCCCACCACCCACAGCAACAGATAAAGCCCTATGGTGATTGGCCTGATGTACACCTTCTTCATCCTTTTTCTGTCTTTCAACCTAGGACATTATATAGCTTCATTTCAAAATTGGGTGCAATCGCCATGACTGGCTCTGACATGTTTCTCTAGACATGGGGGAAGCTCAATCTGTCAGGAACTGTTCAGTTCAATGCTTAACTATTAAACATATTTTCCAGTCTGAGTGTGTGTGCAGTGCCGGATCTAGGGTGGGGCAAGCCGGGGCCCATGCCACGGCCGGCACTTCTGGGAGGGGGGGGGGGAGCAAATTCAACTGTGATGCACAAAAAAAAAGAAAAGAAAAAGAAAGAAAGAACAAAAAGAAGAAATATATTGAATCAAGAAAATGTAACTTACAGAAGAAAACTAAAATCCTAATCCGGCGCTCCGATTTAATCATTTATCAGCTATTCTGCTAACATTAAAACCGATTAATAGAATTATTTATTTGTATAAGCTGTCGAAAACTCTAAAATTAAGGTTAGAGTGTAGAAAATTTCGCAATATCAAAATTTAAAAATTTAAATTTTTAAAAAGTCAAGGTTTCCTCCCTTGTAATATTGAAATATGTATAAATCATGCTATATGCTCAAATAATACAATAGTTTTTCTTTTACAAATTTTCAGAGCATTCTTTTGGAAAGAGGTGGGGGAAGGGGAGCTTGTAAGTGTTGTTTGAGAAGGCAGGCACGTGGCTCTTCGATATGGGCGTTAGTAAGGAAGAGAGGTGGCTGGTTTTGCCCCCTGGATAAAAAAAATGTCAATTTTGTTCTGCATTTTTATGAGTTAAACCGTTTAAATTTTAAAAAGTTTTTATTTACTTTCTTTTCTTAATATTTTTGCTGTCCCAAATGCATCTCCTAAGGTCTCAAAATCATCAGTTTGCATATAGCTTTCAAAATTTTCCGGGGGCGAATCCCCCGAACTACCTTCAACTGTTGGAATTTCATATCTCCAGTCCTTTCATATGGCTCTACCCCCTTAATGTTGAGCTGAAAGGGACATGCCATGGGGACCTTAATGAAAGTTTTATGGGTTTATCAGTGTCCCAAAGGTGACACATCCTTAATTAATAAAAGAAAGAAAAAAAAGGCCAACGCATAAAGGTTATACAAAATATTAACAATAATTGGATGGAAGGGGGAGCGGCATTTTTAAGTGTTGGCCCGCCTCAGAAAACTCCAAGATCCGGTACTGTGTCTGTGCATGCAGGCTTAAAACATTGGGGGGTTTTTTTTTTTTTAGAATTGCGTTCCTCCCCTTCCAAATCTAATTTTTTCTTAGGACCTCCCATATTGATAACATAAAGATATTTTAAGCCCCCTTTTTCTCGGAACAGTTGTTTTATAACCTATCGCTCGATAGACTGATTGCGCAGTTGAGATGTGTGCTTCTTGCACAGCAATTACAGTAAACAAAATAGCAACAAAGGAGAAAAGAAAAAATTATACTATAGAAGAAAAGTTACGAGTCATTGATAAAATTAAAAATGATGCAACAGAAACGAGTATTATTTCGTAATAGGGTTCCGCGGTATAGTGATGTTATAATGCGGGTGCCAAACATGTCCCCCGACACCCGCGTTTTAACGGGGTTTTTGGTGTATTAGACTTTTCTTTTAATTACTTGAAGGATTTTTTTAAGCTTATATGTATATTTATTTGCTTATGTATTGTGAGTTGGGGGATGGGGATTTGTTAACCTTAGTATATAATTTTTTATTTTAAGTGGAAGGCACATACTTTTTCCGAAAATATTGGGTGAAGTTTAGGGGTCGACCGATGGCATTTTTTTGGTGATGGGCCAATGCCGATTGTTGGCCGATTGTTCGGAGCTCGGCCGATTTCCGATTATTATCCTCTTCCATCGGCCGATGGAAGAAAAGTTGCTTTAACCCATTAAAACGTATAAAATGCTTGTCAAAAATGTCATTTAAATAATTCATTTATTTTTATGTTTATAAAAACATAAATGCATTATTCAAGCTGTTAGGTTTGATATTTTTTTTGTTTGGCAACCAGCAGTATGCAAATAATTTACAGTGTTATACCATTTTGATTTTCAGTTTTGGCAACAGTTTTTGTTAAAAATGTTCGTATGCTCTGGTTTCCTTTCAACATGTTGTGCTAACCTTTCGCCAGATGTGTAGTTTAAACGTTTTTTCCATTTATGTGTTTGTGCCTTAAATTTACGTTAGTTAATTCTGTTACTTTTATTTTGCCATGTTCAATTCCAAGTCAGAATAAATTTTATTTTAGAGAAAACTGCCTATCTCTGCTAAATACAACTAACAGGTTTCGTGCCCAGGAGTTATTTCTCGACAGTTTACTAGTAAATTTTGGCTGAATTGTTAGAAAGAATAAAATGGCAGAAGAAAAAGTAACTTTTGTGAAACTTAACGACACAAATTATGAGGTTTGGAAGTTTAAAATGGAAATGTACTTGACAGATAAAGATTTGTGGAATGCAATTTTACATGATAAACCTGAAAAAGCTGGTGATGAACAGAATGCTTGGACTAAAGCTAATAAATCTGCACGAGCTAAAATTGCGTTGTGTGTAGAAGATAACCAGTTAATTCACATCAAGCATGAAGAAACTGCAAAAGGTATGTGGAATTCTTTGCGTAAAGTTTATGAACAGAAGCATTTGAATACAAAGTTATTCTTGCAAAGAAAATTATACAGTTTAAAATATGAAGAATCTGTTAATATGAAAGATTATATTCATAATATTTTGAAAATTGTTGATCAACTTAGAGGCATAGGAAAAATTATTCCTGAAGGTGATGTTGTAGCACTATTGTTATGCGGAATGCCCGAAAGTTATGATGCCTTAATTACAAGTTTAGAAGCACGACCTTCTGAAGAGTTATCGTTAGAATATGTAAAAGGAAAATTAATTGCTATATATGAACGCAGGGAAGAAACTATAAAATTAAACATTGAGCAAAATGCTTTGAAAATAGCTGTTAAAAATCAAGTTAAAAATGAACATTCTAAAATAGTCACTGAGAATAAATTTAAAAGAGTTTGTCACTATTGTAAGAAACCTAATCATATTAAGAAATTTTGCTATTTGTGGAAAGCTAAGCAGCGTAAATTACAAAATCATAAAGTAAATAAAATTTTAGAAGAAAATCTTAGTATAGAAGACAAACACAGAGAAGATAAAGATTTTCAATGTTTTAAAATAAATTCTAAAATTTCTTATACAAATTGGTATATTGATTCAGCTGCGTCAGCACACATGACGAATGATAAAAATTTTTATTCCGGAAATATGAGACCAAAAGAAGGAAAAGTAAAGGTTGCTAGTGGACAATTACTGGACATTAAAGGAATTGGTGATGGTTTCATTGAATATAAAGGAAAAGATAATGAAACAAAATACATAAAAATTTGCGATGTATTGTATATTCCTGACTTAGATAGTAATTTGTTGTCCGTGAAGTGTCTCGATCAGAAGAACTATTTTATAACTTTTGGATCCGGTATGTGTGAAATTAAGAAAGATAATGAAATTGTAATTGAAGGGAGTTTAGTAAATGATTTATATAAATTGAATACGAATGAAGTTGCAAGTAAAGTTACAGAAGAGTCGCACATAAACTGCATACACATGTGGCATAGAATATTTGGCCATCGTGAGCCTCGCGCGATTCAGCAACTACAAGATGAAAATTTGGTTACTGGTCTTAGAATGAGAGACTGTAAATGTAAAATGAAGTGTGTATGTTGCGTAAAAACGAAGATTGTTCAGAATCCTTATCCCGTAAAAAGTGAAAATAGAGCAGCGAAAGTTGGGGACCTGTTTCATGCAGATATTTGCGGGCCATTTACTCAACAGACATTTTCTGGAATGCGTTACATATTAACTTTAATAGATAAGTCAAGATTCCTTACTGTTTATCTGATGAAAAGGAAAGATGAAGCAGCAAATAAGATTGAAGAATTTTTAAATTTTGTGAAAACTAAGTTTGAAAGAACACCAAAAGTACTGCGTACTGATCGAGGTGGGGAATTCGTTAATGAGAAGCTAAAGAATTATTTAAATAAGAATGGTATAGAACACCAGTTGACAGTACCATATTCTCCTCCACAAAATGGTGTTGCAGAAAGAAGAAATAGATACTTAGTTGAAATGGTTAAGTGTATGTTGGAAGATTCCAAGTTAGATCAAAAGTTTTGGGGAGCTGCAGTAATCACAGCATGTTATTTGCAAAATCGTTTACCGACGAAAGCTTGTATATTGACTCCATATGAAATTTGGAATAGAAGAAAACCAACAGTTCAACATTTAAAGATTTTTGGTAGCGATGTTGTATATTATATACCATCTGTACAGAGAACAAAATTGAAAAATAGAGGAAAAGAAGGTATATTTCTTGGATATGCAGATAAATCAAAAGGATATCTCGTAATGGATAAAGAAACTAACAAAGTAATTGTAACGAGAAATGTAATTTGTATTGACAGCGGAAGAAATGAAATTTTAACAAGCGTTGAGGAAGATAGAAGACAAAATAATGAAGTAGCTTGTGATCTATATGAAGAAAAGGAAGTTAAACATAAAGTTGAAGAGCCAAAGGAAAAGTATAGACGTTCGGAGCGATCGAATAAGGGTGTACCTCCAGATAGATACGTATGCGCTTATAAAACGGTTCAATTAGTTCAAGAACCTTCTTCTTGGAAAGAAATGAAAACGTTACCACAAGAAGAACAAGAAAAATGGATAGAAGCTGCAAATGAAGAAATGAATTCCATGAAAAAGAGAGATGTGTGGGAATTAACAGATTTACCAAAAGGAAGAGCAGCAATTGATACGAAGTGGGTATTTAAACTCAAACAGGACAAATAAACCGTTATAAAACAAGACTTTGTGCGAGAGGATTTACTCAAAGGCCTGGTGAGGATTTTAAGGAAACATTTGCCCCAGTTGCAAATAATGCAACATTTAGAATATTGCTCACAGTTGCAGCAGCAAGAAGTATGAAAATTAAACATCTAGATGTCAAAAATGCTTTTCTGAATGCTGAAATTACAGAAGAATTATACGTAAAACAACCAGAAGGCTATACAAAAGGAACTGAAAAAGACAAAGTATACAAGTTAAAGAAAGGTCTTTATGGTTTAAAGCAGTCTGCAAGAGTTTGGAACGAAAAGATCAACAAAGTTTTAGCTTCAAATGGATATTTTTGTAGTAAAATAGATCCATGTTTCTTTAGAAGAAAAGAATCAAATGGTTGGAGCTATATTTTACTTTACGTTGATGACATTCTGATATATACTTTAGATGAAGAAACAGAATTGAAAATGATAAACATGTTTCAAGATCATTTTGAAATTACAGATTTAGGGAAGATAACGTATTACTTGGGAGTTCAAGTAGAACGATTTGAAGATGGAAGCTTTGCAATTAATCAAGAAACTAAAATTAAGCAACTTGTCACGAAATACGGCTTAAATGAAGCGAAAGAAGCAAACATTCCAATGAATCCTGAATTCGTAAAAAGTGAAGAAAAATCAAATGAATTAGAAAATAATATCGCGTACAGAGAAGTAATTGGATCGCTTTTGTATATTTCAACAACATCGCGACCTGATATATCCACAGCCGTAGGAATTTTGTCACGGCAAGTAAGCAAGCCGACTGAAAGGGATTGGAAGGCAGTGAAACAAGTTCTGAGATATTTAAAGAAGACCTCACATTTTAAACTGAAGTTTGGAAAAGATACATCTAGCTTAGAAGTGTACGTTGATGCAGATTGGGCAGGAAGTCTTAAAGATCGAAAATCAACTTCAGGTTACATCATCATGCTCGGAAATGCACCAATCGTCTGGTCTAGCAGAAAACAAAATTCAGTGTCCTTGTCTTCGACTGAAGCGGAATTCATTGCGGTATCGGAAGCATGTAAGGAAGGCAAGTGGATATCGCAATTAATGAGTGAAATAGAAGGTGATAATAGGATATTTACAATACATGAGGACAATCAAAGTTGCATTGCAATGATAAAGAGCGAAAAGGTGAGTCAAAGATCAAAGCATATTGATGTTCGGTATTGTTTCATTCGAGAACTTTATAAAGAACAAGTTATAGACATTAACTATTGTGAATCTAACGACATGATTGCCGATATATTGACTAAGCCATTAAGTAAAATTAAATTTGAAAAATTTTGTAAGAAAATTATGTTTGACATAGCTGGTTGAGGTGGGGTGTTAGGTTTGATATTTTTTTTGTTTGGCAACCAGCAGTATGCAAATAATTTACAGTGTTATACCATTTTGATTTTCAGTTTTGGCAACAGTTTTTGTTAAAAATGTTCGTGTGCTCTGGTTTCCTTTCAACATGTTGTGCTAACCTTTCGCCAGATGTGTAGTTTAAACGTTTTTTCCATTTATGTGTTTGTGCCTTAAATTTACGTTAGTTAATTCTGTTACTTTTATTTTGCCATGTTCAATTCCAAGTCAGAATAAATTTTATTTTAGAGAAAACTGCCTATCTCTGCTAAATACAACTAACACAAGCACCGTAAAACTGTTTGAGGGAAGTTTACATAATAATTAAAACTAAAAGAATCACTGGCGATTCTAGTAAAGTAATTAAACCATTTGCAGGTTATAAAAAATTAAAAAATGCTGTTTCAGAGGATTTTTAATTCTTTTTTCTTATCTTTGCAAGAAAACTCAACAACTATTGGATCAGGTCTAATTCCCTTTCCTTCAACGTTTTCTCTTTATAACACCTGCACTGCAGATGCCAAGTGCAGCTGCCTTTATTTTCTTATTTTTTTTATCATGGAGAGGAATGCAGACGTTAATAATACAGACTAACAAATAATGTGGGTTTGCATCTTTAACGAAATTGTCAGCCCCCTCCTCTCAGATTATTTTCATAATCCCCCCCCCCCCCCCCGTTTTTAAAAGAAAAGCGGGAACGATTATATGTTTATTTTTCATTATAAAAGTTATTTTAACTAAAAATAGCTCTTTTTCTAAAATAAAAAAGAAAGATTAAAAAATTTCGCTCGCATTAACGCCCCCCTGTTCATAACCAAGAAATACTGAATATTGCTTTAAAAACATAGGCGTGATTTTTTTTTTTTTTTGTCATTACAAATGAATGCTGGGTCTTAAGAACTAATCTTAGTAGCTTTTTTTTTTTTTCTTGTGAGTTGAAAATTGCACTGAAATACTTGACATGTTCTTTATATTTTCATGAGCAAAATGTAAGGTCACCGAAATAAACCAATATTTTGAGCACATACAAAAATGCCTTTGTCGTCTTGCAAATGACTCGAAACTTCGAGAAAGTAGATAAAACTTTTGTTGGCAAAAATGTCGCTAAAGTAACCAAGTTCGTTAAAAAGTCGTCTCCAGAGTGGCAACGATCCCACTGTCAATGAGATAAATATAATTTATAATGAACTAGCGGTGCCCGCACGGCGTTGCCCGGGCTGAATTTTAAAAACGTCGCTGTCCTTGCTAAGAGTATAAAAATAATCGTCTGCGGCATAAAGCCTGCATTGTTTGAAAAACATCGTGTGTCTATTTGTCAAAAAAAAAAAAACACATTAGACATTGTCAATGCTTGAAAAAGTAATTTAACATGTAGAAGGATCAATTAAGAAAACTTGGGAACAATTCCATCAGTAGGGTCAAATTTGTCACCAGAGGGTAATTAAAACTGCCAAATTGTAGCACGGCGTCATTTGTTGCGTTACTTTTCATCTGGAATGAGTCTTAGTCTTGGCGATGATCTTAGATTGATTGCAAGAATGAAATTGCAATATCATATTTATTTTATTTTCCAGCCATGGTGCTGTTATCTCGCTAACCGAAAGATAAGTTTTATAATGAAATGAAGCGTTGCTAGCGGTACCATAGAGATGAAATAGTAGGTGATAATATTTATAGTTAAATGATACTGTAAACCGTACCTAAAAAACGTATGCACAATTTTGTTAGTATTCTTTATCGCGGTTTTATCACCAACGCCTAATTAAAAGAGTCAAATTAAAGCGTGTCGTCATTCGCCACGTTATTTGAAGTCTAGAATAAACTATACGTCCGTAAAATTTTCGAGGCGATATTTATTTAAATGCTATATTGCTAAATCAAGGAACTCATAAAATCGGGGAGACGGAACTTTTATCAAGTTCAATCTCGAATTTAAAAATTATTGCTAATTTGAGAAAAACTTTAAATCGAAAATATGCTTTGTTATTGTTTTATCTTTAATAAACTGAACTATTCTGAAAAATAAGTTTCATATTGAAACCTAGCGGTACCCGCACGGGGCTGCTCGTGCTGAATTTTAAGCGTACCTTAAAAACGTAAGCACAATTTCATTAGCGTATTCCGATTTATCGCCAATGACTAATTAAAAAGTCAAATTGTAGCGTGTCATATTCGCCACGTTATTTGAAATCTAGTATAAACCAAACGTATTCCTATTCTGGCGATATTTAAATGCTTTTGTTAAATCAAGGAAATCGTTAAATCGGGGAAACAATACTTTTATCAAGTTCAATCTCGAATTTAAAACCTATTGCTAATTTGAGAAAAACGTTAAATCGAAGGTATGCTTTATTATTGTTTTTCCGTTGAAAACTAAACTGATGTCTCTCTATTTTTAACGGACTTCACAAAGGAAGGAGGTTATACATTCATAGTGTATGTATGTCGTTTTTTTTTTTTTTTTTTGTTTGTCCACTCATAACTTCGCACCGGATGAAACGATTTTCATGATTTTTTTTTCAATCGATCGAGGGTGGTTTCCCATAGGTCCCGTACCTTCGTTTGACCATATTCGACAAATAGAACAAAAGTAATTGGCAGAAATGTAGTACTTTTTTTGTTTTTTCATCCATAACTTTTGACTAAATGAACCGATTTTGATGATTTTTTCTTTAATCGATAGAGGGTCGTCTAACTCAAATATTGCAAATTAATTTGACTACATTTGTTTTTTAGAAAAAACGTTACGGGGGAAAAATAAGTATTTTTTATTTAAATTGGAAAGGCTTGGCTTGATTTTTCTTTGTTGGGAAATCTATTAATAAATATAAAAGTCATTGTTGAAAACATGTTTGTTGTCATGGGCTATAATATTAAAAGAAATTACAGCAAGAGTTTGACTGAAGGTGAAAATTAATCCAGTCAGTTTGTTTGCTAAAATCGACTTCAAAGGGGAATTTATCATACAAATGATTAGTTTTAGTGCCATTAATTCAAAGAAGTTTTGCCTTTTGATATGGATTTTTTTTTAAATAGAGTATTTATATAAAAAATGTATTTACACTAAAAAGAATAAAATAAAATAATTTTTATAAAAAAACAGAACCGACTTCAAATTAAAAATTGCGCCAAAAAGTAAAAAAATAAATTCATTCTTTAGACAACATCGATGTGACTTTTAAACATAGTTTTAGAAGTCGGTGCAAAATGATGAGTTTAATTACCATTATACCATTTGCTACTTAATATTGGAACTGTTGCTAATTCTGTGAAAATATATATATTTGTAATTGGGATTGATGATTACAAAAGATTTTATCTATCCTGATTTTGCACAGACTTCTAAAACTATGTTTAAAAGTCCCATCGATGTTGTCTAAAGAATGAATTTATTTTTTACTTTTTTTACATTTTTAATTTGAAGTCGGTTATGTTTTTCTATAAAAATTATTAAAAATAAGTTTTGTATTGAAATTAAGCTATCACTATTACCCGGAGTTGAGGAAACTGCTAATTATTATTTTTGGACCAAGGTAAGCCTTAAGAAATCGCACTAAAAAGCTTATAACTGGCGTTCTTATCGACATAGAAACCTAGAACAAATATTATCTTGTGCAGAAAAATTAGCGCTTTCGATCGATATATTACATTAATATGTGCAAGGTTTTTTTCACTCCCATATTGGGAATTTATCTGGACAATTGATTAAAATTGGAATAAAAAAGAACTACCTGTAGGATTTGTTTTCAGAAACCTTCGCAGGAGTGTACTTAACAACTTCCCAAAGTTTCAAGGCGATCGGATGAATGGTGTAGTAATGCATAACACACAGACACATATGCATTCATTTATATATATATAGAAGATAAAGTCAATAAATTACGAAAATATGCATTTTTCTAGAAAATAGGTAAAAGTTAAAATGTGGAATTTTAGGACAATGGGATGTGATAGGCAAAAAGTAATTGTAGATACATAATTTTCAGCCAAAAATATATTAGAAACACACATTTTCATCTAAAGGACATTTTTCGTGTTGCACAGTTTTTTATTGTAGGAAAAACCTTCAAGGTTAATACATGGAAATATAAAATAATTTAGTGATATGAATGCTTGGAATAATAAATTGTTATAAATCTGTAAGAAGATCAAATGCTAATGTGCTAATGTGAGACATAAAGAGTGAAAGTTCTCAGGTCACCACAGAGCACTTGGATCCTCATTGGGAGTACAGACTGGAACTTACATGCTTAGTGCGACCTGCTGGTTTTTTTTTTTTTTTTTGGTATTTGTATTTAACTGGGGTAAGTCACTTTATTTTTAATAGATAGTACCCAAGATGAGTAGCTTGGAGAAAGTTCAAGGACATCTTGATTTACTTCTGATAAAATTTGTCAAACAGTTCCCATCTGATATTATCATAGAGGGAACTCTTCTTGAACAGTGGAAAGGAATAATCTACTATTTAAAAAATTCATCCCAACAAATAAATACCATGCGCTTTCATTGTTTTCACATTCATCTATAACTATGATGTAGTGTGTTGATCAGTTTTGTATTGATGAAGAGGCTCCGTAATAGCTTTGAATGCTGTTTTCTGTTTCAAATTCTTTGCTGCTTTCATTTTACTCATATTTTACTACTATTTTTGATTATTTTTTAAAATTTGTTAGTTACTGAAATATTTAAAATTGATTTTAATCTTTTGTATGTGTTAGGTATTTAATTTTCTCATTTGTTAATTTTAAAAATTCAATATTCAAAATTTGACAAGCTCTTTTTTTTGTGTGTGTGCCTGAATTATGTTATTATGCAGCTTAAATTATAAAATCAAAATTACTGGTTGATTTGATTTGTTTCAAACTTTTAATATTGAAGGTAGTATTCCTTTTTAATGTGCAACTTGAATTTATGTCTTTTAAAAGGTGCTGCAGACGAAAATACTGAAAAACCTAAGGCAAAGAAATCCAAAGGACATCGTTGCTACTTTTGTGGTGAAAAATTCCTAGAAATAAAGGTATTAAAAAAACATATCACTAGTCATAAAGAAAGACCTTATGCATGCGAATTATGCGACAGAACATTTTCTGAGAAAGGAATCCTTGACAAGCATAGGTTAGTGCATACTAAAGAAAAACAACATCTGTGTGAAATCTGTGGCAAAACCTTTGCACAAAGATGGAATTTGGTAAAGCACACTAAAAGACATTCTGAAAATGGTTCAAAATCAAATGAATGTTTAATTTGTGGGAAAAGAGTACGATCAAGAATTGATCCAATTTGCTTTATTTGTGTGCATCAAGGGAAGAATGTTGATAAAGAGGGGAAATTTCTTTGCATGTTGTGCAATGAAATTTTTAGCACCGCACAATTATTAGAAGACCACATGTTCCTCCATGCTAGTACAGTTGAAGATGATTCATGCTCAAATGAAGTGGCTTCTCAACCTAAGATAGTACCATTTTCATGTCTTACTTGCAAGCGTCAATTTAAGTCTTTAACTGGTTTAAAAGATCATTCTATACGCCATGCAGGAGATCGACCATTTTCTTGTAAGCTTTGTGATGGCAAGTTTAGAAATCCTCATAATTTACGACAGCATATGCTTACTCATGAGCCTAAATCTCTTTATTCATGCGAACTTTGTGACTCTTCTTTTAAAACTGCTAGAAGTTTAGATCGTCACAGTCTCGTTCACTCAGAAAATCGACCTTTTACTTGTGAAACATGTGGTAATTGTTTTAAAAGTGCTACATATTTAAAAAAACATAGTTTAATTCACACAGAAAATCGTCCTTTTCCTTGTGAAATATGTGGTAACGGTTTTAAGTCGTCTGGATCTTTACAAAGGCACTATGTTACTCATGAAGATATTCGTCCTTTTCCTTGTCATGTCTGTAAGAAAAAATTTAAATCGACAAAAACCTTGAAACAACATTTAATTGTTCATACATCAAAACGACCGTTCACTTGCAACATTTGCGAGAAGAGTTTTAAATTTGTAAGCAATTATGATAAGCATCAAGAAATTCACTCTGGTGAATGTCCATAGCAATGTGTTGTTTGTGAAGGAAAATTTAGCCAAGTTAGTACATTGCAAATGCATCTGTTAACCCAAACAAAGATTCCATCTTCGCAAAAGGCTACATAAATTATATAAAAAATAAATCTTAATACAAACTTTGAAATCGTATCAAAAGTAAAAGTTCTTAATTCACAAAGCAGCTTCAACAAGTTTGTTGAATATATATATGTATCTCTTATTTTTCCTTTGTTTTTGGAAATAAATATTTTTTTATCACTGTATGGTAATAAATAATTGAATAAAATAAATTTGTGTAATTTTTCTGTCATTTCCCACAGTATATATATATCTTATTGCTAAATATTAAAAGAAAGAAAGAAAGAACTTCCAGTTCTTTCTACTATTTTTGAAGGTAGTTAAAAGTATTTATGTTTCATAAAAAGTTCTTATAAAAGGCCTAGAAATCGTATCCGTATATTACTCGGAACCAGAAGGCCCCGTGTTCTACGGTAGGAAAAACTCGTGATTTTTGTTGAAAGGGATTATTAAAATCTTTTTTTTAAATTTAAATCTTATTTTTTTTTTTAAATTTAAACTTTAAAAAAAGCAAATCTTAACTAAAGAACTAACTATTTATTTAAAATTAATAAAATACCATGTAATTGATAATTACAAATAATAATATTCTTATCACTACTTTGTACTTCATACCATCTTTTATGTTTAACAGAAATTTCTGAAATGTAGTAGCTTGTTGTTCTAAAATGTTGTGGTTAATTTGATTCTTTTTAAATAAAATTACGAGTTTTTTAAAATTTGATATAAATCTAATTTTTTTTTCTTTTTGCAAGAAGCTAACAATATTACTTATTATCAATTTACAACCATAAAAACAGTAAGATATCTGAACAATGTTGAGAACTATTCCTGCCGAAAGCGTTTTACTTCCTTGCACAGGAAGCATTGGGTTCGCGAAAAATTTCAACTTAAATTTCCATTTTAATAAAGCAATAAATTTTGACTGGTGTTTTCACGATATCCGTCTGCACATGCATATGGACCCCAGAAATATCCATTTTGATCATCCTTCAGTCCGTTTGACGTGGCTTACCGTGACGTCTGTATGTGCTGATGTATGTATGTATCAGGCTTGGAGTCGATTACGAAGAAACGTAATCGATTACGATTGCAAAGAGAAGAATTGAGGGATTATAATTACGATTACGATTGTAATCCTTTGCCAAAAGGTAATTACGATTACGGCAGCGATTACAGTCGTTAAAAAATGTAATTGATTACGATTAGATTAGCGAAAAATTAGCCGATATTATGCATACAACTCTCATTTTTGCAACAGTGTCGAAAATCAAAAAATTATGATTTTTGATTTAATAAGGGATAACTGAAATGATGATGATTTGCAATTATAATGAAATAACTTCAATATCACTGTTCTTGAATTATGACGTCGCAGGCCCGTAGCCAGAGGGGGCAATTTTCCAGGTCGGGCAATGCCCGACCTGGAAAATGTTTTGCCCGTCCTAGCGGTGATTAACTAGACCTTAATAATCTATGGTATTTCTGTTTTTAACTTTTTGATTTGTTTAAGCGCAAAGTCATATTGAAAAAAAATCCTGTTTCCATGCACCTTTATCTCTTAATTCAAATTTTAGAAAAAATAAAAAACATGAGCGTTTTCCATTATTCAGCTCAGTTTTTTTTCTTCCTGTTTTCAATCTAAACCAGACACTAATGAAATGATCATGGGCAGTCCAGTTTTTTTCTGTAACATACTGATACATGTTTTATGCTTCAATATCTTACTTTGAATTGATCGTTCACATTAATATTATTTTTAAAAAAAATAGTCACTTTTTTATGTTATTTCATATGTTTTATTAATTTACAAAAGACATTCTTAGAATAAGCTTTAAAAATTCAATTCTGCCTTTTGTAAGTCTTAATCAAGTATTTCTTTTAATATCAAATAATTTCAGTATTGAATTAAATAAGTATTAGTTTCATTAATTAATTGTTTAATTAATCAATTAATAAATTAAATAATTGCATTAATTATTAAATAAATTATTAATTTAAATTTTAAGAAAACGCCCAAAATGGAACATAAATTCTAACATGTTAGAACAAAATTGAAATACTAGTCTGCCCCTCCTGTCCAAAAGTTTACCCCCTCTGGAGTCAGAGTCTGGCTACAGGTCTGTGACGTCGGTGCATAAATGAGAAATTTGTAGTTGAGTAATATATATTTAATACCATATATATCCGGAAAGGCCCATTCAGAATTTTTTGAATATTTAAAATTTGAATATTAAAATAGTATTTTTTTTTTTTTTTTTAGTTAAAATTGGGCAAATATTTCACATAACTCCAATTAATTTACTGAAATTAATAATTTGTATGATTCTTTATGAAATCACTTATAAAATGTATGAATTGCATGAGATAACAAAATATTCAGATAGTATAATAATCATAAAAGATAAATAATCATTTTAAAATAAATGCTGCATTTTAGAATAGTTTTTTATTACATTTAAAAAAATAGTGCTTCAAAAGTGTAGTCTTCCATTTTCATTCTCTGAGAAGTAAAAAACTTCCCAGCTATACTGAATAAGCACTCTACTGGAGCAGATGAAGCACACACAGACAAGTACTTAGGCACAATTGTGCTTAACATTATATTGGGTATGTATGGCAGTTTATGCCCAGAACTTTAAAGGATAATTTTTCTACGTCTGTTTCAATTTCATTTGTGATTTGATGTTGATCCCTTAATAGTAATCATTAAAAAATAATATGAAGAATAATTATAATATGAATGACTATAATATTTTGCTATAATTTTCTGTGGTCTTTTTTAGCACGTATATTTTTTTGTTTCGTTTTCCATGTTAACTGTTTTAATAAAAAAATAAAGTGCAAGTAATTTTTCAATACAAATTTAACGTAAAAGATACCTAAAAGTACAATACAAAACTCTGTTGAGGTAATTTTAAGAAGAGAAAGATAATTAACTGTTTAAAATAATTCATAAATAATAATTCATGCATGTAAAAAACGATTGGGAAATTTCTGAACATATATCATTTTTTCTTTTGCATACCTATCAATTAGAAAGAATATTAGCATTAAAATATAAATTTATGATTAAAATGCTTCATTAGAAAAATTCTTCATTTCCTCTACAGAGAGGAGAAAACTGCCAAAAGGCATACAACTTTTTCTAAAACCTCTTTACAAATTGGAAAACATGTGTTTTGTGTCTCTTTAGTCTGTGTGTAGGCCCTGTGTGATAGTACTCTTTCTGCTCAGGGCCAAGACTTTCCTATGACCCTGCTTTCTGCTAATGATTTTCGGTGCTCAGTCTGCTTTGATTATTCGCAAACCCTTGACAGATGAAAGGGAAAACGAATGGCCCATTTAATTACGGCCCCACAAGACGGGGAAAGCCAGCGAAGGAGAATGGGTTACTCGCATCGCCTTGGGGCTCTCGCGAAGGGGGTCTCCTCGCCTCGTCCAGTTTCGGTAATGTCTACCAGGCCCTACTATAGAGATGAGTTCGGGCTCACTTTTGCAGGCCCGAACCCGAAGATTTGAAGTCCGAGCCCGAGTGATACTGTTCTGTGTCAAAGCCCGAGCCCGAAATGATTTTATAAAGTGTTGTTAATAGATGGGGTGCTACATCGATTAAATATAGGCTTTTTGTAACCATCGCAATTAGTTCTAATGATTTTTCTTTTAATTTCAAGTAAAGAATACATATATTTTTAAACTATCATGAAATGCTCCAGTTCAGATTAAATTCTGCCGAGCTTAAATGCAAAAATCTTCGGTTTGGAAGCATTTTCGGGAAGTTCTTGATTCTCAGTCGAATTTAAAACTGGAATATATTCAGTGCAATTACTGCAGTTAGGAGACCTAATAAGATGGGTCTCTAGTCTGGAGCAAATTGAAAATGTAAGGGGACACAAGACTGGCAAAAAGACATTAGTCCAGACTGTTGGTTGATGTATGAATATTTTACCAAGAGCCCGAGCCCGAGAGTAACTTTACAATGTAGAGCCCGAGCCCGTCTCATCTCTACCCTACTACACAGAATCGCTTTTATGAACGCCCGTAGGTTACGGTCCATTTTATTTACCCTCCATTCCTCATTTACAAACGACCTTGGACGAGGAGTAAACAGCTTGAATCCTTTTTCTGTGTTAGTATTGTTAATTTTATTTTTTCCAATCAATGGTAGGAAGGCAAAGTAAAAATTTCAGCTTTCAGCAGGTTAAGATTACACGATTACAAGACCAGAATACCGATTTTTTCTTTTAGATTACGATTAAGATTACGCGAGAAGAGGGATTACGCAATTTTGATTATGATTATAAGAATATGCAATTGTCAGATTACGATTACGTAATCGCGATTACTCCAAGCCTGGTATGTATCACACATAACTCAAAAACCCTTAATTGCAAAATGTTGAAATTTTATAGGTAGTACCAGCATAACGTGTAGTTGTGCACCTCCTCTCCTTTTGGTTGCAATCGGATGTCCAAAAAGGGTGTTTTATGAGATTTTGTGCCAATTGCATGCAAATTTTCAGTCCTTTTCATATTAAGAAATTTTCCCAAATTCATTCCTTAAACCAACCCCATAGTTTAGTATATTGTCCCCCATTTGACGACAGCTTGCGAATGTTTCGCGACATTTGGTGATATTTCGTGCCAAAATAGAGAAGCCAAATCCATGTCAATTAGGTGGAATTTGGCGATTTTTGCGTAGCACTTGCATATTAAAGCATTGGAAAAATTAGATCTTGTAAAACTCTTTCCTCTATTCGTTTTCAACAAACAAGTGGGTTTAAGTGTTTACAATGCTCTTCTACTCACCCTAAGAGGCACACTTACGTAATTTTTTTTTTTTGCAGATTTTATTCAGTTACCTCTTACCTACTGTTTCAATTTCAAATTTCTCACGTCCATAAAAGCATTTAAGTCCTTTAATTCTGAAAGTGCCACTTTTTATATTTACCATATGCTAAAGGTGTAGGGAAGTGAAATTGAACTAAAAATTTATTAAAAATATAATGAAACTAAGAAATATCACTTTAACGTCCGTATTTGATATGTGTATGCACCTATTTTTTTTTTATCTTGAAACAAGATATAATTAGTGCATAGGCGTAACCAGGGGGGGGGGGTCAACAGCCCCCCCCCCCCCCTTGGGTATTTACTTATTTAGGTACATTTAGGCACACAAAACAATTTCTGGTTACGGCCTTGCAAAGCACATTTTTTTTTTTTTTAAGAAAATTAAACACATATGCATATGATCTACTTTCCTCTTTCTCTGAAGGGTTGTGATCATGACCAAAGTATGCAGCTCATAATAAAGAGGACTTTTCATCTGGTTATAATCAATCCCCTTATCACCTTGGGGGGGGGGGGGTACAGCGAAAGGTGGCTTCAATCATCGTACCACACACAGACAAACAGAGATCCTTTCAATCACTCCAGAAGGTTTTCTTTCCTTCTTGATGTCTTTTTTACCCAAAGGCAGCAAATTGGGAATACAATCGCACAAGCCCTGTGGCAGAAATTTGTTATGCTTTCTGCGACAAACTTTTTCAATGCCTAAATCTTTCTGCAAGAGTGTTCCACAATTTAAAAGTTTGTTCAATGTTTTCATAAATTATTTCATACCTTCTAATTTTATTCAAAATTTTTGCAATTACTATGTATACATAAATGATGTAATCTAATCATTTTGTTAAAAGTTTTAAATCCTATCCAAATGTAAATTTTTAAAGTTGAGTGGCACAAGGGAGAAAAATAAGTTGCGTAAGCTATATTGGCGATTCATTTTCATGCATAACATAATGATCAATTTAAATTGAACTGAAAATATTACATAAAAATATTCACCCACCCTATAAAGACTTAGTATCAAAGGGGCCGTTCATAAATGATGTCACGCTTTTCCCCATATACAGTAAAACCAACTTAAGAAGTTTTCCAAGGGACCAAGAGAAAAAACTTCTTATGCGGGAAAACTTCTTAAACGGGTAGGCTCTATTTTTGAAAATGAATTTACTTAATGATATTTAGGGATGATATCATTTGTCAATATTTAAATTAGACATGGAATACATTTCCATAATTTTAAGTTTTGCTTTAAAATTCATGCATTTATTAATTAATTTTACATAATTAAAACAACATCAATAAGGAAAAAATTCTTTACCGAAACATCAGCCATTTGAAGATATTACATTTACTCACTGCTTTTCTGAAAAAAATCCAGCATAGTTTTTTGTTTTCTCTTTCGCTCAGAAATCTGTAACTGGAAACAGTCCAATTGCCGCAAGCTTTTAAAGACCTCTTCAGGCACTTTTTCAATTGTTTCGACAAACCGGCGAAATGTTTCCAGTCCTTTTATGGCTTCTGTAAAGCTGGGAATTTCCATGCCATCTTCTTCATCTTCACTTATTTCTTCACTTATTTCTTCACTGCCTTCTGTTGCCTCACAAATATCATTCACGGTAAGCACTTCACATGGTAGTACTTCGTCATCGATCGCAACATACTCCTCAAAGGATGTACTTAATTTCATTTTTCGTTGCAACGTCATCCAATCATCATCATCATCACTGTTGTCAATGTCAAAATCGTACTTTTCTGTTGATTCTCCATCCAGGAATCCAGCTTTTTGGAAACAATTTGAAATTACTGATGGTGTAACTAAGTCCCAAGAAGATACGAGAAAATGGATTGCTTCCAAGATGTTCACTTTTTTAAATTCATCACTGCTCTCAAGCTTTTCCAGTATCCATTTCACGAGCCTTTTTCTATAGTGTTGCTTAAACACTTTGATGACCCCTTGATCCATCGGCTGCAAAACGGAGGTAGAGTTCGGGGGTAGAAAATGAACTTTTATGTTTGAATATTGAGCGTTTTTCGAGTGTGCGGCGCAATTGTCCACAAAGATGAGAATGTTTCTTTTGGCTTTCCTCATTTTGTTGTTTAAGTTCTTTAAATATGATTCATAGATTGGAATCGTCATCCACGCCGATTTATTGCTTTCATACTCACAAGGAAGTGACTTAACGTTTTGGAAACATCTTGGTTTTTTAGATTTGCCAACTACCAAAATTGGTAATTTTTCGGTTCCGTCCATATTAGCACCTACTAATACTGTTAATCTTTCTTTGCTTCTTTTCCCTCCATGACAGTTTTCACCTTTAAAGGCATAAGTTTTGTCCGGACAAAGGTTATAAAAAAGTCCACACTCGTCCATATCAAATATGTCTTTTGGTTGATAGCCAGATATCAATTCAGGTAAGGTGCTCTTCCATGCATCCGTTTCATGAAGGTCGACGCTCTTGCTCTCGCCTTTTACCGATTTGTACACTAACCCAGCTCTTCTTTTCATGCGGTCAATCCATCCATTTGAAGAAACAAAATCAACGTCCATCTTTTTAGCAATTTCTTCGGCTTTTTCTTTTAAAATAGTTCCGCTTACGGGAATGTTCGCCGATCTTGCTTGCTTGAACCAAATTAACAACTTCTCTTCTATGTGTTCATACTATCCCCTCTTAACTTTCTTTATTTTCCGAGATTGGTTACAAGAATTCAAAATGACCTCTCGTTTGGCAACAATTCCATTCAATGTCGTCACTGGAAGATTTAATCATGATGACTTCATGGATTTAATTTTTTAGAAATTTCAACCCTAGATAAATGTGAGTTGTTATCCACATCTTTCAATATTTTGACTTTTTCCTCATTTGATATTGTCCGTCACAGACGAATTGCTTGGCCAATCATAATGAAGCAAGAAGAGAGAGCTTCGGCCATGTTTTGTTTACTGTTGTGTTTAATAGGAAACGCAGCACAAGTGAGTGATTTATAATTATTACTATTTCTGTGCAGCACAAGCACACATATTAAAGCATTAAGAGTAATGTGCTGTTTTATGTTGTAATACACAATACTGCGTTCAAAATTTGTTTCTTAGCATCTTCTATTTTCAATTTGATTTATTAATCACGATATGAGAAAAATAATGTAATAATAGTAAGTAGCAGGGTTCACACTGGGGAAAAATACAAGGAGGGATTTTCCTCCTTGACCAAAATTTTAAGTGGGATTTTTAAAGTTTAAGCCCAAAAAAAAATTTTTTTGAGTGGGATTTCAAAAAATATTGCGGGAATCGCGCGGCCTAGCGCGAACCCTGTAAGTAGCAAAGCGTAGAGTTTGAAAAGATTCATAAAAGTGCATTTAATGTTTCGGCGCTACTTTATTTGCATTTTCATTTTAGAAAATTTTACATTTCTACTATGGTACCACATTTGCGTATTAATGTTTATTTGTTGCTCGAATTTAATATTTTGCTTATTGCACTGGACATTTATTTATTCATTTCTTTTGTAAAAATATAAAGCACTTATCACCGATATCATAAACATAACTAGTTAGCAGTCAGTTGAATTCATTGACATAACTTCATCAACAAGTCAGATCCATTGTATGAAAGATTACTTTCAGTTCATAATTTACAGGTTAAAAGATCACTCTGTCAACAGATTTGTTTTGTTTATATATCATTTTTATTAACATTGTTATTTGTGGAGGTGATTTCATGTCAGACTGTGAAGAAAATTTGCATTTAAATTTAGTTTGCTACTTAAATGTTTAAAAAGTTTTAATTTATATGCGTTTCTTTACTGGTATTAAAACATAGTTTCTACACCAAACAAGCTGAAGTTACATGCAGGCAAGCCTGAGTACCTGGGTTGCTTCTTCAAAATCAATGTAAACTTTAACGACATCAAAATTTAATGGTAACAAGTTGATCACTAATTCGTTCTGGTTTAGACCTGTTGGGTAAACCTACTTATAGGGTCCATGCTACCCAGACTTGGAAACATTGCCAAATCAAATGTAATTAAAGGGCATCTAATATTTAGTTTTATCGTATCAG
The DNA here is from genome assembly GCA_038502835.1 of Octonoba sinensis. Classification (NCBI taxonomy): domain Eukaryota; kingdom Metazoa; phylum Arthropoda; class Arachnida; order Araneae; family Uloboridae; genus Octonoba; species Octonoba sinensis. The sequence continues at coordinate 118,942,105 of CM076601.1, read as the reverse complement.
AATATTAACTAACACCTCAACTAATGAATTCATGTTAATAACAATTGTATCGATCAGTGTCTCTATAACCACAGGTGTGATCGAAAGAGGACGGTGTACCCCCATATATTTACTTTAAAACACCCTTTTCTCCTCCCTTGTTTCTTAAAATTTTTAACTCAAGCATCCCCTCAGAGCTTTTGATGTCGATAACTTATGCTTGTATCTATAAACATTCCCCAAGTTTTTTTCCAGCACTATGCACTACTGCTGATAAATACCAGAATACTCGTAAATTACTTGCTGTGTGTGGTGCTTCATGTATGATCATCAACATGCTTTCTTAACATTTGTCTTTTTTTACAGCTTTTTTTATGTGGCAAATAACTTTTTTGGACATGGGCATTGCTGTAGGTTGCTGTTTTTTGATTAAAGATGCACAACTGACCATTTGGTACATCTACTCAGTATTTTTATACATGTAAGTACATTTTTAGACTTGTAGTTGGGGAGAATTGTTTTTGGTTCAGTTTTTGCAAAAATTATGATGAAATAAAATAATATTCTTTGTTCTATATTTTGCTTGCACATTTTTTAATGAGTATTGACCCTCCTTAACTTTACATCCAAACCAACCTTATCCCTAGACTAGGAGGAGTGAGATTTTAATATAGTTACATTAAATCATAATTGTTTAATGCTTGTGTTATTTATTATGTTCTTGCATTGTTACTTATTTTTTAATCTTATGCATATCACATGATCAATATTGTCAGTTTGAATCATATACATATCTTCAGTTTTGCATGCTTCATGAACAAAAATTTACTTGTATTATTTCATATAGTTGTAGACTGATAATACACATTTATTGCATAGCACAAGAAAGTGAAAAACTATACCAAAAGCAAAAGCAAGACTAAAAAATTGACACTATTGTAATTCATACATTCCATATATAGGTCTCAATAATACATGTGTATTTGTAACATAAATTGTCAAAACTAGGGGCGAATCTTTGGCCAGGCAATCCGGGTGACATCACAGCACCGGTTCATTATTATCGACTTGTAATTAACAAATTGTTCATTGGGATGATAATGGAAGCTGAGTGGTAAGCCTTTTGTGCTTCCATGCCACGGGTCCGGGGTTCGACTCCCGGGTTGGGCAGGGATTACTCAGCCTTTTATCGCTCCAGTGGGGTGGATAAAATGAGGACCAAACACACTGGGGATTCTGCGTCAGATCATTACTTGACCGGAACATCTGCTTCTGCATCCTAGGGCCCTTGGTCTCAAAAGTTGATATGGGCACGGTAGGTCATGGTCCCTATTGGGCTGTTGCGCCATGGAGTCAGTTACTTAGTTAGAATTGTTCTTAAATTCTTACTCTAAAAGTGATTGTATCTTAAAACTACATTTGCAAAGTTTTCTTTTGTAAAATTCACAAATCATCATGTTCATTCATTGGAAATTGTGGCCAAATTAATAATTCATGTGCAACCGAATTTAAATTATATTTCCAATACTGTTTTTTAATTCCTAGAAAACAACTTGGTGGAAAATGTTTTCTGCATATGTTATATTTGTAAAGATTACGTCACAGTATTAACTGTTTTTTTTCTTTTTTACAGATGTTATGGAAAGACAGATGACTTGTACAGGCTGAAATATTGAAATTGTACTTCTTCTGCTCATTATTGTCTTCAAATTATTGATATATGTACTTATGAATGATCAAAATTTTGTAATGTTCTTTGATTTCAGTATTATAATTAAAAGTACTTCAATAAATTCTTCCTTCAAAATTTTGTTTTGTGACTTTAATGTGTGAGTACCGAATTAGTGTGCAAACTTTCGAGTTATTTGAAAGAAGAAAATAAAAAGACAATGTTTTTCTTCTGAGATTTGTATCTATTAGCATAAGCATATTACTTTTATAAAAGCATTTGCATTTCTTATTAATGTTTAGTGTTAAAAGCACAATTTTTTACGCATTGGCAAAAGTATCATCTATATGTTATACTCTTTGTAGTTACTGTACGGGTTTCAAAATGCAAGGGACAATATTCTTATTTTAGAAATGCTTTTTACAGTTAGCGGGGTCACAATTTAGTAAACTGCATTTTTTTAGGATTTCTAACAGTTGTCTCATGTTTGCAATTTATTAGGAGAAAAATAGGAAAGCTAACATGCAATTTAAGTGTTATAACAATGCCACACTTCCTTGATTATATAAAGTGATTTACAGCTCATTTTGAAGAAATATTAAATTCTAGTGCAAATAAAAACAATTCAATTTTATCTTGTAATTTCTAGATCTGATCTTTTTTAAAAAGTAATTGTTAGATATGCATTTTTTTTTCCTAAACAGAAAATTTAAATTTCTTCTTAGCATTGATTTTAAATCAAGAACGAAAAGGATTTGCGTATCATTTTCGCCTGACAAAATCAATATCATTACTGAATATATATTTACAATTAATTGCACCAACGCTCGCATATGAATCTAACATCTTTTACTCTTTGCTTAATCCTAATCCTGGAATTTATATGTGTGTTACCTTTAGTAAAACGCTTAATATTTCTGCGAAAATGTAAGCTTATTGCTGTATGCAAAACTTACAATTTATGTATTTTCTGTCATTTACGAAGCTCATTGATAAGACCGCTGAAGTAATGATATTATTTATGTTTGTTAAAAGTAATCAGAATTTTCTTTTTCAAAATTAAACAAACATTTATCTCTGCCCGACACTTTTATGAAATGAAATCGCTGCTGAAACTGAATGAAAATTCGAGTTTATTAAATGCGTCGTCTGCTTCTGAAATCGATGTCTAAATACAGAGCCGTCAAATGACGAAGGCACCCCATTATTGGCTCATGTAGAGAGCTTACGCCTTGCAATCATTGGCTGAAACCCACGGCCCGTCGCAGAACCTTTGTAGTGTGAATTGAACTCACGTTTCTCCGTCACGGACGAATTTTGTCCGTCCGTCGGTTGTATGTGTGAATCCGGCTTAAGAATCACGTAGAAAAATAATTTCAGTGGAAAGAGCTGAGCACCAACCACAACTGTAGTCTGTGGTTCATTCCATTTTAAAACAAGGTGAGAGAATGCATTGCGAGTTAACAGCAACTCATGGTTCAGTTAACTTATTGATACAATATCTACTCACCCCTGCTCCCTGCTTTATTACTGTTGAAGAGCAACACCCATATAGGAGAAGCTACAAACATTTCTTTCTCCCCTTATCAGTCATTATTGTTCTCCTGACAACTGACCTCTCTGCCACCTGTTTTTCTGGAACTTTGGTGTTGAGAAAAGGGTGCCCTTGAGAAAAAGCTGACCAAAGCAGCTTTTCTGAACCTACTTCTGTCTTTTTTCCATTCGAAAGAAAAAGAACTACGTAGTTTGAAAAAAACTTAAAAAAAAAAAAGAAACTTTAGAAGACTAAAGTGTCACTTGAAAGAAAAAAAAGACCGATATGAAAACTTATTAAGCGGGAAAAAAATAAAATCAAAACTTTTTAAAAGGGTTATTTTAACATTGGGGAGATGGGAATGAAACTGGTATTGAAATTAAAAACTTCTTAAACGGGAAAACTTCTTAAGCGGGAACTTCTTAAACGGGTTTTACTGTATTTGACTCCCCTCCCCTCCTTTGTCACAACATGTCACACCTCAGCGGACCCCCCCTCCCCCCTTTGTCACGCGTCACGCTGTGTTGTATAATGCATGCTGTCACACTTCTTGCTACCCCATCCCCCCCCCTTGTCACACTTTGTCACAATTTCACGAACCCCCCTCCCCCCCTCGAAGCGTGACATCATTTATGAATGATCCCAAAGCTGTAAAATGATTGCACATTTCAATACAGAACCAGATGTAAACAAAAAAAGCAAGTCAAATCCTTTTAAATTTAAGTTATTGTATTTTACAGATCACATACAACTCATACCAGAGCATTTTATGTTTTATTTTTTGAATAATCTATTAGTAACTATAAATGAGCCAAAAAGAATGAAGCAGATTTTTTAGTTTTTATAGCAGATTAGTTTAGTTTTTTTATGGTAAAAATAATCTTTTACAGCATAAAAACTTTTTTTAAGCCTCAAAGAGTTTGTATCAGATTTTGGAGTAGAAGAAATTAATTTTTGTTTTAGTCTAGGAGGTGAAAGTATCAACTTTTTACCATTTTTGGAGGATTTTTTTCCTCCCAAATATTGAATGGCTGTATTAAAACGAATGTTTTCAGAGGTACAGACTAAACGCTGTCTTCAGAATGATGGGAAATATGATAACACCTTTAAAGGCAGTAGTATCTGGATTAAATAATTATTTTTATCCTTCTTAAAAAAAATATTCATAACATAATCTATTCAAAACTAATACTAACTAAACTTATAGCTATTATGAATGTGTTTTTCAAAACCTTTTCTCGAGAAACTTTTCTCATAAATTATTTATTAATTCTTTCTTTTTTTTTTCTAATATAAACATTGCTACCCGTGGAAGAAGACTTAAAATTGTTCTTCATCTTCTGTTTTTTTTTTAAATCATTCATGCCACTAGACAAGTTTTTCAATTTCTTTTAACAGCTAAAACTCTTTTTTTTTTTCTTCTAATGTAAAAGGTTCATTTATTTAAAAATATTTATCATTAAATGGCACTTATTTTCCAGAGTATAATTTCAGGTTCAACCATTGTGATTGTAGTAATATTAAAATTTTCATAGAATTGAACAATAATTTCATAATTTTATATATAAAAAAAAATTGAAGTCCATCCAATTTGCTACCAGTAGTAATATTTACTATTTTTCTGATCAACTAATATTCCTTAAAATTTCAATCCTAATTGCTCATTTGGTTTTGAATTTGGAAGTAATTAATTTTTCTTCCAACTATTTTTACATCTTTCAAAAATTGTGTAATTAGTTCAATTAAATTTTATAAGCTCTAGGATTACAAGAAATGGTTTCCGAAATAAACTATAAGGTTATTCCTACACACCAACATTTCCATTTCTTCATATGATAGTGCTTAACATGTTTACTAACGATCTTCAATTCATTTAGATAGAAGTTTTTCTTTCTTTTAAATTGATTATCACTGTTATAATGCAAAAACAATTTGGTACAAATTTAGAAACTTTTCATTTTTGATGACTTTTCTAACTTAACCATTTTTTTTTTATTTCGTTTTTTATACTTTATGTTTGTTTTTAATTGCTTGTGACTATACTATAGAACCTAAAGAGTAAAGAAAAAAAAATGTAATTCAATGTTTAATTTTATACCATTTGAAAGCGCACCACTAAACACTTTCGAGAACAAATACGTATTTTCAAACTAAGTATTCAATTAAAATAAAAAGTAATTTCATTTATTTACTTTGGAAAGAAATAAAATAAATGGATGAAATTTTAAAAATCCGATTTTTGTGGCGGATGCAAAAAGATTGCGGAACATACGCATTTCTTCGCTTGCACGTGGAAAGTATGTTAGAAATTTTAAAGAATTGTTGTAATGGATCAACAATCTTTTTAACATCTGTTATTGGTTTTTATATTGATTATTATTTCCTAAATATTAAAAAATACGAAGTATACTAGGGAAAAGTTTTTTTTTTATGGTAAACTTTTGGATCGATTTCGTGAAAAATTTACTCAATCAAATATCTGTAAAATAAATCTGCTCCAAGAGGGTGATACATCATTCATTCTGTTCAATTTTCTCATCCATATTCGATGTTTGGGGGGGGGGGGGTGGAATAATAAATGGCGTCATTTTACAAAACTTGATATTTTTAAAAGTTTTAACGCTAAAAGACTAGAACTTTTTTTACTTTTAGTGTGCAAAATAACTTATACTTGGCTTTTACAAGCTACAAACATCGAGTTTGCAGCTTATTTTTGCGTTTCTTTGATGCCACGTGTCATGTATAATATTAACACGTTGCTGTTATAATGTAGGAATCTTTCTGCATCTGCTTTCGGGTTGCAATATTTTTCACACTTTTATTAATTGCTACCATTAAAAAGCATACTGAGCAAAAATTTAATACTATTTTTGTATAAACATGGTTTTTCATTGCATCGATAAGCACATGCGGTACGATTATTATACGCCATTACGAATTATCTGCCGAATACGGAACAGAAAGTGCAAAAACGAAAATTAGGGAATGATTTTAACTTCTGCAAAGAAAGAGGTAAAGGCACGGAGAGCTTTGAAAATCGTCTAAATGATAGCCTACTTTTGTGCTTTTGTCTAATCCAGGATGTTAGAAAGTGACTCATTGTCTGCAGAAAAACAAAGTGATTATGCAGAACGATATCAGTAATTTTGCACAAAGATGTGAATTCTCCCAAAATTATTTTTTTTTCTTCAAAAAATGAAAATCTTTCTGCAAGAAATTCTTGCCGTTCTGCGACATTGTCGCCATGTCGCCGCGTTTCTGCCACGGGGCGCACAAGTAATAAGTTTCGTGGAAAATATTGTGCTCTACTGTGCTGCAGGTGCTGGGGTCTGAAAATGAAGGACCCCTAGCCAAAAATTGTCCCAATGGATTAAACCCTCAAGCCAGGAAGGGATGCTCATCAAGAGACTTAAAGAGCAGTTTGTACTTATTTATGACCTCCTGTCCAAACACCCATTTTGGTAAAATCTTTTCTGTAGATAAGCCGATTGGAAAACTGATGAACTGTATTTGCATTGCATTCTCATTTACAGATGTTCGCTTATCTCTTATATTTTAAATGTGTTTTTTTTTCTTATTATGGTCCATTACTGATTGCATCACGACTCTGGAAGTCATCCGTTCAACGTTTCCAATCTCACTGCAACGGTTTAATGCTGCATTTTAATTTACAATCAAGTATTATTTATATTTTAGCTAAATTTTTAATTATTTTCGATACATAATAATGTTTGCACTCCAGCGATGGGCACGTTCGTCATCCAAAAAGAAAAAAAAAATTGATTCAGACGCTTTTATGCTTCTGAGGTATGTTTTGCAACAAATGTAACAAAATTTTTAGAAATTTATTATGGGGATAAGCATTTTTGTAGGGGAATTAGGATTTTTTTTCTCGAAAATTCCACTATTGCCCAGTTTTAATATTATGAATGCTTGGACATAGAAGATTGCTTAGCACTAAATATAGAATTTTCTATTGCGTTTGATTTAAAAAATAAACTAATAGATCTAGTAATGAATGTTTAATGTTTTTGTGAATCAAAGCCGTATCCACAGGGGATGAGGGACCCACGGGCCTCCCCCCCCCCCCCCCCCAGAAATCCTTTGCAATGTATCATATATTCCTCTCTGAAACTTTGCTTAACATAAGTGTGTCGAAGTCTGATCCACCTCGAAAAAATATTCTGGATACTGCCTTGGTTCCGGAGCAGGGGGAGCATGTTAAGAATTAGGAAGGGCAGTGCATGCTTCAAAATCATACCCTTTATATATACATATATATAGATGTATGTTTAGATCTTTGGTGAAGTTAGAGGAGTGGGTATTTGGATCTTCTGCAACTTAAATATTTGTAACTGGTCTTACATCTATAATGCTTAGGCTAACTCTGGAGCATAGGCGTAACCAGGGGGGGGGGGGGGTCCAACCCCACCCCTTTGGGTATTGACTTATTGAGGCACATTTAGGCTCAGAAAATTTCTGGCTACGGCCTTGCAAAGCACATATTTTTTTTCCCTAAGAAAATTAAACACATATGCATATGATTTTATTTCCTCTTTCTGTGAAGGGTTGTGATCATGACCAAAGTATGCAGCTCGTAATAAAGAGGACTTTTCATCTGGCTATAATCAACCCCCTTATCACCTTGGGGGGGGGGGGGGGTTACAGCAAAAGGTGGCTTCAATCACCGTACAACACACACACAAACAGAGATCCTTTCAATCACTCCAGATGGTTTTCTTTCCTACTTGATGTCTTTTTTACCCAAAGGCAGCAATTTAGGTATACAATCGCACAAGTAATAAATTTCGTGGAAAATATTCTCTACTATGATGGAGTTTTGTTTTCTGATAACCCGGCGCTGGGGTCTGAAAATGAAGGACCCCTAGCCAACAATTGTCCTAATGGGTTAAACCCTCAAGCCAGGAAGTGATGCTCATCAAGAAACTTAAAGAGCAATTTGTATTTATTTATGACTTCCTGTCCAAACACCCATTTTGGTAAAATCTTTTTTGTAGACGAGCCGATTGGAAAACTGATGAACTGTATTTGCATTGCATTCTCATTTACAGATGTTCTCTCATCTCTTATATTTTAAATGTTTTTTTTTCTTATTATGGTCCATCACTGATTGCATTACGACTCTGGAAATCATCCGTTCAACGTTTCCAATCTCACTGCTACGGTTTAATGCTGCACTTTAATTTACAATCAAGTATTATTTATATTTAAGCTAAATTTTTAGTTATTTTCGATACATAATAATGTTTGCACTGCAGCGATGGACACGTTCGTCATCCAAAAAGAAAAGAAAATTCAATTCAGACGCTTCCACTTCTGAGATATGTTTTGCTACAAATTTAACAAAATTTTTAGAAATTTAGTGTGGGGATGATCATATTTGTTGGGGAATTTGGATTTTTTTCCCCTAAAATTCCACTATTTCCCAGTTTTAATATTATGAATGCCTGGACATAGAAGATTGCTTAGCGCTGAATATTGAATATTCTATTGCATTTGAATTAAAAAATAAACTAATAGATCTAGTAATGAATGTTTAATGTTTTTGTGAATCAAGGCCGTATCCAGAAGGGAAGGGGGACCCACGGGGCGCCCCCCCCCCCAGAAGTCTTTTGCAATGTATCATATATTCCTCCCTGAAACTTTGCTTAACATAAGTGCTTCGAAGTCTGGGCCCCCCCGAAAACAATTCTGGATACTGCCTTGGCTCCGGAGCAGGGGGAGCGAGTTAAGAATTAGGAAGGGCAGTGCATGCTTCAAAATCATACCCTTTATATATACATATATATAGATATATATGACTAGAAATGATGTTAATAGGAATTTTTTTACATATATGATAGCTTTTTGATGTATATATAGTAGATGTATGTTTAGATCTTTGGTGAAGTTAGAGGAGTGGGTATTTGGGGCTTCTGCAACTTAAATGTTTGTAACTGGTCTTACATCTATAATGCTTAGGCTAACTCTGGAGGCAAGGCTTCGAGGGCTCTCCCCAGGAAACTTTTTGAAATCTTCCTAGCAATGCAATTTCGGGATACTTTGGTGATGTTAAAGGAAACAGAAAGGAGTTTGGTTGCCCCCCCCCCCCCCCCGCACTTTTTTTCAAAATAAAGTCTAAAATCTTTTAAGTAATTACTGTTGGTGTCGCTCGTGATAGTGTTCAATGTCCTTTCATTGAAAGTGTTTCTGAAAGTAAAGTGCCTTAAAAGCGTAATTTCTTTTTTCTTTCAATTTTTAAAACTTGTGACCTGAATTTTTTGCCCGGAGGGGGGGGGGGAGTTGACTTGCTCCGAGGGGGTAGCTCCCCCCCCCCCCCGGGAGATGCCTGAAATAAACACAGAGTATATCTTTAGAGATAAGTATTTATGACTGGTACATTTTCAACTCCTTTACACTTTTATTGGTGTTTAGTCTGTACATTTTTAGGGTGACCCCCCCCCCTTTCACCAACCCTAGTTACGCCTATGAGTGTAGTACAAAGAAGGCATGTGGGGCCAGATCAGATTTTTTAGAAAACAAGTACAGGTAAAGAAATGTTAACTGGGACTCATTATAAGTAATATTGAATGTACAAGTTCCTCTATTATGTAGAGTACATCGTTGTTACGCCCGGTAGGAATAAAAAAATGTAAAAACCAAAATATATTCACTAAATGGCAGAATTAAATTCTTAGTATCAAACGTAAAGCAGACAATATTAAACACGCTATTTTTGGAAAAGTAAGTTATTTTTAACAACAAACAAAGTTAGTCATGTATTTATGAACAATATCTGTTACAATTTTGCAAAGAGAATATTTTTCTATTTGTGCCATTAGTGCAAAAAAACAAAGAGAAACTACAACAAGTCGCAAATTAGGACTAATTTGAGCAAAAAGTCTTTTCTGCATTCCTCAATTAACTATAGAAAATCAATGCAGGAGAACGTCCGGCACACCCCTCCTCTTTCACTGGCACCTACACACACGCTTACTACCCAGGGTGTCGCGGGGAAGCGGGGTCCGAGAGGGGGTAGAAAAAAAAAGATACGTGTAGTGATGTAAAAATAGTTGTAAATATAAATGTTGTATATGTGGTTGTGTAAAAAAAAAAAATTCTGCCTCACTTCTGGACCCGTCTGCTTCGTCCGATGGACTAGCTAAGAAGGGCAGTTCCACTCCTGGGCTTCCTAATTCCAAACTTTAACCGTTTTATATTAATTTTTAGTTTATTGTTCATAGGCCTTAAGCTGGGTTTCTCTTTTAAATAAAGGGGGAGGAGAGGTTACAAAAAGTTTGGCTGGGGGGAATATGTAAACATATAAATTTTTATATGTACCGTATTTTCGGGAGTATGCGCCGCGGCGCATATGAAGAAAAAAAGTAAAAAATATGCTGATGCGGCGTATACGATCTTTTTTTTTTAATTAAAAAAAATTATTTTTCAAATGTCACCACATCATTTTTGTTCCATGTGAAGTGCAGGCGGCGACAGTGTCCACGTGCTTCAATGGCGATGTTGACGTCACGATCCGAAAAACCCGTAATTTCGGCTTCGCTACTTTCGTACTAGTTCGCGGACAATTTTCCTACTCTGTCGCATTTCTGTCCACCGTATTTTTAGTGGTGAAAAACGATCCGATCGCGAAGTTTTGAATGCAACATGGCGGCTTTGTTTATGTTGCGAGATTAGGCCTCCAGATCGGACGATCGGAGCACGGAAAGCCCTGAACTATGCAGCCTTTTTCAGTCGGACAGCGAAGAGAGCGATTTCGATGGTTAAATCTGCTGTTCTTTTCTGATTAAATCTGCTGTTTTCCATTAGTGGATGCGACCCACTTCTAAAAAGCGAGCCCAAGGGCGATGACCACTGAAATAAACGTGGAGCGCCACGGGGAAAAGTGTCCGCGTCCCGCGCTCTGGATAGTTGCATTAGATAATAAACCGATGTCTCCTCCAAGTAAAAATACAAAGAAAGTATGGATGATTATTAAAAAAAAGAAAACCTTTAAAATATTCAATTTATTCCCCTTTTCTTCACCTAATTGTGCTATAATAACTAAAATTTTGGCATGCGGCGCATACTCCCGAAAATACGGTTTTTTTTTTTTTTTAATTATTAAATTAAGGAAGAAATAGGTAAGAGGGTGAACTAAGGAGAAAAGGGAAGGATAATGACTAGGGAATGGACTACTTCCTAGGAAAGGCCAATCCTTGGAAGTTATACTAGTTATTAGGAAGTTCCTCTCCATTAAAGTTTTCAAAGTTTTTTTTTTTTTTTTTGGGGGGGGGGGGGGGCTGTGAACATTTAGTTATAGTTTTTTTTTAAATTTTAAGGATGAGATTCCTCTTTAAACCGTTGTCTTAGGACACCGGCGAATCTCATCCATTGGTAAAGCAGTACGGTAATTTAGTGTTTTTATTTTTGTATAATTGTTTAATTTTTTACATAGAGGCTACTCAAAAAATTGGGGTAGGATCAGTCCCTGTATGGACGGAGTAGCCTATTTATACTTACATTCAATAGTTATTTTATATTAACCGTATTGCCTTTTTTTTTAAATTTAAGTTCATATATGCATTAGTTTATTAAAATCATGTACGTATGTCCATTAACCCTCTTTTTTACAGGGAACCATAACCCTCCAATGATATTCTTTTAGTATAAGGATATCAAGGAGGGCCAGGTCCACACATTAAGAGGTAGGAAGCTGGGCTGGCGGGGTTGTTGTACGCATATCAATCCAGAAGAACTACCTCGGCGCAATTGGGGCCACCATAGTCGACCGACGGCCATGGGCTCTCTACCTAAGGCTTCGGCTAAAAGGTGCAAGGGTGTCCGATGGAGAAAAGTACCTTTCGACTGAGTACTTAAGTTATTACCTATATTCTACACAGTTTTAACAAATTTTAAGCATGAGAATTTTTAAATATTGTAAATATTTAGAAATGTTACTGTTCCACATAATCATACTTAGTGTAAGCTAATTAACCTGTCAATTATTTTTCCATTTTTGTTCAGTATTGGAGTTTAAAATTAGTATTTGGAATTTTACTCAAAATTATACAGTACAGAATCTTTTATCCGGTATGCTCGGGACCATCGCTATCCCGGATAACTGAATTTCCCGGTTTTTTGGATCGCTAAAAAATGCCGATATTCGGAGGTTTATCGAACCCAAATTACAATAACAAATGGTAATAATACTTCAAAATAAGTAGAAAATAGTAAAGAAATACTTTGAAATTAAGAAATATTGAAAGAAAAGAACTTTAAAAGATAAAAATCAATAACATTCACAAGTGAAAACGAGAGGGGGGGGGGGGTGACAGGAATGATTTAAATATATAAATAGTAAGGTAAATGCACCATTAGAGGATTGTAGAACCAGATCGTTTAGCCTTTTTAGGTTCTAATAAAAAACTAATTTTCAGCTTCAATTATTTTTTTGACTATTATGTTACAAATTGATCGTATTATCCGTTGATATAACAAACCTGGATATTTTAGAGAAATTAAAACTCCTAAATTGATAATTTTATGTAATGGCAATATGTACTAGTGGCGGATAGTGAAAAAATTAGGTGTACTCTAGGCGGATAATTGCTAACCCAGGAAGCGGATAGTGGAGTAATTAAAGAAAACGAACCACTTTACCACCATAAATACTTTTGATTTATTTCAAACGGAACAATAAGATAAATATATATAATAGATAAGATACAAAAAATAACATAATATGGTTTAAATATTGTTTACTTAAGTACCTAAGCATCACATTAATTTCGATCACAGATTTGTTTCTCATCACAAAAAACTTGTTCAGGGCAGAGGCGTAGCTAGGTGGGGGCAAGGAGGGACAGCTGTCCCCGGGCGCAGCGTCAAGGGGCGCCAAATTAATGTTAATTTATTTTGTTTTTAAATGCGAAAAGAAAATTATATGAACAGAAGAGGTGTGAATATGTTCGACAAAAAGTGGGAGCACCGTAAATCATATCGGGAATGACCAATGTAGCACAGGAGTGCGTGGGAAATCAGACAAATAAATTTGCGAAGCCAAAGTGTCTCATTTTCCCCTTATAAGCGAATGGTCGCAAAAAAATTAAAGTTAAAACGGCTGCTTTTTAGAGCTATTTATCATTTAGGAATCATAAAAGTTTTTTGATCCCCTTCAGGGCGCCCCTAGGCCCCCAGGGGCACAGGGGGGGGGGCGCTGAAAACCCTAGCTACGCCTCTGGTTCAGGGATAAGTGTGGCAGTTCTAAACATAAGTTTCATGCTTTTAGAACCGTCACACTACTTTCATTATCGGTTCCTGGGTCTTCACGCCAGTCTTCATTTTCAGAAGAAGATGATGAAGGTAAGTTTCTTTTGCGGGGTTTTACCCTTCGCTTATTGGTGATTTTGCCCGTTTCCTTTTTTCGTAACTCTCTTTTTTCTTTTTTTAATTCTTCTCTGTGTTTCAACTTAAATTTTTTTCCCCTCTCCTCAGATCTCTTCTGTTTGCATTTTCCATTTCCAACTTTTTGTTTATTTTTTTTGTATTGTACTCACACCAACGTTCAGACGTCACAACGCTTGGAAAAATCTCACGTCTACGTTTATTTTTCACTTCTTGTCTATCTGGCCAAAATAAAGCCCGTTTAAACGGAGAGGGTATATTAACAGAAGTTGTCTGTGAAGGAGTTTCCTGGCCAGATGGTGCACAAAGTTGCGGTATACTTTCTTCCTTCTCTTTGGTGTCTTGTTGCAAATGTTCTCAGCCCATTATTTTGGCAGTCACCGCTCTCCATACCTCATACAGCGATTGATCCTCTAGTTGGCCTTGCCAGGTTTATGTAGTGTCTTTAAAAGATTCGACTTTCTCGAGTCCTATGATATCTTCTAGAACTGAAAGAGCAATCTTTGTATCATTAATTTGCACATCTTGTGAACTCTTCTCTCTGATCTCTTCAATGGGAACATTTTGCCGGTACGAGTATTAAGTACCTCTTCTGGATTCCAGGGAACTAGCCTACATTTTCTAAATCCATTTTGAATTGTAGAAGATGTAATTTTTTCAAGTGCTAGTTTTAATAAAGGGGAGAAATCCTTTTTCTTCAAAATCGGTTTTGAATTTATATTTTCTAACCTCCACTTGTGAACTTTCTCTTGCCACTTTCGTTTTAGAGATCTAAACACTGCAACATCCATAGGTTGTAATATGTGAGTAGCGTTAGGCAGGAGTGCCATTAGAATTATACCATTTTTCTAAAACTCACTTGTATGCAAAGTAAGGTGGGAAGCATGTCCGTCTATAAACAATATTATGGGCAGTGGTATTTTGCTCCCAATGAGCCATGGGTAAAATACGTCGGTGATAAACTCAAAAAATAAAGCACCATTCATCCAACCGCTCTCAGATTTGCCAATGCCCCAAAACGGAGGAATACTTTCAGCAATATCTGCAGGTATACGTTCATACCTGAAGACCACTAATGGTGGAGCCAGAATCCTGGCAGCATTAGCTGTCACCAATATTGTAATGCATTCCTTCTCGTCTGCATTAATTTGTTGGTAGACGGTTTTGTCTCCTTTATTTGCCAATGCTTTTGAACCTTTAGGGTTCAAGAAAAAGGCACTTTTATCACCATTAAACACACGGTTAGGGTCTGAAAGTATGTGGCCTAAATTGTTTTCCTTCAGGTAATTAAAAACTGAAGAGGACCATTCTAATATCATCTGGTTTGTAATGGACTCCCTTGATATTGTCAAATTTTGAGCCACCCTTTGAGAAATATTCGTATGGCGTTTCAAAAATGACTGAAACCATTTTCGGCCTGGTCGGTTCTCATTAAAAGTTGTAGTACGACCCATGTCGGTTAGTAAGCGTTGGACGCTGTCCAAAAGCTCAGTTTTCGAGACAGGGTAACAGGCCTTAGATATAGATATTATCCAATTTTTAAGATGTTGCTCTTCTTGTTCGGTCAAAACTGTATCCGGCCCCATCCGCCTTTTTCCTTTAACTTTGTAATATAGGCTAGATAAAGGGACACCATTTTCTTATGAAGCTGCAGCGATGGGTTTCCCTCTCGAAACCTCGCCAAGTGCTTTTAATGTATTCTCCTCTGGGTACTTTAATATTTTCGGAGCCAGTATTATTATCATTCTACAAGAAATGTGAACGAAGGTCGGCAGTTCTTCTTTAAGTACTAATACAAAAGTAAATTATAAAAATGACAAAGTCTGATAACACAAAATGCATATCACAGCAAAATTTTCAAGATAGAAAGAAAGCTCTAGTAGCGGATATAAATAACACCAATAGAGGATACCCCTATCCGCCTTTGGTTTCTTCACTGTAGAAGGAAAAAGAATGGCACTGGCATTAGTTAAATTAAATTTCGGAAAATATAACGCCAAAAAACGATCCATTGTACACAAAAATTTAATCACCCAATAGCGGATAAGTGACTCTTTTGGTAAAAGCTATGAGATCCGTATCCAGTAGCGGATATACATGTAAATCAACTTAAAATCAAGAGATAAAAATGAAGAGACTTAGAAATGTATTTAAAATATATTTGAAAAACAAACGGCCAAAAGATTACCAAGATATAGAAAGAAACATGAGTGAAATACTTTATTTCTCAGTACATCTCCTGTTAGCAAACCACAGATAGAAATGGGCGGGCAGTGACTAGCGGGAAACCTAAAACTGTGAATCTCGTTGGTTTAACCCTCTTGCTACGTAGGAACATTCTCCAGGATTTGTGATGAAACTGTGGAATAAGACTAGTTAATTATTTTTTTTCGGGGGCCACCTAGCTAGGAAAAAAGTCTTATTATCTTCATTTTTCGAAGACGTTATCCGCTTTAGGTGTAGTATCCGCTATAGGTGCACTTACCTTATTTGTTTTTTAAACATTTCATGACGTTTCAGTTGGCGAAAATTAAGCTTTTGCTGTAACAATTGCTGGATTTTTCGAACAGCCATTATGTGCGTTTCGTCATGAAAGATTTTCGTTTCATTCCTGCTATAAGTTCTTTAGTTAATTCAATGCAACATTCCTTAGATATAATAGCCGGGGCAAAATGTTATTATTTTTCGTCTTCATCGCTAGCTTGCTCTTTGTCATCGTTCGGGTATCGGGTGTAGCACCATTTGAATGATTTTCGAATCGGACATCTTTATCTGCATCGTCGACTTTGGTTCCTATTAAAAGATCCCGTTCCAGCCACATTCTAGGATACTCCCGAAGTTCAATTTAGAGATCCTTTTCTTTTAAAAAGCATGTTTACACGCAGAAACACGCAAATTTCATACTTGTGTGCAACGACTTCGGTTTTGCGAACTCGATTTTAATAAAGAATACCATATTTCCATAGTCGCAATTTTTGTTGCCTCAATATCAATTTTTAATATGTATTTGATGTTACTTTTTATTCATACAAGAATAAGCATACATTACTTGCAAGTAACATCGTAATTAAATTAAAACTTACCAGTATTTTCATAATAGAACACGCTCACGAGCCTCACGAGCTATAAATATTTAACGTGTTATGTTGCCAAAACAAGAATGTTATTATTAAAAGTCAATAATATAACAATTTTAAATTCTTATTACCTTATTGCAGCTCTTAAATAAATAAAAAAATTTATAAAACAAAAATAAACTAGCTCTAATTTTTACACGATCAACTATTGCAGAAAATTCGCGAATCCGTGGTATTAGAAATTTTACGAATTTTCAAATAGTTTTGACTTTTGTTGCAATTCGTGTTCAAACACTCGCCAGACAATTATAAATAAATGTATAAGAATCTAAATACATATTTCTTTCGTGTTTAATTATTGAAATAAAATCGAGAAAGCGTCGATTTTTCTCAAATTCCGTTGAAGAATTTTTTTTTTTAATTTTCTTCTGCAAGTAAGTTTACGCTCCCTCCCCTAAGAAAACATCGTTTTTAGACTAAATTATTCGACTTATAAACACTGAATATGTTATACTTGTAACGAAAAAATCCGTATTTTTAAAGGTATTTTAAAAAAATTCGTATTTTTATTAAATGGACAAAAAAAGCGCAAACTTTTCAAAAATGGCGGGAAATTCACGATAAAATTCCCGGTTTTTTGGTTCCCGGATGAGAGGTTCTGTACTGTATCTTGAATGCAGCCTTAAATTAAAAAGCCCTTAAATTTTTTCGAAAGTTTTAAGTGGGGACTCTGTGTTAAGGCTATCATTTAATCTCAAACACCACACAGCCCCGCCCCCAAGATAAAAAGGAAATAGTTTTTCAAATTTAGGTGCCGGTCTTGATCAAGGGTTTAAGATACTACTACCATATTGTAGTTCTCACTACATATTGGGGTGGCCACAATACTGTTTACGCAATTTTCACTACATCTTGACCTTCAACTACCTCTGCAAGCATTCTTAAAACGTTTGCTTAAGGCAGTTTTTTTTTTTTTTTCTTTTTTTTTTGCAAATTTTTTCGGAGATCTTTTATGCATCAATCATGCAGAAATGAAGTAAAAAAATTCTTTTTTCCCCTATAGTTGTACCCCCAAAGCAAAGTTGCAGATCATATTTGAGGGGAGAAGGTTTTAATGGGGTACTGTAACCTAATACAGTATTATAAGAAAAAAATTAAAAAATATGATTAGTTAGAAAAAATGTAATTAGTTTTTTAAAACGTAATTGTACCTGAATTGTGCATAAAATTTCCCAACATTATTTAAAAGAAATTGAATTTTCAATAAAAACTAAATGATTGTTTCACTTGTTTTAGAAGAGCTACTTTTGCTTGCAAAAAAATCTTTAAAATGCAGCTGAAAAAAAAAACAATGCATTTAAATTAAAAATTATTCTGTAAAGTGCTATATTTGTTAAGTATTTTGAATTTGAAGGTTTCATTCACATATAAAATGTGTAATGTTGGGGTATTATTGTAACTAAATATTAGGAGAATACTCTCCAAACGATTATTACCGAGAATTCTACATCTCTACGTTTTGCCTTTCATTTTGAAACTCCTCTGATTAATTCCATATGTTTTTTGTCATGTCTGTTGCATTTTTTGTTTCATTTTTGATTCTGAACATTAAAATGACTTAATAAATGGCATGAAATCTAAACTTTGGAGCTTCCTCATCATACAGTTGGTTTAGTCGTGTCCCTAGCGTTGTTGCAACCTGAAAAATAGTAGTTTTAGTTGAAAAGTAGAGTTCAGTGCTGAGACAACTAGGTACTTAATCATGGGTGATCCTGATCAGAAATTCTCCAAAAATTTTAGAGAGGGTTCAAGAGGCATCAAGTTTTGAAAGGAAGAATGATTTTATAACTTATTCCTCCCATTCTGAGAATTCCATATAAAATGAGGAACAGCTGATCATTTTTAGGAAAATCAATAAATGAACATACTTTGGATATTTTAACAAAATACTATTACGAAATTAGGGGCATCAATGTTATTTCTCGCCAAGCTTGGCAACTTTACAATAGTGATAGATAATTCTAGTTTGTTCTAGAATATTTTCATGTCATGTGTTCCAAGATGTTATATAAGAAACTCTGGAGAGAAGTTAAGAGAGTTCAGTTCAGTTTTAATCTTTCGGTGAGTGCATATCAATCTGAGCTATTGTGCTTGATTCTATTCAAATTTGTGAAGTAAATCCGTGATTACCGTTGCTTTTGTGGTGATGTGTGTACTTCGTGAGATATTGTTGTATGCACATAGTGTAAATAGCCTGTAAATAAATTGCTCTGTATGTTCAATTAGTTAATCATCAGTTTAAAGTACTACGAACCAGTAACTTTATATTTTGAAAATCTGAATACACAAAATATGTAGTAAAAGGATATTTTACAGTTTTCCTTTTTCAATCGCACTTTTTATTAATTTTGTAACATCATGAACTTCACTGTAATGAGGCTCCAGTTCATGACGAATTCTTTCCAGCCAGCATTTTACTTTCGGCACTTGAGAAATAGGATCAAAACCAATAAGAAGAGGTTGTTCTATTTCACAGCTGCAAAATATATCTGCAACTGAAATTTGGTCTCCACAGAGATAATTTTTATCTTTTAAGAAGCCTTTTTCTATATTAATTAAAATTTTTACAAAGTTATCTTTGTAGAATTCAAGTTTTTCATTATTAACTGGCTTGTTTTCCAGAGAAGGAGTTATTACCTAAAAGTAAAAAATTGATCATATTTTTACAAATATTGCAATAGGAATCTATTCATTCATTTTTGAATTCAGATACTTGACTTTAAAAACAGAAAAGAAAAACATAGGATAAAATTCAGCTAAAACTTTTAATTTAAAGTTTGTAAATTATACATTATGTTAACATTATGATAACAATGTGTGCTGCAGTAATCAGTGCTGCCGATTACCAGAGTTTGAAAAAAAACCCAGCCCACCTGGGATTTTGATGAAGGAAAACATTTTTCACAGCGAACTTTAAATCTCAATTTCTATTCAAGCATTGTACAAGGCGAGTCACAGGAGACATGTTTTTTTTTGGAATGTACCACACTCGGCTTGTAAAGGGAGTAGGGAGGTGACCTTCAATTTCTTTGGGTTGACATTTATCATCCATCATACCATTGCAGACTTGAGAACACTGCATATTTGCTTATGACACGTACATGAGAAATGCGAGTTGGTGCGCAATCCATTCTCTAGCGGTTTTGGTAGGGTCAGGTAGTTTCTTTTTCACTAAAGAACAAGTCGTTTTCCGTCTATTAACCCACCCATGAATGGTGGTGCATCTGTAGACATCACCATGATGACCGATGCAGAATGTTTGCCTTCGTTGGGTAGATGCCAGAGGGGTAGTTATCACACTCATCATTTTTCACATTTGTTTAATAAGCAAATATGCGGTGTTCTCGAGTCTACAATTGGTATAATGGGTACTAAATGGCAACTCAAGGGGAGTTTAATGAAAGCATTACGCACCTTCCTACTCCCTCTACAGGCTGAGTATGGTATATTCCATAAACATCCGTTTCCCGTGATTGATCATGTACTAAATAACTGTTTGGCTATTTTTACATTTTATAAAGCTGTGTATCATTTAAAAGCATTTACTCAAATACTGTGTAAAAAAATCAAATTAAAGAAACAATTATCTTATGAAATATTATTAAAACTTGTACTTGCGTAAAATATGACTGAGAAGTAATCCTTTACCACTGTGCGGAAACAAATTGTATGGAATACTTTTTTGCATCAAGAAGGGTATTCTTTATAATTCCGCAACACATACGTGCAATATATTTTTTGTAGTTGCCTTCACAAGTTGGTTCTCTCATAATGTATAACTGTGTAATGTAAGTTCGAAAGATATATAAGGGAAGAGGGCAGCATAAATGCTAAACATGAATAAATACCAAGTAAAATGCAATTTTGGGCCGTGGTAGCCTAGTGGTTAGCACGTCGGACTTCCACCTGGAAGGTCGCGCGTTCGATACCCACTGAAGACCACCATGTATACTTGGGGATATGTGCATGTAAAATCCGTAGACCCCACTACCTCTCCCCGTGCGTAAGCAATCCTAAGGCCTCGGCTAACAGGTAGGGGTCTGGTGAGGAAAAGTAAAATGCAATTTTTTGACTGGAGAAGTTACAAATAAAGTTTAGGACTGCTTTAAACTAGTAGTTATTAAATAATAAATTAACTTTGTGCTAAGTAAACTGTAATAAAAAATTATTTCCTCGTTAACCCCTTCCCTCTCGCTCTCGTCAAAATCACGGACTGGAGTGTTCAAAAGTAGCCAAAACATTTTTTAAAAAATCCACTCCTCAGTCCCGAAAATTTATTTTTTTTCTTCTCTTGCATACTAGATGATAGTATCAAACAATTTATTTAACATTTTTTATATGTTTTTCTTGAAAAGAATAGGGGCTTCTGTTGTTGTTTTCTTGAAAATTATCCGACCGACAAGGGGTTAAGAAAGCACAAATAAGCATTTAAATGCACTTTAATGCTTATTTGTGCTTTCTTAGCGTGAAATAATTTTTTATTATAGTAGTTATTAATTCAATAAATCTTGCATTTTGACATTACAATAAATATATTGTAAATATTTGAGCATTGGTAGAGTTCAAGAAACACTGCAATTATCACTGGTGTTAGCTCATTTCAAGCAGTTTTTGCAATCAAGCCTTTTATTTAGCAATCTTGTACTGTGCTGCTATTAAAAGAATTTTCCGGTTTCTAAAAAAGAGTAAACTAAATATTTTAATTTAAAAAGAAAATTTGTTACAGGCCCCCACTCCCCCTCCTCCCCATTAAGCTTGCATCTTAGCCATAGAAAAATTTTACCATCTGCAGTACTCCAACGTTGAACCGAGCCCCCTCCAAACCCCCAAATCAATTTTGACCGACACCCCCTCTCCACGGCCATTATATGTACACTATTTGATTAATTTTTAATGGTGAAAATGAATGAGTTACAGTGTTTAAGTAGTAAATTGTGAATGTTTTATACATACTCTCTCACGAAAGATCATACTGCCAAACAATCTAGTATTGAGATGTTGCCATTCCAAATATTCATCTACTTTTGCTTGTTTTTTGCTGTCTTTTGGATACCAGTGATCTTCCACCTTAAACTCTCTAACAAGATACCTGATCATAGCAATGCTATTCCAAGAAATATATAGTAATCATTAAATTGCAATTACTTTTACAAGTACAGAATATTTAAAAAAACATAAAATACTCTACCAACATAACTGAATCATTCTCTAGCAAAGAAAAGAAGTGATGTTATGTCATATATGGCCATTTTTTTTATAATTGTGATAATTTTAATTAATATTTCTGATTAGAATAAGGAAAACATTTCGTAAAAATCCTCATTAGTTAAGGAATGAGTTTCCTTATCCCCTATTAGAACAAGGACAATAGTTCCTAAATGCTTATTAACATAAGGTCAACAATTTTTAAATATTGTTTAAAATTCTTAAAAATCTCCATTGCTGTGAGGTAAATAGTTCCAAAACAAGATCTACAATAATTTAAAAAAAATATTTGAATAAGCATAAAAGTCCTGAGATGTTCAAAAAAAAAAACTGCCTTTTATGATCATCTTTTTGAAATTATAGTAATATTGGCCAGAAAAAAAAGGAAAAAAACAATATTCTATTACCCCAGTCAGGGGAGGGAAAATTTTCTCAGCAATGTTATCTCCATGAATTTGTCTGCTTAGAAATTGGAAAGCTTCCACTTAATTAATATCTTTAAATTGTTTTTAATTAATATCTTTATTCATTAAAGCCTCACAGATTATACAAAATGGAGTACCCATGTTATCCAACTCTGTAGGCACTGGTTCGTTTCTCAGCGCCAGACTTGAGACATGCATGAGAAGATAGCCGTACATAGATAAATTTTTCAATTTGAATATTTACTTTTAGATTTTAAAAAATGTAGATGCTCTAGTTTAATCACTATTTTTATTTTTAATGTTGATACCTGATTTTCTAGACATTAATATCTAGTAAATCAGAGCCTTAGAAGTTAGTAGAATATATATATTTGCTAACCTTTCTGTTAATATAAATCCATTGTGATCAATTACAGGAACTTTTTGAAATACATTCAAATTGGAAAATTCTGGCATCAGATGTTCTCCTACAAATGGAAAGATTACATATTTCATGGTGTTATAAATGTTAAAACTAAAAAAAAAAAAAAAAAAAAAAAAAACAGGAACTGATCATTTTATTATGAATACAGTAATATTTCTCCAAATTTGTGTCTTTTCTAGCACCTTCTACAAAGAAAAAACAACCCATAGTATGTATTTATTTATCTACACATATCATCTAACTGATAGTCATTCATTTAAAAAAAAAAAAAAAGGGAAGAAACCACATGTAAATTGCCTGGTAGTTCTGATGAAAAATTCAAGCATTACCAGTTACTCATTCATCTTTTACACTAGAAAAACTAAGTTGTCAAACCACATGGGCCATATCCCTGTTAAAATAAACACTAAGTTTTAAAATTCTGATTAGAATGCACTCTTTTTTAAACAGAAATATGAATTGCTCAAACTAGCCTGTATTTTAAAGAAATGATACTAATACACAAATTTTAAATAATGCAATACACAAGACCAAGGCCGTAGCCAGAAATTTTTCTCGCGGGGGGGGGGGGGGGGCTGACTTTGAAACACTCATGTTGAAGATAGTTTCAAGGAGGAATATATACTACATTGCGAAAAATTTTGGGATTTCGGGCGGGGGGGGGGGGGGGGGGGGGGCACTTGCACAAGACTGTAACTTTGAAAAAATTCTTACTTTTTACCTAACAAGTTATTTTATACATTCAACAACCAATACGTCAACAAAATGTATTTTTAAGCATCTCAAAAAAAAAAAAAGCTACTAAATGTCTTTGTCGGAAATTTTAGAGATCCATATTAGAGCTCCATATTAAATCTTCATTGAAATACAATAGTCTTAAGATCTTTTTTTTCCAAACATTAATTTCATAATTCTTAACAAGAAGTAAATCAATATTTTCAGACAGGTGAATATTTTTATTGTTGGGCTGGTTTAGCACCTTCAAAAGAAACTGAGAACTGTGGCAAGCTTATAATGGAAAAGTAAATGAAGAAATCAATTACTTAATATAATTATTTAAATTTTGTTTCTTCTGATTTTTTTTTTTTTTTTTTTGAGGATGACTTCACGAGGAAGGATGTTTGTTTAAAAGGCTCTTGCTAAAAATGCATCATATTAAGCTTTTAAAAATAGCCATACATAGTTTGCAAGAACCATGTTTTCTTAGTTTTCATAAGAAAGATTATGTACCCAAAAAATAAAAATACCTAAGTTGCTTCAATAATATTCCATGAAAACAGTACCCCTGTACAATATATTTTGAATACTATAATTATTTTGGGTATCATTTGGCTTTTAGAATTAAAAAAAAAAATACTTTTTACTTCAAAATGTTTTTTTCATTTACTATCTTTTTTTTTTTTTTTTTTTTTAGAGAAATAGGTGGTGTGAAAAAAATTAACACGCCCAAGTTCTCAGCAGGTTACACGTTTTCACATGCGTTTTGAAGAATTAAGCTTTAATGATGATTACAAATGTGCGACAAAATGTTGTTGACATTTAAAATCGGTACTCTTTTAATATGAAGATCAGGAGGGCGGCCCCGCTAGTCTTAAGGCCAGCTTTTTATATATATATACCGTGTGAACAAGTTTACCAACGCTGGTTTACAAGTGCATTTTATATAGCAGTCAGCTATGCATTTATAGCGGGCTACAAAAGAATAATCTACAGAAATAAATTACTACATAAGCGTGTAGGGGCGATAAGAAACAAACCTTTTCTTAAAGCAATCACTTTGGATTCGAAGGGTATTTGATTCATTTTTAAGAAAACAACGAGTGCCCTACAAGGCTGTGACATTAAATCATAAAATACTTTCAGGGACATGATTTCACTAAATTAAAATTCTGTCAAACTGAAGTTTAATTATTATTTAAAGCCAACAAGCTCCTATCATCAAAACAACTTCAAGCACCTCGGAATGTGAAACGCACATGTAGTGTAAGCATGTGACTTTATTATCAAACAGATAAAATTTTATTAGGTGTTGCCAATATGATGAATCTAAATCCAATGTTAATTATAGCTGTAGTTTTATAACTGCCTGCTTGGAGTTTCTATAAAATATAAACTGTATCTTTTGCTTTTCAAAGAAAAATAATAAATAATAAAGTGGGAATACGTTTACATTTCGTGCCAAATTTTCCAGCTAAAAACTTGCTCAGTAATGCGCTGAAGTTTGTTTGTTTGTTTGTTTTACGGACATTTCAGGTCATATAAATATTCGATTTTATTTGCTATTCTCAAGGATATGCTTCAAACTCTCGTCTAATATGACAGATAGAACAAGACAGCACAACAGATTTTAATATACAAAGAAGGAAATACACCCAGGCTTAAGTCTGGAAAATAAGATTAAAAAGGAGAATTTCGAGCTATGTTCGTTGAACATTTATAAAAGAAAAGAAAGAACCTATATTATAGAGACTATAGAACTTGCCATTAAAACCGGGCACCAGAGGAGAGTCATGGTGCAGAATGCGCCACTGAAATTATCAGAGTTTTTTTTTTTTTGGGGGGGGGGGGGGCACACCTGCTGCAAAAAATCCCAAAAAAACTTTTAAAAATTTCCCAAAAAATTTGGGGGGTTGAAAAAAGGACTCATCCGCTTCTTCACCTAAACCTTTATTAGCGACACACCTTCTCTTTTCTGACCATTTTTTCAACCTACTTAAGTTTTAGTATTACTGTCCAGCAGCTTCACAATGAATTACAAAAAATCCCTTTTATAATTTCTTCTCCAACCTCCTTCCCTATTAGCACTAGCCCTTAAGAGATGCTTTCCCCCGGGCGCGAGGTAGTGGGGTCCAAGAGGATTCTACAGGCACATATCCCCAAAGTGCACATGATGGTGGGTCTACAGCGGGTCCGATATCGAACATCCGACCTACCCGTTGGAAGTCCGACATCCTAACCACTAGGCTAAAACGGCCCCCAATCCCTGGAATCATCTGGGCCAAAACGGCTTGAAGGCCCAGTGGCGTAGCTAGCAAGGATGGTGTCACCCCATAGAAAAGATTAAACAAAAAAAAATGTAAGCGTTCGCGCTTACATTTTTTTTAGCATTGTGATGCAATACATTAAAAAAATCATCACAACTTTGGAACAGAAATGAAGGGGTGAGGGGGGAATGCCATTCTTATCATCGGCGTCATAATATTTAAGGTATTTGTTGACGGCAATGGTGTGTGTTTAGCAGTTAAAGAACAAGTTGAATATATTTTTGAAAGGAAACCCTTTTCCATGTTGAAAATCAAAAGAGATTGATAGAAAATATTATCCAATTTGAGGTATTTGCTTTGTTTAATGGAGCTTTTATAAGGGGGTTTTTTTTTTTCCGTCGTGGCTGGGTGACATCCGGGGTGGGCCGCCCCACGACCGCTTCTCCCCCTTAGCTACGCCACTGTGAAGGCCTCTGTGTAGCGGTCACGAGAGTAATTGCAACGGGGAACATGTCCCCGAAACTCTGCGTCTTAACACAGGGTCCGACTTTTATTTATAGTTAGGCTTGCCATACGTCCCGGTTTGACCGGGACAGTTCCGGTATTTTGTTCTTGTCCCGGTGTCCCGCCCAGTTTTATCAATGTCCCGGAAACGGTTGTAAGATGTAAAAAGTAATGAATTTATTTTTTTAAGAATCATTTATGAAGACATTAAGAAGTTTTAAGATGACAGGGCATTAATGAGGGAGCCCACTGCAAGAGCAGTTGATGTATGTAAAATAAAACTTTAGCGTTTTCTTTGCTCTGACTTTTATGAAAAAGTCAAGCTTAACAAAGACATCTTGAAAAAAGTACATTCAAGTCAGAAATATGAGTGGGTTGAAAACAAAGAATGACATTATTAACTTATTAATTGCTTTAATTAGTTTAACAAAAATATTTTTTGGAAATGGTTTTTGTAGTTAGACAAAAAATTCTAATTAAAAAAATAAGACTTAGTAATTAATTGTTCAATTAAACAATTTAATGAAGTATTTTAAACTTTATTTTATTATAAATTTATTTATAAATTACCTACTTTAAAATTTCTAAAATATTGCTGTGTTAACAACCGTCAACTCGCATCAAAAAAAAAAAAAAACGATATTAGCGTATTATTTCTTTTAAACTTGATAAGATACTGGTAGTTGTTTTTGTTTTGTTTTTAAAATAAAACACACATGTTTATCGCTGTTACATATTTTAATTAATTCACTGAGAGCACGGCTAATGTGACTACTGACATTCCATATTATTGGCAAGTTCTTTTAGGCACGATAAATGAATGGTCTGACAAAATATATAAGCATTTTCTGAAGGAAAAAAAGGTTTGCCTACTGATCCAAAAGTCATTTGATTTTTTTTTCTCTTCAAAACTGTCCCGCGATCGACCGAAAGTGGGCTCGAGATCGACCGGTCGATCGCGATTGACGGGTTGCCGACCACTGTTCTAAATGATCTATCGAGAAACAAAGTAATCTATAAAAGAACTAATTACTTAAAATGCTTTTTGTTGCATTTTTTTTTTGTAGTAATTAGAATGCTTGATTTTGTTTGATTATTGGAAAGTATGCATTTCTTTTCTGCAACTTCTTAAAGATATTTTAAATTCAAAGTTTTCTGTATTAACTACTCTATATATGTTTGTTACTTTTCATACAAGTAAATTTTTTAGAAAGATTATCTGCATTTTTTATACTAATATGATGCATGTTGAGTTCATGGGCGAACTTAGGACAGAGGCCATGAGGGTACTTGTTTCGTCTGTTTAGAGTAATATTAAGTATATGTATTATTTAAATTCATTCCAAAATAAACATAGGCGTAACTAGGGTTGGTGAAAGGGGGGGGGGTCACCCTAAAAATGTACAGACTAAACACCAATAAGAAGTGTAAAAGAGTTGAAAATTTACTAGTCATAAATACTTGTCTCTAAAGATATACTCCGTGTTTATTTCAGGCATCTCCCAGGGGGGGGGGGGAACTACCCCCTTGGAGCAAGTCAACTCCTCTCCCCCCCCCCCGGCAAAAAATTCAGATCACAAGCTTTAAAAAAAGAAAGAAAAGTGAAATTACGCTTTTAAGACACTTTATTTTCAGAAACACTTTCAGGGAAAGGACTTTGAACACTATCACGAGCGATACCAAAAGTAACTTAAAAGATATAAGACTTTATTTTGAAAAAAATGCAGGGGGAGAGTAACCAAATTCCTTTCTGTTTCCTCTAACATCACCAAAGTATCCCGAAATTGCATTGCTAGGAAGATTTCAAAAAGTTTCCTCGGGCGAGCCCTCGAACACATGCCTCCAGACAGGGACGGACTGGGACCCCTAAAAGGGCGGTGGACCAGCTAACCAACGGGCGGCCCCCTTTACTTAAAAAATATAATAATGATAATGCCCATACAGCCAAACTCGTTCAATTTATATCCATATGACGTATTCTGAACCTAGTTGGCTCGTCCATGGATGTGCAGTTTATGTGCAGCGGCTGTACATAGAACGTATTTTCGACCTCTTTTGTTACACCAGCGACCACCCATAGGACGTGCATTTGACGTAGAATGGAGATCGATCGGACGTGCACTGAGAGCGTAAAGCAGACGTCGAATATTTCATTGAATAGGACCTCATTATCTATTTACTTGTATTATTATTCTTGAGCACAAAACTACGAAATAAATTAATTTTTCTACCCTTGCGAACAACAAAATATTTGTTGCTGCTATTCAATTTTAAATAGAATTAATGTTGAAGCAAAAATAATACTATACCTATGTTAGAATCCATATTCCTCATCGATTGTTATTAAACTAATGTTTTTATGAATTCCAATCCATTCTTACCAATTTTTCTACCAACAAGATCATTCACAAGGGAGAATTTTAATAGCAAACTCTGACTCTGAGCAAATGATCCAATTAGTGATGCAAAAGTAAGAAGGAAATTTGTCCATTTATAAATGCTCTTTCTTCTGAAAATTAGCAAGAAAATAAAAGTACAGTACAAAACCATTGTATATTTCACAATCTTAAGTATGATTTTGAAGGCTGTACATAGCTATTTAAAAAATCAGACATTTTCAGTAGTAAATGGAACACATATTAAAATTAAATAGAAAAGGATACTTTTCTCCAAATTGAATGTTCTTTTAAAATATGTATTAGAGCATTACACTTTGCCGGGGGGGGGGGATGCACATTAAACTAATTGTGGATATGTGGAAAATGAATAAATTGTTGAAATTGTTGTAAATGAATAAAAAGTTGATTTATTGCTATAAGTATTTAAACTAATAATCAACATATGATTTAAAAAAATTGTAATATTAGTAATCCTACCAATGAGAAAAATTTAACTTAAAAGTAAACTAATTTTTTAAAGAAGTGATAATTATTAAAAATTGCAATTACTTCATTTTTTAAATAGAAATAAAAGAACTATATCATATGAATTATTAAAAACAGCATATTATATACTATACTTGACTGAACAATATCACATATAAGTTATTAAAAACAGCATATTATACTATACTTGACTTGCGTTCGAGAAAAATCTATAAACATTACGACTAAAATGCACTGATTAATGATGAAATAACTTACTGTGCAACTAAAAGATTCAAACATTTTATTCATCTTCTTTCATTTCTTCGGTAACTTAGGATAAATGATCGATGATTTTCACAGCAAGCACCATGTTTCCAATTTTCAAGTAATATTAGCACGTGCGTAGTACACAGCAGCTGCCACGGTATTTTCTTCTCAGCGTGAAAATATCCCATTGTATATTAAGAAAATAGAAAAGTGAAGCACATAAGTCTGAAAAAAAGCTAATTTACTTACATTTTACACAAATAAAACTAATGCTGAACCCAAATCGTACGTTGTCATCTACATATCAAGCGAAGCACAAAATGGCGTACGATCCGATCCGATTTCTTGATTCTTGATGCTTTGCATGAAAGTGTGGCGCTACTATCGCTTTTGTCCCTGAATAGAGCTTAAAAGTACGTCAAAAACATGTCAAAAAGGGACAAAAACTGGCTCATGCCTTTTACGTGCAGAAAAGACGTAATTTTGACATCCATCATGGTTTATTCCAGTTGATGCTCTGATTCGACCTCATATTGACGTCTTTCTTGGCTGCAAGACGTCATATGGATGAAATGGCTGTATTCTGGATGGTAATTGGAGGACATTGGTTGTATGGGTGGTAGCGATAATGAAATTAAATCTGCTTGACACATGAGGTTTTAATGCCTTATAATGCAATAATAAAGTGCAAAATGGGACAAACTAGAGATAAGTCATCATGCCATGCAAAGTCCTAGAAATACTGAAAAGAAATTCAGTCAAAAGTGATTGCTCATGTTCGAAGTATAGCTTATACAATGAAACAAGGCTTAACTGATTGTTTATTACAAATTATGTATTCATTCAGATAAGTTAAACACAAATAGAATTTTAAGATTATATTAAAATACAACGTTGCTCTTACTTTTTATGTTTGTTCAATTCTTTTTTGTTTTCTTTCTTTTTTAAATAGGTGGAAATAAAATCATTCTTAATTTATACAATAACAAAGGAATCTACAACGAAAAGAAAAATTCATTACTGCACTTTTGTGTCATATTTTTTGTTGATTTTCCTTAAATGTTACTATGACCGTTAAAATTATTTTTTAGGCACATAGAGGGAGGCACCAGATTTAAACTACACAGTCATTGAGACGACGAAAATGAAGCAATTTTTTTCAAAGAATTAAGCCCCTTAGTGAAATACAGTAAAAACGCGGGTGTCGGGGGACATGTTTGGCACCCGCGTTATAACATAACCGCGGTATAGTGAAATCATACCGTGGAACAATATTCACGAAATAATACTCGCTTTTATTGCATCATTTTAAACTTTATCAATTACTCGTAACTTTTCTCCCCCTATAGTATCATTTTTTCTTTTCTTCTTTGCTGCCATTTTATTCACTGTAATTGCTGTGCAAGAAGCACACATCTCAGCGGCGCAATCAGTCTGTCGAGCGACCAACTGTGTTCCAAGAAAAAAGGTGCTTAAAAATATCTTTACGTTATCAATATGGGATTGTTAAGGGGGGAGGTCTTAGGAAAAAATTAGCTTTGGAAGGGGAGGAACGCACTTCTCACTGGGGAATATGTTTACTTTTCAGGAATGCTAAAGAATATGGAATACAAAGATTGATAGCGCTATAAAAGAAGTTACACATGCATAACTAGACTCCTGAAAATGAAACAGTTAAGCAAAGTAATAAGCAATGCATAGTAACTGAACAGTCCCTGACAGATTGAGCTCCGCCTAGGTCAACAGAAACAAGTCGGGCGATTGCACCTGATTTTGAAATCAAGCTATATAGTGTCCTAGGTTGAAAGACAGAAAAGGCGTGAAAATGTGTACCTCACGCCTATTTTATAGGCAGCGTAGGGGCCTTCAACCTTTTACGTCCGAGGGGCACATCCATTAGCTCGAGAAGATCGGCGGGCCACACCTTAGGCAATGCTCAGTTTAAAATAATTCTAAACTTCACATAAAGTTTTCCGAAAAATTATACACGACAAATTGAAAAAAAAAAAAAAAAAAAGAACTATTGGGCGTTTCTCCCCCAGTACCGGATCTTAATGTTTTCCATGGCGGGGCAAAACTTAAAAAAGCATCTCCCCCTCCATCCAATTATTGTTCCTTTTTCATAAACTTTTATGCGCTGGCCATTTTTGAGGTTTTATAACTTGTGGGCCATTGATAAACCCATAAAACTATAGTTAATAATTCCACGGCATGGCTCTTTTAGCTCTACATTAGGGGGATAGAGCTAGTTATATTATGAGTCCCTCCCAAACTGGAGATATGAAATTGTGTTAGTCGAAGGGGGTCCGGGGGAAAAAATTCTCCCCCGGGAAAATTTTGAAAACTATATGCAAACTAGTGCATTTTGAGGCCCTTGGAAACGCATTTTGGAATGCAAAAATATTAGTAAAGAAAAAGCAAACAAAAACTTTTTTTAATTCAAACGCTTTTTTTTATAATAATACTCATAGAAATGCAGAACAAAATAAGCATTGTTTTTTAAATCTCTGGGGCAGAGCGCACCCCTCTCCTTCTTACTAACGCCCCTATCGAAAAGCCCCGCTTGTCTGCCTCCTCAAGCGACAATTACAAGCTTCCATTCCCGCCTCTTCCCAAAAGGAAGTTTTGAAAACTTCTAAAAGAAAAACTATTGTATTGTTTGAGCATACCATGATTTATATTTACTATTACAAGGGGAAAATCTGAAAAGTTATATTTGAATCTAATGTAAAAGTGTTATAGTTTAATACTGTTAATTATTGTTTGTAACGGATTTAAAATATGAAACAAGCAGGCAGTTAATATTTTGATGTAATGTTAAAAGTAGGTATAGTAAGAGTTTCGACTCTTAAAAGCCTATTTCTTACATTATACAGGGTTCGCGCTAGGCCGCGCGATTGCGCGATTCCCACAATATTTTTTGAAATCCCACTCAAAAAAAAATTTGTGAGCGCTTAAATTTTAAAAATCCCACTTAAAATTTTGGAAATCCCACCTTGTAGTTTTCCCCAGTGTGAACCCTGATTATATTATATAATTTTCTTCTCTAGCATTATAAAATTTCTGTGGCAAAAGTTTGTTTAGAGTAATGGTTAAGGCAGTTTTATTAATGAATAAACAAATAATTTAGCATATTAGTTACGTTAATGACACGTTAAAAATTATGCGTTAATAAATATAATACTTTTATTTCAGTTATTTCAAATACAGTACAATAATCATATCGACTGATTCTTGTGAAACATTAAATTTGTGTAAAAAATAATAATAACAACAAATTTCAGGCAAATTTTATATTTTTGATAAAAATCATGATTTTTTAAAAATAATTTAAATAATTGATTTAACACTTGATTTAAATCAGCGAACCCTGTGATTCTAATTGCGTGAAATTAATTTATGCAATAACTTTACTTTTAAGATAGCCGCGATAAAAAATTATGTGCTATTTTTTGGTTATCAATATAAATAAATAAAAATAGAAACAATAGTTAAATTATATTAAAATTAGATACACAATCTTAAAATAAAATAAAAATAGCTAAAATCAGATTTGAACCGAGTCAAATTACTCAGTTTTGAAGCGAAATCCAAATTCTGAAACTAAATAAAAACACATATGACTCAAAATAAAGTATCGGAACAGAGTTCCACCGAATAGAAAAGTTCGGAAACGCCTTATCGAACTCACTGTATCCCTGCATATAAGAAAATTTTAAAATTAAATGAAATGCCCCATGAGATAAGTTTCGTCTAAGAAGAATCTAAAATCAGTTCAATTTCAGAATAATAACTGTTTTTTTTAAATTAATTATTACCAATGGAAGTGTCGTGTCACTTGATTATTGATTCCCAAACTGTGCGCCGAGAAATTGAGAAGTCTTCACAGGGCGCCTCGAAATTTTGCAATAAACTTCAAAAATAGTTAGAAGTTTGCTCATTATGAAGTTTTAGCAATACCTCGCAGTGACCTATAATAAAAACGAGGGTTGTGCAATGCAGGTTATTTATTTTCATACGTTACTTATGGTTAGCTATTGCGGAGCCCCTCAAAATCGACAACCCAACAAATTGGCCAAAACGTGGACCAAGCCCCCCTGCGAAAAAATGTGGCATGACCTCCCCTTCTCCCTTCCTGGTGAGCAAGCCCTATGACACATGGATGTAAGCTGTATCTGGTCAAACTTTTATTTAGGGAAGGGAATCTATATTCCAAAACGGGCGCCTCGGCTCGACCCTCGGGACGTGTTCGCGAATCCTCGTATACCAGAACACTTATGTTCTCGACTGTACTCTCACCCCTTCCCCCGAGCCTTACCAAAATGTGTCCCTGAAGCATATACGTATTAAAGCGTCCACAAATGTGGTTTTACCTGAGAAAGTCGTTTTTACCTTTCTTTTACAGCAAGATTTTGTCGTCACGGATTAAAAGCAGATTATTTAATTTTATTTCTCTTACTGTAAATTATTAGGGGAGAAAATGTCGCAGAAATTTTTTTTTTTTTTTTTTTGAAGGTGTCTAGATGAAAGGGCGCACCGGGACATGTCCCGGTGGGCCAGTCCACCCCTGCCTCCAGAGTTAGCCTAAGCATTATAGATGTAAGACCAGTTACAAAAATTTAAGTTGCAGAAGCCCCAAATACCCACTCCTCTAACTTCACCAAAAACATACATCTACTATATATATATCAAAAAGCTATCATATATGTAAAAAATTCATATTAACATCATTTCTAGTCATATATATATCTATATATATACATATATAAAGGGTATGGTTTTGAAACATACATTGCCCTTCCTAATTCTTAACATGCTCCCCCTGCTTCGGAGCCAAGGCAGTATCCAAAATTTTTTTTCCCGGGGGGGGGGGGGGGGGAGGACTTCGACACACTTATGTTAAGCAAAGTTTCAGGGAGGAATATATGATACAATGCAAAAGATTTCTGGGGGGGGGGGGGCGTGGGTCCTCCTTCCCCTCTGGATACGGCCTTGATTCACAAAAACATTAAACATTCATTACTAGATCTTAATTCAAACGCAATAGAAAATTCAATATTTAGCGCTAAGCAATCTTCTATGTCCAGGCATTCATAATAGTATTAAAACTGGGAAATAATATAATTTTAGAGAAAAAAATCCAAATTCCCCTACAAAAATGCTCATCCCCACAATAAATGTCTAAAAATTTTGTTAAATTTGTAACAAAACATACCTCAGAAGTGGAAGCGTCTGAATCACATTTTCTTTTTTTTTTGGATGACGAACGTGTCCATCGCTGGAGTGCAAACATTATTATGTATCGAAAATAATTTAAAATATAGCTAAAATATAAATAATACTTGATTGTAAGTAAAAATGCAGCATTAAACCTTAGCAGTGAGATTGGAAACGTTGAACGGATGATTTCCAGAGTCGTAATGCGATCAGTGATGGACCATAATAAGAAAAAAAAACATTTAACATATAAGAGATGAGAGAACATCTGTAAATGAGAATGCAATGCAAATACAGTTCATCAGTTTTCTAATCGGCTCATATACAAAAAAGATTTTATCAAAATGGGTTTTTGGACAGAAAGTCATAAATAAATACAAACTGCTCTAAGTTTCTTGATGAGCATCCCTTCCTGGCTAGAGGATTTAACCCATTAGGACAATTGTTGGCTAGGGGTCCTTCATTTTCAGACCCCAGCGCCTAACCCCTTTCCTAAAGCCCTGGAGAGCCTACAACACCGGTTTATCAGATAACAAAACTCCATCACAGTAGAGAATATTTTCCAGGAAACTAATTACTTGTGCGATTGTATTCCCAAATTGCCGCCTTTTGGTAAAAAAGACATCAAGAAGGAAAGAAAACCCGCTGGAGTGATTGAAAGGATCTCTGTTTGTCTGTGTGTGGTACGGTGATTGAAGCCACCTTTCACTGTAAAACCCCCTCCAAGGTGATAAGGGGGTTGATTATAACCAGATGAAAGTCCTCTGACAAATTATGAGATGCATACTTTGGTCATGATCACAACCCTTCAGAGAAAGAGGAAATAAAATCATATGCATATGTGTTTAATTTTCTTAGGGGAAAAAAAATGTGCTTTGCAACGCCGTCGCCAGAAATTTTTTTGTGGGCCTAAATTTGCCTAAATAAGTAAATACCCAATGGGGGGGGGGGGGTGAACCCCCCCCCCTGGTTATGCCTATGAAAATAAATGCACTTTTAAGGCTTCAAGGTCCAAAAAATATCCCTGAGAGAATCCCCAAACACCCTAAAATCGCGTTCTTCGGACTTCCCAGAACGTCACAAAAGTGTTCTTTTAAGACCGTTTCGAAAATTTTTTGGAGGTGAACCTCAAAAGATCTCGTTTCCAAAGATCCCGCAAGTATGACAAACCCTGCGTCTTTATTCATTTATTTATTTTAATTTCAAAACATTCCTTTGGGAGAGTCCCCAAACCCCACCCCCTGTTAGCCTTTGACTAATAAATTACTAAAAATGTAATGCGTCATTTTACTGAGTTTCTTCTCTTTTTCTTTTAAATCAGAATGCAAGTTTTTCTTCTGTATTTTTAAGTAACTGAAAACATAATGAACAAATAAATAAATGTATATTTAGGCCCGTACCTTACTTTTAATACCTAATTATATGCTTGATTCCAGATATAAAAATCGATTCCAGTTAAACCAGGAAAAACTCTAGAAAAAGAGTTCATAAGCAGCAGTAGCAAATTAAGAGGAGGGACTTCGGCTATGAATTGAACCAGAATTTAAAATTTTCTTTTAAATAACCAGACCACAAACAATTTAAAATAAATAAATAAATAAATTTTAAGGAAAGAAAAGAAAATACATTTTGAACTTTTTATTGTAACCTAAATGCACCCTTTCAATTTCTGCTTTACAACTACTGGCTAGGGCTACTATTCGTTCAGGGTTCCCATTTCTTTTTCTGAACAAAAATTAAGGACTTTTAAGGGCCATTTTAAAAAGAATTAAGAACTTGAAAAATACAGAATATATTAAGGAACACCTAACGCCAGAATGCCTTAGACCTTCCCAGTTGCCGCATTTGTAATCAAATGCTGCTAATTTGAGTAAAATGCTAAAAATCTTGCAGCAGTTTTAATCAAGTGTGCAGTAAAAATGGGGGGAAAAAGAGGAAAATTATTGATGCAAGAGAAAGAGATTAACCAAAGATGGAAGGAATACTTCGAGGTGCTCTTGAATGCGAAGTGGGACTTCATCAGTCAAGATATTACCTCTCCTTTCAGTGAAGAATTTGAAGAACTGGACATAAACATGGATGAAATTACAATACAAGAGATCATAAAAGCAGTGAAATTGCAGAAAAATGGAAAAGCAAGTGAAAACGACAATTTAAATGCTGAACTCTTTAAATATAGCTTAGAAGTAACTGGGAAGATTCTGCACTAACTTTCCAATTTAATATAGAAGAAAGAAAGAAACTGCAACAATTGGAGAGGGATAAACCTTTTATCTGTCCCATACAAAATGTTTATTAGGATCATAATGAACAGAATAAAGGACAGTATCAATAAAAGAATCAGGTCTGAGTAGGCTGGCAACAGAGGCAGAAAAGGAACACTGAACCCAAATTTCCACATTTGGAAACATTATTGAACAGAGTGTTGAATTAAATTCAACCTTGTACCTCAATTTCAGACTTTGCAAAAACCTTCGATAGCATAGACAGAGAGTGTTTGTGGAAAATCCTAAAGATCTAGGGCTTCCCAAGAAAAATCATAAACAAAATTAAGATTCTATATGAGGGTAGCAATGGGAAGGTCTTGATGGATAGAACAGCTACCATAAACTTCGATATTCAGTCCGGAATCAAACAAGGATACGTGATGTTGGGAATGCTGTTTAACATATTGTAATAGATTGGATGATGCAACACACCTTGAGAGATCAGAGAACTGGAATAAGATGGAGCATCACAAACTGCCTTGAAGATCTACTATGCAGATGACATTGTACTTTTGACAGCCATAATGGAAGATATGAAATTAAAGATAACCAGATTAGAAGAGACAGCGACTGTGTATAAAAGAAAAGAAAACCAAACTACTTAAAATTAATAGTAATAAAAGAGATGAAGTTATCATAAACGGGAAAACTATTGAAGAAATTACAAATTTTACTTACCTTGGAGCAAATATAACTACTGAAGGTGGAACAGGTGCTGACATAGTGACAAGAACAAAAAATGCACAAAATGCCTTTAGAAAGCTGTATAGAGTTTGGAGAAGTACAAATGTAAAAGCAAATCAAACTACAAATTTTTAAAACAACAGTTATTTCAGTACTACTGTATATGGTAGTGAATCTTGGAGATTATTAAAACAAGAAGAAAGTAAACTTGATAGTTTTCAAACCAAATGCCTAAGATTGGCATCAAGAATTTATTGCCCGGAAAAAATATCTAACATTGAATTAAACCAGAAAACAAACTTTGAACCTATAACAGTAACAATCAAAAGATGAAGGCGGGCCTGGATTGGACACCCCTTAAGAATGCCATCAACGGGCCCTGCAAGAGTTGCATTAACCCGGACATTGGACGGAAAGAGAAGGAGAGGGCGACCCACGCAGACCTGGAGACACTATACAAGACCTTATAGCTTCTTTAGGCAGACCTGGCGCAGGATGGTCACTACTCTCACTACGAAGAGAAATTCCATGGGGGCCGCCAGAGCTGCAACTTTAAACCAGTGGAAATGGCGGACCAAACTTGCGGTCTCATGCACCACCTGGACATAAAGAGTTTCAAGTCAAGTGAAGAAGTAAGTGTAATTTCTAATTAAGCAGCAAAAAGTTAGGATCAAACTTGCCGATATTAGTATCGGTGGAAAAACCTTGATTTGGGTTAAAAATTGGCCGACTGGGAGAAAACAATAAGTAGTAGTTAAAGGCTCAATGGATTGGTGTTTTAAGTGGTGTTCCATAAAGTTCAGTTTTAAGGCATTATTATTTATTAATGATATTAGAAAGAGTATTTCTGGAAAAATCAATATTTTTGCTGATGAAGTTAAAGTTATGGGAATTGTGGACATGGAAGAACAAGTCAATCAGCTTCAAGAGGATTTAAATCAAATTTCTAGGTGGGCAATTAAGTTGGGTATGTCTTTTAATATTGGAAAATGTCAAGTACTTCATTTTGGGCATGGGAATAAACATGCAAACTATTATTTCAAAGGTTCCATCATTAGTGAAGCAGAAGCAGTTGTTGATCTAAGAGTATTGATTAGTCATGACTTCAAATTTAGTCAGCAGTGTAGCATAGTAACAAAGCTAACAGGTTTGCTTGGGTTTATCAATAAGGCTATTTTGAACAGGTCTAAGGATGTTGCATTGCCATTATACAAAAGACCTCATTTGGAGTATGTTGTTCAGGTTTGGTCTTCTTATCTAAAGAAGGATATTACCTTATTAGAAAGGGGTCAAAGGAGGGTTACTAGGTTGGTAAGTGGTCTCTCTGATTTTATGAGGTTAGGCTTAAAAGGATCAATATGTATAGTCTAGAGCAAAGGAGAGTTAGAGGGTACATGATTCAGTTGTTTAAATTCACTAAAACAGGAAAGGTTGGTGGAATTAGAAAAAATTACTTCAATAGGATTGTAGGTAGTTGGAATAGCAAAAATTGCAGAAGCAGTTGCATCCCTGAGATTTTTAATAAAAGCAAGAGGAAGACAGATGTTAGAATCAGAAAGTGGCTGTGAAAATTAAATTTTGAACCAAAATTAATTACTTTTAAAGGCCCTTAATTTTTAAAATAAACCTTAAGGAGTTTTGAAGGATTGCGGGAACCCTGTCATTGTTTAATACTAATTCAATATTCCTCAAGTGGCACATATTTTTCACCAGACAGTTTTTATTTAGTTAGAATTTCCAACTAATTAATTTATGGCATAAACTATTCATGTAAACCTACTTTAATAATGAAAAGTCCATTAAATAATTTTAAAACTGATCTAAACAGAGATTTTGACAATATCTCAAAACAATAATTTCAGACTATGACTTTTACCAGAATGCCAACAACACGCTGTTGACTATAAAGAATGCCTATTAAATGTGACATTTGAGAAGATTATTACATTCAGGTTTTAAAATAAAGCTTAATTTTCACCCCAAAAGCTAGCCTAACTGAAAAAAACATTTGGATAATTTATAAATAAAACTTTTAAATAAGCAACTTTTTAATACGTTTAGTTGAATCTGCTTCTCTCATGGACAAGATTTAAAATTTTAAATGTAATAATTATTACATTGCTTCACAGAACATAATGGCTTTACAAAATAAACGGAAAACAAAATGGGATAAACATCAACAAATTCTCAATAGCATAAATTACAATAAATCATCACGGTGAAAACTTTCGCTACTAACGGTTGAGGTTAAATGTAGATTCCATTGATGTGGGGGACTGCAGGCTGCAGATAAAAAAAATTCAATTTAAATGAAATTAAGATTTTTTAAAAATTTGTAACAATTACTCTTACACATTTTAAATTTTTTTTAACTCTCTGTAAAAATGATTTAGAACTTTAAACACATGCAGTAAATTTATATCTTTTTCATGAACAAAAGGTATTGTAAAAAAAAGATAAATAAATAAATTATGCTTAAACATTTTCTCCAAATCAATTAAGACCAGCTCTTGTTTAAAATTATAAGCTTAACCCCAATACAATTCAAAAACAGCATTAAGGCTTTTATTTTTGGTCAGATAGTTAGAGATTTCTTCTTACCCGTCTAAATTACAAAAAGCTTTAACAAAACACTGAAGTAATTTCAAAACTATATAATCAGTAAACTCTTGTTTAAAATAATGGGTGCAATTATACTAATGTACCATATTTTTGGGAAATTTTTTTATATTTAGGGTGGAATCGATAACAGCAAGAGCGAGAGGCTTTTAACACAACTTACAAAACTGGAAATAGGTGCAATTTCCAGTTTTGTAGGCTGTGGTTCATCCAGGATGTCAGGCTAACATTTCACTCAACCAGGGGCAGCTTGTGGTTTGAAAATTTGGGATGCTAGTGTTAGAATGTTATATGCATAATTTAATACTTATATTAAATTTTCTTTCATATAAAATAACCACATTAAAAAAAATAATGAAAACCATGTAAAAAAATATCTTGATACATTTCCAACTTCTTAAAAAGCACATTCTTCTCTCTTTTATGCATATAAATTCTTCAATAAATTTTTCATAAAAGTTTTTAATTTTATCTATCAGACTTTTTTCTGCAGAGTGCAAAACAAGCAAAAAATCAACAAGGGTCAAGCAATTGGCTGCCATTCTTTCAGGAAAGTGAGGAGCACAGGATCCCCAGAAAACTAACAGGAGGAAGCACAAAGTGCCCAATTTTTTTTGCTTTAAATTTTAATTCCCTTTCAAAGTTTTTGTCATAAAAAGAATATTTACGCTCAAAATCATGAAAAAAAAAAGGGGAAAGATTTTCAAATGCTGCCTAAATTATAAGTCGCCTAACTTCTTGATGAAATTTTCTGTCCCTAGTCAAGGCAAAAATACAAAAAAAAAAAAAAAAAAAGGCTATTTTTCAACCAATCTGGAAATACTGTATTGCAACTGTTGCAGCACAACTCATCATTTGAAATGCCTATCCCCCACCAACCTCATACATCACGCTGAGCAATGAGCATGCATACAGAGCTTTTTGACACGAGCGAAGGATCTGCTGGTTGTGCAGTACTTTTGGAATTTCCATGTGATTTCAAGTCACAGTTCTTTCATACTCTATTTGCGGCAGTGAAAATTAAATTACCGATAACTCGTTTTGTACTTTCAGATTTTTTCAGAATGTTTCTATTATTATTGTGCTTTCGATATAAAACTACGGGGGGATGCTGCAACTCTGCAGCACATATGGACAAGCTAACACTACACCCGATATGTCTCTGGTTTTTTCCGAGCACAAATGAATTCAAAGCAGTCTGATCATAAAGTTCTATGTGTTCTGGATTTTGAATTTGAGCCTCATTTGAAATGAAATGAGAGAAAGAGTCGTCAACACAGAACTTAGCACTACACTCAAAGATCTATTGTACGAATAATTTTCATTTAGGGATCACCCATAAATGATGTCACTTTTCCCCCACATATTTGACCCCCTCTCCCCTTTGTCACAAAATGTCACACTTCAACATACCCCCTCTCCCTTTGTCACATGCGTAAGCATGATTCACACTTCTTGTCAACCCCTCCCCTTCGAAGCCCAACATCATATATGAATGATCCATTATAAGGATCTTGTCTCAATCATCACTGTGTCAAAAATAAAACTTTTCTCGCAGGCCAGGAAAACAGTACAACTTTTTTCTTTAAAAAGATCAAATTTTTATAATTTTAAAAAGCAAGGTTTGTTCAATAAAAAAAAAAATAAAGTTGTCTAATAAAAGCTAAATTTTCCATATTTTCAAAGATTAAAAATACTCCAACAATGTAGAAAGAGAAATTATGTTTATTTATTTTTTAAATTTTATATAACAATAGTAAAACATTCGGTCCCTTCAGGTATCTAGGATAAAACATACAAACTGCTTTACATTATACAGAAGCAAAATAAATTAATCATTTAATGATATTTTGAAAATTAAAAAATGAAGTTTAGGTTAGTCTATAAAAATCTTAATTATTTCATTTCACTATGTTACAAAAGATTCAATATGTAATAGTAAAACAATTCCAGTGAATCCAATATCTAGGCATTACCAAAAATGGAAATTTATGAAAGAAACATAGACTGATAGTAATATACAGTTTAGAAAATAAAGCAAAATAGAAAACATTAGTATTTTGCAGTAATTGGACAACAATTAAATAAATGTTCTTTTCACAAATTTTGATTAAGTCATTCAGTTTATTGCACAGAAATACAAGTAATAATTTAAAAAGTTGTTATTTAAGAAATAGGTCAGTTAAGCCTTAATTGATGCATGTAGAAGCAAAGGGGTGTACGACAAAAGAAAAATTGGAGGGAACTAGTTCAAATGATCCGAAAAACAACCATCTATTTTATGGTAAGAGATGATAGCCTTAACAGGTGCTGTTATCCTGCACAATTTGGAAAAAAATTACTTTATAAATCCCATATGATCCGAATTACAGACTCATTTTACTCAAAATCTTTTATCCCTCACTTCCCTTTGCATCTCACTGAATAACTAGGGAAAAAAGAAAAATATTAAAAAAAAAAAAAAATACATCATGGAAAATTAAGGGGAAAATATTCACAGTAAAATCGACAATTTACAAAAACATACAAAGTTAAGAATTAAATTTTCATTGATTGGGTTTACTGTTTGACAATGGTAAATTTAACATTTAAAACTCCATGATTTTTGTAAAACTAACATCTTAATTATAATAGAAAACATCAAATCATTAAAATAACTACTGTATAATAAATACTTCATTAAAATGTTCTGATAATCTAACTGACAAGTTTATCAG
Source organism: Octonoba sinensis (assembly GCA_038502835.1). Lineage (NCBI taxonomy): Eukaryota > Metazoa > Arthropoda > Arachnida > Araneae > Uloboridae > Octonoba > Octonoba sinensis. Next base: position 118,899,202 of record CM076601.1, on the reverse strand, counting down.
GATTCATTTTCAAAGTTTTAAATGCATTACAAAAGTGATTCTTTATTAAAGATTGTTTCGCGAAAAGTTTCAACTACAGATGTCAAATTAAAGAACTAAAAGATGTAGACATTGAAAATGATGCTCAATGAAATAATATAACAATGCATTAATCAAATACACCACATATTTCATGATTATTGTACGTTGTGACAACAAAGTTCTGAACAGATTTAATTTCATTTGAACACTCAAAAATCAAGTACAAAACAGCTTCATCAAGAAAAAAAAATACTACAATAAATATAATATTCTAAATAACTTTCATGATTGTTTGCATTTTAAAACAATAACTTAATCCTAAAAAAGAATTCGATTGTAATGACAAATAACAAAGGTATTTTTAAAGAAATCATTTGCTCTTTCATTAAGCACTCATGTACTTATTATACAGATGAATCAAAAAATTAAAATTGAACACATTGATTAACTCAGTTTCATACAAAATCTACATAAAACAGGCAAAAAAAAAAGGACACTTGGTTGAACACATAGTAACTTTCAAATTTAATATCAAATAATAGATATCTAAAACTTCTATGACTATTCCTCATAAATCAAATAACCTAATTTCTATTCACACATTCATATTAAAGCATTATGAAAGTGCTTCAGAAACTATTCTCATTTATAAGGTAACTCACACTATAAAATGCTTCTTAGAAGCTAATATAATTGTAAATGAATTGTATATAATTTGAAATTAACTACAAACATATTTTCACTACAATTTTGTATAATTTTCAAGGCTTCATTTTAAACAAAGAAAACATTTTGAAATCTACTACAAATTTGCAAAACTGTAGACTAATATATGAAAAGGCCAGATTTCTCAAAATGACATTTTTACAGTAATTCCAAGAACCTTTGATTTTAATTCTGATTGCAAGAGAGCTTAAACTCCCATTCTGTAAAATTTTGTATTGATGAGTATCACAAAATGATGCATAACAAATATCTATTCTCATTCAAAATGCTTGTATCTTTTGCAGTGAAAAAAAAATCAGCCTGCAACTCTAATCCATCTACAGTCAAAAAAGTGCATGGAAGTTACCCATGAGTGGAAAGCATTCTAGCTTTGTGCTTCATTTCTACATATGGCAGTGTCAGAGCAGTTACCTTGAAGCAATACTGTTAGGAGTTTCTGTAGCATCACTGTTGCTTAAATCATTGTCAGCAGCATTTTTAGAATCTGTGTCCTTTTGTTGACGACGTTCAAATTCTGCTCTAAAATTTTCAATATCTTGTTGGCTGTTATAAAATTTGGATAAAAAACTATATTAGGTTTATTATAACTCTTTGTTATACACAAATATTGGTACTTGATATCGATACAACCAGATCAAAAACAACAAAAATGGCAAGTTTGGAAATTTCAAATTCTAAAAACCTTGCACATTGCCAATACTAATGCCACCAGATTTAGCATGTCTTCATGTTTAGCATGATGAATCAATACTGATTTTGTAAATTTCAATATAGTTGAACCAAACACCTTGATAACATGCCACTGCAGGTGTCATGCCATTTTTTCAAAGACCAAAATAATTTTAATGTTAAGAGACTTCAGAATCCAGGCCAGTGTTTTAATGTCAAGCTCTGGATACCAAGACACTTCAAGCTGTCCAAAGATAATTAAAGTGCTCTACACAACTGAGATTCCTTCAGAAAAAAAGTGAAGGTTTCCTAAAAGGGTTATTGCAAGAGTTTCTGACAAGGAATTAGTCATGTTCATTATTGAAAAAGAAAAAGGATTTAAGGCAGGGTTCCAGGAGAGTTTATATAGCATGGCTATTTAACTGCAGTTGAATGGTCATTGTAAGCTTGTCAGATGACTAATGAAGAAATAATGAATTTCATCTAATTTTTTTTAAAGATGCTAATGGATACATTCATAAAAGCATCACTGAAAGTACAGTATAAAATTCTTTTCAGAAGGCAGGTTTTTTAAAGACTGTTCCTGTGTCTTTTTATTCACCCAATGAATCTAGGCCTTTCTGCTTTGTTCTTTTAAGGGAACTATTAAAAGTGCATATTCATAGGCTAATAGGGGTACCAAGGATAACACCAAACTAATGGGTTACCTCCATTAGCTCATCAATACTGACAAAACTTGTGTTTTTTCCATACCTCAGATACTTTAAAAAAGCCTCCTTATGCTTAACACTGGAAACATTTTCATGGGGATACACAAGGAACCAGCGCTTGCTCTAGACTTTACATTCTGTGAGTCAGGCTGACTCCAATAAAAATAAAGGAAGAGTCAATATTTGGAAAATGAAAGTCAATTTAGTACTTAAAAAAGAAAGATTTTTTGAATGTAACATTAAAAAAAAAGAAGAAAGGGGGGGGGGGGAGGGAATGTCTTACCCCTCCCTCGCTCTTGCTATTACCGATTCCACCCTAAATATAAAAATTTCACAAAAATATGGTACATTAGTATAATTGATTAAAAATTTAACATTACTGTGGTGTGTATTTGGGGTTGTTTTCATGGAAAAAAAGATGCATTTTATTTTAAGTTAAATTTCTGAATGGAAGAGTAATATTTTCTTCATAATGACAAAATACGTTGAATAACTTTTTCATGCAAACAAGAAAATATTTAATCAAATCAATTCATAAATTTAAATTGCAAAAGTTTAAATTTTCTACAATTAAAAATAATTCTTTTATGTATTAATCTTTTAAATATCTTAATACGAAAGTAATAGCTGTTTTAGAATCAACCACAGCCATAAAGAGGGAGAAAAATAAAAAGCCACTGTTTTGCAAAAATTTAAATTTCTCATACTTTTAATGGTAAAAGATTTTTCTTACTTAATTATTATGTACAAATTCCTTTGCAATGGTCTTTGCACTTTGGGCACAAAAATAGCATTTTGCTGCAGTTGTGCAGCAATCTTTTTTCATCTGCTTTTGTTTAAGTTCTTCTTGTTATTTTATTAATACTTCACAATATAAAGCATAGTAAGCATAAATACAAATCTACTTTTCAGTATAAATTTGTCGAGTTAAATTTTAACACTTCTGACAAAATTCCGTAAAAAGGAGGATGACGCAAATAAAACAGTTTGTCCGCATATGAATAAATGTGGAGTGCTACAAAGGATGCACATAAAAATCATGTTCTGAAAATAGGAACCAATGCTACTTTTTCTTTGAAAAACATACAGTACATAGATAACTAGATAACAAAACATAAGTTACATACAAACAAACATGCATATACATATAATTATAAGACATACTTACCTAATTTGAACGAAAAGAATTCCATTTATAATATTTAACATGTCTAAAACACTGCTTAAAGAGGGTGTCTGTATCTGCATGGATAAAAGTATATATGAATAATAGTTTAAAATATATACATCGATGAAATAAGCATCTTTTTGTAAATAAAAATTTAATCATATTATTGGGTTTAAAATTTAGCTATTAAAAAATTAAAATTCTTGCAAAAGTATTTAGAAATATTTATTTCTTAAGCATGTCCTCTGGTATTTCTCACTGTCCAGTAGGGGTGAGCAATATCAGAATATTAATAATGTATTATATCGCTTTCCAGACACTGATACTTTCAATAAATCAGTGTCTTGTAGTCATGTATAACTGTACTGTTTATGTATAACTGGCACCAGAAGTGTCCCCATTGGCCCCAGCCATTTTTTTTTTTAAATACACAATCCACACACAATTACACAACTATTTACAATTTACAACCCTATATACATGACAACCCAAGACATGGAGATATCCAGAGGAATTCTTTTTCGCAGCAAAGGCATCCAGGTGTCTCCTCCAGTGGCCCAGCCCCGCTGTTGGTCTCTCAAGTCGAGAAATGTTTTTTTTTTTTCCTTTTCGGCATCATCTTAGGAGGATTGTTACACAATGCATATGCCCAAATATATGTCATTCATTGGGACAATAATAAAGTGGTTTTCCAGTTAGTATAATACATAATACATGTAAAACAATTTCTAATAAATTGTTTTACAATAATGCACACATTTTTTAGTATTATTCGTAAAAATGCAAACAATCTTTCCTCTGTATATCTAACATGAAAAAAACACATTATGAATGAGAACTTTGTATCATTATATCTCAATTTTAAACAAATATGTACAATTAAAAATGAAACACTAGTTATGTAAAAGGAATTATAACAAATATACAAATAAATAATGCATTTCAAAATATAAAATAAATAATGCATTAAAAGTAGAATAATTTACAACTCAGATTGAAAGAGCTGTTATTGTAAATAAATTCCATGTTACTATACTTTAAGTATTTAGATGGTAGTGCTATTAATTTTTTGTCATTCGATATTTTAAGTAGTAAATGGCTTCAAGGGGAAATACGTGTGAAGGTCTCAGAAAATTTTTTTCATAAATTGATTCTACAACTATTCAATAATATACCCTGAAAATTTTAAAGCAAAATTCTAAGTCATTTAAAAGTTATAAGCACTTGAGCGAGCGCCCCTTTTGGAGCAGTTGAGCAGGTAGTCCCTCATGAATGACCTGAAGGGTATTAGAGAAAGTTAGCAGATGTCCTTTTATTTCTTTTAACAATTGAGATCTCGGATAGAAATTTATAAGTATTAGTATCTATAAGTATGAAAAAAATTGATTCATTACTGCCTTAAATTTACCTTCAATACCTACTTTTTTTTTTTTATTGTAAAAAAAAAAGGTTAAAAATCTTAATTTTCCCATTCTAAAAAATAAAAAAAATTAGCAATTTTCAATTTTTTGTGATGATTTTAGTTCAACTAGAAGAGACACTTATAAAAAAAGTACATTTTTTAAAAAATTGTGACCTCCAGAATGTATGCGCACTGCCGACCTGGGTGGCGACTAACAGAGTGGATTTTTCAAGAAAACTGTTTGAAAATTTCAGTAAACGTTCTTCAATATATCTATGAAATAACCTCCAAATCTCAATAAAATATATTTATCCTTTATGCGTTTAAAAAAAATCATGAAAATTTCTCTTAATACGCCGTTTTACACGTATTTTCCCCCTTAACAATGAAACAAATATTATAAAATATTAACTATTAAAAACAAACTATTTTAGGTTTGAATTTTAAAAGAGAGCATATGTCCAAGTTTGAAAAGACTTTTCAGAATAATAACTTCAACTTCAAACAAAGGAAAAATGCATCAAAACCCATACTTTAATACAGATACATTAGGCAGGCCCATCATTTTGGCAATTGGGGAGGGACTTTTAGAGCTACAGTGTATTTATGTATTTTACTTATAATATGCATTGAATATATACCCTTTGCCCCTCCCAGAAAATTTTGAAATCATGAGCTTAATTAGCATACTCACTTGTATGGGAGGAAGTATTGCACTTGAATTGCCTTTATAAATTTCATTCATTTTCTTTTGTAACACAACAGCTTGTTGCGTTAAATGCCTCAGACATTCTGAACTTTCTTTAGTTTTTTCATGCTCTTCACCTAACTAAGCAAAGAAGAAACAAAAATGATACATTTGTGTCATGTTTATGTTTTAATTGAAATACAGAGCCAACTTTTAATACAAAATACCTGTTGTTTATAAATACTGTAAGTTTCTTTTTCATTTTGTAGGGCGCCACGAAACTCTCCCATACAAGACTGAGTTCTTGCAACAAGATGATAGCTGACAGCCACTTTGAGACTCTTACTTCCATAATAACTAAAAAGTATTCGAAGCATAGATAAAGCACTCAAAGTCACTTGTTTCTATATTTAATGAAAGATGTTAAAGAAAATTACAGCAAAAGTGTTGAATCTACCACAAAAGGCCCACCAAGAAAGAAAAAATTTTATGAGATACAGTAGACGCTCGATATAACGACCATCTGTGTTCCGCAGAAAAAGGTCTTTATAACGAGTGGTCGCTATAAGAGGTAGAATTGTCCTTAAAAATATATACATACACCATGCATGTTCAGAAGTTCCATTAAAATTGGTAATTTTTTAAAGATTCCAACTAAATGCTCAAATTATTTTTTATCATTGGAATTTGAAAAAAAAATGATCAGTGCAACAGATGTTAAAGTAGAAAATACAGGGAAAAAAGTTACATATTCTATTTCTGGAAACAGAATTTCTGATCTGACATGACAGCATGTGTGACTCCTTTTCAGATAATCAACCCTTGGAAAACTACGTGATTAAAACAACAAACTACCAATATACATATGTCAACTCCTTTTCCTGAGAAATCCGAAAATTCCATATTTCCTCCTCCTCTTTTCTTTTGTACTATGATGAGTGGTAACTCCTCCCCCCCCCCTCCCCGTCAAAGTTGGACTGAATACTGAAGATTCCGTACAGCTTTTCCGTAAACTATAATCAAGGTTTTATTTCAAGTTACAATATTATAAACAAGATCTATTTGGGGAAAATACCAGAAATAGAGTCTGCTGAATGCGGTCGCTGTATTGGATTAGATGATACAGAACGGTCGTTATACTGAAAGCAAATTAACATAGATTTCATAGGGAAAACGTTGGGACTTTTACCAATGGTCCTTATAATGGATTGGTCTTTATAAAGTGTGGCCGTTATAACGAGTGTCGACTGTACTTTTATATAAGTAACAATACTGATTTAGATGTAATGTTTCGAATTTCGCCACAGTGGTTAATTTTGAATACAAGGGATGCACCAATAAGCATATTGGCCAATTACCGAGTAATTGGTTGAAGATAATCAACCAATATCAATTAATCAGCAGCCGATTAATTATAATGAAAGTTATTTTTAATACAACCATTTCTCCATCACTATTCCTTTTGTTTCCAATTTTCAACTTTACAGAATTTGCTAACAGTTAATTTCTGTGAGTAATGGTTGATTCCCCCCCGACCATTTGCATATTTTAAAAAGCATTATTTTCAGATTTTATTCAAATTCTGAGAATCAATTTTCTTACTGATTGTTAAATAAAATGATTTTGTTAACTAAACATGAAATTTCAACATTTAGATAATAACCAGTGCCGCGCAGATACATTTAATTCAGTAGCCCTATTTTTATAATTAGAAGCCACTTTATAAAGAATTTTTTATTCTTTATAATATCTGTAAATCATTTTTTTGAGCAATCTGCTAAAGCAAGATCCTGGAGGAAAATAATGATAGACAAGACATGTTTCAAGATAGTATGCATTTTTATGTAAAATAGAGAAAATGAAATTACTAAAAAAAAAAATACAGTGAAACCCCGATTTTACGTTTCTCAAGGGACTGGGTAAAAAAAACTTTTAAAATACGGGAAAAACGTAAAATACGGGAAATGCATAGAATGCACATATCAAATAGAAAAAAACTAAAGGTAGTAAAGATGACTCTTTCAAAAGGTATAATATCTATATTTTACGAAAAGAACATTATTATACCATTTTAAGATAATTTTAACACATTTAGATGCGATTCCTGGCATTTAGGCTGAAAATAATCCTTAATAGTGGATTGTTTTTTAGTCATTGAGTTCAAAGTGAATGCAACATCTTCTAGGATTGAAATACGTTGCAAGTTTTTTTCCTGGTCTTTATAAGAAAGAAAATAGTCTTTCACTATTTGTAAGCTCTTCATTGCAATAGTGAAAGAAGGGAAGGGCTGTGCTTCCGGTTCTTTTAGTTGATCTTCATCGGCTGACGAAAAGTATGGAAGGAAAAATATTGCTTATTTTAGAACATTTTTTTTTTTTTCACTTTCCAGGGAAAATGTAAAATGCGGGAAATTTCATATATAACAAACTTACAATCCGGGTTAAATTAACATTATTAGTGTACGGAAAAACTGGGACCTGATGAAAAAACGTAAAATGCGGGAAAAATGTAGATTTGGGGGACGTAAAATTGGGGTTTCACTGTATATATATATCCATCAAACATCAATCCTTGTAAAAGAAATTAAAAAGGTGAACCTATAAATTTTGAAACATAAAAAGACATTTGATGATCATACATTTTTGCTGAATGAGAAAGTAACAATTTTAAAAGTAAATTGCAAAATGCATGTTGAAATTTCTGTATAAATAGTAAATGTAAATAGTGAAAAAAAGAAATCGTTTGCATTGGAATATTTTCTTAAAAGTTTGGGGGAAGGGGAGACCTATGGACATGCATATCCTCATCTCATAGCAATTAACTTTGTTTTTTATCACAATGGAATAAATATTTAAGAAAAAGCAGGGGTGATTGTGACACAAAGTAAAAAAACCCTGAAAATGTTTTATGCAAAAAGTCGGTATCACTTTTTATGCACCATAAATTATACTTATGGCTTTTATACACATATAGTTATAATGGCATGTTAAAAATACCTTTTGAAATTACAATTTATATTTTACTTACCTACTTCTAACTAATAAGAAAAATTTAATTTTTTTATTTTTTGAAAATAAATTGTAATTTATAGTAAAACATAATGAATAGGAATTTCCCATGACTATATATTTTTTGCCTAATTTTTGCAGTGAAATACTTTTTCTATTTAGAGTTATTATTTTTTCATTTATTTGTTAAATATCTACAGCTTTTGAAATAAAATTTGAGAAAAAAAAACTCCAAGTCCAGCGCCGATTTCAGAAAAAGGACTTAAAAATGTGTTATTATCAGGGGTGGTAGTAGTAAGGATTTGAATTTCCTAAATTGTCAAAAAAAAAAAAAAATTCCTGAACCTTGAATTTTTTTCATAGGTACTGTATTTTCTGACATATAGGACGACATGTAATTTATCTAGTTGAAATTTATGAAAACTACTTGATTCAGACAGAATTGGAAAGGTACTTATTTTAACACGGGTTGCAATGGAAAATATAAAATGTAGGACAACAGGAAAATGGTATTAAAAGGGTGTTCTACTTTCAAAAAATGTGTGGATTACTAAAAGAAATAATACAATTTCCTCTAAAAAATCATTTTGGCTTTTGCTGCTTCAATACCTTGCATGATTTTTCGTTTTACTCCTGTTGCAGTCCTTTGCTTCCTTTATCTATTATCACCTAACTATGCAGAAAACGCCGACTTTCAGATTCGCGAATTTTGCGTAAGTGATCGAGTTGAAATTAGAACTTGTTTAAAAAAATAAATCAAAGAACACTGCAAGAAATTAAAACCCAAAAGCTCTTTTTTATTGATTCAGAGTAAAAGCAACAATTAACAATCTAACAGCAAAAACGAACCCTTTACAAATATCACGATCGCAAAAATGAAACGACATATCGTAGCTACACACTTCAAATTGTAATTGCATTTCATTCCCCTTCTTTTTAAAACATTTATGTCTAAAAATCCGCGGCAAAAACATGCCCGATTTTACTCTGAAAGGTCGACTTACAAGCGGTTTTCCGTTTAAATGAAAGTTCTGGGTTCTGCTTACACGCGAATCGACTTACACGCAATATACGGTAAAATATTGATAAAAATAAAAAGGAATTTCATTTGCTTACTTCAATATTAAATTTAAAAAAAGAGTTAAAATAGAAAAATTTCGATTCTTCTACAGGATGCAGAAAGATTGCGCAAAGAAAAGAACGCTTCCTTTGTCTAGCTTGCACGTGGAAATTAGGCCTACAATATGTTGAAGAATTTCATAAATTAAGAAATATGTATTACTGCAATTTTAAAGGAAAAAACCAAAATGAAGGCGGAAAATTTTGGATCAAAGAGCAAAATAAAATTTTCGAAACTTCGGAAAAAAAAAAAAAAAATTCCGTTTTTTCCGGAAGTGTACCACCCCTGTATTATGCAAAAAAAAAAAAAAAAAATGAAGTTCGGAAAATGAGTTCTACTTTTTGCGGTGTTTATCGGGAAAATATCTAAATAAAAAAAAAAAACCCCCCCAAGTTTTTTTATCGTTCCTTTAAAAATAAAAATGATGTCCGGAAAAAATTTAACACTTGGTGATGTTTACATAGGGAATGCAAACATTGCCCAACCCGGGGTTTGGAGGCGAAATTTTTTTTAAAAAATGGCGCCAACGCCCAGTTATCCGTAACAACGAACGCACGTGGGACGTGGTATAGGCATCGTTCGTGTTCAGAACAAAGATGGTTGGCGCCTTTACAACCCTTGCTGCGTAAAAGGTTGCTACAAAGGGAATGTTTATCGCTTTTCGGCGTATTTTTTGCTCCCATCCGCGAAATTTTCAATTTTGAAGACGAAAAACTCCGATTTTTAAAACACGGAAGAAGGATATGAAAAACCCGGATTTCCGGGGTACACCCGGAATACAATCACCCCTGAAAAAGATACCATGAGCTTATAAAAACAATTTAGTTTTATTACTAATGGCATTATTTATTTATTTTGATTTACTATTGTTCTTAGATCTATTTTTACAATTTATAAATAATATTTCCCTCCTCACTTTTGGAAAAGTAAGCAAATTTAAATAGGAGACTGCCGATTTTAAGATTTTTTTTCTTCTGAAAAATAGTGTTCCCACATTTGCTTCGATACTATGAAAATTTTGAATGGAATGGAGGCTATGATTCGAAACTATTGGTAGTTAGTCTTAATTTGCACCCAAGAATTTTTGTTTTACTAAGCATGACTTTTTATCTCCATGTGGCATTAACCAATAAGTTAAGGCGGTCAGGAGGTAGCGATTTCCTTTCACCTCAGCTTGTGAAATGTAATGTGTGTCTGTGGTAATTACGTCCAAGGCCGTATCTAGAGCAGGGGGGGGGGGGGGGGCTGAAATTTACCTCAACATAAGTGTTTCAAAGTCAGGCCCCCCCCCCCCCCACCCGAAAATAATTTCTGGCTGTGGCCTTGATTAGGTGACATCTTATGCTGCAGAAAATTACAGTTCATTATTGCAGTGTGACCATAAGAGGGAGAAGTCATGGCACAGATTGTGACATTGCAAATTTTAGGGTGGTAGGGTGATGTAAAATCAATTTAAACAGTTGTAAATTATCATTTTCTTTGCTATATCTTGTATATATTCTTTATGAAATCATATTTTTAAAAATGTTAAATGTTACTCTGATATTTTCTTAGTTATGTTTGTTTGGGTGGGTGAAGGAAGGGCAACCCTGATTTTTTGGCAGAATACAAGTAATTTTAATTTAAAAAAAATGCTGATTGACAAAAACCGAACGATAACAAATAATTGGCAAAGTGGCCAATTATCGATCACTATTGATTAATCGGTGCAACCCTACTTTTGAAGAGTGAAATGTGTCTTAATAATTCACATATTATATGCCAGAAGGTATAACTGAAAAAAAATTCCTTTGAATCCCATCCACTAATTTAATCAAGAGCTAAGAAAAATTAAAATTTCCCTATAGAGCTGTAACTTTTGAGCTGTACAAAACTAAGCACAAAAAAAAGGGATTCTCCCCTTCAATACCTGATTTCAAAACTTCTTTTTATTTTTAAATTTATTTTACTTGATGGAATTTTTATGAGAGTTTTTAGTCGGTAGTACTTTATTTCATTTATTGCTCTTTTAATATATTATTTACTGTTATGAAACTTTTTTCTTTCAATGTAGATTTAAAAAAAATGTTTTTCCATTTAATTAGATTTGAGAAAAAAATAATCCGTTTTTTAATGGGTGAAAAGAAAAGCAAACAAGACTACTAGCTTCACCAAAGTTTTGTGGTACGTTCTGTACAAGTGCTTGGTGTGGACAAGATGGTGAATTATTTTTCGAGTTTTTTTTAACTTAGTATTAGTATGCTCTAAAACTTTATTCTAGCACTATTAAAATTATTACATTTTGTAAAACTCCCCATCCTTTTAAACTTTATGTCAAATGCACTATCATTCTATTTTTAAGTAATCTTAATCTTTTATAACATTTGCAGATACAGGTCAAAAACATAGGAGACAATATTCTGCATAGATTAGTTTGTTCACTTTATATTTTATGTGTGGGTTAATTAGAAAGATTGTGAAGCTACATAGTCAGTAAAATGATGAAAAACTCAAAAACCAGAGTTTAACATTGTTGCTTGTCAATTATTCAATTAGAAAAATTTAATTACTCTGATAATTTTAATTGCTTATTCTGGAGGGATGCCCACTTCAAACATAGTAAATGGCTACAAAGTACTTAGGGTAGACCGGGGGAATGCCACCACCTTAAGGAACTTCAATTTTTATCACCATCAAAAATTGTATTTTTAAGCTAGATCAATTTTTGGAACATAGCACGTAATCTTAAGAATGTACACAAAATTTGTTATCAATAAATCTTTACAGGAAATAGTCACAAAAAATTAACTTATTAACCTCTGCACTGTGGCGGTATTACCCAGGGAGCTGGGGTAATCCCGCCACGAACCTGGGGTAATGACACCACTAGCCAATATGACTAAAATACTAAGAAGGAAAATATATTGAAAATCTTATATGCAATTAGCATTACAATATAGGAATTGAAAAGCAAAAGAATTGACACTTTTAGTTTATACAAGTGAAAAAACAGTGTATTTTAAATTTATCCGATTTCTTAAAATTTACAAAAATCACAAATGTAGTTTTCAGCTGTTTCAGCATCGCTACACTCTGAATGAACCCACTTGCCACAACAAGTGCATCTGTACCACAGTTCGTTGGTTCCATATTCATTGCATATGGCACAAAGTTGAACGTTTGGATCGCTTGGATCAAAAAGGTCATCATTATCGTTGTCGTCACACATTTTTTTGACGTCGATGTCCTCCCCATCGGAAGAGTTTTCAAAACTGAAAAGTTTGGAAACTCTTGCCCCTTAACAGATCATCTCTTCTTAACAGATTTATTCATTTCTTTTGCCGTGTTGTCACTGCTTTTTCTTTTCTTGCCTTGGATTCAGTTTTGATGGACATTCCTAAAACCTTAGCTGCAGATTTTCTTTCGGCTTGTTCCTTTTTCAATGTCTTTTCCTTTCTTTTAGCTACTGTTTCTTCCAAAACTGCCCGTTAGAATCGACGAATGACCTTTTCTTTTAGAACTTTCCTCTACCCTTTCTGCTGTCAATTTTGAAATTGGTGAAAACTTTTCTAGCGATTGCAGAAACATTTTTTGAGGCCCTTCCTGAACGGTCTTTGATGAGCAAGGTTCTACATCCAGTAACTCAACTTCAGAGGTGTTGCTCGCATTTACACGATTGTTTTCTTCACCAGTTTCTTCTAAGATTCTCTTTTCTGCCTGTTCTTGATTTCCAGATTCTGTGTCATCTGGATCCTCGATGCATATTGGCTCCAGATTTTGAACAGGGAAGAAATCTTCTTCCTTGAAGATGTTTGAGCTTACTGGAAAGATCCCAGTGCTGCGAAATCCTGATACTCCCTTCTCTATTGTTGCAACTGACATATAAGAGCCATAAAAGATTGATGCTATGTCATAAGGAGTGATTTTCTTGTAGGTTCTTGCTCTCATTTACTTGTCACACTCCTTATTGAATGCTCTTTTCAGAGGTTTCGCTCCTTTAAAACATTTTTTTTGCCCGATACAGTGGAAAGACACGTTCGGGGGGTAATGCCGCCACCATGGCGGCATCACCCTGGAGAGGTGGCGCCATAACCCCGTTTCGATAAGATGAAAGAAACGTAGATTTAAAGACATCAAAACAAACAGAAGTGATCAATATTGTTGATTAAAATGTAGGCTAAAATGCCAAGTTAAAGGTTATTCATAGCAAATGCAGGCATTGTAACATCTAAAGGTACATATCTCAGCTTATTCAAAGTGGAAAATAAGATCAAACTTCTTCGAAACAACGCTCGTCACTGTAAAAACAAAACAACGCGCGCAATGGCTGCCATCCACTCGGGGCATTAGTTGTAGCATCGTTCGCTATAGGTCAGGAGCTGTCAGGCCGGCTAACCGGTGTCCTTGACTAGAATACCGGGAATGGCAATGCCCCGGGTGGCGGCAATCCCCTGGTCTACCCTACTAGGCAATGTTTTAAACAAGTTTCAAGGGGAATTTTATTAAAATAGTATTAAATAAATTCTCAAGTTTTAGATTTTATGTAAATAAGTTATTTGAAATATAAAACTTATCTTGCAAATAAAAGTTCTTTGTTATGTAGTTTAATTACATAATTTCATCCTAGTAAGCTGCCCAATATTTTCATCACCTCCAAAACCAATGCCACATGCTGAAAAATTTTTCTTTGAACATCTAGTAGATTTTATAAAATACCAAGTTCATAATGTTGATTTCATACTTACTTTATGTTCAATTTTAAGGCATTTTCTAGGAACCTTAGAGATAAGTCATATTCTCCTACTGCATGCAAAATGAGGCCTATGTTGCTCTGGGAAAGATTTTAAAACATAAAATATAATTATATTTTGAAACTATTATTAAAATTTAAACTATTTCATGTAAAATCAAGCTTTATTTCTTAATGATATTTAGAAACACTTCACCAAAACCATTATCCCTCCCCCTTTATTTGATAAAATTTAGTATAAGAATGAAAAAAGCATAAAAGCATGATAAATATAACATTTACACAATAAATTTATTTACAGGGGTAGAAATAAAAATTTGGAAGGAAAAAAAAAGGAAAGGTTCTGATGATATTAAAGCATTACATGCACATAAGAGCATAATTTGGAAACAAAATAAAAAAAAAACTTTGAAACTTGGGGGGAAAAAAATGATTAAAAAAATTGAAAAAGTATAGAAAAACAAAATTTATATCTAAAAAAAATCTAAATCCTTCAAAACATTTGAGAGAAAACCACTGATGAGGACTCTAATTTTACCTTAGCAGGAAAAAAACATCAGATTCACAAGGCTTTCAGCTATGGCATTCCTAGCATTGGTGTCACCTGGGGGCGGTAACTTGTGGTGTCACCCTACCCCCTCCCCCTCAGAAAAATAATAATTTTCTTTCTTTGGTGTAACATACAGTAAACTTCATTTATTTTAAATTATGATTTGTAGAAATAGCTTGAGTAAAATTGCATAATTCAAGTATATATGGTACAATCCGTGTCGATTCAGGCAGGGGGGTAACTTCATAGTCTCAGAAGTTTTTGAATTTCACATATGTTAAAATATAGAGCTATGTGAGTTACAGGTATGTTTTTGTTTTGCTCAAAAAAATTCCTGTCCCGAGATACAGGCCGCCAAAGATGGTGCCTTCGGCGCAATTTTTCACTTGCGATTTTCGACAAAAACTTTCAAGTGCTCTATTCAAAGAACAGTGCAAGGCATTTTGATGCGGTTTTCTTTATTTGAAAGATAACTATATTCTGTTTAAGATAAAAGGCTAAATTTTAAAATATCCATTTAACTTTTTTTGCTGCAGCCTTTTGAAATTTTTTTAAAAAAATCTTTATTTTTTTCTCGAAAAAGCCAATCTTAAAAATTTTAATTTTTTTACTGTTGGTTAAAACCATTAAGTACTACATTCCCTGAAAAGGAGAGCTTCCACTTTTGCGTTTAACAGTTTGTACAAGCAATTTAAGATTTTGCCATATATTTCATCAGTTTTGTTAACAACATAGTCATATATTGGTCTCATTAAGTCAAAATTACATTAATTTGATTTTTTTTGACATGGCATTTAATTCTTAAACAATTATATTATAGCGAAAAAATCATGCCTATTATTTTAATTAAAAAAAAGGTTTTTTTTTTAAATTTAAAACCAGATTGCTTAGCATAACCATAAACATAACTTAAGATTGACATTCTGAGTAAAATGCAATGAATATAATATTTATTTAAGTGAAAATAAGAATTTTACATTGAAAAGTGTATATTTATGCTAAAAATTTAGAAAAATAATGCAATACACTGTACTTTCAACCCAATACGCATGTGTAAGAGAAATTAATTACTGCACATTTGCCAGGTTGTTAGCAAGTAACGTAAATATATGTATAACAACCATTAAAATTATTTATGTATATCATTTATTCATAATCACATATTGATTAATAATTAAATTAATTTCTATATAACACATACATTTGCCATCAAGTAATTTGAGAAAGAAAACAAGTTTGGCAGTCTTTTCTACCCCAAGGTTATTTTTTGAGCTTGTTGTGAACAAATGCAAATGTAGAAAACTTTAGTTCAATTGCTGCCGAAATGAGCATCTGAATTATTTAGAGTTGTTTACTACCCATGATTTATTTTACAGCAGTTACTATTTCCCACACTCAAATGTTGGCTTAGACTGCAATTTCTTTTTCAAATTAAATTTCTCAAAAAGGAAGTGCACAAATTATGAACTTCAAGCCATACTTCATAGTTCATTGTTTCCTTTAACCAAGTTTAATTGGCTCTTAAACCGCTTATTTTATATTTTTGGGTTAGAGATTGCTAAAAAAAAGAAAGAAAGGTGTCAATGCATGTTCATATTTTTTTAAAAAAAGTATTGTATAGTTACTTTATCTTGCTGATTTAGGTTATTTTCTAGCTTTTTCTGAATACTTGTAACAGCTTCGGCTTAGTTATGTTCTTCAAATTATTTAAAGCAGTTAATATTGGTTTTAATTGATTAGTCAGATCCTCAACATTCTGTTCCTTTGCCACATTGAAAATATTTTGATTATTTATTTCGCTATTAAATTTCGATTTCCTTCTTTAAATACCTGCATAAAAATTAGCCGATTGCTTATGTAACTGTTTATGGAACAATATATTAAATTCCATTGTAGTTGTGAAGGTAAGATGGGAATGCCATTTCGTTACTATCAGGACAACATAATTAATGAAATTATTTTTCCTTGTTTTGAATTGAGAAGATGTTTATTGTCCCCATACCTCAAAACTCATAATCCTGACTGAAATTAGTAATGAATTCTTTAACATTTTGTTTGATTTGATTTTTGTTAGAACTATTGAGGTAAACCAATGATTTTTTTTTTCTTGAAAAAAATCATCTGCCTTAAATTATGTACAGCCTGATAAATATTAGAAATATCTTTTCAAAAAAGAAAAATTGGGAAAGAAAAAAAAAGGAAAAAACACTAATATTTTACAACCAAAAACATATTAAAGCTTACAATATATGGACATGTTCCAAAACATGCCATTTCCCAAAATTATGTCATAAGTTATAGATAAAGCAATTAGTGGTGTTTCGTGCATGTGCTTTGTTTTTGTCAAGTTCCTTATGAAAGAAAAGGAAGAAAAATGCAAAGTGATTGAATCCTAAATTGACCCCCCTCCCCCCCCTAGTAGTATTCCTCATTTTTTTTCTTAACATAAATAGCAAGATATGAAAATCAAATATAAAAAACTATGTTTTACTGAATAATATATATATTAAAATTAACAACTAATAGATTTAAACTCTAGCTAGGAAAAAATGAGAAAATGATATTTAAAAAAAATAAAGGAAATCAATAAATGTTTTAAAGTAGCGGACAATACGATTGGGCAATGTATGTCTATCTCTGTCTACTGGTAAATTTCTTTTGTGGGAAGGGGGGATATGTTTCTAATATTTATTAAGAAAATTACATAATATAATTTTGACTTAATGAGACCAATATATAACTATGTTGTTAACAAAACTGATGAAATATATGGCAAAATCTTAAATTGCTTGTAAAAACTGTTAAACGCAAAAGTGGAAGCTCTCCTTATCAGGGAATGTAGTACTTAATGGTATTAACCAACAGTAAAAAAATAAAAATTTTTGAGATTGGCTTTTTCGAGAAAAAAATAAAAAAAAGTTTTTAAAAAAAATTTCAAAAGGCTGCAGCAAAAAAAGTTAAATAGATATTTTAAAATTTAGCCTTTTATCTTAAATAGAATATAGTTATCTTTCAAGTAAAGAAAACCGCATCAAAATGTCTTGCACCGTTCAGGAAATAGAGCACTTGAAAGTTTTTGTCAAAAATCGCAAGTGAAAAATTGCGCCGAAGGCGCCATCTTTGGCGGCCTGTATCTCGGGACAGGAATTTTTTTGAGCAAAACAAAAACGTACCTGTAACTCATAGTTCTATATTTTAACATATGTGAAATTCAAAAACTTCTGAGACTATGAAGGTAAGATTTTATTTTTACCTGCCTGAATTAAAACGGACTATGCCATATATTTTTGAAAAACTAACTCATTATGGGCGTGCTCTTAACACTCGCCAAAAATGAAAAGTGTCACCGGGGTCAATTTTTCGATGAGTTTTGGGATCGCCGATTGCCTTCTGCTAAAGTTTTGAGCAGGTGTTTTAGTATTTTTTCAATATATAGATTAGTAATTTCTTTAATTTATACTGATTTTCTCATATTCTCATACTTTTTAAGAACTCTACCCCCCCCCCCCCTCTGTGCATCAGTGCTGAAGAATGCAACTTTGCCACTGAATTTCAATGTTTGGAAGTATATACAATGATAATACCCTCATGGTACTTAGAAGCTTTGCTAAGTAGCATTTGAGTATTTTCAATGCCATCAGGCCCATTAGCTGCTGTGTTTTAGTTGTTGATGTTTTTCAATGCTGACAATTGGTAGGTAAAAGTTGTTAAAATTTTAAATATTAATAAAATAAAATTATAGATAATTTTAAACCTTTTTCACCTTATTAAAATATTATTTTTGAACTTTTTTTTAAGGAATGAACTGCTTGCTCAGTTGAAATTTAGTATTTTTCCAAAAAATTAGGAATAACTGATAATACAACTAAAATTAAGCTCGCAAAAATTAATTAATCAACGGAAAATAAAATTATTAAAATTAAAAATAAAATAAGCAAATCTGAGGTAGAATATGTTAAAATAACTTCCAAATATTTATAAAAAATGAAATATTTAAAAGATGCAAAAGAATTGAAATCTCCAACTTGGAATGCAATTTTCGGCGAAATGACAGCTGCTCATCTAAAAAAGTTTGTGATTGGCTATTCGGTTGAGCTTGAAGAAAGGAACCATATACATTAATTGAAATTGCTAAGACGACAACAATCGGGATTCAGGAAATTAAAAAAAGAAGTGCGATCAGGGAGAAAAGACTGGAATTCAAATGAGAAAAAAAGGGCCTCTTCTGAGAAAACGGAGTGCTGTGACCCATGTATTTATAAAAAGCAATTTATAACTAATTTTCATTCAAAAGAAAAACGCAAATGTAAACTTACATCTAGTACTGCCATTTCAGGATGGTTTTCTCCACAAACTAAAAGGGTCAGGTATCTTGCACGGTACAAAAGTTTCAAGGCAGTGGTGATTTGTGAATTCGCAAAACAATATAAAGCTAAATGTGTCTAAAATTTAGAAATGGGAAAAATAAATTAAACATTTATTTTGCATATAATAAACTTATATGATATGAATAGGTCTTAAGCTAAATAAAGTACCATTAATTTAATTTTCTAAAAAGTTATTTCAATTTAATGAAACATGCATACTTCTAGCATAAAGTGAATTAATTTGTACTATAAACCAACAAATTGATTGGTGGTTTCAGAATAAAAGCAGTATGATTATAAAAATACATACATATTCAGATATAGTGTAAGCATGGTCAATGCCATTCACCCTTTCACTCATTAAAACAGCTTTTTGCTGGAAAGCCATAGCCTGAAAATAAAAAAAGCGATTCATACAATCTTTATGTAATTTAAACTTCATTTTAATAAAATATAGCGTGGACAGTAACAATTCTTACACTGATAAAAGGCTTTTAGATTATGAAGAAAAAAGAAAAAAAAAAGAGTACATATAAATATATGAGGAAAGAAAAGTAGAAATTAAACACATAATATAAATGCATACCTCCATATGATCACCCATTATGTAGTTCAACCTTGCAAGCATTCTAAGACATTGTGAGATTTCTGGGTGCATTGCTCCATAAACATTATTCAATAAATTTAAAGCTTCTGTTATAAGTTCATAACCTTCTTTCAAATAACCCTGTTGTATTTTATTTTGGCCAGTGGTATAAAAATTATATGCATCAGTTGCCTGCAAAATACAAACCATGCCTAAATATCCAGTTACCAAACTGATATTTAAAAAATAATAATAAAAAAAAAAATAAAAAAAAAAAAAAAAATAAATAAAAGCAAAAATGATTTTTAAACATAACTCATTCAATGATGGAAATATGAAAATATGTCGAAAACCTTAGTTTTAAATGATTAATTTTCAAAGGGGAAAAAAGCCAGAAATAAAATTTAATGTAAAATAACAAGGAATGCAAGTTGAGCAGCAGTTAATTTATAAATTTAAATCCAACTGGAATAGAAAATGCTGAAAATAGGCTGCTCTTTAGGCATGTTGATGAGAATAAACACAAATCTAATAAATAAAGCAGCAAGAAGTGTTTTTTTTTTTTTTTTTTTTTTATGCAAATTTGATAGGCAAAAGAAAAATTACATTTGTACAAAGAAAGCAATATTTAGTCAAAATGTTTTTCACTTTAAAAAGAAAAGAAAAGAGTAAAAGCAATATTTTCATAACACATTTTAAGTCTTCTTTAATAATTTAACTGAAGTTATAAACATGTCATATGCAAGAAAGGAAACTTACTCGAGGATTTATGTGTTTTACAACAGGAAATATATTTAAAATATCATCTTCTGTAAATGTTGGCTTTGCCTTATGATCAAAATTATATTCTCGTAACAAAAGCTGAATTCCAGTTTTGATGGAAAAGGAACGTAAAATGGATGTTTTTGGCAATGAATATTGTTCAACAACTGCATCTATTGAGTCACATGGCAATTCCCAACCATAATAGGAAAGTAGTTCATTCTTCAAATTTGACCAGAATGTTTTGCTTGATAAAAGAGCCCATTCATTACTGTCTGCAAGAGCAAAAATATAAAAATGTAATGTATGAAATTAATATAAAGCAAAAAAGCAATATATAGCAAATTTTCTTCAAATTAAATTTCATGCTTGCTAATTGTTAAATATATAATATATAGTCAGCTCTTGATTACTTGAATTCCAATAACTTGAATTTCTCGATAGTTCGAAGAAAAAAAAGCTCTTCAACTTCAGCATTTTATAATGTAATGTTATCTCCTTAACTCAATTTTTATATTCTTTTTTTCGATAACTCAAATTTTTTTATTTACTCAAACAATTTTTTTGTCTCAAAACTTGAGCTTTCGAAAACCTGTACCCAATGTACTTCAAGCAATGAGAATGGCTGATAAAACCAGGAACTGTGTTGAGAGCAAGACAATTGCAAATTGCTTCAAAACAGCAGGTTTTGTGCAGCCATCTAAAGATGAAGATGACCAGCCAGATGAAGATCAGAACAGAAACATCACAGCTGCAGGCGAAGAATGGAACATCTTATCAAAAGCGTTATTGATTGAGCAAAGAACAACTTTCCAAGATTTTGCAGAAGTTGACAACAGCGTGGAAGTGTGGGGAAGGATGACAGAGGAAGAAATTGTTGAAGAATGCAGACCACATTCTTAAGAAGAAGACGAATTTGAAGAACTTGTCCCACCAAAGAAGATCACGTGCTGCAGAGAAGGCAATAGAACTGATGATGGGCAATTCATCGAGTCCCAACCTGATATGACATCAAGCACATTTCAAGTGATTTCCCGTTTAGAAAAGGTCATTGGTGACAAGAAAATTAATGCAAAATAAACTGTACTACAAAACTATTTTAAATAAAGAAGAAACTCTGTTAAGCTTGGTACGTATGTGTTTTTTAATATTATATGCATTCAAATTTTCATTTTTAGAATGAATGTATGAAATTTATTAGATTTTCGATAACTCAAATTTTTGATAATGCAAAATTTTTAATTCTTCCCTTCTATTTCGAGTTATCGAGAGTTGACTGTATAATATTAAGATAATTATTTCACCTTCATTTTCACTTTTCCAAAAATAGAACATATCAGAATATAAGATATCATAAATATAATATAACATGATGTGCGTCATGTGACTGGGGATTACACATAGAACATATGTGACTGCCTAAAAGAAGAATTAGGGTGCTTTCACACTAAAGACGACAAAGACAAAAACTTGTTTTTTCAAATCTGCGCAACCGCAGACCATACATGAAGGTAAAAATATTTCTTGTGCTTGCATGGTTAAGAAAATACATGTTTTTTTTTGTCTTTGTCACCCTTAGGTTGAAAGCACCCTTAAAGTAATCCCATACAATTCTGTCTCAGATAACATGTAATAGCTTACAATGTTCTTGATTTATAGTACAATGAAATTGTACACTTCTTTTTAAATTACCCTGTATAATACATACCTTCAAATCTCAGAGAATTTTGCTTTCCCTTCCGTTTTCCTTTCCTCTTGTATTTAACTTGAAGTTGCTAAAAGTTAAAAAAGAAAAAGTTTAAAGTCAAGTTTAAATTATGAAAATTATAAGTTTTATTTATTACATGACATAGAAAGATTACATGTGACATGGTATATGCCACAGATGAAAAAACATTTGAGGTTTAGCCCTCTGGCTGCGTATCCCACGATATCCACGGGCAGCGCAGTTGTAGCAAAATTTGTTATACCTGCGGTTTTCGCGCAGATGGATTTTTTCAGTCTATTTAACTATGCAAGCAGCTCTTTTTCCATTCTTAGAGGGAAAGCAAAATAAAAAAGAAACTCGAATTGAGCGAGTAAGTTGCACGTTTTCTTTTATTTGCGCTGCCTGTGGAAATCGCGGGATTCGCAGCCAGAGAGTTAAAAAGATTTCCTGATAAAATATGAAAAAAACCTATGCCCTTTTATTTTTGGAAAAACCATAGTAATACCGGTAATTTTATAGCTCTGAACATGCTTATGGCCACTCTACCTGTTTCCCTTTTGTTTAGCAGTGTCCTGCCACAAAGTAGGAGTGAATGATTCCTGAACATCCACTGGAAATGGATCTGCGCATTTAGAACTGATGCCTGTTAGCCTTAACGCTAAAAACATTTTCTCTACATCTACAATTAATTTACTAAAGAAAAGTTTAATCTTTAGTACTGTTTTGAAAACTACTTTGAGAGTAAAAGCGGGTGTTTTGTAACATCGTCGACCAAAAACGTTCAGTGTGTAGGAAATCACGTATCAACATGGCTGTGCATGTTGGGAGTGACGTAACTAGTCAGCCGTGATTGGCCGAGGAGGTAGGCGGATATGCCACATGCCAACCTCTCATTGGTTGCTTTAGAACTCGGTTGACATTACGTCATGCTAATGAAGGTGCGTATTTAACAGGAAGCTCTGGTCGACGGAAGCACTTCTGTTTTTCTCAACCATGTTGTAACTGCATCGATTGAGCATTAAGTTATCGGCTCGTTGCTCGAAAGAGCCTTTGCTAATGTAGCGTTTGCTATAAAAGCCCGATTTTTGCAACGCTAGTCAAATTTTAAAGTTGCCAGTTTTTTTGGCTTCAGGTTATTTTAACAATGTTGTAGTTTTTTGAAGCTTAAATAAATGTTATAGTTTTTTACAAAGTCTTTTGAATCATTTATCTTCAAGATCGGGCAAGGCATACTCTACTCTTCCTCTAACTCTGCAACTATATTAGATTCATAGGATGCTACAAGTTGCAACTTTGTTATCCAATTTGAATGAACATGATATACTGTTATCATATGGGTTATGGGCGACCCAGAGAAGTTGAGTATTTCACCCTGCTTGCTTTTGAAGAGTGATTTTTCAAGATGTGTTCCAGAAGACTTCATTAGGAGGGGCTTATAAGGATCGTCTTCAAGTAAAAGTATGGCTTGTTCCAACATTGTAATAGAAAAATTAAGAGATGATAATTATTCATCTTGGAGCAGCGATATAAAATTTGTGCTAATAGAAAGGAACCTATGGGATATCATCACAGGCAGAGAAGAGCGACCTGTAATCAATGTGGGGGCAGGAGTCACGGCAAAAGAAGTTGCCCTATTTAATTCCAGAGAGAGGTCGGCTATTGCAGTACTTTACTTGCATGTCGGTGATGACTACCGAAAACTTATAGAGCACTGCGAGGATCCCCAGGAAGCCTGGAAACTTCTAAAATAAAATTATTTCCCAGACAACAGAACGGTTAAAATGAAGCTATTTTCAGACTTGACGTCCGCAAGAATGGACGAGAACGAGAAAATTAATATTTATGCAGCGAGGTTGAGAAGAATTTATGATCGTCTCAAAGAACTTTAGACTACATTTTCAGAAGAATTCCTGTCAAACCAACTGTTACGATATCTCCCCTCTTCTTTTGATGGTATTGTGAAGAACATTTTAAGAAGAAAGAATAAAGATTTTGTCTTTTCAAAGATTGTGGCTGACCTGGTAGCTGAGGAAAGCAGACTTTCTTTAAGAAGTGAAGATTTGGAATCCTACGCCAAAGCTTCAATTGCCGTTAAGAAAACCAAAAGAAAAATCCAGTGCTATTGCTGTAAGAAGTTTGGCCACATCAAAAGAAACTGTCCCGAATTTAAAAGGTCTGAAAGCCCGAGAAGAAGTCGCAAGGACGGGAAGCGCCAGAATTTTTGTCAGGAAAGTTCAGATGAAAATCTGCGATCACCATCGGCTGAATATTGTGAGTATTCTGACTTTTTTTCTATGTGAGGCTAATTGTTTTATGGACAAAACTTCACAGTGGCTGTTCGATTCAGCGGCCAGCCATCATTTTTCAAGAGACAGAAATTGTTTTCAAAATTTCGTAACATTAAATAACAAAGAAATGGCCGTCGCCATAGAGGGGCAAACCTTCCCAATTGAAGGAAAGGGGGAGATATGTATTTAAGATTTGGTAGCAGAAAAATTGTTTTGAAAGAAGTCATGTATTCTCCTAAATTAAGACGAAATTTAATTTCCGGTCCTAAACTGGATCAAGGAGGTGCTAGATTTCACGGGGAAACAGGAGTCTTGACTGTATCAGATCGAAAAGGCATAATTTTTAAAGCTTTTTTACATAATGGTGTTTACCATGTTAAACCTAGATATGTGGATCAAAATTTTTCAAATCCTAGTCAATATAACGTAAATTCGTGGGAAAGTCAAAATTCTAGTCATTTTCCTAGTAAAAATGTTAAAGTTGAATCTTCGAATGTTGAATCCTTGGAAGTTTGGCATAAAAGATTAGCGCACGTTAATGCTGATAGTATTAGAAAAACCAGTAATGCAGAATGCGTTAGGGGCTTGCCAAAATTTAAGAATGAGAAAATTCATTGTGAAGATTGCAAACTAGGAAAATTAAAGAGAGTATCTTTCAAAGCAATTAAGAAAGTAAGGTCTAAGCAACCCCTTGAACTCCTTCACGCAGATGTTTGGGGAGCGTGTTCTATAACGGGACGAAACGGGGAAAGGTGCTATCTTTCTATTATCGATGATTTTTCTAAACGTGTTTCGCTGTACCCTATAGGGGAAAAACGGCAAGTAACTAGAATTTTTATTCAGCATATTAAGAGGGCTGAAAGATTTACTGGATTTAAAGTTAAAGCTATTAGAATGGATAATAGTGGAGAATTCGTCAATAATGAATTTAAAGAGTTTTGTAATAATTTGGGAATTTCTCACGAATTAACGAATCCTTATACTCTCGAACAAAATGGGGTGGCTGAACTATTTAATAGAACCGTAGCTAATGGGGCCACTGTATTGCTTGAAGAAAGCGGATTAGGCAAAAAGTTCTGGCCAGACGCGATGTTACATTTTGCATACACGTGGAATAGGGTCTGTCATACAGATCAAAGTAAAACTCCACTTGAGCTGTACGGAAAATTTAAGCCCTCTGTTAAGCATCTTAAACCTTTCGGAATTGTAGCATATGTAGGGATAACCAAACAAAAATGTAATAAATTAAATTTGAGAGCTAGAAAAGGGATTCTCATTGGATATGCATTCAGTACAAAGGGTTATCGTATTTATTTCCCGGATAGTGATAACATTGTGGAAAGCATTAATGTTGCATTTAGAGAGGATACATTTTTTAAAGATTCGTTTAAGAGTAATAGCAGTGGAGCGGTGATGGGACACATCCATTGGAATCATACTAACTTATCTTCAGACGAAGAGGGTTCGATCTACGAAGATGCGAGTCAATTTCAAAATTTAGAAATTCCCGCTACTTCGGAGGATTCGTTAAATTCTACTTCGGAAGATGAAAGTTCATTAAGTGAAAATGATTCAAAACCCCTGAGGGAAGCTACGTGGATCAGAAAAATTGTACCGAGAAGGGATGGATCGCGAACGGACGTGTATTATTTTGAAAAGGATAAGTCCATGCGGTTAAGATCTTTTCACGATATTAGAAAGTACTGTAATAAAAATTCAATTTGTTTTAAACCACATATTTTTAATTTTCAGGGGGAAAATACTTATCAAGGGGAAATGGATGGCCAGTCCACGAATGCTAATTTTTCTTCATGACTAGCCGGAAATCTAACAGTTCCAAACACTTTTAAACAATGTATAAAATCGAAGGAACGCGAAAATTGGCTAGAATCTATGGGGGAAGAAATTAAAGTGATGCATGAAAGAAGTATGGGAATTAACAGAATTACCAGAAAAGGCTAATTTAATCGGCTGCAGATGGGTTTTCAATATAAAAAGAGATGAAGCGGTGGAAATCGTAAGGCTGAAAAGTAGACTAATGGCTCAAGGTCATAAGCAGGTACAAAGTCAATCTTATGACGAGACTTTTAGCCCAGTTGTCAATTTCGGCATAATACGTTTCTTTTTCTCCTTCCTAGTCGTGTTTCAAAATTGGGAAAATGTGCAGTGCGATGTCAAGAGGGCGTACCTCTATGCTCCTTTAAAGGAAAATATTTTTATGAGTCAGCCTCCAGGTTTTATTGAAAAGGGAAGGGAAAATTTAGTATGTAAACTTAAGAAAGCTATTTATGGATTACACCAAAGTGGACGAAATTGGTTTTATGAAATTAACAGCACTTTAACAAATATGGGTTTTAACAAATTTCAAAGATGTAATTGTGTTTATAGTTTTAAATCTAGGGTTATTTTATTACTATATGTTGATGACATAGTTTTGTTTGGGAAAAATAGGAAAGATATTGACTTTATTTTAAACTTATTGAATAAACACTTAGATCTTAAAATTTTGGGAAAAACGAAAAAATTACTAGGGGTAAAGTTTGAAGAATGTGAAAATGAATTAAAAATGCACCAAACAAATTATATAATTGAAATTTGTGAACTATTTTAGAATTTTAATTTTCCTATTTCTTCGCTACCTATAACAGGGTTCCCACTAAGAATATGATACAAAAAAAGTGAAAAATGTGACCATTTAAGAAAAAAAAGTGATCAATTTAAAAAAAAGGGACCAAATGAGAAGCTTTGCATTACCACTAAAACACATGTAGAAAAAAGGTTTATAGGTTAATATACATAGAAAAATATACATTTATTTTCTTCACACACAAAAGTTCCATCTAGAACTATACGAGCCTACTTTCATACATTCCAACTTCAGATTTATACTCTTGCTATCTCTCTTTTTAAATTCTCATTTAGCTTTAGTTCTTGATTACTTCAAATGTACCGTCTTCAACGGTTAATACACATTCATTCACTCATTAATTAATTTACTTGTTCGTGAATTTGTACACTTATTTATTTCTTCACTCATTTATTCTTTCATTCATTCAGTTATTCACTGATTCATTCTTTCACTTATTCATTCCTTGAGAAATATCCTTAAAAATCCCGGTCAACAAATTTCATAAAAAAATAGGCTCGGTTAGTTCAGGTTAAACTTCGTATCTGTACATGTTCTTTGGCCTAACATTTTTCCGATAAAGTTTGTTCCAAGCGAATCCGTCAGCTAGATCAGGATTTATATAGGATTGAAATTTCCCCGTGGGAGCTAATGTTAATTTTTTGAACTGTTTAAAAATGAACAAAAATTGTTCAAATCTAAAAAATATTTCACAACGAGAGCTTCTTCTAATAAGCTTGTCCATACGAACTTGGATCTTATGCCTAATGTTACGTAATGTGCTTTATTTTTGCCCATAGGCGCCAGCGGCGGACTGGCTATGCGGGCATTCGGGCAAATGCCCGGTGGGCCGGTCCAACCTGGGCCGGTCGTAAAATATCTATCTTTTTTAAATAAAGTATTCAGCTTTTACAATGTTCATAAAAAAACGGGGACCAAAACTTTGCCGTAACCCGGGTTTCAGAGAGTGCAATGCAGCAATGGGGCAAAATCTCTAGGGTCTGGCCGTTGGGCCGCAAGGGGGAGGGGGCAGAATTTCTCAGGGCCAGCTGGTCCCTTATAGACAAACTAAACGGCTGCCTGGGGAGCAAAAATGATTATGTTTTATTTTTAAATTTTGAAAATAAATAAATAAAATACATCAGTTTTGCGCTTTAGGCTACCGCCGAAGTCGTCTATATGGACGAGATCTCGAGGCTGGCTTGAGAAATTCTCAGGGCCGGCTCGTCCATATAGAAAACCTGGGCGGCCGTCTGTTATGCAAACTTTTGAGAGCCGCAAAATTGATGTTTTTAATTATGAGCAGTGCAGGCGGGGGAGGCTAAGGCTACGAGGCGATTGCCTCACGGCGCAACACCCTAAAGGACGGCAGCTATTAACAGCTAATTAACATATTACGTATCATTGGCCCTCTATGGTGAATAAGAAAAATTACTCTATCTTGTAAACACTTAATATTATTCAAATACATATCTACATACTTACTGACAATATTTTTAATCCCTACAAGCTACAAAATACAGCCCTGAGAATTTCTCAATCCAGGTGATGCAAATTCTCAAGGGCGGTCCCAGAGAAATTCTCTCCGGCCAGTTGTCTCAGCCGATTGTCTCACTGCGCAATGCCCTAAAGTGCGGCGACTGTTAATAGCTAATTTATATACAGTATTGGACCTCAAAATCGGAACTCTCTGGGAGGCCATCTTTCCAGATTTCGGAATTTTCCAGATTTTGGGTTCTCATTCAAAAAAAGTAGTAAGTAGCATCAGAGCTCATATAATTTTCTCTGGAAGTTTTTATTAGCATTTACTCATTTATAGTATTTTTGGCCACTGGCGTAGATAAGGGGGGACAACCCTCCCCCCCCCCCGAAATGTTGACTTAGATACTTAGAGACTTAGAGGGACCCCGCCGAAATGTTGGTGTCCGAAAACTTTTTTTGAGACCTTAATCCCCTTTACGCTTTCTACTATTCTAAAAATATGTTTTTTAATAACAATTGAATAGAGTGAACACTGAAAAAAAAAAAAAGCGCGATAAAATGCAAAAAAAAAAATCGATTTTGGGGCCTTTGGGTTATAGGGTCGTACTAGGTCGCACCTAGTGTTGCAAGTTTGTCGCAGAAAAAAGAGCCGGAAATTCGCGGCAAATTGCACGAAATGTTCGCGAGAACACAAATATAATGTAATAAAAACTAGAATATCTCCAATTAAATTTATTTTCTTAAATAAAAAAGGAATAATTTTACTACTATACTTTCAATTTTATGCAATATTTTAGGTATTTAATTAAATGTACAGCATTTTGGTACAAAATATTGTATATGATTAAATTATTTTCTTTAATGCTTCGTCGTTATCACTTAACACGTTTTTATATGTAGAAAAGGACCGTTCAGCATCTGCGCTATTAGACGGAACTGACAAACATCGGATTGCCACTTTGGACAGGTTGGGAACACTTTCTCTCTTGAATTTCCAGAGTTGAATTGCCCTCCTTCAGCGTGTAACTCATTTTGGGAGGGGGGTATCATAGGGTTATTGTTAACTAACAATGGAACAACTGTCAACTTCGTCAAAAACTGTTGGTTTTTAGAGAATTTTTAAATTACATTTAAATAAAAATTAACTAAGATATGCCAACGAAAATTTAGAGTGGACCTTTTGGCCTTTCCGAGAAGAATACATGACAAATATTTGTATAAAAAAATGAACATTTATTAAACAAATGACAACATGTTAAACGACCTCATAATGTTAAAATACCGATATGTAAAAGAGTCAACATTGAAAAATAGAGATAAAATATTCACCACGTCCTTGAATAAATTCACAATAAAGTCACCGGTGTCCAAGATAAAAAAACTAAGTGCCCAAGGTTTCTTTGCTTCTTTCGATTCTGTTAAAGGTGAGCGGAAGAAAAACCAAATTTGGCATCAATTAGACATCCTGATGATATCCTTCGGTGAAATCCTTTCGGGACAGGAACTGGTGGCTCATATGCGTTGACAAAAAAATATCGGCAATTTTAACAATCCCCTTGGTCAATATTCAACCAAGTAAAATAACATTTCATTTAAAACATTTGTAAAGATTAACACACGTCTGCAGAGAGGAATTAACCTCAAATGAAAAAAAAACAACGGCTTCAACTGAAGCCCAACACGATGTGCAATCACATCGGAGACGTGAGAGGTCGGGGAAGTTGAATGAGAGTAAGCCCTGATGCCAGCTGCCGCCTGCCTTATATACGAGTTGCGATCCCCACGCAAGCACGTACGTCACATGTAATTTGCATGGGGAATACGCAACTCAACATCCGGCCGTAAATGGAAATTCTCCTTTCTTCTTTCGGCTTCGGCAGCAAACTGGTAAAAGTAAGACATCTCAACAACATCAATTCGCTTTGCGTGACAAGGCAGAGATGTCCGATGGGAAAACGTGCAGGCAGTGAATAGGTACAAAAGGTGAGCTTTTGATTTCTCCAAGAATTTATATTTAGTTCAACAAATTCCCCCCTCTTGGAGACAATCAAATGCTAGTACACTATGAAAATACAATGTAAAATACACAATAAATATAAATATAAAAATTTAAACAGTATTTACAAAATTATCTTTAAAAATTATCCTGCACAAACTTTCCAACCTATTTCGCGATAACGGTTTTGCAAAAATATCCGCGGGGTTTAAATCAGTTCTAACAAATTCAAGTGAAAAAACGTTTTGATCAATAAGATTCCTGATAAAGTGATAACGAATATCTATGTGTCTAGTTCTACAGTTTTCAATTGGAGAATTTGAAAAATCTATTGCTGCTGTATTATCACAATGAGCGGTTGAGCTTTTAAAGTTAAAACCTTCAACTCCTAATTCCGTTATTTCGTCGAGGATTCGTTTTAACCAAACAATTTCTTTTACGGTTTCGCCTAAAGAAACGTATTCAGCTTCCATTGTGGATAATACTACGCATTTCTGCTTAAACGTTCTCCAAACAACAGGAACTTTAGCTATAAAAATGATAGACCCACCCATAGATACTCTATCCTCGCGGTTAGCCGCAAAATCAGAATCTGAATAACCTTGGATTACTATTTCATTGATAAAACTTAAATTTAACCTATATTTCCTAGTATATTTTAGATAACCCAAGAGTCGCAGTAAAAATTTCCAATGTTTGATCCCTGGGTTGGCTTGGAATTGAGAAAAAATATTCACTGCGTAAGAAATGTCTGGACGAGTTTTTCCAGCAATGTATGAAAGACACCCCAATAAATTTCGATACGGCAATTTCTCCATTTCTCGAATTTGAAAATCGTTTTTAGGACAATCGTCCTTCGAGAAAGTTGTGCCTTTAGCAATCGGAAGTGTAGACATTGGAAAATTAAACTCTGAGAACATTTCACATACCTTACTTATGTAGGAATTTTGATGAATCAAAATTTCATTATTTTCTTCTAAAAATTCAATTCCTAAAAGTTTTCTAGTTTTTCCAAGCTCTTTAATATCATAGACTGATTTAATTTCCTCAATTACATTTTTAATTAAAAACCGGTTCTTAGCAAATATTAAAATATCATCCACATAAATTAAAAGAAAAATTTCGCCCTTTCTTGAATACACGCAGTTGCACCCTTCTAATTTCTGAAAATTGAAGTTTTTAAGAACGCCATCTATTTCCAAAAACCAGTTCCTTCCAGATTGGTGCAACCCGTAGAGCGATTTCTTAAGTTTACATACATAATTTGGATGATCTTTACTAATAAAACCTTCAGGTTGGCGCATGAAAATTTCTTCCTTTAAATCAGCATAAAGATAAGCATTTTTAACATCAATTTGAAAGTGGCACCATTTTAAAAACTAGACAAAAATTGCGAAAAAGACCCTTACTAGCGTAAAATCCACGACAGGGCTAAAAACTTCGGAGTAAGAATCACCATAAATTTGTCTGTTACCCATCGCTACAAGCCTAGCTTTAAATCGGACAATTTCATTATTTTCGTTTCTTTTCAGGTCGTATACCCATCTATTTCCAAGTATGGATTTCTTTTCTGGTGGGGGCACTAATTCCCAAACTTCACGATCCTGAATGACTTTGAATTCTTCCGACATCGCTAGCTCCCAGTCATTTTGTTGTGGGGATTTTAAACATTGCTTGTACGAATTCGGAATATACACTTCAGCCATGCTGGCTTCTGGTATTTCCTCATTTTCGCTTTCTTCAGACACTCCGGGACTCTGGTTCCCCCCATCCCCCGGAACTTCTCCGGTTGTCGGATTCTTAGGGCTGAAATTAAATAAGTCGGGTTTAAACTCTATTTTATTTTCATTGCAGTATTTTCTTACATCATTTCGAGACCTCAGACGAATTTTCTTTTTCCCCGCAATCGAGTAGTAAATATCAGTCCTGGTCCCAGTTTGTCTTTTAACTGCTTCCCTTATCCATTTAATTTTTTCACATGGGGTCCCCCGGATGTTTTCCTCTATTTGCTTATCTATTTCAATTTCGCTTAAAGGTTTTATAAAATTAAAATTTTTATCCCCCTTTTCTACATTTTCAGATTCCCCCCATTTTAAATTTTCACGGAAATCCACATTTATTGTCTCAATTATTTTTTTAGAATTTGGATCCCAAATACGATATCCACGCGTTTGGATGGCGTAACCAACCATGATCCCTTTCTTTGCCCGCATGTCTAGCTTTTTTAATTTAGGTTTTGGAATTCCGTAGTATGCGATACTGCCAAAAACCCTTAAATGTCTTACCGACGGCTTTCGGCCGCAAAACCTTTCAAAAGGAGTTTTTCTTTCCGTTTTTAAAACGGTCCTGTTCCTTACGTAATTAAAACATAGGGCAGCTTCAGCCCAGAATTCCTGTCCTAAATTTGAAGCCTGTAACATTGCACGAACGCCATTCATTAGGGTCAGATTATAACGTTCAGCCACCCCATTTTGCTGTGGAGTATACGTGTTTGTACGTTCAATTTTTATTCCTTGCCCTTTTAAAAAGTTAACAAACTTTTCGTTTGTAAATTCGGTCCCGTTATCGGATCTGACCGCTAAAATCTTTTTGCCTAGGAATCTTTCTGACCTTCTTTGAAAATTTACAAAAAAATCGAACGCTTGATCTTTTGACTTTAGGAAATAAACGTAAGATTTACGCGAAAAATCATCGATTATTGAAAAAATGTACCGTTTTCCCCCCAAAGATTCTTTTTGAAGTGGACCCATAATATCCATATGGAGCAGCTGTAGGGCTTCTTTCGACCTTATTTCAGGTAAAGATTTAAAAGAACATTTTCTTTTCTTTCCTAATTTACAGGGCTCACAATCGGGCCTATTACCTTGTTTTATATCTAGTCCATATACGCAGTCCGATTTATGGGTACTTAAAATAGAGTCCACATTAATGTGGCCAAAACGGCAGTGCCACAATCCCAAATCTAATTTTACATTATTAACATTAGAATAATTTACTTTGGGAGAAAAAACTGTATTTGCATTTTCACAATTCAAATAAACATTTGGCTTGACATAATAAAGTTTCTTGATTAAATTTGCAGTGAACAATTTGACATTTTCATTATTAAAAACACAGATTTTTCCAGGGTACCACCTCAATTTAAAACCGTGCTTATCTATACATGAACCAGACAGCAAATTGCGTCGCAGTGCTGGAGCATAGAAAACATCATTTAAAGTAATAGTCACCATTTTATTATCCGATTCAATTTGAAAAATTACTTTACCAATGCCTTCAACTTTACTTTTAATACCGCCCACAGCGACTTCCATTTGGGTATTTTGTACCGTTCGCATTTCCGAAAACAAATTTTTATCTCGGCAAAAATGCGCGGTGCTCCCTGTATCTAGAAGCCATTCCCCGTTTTCATTCTTGGAGCTCGTGCTGTGAGCTGAAATTTCAGTATTTTCATTTACCGAGCAAAACATGCCCGCTTGAGGGCTTTCTTTAGATTTTCCCGAATTGGAATTTTGACCCCTATAGGATTTGTTTTTGCTCCAGCACTGCGAAGCAATGTGTCCTCGCTTTTTACAAAAATTACAAAATTTCTTTGAAAAATTTCCCTTATTCACTGCCTGGGGTAATTTTGAGAAAACATTCATAGCAGCTGTTTTATCATGTGCATCCAAATCAGTTGATAGATATTTTATACGGCCTTCTTCGGCCAACAATTCATCTTTAACATTTAAAAAGGTGAACTTTTTATCATTCCATCTATAGATGGATTGCACAATGCTATTAAAATTTGGAGGCATATATCTTATTAATTGAAAAGTTCTAATTTTTTCCTCCATGACGTACCCGTTTTCTACAAGCTGCTTGTAAATTCCCCCTAATTTAGCCGCGAACATTCCTACCGATTCCCCATCGGACATTCTGCAAGAAAAATATGCTTCCCACAACGCGGCAAACCTGGCCAAGGACGGGGGCTCAAAATTTAACTTGAGAGCACTCCAAGCGTCAAAGGGGTCTTCTAGATCATCAATTAGTCTTTTTAAATCAGTTTCTAAATTGAGATAAATTACGGCTAAAGCTTGGCCACAACGCTTATTATCCAACGCACTTACGGGCGCTTCAGCTTTAGCATGGGTTATTTCCCAAAGGTCGCGCTCCATCAAGACCATTTTTATGTCCTTGGACCAAGTAGCCCAGTTATGGGAATTTAACTTTTCTATATGCCTATAGTCCCTGTCCATTCTGGACAAACATTAAAGTCAAAAATTCTCTCGGAAAAAAAACCACGTACTCTGCTACCACTTGTTGGTTTTTAGAGAATTTTTAAATTACATTTAAATAAAAATTAACTAAGATATGCCAACGAAAATTTAGAGTGGACCTTTTGGCCTTTCCGAGAAGAATACATGACAAATATTTGTATAAAAAAATGAACATTTATTAAACAAATGATAACATGTTAAACGACCTCATAATGTTAAAATACCGATATGTAAAAGAGTCAACATTGAAAAATAGAGATAAAATATTCACCACGTCCTTGAATAAATTCACAATAAAGTCACCGGTGTCCAAGATAAAAAAACTAAGTGCCCAAGGTTTCTTTGCTTCTTTCGATTCTGTTAAAGGTGAGCGGAAGAAAAACCAAATTTGGCATCAATTAGACATCCTGATGATATCCTTCGGTGAAATCCTTTCGGGACAGGAACTGGTGGCTCATATGCGTTGACAAAAAAATATCGGCAATTTTAACAATCCCCTTGGTCAATATTCAACCAAGTAAAATAACATTTCATTTAAAACATTTGTAAAGATTAACACACGTCTGCAGAGAGGAATTAACCTCAAATGAAAAAAAACAACGGCTTCAACTGAAGCCCAACACGATGTGCAATCACATCGGAGACGTGAGAGGTCGGGGAAGTTGAATGAGAGTAAGCCCTGATGCCAGCTACCGCCTGCCTTATATACGAGTTGCGATCCCCACGCAAGCACGTACGTCACATGTAATTTGCATGGGGAATACGCAACTCAACATCCGGCCGTAAATGGAAATTCTCCTTTCTTCTTTCGGCTTCGGCAGCAAACTGGTAAAAGTAAGACATCTCAACAACATCAATTCGCTTTGCGTGACAAGGCAGAGATGTCCGAT
The DNA here is from genome assembly GCA_038502835.1 of Octonoba sinensis. Lineage (NCBI taxonomy): Eukaryota > Metazoa > Arthropoda > Arachnida > Araneae > Uloboridae > Octonoba > Octonoba sinensis. The sequence continues at coordinate 118,863,447 of CM076601.1, read as the reverse complement.
GGGAAAACGTGCAGGCAGTGAATAGGTACAAAAGGTGAGCTTTTGATTTCTCCAAGAATTTATATTTAGTTCAACAAAAACATTTAAATATTTGTATTGATTTGGATCAAAAACTTCCTCTAAACATGAGGGGAATTATCTATAACTAGTTTTATAGTTATTTTTCTATTGATGAACTCTTCTAAAAGTTTAGTACATCTGTTATACATTTTAAAACTTCAGAACAGTATAAATTGCCGTTAAAGTGTAAATAAAAAACAAAATAAGTCTCATATTTTAAACAATTTGCGCACAAATCGTGATATTTTTTAAAAAATCGCAGATTTTAGGAAACAGCTTTAAAAATCGAGGGAATTCACGGAGTGACAAACTTGCACCCCTAATCGTACTACTTTCCTAGCGGTTTCTTCCCTAAATACCTCGCAAGCCCGAACCTGAAATGATTTTATATAGTACATCGATTAAATGTAGGCTTTTTGTTGCTATCGCAATTGGTTCTAATGATTTTCTTTTAATTTTAAGCAAAGAATATATATATTTTTAAACTATCATAAAATGCTCCAGTTGAGATTAATTCCGGTGAGCTAAAATGCATGAAAAATTTTGGAAAATCTTTGGTTTGGCAGCATTTTCGGGAAGGTTTTGATTCGCAGTAGAATTTAAAACTAGAATATATTCAGTGCAACTCTTGCAGTTATGAGACCTACTAATATTAGATATGGGTCTCTAGTCTGGAGAAAATTGAAAATGAAAGTAAAGTTGAACACGCAAGACTAGCAAAGAAACATTATTAGAATAAAAAAAAGGAAGCTGGAAATAGCTTTCAAATGCAAACAATCCGAACTTTTAACAATAAATTTATCTAAACTAGAATCTTTCCCATGACTGTTCACAATGCTCCTTCGTTTAACAATTTTATCAACAGTCCTTTACTACGTTTCACACCCAGAGCGGAAGAAAGACCCTTTTATGACTTCTTCCTTTTACAAGCACCACAGGGAATTGCGTTAATTGCTCTCCACTTTCAACTAAACCCTACTGACCATTCAATAATAACGCCTCAGCTGCATATACAGAAACAGATGCGTAGAACAGGAAGATTGGGAGATAGTGGGAGATAAAATGATAGTTTCTTTCTCAATCTCTCCTCTCCCCTAACAAATGGTACTGTAGCCATAAAAAGGCTATTTTCTCACGTTCTTTAAGCATAAACTATTCTAATTTAAATGGGTTTTTCCCCCAATGGTCGTTTACTTTGCCTGTAGGTTGTTATATGAATATTTTACCATGAGCTCGAGCCCACCCACTTTCCTCTCGTGAAAGCTGTATCCACCACCTCCACCCCTTACGCATCGGTAGGTCGGTTTGTCCTGCGCATTTTTTTTTTTTTTTTCAGAATTCCAACCCAATATATTTAGGGAAGTGCATTGAATGAGAGGCAATATTGAAGCGAGCATAAACCTATAAGTTTTTTTTAATTCGAAAGAGAATTGATGATGATTGTTATAAAAAGAGAAAGTTGATGTCCTCTGAAGAAGTACAATCTGCTGAATCAGAATTCGTTTCACTAGACACTTCCTGAAGGTAATTTTATTTTTGCCGCTTTTAGTACTAATGCATTATCTAACAAGAAGTTCCGTCTACAACTATACGAGCCTACTGTCCGTTAAAAACCAACTTCAAACTTATAATCCAGCTATCTCTCTTTCTCATTTAGCTTTAGTTCTTATTACTTCAAATACCTTTTTCAACGGTTAATACATATTCATTCACTCATCATTCATTCTTTCATTTATTCAGTCATTCATTAACTCATTAATGTATTTATTCACTCATTTATTTATTTTTCCATTCGCTCACTCATTTATTTATTTTAGAATTTATTCACTCATTTATTCATTCAAAAATATCCTTAGAAATCCCGATGAAAAAATTTCATATGAAAATAGGCTCCCTTAGTTCCGATATAACTTCGTATTTGTACATGTTCTACGTCATAAAATCTTTCCGATGAAGTTTGTTCCAAGCAAATCCGTCGGTTAGATCATGATTTGTATAAGATTGAAAATTCCCCGTAAGGGTTATGTTAATTTTTTTTTTCTTTTTTGAGCTGTTCGAAAATGAATAAAGGTTGTTCAAATCAAAAAATCTTTTACTCTGAGAGCTTCTTCCAGTAAGCTTGTTCATAGGAGCTTGGATCCTACGCCCAGAGTTCACATAATTTGCCCATAGGCGCCAATGTTGAAATTTTTTGAACTATTCAAAATTAAGCGAAAAAATGGGCAAATCAAAAAGTCAAATGTAGAAATGAGATGCCCACGCCAAGATCTTTCGATTCAAAAATAAAATATTTCGAATCCGACAATTCCTTCAAAAGTTATTGGGGGGGGGGGGGGGGGCAGACAGACCGACAGACACACATTTTCTCCATCTCAAAAGCATACTTTCAAATTTTTCATTTTTCAGTCTTTTTTAATTACTTCACTTATTTTAACTTTTTCTTTATTATTCACGATACATTTAGCATTCTTTCATGCTAACTACTTTGTTTAAAACTTTGACGGGAAAGTAGGCTGAAAATGATAATGGGAAAAAAGTTATCAGTTGAGATTAAAAATAGTTCTCTGTTCTATGTGACACAAATCTTTATTCCTGTAAATTCGGTAAGTTTGGTTAGTTTTATTTTTATTTTTATTTATTTATTTATTTATTTATTTATTGCTTTTTGTTAAAGGTATTCTTGTTTTATTGCATATTTAACTTTCTGTATTAGCAATTTTTTAAAACATTTGGATTGACTTAACAGTTTTATTCTTTCCATTGTATTCACTCAGACTGGAGATTCAGAAATTGTCTTGTTCGTTAATCACCATCCTTTCCAAGGCACGTAAACTTGATCAGTGTTTAATTTTAAACAGAATATTGTATTTTTCTCTTGTATTTTCCCCTAAAACAGCTTCAGTTCTAGTTAAATTCTGTCTGAAGCGAAAATTATATAAAAACGTAAATCAGATTGCTTTTAAGTTCATAAATATGTTTTTTCCCTTCAAGTTTCACATTAAAATGAGTCTGGTTAGAGACTCCATTTATAATAATTTTTTCAATCATCAATTCCACCAATTGTTTTCGTAAAATTAACTGCAAGAAATCGACCTCCCCCCCCCCCCCAAAATTGGGGTCTAGCTACGCCACTGTTTTTGGTTATCGTATACCACCTATAAGTCATGAAATTATCACAAAAAACGAAGTTGGAGTTGGCTTACATTCGAAGGCAAAACATCGAAAAACCTAGACTTTTCCCGATATTATTTTAATCTCTTAACAATAAAAGAAAAGAATTCCGGTAATTTCTGATATGATTTTATATTCTCTAGTTACTTAATTGCAGTAAAAGATCAGACGATCGGGAAAATGCAAGAAGCGCCGAATTTCAATTTTGCGAATGTTCTGTATCGCGAGAAAATTAGAGCTCATCTTAAAAAAATAAATGTAATAAAACAACAAGAAATAAAAAAAGCAAAATTTAATGATATTAACTCACAATTAAAGCAACAATTAATAACACTCTAATTCTAATCGCAAAACAAACCCTTTTCAGAAAATCGAGAAATAAATTCGAGCTGCACATTTCCGATCTTAAACATGTTCATTGCATTTTATTTTCCTTCTTTTTAAAATGACATATTTCCAGAAAAAAGAAAAAAAAACACGGCGCAAAATATTTCCTGCTTTTTTGAAGAAGTTCCGGATTTTGGGTCTTTTCTGATTCCGAATTTATGGTCCTATACTGTATTACGTATCATTACACTTCCATGCTGAATAAGAAAAATAACTGTCGCGTAAACATTTAATATTTTAATACATATCGACATATTTACTGACAATATTTTTAGTTCCTGCAATCTGCAAAATACCTGCCCTCCCAAGGGCCGGTCTGTTTGAAATATGCCCGGGCCGAATTTTCTTCCCAGTCCGCCCCTGATAGGCGCTAATGTTAAGATTTTTTAACTGTTCAAAATTAAACGAAAAATTGTTCAAATGAAAAAGTAAATTATGGAAATGAGATATCCTGGCCAAGTTCTTTTCAAATGGCCAATTTCCTCAAAAGTGATGGGGGGGGGGGGGGGGGACCGACAAACGCACATTTTGCCCTATCTCAAAACCCTACTTTCAAATTTTTCATTTTTCATTCCTTATTTAATTACTTCTTTGACTTATTTTTATTTTTAATGATATTTTTACGATACATTAAGCCTTCTTTCACTTTATTTATCTTTTGGAAAAGTATGCTAAAAACAGCAGAAAGTTCAATCCTTAACTAATCTTCCATAAATAAACATCACCATCATCTCAAATAAAAAATCATTTTTAAGAAACCAATGGTTTTTAATCAGACACAGAAAGAAAGCAGCCATACATATATATGCCAGGGGTGACCGATTATGCTAGCAATATACAGAATCAACTTAATTTTTTAATGTGTGAAACAAGAAAAATTATTTTAAATGTTTTATGACAAAAATAAAATTATAGGTAATAAAAACATTTAGAATATCAGAGGAGAATGTGCAAAGTATTTGAAACAATTAGATAAATTAAAGGTATGTATATACAAGGAATATTATGATCCTTTCTTAAAAAATTTAATTCAGAATATTCCTTGATGCCAAAATTAAAACACCAAAACTAAGTACAGTGAAACCTGTGTAAGTTGACCACTTGCGGTGCAGCACTTTAGTGGTCAACTTACAGAGGGGGAGGTAGAGGGTGAAGGGTTGATTCCGCTCCTGAAAATAGTGGTCAACTTAAACAGGTGGTTAACTTACAAAGATAGTCAACTTTACAGATTTTACTGTACTTCAAATGCATGCTAATGCAAGGCTCAAAAGAGAAAAAAAACAGTTTAAAATTTCAAAATTTGCTTTTATTGGAATTACTACAGAAATAAAGTTAATTTGAATATTATTTAAATTTATGTCAAATTACATATTTTAGAGCAAGTAAAAAATAAAAATCTTTTGATTGACAACTAAAGAAGCAAATAAAATCAATTTTAAGCATGAAAAACAGGAAAAGGGTCAATGCCCAGTTAAATAAAGCAAGTTGCTAAATTAAATGCATTCTGTTCAAGAAATGATTTTGATTATAATCCTTCGTCCAAAGCTAATGTAGAAAGTACAGATACCAAAAGTAAAATATTTGAAAAGTATATTTTAAGTGCTTACTTGCAAATCGTTCAAAGGCTGAAAATGAAAATGATATAATAGAATAGACCTCGAAAAGCAAAAAATCAGAAAAGAAAATCAATACAGTAGGAATGCTTAAAAATTTTAAACGTTAATATAAAAATCTCAGAAAAGAATGCTTCAAAAATTTAGAGAACCGTCGCCCCTGGTATATAAATGGCAGCACTCTGTAAAAGTTCCAATTTATAGTCTTAGATTTCTTTTGAAAAATGTTGTGATTACAGAAGATTTTCTCTTCTATATATTTTTTTAAAATTTCATGTGCTCCTTTGCTGTGTGCTCATCTCCATCAGCTTTTATAGATTTAGTACCCTCTATCATTCCCCGAGCAAGCTGTATTTCTGTAAAAGCTAGATTTCTAATGCCCTCTTTTAACTTTTCATTTGCTTCGTCAAGTAGATTTGTGGAAACTATTTTCTTAGCATTTTACCTGGTGTTTATAGGAAAAGTTTGGTGGTTATATATCACTTTATGAGATGCCTAAAAAAAAGTGATTTTAGGTGACAATTTGCTACAAAAAGTGACTTTAAGTGACCAATGAAAAAAAAGTGATTTTAGGTGAAAAAAGTGACTTGGTGGGAACCCTGCTATAAGTAAGGGTGTTGTTTATTAAAGTTTAAATTGTCCCCAAACAGAAAATGAGAAACATGAAATGTCTAAGATACCATTTAGAAATTTGTTAGGTTGTCTTTCATTTCTCTCAAATCGAACCAGACCAGATGTTTGTTACGCTGTAAACATATTTAGCCAATTTCAGGCAAATCCAGGAATGATGCACTGGATGGGATTACTTAAACTTTTGGGGTATGTTAGTCATACTAAGGATCTCAAACTTAGCTCAAAGTGTAATAAATTACGAATCGTGGGTTACTCAGATGCGGACTTTGCTTCTAATAGGGATGACCGTACTTCATTGGGAGGGCAGTTAATATTGCTTGATAATGCTCCAATTTCATGGCTTACATTTAAAGAAAGGAGCATATGTCTATCAACTATGGAATCAGAATTTGTTGCGCTAACAGAAGCCGCTAAAGAATTGCTGTGGTTTGATAAGGTTCTTGATGAATGCGTTGATTTTGGCATTAATGTTCAAGAAAAGGTAAAATCATTGTTATTGGTAGATAATGAGGCAACTATTAACTTCTGTAAATCTCCTATTGAGAAATACCGTTCTAAGCACATAGATGTTAAATTGTTTTTCGTAAGAGACCTATTATATCAAGACATTTTTAGTATTAAATTCTTCAGTAGCGAAGATAATCGATCTGATATATTCACGAAACCTCTTCCCAAGGCAAAAGTTGTAAAATTTTGTGACAGCATTTTTCATTACATTTTTTTTGAATTTGTAATTGTAGGGGGGATAATATTTTTATGTGTAAACTTAAATTTTTGATATTACAATGAATTTTTGAGGAATTATAAAATTTTATGAGATTGAATTACTGTGTCAAGAATTAAAAGCTAATCTGCTAAGGGTTCTTGATATGATTTAATTCTCTAATGGTTTTCGAAAAGTTATTTTTGTTAGTTATAGTTGAATCGCGAGTTAACAATTTTTCTTAGTTGAATAACGTTAATGCAAATACTAGTCAAAGATATACATAATTTTTTTAATGTGATGCTTTTAGAGAAAAGAAATATATGTCATGATTAGAGAGCTTATTTGCTTTTTTTTATTATAATTGTTGGATCTATTTCTAATGCAACTGAACCTGTTAGGGTTACTTTATTTGTAAATGTGTATTTTAGATTAAGCTATTTATCTGAAGATGAACTGTAATACATGAAGCTGTATGGAAAGCAAGAGGAATTGTTAATTGTGATCAACTAGTGATGTTTTTATTTCATTTCTAAAGTGATAGAATGGAACTGTAAGACATGAAGCCAAATTTTTTTTGCATTTAGTCTTGTCAGATGTAGAGAGGAGGGGCATTGTTAGCCTTCGCTAAAAACATTCTCTGCATCTACAATTAATTTACTAACGAAAAGTTTAATCTTTAGTACTCTTTTGAAAACTTACTTTGAGAGTAAAAGCGGATGTTTTGTAACATCGTCGACCAAAAACGTTCAGTGTGTAGGAAATCACGTATCAACATGGCTGTGCATGTTGGGAGTGACGTAACTCGTCAGCCGTGATTGGCCGAGGAGGTAGGCGGATATGCCACATGCCAACCTCTCATTGGTTGCTTTAGAACACGGTTGACATTACGTCATGCTAATGAAGGTGTGTATTTAACAGGAAGCTCTGGTCGACGGAAGCACTTCTTCTGTTTTTCTTAACCATGTTGTAACTGCATCGATTGAGCATTAAGTTATCGGCTCGTTGCTCGAAAGAGCCTTTGCTAATGTAGCGTTTGCTATAAAAGCCCGATTTTTGCGATGCTAGTCAAATTTTAAAGTTGCCTGTTTTTTTGGCTTCAGGTTATTTTAACAATGTTGTAGTTTTTTGAAGCTTAAATAAATGTCATAGTTTTTTACAAAGTCTTTTGAATAATTTATCTTCAAGATCGGGCAAGGCATACTCGACTCTTCCGCTAACTCGGCAACTATATTAGATTCATAGGATGCTACAAGTTGCAACTTTGTTATCCAATTTGAATGAAGATGATATACTGTTATCAATGCCTACCGTGGAGAAAGGGATATTTTACGATAAAAGCATATCCAGCTTTGGAGTCTAATAGTCATATACTGGTTGTAGACACCTTGGGGAAAGTTTTGCACTTTCTTGCACCTGCTAGTGATACACAACTTACAAAATTGTATCAGTGTGGGGGTGCACCCATTATCAGTCTCATTTTTTTCAGCATTGGATAGCATGTTAAACAATACTTAGAAAATTCGGTAAAACCTAATAAAAAACCACTTTGTAAGCAAGTAGATTAATTAAACAGCTGTTAATCAGGTTTGCTATTTTAAAAGGCTCAGCTAAAAACTTTCTGACATTTTGAGCAAACATTTTGAGCAAACTTTCTTAAAAATTATTATTATTCGTTAGGAAGAAAAAAAAACATACAATTCTTTTACAAGTACAATATTTCAGCTACGATGAAGAAATGTAATCTTTGCCACGTTAACAAACACAATCCTTATATAGTAAAAACCATAAAATGTTACTTCAGTACCATTAATGCAACAAAATATTTAAGATTTCACATATCTTTCCATATTACAGAGAAAATTTGAAGTTCAAAACGTTATATCTATCTTACTTCATCAGATGATATAGGGCTTGATAACGATGTACAAGATGACAGCAAACAATTTAAAAAGTGACTAACAGCATTTGATAAGTACATAGTTTCAACTCCTTGAATATATTGTGAGAACAAATGCTTTGCAGCTCTGGTTATTAGTTCAGATACCATAATCCTCTAAAGAGAAAAATACTTAAAATAAATAAATAATGATAAAAGTAAATGGATACATAAAAAGTGAAACTTTCAAAACATTATGAAATTATACATTTTTAAGCTTGTATATTTTTAGCATACATACAGTTTGTTTTTGATACTCAATGCTGCCAAAAGACTTTGCCTCTTTTGTAAAACATAGTAGATAAAATTTTCTTCTGTACTAAGTTTGAATTTAAAAAAAATTCTATTTTTGGAACAGAAAATAAAAATTTTGAATCACTTTTGACACCACAGAAAGGTTAAATTTTAGTGAATTAAATACAGCTAAATGTATAACCCTTTTCGAAAAAATTTCTTTAACAAACATCGCTAGCATTTTGCACCTAAAATAAGATAAAAAAAATTTAAAAACTTATTTCAGAAGTTTTGTTGCTCAAAATCAATATTTATCTAGAAAACCACAAAAGAAAAAAAAATGAACTACAATAGAAAACTTTAAATTTTGAATGCACATCATGTGTTTATTTTTATTCTGCAATAAAAAGAAAGTTTCAAAATTTTTGCTTTGTAATCAATTTTTCATGCCAAAGCATGTTGAGCATCCAAGCAACTTCAGAGAAAATCAAACATGCCTTGTTATACTGGATATCAAAGTTACTAACAGATAATATGTTAAACAGTAGAGTTGAAACAGAGAAATCATTTAACTCATTTAACTACTGTGGTAAAACTGATAAAATCAAACTTAGAAAGGCAAGCAACTATGATCGTAAACTAACAATGAAATATGCATTCCTTTCTTTAAAGATTTTGTAGGAAGACTGATTATACCAATGGAACATTCTCTTATATAGGTTTAACATTTGATAACAGGAGTTCTGTCTCTAAATCTTGCATTGTTTTTAGGATAATTTATATCTTTTGTAAGCCCATTAACATTTTATGATTTTTTCACCACTCCTGTCATATAAAAATTCAGACCTACACATATTTGCTCAATTTTAAGCGACCATCAATTTCAAATTTGTACATTAATACTACATTCCAACTATTTAAACATTTATATTAAACATGGTTCATAATTGTCCTTACAAGTATAAATATTAACATACCAGGATTGGAAATATGGATTAACATCAAAAGGTTCAGGTATTTAAACCTCAAAATTCCCTTTTGGTTGCGCCCATGAAACACTCTTTGATGTGCCCCTTGTTAACAGTACTTTCAGTATTTTTTATTTTAAATTAATTTTCCAAATTTTGTTGGAGGATAAATAGGGGAGTTTAAATGATAATAAATTTTTAGAATAGTTTATTACTACCATAATATTGAAGAATACAGGGGTTCTACGGTAGAAAGCGACATTAAAAGTGGTTCTGTGCATCAAAGAACTTAAGAAACGCTGCTCTAAAGCATAGCAATCTACAGAATGACAAGTATACCGTTAAATCCCGAAAGTAGCCCCCCATCGAATGTAACCCCCCTTTCTTGCTGCGAAAGTGAAATCATTCCAAATTCCTTAATATACCCCCCCCCCCCTCCTGAAATGGCTGACGATTTTAAATATTATTTTTCTATGCTAAAGATTAAATATGTCCAATTTCTTTTTGTATTTTGTGTTTTATTTTATTTATTTATTTTTTCATAAATATTCAAGGTCTATATGCTTAAAAATAAATTTCATGTACTTGGCATTGAATCGGTCATTGGCCGTCATCTTTGATCGTGTAAGTCCGCCATTTTTGGTCATGTAAATCTGCCATTTTTGGTAGTGTTTTGAAATTCGGCACATTACAAAATACCGATATAGCGCTTGCCCCAAACATGCCAAATTTGCGTTTTATGAGTTTTAAATTTAAATTATAGGGATTTCTGCTAACTGAAGTGCTAAATTCTTTCTTCAGTAAAAGATGTTATCCCCATGCGATCAATTTTCAATTAGAAAATTATAAGACAGATTTTTGTTTATTTATTTTTGAATCTTGTTTTATATTAATGTTTTTAAAATAATTTAAAATGGGTTATACTTATTATTTATCTTCAGTAAATGCTCTTAATTAACACTAAAAACATTAAAAAAATTTTTTTTTTCGAAACTCTCGATTATAACCCCCTATCTGAAATTTGCCAGTTTGGTTTTTATAAAGAGGGGGGTTACTTTTGGGATTTTACGGTATACAATAACATGTTGAGTGCCAAGTGAATTTATAAGGAAATTCCAGCCAAGCTATGCTTTTATTGTCAGTCACCAGTAACCAATAAGACCAAATGGAAAGTTGAGTGTGAGCCACCAATGGCTGAAGTGGCACACGAGTTAAAAATGTCTTAGTCAAAACTGAAAAGCAAAACAAAATGAAAAAGTGGTTAAAAATATAAGTAATTACAGTAAAAACAAAATAGTTATTTTGGGGAACTCTTCAATGAATAGCAGTCACAAAATTTTAGAAAACAGTTTTTTTTATGTGTGTGTGTGTAATTTTTTAAAAATAATTTAGTGGTTTCTATTTAAGAACCCCCCCCCCCCCCCCCACTAATTTTTATAGTTTTACTGTTATTTTAAATATGCGGAATCCAATTCAGCCGTTGCTACGAAATATTTGTTTATTGAGCATGCCAAATTTAATTAAAAAATTTAACTAGCATGCTTTGAAAAATTTTGTAAATTGAAAACTCACTACATATTAGGAAGTTTTGCAATGTTTAAAGCTATGTATAGAATTTACAGATTAGCCGAACATTCGGTTTGGATCCTTCAGAAAAGGGACATCGGATGTTCAATATCCAGCAAAACCAATAGCCGATGTATCCCAAATCCTGACCCTGGTCCCTCATCCCACTACCCAAAGCGAAATCCTGGGTATTTACCTACTGTATATTTATATCCTTTAAAAACATTTTCTGGGTTCAATTGTTAAAACATACACATAATTTCAGGCTTGCTGTAAATAAATTCAACTTCTCAGTTTTTATAATCCAAATCTACCATTTTTCAAATTCACACTTGTGTGGTATGATGAAGTTCTGATATTGTATAAATAGTAGTATAACAGAGTCAAATCATACTTACCAAAACATACTGTAACTGAGGAATTTTTGCAACTTTCTCAGCAATAGTTCCTAGATACCTTATACTTATTCCTCTACCAACAATATAAAAAAAACATTCAGGATAAAATTAAAGAGACATTAAATAAAAATGAATAAACTTTGATGTACAGCTGTACTTTTAATATAAGTCAAAAAACAATTTAGTACCCTACCATTTTTGTTGTAAAAACTAACAAGACACAATTATCTAACAAGACAGAATCATTATTTTAGAAGGTGTAGCAGTAATATTTTCAATATGACTGGCCCTTTCTCAAAGACCTTTTTCATAACATTAACAAAAATGAATACATTTCAGTTGAATGCATCCTTTTAAAATATAATGTAGTCCCCTCACAGAAAATAGGGTCATTCCATGGAAATGTCCATGGAAACTCAAAGGTAACAAAAAGTTTTTGTAAACTGCAATTGCTACTTGTTTTACTTTATTATATATACAGTCGAACTTCGATAACTCGACTTCCTATAATTCGAATAATCCGCTAACTCGAACTTTTAATCAAGTCCCGAATCATTTCATTACTTTTCTTTAAAAAACTGTCTCGATAACTCGAAGTGAACATCTTCTAAGTCAATTTTTGAGACAGATTTCCCCGGAAAAAAAAACGATTCAGTTCAAAAGTTCAAATGCCAGTCCACTCATGTCTTCCTTCTCTGAATTGCAATGGCATCCACTTATGTCACACATTCTTGGAACACCCTTCACCCCCTCCCCTCCATTGTCCGAGAGGATAAACAGAGATAAGAGATTGTGGAGGGAAGGGGGAAGGGGAGGTTGGTTTGGACTGAACAAAGATGGTCACTGTCTTGGGGGTGGGTTCACTTTGGAGATTGTAGGGGGGGGGGAGAGAGCACCTGTTTTGTGAGGTTGGGTAGGTTTTCACCTGTTTTGTGAAAATTGGGTCCTTCCCGGCAGCGTGTAGAAAGAGTTGCACATTCCTGATAAGGATTCCCAGCTGGCTGCTCTTCTTTCTTTGACTCCGTGACGTTGCAGTTGCGTTCTTTGAATTGTGCTTGTTGAATTAATCAGCATTTTGTATCCGGAACGTCTAAACGGAAATTGATCACGCTCACTTTAGATCAAAATGCAAAGCTTATTTTGAAGATTGAAAAAAATTCTCAGTTGAAAAAGAAAGATGTGGCTTCTAAGTACGCCATACCTCCAAACACTTTATCTACGATTTTGAAAGATATTGTCCGCGATTAAGTTGCTCTTCCTGCCGGCCAACACAACGGCAAAACTTCAGCCTGCAGATCAAGCAATCATCAAGTCCCTGAAGCATGCCTATCGAAAACGCTTAGTGCGCCAATCCATCGAGGAAGTGGAGAATGACGTAGAGCACAAAATCAATGTGCTAGATGCCATGCGCCTCATTTCGCGCTCCTGGGAGAGTGATGTTTCTCAAACGGTGATCGAGAACTGTTTCAAGAAATGTGGTTTCTTCAGTTCAAATGACAATGTAGCGAAAGACGACAATTGCGATCCCTTAGAAAGCATGGGTGATATGGACTGGGAAAAAGATTTCATGTGCATCGATGACAACATTGAAGGCATGCGTGATATGGACTGGGAAAAAGATTTCATTTGCATCGATGACAACATTGTAACGTCAGAACCCTTGTCTGACGAAGCAATAATTAATGCTATTTGCGGAGAGCCCGAAGGAGATGAGGACGAAGAGGAAGCTGAAATCCCCCCCACCTCCAACAAGTAAGCAAGCACAGGATGCTGTTCACATCTTACAACAATACCTGGAGACTACCGAAGGTACAGACAACACCCTATTTAACTGTGTTCAAAAATTAGGTGACTTTGTGAATGCCAACAACTTTAAAAAATGCAAACAACAAAAATTAACTGCTTTTTTCAAATGAGATTTACATGGTATGTATACTAATATGTAAGAGGCCAAATATTGTGACTTTTAATAAACCTTTTCACCCCATTCTTCTCTTTTTGTTTACATAGGCTATCAAAAAATTTCTAACGCGTACAACTGTAGTATTATGGCACATATCAAACCACTTAAACCATATCGAACACCAAGTGCCGAGGAATGGGAGGAAACTTCAATAACTCGAACTTCGGATAAGTCGAATATTTTAGGGGGTCCCCTGGGACTTCGAGTTATCGAAGTTCGACTGTATATTCTAATTTAAAAAAATCTCAACACTTCATGCTGAATCTGGCAATAGTAGTGATAACAAACACATGATAACTTAGTAATTTTCCCAGGTTCTTAGAAAAATACAGTCAAGATTTGCTTATTATGCAAGCTTATGTATGCATATTAGTTTAAATTGCTATTTGAAGAGCTGATAAGTTTTGGAAGTTACTAAAGGTAAGTATTCTGAATTCATCTCATCATTCATAACAATTTTTGTGTGACACTAGTCACAAAAAAATTCAGTTTTTCTTCACTAAAATCTTAGTATTGTGTGCTTAAAGCTTAAAGTTACGACTTTTTTATCTCATTGTTTAGCTTCTGACCGATTCACAACAACTTAATTTAAAATTTTATTGTGGTTTAATCTGTATGTCTATGACCAATGTAAAAAGTGACAAACACAATCAAATGAAATGTTACACCAGTTCCTCTTATTAACACATTTTCTTTTCACTAAAAAAGTGGCAAGAGCATTTTAAACTGAATTTAAAAGCCAAATTCTATTTTTAAGGAAATGTTCATTTCCTATTCAGACAGAAAAGAAAGAGTAGAACTTGTAACAAAAATTTGACGAAAGATAAAAGTAAAAAAATCACATTAAAGCAGTTGATAGTAAAAAAGAAAATTAATAACCTATAGAATAAAATAATAAAATGAAGACTTTAAAAAAAATGAAATTTTTAAAATGTGGAAGAATAAGAATCCGGAGCTCGGAATTCTAATACTATAACTACACTTCCTCATATCTGTGGTAAACTTCTGAAACTAACTCATATTGTTTTTGTTCCGAGAGAGAGAGAGAGAGAGAGAGAGAGAGAGAAAAAATGTTGTCAAAAAGCGACTAAAGATTTAGGTATTCCAATGAAAGAACCAAATTTTGATGAAGTCAAAAGCAACAGAAACTTCTTGAATTGAAAAACAATGCTCGTTACTATAAAACTGCTGAAAGGGAGAAAAACTAACCCATAACGTCAATAAATTAAGCATGCAGTAATAAAATATGCCTGTCAAAATAGGTAATAGGTTTTCACATTCTCAAAATATAAGCTTAAAATGATGCTCAAAAACTCAGCACTGAAATGCAAGTCACGCTTAAACACAAAATATTTCGTTGACAAACAATTTAATTGGAAAGATAATATGTATTAAGGTGTCAAATGGGATTCAGGCAACTTATTTCTTGTGATTAAATTTTTTTAAACACAAATCGTTTACTTCATTAAGGATTTATTAAGTAACCTTTGAATAATAACATTCAAGAACCTGAAAAATTTAATAATTTTGTATAAGCCTGCTAAATTAAATGCAATTTTTTCATTTCATATCAATGTACCTAAAAGGAAGAAAGTGATTAAATTATTTTAAATAAATGTGTCATTTGTTCCTAAACTTTCTGTTATGTTGGTCAAACAACTAATCAGATTTTTAATTTAAGTATTACTTGAGAATGAATTGATGTCCAATGCATATTTAGAAAATACACAGTTGTGAAATCGTATGCTTATAAATTTCAGAGGAATAATTGTGACAATTAAGATAACATAACATTTGAAGAGGCTGCAAAATGTAGTCACATGCTTTATTTTGGCCCACATTTAATGTTCTTATTAAATTTAATCTTCAAGCTATATTTTATGATTTCTGAACCCAATACAATATATAAAATTGGCAAGAACTTTTAGTATGCAGTTCTTCATGTAACCAAGGTAATGTTGTTGGTCACAATGGAGTGACCTTACATTTATCAAAACATAAGACTTCTAAAATGAAAAACAAAAAGGGGCTCCGTGTCCTTTTTAGTTAGTACTTTTTTATTTATTAAATATCTTTACAAGATACTCTTATGTCATTCAAATTATATTCTTTTAATAAAAACTAATGTAAATGATTTTATTTTATACATGATTGATAGTTATGAGAACATTTACCTTCCGTGTAAAGCTTCAGTGAGAGTAGTTCCATCAATAGGAGAAGTTGAATGTTCTAAGCAATCTCGGATCTAAAAAGTAACCATTTTAAAGAGCCAGTGCAAATACTTTTTCATAGCTCAAAACTACCAGAAATATAATGCAAAATGTATTTAAAAACAAATGTATACCGTCAGCCCCGCTTAAACGGGCAACGGATAAAGGAATACCCCGCTTATAAGAATAAAACCTTTCTAAACCGAATATTTCCCCATAGATGCAATGTTGAAGATCCCCGTTTAATCGAATAATTTCCCGGGATAATCCAATAATACTGGTCTGCTTTTGAAATACATTTGATAAAAAAAAAAAAACTTGATTAAATTTCAAAAATAAATAAGTAAATAAGAACAATTTTTGAACTTTCAAGTTGATCTTTCAGCAACCCCTCCCCAAGCCCACAAAATTTGAGTCCCTTATTCTCTTTCCTGATCCCCCCCCCCTCCCACCCCGAAGTAAACAGAGATCATTCTCTAAAGAGTTTCTGGAATCTTCTATTCAGTAATACAAAAAAATAAGGAGAAAACATTAGGGGATATTGCAATGGTGGAGACAACCAGGTTCCTGGACTTCTTTCTAGAAGAAGGGGTGAAACTGGTTTTCCTCACAATAGTCCCTGATTCATGTGGGGGGTGAGGTCTGATTAGCAGGTGTGATGCAGTTGGAGATTTCTGTTTAATCTGATTCTGTAACTTTTCGTTTGATGCTAAACTTTTAAGCTCTGTGCAGTAGACAATTATGACATCAAAGAGAAAATATTTAAATTTAAGCAATAAATTGAAGGTTCTAGAAGCAATAAGTGGAAAAACACAAACTGAAATTGCAAAAGGCTTCAAAATTTAATTATTTTGTTTTATTTATCTTATTTAAAAAAACTTTTAAACACTAACATTAATAACTTCTTTTAATTAGATATACTGATTTATTATTGCATTTCAAGGCAATATTATCAGTTCTGCAAGCTAAAGAAAATTTCCCCGCATAATCGAATTAAATATGCTGAAATTAATGGTATTCCTTTAAGCGGGGCCGACAGTAGTTTAATTTTTCAAGCATAGAAATTGCACAAGAAAATGAAAAATTAAAGTTTTCATACTTACAAACCCAGGAATTTGAACAGTTATTAAGAAATCTGCAGCATCTTTTACTAATTGCTTTTCTTTACGAAAACTTTCTCCCTAGAAAAGGAAGAATAATCAACATGCACTCTTCCCAAGACTTTACTTTCTGCATTTTAGAAACGATGCCAAATGTAAATGTTTCTTTAATGAACCAGATGGTTGCATTGTCACTGGATTCTATTAACAGCTGAGCATCTGCATTCTTGACTAAATTCTTACATATACAATTACATGAGAATGTAGAGCATTAATTGAAGAAAATAAAACATTGTGTGTTTTATTATCATAGACAATTTGGAAACTATAGAGAAGAAGATCGAGGTTCAAAAGCTCCTACTTGAATTAAAATTTAAGTTTCTAAAATTTTAGTAAGGAAGTTACAACATTTTATCTTTTCTCCTTTTGAAAAAAGAAAAACTAAGGCATGAAACTAGCATTTAAATGGGTTGTGTTATCCTCTCTACTCATCATAGAATAATAGTTCTAAAACTCCGAGTTTCAGTTTGCTTGTTGTCCAGTTAGCTTGTATCTCATGTTGTTACACATCTCTCGTAATAACTCATGATTAAGTGAAACAATGTTGGAAAAGTACTAAAATTTAATCTATGCAAAATGCTTATCTAAAAAACTTAGGTTCAAATGATATAAAACAAATAACATAGAATCTTAATATACAATACTTAGTACAAAATAGTAGTATTTATAATTTATATTACATATAACATCAACAGTAATATTTTTGCATTCCATTCTACGAAAACGTTGTGAGGTAGTTATACATTTAGTATTGTATATTCAGCAACACATAATTTAAAATAAATGAATATTATGAAGGCAAAATGGAGCAATTATAAACCCTTTTTAACCTACTTTCCAGGGTTTGTAATTTTTAAATTTAAATCAGATTTTTTTTTTCTTTTGATTTTTTTAAAAAGACCTCAAATATTTTGGATATTTATTATGATACATTCAGAGAAACAATATGGCATGTTAATCAATATGCAAAAACACTTTAAGCTATTTTCACAGCAATAAATATTTTTTAATAATAATAAAGATAAACAAATTTTAATACAAATACATGACTCAAATGAAACTTAACCCTACCAGGAATAATAGTACATTCATAAGTAAGAGAAAATGAACAAATTTAATCTGAATTATTTTGCTGTTGAAAGTGGGGGAAAAAGTAACAATACTTAATTTTTACATTGAGTGTACTTTAATCTTTTTTCCTATCTTATAAATGAAAAAGTATGAAATATTTTTACCCATTTAGTAAAATCATATGCTCACACCATTATTATAAACTGAAACTTTTTGTTTTAATCCAAATATCTTTATTGAAAAACTTCTATGATAAAAAATATTTTAAAAGGCAAAAGACCCTAAGCTATCAGGGGACATGAATGAAACTTTAAAGATACATATTCTGAATTTTAACAATTGTTTTAAACACTATCATTCTGAATTATTTATTGTGTGGCATTTATTAAATGGATCTAAAATACTATTCTTAAGATAAAAAACACAGAATGGTCCATGATTATCATGAATTCTAATTTGAATGATTGAATGACGTATGCTTTGCTGTTATAATGCTTGAAGAAAAAGAGTGATATTGTAAAATTAAAGAAATAGTAATTAGAACTAAACTTATGAAATATGTTATGCACACAGACGGATAAACCTAGGAAATTTTGTTGGAAACAGTGGTTGTAATTGCAACATATTTCATTTTTACAACACTTTCTAACATTGTAAAATTAATGATTTTTTTTGAAAAAAAAATCATTTGATTTAAATCGACGAACCCTGCTACTTTCCCATAAAAGTAAAAAAAAAATGTATGAAAGGCTTAATATATTGTGAAAATATAGTTGAAAATAAGCGAAGTAATTAAATAAAGACTGAAAAATAAAAAAATGGAAAGTAGGGTTTCGAGATAGGGGAAATGTTTGCCTGTTTATCTCTCTGTCCGCCCCAAAAAACTTTTGAGGGAATTGTCTGATTCGAAAGATTTTTTACATTCGAAAGATCTCGGTGAGGACATCTTGTTTCCATATTTTATTTTTGATTTAAACAATTTTTCGTTAGATTTAAATTAAAAAAAATCTCAGCATTAGCACCTATGGGGAAATATGAAGCAAATTATCTAATCCCCAGACATAACAACCAAGTTTCTTTGAACATGCTTATTCGAAGGAGCTCTATGTGAAATATGTTATTTTTAACAATTTTTGTTCAATTGTTGTGCACAGTTCCAAAAAAAGTTTACATTAGCACCTACAAGGAAATTTCAATCCTATATAAATCCTGATCTAAATGACTAATTTTCTCAGAATAAACTTCATCGGAAGAAGCTAATGACACAGGACAAGTTCAGATACGATAGTATCTGGACTAAATGAGCCTTTTTCCCATGAAATTTTATGATCTGGATTTAAAAGATATTTATGAATAAAGAAATGAGGTGAATGAATCAATACAGTATATTTGATGTTGGTGTATAAGGGAAATATGCTCATATAGTTCTTGACGTAACGTTTTGCTTTAATTCACATTCTGAAACCAAGCATTTCTGTTATGTTGATCAAAATGTTTAGGATTCAATTACCTGAGGATTTGGATGCCTCACACCCGGTGAAAACACATCAGGGTTAAAGCGGATGTCAAATTCTAAATAATATTTGTTAAAAAGAAAAAATAATTACCAGCAGGTCAATCACCAATTTTAAAAATATACATATGTAAACAGTGTTATTTCATTTTTATACTGGTTAGTCATTAATCAAAATTTTTGATACATTAAATCATTTTAAGAGATATTATATTCTAAATGCAAAGTTAAATTTAAAGTTGTTCATTTTAAACTAAAAAATACAAAAAACAAACTGAAAGAATACTTCACCACTTATGATTAATTCAGTATATGTTAAAAAATGCATTTAAAAAATCATTTACACTTTAAGATAGAACTTCAATTTAACATTTCTCACAGAAGGGAAGGGGATCGACATTAAAGGCTCAATCAAAAATCTTTAAAAACTAAATAATTTTAGTATAGTTACATTCAAAAAATCAATTTCTTTTTCAGCAGAATCATTATGTATTACAATTCGTTTTACATACTACCAGACAAAATGTGATACACATACAAATTTAGTTATGGTTTACAAATTTGATAATTTTTACCTGAATCAATTTTTAATTTTAATCTTAAGATACAGAAAAATCTCAATCACTGAGAGGCTTTTTAAGTTTTGATTTCTGAGAACCATATTGGCTGATAAATTTCTAAAACCAACCAACTTTTTTATGGCATAATCAAAAGAAAGAACAACTCCCTATACTACAGCATTTTTGCTGTATGATGGCTCTACCAGATTGGATAATTTGGGAACGGCCAAGATGACATTTGCATTGCCACTGGTAAAATCCTCAAAATTAAAATCAACTTTTGAAAAATTATCAATGAATTACCATATTGAACCAAATCTCTATTCAAAAGTACCATTATGCAAATTCCACATTTTATAGGAATGGTTTAAATCATATCTATGATTTCAATGTCAATAAAATGTGCAACATGTTAAACAAAAATGAGAACAAAATATTTTACACTACATGGCTAAAGATATTAAAGGGGAAAAATTGTGAATAGTGAAATGTGCTCATTTTTAACCTTTTTTTCTGGATATTTCCACAGAAAACTGCAACTGCATTAAGTTCCCATATGACAATTAGCAAGACTTTTTAAAAAAAGCTTACAGGTGGTTAACTGTTTCAATAGCCTATCTAAATCTTGAAAAATTAAACTACCTAGCTGGTACCTGATCAAAAAATTTCTTACTACAATACTATTTTCTTACCATTAGTTCTGTAACATTGAGTTACCTTCAAGTTGAAATTTGAGGAAATATTAACACATTGACGGAGAGTAGGAACAGGCGAAGTTTGAAAATTAACACTATATGTTTTTGTAATTTTTAGAAAATTAGTATAGTTTTACTCTTTCTGCTTAAACTTAATTTGGATTAATTCAGCCCCTTTAATTAGGTTGCTGCTATAACCATCCTGGTGCCAGCAATAAATACTTACTAGTATAAACAATGAATATCGTTAAATGTATCAATAACTATGAATTCAAGATAAAACACGATCGCACTACTCCCTTCACAACCACGTGCATACCGAAGCTGCAAGTCTTTTAACAGGTAGAAAACAAAATTCAACCTAAAAAATTGTTTTCAAAACATGACACTAGGCTTCTACTTGTACGCCAGTAAATGCACATTTGTGCCGCTATAGCCGTAGTATCTAAAAATGACAGTTTGGTTTTGGACAGCTATTGCTGTCATTCCGCATAATGAACTTCGCTTTGATGGCTATAGACGCAAGTGTCCGTCAACATGTTAAAAATTAAACTTTTTGGACTACTGCAATTCATTTTACATAAATAAACAATCAGCATCATCTGTGAAATTTATAACTGAAGCTAAAATTTCCTATGCATTTTTCATGATAATAACCTATTAAAAGACCTACACATACAAGTAAAAGCTATTAATTTTGCAAAACGTACCAGTTTCCTTCAGTGATCCAACAGCAAGGGCAGCTTTTTTAATGACATCCCTTGTACTATCAACTATAAAAGTTAAAAAAAAAAATACTTTGACAAATGATTTCTTAATTTAGCAGAAATTAAAAATAATATAAATATTGCAAAAACACTGAAGTCAAACCTGAAATTTGGTATGGTATGGATATAACCTATAAATTGATTTTATGCATCACCATTATTCAAATTAAAAAAAATAATTAAGAATTTATCTAATTTAAAATTTATTACTCTCATGACAGATTTTTTAGTGCATCTTTGGCTCATAGCATTGCTTCAAATGATTAGAGAGAGTAAAAAAAATGAAGCAACAGAAAATATTGAATAACTGCAGTAAATGTCATTTACCTAATTTAAAAAACTTTAAAACAAAGTCACTTTTTCCAAAATTTTAAGTTCTAAAATTATTGATTCTAATTTTGTTGTTGCTGAAATTTCAAGAGATTAATATACACATTTAACTTTCATTTAGCAACAGAACAGATAAAAATAACTTACACCATTGACTTTCATTAAGAACTTATCATGAAAAGTGCAAAGATTTTATTTTTATTAATTTTTTATTACAAAATTTCCTCTACTGTTTCTACTTTATGATTTTAAAACTTACCTTCACATTTATCTTTGTTAGTAATTGATTCTACAATTTTTTTGTATTCATCAGTTTCTATGGTCAACTTTTTTTCATCTGAGGATTTTTTTTGAACAATGTCATCATCATCAGGTTGATTCTTTTCTCCAGTTTCTTCATCAGAATTGCAAATTTTCAAAATTTCTGACGATGCTGTGTTATTTTGATCTTGTTCAGCTTGCTGAAAGAAATTTATCAAAGAATAAAATAAAAACAATTTAATAAAAAAAAGATAACATTTGATTTTCTAGCATAGAAATTAATCACTCAATTAGAGCTCACATTTAAATCAATTATCAAAAAAGCCCCTTACTATTACATTAAAAAAAATGTTTTCCTTTTGAAATTTACTAAAATGTTATATTTAAATGCATAAGAAAAAATAAAAACCCTGTAAATTTGGTTGAGGTTTTTTTTAATATTTTTTAAACAGTTTTTCATAATTTTTGCATATGTCATAATTCTAAGATTTTAACCATTAAAATTCTCAGTATCTTCAGTCAAAATTCTTTTGGCTGATATATAAAGCAAATTATGATGAATAAACAACTCAAAATATTTCGTAATACCACAAATTACTGAGAATTTCAATTGAACCTCAGATTAAGTCTTTATGTTTTTGCACTGAGGAAGCAGGGGAGATAACTAAAAAGAATGGAAAGCTGGGTACTTTCACTTTGATCATTTATTCTTAATTGTTATTACATAAAACACTTTTCTATAAAACAGACAAATTTTGATTTGAAAACTATCACTTAAAAGTCAGCATTTCATGAAACACCTATAGTAGCTGATAGAGAAATAAACAACTATAAATGAACTAAACCACATGAAAACATTTATAACACAATTGAAATTATTTTTTTTTACAAAAATTTACTACAAGTACAAAAGTCTTGAAATTTACACACATTCATTAAATATCAGAGATTTAAATTTATAACAAAAGTGTATATTTTAAAGCTTTATACATACCTTATCTTTGATGTAATTTTTTAAACCAATCTGTTGCAAATGAAAAGCAGCTAATTTTATAAACATCATGTAGCGAGCACTAAAAATAAAGTATTTACATTAAGTTGATTTGTCTTCTTTCAAAGTAAACTAATTGCATGTTACATATACATATATATCATAATATCAGGGATGCACAAACTATGGCCAGCGGGCCAAAATTGGAACGCCGAGCCTTTTGAATTGGCTTGATAATATAGTTGATAAAAAAGAATAATTATAATAAAATAAAAAAAATACAAAAGAAAAAATAATTGTTAAAAAAGTTTACGAAAAATCGTAGTAAAAAAATACGATCGCAATGCCGCTACTGAATTTTGGTCGCAATTTTCGGAACTAATCGCCATATTTAATTTTATTTTATTGTAAATACTTCAGAAACTAATCACATCATGATAAAAGTGGAAGAATATTGCATTGGCATCTGGTTCTGAGCTATATTTAAAGTTTCAGAATAGTTTATTGGGAAATTATCGAAAATTCGATTGCTCGATTTTTCGAACAGCCATTATGTGTGTTATTTAGTCTGTAAAAGAATTTTGTCCCATTCCTGCTATGATTTCTTTAGTTAATTCAAAGCAACGATCGTTAGACATAGCAGGCAAAATGTCATTATTTTTGTCTCCATCTCTATCTTGCTCTTTGTCATCGTTCGGGTGTAGCACCATTTGGATGCTTTCCAAATCCGACATCTTGTTTATCAAATTATTAATTTCGTAAAATCTGATCATCAATGATTTTTACAGTTATAAATGATTTCAAAAAGGAGGAAAACGAAATGTAAGAAGCACGTTTACATGCAGAAACGCGCAAATTTCATACTTGTGTAAAATGACTTCGCTTTTGTGAACTCTATTTTAATAAAGAATTCATTTTCACAGTTGCAATTTTTGTTGCCTTAATATCAATTTTAAATTTTTATTACCTTATTTCAGCTTTTAAATAAATAAAAATATATATAAAACTAAAATAAATGAAGTTTAATTTTCACTCGATCAGCTATTGCCGAAAATTCGCGGATCTGCCGTATTAGAAATTTTCCGAACATTTATATAATCCGACTTTTGTTGCAATTCGTCTTCGAATACTGACGAGAAAATTAAATAAATGTATAAGAATCTAATTACTTATTTCTTTCATGTTTAATTATTTAAATAAAATAGAGAAAAGGTCTGATTTTTCTCAAGTATCGTTGGAGATTTTTTTTTCTAATTTTCATCTGCAAGTAAGTTGACGCCCCCCTCCCCTAAAAAAACATCATTTTTAGACCAAATTGTTCGACTTATAAACACTGAATATGTTACTTGTAACAGAAAAATGCGTATTTTTAAAGGCATTTTTAAAAAATCGTATTTTTACTAAATGGGCAAAAAACACGAACTTTTCAAAAATGGCGGGAAATTCACGAAAAAAATTCCCGGTTTTCTGGTTCCCGGATAAGAGGTTCTGTACTGTATTACTATGTCAATTTAACTAATAAGATTTTGTAAATGGTTAGTTAAAAAAACATTTCTACTAGCCAAATTGACTAATTGAATGAATAAAAATTATTAATTAAACATTAATTTTCAGAATTAATAATATCAATATGAATAATTAATTATTTCACTTTATAAAGTGTAATTTATAACTAAAATTTAAAAATTTTATTGTTGATATATAGTTAGGAAAATTTTATTGTTGATATGTGTTTAGGAAATGAATAAATAAATAACAATTTTTTACATTAATTCACAAAGATCAATTTCTAATCTGCAGGAAAACTAGTGATTAAAGGATTAAATTTTAATTATATGCCATGGAACAAAATAAACTGATTCCTTTATCAAAAATCAACATATCATTAACTTTTTTTTTATTGTCCATGTCAGGCATGAGATTGAAGAAAGATGAAAAAAGAGGAAAAATGCGTGATCAAAAGTAAGCCAATAGATTTTCATGCATTTAATCTGTTTATATTACATTATAAAAATATTTTATAATTTACTCATCTAAGGTTTCTTAATTAAACTATATAATATATGCGCATTATTATCAAAAATGGAAAGATAAAAGAATTGCCACATTGCTAATGTACATAGCTGAATTTTTAAAAAAATTAAGTTATGATGAAAATAAAAAGAGTATAAAAATAACTTCATATTCTTTTTTTTTTAATCAAAAAAAGCTCAAAAATTTACTGACAAGTAATTTTCAGGTAGGATCTAACAGCATACATTTCTTTTGTGGTTGAACTGGGTTTACTTATTTTAATTTTCTGTTGTTTTTTAATGGTGGTTTGAGTTTAGTAATTGCATCTGAAATTTTATGTGGGTAGCAATAACCATTGCACTACACTTTTAGTGCTTGAGGAAATGTTTCTAGCTTCTTCTAGTTGATGTTGCTGCACCTGAATTTTTCCTTCATTTTTCTTTTGAGCAGATTAGTTCATTTGTTTTTTGTTTTGTTCTGTCTGTGTGTTTGCTCACTTACATTTTCATAACATTAGCAGTTTTTTTTTTTTTGCTGCCACTTTAGATAATGCTTTAATTTTTACAGTATTTTTTCCTCAATCTTTTTTCCCCTAATGAGACTGTTGTACTGATCTTCTTTGTTGTATCTTTTACAAGATGTTCTCATATTCTTACAAAAATAGGAATTTACCTTTTCTTTAAGAAAATCTATCCAAAAAAATATAACTATTGATTTATTTATTTTTTAAATTCAGTTCGTACTTGATAGCTAGGATGGCATTGAAAGTTGAAACTTTTAGCCTACTGGTCTGAGGGGTAATAATATTGTTTACATGGAACTGAAACTGGATTCATCTTGAGGGAGGGCCATGAAAGCACGTAAGAAAGGCTAGTGCCAATTTGGACAGTAAATGATATTTCAAAAAGTTCCTCACATTCATCCACCAAATATCAATAGTATCACTTTTAATTGGCTCAGCAAGAGAGTCAATACCTATGATATTTATGCACTTCTAAATCATACTGCTGTTTTTCATCTACATTTATGATATTTGTGGCAAATGCTGACAGTTCTTTCACAAGCAATAATGAAGAGTGCTTATACCAAGGTTCATTCAAACTCAAAATATTTTTCTAAAATAAAATGTGGGTTCAAACTTTGTGCTCATGGATTGTTGATACAATTTTCTTGTTATTCATATCTTTATATTTTAGAGCTCTCATTCTTACATGTATTCTATTACTGTATGATTTTATAAGTAGTGGGGAACTGAAAATTAATAAGAGTGGAAGTTTTAAATAATTGTCAATTCTTTCAATCAAATAAGTTTGCAGACATTCTCAAATCTCAAAAAAATAGCGCTAAATCTTTTAAAAATTGAAGGTAAAAATTCAGGGGTTGCAAGAAAACTTTTGTATTTCTGCTCAACAAGCTATTTTGTTTTTCCTTTTCTTCTGTCTGTCAATTAGAAAATAAAAATCAGATGCAAAAAAATTGAAAACTCAAGTAACGTATTTTCTGAAGTATAATCTGCGGGTAGTATATTTTGGGGGGAAAAGTCTACAGTAATCAGAGTGAGTAGCCACATTTTAGTTCAAAAAGTAAGCACTTATAAGCACATTTTCAGAAAAAAATAAGCACATGTTTGAGCACACATATACATTATTACTTGCATAATTAAGAGGAAAAACACGACTTGACAAAATTATATACTTCTAACAGAAATAGCTAACAAAAATGAGAAGAGAGGCTTTGCACTACATAAGCAAAACAAATAAGTTTTATTTAACAGATGCATTGCTTATAGAGCCTGTTTAATTGTCATATTAACTAAAAAACATTGATCAAAAATATACAATAAAGTAATAAATTGAAGTTATTGAAAGTAATATTCTGATAATCTAACTTAATATAATGAATATATATATATATTCTTTATTGGGGGGCAGTTTTTTATTTCACCTGAACTTTGTGCAATTCTTTTTTCGGGGGGGGGGGGGGGGGTAGGGAGAAATAATGTAATTTTCTGAGTAACATAATATGGCACTGCTGAGAATTTTTTAAATCTTAAGTTTTTTTTTATTTATTTAGATCCCCCTGACATCAATATATAGTGATTTATTGATAAAAATATAACTTTATTTTCTCAAGATGCATATTGTCTTTTATTGATAAAAATTATTTAAAAAAATTTCAAATCACTCAGCGGGGGGAGAGGGGACACGGCCTACTATGTTGTCACTATGCCCCTGTTGCGCCACTGCAATATCATGTACAGTACTATAATTGCCGACCTAGGAGGGGGGGGGGGAACCGGAGCTTCTTTTAATGACCCCCCCCCCCACATATAAAAAATGAACAATTAAACAGACTTCCAAATAAAAAAAAAATTTAATGTTCATTACAGCAGTAGTTGATAAAATTTTATCATCAAATGTTTATCCAAACATTTTCCAGCAAAACTATTTTTTATGAGCAATAGGATTTTCTCTAGGTTTTCATTTGACAGCATTGGATGAAACTTGTTGGTTTCACTTTACAGAAAATGCATTACTGTGCAAAAAATGAATGCACAAAATCCCAAGAATTACATTTAGTTAATTATAAAAAGCTAGTTCTCCCAAATACTTACTAGCTTACATCTACACCACAATAATTCAAACAAAATATCACGACCATGTCTGGTGTGCACTTAACAAATAAATTTTCCCAAAATATATTTTTTTTTAATTTAGCCATTTTTTAGTTATGTATTGAATAAATATAGGAAGAAATGTTCTTTATTGCTGCCACTTTAGATAATGCTTTAATTTTTACAGTATTTTTTCCCTCAATCTTTTTTCCCCTAATGAGACTGTTGTACTGATTTTCTTTGTTATATCTTTTACAAGATGTTCTCATATTCTTACAAAAATAGGAATTTACCGTTATAGGAATTACCACAATAATTCAAACAAAATATCACGACCACGTCTGGTGTGCACTTAATAAATAAATTATCCCAAAATATATTTTTTTAATTTAGCCATTTTTTAGTTATATATTGAATAACAATAGGAAGAAATGTTCTTTATCTATTTTGTAACAATACATAATGACTCCCAAAAAGGAAAAAACCCAAACTTTAAGTTTAAGAAAAAAAATTTAATTCTATGCAAAAAAAATATTTTTATAACAAGATTATTAATAAGGATGCAATATTAATAGTTATAACTAACTAATAGAATCACTAAAATGTTTTAAAAAGGCTAAAATTTTTCACTGAAATTTCGAGTGGGTGTGGCAAAATGAGAAGTGCAAATCTCTATTACAGAGGCTAAATCGTAAAAAATAATCAAAATAATGGTAAACCAGAAGTTATTGATGTCCAAGAGATGGAATGAGCTAGTACACAAGAACTAGGGACTTTTACCGAAGCGGATGTAATCGGATTTAAAAAAAATCGGGACTGATCCTTGAAAGCATATGAGACAAAATGCTGAAGTTTTACTGCTAATTTGTAAAAGTTTCGTAAAGCAAGTATCTACGCATGCTACTTCAAGATTTTCTCATTTAAAGAAGAAAAAAAATTCCGAATATTCGCGGAACCGAAATTTTGACTTTTCAAAAATAGAAAAAATACGGAAAAATTATATGAAAACTATATGCAAAAAACTTGAGTCTCCCGTTAAAAACAGTGGATTTGGCAAGTATGCAGTACCGAACCTCAAATTTGGCAAGCTCAGCACCAACGCTATGCAGAATTTTGGAACACGACCAAGCATGGCGGATTTACAGAACCAAAAATGTCTCGGAAGCATCGGCGCTGACACGCGTTTTTTAACGCCAAATTTGCAATATTTTCTTCACTCATAGACAAATGGTTTTTTCATTTTGCCTATGAATGGCGATCTGGGACAGCTGGTTTAGCAATCGGAATGCCATTTTATGCATCCGATGAGTAAACTAACGTTCGATTTCTGCTAGGGGGGAAACTAAACATTCGTAATTTTTTTTTTTTAAATAAAAATTTTAAGGAAAAGTAAGCACTTATAAGAGCCCTTATATTTTATTTTCAAATATAAGCACTTATAACCACTTGTAAGCACCGCTACGCACCCTGGTAATGTGCCAATGCAATAAAAAATCATATTCCATAAAAACTGCTTTGTACATTTTCTTAGTAGGCTTTGTATTGTGCGCCAATGAGAAAATAATAAATATATTAAACTGAAAGCAGATGCAAAAGGATTACCGCAAAATTTCAGCAAAACGGTAACATTGCGCAAACACATGGCATAGAGGAAACATAAAAAAAAGCGATAAACTTGCGATTCTTAATATATATGAGCTGAATGTGAGTGGTTTTAAACTTTAAAATTAAAAAAGAAAGTAAGAAAAATTTAGCACAGAAAGTTAAAGAATTATCAACGTTGCAATATGGCGTCATTTATTATTTCTTTTTCTCATCATGAAAGTGTTTGATTCTGGAACAAATATTACTGTAGTACAAAAAAATTACTTAAAAAAACAATATAAGTAGTAATTATTTCTGAAGATAAAAGTTCAAAAACTTAAAACTTTTTAATTTGATTAACAAAATGTTTACTCGTTTGCATTAAAAGGAAACTCAACATCTTCCGCCATTTTGAAGAATGCTACTTTTGCATTTAGATGTGCGATTTGGGATAAAACATGACTTCCTTCATATAAAAAAAGTAAGTATCAGCGATGCTTCTGATCTTTGTTCTTGAAAAATCTAGGTTTAAAAGTTTACTACAAAAAACATCTTATAATACGCAGCCCGAAGTCATGAAGTTAGGAATGTCCAAATGCTGTTGGAAAGAATTGTACTGGCTGTTGTGCTGGCTCCAACATCGCGATTTCAGTGCGTCAGTCATCAGCGTGAACGAACCTAGTTTTGCAGCGTTTGTGAGCAAAAAAAAAAAAAAAAGGGGGGGGGGTGGGGAGGGGGGGGGGAAACAGAAACGAAAAAAAAAAATACGAGGCGGAAAATTGAAGATAAAAGACAAAAAACCGCGGAATCTCCAAAAACTAAAAAAAAGCGGAAAATCGCGGATCCGAGGAAGAATCTCATGCCTGCCATGTAACAATGTATAAATTGAATATTACTATGCCAATTTAACTAATATGATTTTGTGAATGGTTAGTTAAAAAATCAATTCTACCAGCCAAATTGACTAGTAGTAATTCTGAATCGCAAGGGTTTAACGTGATGTACAGACTCACAGTATTTGGATTTTGCTATTTAATATATGTGCGTTTATTTCTTCTGTATTTATATTCGCACTTTTAATTAATTTCTCATTTTAACTCTTAATATATACAGTAAAACCTCTCAATATGGGACACTAAGAGGGCTGGAAATTCTGTCCCTTAAATAGAGGTGTCTCTTCCTCAGAGGTTCATAAATTGATGCATACACATATACTGTATTAACTAAGTTTAATAAACATGTGTTACCATTTAAGCTTAAATGCTGAAAATGGCTCATGAAATATAAGTTGAAATTATTGAAATTTAAAATTTTTTCATTGAAAAACTAAAATTTTAGCATAAATGTCG
The DNA here is from genome assembly GCA_038502835.1 of Octonoba sinensis. Classification (NCBI taxonomy): domain Eukaryota; kingdom Metazoa; phylum Arthropoda; class Arachnida; order Araneae; family Uloboridae; genus Octonoba; species Octonoba sinensis. Next base: position 118,832,694 of record CM076601.1, on the reverse strand, counting down.
TATTGGCAAAATTTTGGAACTTACAGAAATTTATTTGGAGTAATCTATTTGATGGGTTGTGTTTCAAAGTACGTAATTTGGGAAATACAGTATAAATTACGTTTAGTGTACTTTTCAATTCTTGCGTAAAACACTTGTTGGTAGCCAGGTACTGTTTGGCCTTGCTGAACACACATGTATTCCATAGTACAAAAGAGAGGAAATCCTTTACAAGTAAGTTTTGTAAAGGGAACTTTAAAATACACTTGTTTCTTTGCTCATGCATCTAGGACTCATACCAACTTTCAGAAGTTGATTTATAGAAGAAAAAAAAAGAGCTTCAGCTTCCAGTAAATTTTCTTAATATTTTCTTCTATATAACTTGAATTTTGGAAATTTTTGTCTGAGAATGTCCCTTAATAAGAGTGTCCCTTATTCTGAGGTAAATGCATAACAGTCCCTATTCAAAGGGCCTGGGACCAGAAAAAGTGCCCCTTAATTAGCGGTGCCCCTTTTTCGGAGGTGTCCCTTAAAAGAGGTTCCACTGTATTTTAAATTTTACATTATAAAATGTCAAAGAAAAATTATCTAAATTATAAAGAAAGTTATAATTTAGAGAATAATGCTGTGTTTTTCTAAGTTTAAATTACCTTTTTATTTTCCATTTGTTTCATTTTCATAATTTGCACACATTTTTGTAAAAAATTTTAGTATTCCTCTTTTTTGCCATTTGGCCAATCACTTCATTGATATATATAAATGTTGTGCAATTAATTGTTTAGAAATCTAATACCTCATTTTGTTTGAATTCATTTACATTAATTTTTAAAAACTTTTATTTAATAATCTGTTCCCGAGTACAGTAATTATTAATACATGTAATTTGTACATATTACCTCTAAATAAAAACTGAAATACACCCTGTATTTTTATGAATAAAACATTACGTTACTTTGGCCTTCAACCTGATACTTTCTAATTTTTTGGCCCTTCACCCACAAAAGGATGTGCATCCCTGATAATATAATGTAATACCGTAACCTTTCAATTAAGTTTTTCTAAATTATTTTATTTTTCACGAATTCGGTATGCTGGCATTAAATTCTTTAAACATCAAAATTTCGCGTATTTCAATAACCAATTCGTAATTTTTTTACTACGCTAAGTTTCCTTTTTCATATGAATCTCTTTCATTCTTTTTTTATGCGTATATGTGTGCGTTTCAAGGCTACAATTACATGCTTAAACAGTTCAAAACGGTAGGCACCCAATTCCTAGGATAGAGGATATTTTCTATAAATTGTATGAGGGATTTTTTTTTTCAGTAGTAGATATGCATAAGACATCCTTGCACATGAAAGTTGAAGAAAGTGCTTAACTTTAAACTTTGTCAGTCCATCAAGGAACACATTTAGCTAAAAAATTCTTTTGTGTAACGATAGCTGTAAATAAATCCATAAACTAGGGAAGTATTAAAGATGGTATGCCGATTGATACTCATTTTGCAAAACTTTAAATTTGATTCTTTAATACAGTTAAACCTCGAAAATCAAGACCGAGGATTCCGGATTTTGGAGGTCTTCTAAAAAACAATCTTTCGCAGTTGACATTTTCAATGCATTTTCACTGCAATATGAAAGAAAGTTCGAAATTATGTATTTGGGAAGAGAAAATTCTTCAAATTTCTCATTTTTTTCTTCAATGACAAGAAAAGGTTGTTGGCATCAACCTCTGCCATGCATTATGCAAAACATCATTGCAAACCCTTTTAAAAGGGTTTAACTGCATTTCAGGCCGAACATGGAACTTGGATGCAGCAGAAACTCATTTTAAAAATGAATAAAACTAAAATTGAAAAAAGTTCAGATTTTAGAGTTTTAACTTTTAGTCTCAAAATTCAACTGTTTTAAATCAGGTTCCATAACACAAGAAATTCTCTTCAAATTCCTTGAAAAAAAAAAAAAAGAATTTATATTTATATAAAAACCAATTTACTTACTCAACAAAAGCATCTATTAATTCTTGTCTTAAGCAGCAAAGTTTGTGCCTATGATCCCTTGGAAAACCTGCAGCTTTAGCATCCTTAGATGGTTCTTCATTTTCAACTAATTAAAGAAAGCAAAGCATTTGGGAGAAAATACTAAACTAATCATGTTAAAAATTTTTATTTTTTGAGACTAAGTAAATCTTAATTCCAATTTAGACTAGGATATTGATTTGAGTAATTATTCAAATCGCAATCAAATATTTACTAATTTGAAAACTTAATTAAAATTCTTTTTAAAGCATATATACATATATTTTCATTTCACTTGATTAGAGCATTTCAATCCCCCCTCCCCCAATCAACTTCAGTATAAGTTAAGGCATAAGTAAAAACATATATTTAACTTTGATTTATTTTGTAAAAACCCATTCAACTATTTCGTAATTGCAACTGGGTAGTCCTTTTTAGTGAAGGAAGATTTAAGTTTCATTGGAACGAACAAAGACATTAAAATGTGTAATGTGAGCTAAGTTGAGGCCAATTTAACTATGCCTCCAAAGGTTAACTGACTGATTAGAGAGAAAATTGCAAAGAACAATTTGTTTTCCCCATACGGGAACAAAGAGGTTGAGCATATGTTACAAAATAAAACATTATTCTAACCATCAAATTTCTTTTTAACTTTAACTATACTTACGAATCAAAAAATTTATGTCTGGCGGAAACGTTCTTAGTAGATCAAGAATGTAGTGCCTTCCATCATTGCCTATAATTCCCTGGGGGGAAAAAACGACATGAAACATGTATTAAGGTTATCTCTTTATGAGGGATTTCTGCATTTTAAACAAAATAATCAAGTTAAAAAAAAAGAAAAAAAAAGAGGAATGTATTTCTTACAGCATAGAATATTCCATGGATGAAATAAGATTAGAAATTAACATTGCATAGTATTTTTATACGCAGTTTTAAACACTTTATTCATTATTCCTCGTCTATGTTATTTTCTCATCTGCGTATAAAAATACTACGCAATTAACATTGCGTAGTATTTTTATATGCAGTATTAAACACTTTTCATTATTCCTTGTCTATGTTATTTTCTCATCCATTAGGAAAATCAGTAAGTACCAATATAAACATCCAAATTAAGGTTTTACGCTCAGTAACAATTAACATTTTATGCCCAAAATTTTCTAAAATATTTCTTCAGGGGTCTCCTTAGAGCAAATTCTGTTACAAAATTCATGTAAAAATTGACTTATAACAAAATTTGCCATCAAAACAAGTTTTCAAATTTTAAATTCTTTTAGTTAATACACTGGCATCATTTTATTTTAAGCATTCAAGCCAAATCAAATAAATCTACTTTCAAAAACTTCACACTTCAGCTCTGTAAATATTCATTTAAATTACACAAACCTATAAAAGAAACTTTTTATTATTCATTTACTCCCACTGAATCATCAGCTTCAGCTTTAAATTTGTAGTTTGATGGAATTAAATTAAAATTCACCTTCCTTTACAGTGGAACCTTGCTATTCGTTCCAGGAGGTAGTTCAAATGGAGATTTGTACGAATGGCGAATTAGTTTTTCACACAAGATACAATGTAAATTGGATTAATCCATTCAAGACCCACAGATGGTTGCTTATTTAAAACTATGAAAAACAAATGTACAGTACTATATATGAAATTATAGATAAATAAAAATTTAACTGCACTTTGCTTGTACTGAGGTGAGCTGATGGCATAAGCGGAATTGTTGAGAGGAGGAAGAGAAATGGTTGGAAGAGGAGTGCCCTTCCATAAAAACATCAGGTAACATCCTTTCAGGTGTTTTTCTCCTTTCTGCTGTTCTTTCTTTTTTCTGCCTTTTTGCACTAGAAGAATCTTGGGTTTCTTTCTCTAAAAACCTGTCCAATGTTGTCTGCTTTTGACGATTGTTCAGAATATTTCTAAAATGGTTATGTGATATTGCATCACATTTTTTCTATTGTAATTATTTTTTTCATTATTAATTAATTTATTTTTATTTCTCTAAACTTTTTTTATCATTTAAGTTTTTATGTAATGCTTCCTTTCAATTAAATTATTCCAAATTATTTTATTTTTCACGAAATCTTTTTTTTTTTGGCACTAAATTCTTTTACATCAAAATTTCGCTTATTTTAATTACCGATTCATAATTTTTTTACCATGCTGCTTTTTTTAATATAAATCTTTTTCATTCCTTTTTCCAAATTACCACCTTTTTTACCAAATAGCCATTAGCCATCTTGTTTTCAACGAAATTGTCGTCCATCTTCGAACATCCTGTCTTGAAGATGTTATCAGGTTGTTTTTGATGCGTCATAGCAACACTTATCTGTTGGTTTTGGTTCAGAATTCGCGAGTCACGCTTTCATTGGTTCCCGCCGAAATTATTCCTGCGCTCTCATTGGCGCACGTGACATGCGGCGTTGCCATCGGAGAAATTGCGTGAGGAGAAAGTGAGAGAGATGCGATTCACTCTTGCCGAGATTGCCGTGCCGAGAGGTTGGCGGCGCATCGATTTCCTTTTCTTGGAAATAATGGCCGAGGACTGCCGATATGGGGTTTTCGATCCTGCCCCTTGTTGGCAAAATATGCCTATTTTATTTTTATTAAAGTTTCTTGACGTTCCTAATGCAAAATGTTTACTCACATGTACGGGGAATTCTCCAGGGCTCGGGGTGAAACTCGTTTTAAGTACCTATTGACGAACATCCCGACCTCCGTAATGTTAAAACGCCATGAGCTAAAATGTAAACAACTTTCACGGTTCTAACCGTTAAATTAACAGTGAAAAAATGAAAGTTAATTCGTACAGTTAACCTTTATGTTAATGTTGTTTATTTCTGGTGTGAGTTTGTAAAAAATGGTGTTGCCACTCACACGGAAGGATTGTTTGCTGAAGTTTGTTTCAGGATATTTCAAGTGGGGGAAAAATGCAAATTCACGAATGACGGATGGAACGTTTCTACTATAAAAGCCTGAAGATAATTCCATCCGGTCTCTCTCTCCTTTTCTGCGTTTCTCCTACACGCTTGTGTTCTCTGCGATAAGCCTGCTGGGCTTCGTCTGACGTGCCGCGGACGTGCGGTTGTGTTAGTCACGTCGTCCACCAAACCGGATGGGTTTTTTTTTCTGGAGCGGGCCTGCCTGATCTGAGGATCGGTTGACTTTCAAATGTTATGAGATGTCATACCACTAGTGGAAGATTTTGATGTGTCTTATGCTCTACAGAATAGAAATCATCGAATGTATGTGAATGGAACAGTCAAGCCCGGTGCATGTTTATGTGGTATAAGATTTTATTTTTTACCGTGCTGTGCAGCTGCGGGAACTGTTTTATTAAATTTTTCTAAAAATGTAATTTGTTATTTTAAATGTTAAAATAAACCTTTTGTTATTTTTAAAATGCTTTTCTCATGCTTTTACCAGACACTTAAGGCAAGGTCCACACGTTCCTCTGAATATTGTTTTGGGACTTTTCCCTAACACCCCTGACACCGTGTGAGCCACACGTTATGTCTTAAAAAAAAAGTAATCTGCAAATATTTCAAATTATGGCAACAATTATTACCAGCAAAAGTCCAGCGAAATCCATGAGAGAACACAGCTGCACCAGTAAAACGGGAGCGATGCCCGCCACTGCAATCTTTTTTCTCGGAGCCAGGAGGCCCTCATCATAAGTTTATAAGTCATACTTCAAGTAAAAGTTTTTGCACGCATATTTTCTCTTCAACTTTTTCCCAAAAGGATGCGCCTTGAGGCCATCATTGCTAATATTACGCCTACCTGATCGTCATGCCATCCAATTCATTCATCGGCTGAAGGCCTGTTTTTTGTTGTTTTTCTCTTTTCATCTCAGTATTTTTTTTTTGAACTTTTTTATTGATTTTAAGTCATGGATGATCTCTTACAGCAAAAATGGATCAATAGTTTTTTTTGCACCGCCTGAGGATGCTCAAATATAATTTGTAAAAAAAAATTGGATGTCTAACAATCTAATCTAATATAGTAATTGTGCAGGTGATCACCTATTTTTTTAACTTTATAAGAGTAAAAATGCAGCCAGTTCCTCCATAAATAAAATTTTTTGTTAAAACTTGTTAAGTTTTCTTTTCAAGATCAACACGCCATCTACAAGGGGTAAGTCGAATTTTTTTTCTTTTCATGCCAATCTGTAAATGCATTCAAGGTAGTCGTTGATCTGGGGAATTATTGTGGCACTTCGCGATTAAAAACATTATTATGTGCTACCACTATTTCGGCCTAAGCAAAATTTTCTGGGAAACTAAATTCTAAAAACATTAAATAAATGAAATCTTAATTCCAACTGGGGGGTGTAACAACACAAATTTGTGCCGCGAATAAATTTTAACTCATTTAATTGTCAACGTTGCACTGGTAACAACACAGGTTGATACCATTGTCGTTTAACAAATTAATGCTGTTGATCACAGCAGTGTTGGGATGCCATTTCTCTACCACTCAGTGTTTTCTCGCAGGGGTAACACAGCTCTTTTATTTCTGCAAAGGAAATGCTTTCCTTACTACTTTCCTCTTTTGTAGAAGAAAGTTCTTCAACCACTTCCTCTTGCTGCCACTTTAGAAAGTTAAAATTGTCAGTAAAATCTCAAAAGTATTAAAATTTAAAAACAATCCAAAACGCCAAGCAAATTATTTAAAGAAGAGTTCAAAATGAGCATAATTTCTTGATTTTTTCTTAAAATAGTCAAACTGGAAACCCAGCTGACACCAGGCGCCGCACGAATCGTGGGACAAGTACGAATAGAGAATTGAATTTTACTCTAACAAGTTGGACAAATAGCAAGTTGTACGAACAGCAAGGTGGACGAATGGCAGGGTTCCACTGTATTTTTTTTATTCTTGAATGTAATATGGGTTGTAACTTTGAAATTTCGCACAATATGCAGATTATATAAATTTCCTTAAAATTTTTACAATAAAATATTATTTTAAAAAGGTTGGAGTTATTCATAGAACCAGTCGCGTAGCTAGCACGGGTGACACCCGGGGCGGATATTGATGGTGCTCCTCTTGAAAACGGTTAAAGTAAAACAAACAAAAAAAAAAATCATGTAAATGTGGAGAATGGAGTTCAATGAAATATTTTAATGAAGAATGTTTATTTGAACTACATTACTTTTGAATAAGAAATATAAGTATACTTAGAAAAACTAACTAAGCGAGAAATGCAAACTCAGAAATTAAGTCTTCATAATTAATGATTTGCGTTGCCTCATTTTCGATTGCTAACATGGCAAGACTATTTAGTCTAGCGTTACTCATAGCCGGTCTTCTGTAAGTTTTGATTAATTTTAACTTGCTAAAGCTTCTCTCATCTGGAACAACTGATACGCAAATCGTCAGAAATAATTTCGGAGCTACCATAAGGTTTGGAAAGGATTCTGTAAAATCCCAGTCTACAATGAATTTCATAAAAGCTTTCCAATTATCAGTAACTGGAACATTAGCTACGTTCAAATGTCTCCTCAATCTTGGTATCTCGATGATAAGTTCTGCTTCTGATACTTCATAAAAACTAGTAAATTTTGATGCAGCTGATTTCAGTTTGTCAGCTTTCGCATGTCGACAAACGAAGCTATTTTTAATGGACTTTAATCAGCCTCAAAGACTGATGCGGATTCTCGTGAAAGCTGGTTCCACGAATGCATCATTTACTAAAGAAATGACTCTGGATCCTTGTTTGATAAATTTCTATGTGGGGGGGGGGGGGGGGGGTATGGCCGCAAGGGGTGTATCAGGCGTCCAAAGTGACATCAGAGGGATGTGAAGAAAAGCCTATATGTGCATTTCAATGGAAATTGCTTTAGTTTTGAGCGTTTTAGAAATCGTTAATTTCGGTTTAAAATTACAATTTTTTTATTTTACACTATTACGAATTTCTAAATCCTGATGATTTTAGCGTTTAAAAAGCCATTGGAATATGTGTTTGGAAGAAGAAACTTTGCCAAGTTGAAAGTAGCAAAGAAAAAAAGAAAGAAAAATTATCCACTTTTAGCTATTTTTTCACCCTTTTTGGAACTTTGATTTTTTTGGAGTAGGAAAGATTTTCCCCACAATCTTGGCCGGGTGTCACCCCCGAACAGGTGACATCCGGGACGGGCTGTCCCCCCCCCTTAGCTACACCACTGCATAGAACATATTCAAGCTTGATTTTTTGTCTTTCATTAGCATAGTGCAGCCCCGATTAACCATGTTCCACTTTAACTAGGGATGCACCAATATGAAAATTGGACGATTACTAATAGCTTATTCGGAAGATAATCGGGAGCATATAATGATTATTATTTTTTAATGCTATAAATTTTTCATCTCTATTCTTTTTGTTTATAATCCGCAACTTTTCATAATTTGTTAATAATTTGCTTAGTTCTGAGAACAATATATTTAGCTTCCCCCCTCTATAGATGTTTTCTTTTTTCCTCCAAACTTTATTCAAATTCAGTAAATGTAAAAATTTCAGATCCATTTTTATTGTAGAAATCAGGGAAAGAAAAATTTCTACATCTAAGTAAATGTGTGTTTACACATTTAAGTGCATCAGCTCAGCATTATGTAAAAAGTGAAAGATTATTTAGCTTAAGAAGAAATATAATACAAATATGCAAAAAACAAGTAACATCTCAATAAGATCAAACAATTATGTTTTTGCATTAAACTTAGTACTGGTATTTTATTATTCATAATAGTGTCATGTCAGTGTCAGCTGTGACTATTACTTTTTAAATATCCCATACACAGTGTTCTACTGTTTTTGTGCTCTATATTAGACGACATCTTTCGCTGTAGAAAATTAGCTATTTATTAATAAATTTATTCATAGTTTCTTGTCTTCGAAATACTAAAAGTAAATTTAATTAAAGAAGCTGATTATGGCCAAGTACTGATTACTTACAATTAATCGCTGCAACCCCAGCTTTAACAGAACACACACACCCCGTACATTTCTGATATGAAAGTTGGAAATTTAAAGATTTTTACTCCACTACTGTTTACTCCTCAATGTAATTCAAGTTGATAAGGAAGCAAGTGCAATTCTGATGACACTAAGAAAATGGCATAACTTTGCAGCAAAGCAATTATCACACCATTCACAAAAAAACTGTCAGCAACTTTTTAAAACAATGTATCCTCCATTTCAAACAATCATTAAAAATGTACATAATAAATAGTGCAAGTGTAAAAATTAATATACCAACTGTGTAAATTTATAGTTCATCTACTTAATTAGTGAGGATTTAGGAAAATTATGATTATACAAGTTTTTTGCTTATCCATGGTGAGCTTCGTCTTCATGAACTCTGACAAAATTGAAGCTTTACTGCTTCAAAATGTAATTCAAAATGTAAATGATAATTACAAATGAAAAGTAGTAGTCAATAATTTTCTAAGATAACAAAATATTTAGAAAGGAATTGTAGCGTTTCCTTGAAGAAATTTGAAGTCTAAATTTACAAATATACATAGCTGTAGCTTACAGGTCTTCCCCTCCCCTCCCTCATTTTAGCACTGAAAAAAAAAAAAAAAAAAAAAAAATCAAGCTTTCTTTATATAATGTTCAGATTATACATAAATTCTAAGAAAAAAGATTTAGCAATTAAATAAGTTGCTTGTACTGAATGCATTACATGCACATTTTAGATAAGAACATTTTTATTACTACCTTGCACTCCACCGAAGAACACAATTCCACTTCTTCATCTTTATCATTTAAAACCCTAGAAAATGAAATCCAGAAATTATGAAAGTCAAATTCATTACAATTTATAAATGATAATTTTATCACACCAACTGATTTTTAATCAAAAACTATTACATGTGTTAATGTTGTTCTACAAAATACTGGTTTGTGATAAAATTACAAGATTAGTAAAAGAATCTAAATTGTCCCATCCACCCTTAATTCAGGAATAAATAGGTCTTTTAAAGGGATGGATGGGATAGCTATATGTTTTACAATCCAAATACAATTGAATTATTGTGACCAACTCTGCCTATAACATCAAGCAATTCCAATCCCTTGAATTAAATTATAACTTTCTGACGACCACACTAATGTAAAATATTTATAGATTCAAAAAACTGTTTTAGAATTATTTAATTTGAAAGTAAACAAATTTATTTTCCCTCGGTTTGCACTCCCCAGGGCTCAATTTTAAATGCATCAATAGGATTTTTGGAATGCAAAGAGGTAGGTAGATCTGTATATTAACGCCTAATTGAGCCTTTTTCTTGAAATAAGAATTCTTCCAGTTGAAAAAATCCAATTTAAACTTCAAAACTGCAACTTTTTAATACTGGGTCGGCAGCTGCCTGAACCCGTAATGTCTATAAGGAATTAATTAAAAGTTTAAAAAAAAAAAAAAGACATTTTAAAACAAGATCATTTGATCACAAAGAAAATTTTTTTTAAATATGCATAAAGAAATTTTTTACAATCGCTTCAGTTTTACCAAGCAGTAGAAATGTAATGAGCTTGAGCCTTCTGTTTGCGCTCCCCAGGGCTCGATTTTAAACAAATCAATACAATTTTTGGAATGCAAAGAGAAAGTCTAACAGAGACTAATTTATATTTTTGACCAACAGAGACCTTTTTTCAAAATTTGATTTCTCTTGATGTACACTTACGGTACACTTACGTTAGTAAAGTAATGATGTTTGTAATAAATCATGTACTCACTATTAGATTTTTATTCTAATTGAACAATTGTTAAAAAATTATAAAGTTTCCTTTTACTAGGAAACAAAGTAGTACTTGAAGTTTATAAATATGAACCTCAAAGAATATAACTGAATCAATGACTTACATATGAGGTAGAATTTTCAATGGCTGACCTGCTTTGTTGAGCTGCAGAAAGATGGGAAAAATTAGTATTAAAGAAAAATGAACCAAAAGAATATATTAATTTTTTTGTTAAATACATGAGAGGGTTATGGGGGTCATGCCCCCCTAAACCATTGACAAAAATTTGTAATGTGGAAGACATGCTATGAAATTAATAAGTAAAATTTGAAAATACAGTCAAACCCCGTTAACGCGAACTCGCTTAACGCGAAATGAATGCCATTCCCCGTCAGATAATCTAAGAACTAGTGCTAAATTAATCGTTTAAGACGAAATTGATTTGAACAAAATTCCGCTTAAGACGAAAAACAAAATTTTTCAGTTGACAAAAAAATAAAAGAAAAGAAAAGTGAAAAAACATTCTTTGACATGAAATTTTCTTGGAGCTTAGGAAGCTTGAAAATTCTGTTGCACTTATTAACTTCTAGGAATTCTAAGAAAATAGTGAAACAGGTAAACTGCCTGCAGCTCACACGCTAATCCTTTTTCTGAAAGACACTGTACAAGCGTGTTAGTGCAGATCAGTGCCAGGAATGAATTGACAAGGGACACCTCTATTAATGGGCATAGATAAGCAATGGACACTTCCATTAGGGGACAATGGGGCAGAGTTTTAAAAGTGTGTGGGTCAGGAAGACTTAACAGCCACCTGGTTTTCAAGAGGGGGAGTGTCAATCAAGCATTCTATTCTTCGTTTTCGTTCATTTTACTCGTTTAACATGGTGCTAAACTCTCAATCTATTTCTTGGAAATGAGTTATAAAAAGAACAACTTTGATTAGATGCAGAGTAAACGCTGAAGGAAATTTTAGTTTTCAGTTAGTCCTGTGCGGGGTGCAGTTGATTTTTTCGCATTCGTAATAATGAATCGTAAACAACAATCTTTGACTTTAGAAACGAAGCAAAAGATCTTAAATGAAGTTGAAGATAAATTATTGAAGAAGATAGAGATTGCTGCAAAATATGGAATTGCTAACAGCACTTTATCCACGATCATTAAAAATAAAAATAAGATTGAAGCAGCCTATGCTGTGAATCAGTTTAAGCCAGTAAAGAAGAGAATGAGAACCGGGAAAAATGAAGATGTGGAAGTGGCCCTTTTAGGCTGGATCAAAGAGGACAGGAATCAAAACATCATTTTAACAGGGGTGATTTTGCAAGAAAAAGCCAAGTTCTTTGGAGAGGCAGGCTCTTGGTGTCAGCGATTCCGTTTTCTCAAATGGTTGGCTCTCTAGATTTAAAGAGCGTCATGGGATTGTTTGCAAAAAAATCTGCGGTGAAGAAGCAGCTGTTGATCCGAAAACAGTAAATTCGTTTTTCGCTGAAAAATGGCTAGCCCTAAAAGAAGAGTTTTCCCCATGAGACATTTTTAATGCAGATGAAACGGGACTTTTTTTCAAGGCACATCCTTCCCGTACGTTGACCATGAAAGGGGAAAAGGGCTCCTGTGGAAAATGCACTAAAGAAAGAATAACTGTTACGGTAGCCTGCAACATGGAAGGCAGTGAAAAAATTCCACTCGTCATAGGAAAATCTGCTAAGCCCCGTTGCTTCAAGAAAGTACGAACTTTACCTGTAGACTACGCATTCAGCAAAAAAACTTGGATGAACAGTGGCATTTTTACTAAGTGGCTGACAAATTTAGATTTGAAATTTCATCGTGAAAAGAGGAAAATTTGCCTCATTCTAGACAACTGTGCTGCCCATCTAGAAGTTAAAGGACTCAAAGCTATAAAGTGTGTGTTTCTACCGCCCAATACTACAGTGAAAATTCAGCCTTGCGACCAAGGGATTATCAAATGTTTAAAAATGCCCTATCGTAGAGAAATGGTCCGCAAAGCTATTGAGTGTTTTGACAATAAAAGGGAATTTTGTATCTATGAAGGTTCATAAGCTAAACTGGACCTAACAAAAAATGTTGACTAATTATGTTGCCTTCTACTTATCAAGAAAGGGGTGCTTAATCAGTTGTTTTTCCCATTACACCAATTAATTGCTCCACTCCACATTTTCGTGAATTTCAGAAAAATTTAGGGAGGCCCTTATTTGGCATTCCGAAAAATAAAGGGAAAACAACTTTGTGAATGTTACAATCAAGGGAACATAAGTGCCGTGTGATTGTCAGCCATGGCAAAAAGGGAAAAGAAGTGAAATCGGTGATTTCATAAAATGAATAAGTGCATTGGGATTTGATGGGGAGTGTACCTTTTTTGTTCATCAGCACAGCACTCCTAGCACACACATGCGTACTTCCTCAATCTTCACTGTTAGTTGCGTAGATTTTTGTTTTGCTGGATTTTGAAACCACCTTCTCGCTATAGTTGAAAATCTTGCTTATTTCCAATGAACACCAAAAGTATTGTAGCGTTAATTTAGCTTTACGTACGCAACTCAGCACTTCAAAACACTGTAATTCCAAGTTATGTCGGGTATAAAAACACGGGGTAACCCCGGAAAAGTTTCACCCCTGTAGCCAGAAGGGTAAATAGATTTTACAACATTATCACTTACAAGACTGCTTTGGTAATCCCTTCGCTATGGTATAAACAATGCTCAGCGCATTAGTTATAATTTTGCATTTAAATAAAAGTTTATAAGGCACTGGCAGCATAAGGATATTAAGGCCTTATTCATGGCGGATTCAGCGATTTTTACTAATCCCAAGCACTTTTGAGAAAAATATTGTACCAGAGGCTTGAACATGCCCTCTCCCTAAAATGTTATTCTGTATCTACCACTGGTTGCATGTAGATGCAGACTAAGAAGTTCAAACTGATCAACTAAAGTGTTGAAAGTTTGAATATACTAAATGCTCTAAATAATTAAATAATTTTTTTAAACACATATAAGGTACCTAGAAACAAAGGAATGTAAGTGATAAAATTGAAAATATAGAAATAACTAGTGAAAATGATATGGAAAGCACAATTCTATAATGTAGCAAGAGATGTTAGTGGTAACCCTAACAGATACTGCTCTTCAATGTGGTTTAGAAAAAATTTAATATTACAGCTCCCATCCATATGATGCAACCTTTGAACAAATTTTATTGAGAATCTTTCTTACATTTCTTTGTACCTCACGCTGCATTACATTATCTCCCAAAAGCACTATTTATAAAATTATGCTTTTGTAATATAATTATTGCTAAATAGAATAACAAATTTTTCTAGTGATTTTAATATAAAAACTTCAGGCTTCCAAGAAATTTTTTTAAATAATTAGAAGAAACAGCCTTCCAGCAAACCAGTCTAAATATATTTAGGTTGTTCAATGGGGTTTCTTTTTGACAGGGGGGTAACAAAAATTAGAGGTGGAGGTATGCAGAAAGATTTAAAATACAATTTCCAAAAAAAAAAAAAAAAATTCAAAAAATTCAAAAATTTCAAAATTTTTTCATATCAATTTGTATGCTAAAATTTTAAAATTACCATTTCTAAGTATTTAGGATGAGTAAGAACAGTTTTTCCAAAATCAACTGATCCATAAACAACAGAATGCTCTTGCTCACGTTCCAAAATACCTGAAACATTAAACAAGAATACAGCGTTAAAGATGAATATGCCAAACAAAATAAGAAAATACAGTAAAGCACCGTTCATGACCGAGCAAAAAAACTTATAAATGAAAAAACGAATAACTGAAAAGCACAAAATAAAACAAACATTTTCGTAATAGAAAACAAAACAGTAACTTAAAATATTATGAAAAATAAATGATGAATATTTTTAATAACACATAACTAAGCATATAATACATACATAATAAAATGAAATGATGTCTAGTATTCCTGAATTGAATTACAATCACTACGTTTCATATTCATGCAGTATGCACAAAATATTTTATTATTTTGGGTTGTAGAGCTTTTTTGGAATGCACGGAAAAAAGGTCCTCGTTCACAGTTATAAGTGCCATTGTCATTTAAATCACTACCAAAGAGATATTCTTGCATGATATTAAAACCCTCCAAAGCTTGCTGAAAACTTGGCTGTGGCTTTTCAGTGCAGTTATCCTCTTCTTCACTGCTAGTTTCTTCATTTGTGACCATTTCATCAACTGTTAGAAGCGAACATGTTGTAAGTTCCGAATCACACTTCACAAGTTCTTCAAATGTAGTAATGTCACTTAAATTTGACCAGTTTTCAGGTGGATCAAAATGTTCAGGTTTGACGTTTTCATTAGGAATGACATCTACTGAAGTGAAAAACCCACCAAGGGTAAAGCAGTTTCTTATTGTTTTCGGGGAAAACATTTTCCCAAGCCATCCTTATGAAATTCATAGCTTGCAAGATATCATGCTCATTTTTCCGAATTCTTCATTGTCTAAAGTAGCAATAGCTGTTTGCACTAAAAGTTTCCGATAATGTTGTTTAAGGGATTTTTGGAGGGGGAGCTACTTTTTTTAGAAAATCTGTATTAGGTGGACGTAGCCGAAGCAAAGAAATTTGTTGCTCTCCAGTACTCCATTTTTTTCCACTTTTTACTTTTTTATCACATTAAGAGAATAATAAATTTAAAAAAATTATATAAAATATTATCCATCAAAATTACTAGGAGCATGAAGCAAAGAAACTCAAAATCCCTGCTAAAACTTTTTTTTTTGATAGCGTCAGGCATTTGGAGTTGCATCAAACCAAACAGACTAAACAGAAAAAAAAAAAAAACTATGAGATAAGAAGTGCACGCTTGTGCCCATCCACGTACCTATCACCCCTTTCTGGAGTGGAACCGCGCGACCTTGCTAGGTCTGCGAAACAAAAATGAACAGTATATGTAAATACGAGATCAAATGCAAAAAATCAAATAAAACTACTTACCAGGAATGATAGATTGAGCAGTAACTCGATAGCCTCTATAATCAATGACTACAGTTCCCAAGGTGTATAATCCGTCAATATCAACAGCATTATAAGCCTTTACTCCTTGAAGGTCGTTATTCTAAAATACAAAATAAACTTATTCAAAATTTATAATAAAACAATATAATGAAAACATGTAGGCAGAATCCCTTTCATGAGGTTCAGTTTCTGTGAATCTTAAAATGCTTTCTGTGAAAAATAAAAATTTAAAACTATTTTCATATATATACATACATATATATTTATATATATATAAAGTAAAAGCTCATCTAACACACATCAAGTAACCAGAAAACTCAACTATCTGGAATTTCTCTGGATCCTCTTCATTTGCAACTCCAGAAAAAAAAGGTGGAAGGGAAGATAATTTCCCTCTTGAACAAACAACTTTGGAAAAGAAAAAAAAAAAAAAAAAGAAACACTTTCAAGATACATCCAAATATCCTTATGAAAATAGTTTGGCAAAGAAAATTTGGCTAGATCCTCAATTCAAAGTGTTTCTTTAAGTCCACTCTCTTCACCATAGTTCACGTACCAATTAAATAGAAACATTTTAAACAACTTAAATGCTTAACCTTAACTTAATAGAAATAATAGAAACTTAACCTCATGACTACAATTAGGCCATATGCACTACAATCAGGCAAACTTCAGAGCCTAATTGTGATGAATCCTGGATCAGAATAAATCCCTTACACTTCAGTCTAGCTGCAATTAACAGCCTAATTATGAGCATAGTAATAATAATGGCTCCAGAAAGTTGTCTGGAACCATTAGCAGGGTTCGTACTGTTTTGGCAAAACAAAATATAAGAACTTTCTAAGGACTTTTTAGGGACCTACAAAAATTTTTAAGGACCTCGCAAATTTTTCGAAATATACAAATTATGTTTATTTCAGAAGGAAGCATTTTTGAAGAGGAAATTGATTTAATATCGTGTTTTTATTAGGAACACATCACAAACACTTTTTTGGAGCTCTCTTTGACTTGTTGCTTTTCTAATGTCCAATACAGTCAGGAAGTTAAATAATTATTGGAGCGAGGAAGAAGCACACAACACAAGCATCAATCATATATAAGTAAATTATCATGATATGAAAAATTATCAAAAATGGTTAGTGTTATAAAATACAAGTTAAATGAAAAAAAAACAATTTAAATAAAAAAGTTAAAGAAAACGCTGCACTTTGTCCTGAGAATTTTTGTTTTATTTAGATTTTTTTCCGTTTTACTTAACTTATGTTGACAGCATCGCAATTTAGGCTTACTTAAATTTTATCTCTGGCATAAATATTTTTTTAAAATTATGCTTACAAAAATTCAGAAAAAACTTCTTCAACTTGAGAAAAATATTTCATTTCGGAAACAACATAAAAAGAAAAAATGGCGCTAATTCGCTTAAAACTTTGTACATTACCCTCAAATGGTAACTATCAAAATTTAACTAAACTAAAGTTATGAAAAATTGAACACATTTTTTAAATAAAAAATAAAACAAGCAGACTACAGGCTGATATTTTTAAATAATTAATATATTTACAGGATGCAAAAAGATAGAAATCTCAAAATCTGCGTGCAATTTTCGGCGAAGCACGTGCTAGATGTTAGCAAGTTTCCAGAAAATAGGTTTTTACACTTTTGCGTTATAAGTTATGTAATGTATGCGTAGGTATGTATGCGTTACAATTCCTGTAAATTATTACATCTCTTTTTAAAAAGTTCCTTAAAATGTTTTCTTGTTTTGTAGTACAATCCCTTTATATAAAAATACTTGTACATCAGCTTGAAAAATCTGATCTTTTTGCAAAAAATCAAATTTTTGAAGTTCACAAATAAAGTCAGAAAAACTAGGAGAAAACGGAGCATTTGGCAACTACGGTGTATAGGTTTAAATTTAATTTTTTTTAAAAATTTTTTTTACAAATGTTTGAATTCCCCCCCCCCCCCCTAAAATTAAAAAAAAGTTTTAAAAGCAATATTTATTTACTGATTACTTGTTAAGAGCTGCTCCTACTTGCTTTATTGATAACTGTTCAGAATGTATTTAGATTTAGGAACAATTTTCATGAAAAAAAAATTTGTTTACTTTGTAACTAAACTAAATAAATAGTATCGAATCCCAAATTTGAAATCCCAAAATTCGGCCCTTTTTCAAAAATACCCGATTTTTTGTTGTTGTAAAATCAGAAAAAATATTAATTTAAGAAACTGTTAAATCATTAAATATCAGTAAATTTTGATTCAAATAGAAATAATCTTGTAGATATATTTCTTACATGAGCTAAACAGGAAACCAAGATAGAATAAGAAAACCCAACCATGTTAAAAAATGAAATCGGTTCTTTAAGCCCACCGCGCACCTTTCCCTAATTTTTTTCCCCACTCGAGTCCTTAAAAGTCCGCTTTTCAAATTTTATTCCTTTTTCTTTTCTTTTTTTAAAGCAAAATGAGGGAACTTGTGTAATTTGTTTTTTCTGTGGTCTTAAATGGTGCCCAGTCACCGGGCACCATTGCATTTGTACAAATGCTTGGTGTTTTACGTCGACTTGTCTACTAATATTTTTCGTTTTTTTAAGATGTAGCTTGATTTTCTTTATCATACAATTGCAGGAGATAGAAAATTGGGAGCGGCGGTGGGGGGGGGGGGGGGGGGGGGGTACAAGTTTATTTTAACTGAATTGGGTGTTGTAATTTGAAGCATTTTATCAAAATCCATGAACATTTTTTTTTTTGTAAAAATATATAACACATCAATTTAGTTACACCTTTTAACAAAAAAAAAGTTACTTATTTATGTACCAGTTGAGAAAGCACTGCAATTTGAAGTCAAAATGCGTTGATGTTTATGTAAATCCGCCATTTTTGGTCCTGTCAATCCCTCATTCGGGGTCTGTCCGAAAGCCGCGATAGTACCGACCCCGAGCAAACCAAATTGGAGGTTCGATTAAGTAGTTGAAATGAAAGAAGTTAGATTTTTGTGAAAAATACAAAAGATTGCAAAACAAATGAAGCGCATGGGTAACTTCTATTTTTAACAAAAAAAAAAAAAATAATAATAATAAGCACCTGGAATAAAAAATAAGGACTATTTAAGGACTTTTTAAGGCCTTAAAAATGAAAATGAACGTTAAGGACTTTCTAAGGACCTTTAAGGACTGTACGAACCCTGATTAGGCTGTGATTGTAAACATATGTTTATTTTTCTGAACACAGCAATAGTTTAAGAACACAAAATAGTTTAAATCACTTTATATAATATCAGAAAATTTACAATGCTTATTTTTGATAAGTTACTTTTATCCTACTTGATGCGAAAAGGCAACGATAACAATAAAAGTTAAAATATGTAGCAACATTTTAACATGCATAAAATTCTAAGAAAAGTAAAGACTTGAATGAAGAAAAGAAAAATGAATTTTAACTAATTTATAGAAAAATTTTTATATTTACATGTTCAAAAAAGAAAACAAATAAATAAATATTTAAGCACTTACAGGAGCACTGTAAGCCGCAGCATCACCACCAACTTCTTTATAGTGATCCCGTACATCAAACCCAAGACTAAAGAATATGTTATTCCATATGAACATCTGCATCCTGGAGAAAAAGGAAGAGCTTACAAAACAAGGTTTATCACTAAGAAAAAAAGTAGGTGATATAATCCCAAAATTTTTCCAAAATCCGAACGAAAATCATCAAGTATATCTATCAACTATGATCCAGAAGTGTAGGCGGCACAGGGCACCTCCCAACTTGCTGAACACTTAATCTTTAGATAAATGATATTAATAAATTAAAATAGTCACATCAATTTTTTCCAAAATTCGAGCAAAAATCATTAAGTAAGGGAATGTGGGACAAAGGTGAAATGACAAGATATTTACTCTGTTTGCAGCGCCACCAGTTCAATAACATTTTCCATATGTTACATAACATGTGGTTGATTCCACTTTAAACATAGTTGTCTCAAAAGATAAATGTATATTGTAATACAAGCCTTTTTCAAAAGTGGACGCTCATATTGTAATATTTTGTTATAGGTAAAAAATATCTTTTGTTGTTATATAATCATAAAGTTTCTATTATTAATATTTGAAATATTAATTAGGACCTACTGATGTCCACTAGTGTTAATTTATTTATTAGCTTTATTTTGATTTCAAATGCTGAGTTAAATTTGTAAAAAAAAAAAGACAGTTTGTCTTCACATTGGTCGGCGCAGTCACATGATCTCTTGCGCTCGCTTGCAAGCGAAAGTTTTTGTCACCCGGGATTGTTGCGAGGCAAAGGTGTTGATTGCAGCTGTGGCTCACCAAGGAGCATGTCTGTGGCCATCCAATGTCTCCTAGCCGCCATCCTGAAGCTCCCAGCGAAAATAGCTAGCCGATTCCATCCAGCACACGGGAGTATAAGCGTATTTGGAAACGGCACTCTTGCCGACAATACTGCTAATGTAAATGAACTAACTTATCATTTTTGATTGATTGAGGTTTGTGCACCCACGGATTTCCCTTTGTATTAAAGAAAGAAGAAGTGGTGCAAGCCAATGGTTCGTCATGTTCTACGATATGTACGTGCTGAATTTGAGTTCCCATCCTAGCTTCTCCACTGCCCTTTTTCATTTTTGTGTGCAGACTAACTTGTGAGATTAATGGGAAGAATGTTAGATCAACAAGGACCTATTTTGAATCTCTGTATCTGTTGTTGTGTGTTAATTTTTTATGAGGAGTTCCCTATCTACCCTCATGTCTAACAGAAGTATAAAGAAAAGCCTAATGTCATAATTTCGGTTCCAACTTGCATTTTCTTGTCCAAGGTAAGCTGTTCCATATATTTTTTTTTACAGGATGGCAAGAGTTCAAGCTTGGCATTATGTTTGCAGATCGCATTGTTCTGAACATTTAGCGATCTGTGGTTCATGATTTTTAGAATACGAATTTTGGGGTGGGTCTTTCTAAATCATTTTTTTGGGGGGCCTAAATGATAAGTTTACCATAACGAAAGAAAGCATTGTGACTAGGGATGTAACGAATAATCGGCCACTATTCGGTATTTGGCCCTTTGGCCAAATACTCGGC
The DNA here is from genome assembly GCA_038502835.1 of Octonoba sinensis. Classification (NCBI taxonomy): domain Eukaryota; kingdom Metazoa; phylum Arthropoda; class Arachnida; order Araneae; family Uloboridae; genus Octonoba; species Octonoba sinensis. Next base: position 118,811,872 of record CM076601.1, on the reverse strand, counting down.
CTGGTCGAATAGTCATTTCATCACCCAGCCGAATATTTGGCCTAGCTGAATATTGATGGATTATTCGGCCGATAGTTCTGCTGCAGTAGAAATGTAAAAAATAAAGAAATTAGTAGATTTTAAACATTTAAAATTGTATTATAATTATCGCATAAGAGTACATTTGTATATAGTTTTAATAAATAAAACTAATTTAGAAAAAAAAAACTACTTTTTTTAAACCTTGTTTTAGGCTTGACAGAGCAAAAACAGATTTTAAAGTTGTAATATTGTATTTTATATTTAGCATTTGCTCCCAAAAGCTGGCAATAGTTAATTATGATGGAGAATATGAGAAACTTATTTTATTATTAATTAACAAAGTGGAAGTCAGACTTTGTTTGGGTAGACTGATTTATTATGAATATTGGGTAAGAGAAAAATGTGAAAAATCTAGAATATATCATGAATATTTAGGTAACATAAGATATTGGGGTTTTTGAAAATAAAAATATATTCTAGTTAAGTGTTAAATTGTAATAGATCTTTTAAAAATAGGTGTGTAAAAATCCCCATAAGATAGAAATATCAACTTTTATGACTTTTAAAATATCTTCATAAAATAGTTTTGAGCAAGGTAAAAGTTCACTAAGCAATAACAGTTCTTTCATTTGAATTAAATAATTGGTAAAATAATGCTAATGCTTACTACCATAAAACCTGTCATTTCTATTCCACTTATGGGTGAAATTCTTAGTTTTATTACATTTAAAACAATAGAGAAAATAGAATTATTTTAAATAGTTTTAAATTCTTAACGAACATAATTAAATCATACATCATAGATTATGTGTAATTGGTGTTGGACTTTGTGAATAATTTTAAATTTGACAAATGCTTTCTATTAAAACAATTTTCTAGGAATTTTAATATTCGGCCGCCGAATGTTCGGTATTTGGCCTATTCAGCATAGAAAAAATGGCAGAATATTCGGTACTCGGCCAAATTACTATTCATTACATCCTTAATCGTGACACAGGCTAAGATCCACTCTGGGTTGAAATGCCAATGGAGAAAATTTACATGTCTTTTATTTTTAATATAGCTCCAAACAAAACATTTCTATGAAGTATTGCCACCCATAAACTTCTTTTCCCAAAAAGAGACAATACTAAAATACATCTATGCTACATAAATGTTCATCATAATTTTTAAAAATGGGCTGCTTCTTTTGAATGAGCAAAACATGCCTGAAGTAACAATAATGGAGTAGGGAAAAAAAAGGAATTAGCACAGAATATTACATAGAATATATCACATAGAGTCTACTCCACCTTTTGAGAAGGCTCCTTAGAATTATTCAAAAAGGCAAAGGCACTAAAAATATTAACCTTTTAATGTCCTAAAGTGCACTCAACATTTAAAGGGAAGGGCAATTATACGCCATGACTTTAAGAATATTATGCATTTTTATGAAAATGTGTACACACTTTGTTATTCTTTTTATATAATATAATTTAGCATATGTACCCGTTGAATTAAGAGGTAACAAAATACACAGAACTCCCTATTAAATTGGCCAAAAGTTTTCAAAAGCGGCCTTATAAAAAAGGTTCAACTGCAAATGCAATGAAAATAAGCAACTTACTTTGTTTCTTCACCAGGATTTAATGCCATTACATTTCCATCAACAACAGCCATTGCACCTCTGGTTGCAGCAGTAACAAAATCACTGTGCACTTTAAAAATAGCTCTCTCACGAATCAATCTTTCAGGTAAAGTTTTTCTAGGTAGCTCTCGGGTAGTTTGAAGTTCTTCATTCCAGTCTCGAGTCTGACCAGGTATGTGTTCTTCATAACCCAGTTTTGCAGAAAAAGCTAGTGAAATTGAAAATATTTATAATTAGTGTACAACTCAGACTTCAAAGTCTTTCAAAAATAGAGAATATAAAATACTTAAACTGCTTAAAGTTATTTTCTTCTAGTTATAAAATCCTATCACAACATATTTTTTTGAAAATTATTTTCAGTTAAATCTACAGAAATAATTTACAAAGAAAATTTCTACAAAGTAATGTTAATAACAGGGAACCAAAGTGGGTTTTTGAAAAAGAAAAAAAAAAAGAAAAAAAAAATAGTAGTTTGAATATATAAGAGAATAGAGAAATAAAAACAACCTAGATTAGAAACATAAAAAAGTGGCATGTGATGAAATTTTCGGAAAAAAGAAACTCTTAGGAAACATTCTTCGTATTAAGTAAACTCTGGTGTTGCTGTTTAATTATTTTGCAAAGTTAATGCATCTGTCTAGTATTAAACATGGTGAATGTAATTGACACAATATTACAGGATATTTTTTAAAAAAGAAAATAAATCAATTATATTAAAAGAACCAAAATTTTAGAGACGAAACATAAAAAGCGTAAGTGCCCCTTAGGATTGCTCTTTGCTCAATTAAAATTAATGGATCACATTACACAAAATCCATGCAACTAACTCTCTATGATCACTAACAGATTTGTCCTGTACTTAAATTACAGGACAATATAGGACATTTTTTAAACTTTTTCAAAAATATAGGAAGTAATGGAAATATAGTATGGGTCTGCGGCCCTTGCAAAATATCGTCTGCCTGAGTTTCACAATTGAAACTAATGTACTGGTGTGTTGTTGTCGTATCATTATTGTTCATCTGACACAGTGGTACTGTCATATCGAAATTGCACAATATTGTCGCTTGTGTGAGTTGTCCAATTCAACCTAATTTACTACTGCATTGGAACTGTTGTATCAGATTGTTCATGTGCATTGAGCCTAAGCCCCCACCATATGCACAACTTTCACAATTAAATTACATCGCTTGACTGATATGCAGGAGTGTCACTCTTCAAAAATTTTTAGACTGAACTTTTCACCATGCACATAATAGCCAAATCACTTAATTTTTTTTACAAATATGCGGATTTTTTAAAGATATACACATATTTGAATGTACCAATATTTTCTTCAAGAAAGCCGAAAATTCTTGCTTTCTGATGTAAAAATATCATTCAATATATTTAACCAAACATTTTCACAGGGAAATAAAAAGAAGCGCACAATATATCTTAATCTTTCGGCAGTGATGCCGCTAGACTTCGAAAATTGGAGCTATAAAATTCTGACAGTTGAAGGGGGTCCAGTTGAAGGGGGGATTCTCCCCTGGGAAAATTTTGAAAACTATATGCAAAATAGTGCATTTTGAGACCTTTGGAGACACGTTTGGGATTGCAGAAGTATTAGAAAAAAAAAAGGAAAACAGAAACATTTTAAAAATTTAAACGCTTTTACTCATAAAAATGCAGTACAAAATTGGCATTTTTCTTGTATCTAAGGGGCAGGACACCACATTTTTTCTAACGCTCATATCGAAGAGCCCTGTGTCTGCCTTCTCGAACGACACTTACAAGCTCGCCCCTCTCTTCTCAAAAGGATGCTTTGAAAATTTGTAAAAGAAAAACTATTGGTACCATTTGAGCATAGCATACGGTATTTCATGATTACAAGGGGGGAGGGACCTTGACTTTTTAAAATTTAAATTCTAAAATTTTGACAATGCGAAATTTTCTGCCCCCCACTTAAAATTTTAGAGTTTCTAACAGTCAATACAAATAAATAATTATATGCATTGGTTTCAATCGTTAGCAAAATAGCTGATTAATCATCAAATCGGAGCGCCGAACTAGATTTTAATTTTCTCCCAAAAGCTAAATTCTCTTAATTATTTTTCTTTTCTTCCTTGCCTTTTTTTTAATTTTGTGCATCACAGCTGATTTTGCCGCCCCCCAAAAGTGCCGCCCGGGGGGCGGGCCCTGGCTTGCTCCGCCCTAGATCCGGCACGGCATATCATGGTTTTAAAGATATCAGGGGTGGTAGCAGTAAAGATTTGCATTTCCGGAAATTTCAAGAAAAAAAAATTCCTGAACAGATTCTTTTTAATAGGTACTGAAGTACTGTAATGTCCGACATATAAGACAAAATGCGATTGTACTTTTAAGGTTGTACTTTATGAAAAATACTGGTATCAAACAGAAATGGATAAAACTACTTATTTTAACTAGGGGTCGCAATAGGACAAACAGAAAAATAGTTTTAAAAAATCGTGTACTATTTTAATAAAATGTGTGGATTATTAAACGAAATAATGCAATAACATCTAAATAATCATCAGAATGTTAAAGAAACATTATTAAAATTATTTACATACATTTAATACATGTATTTAGCCTACTTTAGTTTATTATTTCCTGCATAATTCATGGCTTTTGCTGCTTCATTATCTTGCATAATTTTTCGTTTTAATACTGCTTGCAGTCTTTTGTGTCTTTCATCTTCTAGGCGAAAAGTGCAGAAACGACAAAATTCAGATTCGCGAATTTTGCGTAATTGATCGAGTGGAGCTTGTTTTAACAAAAATAAATTAAATGTAATATTGCAAGAAATTAAAGTGCAGAAACTTATTTTTATTAATTCAGAATAAAAGCAACAATTAACAAGAGACATAACTGCAAAAACAAACCCTTTAGAAAAATCGCAATCGCAAATTGAAACTATACATTTCTGATTGTCATTGCATTTCATTTCCCTTCATTTTAAATAATTTGTGTCTAAAAATCCGCAGCAAAAACGTTAACGATATTTCTCCGAAAGTATGGAGGTCTACTTGCACGAGGGTTTCCGTTTATTTGTCTGAAAGTTGGAGGTTCGGCTTACATGCGAATCTACTTATACGCAAGTACAAACGGTAAAATTTTGATAAAAATAAGAATTTTTTATTTGTTAACTTCTTAATTAAACCTACAAAATAAGTGAAATGAGAAAAATGATTCCCATAAAGGATGCAGAATTATTAATACCTCCAACAGAAGAACATTTCAAGGGTGTGACTAGAACCACTTGCACACTGTTTCTGAGACAAATAAAGGAATTCATTTCTCTTACTTTCAACTTATAACATGAGGAAATATCAAGATCTCCTGAGTCATTTACATAACAAAGAAATCATTTTATTTACTCAGAATTTAGTGAACCAGGCGATAATAACATTTTTTTTTCTTTTTTTTTTTTGAGTCATTAAAAGAATTGCATACTATGCAAAATGGACGAATCTCAGACCTGGCTTCAGGGATTTCATCATGACAAGTTTAACTCTATTTTTCTTTGTTGCCTCAACTTAGAGTGAGCATAAAAAATATTTCACTGATTAAGAGTTGATTACCATTTCCTCGATTTGACAGCAAGATGGTGATTAACCTTGCAAAGGAGGTACAATACTTAGAAGAGAGAGAAGGAATGTATGAAACATTAGCTTAGTTTAGGAAGACTAAACATTTCATGATAACACCTATTTAGCAAGCTATTTTTGTGAAAATATATATACTCATTTGGAAAAGGTTAACTTTTAAAGAGTTGATATGTTATTAAAGTGTTGATAAAAGTGTTTTTATTAAAAATAAATAGCAAATATTTCAACTTAAGTCTAAAATATAATTTAAAAAAAGATCTGGAAAATGTCAAGAAACTATGTCTTTTACATTACAGAGAAACTAATAAATGCTATTAATCATACAAATCTTGCAATTATGTAAAATATATATCGGGGAGTGGGGAGATATTTGTACATGAATATGAAGTAAAACTTTAAATAAATAAAAATATAATTACCATCTTCTGCTCGAATGGAATCAATTGAATGTTCTAAATTCGGAGCTGCCCATGTATATATTTGATAAGGTGTTGCAACTCTTTCAAATGGATGCCGTTGTGTTCGTTTCTTTTGAATTATGGAAAAATTTCTTTTAAAAGTAGGACTAACCTGCACAAAAAAAGAATTTCTTCATGAATAGGACAAATAAATATGTTATTCTGTGATAAAATTATAGCACAAGGGAAACTAGTATCTTTACCAGTTGGACTATGTAAATTTGGCATAATGACCAAAATGCATAAATTCTTGATTAAATATAGAGCTACAGATTTAAATCAAAACTGATTGAACACAATATTTAGATATTCAAAACTAAAAAGATTACATGTACAATGATAATTTTTTTAGTACAATAAATGCAAGACAAAATCTCCTTTTACTAGATTGATCAAAATTTCAAATATTTTGTTTTAGTTTTCTCTTAATTCCAATATTTTATTTCAGTACTGCATGTATCAGTTCATTTATTTATTCACCTTAAATAAAAACACTACAAATTTATGAATATGGAATTCTTATGAAAGGTACAAAAATACATTTGTACTGCCCTCGGTGAAAGGTTTTTTTACAAAACTTCTATCTTAGCTTTTTTATATCAGAAAAATGAAAATTGCGGATTACAAAAAGTGATATGCAATTTGCCGAGACCATAATTTTTTAAATATAGAAACAATAATACATATTTTCATTACACACATCAAATTTAAAAACTACATTGTACTCATACATTAAATAATATTGTCATACCTGACCAAGTAGGTCTACCAAAGAATGATACACAAGTTTAGGATTGGCAGGCTTTGGATTAAATTCTTCATCTGTAGTTCTGCATATACACAAAATTAAATTACTTAAGAAATTTCTAGTCAAAGCAAAAGAGGGGAAAATCTAAAGAATAAATAGGAAAAAATGAAGGATAACTTTTGATCTAAGAATTGGGAGACAGATCCAAATTCTGAGATGGCAAGTATGACTATTAATCTACAATAGACTATGAATAAATCATAGGTGATTCTGAGCAACATAAAATTTTCTGAACTTGAAAAATTTTTTTTGGAAAAGTATGCATTAGGATTTTAAAATAAAAATCATGTAATTAGGTGACTATTTAAGGTAGCCTTCTAACTTTCTATACCTTCTAACTTTTACAACATTTCAAATATTTATAGGATGCAAAAGAATTGCAACGCACAGTGTCCTAATTTTCCTCGAAGCAGGTGTTCGATGTTGGCACGCTTCCAAAATATAAGTTCTTATAATTTGCAGAAATTTAGCAAATTCAATTAAAATGTTAGAGATTTTTAACAGTGCATGCAAATTTGTCGCCGATTTCACGGTGCAATTGAAAGAAAATCTCGCATTAACACATTTCGATTAATACGTGAAATTCTGGAGAATTTCTGATCAGAATCACCCCTGGAATAAATTTTAACTGGTAAAGAAATTATGGAGCTCTTATTAACAATTAATAAAACATCTTTAGATACAGATAATAGATAACATAAATGTTTATTATGCATAATTAGGATTGAGAAACATTTTTTTCAAGCCTTTAAACTTACTGGTTAATATAGAAACCACGAGTTGATGCTGTAATATGAAGTCTTTTATCTTCCATAGTTACAACATAAAGGTACAACAAATCACCTGCAATCAAAAGCTGCAATATATGTAATGAGCCAATGCTATGAAAAGGCTTTATTTTTTAAAAACTAGGACAGGGTTGGCAAGTTTTTGCCATAGACGGAAAAAACGTGGTAAAAACCGCCCTGGCAAAAATAGGTTTTTGCCACCCAAAGTGGCAAAAATAGGATTCACTGTGTCCATTTAATTTCTTCCCTAGTAAAAAGTAAACTAAAACATCAGATAAAAGAAATTTTAGTTAAAAATGAATGTTATTCATACTTTATTTGAGCACTAAGTTAAATAAGTAATATATGCATTATAAAGTGTAAAATATGCATTTTATGAAAAAATACTCAATTTTATAAGAAAACTAGAAATGAAACTAGAAGAAAAAAATGAACAAATTTTACAGTAAATAAATAGAAAATTAAATGAACTGTTAATTTTGTTTATATCATAATTTTTAATGATATCCACACAAGAATTGCACAGAATAGGATTGTACAGGCTGTAAATTGTAAATGGATATAGTGTTTATAAGTGTTAGAAATGCAAATAAACAGTTATATTCTAAATTGAAATTTTTATTACACTAAAAGCAGAACACTATTAAATTTCAACTAACGTCGATGTGACTTTTAAACACAGTTTCAGAAGCCGGTGCAAAATTAGGATAGATAAAATCTTTTGTAATCATGAATCAATTACAAATATATATATTTTCCCAGAATTAGCAACAGTTCTGATATGGAGTAGTAAATGGTGTAGTGGTAATTAGACTCATAATTTTGCAATACTTGGGGGACAATGTACTTTGATTGATAACTGATGTATGACCTAGGCTCATTCGACAATGGATTGCATTGGTGAATTTCAGTATTTGAATAGTAAAGATACAGAAAAATAAAATTACTAAAAGTTATGAAAGTAACTATTTGTTCTTTTTTCTAAAAGCAAAAGGGAGAAAATAAATCTAGTTGCCTTATAAGACTTAACAGAAGTTTTTTTCGATATATAATTTTGAGAAAATTTTAACTACTTCTTTATTTGTAACTTAAGGCTGTTTCATTAAATATTTCTTATAATTATAATATTTATTAATAAGCAAAATAAAGATGCTATTAAATAACACACAAAAATTAAATTAATTATTTAGGACATTATAACCCTTATTAAATTGTAGACCTTACTTGCTACATATTATTTAAGAACAATAAGTATTTGCCATTTTTTTCCATTTTTTGCCGCTGTTCTGGCAAAAATACCAACCCTGAACTAGGAGCAATATACAGGAAAAATTGCTTTTATATCTTTAAATTTTCGAATTTCAGAAAATCTGAAATGTTTCACTTTAGAATTCACTTATAATTTCTATTACATTACGCATTGAACAAATGCAATTTATAACAGGGTTAGCAATCTAAGTGTAACCACAGAGCAGGTTACAAGAGCAAGAGCACGGCTTTAATTGGGGAATTCAAGAAATGTTTTAGTGGCATGGTTTAGTACAAAGCACATTTTCCATGCTTTAATAAAGGATTTGTATATAGTAATTACTATTTTAAGCTTAATTCAACAAAATCAAAAGACTGTTAATAGGCTTTGATAATTACGACTTTTGTCTTACAGCTAAATCAAAACTAAAGAATAAAAATTTAAATACTGCTTTCATTTTAATAAAAAACTGAAAAATAACAATAAAATTAAAATTTGATATTTATTTTTAATTTTTTTATTTTACAAGTTAAAATGCTAGTTGAAAATAAAATACTGAATAATTAATAAATGGCCATGTAGTAGATTCGTGAAACATTTATGGAGCTAAATTTCAACATCCATTCAATTTGTTAAAAATTAAGGCTATTAAATTTTTTTGCAAAAAGAACAATACTTAAATTTTCAAAAAGTGTTAGTGTACCCTACAAACCGCACCTCAGTATATACCACTGTGACTATCACGTCCCTGATCTTTAAACCACCCTTTATCTTTTCCTTTAAAGGTGATTCTTTATTTACTATTGTAAACAAAGCTAGCTGGAGCACACAAATATTCTAGCCAAAGAGCTCCCCTCCCCCCACTACACACACTAACAGATAAATGATAAAGACCTATTGTGATAAGCCTGATGTACAATTTTTCACTCCTTTTCTGTCTTTCAACCTAGGGCACTAAATAGCTTAATTTCAAAATCTGGTGCAATCGCCCTTAGTGGCTCCAACTTGTTTCTCTTGACATGGGCGGAGCTCAATATGCCAGGAACTGTCAAGATCAATGCTTAACCAGGGTGCGTACACTATTCTCCAAGTAAAAATCAAGCACTTTCCAGGACTCTTCAAGCAAAAATCAAGTAAATCTAACCACTTTGGATACAAGTTACATTACAAGCCAGAAAGATTTCTTTAATACTATTTAAGTTAGAAAATTCTAACTAATAAAATAACTTCATATTCAGTACTATAAAAATTTATCATATCGCACATTAATTAGATTTATGTGCTGTATCGGCTGTGTATGTAACGAGCCATAGCTTAATTGCTTGTCAAGTCAGACATGTGCCTCACTGAGAAAAAAAAATACTGAAAAATCAAGACATAACGCTGTGTAAAAGCTTAGTAAAAAGTTTATATTACAAGCATAAATTACTATGCAATAGAATTATTAAATACTAAGCAAATCAACCCATTACTTTAATATAAAAAAATTATTGGGGCATTATGTCTAACGAAAAAAGGGTGGAAGTGGCACAGCAAATTTTTGCGGAAGCGAAATTTTTAATTTCCAAAACTAACAAAACTACGGAATTCCATCAAAATACGGAAAAATCACATGTCTGCAGGTAGGAATTTGAAGAAAGGTGAATTTTCCTGTTGATAAGCTGCAAAGTGATAGTAAAAATGAGAAAATCAAGAGCCCAGACACTTTTGTACATTATTCCAAATTTCCAGGATTTTCAAGGCCTTGAAAAAAAAAGTATGTAATTCAGGGACTTTCAAGGTTTTCCAGGACGCGTACGCACCCTGTTAACTATCTTCCATTTTCAGGACTCCAGTTATGCATGTGTAAAGCGTTTCAACCGTTGTATTCCAGATTCTTCAGCATTTCTGAAATGTAAACATTCTCCAGTGTATGCAGGCTTAAAACATAGTTTCTTTGAGAAGTGCCTTCCTCGCCTTCCAATCTAATTTTTTCTTAGGACCTTCACAATCCCATGTTGATGATGTAAAGAAGTTTTAAGGCCCCCTTTTTCTCAGAACACAGTTGGTTTGTAACCTATCGCTTGATAGACTGATTTCGCAGTTGAGATGTGTGCTTCTTGCATAGCAATTAGAGTGAATAAAACGGAAGCAAAAAAGAAAAAATTATACTATAGAAGAAAAGTTAAAAGTAATTGGTAAAGTAAAAATGATTCAACAAAAGCGAGTTATTTTGTGAATATGGTTCCGCGGCAGTTTCACTTTACCGCAATTATGTTATAACATAAGTGCAGAAACATGTCCCCCAACACCTGCATTTTAACAGGATTTTACTATCATTAAGAAAACAGATATTTACTATAATATGCAGAGCAGAAAGCAGATATTTACAGAACTTTTTGTTTATACATCTTTATATAAATTATTCATTATATTTATTCTTTTAATAAAAATCCACTTTGAATTTCATAATGTATTGTTTTCTCAACCTGGGAGATGTGCATGTGCACAATAGTAAGACATATATGAAACATCCCATAAATATTTTAAATTATAATCAACTGATAAAACCAACTGCAGAATGTTTTGCAATGTTCTGAAACAGCCCTCGAAATTGATCTGAAATGTTCTGCGGTATATATGGATGTAATGTTGAGTTGTGACACGCAAATAATAAAATGTGAAGGTATTTGGGGTGTGATCCCCACATCAATGGAATATGACTCTCCCTCACAATGTTTTCAAGAAAGAAAAAAAGGCTTCCTTCTTTAAAATGTCTTGTGTTGCTCCAGATTCCTTTTAAGTCATTCAATGAATTATCTGCAATTGTTCTTCTGCAAAGTTTTTTGTTCAGTGAGGTTACTTCCACTTTTCACTTTCTGCTTTGGTAGTGTTAAAAAAAACTAAATACTGCACAAATAAAGTATTGTAGTAGGAGGATTTAACTATAAAAAGATGGGAGAAATAATAGTACAGTAACAGAACAATATTGTGCAAATGATTGGCTTTAGTTTTGAAAAGCCGACATATACAGAAATTTTCCAACTCTGGAATACCAGAACATTTAATAAGTCTTACCACGAAGTTTCCGCAACCCTGGTGGAGGATTCCAACCACTAATGGTCAGGACTTTCAAAGCAGGTAATACCTAAATAAAAGCAAACATTAAATCTTTTAAAACAATTATAAGACAAATGATCAAAATGCTTTGTGCACAAATTGTCAGAAAAATAACTATTTTGAGGTTACAGTGCAGCCGTTTCATCAGTGCAGAAGAGAAGAGATTTGTGAGGAGGTAGCGTAACAGCAAAGGGCTTATATACTGAAGTCATTAATTTGTCATTATTTTTAGTAAACAAAACGCCCAAGAATGAAAGAACTATCAATTTCCATTTCAATAGTTATTTACCTTTTTAAGTTATAATTATCTAATCACACAAAACTAAATACCACAATTCATAATTTTATACAACAATACTATGGTTGAACTCTTTTATAACGAGCACAAAGGGGCCGTAACATTTACTCGTTAAATCAGGACCCGAGTGCTAATACACGGGTCCTTAAGGCAGGCGTGCAACTAGAAGGGCTTGGGTGGTCAAATGATTGAGTTTACTTAAAATTTAATTAATGCTGACTTACTTTAATTACATTAATTAATTTAATTAAATACTTTTTTTAATTTAACTACCCCCCCCCCCCCCCAAGAAAAAATTTCTAGATGACCTAGAGTCTTAAAGGAAAGAAACAATAAACGGAAAGAAAAATAAAGGAAAAGATTCTCACCAAAACATTTATTTTTTCATTAATCTACATATAATAAGTAGTTTGTTCACTTACACTGAACTCGTTCCCCGTCTCTTAAATGTGCTATTGTTATTCGGAGAAGACTCATTGCCCGGAAAACATCATCACCAACATCCCTCGCTTCGAAAAAGGTCTGCATTTTTTCAGCGAACTCCAACATCCTAGAACAAGTTGGGGGTGGTTCACTTTCTTCACATTCATTAGTGTCCTCATTGCTTTTCCGCTGAATTTTGGCTAGTACGTCAGCTACAATATCTGTGGTGTTCAGTACATCCGAGGCCATCAGTTCATCGTCGATGGATACATAGTTTTGAAATTCTTGGGTCATTTCCAAATTTGATGTTTGTATGAAATTGTCAACCTCTTCTCCCTCAGCGGATTGACCGTCTCGACAACTCTCCAATCCACCCTTATGGAAACACTTCTGAAACATGTTGATGTGACATTTTCCCATGCATCGTTCATCAAACGTATCGCTTGCAGTACGTCGACATTGATATTTGATGCTGCTCCACTTCTATCTCTTCGGTCCAGAATCATCAAAATCAGTTGCTTACGGAAGCGGCACTTGAAACTTTTTATGACTCCTTGGTCCATAGACTGGATAAGAGATGTAGAATTTGGTGGCAAAAATTCAATTCTGATATTGGAAAGTCCAGTGATTTTGGGATGAGCTGAACAATCTTCTATCAAACAGAGAATTTTACGATTTTCTCTAAATAGTTTTTTCTCCCATTTTGAAATGAATTTTGTGAAAATGTCTGAAATCATCCAGGCTTTTGGGCTATGATCATAGTCTACTGGTACCTTTTTCACATTTTTGAAACACCTAGGGTTCTTTGATTTGCCAATAATCAAGAGTTTTCTCTTGTCAGGTGCCAGACATGTTCGAACACACTAAAGCTGTTAACCTATTTTTAAAGAGCTTGCCTCTAACGCAATTTTTCCCTTTTAAATTTTTAAGGTACACTGTGGGGTTACATTATAGAATATCCCTGTTTCGTCAGCATTATAGATGTCATCTGCTGTGTATTCTTCTCCGATGTCTGCCCACTTTTCACTCAACCATTTTGCAATGTCCGCCATGTTTGCGGACTTTGCTTCAATGCATATTTTTCCAAAAGTTATGCCATGCCTAACTTGAAAACAATCAATTCCTCTATTCGAACACATGAAGTCAGAATATCCAAATTGTTCAGCAAATTTTTTTGCTTGCACTTTTAGAGTAGGTCCAATCACAGGAAAATCAGCACTACGTTGCACATTCATCCATTTCAATAATGCTTCGCCCAAATCCTCTTTTGAACACTTCTTCAGTCGTTTACAGTCTGTTTTATTTTGGTTGTATGCATCCATTAACTTGCCTTTCTTTTTTGGCAGTGTGGAAACAGTAGATGAATGCGATCCATATGTTTTGCAGATTTCGACATTTTTAACACCGTCATCCAACTCCAGTAAAATTTTTACTTTTTCGTCAACCGATAAAGCTTTGCGTTTCGACATAGTGAGAGTGTACTCAACGAGTTCAGGTCAAAGAAGGGCCATCTCCTACTTGACCCCGACACTTATCAGGTGCAGCTGTTCTACCCCTGCCCCCCCCCCCCCCGTTTACAATAGGCCCTACCTGTTGCACCGGATTTGTGAACCCTACCTATTGACATTGGAATGCTGGAGGAATTTTTCCTACAAAAGAACCACGGAGAAGAAAAAAAAAGATAAGACAGAAAGACTAGAAAGATGAGAAAAAGATTGCAAGACAGAAAAATATTGCTTGCTAAAACCGGGTCTTGCTCATGAAAAGCAACGTCTGTTCCATAGACTTAACATTGATCCAACCAAATATTCTCGCTTCCCTCAGTAAATCCCAGTTCTTGTTAAATCCGAGCTCGTTATGAACGAGTTCAACTGTATTTAAATAAATTGCCAATTGACAACTAAAGCTTTTATAAACAGCATTGACTGCATAAAACAATTAGAAATAATTACTTTTGGGTCCTTAGACTGAGGTTGCAATGGCAAAAGAGGCAATTCATTTACACCAGGTAAGATGTAATCTAATGGCGTACAATCTACAGAGTCAGGTCGGCCACTTTTTCTCTTCTCTGAAAGTAATATTACATTTGATATTAACAAGGTGCAAAACAATGTATTTTTTACGATATTTATGGTAAATAGAACACAACTTTCAAAAAAAAGTTGTCGAATAAATGCAGAATTAAACCAAACAGTAAAGATACAAGTTTATGTGCAATTAACTCTATTAAAAGTATTTTTGGTTTTTTTTATGGTTTTCATATATACACATGCATATTATTTCCAATTCTGCTGGATGAAGATCTCTGAAAGCTTTTCTATAAACTATGATCTGTTAAAATTAATTTCCAATTAATTCCAATAAATACCTTAGTTGGTTACTTTTTGTAATGTTTGTCACTAGGATACCAGTCCAGTATTGCAGAGGACCAACGCTTGTTATTTATATCAGCTACAAGAGACCAAGTGCCATTTGAAATGCATGAAACTAGACACTACCTTATATCTTAATTCATAATTCAACTGCTCCCATGCTAATATTTTCCAATTTCTTCTTGTAATTTCATGCATCTTTTTTAGTGGTTTACTGGCAAAGGGCTTTTGCTTTATACGATAGCACTGGTGAAATATATAAAAAATCTGCGTTTTTAAACCAAGTGGCATGTTCCCAAGCAGTGTCGTAACTAAGTGGGGGCGGCCCACCCTGGGGGGCGACACCCACCCATAAAAACCTTATAAAGCTCCACAGAATAAAAATACCTAAAATTGTATAATTTTCTCTATCATTTTCTTTTCTATTTTAAACTCAGCTAAGTGTTTTCTTTTCGAAATATATTCGAAATGTCATTTAACGTTAAACACACCATTGCCATCAACAAATAGCTTAAATATTGAAACGCCCATGATACGATTATTTTTCAAACCTGCGATGTTTTTAAACAGGTATGCATTAAACTGCATACTTCAGGGTTACATGATTTTTTTTTTGGTAAAAACTTTTACATGGGGTTACTTCATCAATATCCCCCTCGAGTGTCACCCATGCTAGCTAGGCCACTGTTTACAAGGTGGATATTTTGTTTCCATTGGTTACCATTAATTGCGAAACACTTTCACTCGGCCGTAGCTTAGATCAAAACCTGGTAAAAACTAAATTTTTTCAGCCTCGGTGCCATTGAGGCAGCAAAAGCTATTAAACAATTCCATAAGTTTGTTCAATTATTTTCTTTGAAAAATAGTAAATTTTAATTACTACAAAAAATGAATATACAAAACTGATTGTTTACTAACTCTCATATTTTTAAGAGGCAGATTTTATAAGAATCAGGCAGGTCATTGACCTGCCTGATTTGATACATGCCTTTTTTGATTTTGTTGAAATTTTTATGGTGGATTCTTCTAATGATTTTAAAAGATACATATATTTTTTTTTCTCTAAAAAAATTTTTTTTGACCCCCAAAAATTCCTAAAGTGCGTCATGGACCAGTATTTTTCTCAAATTGACATATTTTTGCATTTGATTATTTCAGTGCATTGAACATCAGCCAAAGTAATTCTTGTGATTATAATATTACCTTTAGTAGTTAAAGTGAATAATGTCATAAATTTAATGGCTGACCTTGAATGCAACCTGGCAGGGTTCGGCAAACTTTGTCGCAGAAAGTGAAAAAGTGCCATATCTGAGACCTCCTGGATCCATGCACTGAGGGTCAGCCATAATTATAGGGGTTAACTTGTGTAGTACTACTCAATATTAACTTAATTAGCTTATTTGTTACATCTGACCATTCATCATTTTAGTAAAACTTTGTTATTGGACACCTTAAAAAAAACTGTTACAAATACTGTTTTTTTTCATATCCTAATAATAAACATTGATGTTTACTCTTTTCAACATATTATGATGTATATATTTAAAAAAAAAAGTAGCCTTTTTTCCTGAAATTCTTCAGATTACAGCATTTAACTTTAAGGATCTGGCAACTTCTTTCATTATAGACAACCTGAGAACCAGGAGCGGTCCCAAGGGGGGGGGGGGGGTTCAGGGGGATCGTGACCCCCCCCCCCCCCAAACTGACTTTCTTCTGGCAAAATTTAATTGGGAAATCAAAGCTTCAATACAGCTTCAAGGGAAGTTCCTAAGTTACAATTGTTTATGACCTCCCCCAAAATATGAAATTGGGACCGTGCCTGCTGAGAACAAAAAAGAGGAGAGATTTTCAATTCTGAGAACAAAATTGAAAATGCTTAAAACAAAAACTATTTTAATGTGTTTTCTGCATTGTTGCTTACTTATTTTCTACTATAATGCACAGTATAAAACATAAAATACTTATTAAAAAGCTTTTTTTTAATAATAAACATCAATATTTATCATTAGGGTAAAAGCATAATTTGTAACAGTTTTTTTAAGGTGTTCAACAAAAAAGTTTCACCAAAATGATAAACATTATTTTTGCCTAATTTTTTATTTTTGGACCATTCCATGGAAAATTGTTTCTCCGAACATGATCGCTAACAATTACAAAGTTATTTATTTATTGCTTATGCTACAAATAAAATTATTGTAAAAAAGATATGTTTGGATATTGAATAGTCACAAAAAAAATAATAAGAAATGATATTTAATGAATAAGCTATAGCTAAATGTATGCTTTATTACTGTATTTTCTATTTCCATAATGCCTAAAAGTAAGCCCCATAGGCTCACATGACCATTAGCCAAAGTTCTGTCAATTGTCTTTTAAAATATGGGCCTTATATTATGAAATGCAATTATTAAGTTCCACATTGAATATCAATGCACAGAAATACAGGATCACCAAAAGGGCCTTTATTCATTTTGTTAGGTAAAAAAGTACGTGTTTTTTGGCAGCACTGAGGATCAGCCATGTAACAAATGAGCTAATTAAGTTATTATTGAGTAGTACTACACAAGTTAACCCCTATAATTATGGCTGACCCTCAGTGCATGGATCCAGGAGGTCTCAGATATTGTACTTTTTCACTTTCCGCGACAAAGTTTGCCGAACCCTGCCAGGTTGCATTGAAGGTCAGCCATTAAATTTATGACATTATTCACTTTAACTACTAAAGCTAATATTATAATCACAAGAATTACTTTGGCTGATGTTCAATGCACTGAAATAATCAAATGCAAAAAGATGTCGATTTGAGAAAAATACTGGTCCATGATGCACTTTAGGAATTTTTGGGGGTCAAAAAAAATTTTTTTTAGAGAAAAAAAAAACATAGGTATCTTTTAAAATCATTAGAAGAATCCACCATAAAAATTTCAACAAAATCAAAAATGGCATGTATAATGACCCCCTCATTTCTGCCTGATTCTTATAAAATCTGCCTCTTCAGCATTTTTAGTCTAATATTTGAGATTTTTGGTGGATGAAGGCAACCAAAAATATGAACTCAGAGCATTAATACTATTTTATTTTTTTAAGGGTGGTATTTCACAACTTTTACACACTATTTGCTAAAAGATTCAAAGCAATTCAACTTTTTCAGCTATGCCCTGCAATGCATGTTCACATAATAAGGTTCCAGTTGAACTAAAATTTTTTTTTGTTTGTTTCCACACAAAATATGTCTCATACCGTTGTGTATATTGTCATTTGAAATGCATGAAACTAGACCAGGGCCATTGCGAGGTAAATTCGGTTGGGGGTGTTTGGGCTGCTTTTGCCGACCGACTCCCAACATTTTGCCAACTAAAAAGGAAAAAAAATATATATACTAATGGCTCATAGATATCACCCAGGGCGGAAATTTGTGGTGTCACCCCCCCCCCCTAAAAAAACCTTTTATATTTGAAATTTTTATTCAGTTTCAATAGCTTGACACTTTTGACTAAAAACACAATTTAAATTCAGCACCAGATCTTCGATTTTTACGAGGCGGGAAATGACATCCATCTTCTTTCAAGTTTAATAACAATAAAAATTATTAAAATAAAAACAGAAAAGGGGTGAATTTATAAAACCCAAGATAAATTTAACACTGAGAAATTCTTAATATGCAAATATTTTGGCTTTATTTACTATTCCTAAAAACACTAGTTTAACTTTGGAGATGTTAGAGGAAAAAAGAGGAGTGTGAGGGCTTTCCCCCGGAAATTTTTTGAAAATCTTAAAAACTTATTTTTTATCAACTTTGGGGCATTTGGAAAAAGAGCCCTATCCCGAAACATTTTCAAAACTGAAGTCCTAAAAACATAGTTTCAGGCTATTTTTGACTATAATAGAGGTGCGAGGGAGGACGAGTTCTCCCAAAATTTTTTTCAAAAATTCATGTCCTAAAAAGGTAATTTTAGGCTTTCTTTGATAACATTAAGAGATATTAGGGGTCTAGGTATCCGCAAGAATTTTTCTATGAAACTAATGTTAATTTTAGACTACCTTTTCATGATTTGGGGGGGGGGGGGGGAGAACTCGGGGCTTTCATCCAGAAATTTTTGAAATTGAAGTTTTAAAAACACAATTTAAGGAGATTTTAAATGATGGTAGGGAAGGATGGAAGGGGACTCCAGGAATCATCCCCACTGATTTTTCAAAATTGAAGAACTACACTCATTAACACTCATATGAGGCTATCTTTGAAGAAGTCAAAACTGGTTTTTGGAATTCTCCATGTTAGTATTTTCCAATTTCTTCTTGTAGTTTCATGCACACATGTCCACACTTATGTCGTATGTGTGATATTTAAACAAAAAGATTTTCCTTGAAAGGGAAAAATCAATACATTAACTCAGGACATCATTAAAAATACAAGAGGTTATAAATGATAGCATGTTACAGTGAAACATTAAAAAATTGTAAACTTCTTATGAGCTGGAAAATGATTTTAAAGAAATAAATGGCAATAACAGCTCAAAAATCTGTTAAATAATTCTGTCAAAGTATTTAAATAAAATATGGATAACCAAAATATAGTTACTAAATTTTAATTAAGGAATTTTTTAAAACAACAAAACAAATTTACAAACCTAAAATATCTCCTTGGGTAATAACATTCAAAAACGAAAAAGAGCTACATTCAGCACCATTATAAGCATCAGCAGTATCTAATGATTTCAATAAATCTCTTATGTGCCTCACATGAATTCTAGCTTCTCTAACAGTATAAGGTTCTGAAATTAAAATCTTGAATGTAATATGAAATGATTAACACTTCAAATCAAGAATTAATAAGAATCTGCTAACGATATTTTTTACTTGTTTTTTAACATAAATCTTTAAAATTAATAAAAAGTAAAAGTAAAAAGTTAACAATTGTAATAACGCTAATGTCAGTCAAGAAATAACTTATTTCATTAGTACAATATGCTAGTGATAATGTAGTCCTTTGCAGCAAAACAGAAAAACAATACAAGCTAGTCAAACAATATAGTATCAAAAAACAAGAAAAAAAATCAAAATTTAAGTGTTATACAGTGGTATAACACTTAAATTTTAAAATACAGTAAGATTTTTTAAAGTAAGTTTGATTTTCTGCTCGTGGAATGTTGAAGCAATTTTCTTCTCAATCCTGTCTTTAGATTTTACTCTGTGTTGTAATCACTGATTGCCTTCCTCTTAAGCTGAAAGGAGACCTTAATATGAAATAATTTTAAGTAAATTTCTTCTTACTCTTCTACTTACTCCTCTGCTTATTTTCTACTTTTTAAAAAATAACATAGATTTACTTTTGTATAAACTTTAACAGACATTAAAATAAAATTAAAAAATAATGCTTTATCTTTGATTTATACAGATGTTAAATTAAATTCTAACTTACAAAATAACTGAAACATTCATAAGATATAAAAAGATTATCTCAAACACTGCAAGTAATTTTTGAGGGTGCTTGTGTTCATTGCTGGCATTTTCCAAAAAATAAGTTTTTACTTATATTTTGTAAAAATAATGAAAATACAATTATAAAATTCTAGAAAATATATATCTGCACTGATAAAAAAGGAGCACACAAAAAAAAATAAATGAACATTTTGAGTACAAGTTGCCTTAACCTCTTCACACTCTAGCCCTTCAAGCGTGGACCTCGTTTTACTTGTTTGCGCGAAAAAAAGGGGCAGAAAATTTCATGAATGCAACTTTCTTTCCAAGAAAGCTCTTGTGGCTTTGGTTCTAAAAGCGCGTGCCTGTTTTTGCCTCCCCTCTTAGGGCGGGTCTCAACTGTCAATCAATAAGCTAATCCCTCCATTGTAATGTCGAACCCTTTCACAGCCCAGTATTCTCACCCCGGTTCTATTCTCAGCGAGTATTCTTGTTTGCTGGTTCTATTTTGAAATTTCCCTAAATGTTGAAAAGTTAGAAATGAAAACATCGTGTTTCATTCATTTGAACATGAATTACTAAAATTGGAGAAAATTACAGTCGCAGCTTTTGTTTCTATTTAATATCAAACTACAGTTGGCTATTTATTTTACAGTAAAAATAAGTTAGTTGTAACTTATAAAAAATGATTCTATTATACTGAGTTTTATTTCTTTTCCTAACAAAAAAAAAAAAAAAAAAAAACAACGATGCGAAAATCAATATTCCCCACCTCTAAGAAAGACTGTAATCTTTCAACAACTCGGAAAAAAGTTTGAAGCCTTAAAAGTAATATAATCTAGAAATTGTGAATTCGTCATTGTCATTGATTACGAATGATAAATATGAATCAAAACGAATTCAGAAAGCAAATTTTTTAAAGCAAAAGTATGGGTCAATACTGTAAATAAAATTACGTTTATTTGATGAGTAACGGTTATTTGATGAAATATGGTTTAAAATTTGATGGAAACGAATTATGAAAATAATTCTGCTAACCTGACGTGTATATATTTTATAAGCATTTAAGTCATAGGCATTGCTATAATAAAGACGAATTTAGAAACACCCTAAAATAGCACTTTTTCCTTTATCAAAAGTAGCTGTAGTTTGATTTTGCAGTGATAAAATCTTCTAAAAACAATTTATTAACATTGTCAAAAAAAGAAAAACAAAACTTCACGTTAGAAACGACGCGCTAAATAACTGTTACGTAGATGTGGCTCGTGTTGTAAAAAAGGTTGACTAACACTGATTTGTATATTACGGCTAATAAACATATTATTAAAATATATTTCTTAATGTTACCTAAAAAATCAAACTCAAATTTTTGTCCCTGTTGTATAAAAAGTGGTACCATTATATATCATGTGGATGTCAAACACAAGTACCTTCTGAAGCTCATCTTTCAAAATATATTCATACGTTACATAACATGCATCAGATATTCGTAAATAGCTTACAACTTTCTAATACTGAAAAAGGTTACATTTGAAAGGATTAATTTTTTTCTGCTGTAATAATTACTTTTTACAAACGTCTTTTCATTTAAAAGACATGGATTTGAAAAATATGTAAACAAGGATTAAAAATACTGCAATTGTTGTGACACATAAAATCATCCATCTAATCCAGAAAACAAGTTTTATTAAATCCATAATCAATCTGAAATATTGTGTGTTCAAAAAGTTTGTTTATTTAATGAATAACACAAAAATCATATTGAATAAAAACAATATAGAATGCAGAATAGGAGGATGTCATGTCAGTAGATGCTTTTTCCCCCCTTACCAATTGGATATGAACCCAGTATTAATGGAATAATCTCCAAGCTTATTTAACTTTATACATTATACCCAGTATTTTTACTTTTCGTACCATAGGGGGCCCCAAAATAATGTTGTGCCTTGAGCCCCCAACTGTCTTAATCGGGACCTGTGTGTAGGTGTGGGGGGGGGGGGGGAGGTGGAATAAATCTGCCCTAATCATGGTCTACGCGCACACACGCACATATATACAGTAGCGGCACTACTAGGAGGGGGGGTAGGGGCGAAGTATCCACCACCTCCAAGGCACCTTTTGGGGGCATTAGGGGATCCCACACGAAATAAATTTAAAAGATTTTGAAGAAATACATGTACAGTAGAGTCTCGATTATCCGAGGAAATGTAGCGCGAGGGTACCTCGGATATTCGAAAATCCGGATAACATGGACTCTGTCCAAATCGAGAGGGAAACATGGGTTGAAATGAATGAAAATGTCGTCAAAGATGTAAAAAAAGGCTTTTACTGTACATTTATTATGAAATGAAAAAACGACGTTACATACGTAAACAACTAATTTTATATGTACACATCAGTAGAGTACGTGTTCCAGTTAAAGTTGTCTCTTGAAGAAGTCTATATATATAGTATATATATATTGTTTTCTGTTTAATGGTTTTTCTAGGTCTTTATATCACCAGAAAATAATTGGATGACTGACGTCAGTCAGTGACGGCGCCATCGGCCGACGAAAAAAAAATTCTTTTGAAGGGCAAATGTGCCTCGGTTAACCCGGAACTCGGTTATTCGGGGCTCGGATAACCAAGGCTCTGCTGTACTTGAACTATACTTTTTTTCCCATTATGTTCAAATTCAATTTCAGCTTTCACGATGTATTTTAAAAATGTGTTTAATTTTTAAAGTACGTTTGCCCTCATTTACTGAAAAATTCATTTTTTGATTTTCCATTTTTCTCAGTTTTTTCTAAAGTTAAAACTTTATTTGGAATATACTTTGTTCATCACTACACTGTGAATACTCTCATTTTCGAAAATCAGTAGCTGTGTCACAATTATTTATCCTGCAATGAGGATTGACATGTATTGTTTTTCTCTGTTGCAGCCATAAAAGTATAAAAGTTGTTGACAATGGTGCTTTAAAAGGGGGAGAAAAAATACGCTATGGAAAGTTAAGTCAATAATTGATTGTTAGAAGAAACTGTTGAAATATCTTGATTTTTACTTTTTTAGATTCCCTTTGTTGGGCAAAAAACATTTAAAGCCCTATATCCGATACACCTTAAATTTTAAAATTTTTTGTAATAGTAGCTTCATCTAGAATTGAACTAGGCTTTGTAATACATAAAAGGAATGGGATCCAATGAAAAATGATATGAAAATAAAAAGTAATAAATTAAATAGTGGTCTTTGAACTGGCGTAGAATGATTTTGTTGTCCTTATACCTCCAAAGTTTATTGAAATGGATGTAATTCCCAGCAAAATATAAAAATTTAATTTTTTGACAAAAGTTCATTTGTAATGCCCCTTTTTCCCCCCTCACTACTGAAAAAAAAAATTTATTAACTTTTTAAAAATAAATTTTCATATTTCCATTGTTTCTTCAAATGAATTATTACAAAAGTGTCAAATACAAAAGTCCTGCTTTATTTTATTTTCTTGATGCCTGTTACTGTGCAACTGCAACACACAAGGGTATAAAGAAAGGGAGTGCTGACAAGTGGTTTGACAGCGAGCTTTTTCTTAAATTCAAAACTAGATTTACAGTGAATGGTTTCCGAGAATTTCCTTTTATTTCCACCCCTTTTCGGATAGAAAGCTCTTTCGAGTGTACGTAGCAACATGTGTTTGACCTTGACCATCTTCATTTCAAGTTAATTTCTCTGTATTAGCGCAAACGGCATGATTTCATTTATTCTTCTGTTTGCCAAATACAAGAGAAAGATGTTTCATGTGTAAAAATTAATATTTAAATTACCTAGGCTGTAGAATTGGAGTCTGGCTGATTTTAGGGGGGTTAAAAGTAGTTTTTTTCCCAAAAAATTTTTACTGCTATATGTCATTAATAAAGCCTTTTTATCAGGAATCTGAGTCGGTCACGTTTTTGAGTTGCAATGCTTCAACACTTGCTCCTACTCTGCTGCATGCTTCAAATAATTTTAATAAACTCACTATTTATTTCTTTTTTGTCAATTTTTAAATATAATCAAAAATTTTAAAGTAAGAAAAAAAATCGGAACAGTGTAGAGTAGCAAAATATTTTTTTTCTCTCCGGTTTGCTCCAGTTTTGAAAATCTCTTTTCACTCAGCGTTTTAACTTGGAGGCAGGCCCGTAGCCAGAGGGGGCCAGGTCGGGCAACGCCCGACCCGGAAAATGTTTTACCCGTCCTAGCGTGATTAATTGAACCTTAATAATCTATGGTATTTCTGTTTTCAACTTTTTGATTTGTTTAAACGCAAAGTCATATCGAAAAAATCTTGTTCCCATGCACCTTTATCTCTTAATTCAAATTTTAGAAAAAATAAACAACATGAAATTTTTCCTTTACTCAGCTCATTTTTTTTTCTTCCTGTTTTCAATCTAAACCAGGTACTAATGAAAGGATCATGGGCAGTCCAGTTTTTTACTGTAACATAACGATACATGTGTTACGCTTTATTATCTTACTTTGAATGATCGTTCACATTAAAATTATCTTTAAAAAATGGTCACTCTTTTATGTTATATCATATATTTTGTTAATTTACAAAAGACATTCTTAGAATAAGCTTTGAAAATTCAATTCTGCCTTTTGTAAGTTTTAATCAAGTATTTCTTTTAAGATAAAATAATTTCAGTATTGAATTAAATTAGTAGTAGTTTCATTAATTAATTGTTCTATTAATCAATTAAAAAATTAAATAATTGCATTAATTATTAAATAAATTATTAATTTAAATTTTAAGAAAACGCCCAAAATGGAGCATAAATTCTAACATGTTAAAAAAATTGAAAAACTAGTCTGCCCCTCCTGTCCAAAAGTTTGGCTCCCCTGGAGTCAGAAATCGCATGATCTGTATTCTACATATGAACAGTTATGTAGTTTCAGAAATATTCAGCAACTTTATACTTCATACTTTGCCTTGATTTTTTTATTAAACTGTTCAATAATTATCAGGTGCCATTATCGTAGCAAGACCCGGATTTCAGGGATGGGGTCTTCGGGGAGAGGGAACTAATTTCATTGTTTTCCAAGAAAAGTTGGAGAAATACTGGACAATCTTCATGATTTCAGGGGGGTTATCCCCCCCATCTACGCCAGTGTCTGGTGCATGTAAAGAATCAATGTAGACCTTCACAGGAATTAATAAATGCATCGCAGGAACTCCACTATAAATGTATTTTCAAATTGCCTTGAATTTTACAAATTTTCGTAAGTTTTCTGTACAATCTCATCCATGTGAGGATTGCTTTTGCTTTTTCCAACTTAGCACAGTATCTACAAAGTGCCACAGGAATCAATCACTGCATGTTGCCCATAAATAATTTTAATGCTGAATGTTTCAGTTTTTAGCTCCTATTTATTTATTTACTCTTTATTGGGGGGGGGGGGGGGTGTTTGTGGTTTTTTATAATCTGATGCATATAATAAATTGTGATTGAAAGATTGAAGTGAAAAACAATGAAATAGCTCATTGTGTCACAAAAATATTTCAAGGGAAAAATGAAAGTCAAAAATAAATTAAATAATTAAAGATTGAAAAATAAGAAAGTTGAAACTAAGGTTTTGAGATGAGAAATATGTGTGTAACAGTATGTCTATCTGTCTCCTTCATAATTTTGGAAGAAATAACCCAATTTGAAGCACATTATTTTGTGGTTCAAAGGATCTCAACAACGATACGTCATCCTCATGGTTTTTCTAATTAGAACAATTATTTGCCTATTTTGGGCAGTAAAAAAAAAGAACTTAACAGTAATATCTAAGAACATGTACAAAACCGGGTTTTTTTGCTTTGGATTTATAAGGTTAATTTTTGAGCAATTCAAAAAAGCTTTACACTAACATTTATGGAAGAAATTCTTTCCTTTTTTACTTAAAAAACCAAAAACACAGACTTCATTTTTTAACATTTAAAAATCACATAAATGCTGAAACTCTGAATATATTTGTTGTTCTTTTGTTTTGAGAAATACAAAAAGTTTTCAACAAAACCTGAAATAGCTTGACGAAATTTAGGATGGATTGATTGAATCAAAACTCATCAAAATCAAGTCTAATTTATTCTTTATTCAAAATAAATAGCTACCGGTGTTTTTTTTTTTTTTATCAATGTTCTTTTATTTTATTTTATTCATTTAGTTATTGTCAACAAATTAAACCATAACTTAACGAAGTATTTTCCCGGTCCCTTCCAGTTCGTTGTAGTATTTAGATTTCACTGTATAAAATAATAAAAATAGCACAAGTATGAGCATGGCCATTAAAAATCACTTAAATACAAACGCTTTTATTCTGTAATGTGTGACCCAAATAGCCCTTCTACTCTGGAAGGTGAGCACGCGGTCCACTCCTGTGAGTGACAAGGGAAACACCCCTAGTGTCAGCAGTTATCACCTTTGAAGTTGAAAAGCAGGGGAAAGCACTACGAAAAACTAAGTCGCAAACGCGTTTGGACCAGAAATCTCATGGCAGAATTCTACGTCGCACGCGCTTTTAGGGAATTACTTTTCACTGGGTGGCAGAATTCTACGTCGCACGCGCTTTTAGATACTTCACTGGGTGGCAGAATTCTACGTCGCACGCGCTTTTAGATACTTCACTGGGTGGCAGAATTCTACGTCGCACGCGCTCTTAGGTACATCACTGGGTGACAGAATTCTACGTCGCACGCGCTTTAAGGGCTAGAACTAAGCACAAACAATTTTGACGCAATCTTTTGGTTCTCCGATTTAAAAAACGATTAAAAAAATTAATTTTTTTTAGTTATTTTGTTTTTTAATCTTAATAATTAATTTAAATAATAATTAATGCCCAATTTCCATGTTTTAAATGAAGTAAACTATCTGTTTATTAATTTCAAAAACAATTGGGTGTTTTAGCTTTCAAATTGCACAAACAGCAGTTAATAAACAGTATTTTAAAATGTACCCAATTGGGTACACTTGGAATGAAGAGGTTATTACTTCATCAATTGATAGCAGAGCTGGCAAGTTTCTGCCGGGGTGGTTAAAACCAGTGGTTAAAACCGGCATGGCAGAAACTAGTTTCTGTCAGTAAGTGGCAAAAACTGGCAGAAACTAAGAAATAATACTAATAAGAACTTTAATCTGCAATGATTCATAATTCACACATGTATTTGATATGTAAACAATTAGGTTAAAAATTATAACTAAAAATAATGAATGTTATTCAAAGTTGCAAAAAGTTTCAAAATGATCATATAAATATACTTTGTTTATACAATACTAATTTTCTTTCATTTGAAAAAAAAAATCATAATAATGGTAATCTGAGGCTGTACAAGTTTAACTATTAATATTATTGTTTACAGTTGAATTTCTATTTAAAGGTAAAAAAATGCCATTATATTTTAACAAATCACTTTTCAGAGTATTTTTAAATAAATCATACAATTATTAACTACCTATTTCTAAAATAATAAGAATTCGTTAAGTATTTAAAATATTACTTTATTCAACTCCTACGTCAGCGTACATTTTTTTATTCCTACATTGATGATCGTTAGCTTTTTCTTTTATATATCTCTCGTGCTGCCATTCAGCTGATGCCAACAATCGACCATCCTGACAAATAATCGTCCTCGATGAGATAATTACTCAAAGTTCTCAAGTTTTTCAAGTCTCTCTTCTTTAGTCCAAGTACCGAGCAGGAACCTTAATGATGCGTCTAGATGTTCTCGTTGGTAGACACTTTTTATCATCATCCTCGACGTCATCGTGTTCACTCTCACATCTCCATGCTTTTAACTGACTGACGTGAGCGGTAGTTGTATAAAATCGTCCCTTCTCCTTAGGTTCAAGTTGGGAGACTCTGTAGATGTCGTTTGGCAGAACCTCCGCCACTACTAATGGTCCACGATACTTCGGTTGGGTTTTAGTCGGTTCTCCTGTGGCTACTGGTGATCGTCTAACCACGACTATTTCTCCCTTATCAAACTTCATTGTCTTCAATTTCTTCTGATCATGGTACTTCTTTGTCTTTGCTTGCTTTTCTTCGATTGTCTTTCTCGTTTCAGCCTGGATCTTTTCTGGGTCTTTCCAAGCATCAGCATCTTCATCAGCAAGCATTCTCAATATGCCGTCATTGAATCTTGGAGAGTAACCGTGCAACATTTCGAATGGTGTTTTGTCAGTTGTATTGTTTACCATACTATTCAAATTTCGTTCACATCTTTTTATTCTTTTGTCCCAATCTTTCTGTTCAGGATGCGTCATGCTCGTCATAATTACTGGTAGTACGGTTCTGTTAACTCTTTCTACCATTCCATTTCCTTGCGGTCGCTGGGCAGAATTTAATGTATGTTTTATTCCATTTATTCTACAAAACTCTTCGAATGCAATTGACGTGAAACAAGAGCCTCTGTCACTAATTATCCTTTCAGGAAGTCCGAATTCTTCAACAAATTCTTCTAAAAATCCGAGTACATGTTTAGTT
Organism: Octonoba sinensis; assembly: GCA_038502835.1. Taxonomy (NCBI): domain Eukaryota; kingdom Metazoa; phylum Arthropoda; class Arachnida; order Araneae; family Uloboridae; genus Octonoba; species Octonoba sinensis. The sequence continues at coordinate 118,783,217 of CM076601.1, read as the reverse complement.
GAGGTACTCTTAGTTGGAAAGAGTCTCACGAATCGTGTAAAATTATCAATTAAAATAAGTAAATGAGAATTTCCTTTAGAACTCTTCACAAACGGTCCTAAATGGTCAAGGTGAACCACATCAAATGGTCGTTTCCCTGGTTTAATAGGGTGTAAAACTCCCTGCTGTTTGCCACTAGGTACTTTATTTATCAGGCACTCGAAACACATTGATATGTGTCTTCTGACATATCTTTTCATTGAAGGAAACCAATAAAGTTCCTTGATCTTGGCTATCGTTTTATCAACAGCAAAGTGTCCCATTATACTTAGGAATTAACTTTTGCAAATCATTCTTTGGCTTATTAGCAATCATATCGGGATTAAACTGAATTTCAGGACCCGTTTCGTTATGTGCATTTTCTGTCGCCAATTTTAATTTTTCTAACTCAAACTCCCATTCTCGTTGTTTTTCTTCAAAAGCCCGTTCTCGATCTTTTTCTAGGCATTCATTTTCCTCTAGCCATTCACCAACTATTCTTTCTAACAAACTCCTAACAAACTCTTCTTCATAATGCGCCGATTTTAAAATCAACTCTTTTAAATCTATAACTTTCATACCATCGTTAACAATCTCACCTAATTCTTCTGCTAATTCAAATAAAACGACTTTCTTCGCTTTTGCTAAATAAGACATTTTTCACGGTAACAGACAAGTAAGTTATATTCAAATATACGTTATTCAAAACAGGAACGCGTACCTGTTAATTTCGTTACGTGGAGGTTACCATAATACATCAAATGGAAGAGTTTCGTACAGCGTTACACTTGCTTGAAATCAAATTCTATCGTAAGTGAATTTTCTTCAAATAAAATACGTCGTCCGTCGTTGGTGCAATGTTCTAAAACCGTTAGGCTTAATCGTTGCTCTCTTTTTGAAGCTGCGTTTTCGTAATGCGTTCGACTCTTAGTCCGTCGGCGTATTGTGGATAATAACTAAATTAAGCTTATCCCACTTCTGAAGTATTAACTACCTATTTCTAAAATAATAAGAATTCGTTAAGTATTTAAAATATTACTTTATTCAACTCCTACGTCAGCGTACATTTTTTTATTCCTACATCGATGATCGTTAGCTTTTTCTTTTATATATCTCTCGTGCTGCCATTCAGCTGATGCCAATACAATGCAATTGCAATAACTTTAAGGTTATCTATTACCGTATATTTCCGAATATAAGCCGATCCGTGTATAAGCCGAGAGTGCATTATTCCTTCAAAAATGTACCAAAAATTCAAAACTCGTATATAAGTCGAGATAAAAGTTTGAAGAAAAATAAATTACAGCTCAAAGAGAATCGCCAAAAGGAGCGAAACATTCGCCAAGCAGGTAACACAGATCAAGTATTTTCCAATCAAGACGTGTGAAAGTGAGCCAACGGTCATAAATTCATCTCTGGTAACCCTGTCTGAGGCGAGTGCTGACCGCCGAGTCAGCGAGCACATGTTCTGTTCCCCTATTCATTCATTGCTTTTTGCCCCTGCGTTTGCTTAGTTTGTTTTACTTTTTTTATTGTTTTTATTCAGTTATTTTTCTACCTTTATATTAGAAGGATGAGCGGGAATAGAAAGGCCCACACAGCTAGTCGCGAGCGTATTATAGTCGGGAGCAAATTTTGCCATTTTGTTTCAGCGATGATTTCACAAAATCCAGCTGTAAAATATATGTATATTCTTTTAAACAAAACTACTTATTTTAAGCTAATTATTTCCTTTATGTAGGAGACATAAATTACATAATTAGAGCTCTATATTAGTCGATATTTCGCGATATATATAGACCGACTTTTTTTTTTTTCAGATTATCCAACTCGTATATAAGCCGACCGTATTTAACTGCCATTTGCTTTCTTTCAAAGAATATTTTAAGACACTTAAATCACAAATTTGGTGAAGGAATTGTAAACATAAGCCTTTTTGATTGAAAACAGGTGCTGTTTGGTAGGGATTCTACAACCTTGACAACGTTACACTCAAATATTTGCTATTAGAAGAAAATATTTGATTTAAAAAAATTTTGCAAGATATTTTTAAAAAAAACACCTGACAGATTCATATAAAAGATCATGTATAAGTGACAGACAGCTCTATGCACAACTACTATTGCTGATTTGTTTTACTGTATTGTTTTCTATCAATCTGAAGTTGGACTAAACTCATCATTTATAATTTATTTTTGTCAAAGTTTCAGTTGTATAATTTATATTAAAATAGCTGAAAATTTAGTATGCTTCAATATAAGATTATTTGTTTGCCTTATACAGAACTTTTCTTTTACTGTAAATTGACAAAAAAGCATTATTGCATTTAAGAAGCAGTAGAAAGCAGAAATGTCAATTCATTGGAAGCTGCTTTATGTTATAATTAATGGATGAGTTGTTTAATGTTATCAAAATTTCTAAGTACCGTCCACTTGGATAAAAGAAAAGTACATAAAAAAATCAATTTTTTTAAAATCAAAACTTTGTTGAATATTATCAATTCATAGAAATTGATTTCCTTAAATTTGTGACAAGAAAAGGAGGGGGGAGCTTTTTTTAAAAGTTTTTTTTAATCCAGTGAGATAGGTATTCACACTTGCTCAGATGAAGCAGGTACTTTAAATCTCGCATAAAGTGTGCAGGAAAAAAGAATTTTAGCCAGATAATGTTATAAAGTGAGGAAAAATAGAGAACAAAAACTTTTTTTTAAACTCAATAATGTACTTACAGTAAGGGTAACATTGAACCATGTTATATCTTTTAGTATATTTGACTAAAAAAAAGAAACCAGGAGGTCCAGTGCTGGACTCAGCTCAGTAGGTTATAAAATCAGTTTTCTACTCTTAATTTTTAAATTAAGTCAAACATACTAAGAAATATGTTGTGGTTCAAATTTAACCACCATAGTTCAAAGTTACCCTTGAATGACTGTATTCTTTCCATCTGAATGTGATCACAGTAAGAAACATCCACATTATAAGACAAGAGAAGTTTTCCTAAAAACATCCCTAAGAAATTAGAGCTCATAATGCTCCCTTGCTCTAGTTTCATTTAATATAACATAAGAAGCACAAGAGATAGGTGTAAAATATTTGTACAGAAAAATTATATGAAGTCTCAGAATTTTACAAGTCTTTCATAAAGCTTGGAACTTGTTTTGCTTGACATACTGCGTAGTGTGTAAGTTTATCATAAAAATAAGTCAAAATTTACCTTCAACAACTTTAATAACAGAGCCATCTTTCAACCCTTCAATGGTTTTCAGCTCAACAAAATTATCCATTGTAACACCATCTAACTGGAGCGAGAAACAAGTTCTGTGGCATGTTTCTTCACGATCCATTAACATTTGATGGATTTCCTGTACTAATTCAGTGGAACTAACCTAAAACATTAAAAAAAAGCTTATATTAACAACAAAAAAACTATTGTAACTCTTTGCTAAAACATTATGTATTGCCACTATACCGAAGTTTGGTAAGACCTCATTTGGAATACGCTGTTCAGTTTTGGTCTCCGTACCTAAAAAAGGATATTACCTTATTGGAAAGGGTTCAAAGGAGGGCTACTAGATTGCTAAGTGGTCTTTCAGACTTAGATTATGAGGGTAGGCTTAAAAGGCTCAATATGTATAGTCTTGAGCAAAGGAGAGTTAGAGGGGACACGATTCAGTTGTTTAAATTCATTAAAATGGGAAATGTTGATGGACTACAGCTATGTGCTGAAAGTAGAACTAGAGGTCATGTTTTAAACTTTTCAAATCTCAGGCTAATCTTGCAATTAGGAAAAATTACTACTTCAATAGGGTTATAGGCAATTGGAATAGTTTACCAGAAGCGACTGTTGATTGCAGTGGGGTAAAAATGTTTAAGAAAGCTCTTGATGTTCATTGGGAACTGCTAAATTGACTAGGACCAGCCTAGCTGGGCCCCGAGCCTGTTGCTGGTCGTCACTTTTGTATTTGTATTATAAAGTAAACAAAACCATGCATTTTATTTAAGACTTTTTTTGCCTACTGAAAAACATTTCTTAGACCAATTAAGAGAAACATTAGAAGATAAATTATTCAAAATAAATGCTGAAGTATATTATATATTAGTTATAATATTTTTGCTCATTACACAGGCATAATGTAGAATATTTTAGCTACATACCCATAACTGCAATTAATAATTACCAAAAAGATTTATCATCCTTTATTTTTATAAACTAATAAAACTAGAAAATATCATATCATAAAAAATTAAAACTGAAAATTCCAGAGAATACATATATGTACTACAGATATAAAATTCTTAATAATATTTTGAAGAATATTCTCTTAAAAATTAATTCTATTACTTATCTCACATTAGTGTTGTAGTTGGAAGGGATGCAGGGGGTTGTAATCCCCCCACTTAATTTAAATTTAAGCACAAGGGTCACCATCATTGGAAACTGTACCTTGAAGTGGAGTGGCATCTTGGTATGATGGGTACCAGTAATGACCCAACCTGTATGGGTATGCCTTTATAATGAGAAAACTGTTACACACATTTTATGCGATTATGAAGTCCTTTCTATAGGTTTGAACATCTTGGTAGATAATTGAACCTTGAGAGATTCATGACATTTCTATTAGGTGTTGCTGAATTTTGCTTCAGTTACTAGTCTCTTTTAAGGACTGTTGATCGGGGATTGGTACAATAAACCTCTAATTAAAGCGTTTGGTTCTGTTTAGCTTTATTTTATTTTAACACCATTTTATTCGAGAGTCAATACTATGACTATATAATATCATAAATAGTAATCATTCAGGATAACTTTGAACCACGTCATCTTTTTTAGTACATTTGATTTAATTTAAAAATTAAGAAAATGAATTTTATAACCCATTTATCTGAGCGCAGCACTAGACCTTCTAGATTCTTTTTTTCGTCAAATATACTAAAAATATAACATGGTCCAAACTACCCTCCCCAGATGGTTCAAAGTTACCCTGACTGACTGTAATGAAAATATTACTTCTGAAGAAGAATCAAATTTGGATTAAAACGTTCCTACTTGTATATCAAATGGTTCAACACCCGGTGCTTGTATTTTCACTACAAAACCAGCATCATGGATAAAAACAAATTCTTGGTCTTTAGCAACATCATCAACTTCACTTTTCTTTTCACTAGGTTTTTCTTCAATGGTGTCACGTTTCTGACCCAGGGAAGAAGAATCTTCATCAATATCTTCTTCAATATACATTCGAAGTTCTTTAGGCTCCAAAGAATTACTGCTTATGTTTGAGATTGTATTCTCGCATAGTGTATAAGATGACAAAGATGTTATGTTTAATGATTTTAATTTTTCAGCAATATCTTCAAAATTTTCGCTTTGATTCAAAGTACTATGTCCATTTACTGCTTCACAAGAAGTTGCTGATGGCATGTCTGAATCTTTAACCATCATTCAAGAAAGAAATCTAAAATGAAAATTATAATACAATGAATGTATAAAATTATATAATAAAAATATGAAGAGTACAATCCATAAAAAATTTTGAATTTTCATATAAAAAAAAGACATATAGCACAAATAATTTTAAATGAAAAGGGCAAAGCTACAAAAAGTGAACTTGACATTGATTTTTCCCCCTACTAATAGGGGGGGAGGGGGGAATGTTCATAGTTTATGACACAATAAACAAACGTTTTTCAATAACTTATTTTCAGTGCCGGATCTGGGGTAGAGCAAGCGGAGCGGCCGCTCTAGGCGCCAGATGGCAAGGGGCGCCAAAAAGCAAAATGCGAAAAACAATTTCCAGCACAAAATTAAAAAAAATTGACGGCGCCTTTCGAGAGGCGTCGGAACAGTGTTGCCAGATAAATCCTTGCCTTTTTTTAAGGTTAATCTGACTATTTGGAGTGGCTAGTCCTAACCTACTAGTCTGTAATTAAATTATTTCCGTTTTTACACTCTGTATTCGAGTTCTTCCATTCGCTGAGAGCAAAAGAAGTCTTCACAAGCGAGAATCCTATCCTCCCCTTTGTTGTATTTCAGTTTTCTCATTGGCTGTAAACTTTTACTCAAATGTTGCCAATTTGTTAAGCAGTATAGGGATACTGGTTACGCATCAGCTGTAATCATAGCAAAAGAAATTGCCAAAAAAGCCGAAATCCCACCTGTATTTCAAAAAACAAGAAACCGAGAAATAAAAAGATTGTTTGATTATGAATCTCAACATGAAACGCCAATACAGTCAAAACAACATTTTAAGACCACTGTGTTCTATCCTTTGATAGATACAATTGTAAATTCGCTGGAAATAACATTTCGAACAGCTGTCAAATTCTAATGCAAGTTGGAGTTTCTTATATGATATAAAGCGATCGGTCGATAAGCCTGAATTGGAGCAATCCTGTTTAAATTTGCAAAATATTTTGATACATGATTCACACAGCGATATTTCTGGAGCAGATCGGACTCAAGAAATACTAAGCCTGAAGCAATTCTTAGACACAGACCAAGGACAACCGAAAGATGTTCTTAATGTCTTGAACAAAAAATATTGGTGCGATTTGTTTCCAAACACTTGAACTGCCCTTCGGATACTACAAACCATTCCAGTAAGTGTTGCAAAAGGTGAGCGAAGTTTTAGTAAACTTAAACTGATAAAAACCTACCTAAAATTGACCCTAGCTCAGGAAAAATTGTCAAACCTGGCAATTTTATCAATTGAAAATGATATTGCTCAATCCATACCTACAGATAATTTAATTGAAAAATTTGCCAATGCAAAAGCAAGAAAGGTAAACTTTGTATAGATTGTAAATCTAGATCGACATAAGGAATGTTTTCATTTAATAAGTTATTACAATACCTACCTAGGTAACAGATTTATTTAGTGACTGATTGCAATTCACACCAAATCCTAATTTAATTATATAACAATAAAAGCTTTCTTATTATTAAAGTGTCAATAAGTGTTGATATTTGCAATAAAAGTTGATTTCTTCAAATTTGTGAATTATTTATTTAACATAAAACCAAAGTAGAATTTACGTGAAGTGAAAGCACCGACTAAAGGGTGCCGAAAGACTATCTCCCTCTACCCTGATCAAAGGCTAGGGCCGGCGCTGCTTATTTTTTTTCCCTCAATAGAAAGTAAATAATTTTTTTTAAATCTTGATGCTTTTTATCATGCTGATTTCTACTCTTAAAAACTAAGGTAACTGCATTTTAAGAGGAAAGAACTCTCTTTGTCCTTAAAAAGCACTTTTAGTGAATATAATTACTGTTTTAAAAAATGTATATAAATGTTTATTAAAATTTTAAAAATATCTTGAAATAAAGAATTACTCATTGTAGCTCCCTTGCCACACAGGTGATGTTTGACATGAAAAACGGTCCTTAAAACAATTTTCTCCCTTTCTAAAAAAAAGAAAAAAACTAGCTTTATATTTGGTACCTCACTTGAAAATAAATAATGTACGCAGTCACAGGTGATACTGACGGTCACACAGGTGATTCAAGTAAACTAATTTCTCTATATTTAACATTGATATTTTTTATTTACATAGGTATTTAGTCCTCTTAGTATATAGATATTTTTAAAAAAAACTGCAACTTTTTTTATATGTTGTATGTTTATTCACTACAAAAATTTCACACAAGCGACACAAAGAGTGCTTAAGAAGAGGTGTTAAAGAAGAATTACTAAATTAATTTTTCTAATAAAATTACTCTAGAATTGTTTATGTCGCACAGAATGAAGTTATATGAAAAAGTCTGATTGTTTTTATACAAAGTCTATTAAGGTCTATTAAGTAGAGCAATATTTGTAAGAGAGTTCAAATGTCACACAGGTGATTCCGGATTGGCCTTACTCTTATTATCAGATTAGCTATAAGATTTAAAGCTAAAAGGGAATTCTGAGGTTGCAAAAATGTTTTCGATGCCATGAGCAAGATAGGGAAAAAATTCTGGAATACACAAATTATATTAGGCATGTAACAGCTGTTATGCCCCCCCCCCCTTTAAAATTCTTGTATAGAACCAAGGTATTTATACTTTTGGTATAGTTTCCTTACTTTTAAACAAATTTAAAATTTTAAGAAAAATTTTCTAAATCTGAAGAAAAATCCCGAATGATCCTTTTAGCTTTCATTCAAATAAACTTGTTAATAAATCTCAAGGCAATTTTCCTGCTGTTATGTGCTTAGCTGTCCTCTTCAGTTTATGTCACCAGCATTTGAAAATCTGTAGTTCTATTAATAAAGACAAGCGATATACTATTAGTTTCCTTTAAAGTTTTTGAATAAAAATGCCAAAAACATTTTATTCCCCTTCGATAAAGCTCATAAGGTACATTAAATGTGTGCAATAATTGTAAGTTTTTTAAAGTTTAATTCAACATGCTAATAATGCAAAAGTTACTGTAAAATATTTACTAAAAAATTATTTTCAAAACATCCAAATTAACAGATAAAGTAATCAAGTACAAAATATAAAGTGATTGCTATAAAATACTACTATTCAATTACTTCAAATGAACTCACAAAAAAAGTCATAACTTAAAACATTATAAAAATAAAACTATCTATAAATATCATCAAAAAAAGAAAAGCCGGAAAAATGCAGTTCAATTCTTAAAAACTCAGAGAATGTCTTGCAACAAAAAATGTGTATACTAAAGATATGCAAAAGATAAGATAAGATCAGAAATTTCAGATAATTTTTACGCACTTGAACAAAGTCTAATGCCGAAATCTTAAAAAAGTAAACTACAAGCATTTACGAAAAAATTACTAATTTTAAGAGGAATAAAAATCATTAATGACTTAGGATCAAACCTCTTATGTAACACTGCAGAAAAGTTTCTAAAACATTTGCTCAAGGGCGTTGAGGAACTAAATATTAAAACACTTTTAAAAAATTATCTCAGATGAAAAATATTCAATTTCAACAGTAGAGTTACTTAATTTGATACTCAAAAGTTGCATACAATTTTCAACTATGCTTAGCTACTTCAAAACAAACTCTCACACTGAGAAACAAATTTCTGAATTTAAGTTTTGCACCACATGAACTTTACCTACGACCTTCCGTCTTCCGAAGTCACTACCAGAGAAGATGCGTGCGCCTTCGATCCACGTGCGTCTGTAAACCGGCAATGACGTCATTTTACCTTTTAAAAAGAGGGCCGTGGCCAACCCCGCCCCCAAAGAGCAAGGCAACTATTGGATAAGAGCATGTTAAGCAACAATATCGTTAAAGAACTAAACGAAAGGCTATGTAATAATCATCAAAGAGAATTGAGAAATTATGTTAGCTTTGTAGAATTATCAGACCGCTCACAGAATGAAAAGTCTTCAATTATGAACTCAACAGCATGATCGGAATAAACAGTCCAGACTCCGGAGAGAAGAAACTTTTCTTTTGGTTTTTGTGGTAACCACTGGTTATGCAGTGATTGTCGTAAGAAATATCTTTTAAAAAAGTTTTCTGATTTAAAGCGGGATCTTCGTCTCCGTTACAATACTAAGATCCCTAAAGATTATTACTGCTAGGGCATACCGGATGGGGTGGGAGTGGGGGTCTCCATTCAAATCAAATGAATTTAGCTGAAGCGTGAACCTGGTGAATAATTGCTGAAATTTTTTTGTCGAATAGAGCGTTTCGGCAGCGCGTAACGCTTTTTCCGTGTATGAATGGGACGTGGCTTTGGAGGCAATCAGGGTGCGAAAGGGAAGTGTGTATTGAAGGTTAGTATGTGAGGTATAAGTGAAAAGAGAAGAAAAGGAAGAAAAACATAAATTCTATACATGAGGGAAGAAGTATATACATAAATACAATATTTACACCACCGAAAGTTTATGCTTAAACCCGCATATTGAAATTTCTTTCTGGTTTTATTACACGCTGTTCGAGCTGACAACGACCGGCTGCTCAGATTGGCTGCTCGCATTTTCGCTCACTTCTTGCTCTGTCGCGAATCTTCGCGTTCTCTATCATCCGTCGTCTTGTTTGAAAACTTATTAAATAGGTCTCGAATTTGATTGACTTTTCGTTACCTTTATTTAACGATTTCATGGAAATTCCGAAAGGACTCAGTTGTGATAGAATTAAACAGCATCAGATGATGTATAAAGCCAAAACTCCACTATGGAAAGAAGCATTTCGAACAGTATGTTTTTTCTCATAAAATCTTTGAAAGTGACATGAGCATTTTAAACACTTTTAGTATTAAGTATTAGTTTTAAGTAGTAGCATATAACTTCTGTTAAAATTACACCTTTCAAAATCACCTAAAACATCTAAAGGGCAACTCAAACTATTTAATTTGCTAATAGTTTTTAACTTTTAATCTGTTATTGCTATATTGTGCAAGGGAAGTTGGGGTACTTTGGTCCGCTTTTCAAGTTTTCATTTTCTATATCATCAAAATATAAAATATGCAGTTTGATATTTTACCTCAACGTTACTTAAACTCTTGTCACCATCTGAGAATTCTTAAAAAAATTTCTGCTCATATTTTTTTTACATTAATTTTAACCTTTTAATTTGGAAACGTAGGAAAACGTGCCCCAGTCCGGGGTACCTTGGTCCACTCTATGCGGCACATCGTACCAGGAATTATAACTAAATTAAGTTTTCTTTAGTATTTAGTATGCAAGATATAAATTTGAAAGGTCGATAAAGTGTTAATTTAAATCGTATCCAGAAAATATATTTGATTACAGAAAAAATGAATGAAACTTACCTATCTTTAAGAAATGGGAAAATTATCAAATGCCAAAAGAAAATGCAATCTTTATCGCAATTAGCATTTGAGTTTAAATGAAATGTAAAGTTACCAAGGATATTTTAATGAATAATTATGAAATAGGAAGCCTATTACTACTGTGCAGACACTGCCAACAAAATAAGGATTATGTTACTTTCTTGCCTCATCGAAATATTAGAGGGTTCTTTTCTTCATTGCATCTCATATTGGATTCATTAGCAACAAAATTTTTAAAAAGAATATAGATTTGGAAAAAACATATCTCCTTTGCTTACTAATATCGAAAACCATTAATATATTTTTTCAGGTGTAATGCATTTTGCATGTTTAAAGGAAAAATATCTTCTATACAAGAAGTTATTGTGTATTAGTTTCATTTTTGGCCCAGTTTTTTTGAGGAAAAAAAAAAGGAAATTCTGACCATACACACAAACTAATACTGCAAAATTTATTTTAAATCAAATGATACATTTTTAATCAAATTTATTATATGCATACTAAATGTTCTAAAATAAATTTTGGTTGTTTTGCAAAACTGTAAGTTGACTTATGAAAAATATAATTATCGTAAGGAGCATTAACGGGTTGAAAAGGTAAAAATTGTATTTTTTAATCACTTGGGGTAGGTTGGTCCATGGTCCAATGTGCCCCTCCTAAAAGAAAAAAAGTGGTCTAACGTGCCTCACGTTCTCTGATTTATGAAATGCTGTAATAATTTTTTTCTTCATGTTGATAACTTATCAATCAAACTACAAATAACAATGTTAAGGGTAGTTGTTAATGATTAATTAAGTTGTCCAATAGATATTAGCATTGCTACATATTGGATCGGATTCCACTGATATTTTTCCCATACAAGTGAGCAGGGTCCGACAAATCCCGAGCGCCAGGTCACCCAGATGACTAAAAAAATGCTTTGGCGACTAGTTTTTCAGGTGGTGACTATGTTCGCAAATGAAAATATTATAGCTGGCTCCTAAAAATTTTCCCTGGCTCCTAAGATTTTCGCATTTTTGTCGGACCCTGCAAAGGAAAGCTAATCGGCGATGATGTTTTTTCACCTGGGTGACGTCATGTATGGTTTCAGTACTGCAATTCCCTTGTGTTTTGCAAATGTTATAGGATGGAACCAGGGTTGGCAGGTTTTTGACATGTGACGGTTTTAACCATGGTTAAAACCGGCTTGTCAAAAACCTTTCTGTCAAAAAGTGTCAAAAACCTAATTTGTAAAAAAAATTATAGAAGAAATGATTTAGCAGACTTTAATCAATAAATTTTAAATAAAACTGCATAAATGCATTAAAACTGCTGAGTATAAACTACAAAAATATATTCTTGCTGTAACACAGCCAGAATCTATGCCTGAGAGTGATTTTATTTGTAAGAATTGTGTTTAAAAATCAATTAATTGTTTTTTAAGTGCACAAACACGGGTTTCTGGTTTTTGATGCTGTAGGAAGGGTTTTAAGTCCTAAAACGCATCTTTTGCTGCGCCCTGTCAGTGCATTCTTGAGATACATTCTATTTGTAGCATATTTCGTGAACATAAACTGATAATAGACTATTATGTGACAATTTTCTTAATAGAAATTGCCAAACACTTATTTAATGAATCATTTTATTGTGAATGCATACTTTTAATTACTTTCAGCAAAGATGTACAGTTAATAAATCCTTAATTATATTTGTATAATTAAAATTGTGTAGGTTTAATCTAATATTTTGCATTGAAATAAATTTTGATTTTTAAGCTTTTTTATGGATAAAAGCAGAAAGTAATCCATCACAATTGAAATCTAATGAAGGTATGTACTTTTCCCTGGATAGATAGGGCATATTCAAAGATGCTTTCCTACCAGTACAAAGAAATATTGATACTAAAACAGCTTTTCTTAATTTCCCTCCTGTATTCTCGTCAAATATGCAAAAAATCCACACCAGAAAGAAATACGTGTAAAAAGTTGAAAATTAAGTCATAAACAAAGAAAATTATATAAATTAATATTTAAGGGACATTATAATTAAACAAAAACAATGCTGTATCTTGCTATTATTAACAGCCTTTTTTTTTATTTTTAGTATATTTAAATTGTATTGGGGTTTTTGATGGTTTACACCATTTAAAACCTGGTTTAAACTTCTGTCACGTCAAAAACTAGTTTTTGACGGCTAAAATCCAACCCTGGATGGAACACTTGAGTTCATTTGTTTTCATACTTGTGTTTTTAATTCACTTTTATCTTATGAAGTTGCTTCCATTGTGTAAAAATAACAACAACAATTATTAAAATGCATAAGTTCATATTTAGTGACATTACACCCTTTGTTCTACTTATGTGTATAATAGAACCACAGAATATTTTGCTTGCCTCATGGGCCCAGCTTATACTTGGGCCGAGTCTGATATATATTCAAGTATATATATAACAATGGGCTGTGCGAAATTTGACACCTCTCCCGCTATTCTTTTGGGCTCTTGACACTTTGGCTTCACGCAATTAAAAACGTGGGGTATCTCATCTAGGCCCGTCATTTGGACAATCAGTGGGGGGGGGGGGGGGGGTCCATTGCCGCCCTGGCTTTTAGAAATAGTAATTTATGCATGTTTTTGTGTTTTTTGCTGTTTTTACCTATAATATGCATTGCCCTTGGAAAATGTTGAAACATCGGCCTGATCTCATGAACATTGATTTAATATGGGAAGTATATATTCCTCTTATCTCCGTTTTCACAAAACGAGATTTCTCGATTGACATGTTGCTATTTCGTAGTAAAGAAGACACTGAAATACTTGTGACGTCAATGGAAATTATTTCACGTCTTCGTATTGCCATGTTCTTACAGGAGTTGCTCTAGAGCTCAAAACTTGCGGTCGCCAGTTGACAAATGCGACCTATTTTCACGTTTTGGTGACCATTGTTTTCATTGAAGTCTCCAATGCAGCTACCATTTGCTAATGCCAAAACCCTTTCTTGAACTTTTTTATCTTGACACGTGACCTTTTCCCAAATTCTCTTGTCCACTAAAAATTAAATAAAGAAGAAAGAAATAGGAGTTAATTTTTGCTCCACACGGAAACTAGTTTTTCCTCCGATTTTTACCGGAAATTGCTTACTGTGTTTGAAATTTCAATCCTTTGCCATCCTGGGATTATTTCAATTATCTTAAAAGTTGTAAGGTATTTTTTGCATGCACAACCTTAAATCTGCTTATTTGTCGTTTCATTTTAACAATTAAAAAAGAAACAAAAGTATAAAGATAGAAACATCCAAAATCGTACACGTGCTTCGCCGAAAACTGGATTCCACGTTAGAGATTTTAACCCTTTTGCATCGGGTACAAATTTCAATTATTTTCTAAATTAGAAGATATTTTTACACATGCTACCCTAAATCTGCTTATTTTGCATTTTATTTTAATAATTTCTGGCTTTTTTTCTTTTTTTGAACCATGCCGATATTGAACACGTGTTTGTCGAAAATTGCGTTTATTACTATTATTCACCATTATTAAATCACTATTATTGTTTCATTTATTTATTCACTTCAAATTTGATTTTAGTATTGACAGCTATTTACTTTTTAGAAAATACTAAATTTTGGATAAATAAGAAATTTTTAGAAAATTGTTGATTTACCTGGTTCTAACTTCTTTAAAAAACAATAAACAATTATTGAAAAGAAGTAGTATTATCACAAATCATAAAATGAATAAAGAAATTTTTTTTTTTAGTTTAAACATTTTATAAAATAATAATAATAATGATAATAATAATGTGTGTTTATAAATAGAAAAAAAAAGCCAGAGTAATTTTGCCAAGGTAGATAATTGTTCAATCAACTCTTAGTAGGAATTTAAGCATCAACAAGCAAGAGGAAAGGCAGTATTTTTTCAATTCTAAGAAAATTAAGTTCGAAAAGACGGCATTATAGGTTACATTGAAAAAGTCCATCCATATTTTTGGTACTAGATTTTGCGCTGTTCGCTGTTCGGATTCTAATACACTGCATTGACAAATATGTAATTATTACATGTATTTATTTCAAGTATAATGATTAAACATTAGCTAAAAAATTAGTCCCAGAGGGACTAAATGTTCTCAAAATGTCTAACCCTAAAAACACCTGTGATTGCGTGCCGGAGAACCACATGGTTTACTTAAATGTTATTCAAACGCTCATTGCAATTGATACCAGTTTTGTGCTCTTAAAAACAATACATAATTAAATTTTTTTGCAGATGTACAACTTTTTTTTAAAAGTTTGGCTACCATTTTTTAAAATTTGGCTACCATTTTGTGGGGTTTTCGTAGCCATTGGCTACGAATCAAGAATTGGAGTTTTGAGGTATAGAGTGCTCCCATATCTCCCATATATGAGTGTTTGTACAGGATACAGGATTTCTGCTGTACCTCTATTCACATTCTAAAATTTATTCCTTTAACACTCGTAAAACATTTCTTTCTAGTATTATTCTTTTGTTCTTTTGACATCTTTAATTTTCACTTCAAGAATGTTATATTCACAGTAGACGCTTTAGCAAAATTCTTATTTTATATGCAGCTACAAAAGAGTTTTCCGGAAACACTCAGCCAGCATAGTCTGCCTTTAAATTTTTAGTGAAGATCAAGTAATCCCCATGATGATTAACAGCCTTTTCACCCAAGCCATTCCAAAATGTTTACAGTCCTATTGTAATTTTTAAAATAATGTAATAATATTATGAGCGCAGTAATTTAAATAAAAAGAAACTGAATTCACAATAGTTTTGGCCTTTTAAACATGAGACTTTTTAAACATGAAAAAGTCTGCTATACTTATTACTTTCTTGCAAATGATGGGTTAACTCTATTTTGTTATTCCACTAATTTGAGAAAATAAACCACTGTGCATTTTGTAGAAATGCATGCAGAGGATGCAAAACAGTCGTGGGCGATTGGTTGACAAATTTAGAGGCTTGGATGCAGATGATGTTATTGATGCTGTAATGAATAAAGACTGGGAGCTTGACAGTGAAGACAAGAAACCTGTCATCAAACTCTTTGCTGATGAGGTGTGTAAATTTACTAAATAGTAATTGAATTTTGATTTTTGATTAAGTAAAAGTTCTATTTATAATCCAAATATATTTTTAATCAGCATTCATGCAATTTCAGCATCATTTCACCATGGCACCTTGATTTGGCTCTCTAACGGGGTAAAAAACAAAATGTTTTATTTCATTTATTTTTTTAAAATTAACACTAGTAACTGTTTTTGGGTTAAAATATGATTTGTTACAAATCATGCATTTGGTTGGCACAATAATTTGACTTTTAGAAAGTAATGAATATTTTATGCAATTAATAGTTAATGAATGTTAAACATTCAAATTTGTCCTTGATTGTTTAAGAATCGTTGAAATAATTAAAACTAAAACCTTGTAATTGCCTCTAGTATACCTTTCTACGGGAAAATACTTACTGCTTGAAAAACTGCAGCTGTGTCTCACCATACCAGAAACCTTTTAAAAAGCATTTTTTGATTTTAACCTTTTTTTGCTATAAACTGGATTTTATTGGTTTAAATAGCATCTGTTAGAAAAATTATTTGACTTTTAGTGAGTATTGAAGATTGTATACAATTAATAGTTGATAAATATTAAGCCTTCACATTTGTATTTAAATGTTTGATAATTAACTAATCATAAAGTTATGTAATTCAACCTCCTAAAATGTAGCTTTCTGCAGGTAAATATTTACTGCTTGAGAAACTTGGCCAATTATATATGTATTTCCAGGGATCGGGCCACAGGAATTCAGGTCTATTTTCGGACCCTTCACAAAATTACAAGCTTCCAAATTGTACCTTGACACCATTATTTATTGTAAAAGCAGCAAAGAATAATAAAAGTTTTCATCACTACATGTTTAAATTTTCAATTTTCACAAAATTATTTGATTTTTCACAAAAATCTCTTTAAACTTCACAAAAAACAGAACCTGTTCAAAAATGCTGGATCGACCCATGATTGCTGTTCTTGTATAGACTATAAAATAGTTAAAGTAATTTTTTGAGATTTGAACTAAAATGTGATGCAGGATTTTTTTTTATTGCATAATTTATGCACATAACTTGGAAACAACTTACGGTACTAAGTACTGTAATAGCACTTATTTTCGAGAGGCTTAAATTTTCGTGAGCCTGTCGTAATCGTAAAAATTTAAGCCCCGCAAAATAATTTCTTTTTCGACTTTCGATTCTGTTCATAAACAAAATTCGTAAAATTTTCAGCTCGCAATATTTCCGATATCTTCATTTTCGTGAAAATTACAGCTTGTGGAAGTAAGCTCTTTTACAGAATATCAGGAAATGATTACATGTTTTTTTGTTATGCATTTCATATACAGCTGGAGTGGCTAGCAGTGCAATCTGAATGATTTCTAACTAATCTTCATGAGTTATTAGAGGACTTTTTTAAATTGTACACTGTCTTCTTTTTTGTCAAATTCTCCTGTTTGTGTCGCTTAGATACAATATTTACATGTGCATAAGGCCTCCCTCCCTACTTGATAAAAATCTTTCAAAAATGATAGACCCATGTATAAGCCCGTGGTCCTACTTTGAAAATTGACACATTTAATAATTGAGTCTTCTGAGAAAGCCGATTCTCGAAAGAAGAAGTTGATAGTGATTTTGCGGATGACTATAGTGAAAAGTTCAAGACAATATGTGAATTTGAAGAACTTTTTGGATGCTCCAACAGCAAATAATATTGAAATAATGTTTATATCTTATTTAATGTTTTCCCTTTTAAATACAAAAATGCCTGATATGTTAGTTTTTTGTTGCCATTTGACATCTTTATTCCACTGATCAAATTTTTAAAATTTTTGACCTGTATATAAGTTTAACCTCCTACTTTCAAGTAGAATTTTTGTCCAAAAAAAGTGGGATTACGCATTAGCGTATGGGGTACTACATTTATATGTTATTTAATAAATAGACCACAAATATGTTTTTTTTAAGTTATTTTTCTTCTATCTCTCACCTTGTCAAACAAGAGACATGTTTTTTGCCCATCATTCAATATTGTTGCATCTTTGAAATCAAATTTCCCATAAGCAAAGTAGATCATTTCACTAATCTATGATATAAGATTTAATTCTGTGTGTTATGAATCTAAAATTAATGTATTTTCTGTATTATTTTGAATGCAAGAAAACATAATTTCACCCACAAGTGGATAAAAACAACAGGTTTTAATGTAAGCATTAGAGAATTTTTTTACTAATTATTTAATTCAAATTCAATAAATATTATTGCTAAGGGAACTTTTACCTTGCTCAAAATGGTTTTCTGAAGCTATTTTAAAAGGTAGAAAATAGGGATGAAACGGATATCTGGCAACTATCCAGTCTCTGCCCTATCCAGCTAATTTTTAACTATCAAATTCAACCAGATATCTGATCCAGCCAGTGACTAAATTATCCGATCCGGCACTAAAAAAAATTCTGAATGTCCGGCTTATTAAGAAATGTATCCGGTAGTAATTTGAGGCGAAAAATTTTAAATTATATCCTTCCAGAAAATGTTCAATGCCAAATAAAGCTAATCTTATTCCAAAATTTTGCTTGACATAAAACTTTTGATGTTTCCTGTCCCTGTCATTGATCAACTTCAGCTTTTCAAGCAAAAATTAAAATAACAAGTTATAACTTCAACTTTTTACTGAACATTTATAGAATAAATTTTGTATTATAGGTAGAAAGCTGGATAGTGTAGTAGAAAAGTTGATATTTTTATTTCATGGGTTCTTTTACATACCTATTTTTAAAAGATACATTAAAATTAGATGCATTTAACTGGAAGATATTTTTATTTCCAAAAACCTCAATAATTTATGCTATTTTAATATTCATCATATTCTAGGCTTTTTACATTTCTTTCTTATCCAATATTCACAATAACAGTCTACCCAAACAAAGGTCGACTTCCACTTTGTTAATAATAGCAAAATAAAATCTATCATAACTAACTTTGACCAGCTTTTGGGAGCAAATGCTAACTATAAAATACAATAATATAACTTTAAAATCTGTTTGTTCAGTCAAACTTAAAAACAATCTTCAAAAAAAGTAGTTTTTTCTAAATTATTTTTATTTGTTAAAACTATATACTAAAGTGATCTTTTGCACTACCTATAATACAATTTTAAATGTTTAAAATCTACTAATTTCTTAATTTTTTTACATTTCTACTGTAGCGTAACTATTCCACCAAATAGTCCATCAATATTGGGCTAGGTCATGAAGCGACTATTCAGCCAGGCCGAATATTTGTTACGTCCCTAGTAGTGATAGAGACTGCTTCTAAAATATGAAGTAATGTTTTTTTTCTTTATAGGATTACAGTGAGGCAGAATTTAATGAATTCTTTAGTACCATGGAAGAAATTCAAAAGGAGCTTCTTGAAGAAGGTATTGAATATTAAGCATTTTAGTAAAAGAACTGCCTTAAAAATGCTTTTATCAACCCTGTAATAGTAATTCATGCTATTAGAAAATACCTTCTTTGGTGATGCATGCATAATGTTGAAAACATAGAAAAAGAAGTGTATCATAGTCATAAAATTTTTCTCATTCTTCCCAGAATGGGAAAAAGACTCTTTTTTTTTTTTTTTTGTTAACTTGGTAAGAGGGAGTGTAATACTGCACCGAACTTCAAATTCAGAAAATCCTGAAATTCGGCACTTTTCCTAAATGTTTTTTTGTAGATTCAGAAAAATATTAATCTAACAAGCTGTTAAATTAACAAATGCCAGTAAATTTTGATCCCAACAAAACATAAATGTGAAAAAAGGGCCAAGTTTGACAGAACAAATAGCCTTCAGAGTAGTCTGTGTCAGCGATAAAAGAATTGATACCTAAAAAATGTTTTTAAATAAATTAAAGAACATTGTACTTTCTTACAGCTATGATTAAAGGATCTGCTATGGAACTTGGCACCCGTTAGATATCAATTCTTTTATCGCTGATACCGACTACTCCAAAGGCTGTTTGTTCTGTTGAACTTGGCCCTTTTTTCACATTTGTGTTTTTATATTGACAAGTTATACTAAATTAAACCAAGCTAAATTGTGGCTTTTAATTATTGAAGATTTTTTTCATTTGTTTACATTTCTCCGCAATAAGTCCGTCAGTCCATCTTGATTTAATTCAGTCCATCTTTCATTTTAAACGTTGAAAAGTTCTGTCTAACAATTACACTGAATTTTTTATACTCAGCAGTGCTTCCCCCAGGCTTGGGCGGGAGGGCGCCGCGTCCTGCCCGCCCTTGGATTCGGGAAACGCGCCCATCTTGCCCTTTTGTTAGTGAAATTGCGCCCTTCTTGTAGTGCTCAAAACTCGCGATCACCAGTCGCCAAAGGCGACCAATTTTCACGTTTTGGCGACCAATGTTTTCATTGAAGTCGCCAATGTGGCTACCATTTGCAAATGCTAAAAGCCTTTCCCGAACTTTTATCTTGACAAGTGACCTTTTCCCAAATTCTCTTGTCTACTTCAAATTAAATAAAGAAGAAAGAAATAGGAGTTAAGTTTTGGGCCATACGGAAACTAGTTTTTCCACCGATTTTTACCGGAAATTGCTTACCGTGACTGAAATTTCAATCTTTTCCCATCCTGGAATTATTTCAATTATCTTGAAAGTTGTAAGATATTTTTTGCAGGCACTACCTTAAATCTGCTTATTTGTCGTTTCATTTTAACAATTAAAAAAGAAAAAAAGTATAAATATAGAAACAGCCAAAATCGTGCACGAGCTTCGCCGAAAATTGGATTCTACGTTAGAGATTTTAATCCTTTTGCATCGGGTACAAATTTCAATTATTTTCTAAATTAGAAGATATTTTTCACACATGCTACCCTAAATCTACTTATTTTGCATTTTATTTTAATAGTTTCTGACCTTTTTTTTTTTTTTTGAACTGTGCCGATATTGAACACGCGTTTGTCGAAAATTGTGTTTATCACTAATTATTCATGATTATTAAATCACTATAATTGTTTCATTTATTTATTTACTTCAAATTTGAATTTAGTAATGACAGCTATTTACTTTTTAGAAAATACTAAATTGTGGATAAATAAGAAATTTTTAGAAAATTGTTAATTTATCTGGATCCAACTTCTTTAAAAAAACAATAAACAATTATTGAAAAGAAGTAGCATTATCACAAATCATAAAATAAATAAGGAATTTTTTTTTTTTTAGTTTAAACATTTTACAAAATTAATAATGATCTCTTTTAGGGCCGACAGTTGCGAGATTTTTTGGGTACTTTTTGAGACTTTGGGGATTATTTTTTTCACATCATTTTATGTCTCTTTTTTGGATTTGGGTAATTTTTTGTGTGTAGCCTGAAACTCTTCCAATGATTCTGTGCTTGATTATATTGCAACTCTTAAAAACTCCCTATCTCATAAAATTTCGAACAGTAGGTTCCCAAAGACTAATAAGAAAATTCTTTTTTTCATCTTTATAAGGGACCCATTTGGGTCAAATATGCATTTATTACTTGCATTGCTTTAATTGCATCTGTAGATGTTGAGAAAACTAACCAAAATATAAGAATGCTCTTTGAAACAGGAAACTATTTACTATTCAAAATATGTAAAAGCATTTAATAGTCCCAATCTAATGGTGCTTTCTAGTTATTTCAAGAAAAAAAAGTTTTAAAATGTAATAAAACTTGTGGGAAAAAAGATGGCAACGTGTGAGGAATCCATATATTAGACATTTTCTTTTTCTCTCCTCATTAACATTTATTTCAATCTTTAATGAAAATTAAAATGTATTGTATTAATTTTGCTTCTTTTAAATTAAAAAAAAAATACTATTGTCATTTTAAGCTAAACCATTGCTTTCAATTGGTATTCTTGATTAATTATAATGGCATTTTTTGTAATTTTGCTGTTTTTAGGACATGTTAAAAATTTTAAAGGGCGTTTTCCGTGATCATTTAGGTCATCAAAATCCGGGCTCTAATTATTATTACTGAAGCTTTATTGTATTAAGAAAAGATATATTCTAATTTTCTTATTATTCCTCAGAGGTGATCAGATCTTCAGAGGTACTGGAATGAACAGAAACACTCTCATAAATTAGTAAAAATGTATAACTCAGAAAATCCTTGCTAGATATTTTATTGAATTTAAAATCATTATTGGTTGATGTTGCCTTGAATATACAAGCTATTCTAGGGGGGAAGGGGGGTTCCTGAAATTGTGACAAAGTGTGACAAGGGGAGGGGCAACAGGAAGTGTGACATTCTGCTTGTGCAGCATAGCGTAACATGTGACAATGGGGGAGGGCGGTCCCTACTTCAAATTACATGTGCCCTTTATTTCGGTAAGATGCCCTAAATTTGGAAAAGTGCCCTTTTTTTTACAGAAGCACCCTGCCCTTTTTCAATCCTAGGGGAAGGTCTGACTCAGCTTGAGTTTAGTCTTAAGGTGAAAAATTAAAGCAGAAAGTGAATTTCTATACATCAATTATTTTCATTTAAGTGCAAGAGAGTATTGTTTATGATAACAGCAAAAAAATATGGCTGCCATTTGAAGTCGTTACTTCTGATGCTACTTATGAGTATGCTAGTAGCTTCGAAGATCATGTAATTGTTTGAAATTTCGGATATTTCCCTTTATATATGCCTAATTATCTACCTTGATGCGAAGTTTCAAGTTTCTAAGTCACTTAGAAGTAGGTTAGGTCTTTGAGGAGTGAGTCAGTGATAAAAATGACTATTTTCAGGCCTTAATAATTCTATAAGCATAAGAGGTACATCAATGAAATTCATTATTCTAGGGGTTAAGAGGATCTCTATTAGATGTATAAAATTTCAAGTATGTAGGTTTAAAAGCTTTTGGATAATGATGGGTCAAAAGTAGCCCGAAATGGTTTGGGTAAATATACACATTGGCCGGTGTCACTGTTTCTGAATTTAGCGGACACTCTACCGTGTGTCTAGATTCAAATATAAGCAATCTTGTGGATACATTTCTGATTCACATGCACTAAACTCAGGAAGCCAAGATAAAACCAGAAAACCCCACTATGTTAAAAACTGAAAATTGGTTTCTTGGGCATAGTTGAGTATCTTTTTTCCCTATATAAAATTAATTTTTTTCCCTTAAGCTCTTAAAAGTCTGTTTTTCAAAATTTATTCCTTAAAAAAAAAAAAAAAAAAAAAAAAACTTGAAAGATAAAGTAACTTGCTCTATTTGTTTCTCTGTGGTCATAAATTGGCAACCAGGAACTTTGCAATTTGTACATATGTCTGCTGTTTTGGTTTGACTTCTCTGCTAAATTTTTGATGCAGCTCTATTTTCTTTTCATGCAGTTGCAAGTGATAAGTAAATGGCAAACTACCATGTGGGTATGGTTTATTTTTGCTGAATTGTGTTATAAATTGGAGCGTTTCATTAAAATCCATGAATAAGTTATTTCTTTGTTTGGTAAAAATATATTAACACATCGATTTACTTATATTACCTTTTCAAAAAAAAAAGTTTACTTATTTATCTACCAGTTTAGTTAAGACAACTGCAATTTGAAGTAAAAATGCGCATATCAGCATTGATGTTTACTAAAATCCGCCATTTTGGGCCATGTTCCGAAATTCGGCCTATCGCGGATCCCGAGCATGCCGAATTTGGGGTTCGGTACTGTATTATTTATGAACTATTATGTTACAGGGTTGCTGCGCTACCTGGAAAATGGGGAAAACCTGGAAATGTCGGGAATTTTACTATTTTATCGAAAATCTAGAAAAGTCTTGATATTTTACATGGCATTTGTCTAGAATGCTACTTTTGTGCCAATCAATGTTCTGAGCACTGGCATGCGATGCTACTGGGTTTTTTTGAATGCAGAAAGTCTGATATGGAAACAAGACGTCTGCTCTTTTGCTCCACTCAAAATGCAACATGCAAAGGGAGCTACCAAGATTGATGCCCTGTGATTCAAACACCGATTTGACCATTAATAAATTGATCAACTCTTAAGTAGTGACTCACATTTTATTATTCTTGTTCAATTTTTTCCAAATACATTTACAATGCATTCGGTACATAATGCAGCTTTTTTTCCTCTCAAAAATCTAGATAAGAATAAATTTTCTCAGAAATTGAGTTATGAGACCTTTAAAAAATACATTTTGCAATGTACCTAGGTTCTCTCTATTGAAATGTTTGTTCCCTTTTGTCAGGTTGCTGAGTAATTTTTTAAAGTTTGTCAGAAATTAGCAGTCCCTGCTATTATTTTATAAATAATATTTTGGTGCAAATGTATGTTTTTGATTGGTATGGAAAGCCTGGAACAGTCAAGGAATTTCATTCTGTTGGAGTAGCCACCCTGTGTATTAATTAATATATTCCACATGGTACTGTTTTATTGAATGCATTATTTTTGTATTATCATTATGCAAGGCCGTAGCCAGAAATTTTTTTCGGGGGGGGGGGGGGGCCTGACTTTGATACACTAGTGTTGAGGAAAGTTTCAGGGAGGAATCTATGCTACATTGCGAAAATATTCAGGATTTCGGGGTGGGCCCGGGCCCTTCGCCCCCATCCTCCCCCCCCTCTGGATACGGCCTTGTCATTATGCCATGTAGATTTCCAGACAATTAAATCCATTCTGATTCTAAATTATAGCAATGGGGAAACTGCCATACACTTCCGACTGAAAATATCCAAGACATTTTTGCTTGTATAGCAAAGCTGACAATTAGAAGCTAATTAAGGAGTGGGCACATACAAACTCAAGCTTATTTTTCTAGAAACTAATTGCTGGGATTAAAAAATCATTTTGTTGGCATTTAATTTTTATAATTTTATAGTATAATTTTGTCATATATTATAGAAAGAATTCTCTTGGAAGAATACCATGCAGCAGTCAGAAATGCAGAAATTGATGCTACAGTTGATTGGTTAGAAAGTGAAGAGGTCATTTGTCCTATCTGCAGAAGGTAAATGTGGCAGGAGTAAATTTGTCACCTCAAAAAAAGAAAGAAAAAAAAATTAATATAAGAGTAAATAATTAAAGTTTAAAATCTTTATGATAGTAAGGTGTCCTTTCAATGCTAAACTTTAAAGGAATGCAATCAGTGAAAAATGCTTTAAAATTTCAAAAAAATCCTTTTTTCCACAACATTTGTAAAAAAGAATATTATTATATTTTTGATTTTTGTAGTACAGAAAAGCTGTGACTGGTAACTCGCAAAAAAAAATTTTGAAATGTGTAGGATAGTTCCTTCAGTTGCTGCAAATGTCCCACAATGCATAGAAAAAAATTTAAAAATTGTCTTACAAATTTCAAATTTTTTATCTGCACTTTGGTGCCATCAATGACACCTTTTCCCCACTACCCATCATTTTTTTCCCAATGACAGAGAACTTGACAAATTTAGTTACAAATAACAATAAACACAATATGAACAAAATAAAGAAAAGAAGTCGTTTTCTAATTCGGCCTAGTGCATCTCAATATCGCTCACCCAAGGAAACCTCATGAAGTGCTCTACAGTCAGTGATGTGATGGCCATTCATGATGACATGTTCTCCACAAAGATTACAAAAGGGGGTTGGGAGGATACCAACTGAATTAATGTGTCTAGCCAGGCAGTCATGTTGGGTGCAAAGTCTGAAAATAGCAACCGCCTCTTGACAGGTATAGTGGGGAATGCTTAACTGCTCTAGATGTCCCTATCCTTTGGTAGCAGTCCGAGTCCTTATTTCTGTATAATAACGAGAAGCCATCTTGTTCTTAATAAGACGCTTCATAGTACCCGAAGGAACATTATTACGCATAAGCTGCAGTACTTCCGTACCTCTCTTTGACAATGCATCAGCTTGCTCAATTCCACTGTCCACAGTGCCGGAACCCACTGGAGAGTAATGGCCTTTCCCATTTGTTCCAATTTTTTAATTGATAGCTGATAGTACAGGACATCCAAAGAAGATGGGACCAGTATAGAGCATATAGACTGTATAGCAGCTTTGGAGTCGTGC
Organism: Octonoba sinensis; assembly: GCA_038502835.1. Lineage (NCBI taxonomy): Eukaryota > Metazoa > Arthropoda > Arachnida > Araneae > Uloboridae > Octonoba > Octonoba sinensis. Next base: position 118,757,395 of record CM076601.1, on the reverse strand, counting down.
AGTATAATAGAGTTAATTTGGAATTTATCGTGAAGAGCAACCAACTGCTGCAGAGCTATGCGTATAGCCAAGACCTTCCCATCAAATGCAGATCGGAAACTTTCGGCAAGAGAAGAAAAGTAAAGAGTTTTCTAAAGACACCCGCTCTAGCATTAGGTTGGTTATTTGAAAAGGAGCCCTCTGTATAGACTTGTAACCATTCAGGTTCTGGAAATCTATTATTTAGAGTCTCCAGAGTAAGAGTACAAAGAACTTTAGGAGCGGTTTCGTATTTGTAGACAGAAAATTAGCTATCCAAGTAGTTCCTTATTTTATGAGCCAGTAGTAGATTACATGGCTTTAGGACTTTATCCACTGTCACAGAAAGATGAAGAGTTCTTCTGTAGCTTTGGACTCTCTGCATAAAACCATTTTGTGTTTTAAGATTTCGAGGTAAATTTCGGTAGTCTTTCCAAAAAGCATCATTAAGGTGAAGTATCGTATATTTCCGTGTATAAGCCGAGAATTTTTGGACCTTTTTTGAAAGCTAATCTGAAAAAATAAACTCGGTCTATATATCGCGAAATATCGACTAGTATAGAGCTCCAATTATGTAATTTACGTCTCCGACATTAAGGAAATAATTAACTTAAAAAAAGTAGAGTTTTATGTAAAAGAATATACATATATTTTATAGCTGGATTTTGTAAAATCATCGCTGAAACAAAATGGCGAAATTCGCTCCCGATTACAAAAATACGCTCGCGACTAGCTGTGTATGCCTTTCTATTCCCGTTCATCCTTTTAATAGAAATGTAGAAAATAATTGAATAAAAACAATAAAAAAAGTAAAACAAACTAGCAAACGCAGGGGCAAAAAGCAATGAATGCCCGAGTGCCATGTGCTCACTCGGCGATCTGCGCTTGCCTCGGACAGGGTTACCAGAGATCAATTTGTCGCCGTTGACGCCAAGTTTCTCACTTTCACAACGTCTTGATTGGAAAATACTTGATCTATGTTACCTGCTTAGCTAAAGTTTCGCCAATTTTGGCGATTTTCTTTGAACTGTAATTTTTTTTTCCTTCAAATTTTTATCTCGGCTTATATACGAGTTTTGAATTTTTTGTACATTTTTGAAGGAAAAATGCACTCTCGGCTTATACACGGATCGGCTTATATTCGGAAATATACGGTAGTTTTTCATACAAAATTAAAGCCTTCTCTTCGAAGACAACCTTTAATGGTTTAATATTTGTGAGTAGTTGCATGGAGTCGATGGGTGTATTTTTGATGGCACCAGTAACGAGTCTGAGGACTTGATTTTGAATATCTCCAGCTTATTCAACAGATTTTTAGGCATTGTTATTAACAATTCACAGTACAGTCAACTCTCTCAAATCTGCCGACCCAAAATCCGCGTAAGATTTCCGATGTAAACTGAAACTTAGTTAAAGAAGTAGTTGAAAAACTTAGTTTTAAAAAAAAACTAGAAATTCCTTGAATTTTCAAAGCTAAAAGCATTTTGTTAACTTGAAATGTTTACAATAACTCACATCTGCCTTTTATACGTTGAAAACAATATATTTTTAGCTTATTTTTATGTTTTTTTGATAGCCACATGTCATGCGCAATATTAGCGTTTTGCCGTAATTGATAGCGAATAAAAACAATCTTTTTATTCGCCTATTAAAAATAGTAGAGTTTGGATGCTTTAAATTGATGCTGTTGCGTTGTTGATCAAAAAGGATCGAGGACTATGACTTAAAAATAACTAACATTTATTTTAACATAAACTAAATTAATAAAGTAAAAATAATAATCAAAAGCAGACACAAAGATTGCAAGATTGCACATTGTTGGCGAGTGGCGACCACCATGTGCACCTTTACAAAGTGGTTGAAAAAAAATTCATTTAAAGTTCACATATATATGTGTACAATATGTTGTATCTATTTTTTTATAAATTTTCTTTGTTTTCAATCAATCTCTTTTATATATTCATATCTGTATAATTATTGGTTTATCAAAACATTCTTTGAGAAATAAGTAAAAAGGTGAATGCAACATTATAACCTCGTAAAATGCTTACACAGATCAATGACCTGAACACAAAATTCTAAAATCCGCGCAATCCTTGGTCCCAAGCAGTACGGATTTCGGAGAGTTGACTGTAGTACATAAAAATAGGTAGGATGAAAGTGCAATAAATAGCAACAAGGGTTAATTGCACACAACCCCAAAGACAGCCAACTAGTCATTTGAGGATGGAAAAGCATTTTGTGATGCCATCAGGAATGTATTCAACATGCTGTTTCCAGCGCAGTTTAGAATCAAACACAAGGCCTAAATAGAAACAAGTGCCCACATTCTCTATTAGGGTGTTTTGGAGATAGAGTGATGGTTTGAGTGATTTTGGTGCATCAAAGAAAGAGTTTGTGTCGCAGTTTTGGTTAGGTTAATGGTCATATTATTTTCTCTACTCCATGTATCCAGCACATTAAGTGCCCTATTTAGCATTGTCTCAGTTGTTGACTTGGCATTTAAACTTTTTGGTGTCAGTCCAAAAGACCAAATCATCAGCAAAAAGCAGTCTGTTAACACCTGGTACAGTCTTTAAAGATTGTATTAAGTCCTCGATGTAGATATTAAATAGTGAACAGCTGGAAACGGCTCCCTGTGGTAAACCAGTTTGAAGACTATAGTTCTTGGATAGGCAATTACCATATCTTACTCTACATTTTCTTTGGTAGAGGAGTGAGTGATACCATTGGAGCATCTTGGATCGAGCACCAATAGAAGCCATTTTAGTACCTTTTCGCTCCAGATTGAATCACACGCAGACTTAAAATCAATGTAGACAGCCGTGAGGATGTGTCGTTTATTTAGTGAATCTTTTATATTCACTTAAATATTTGCCGAACAATTACTCTTGAAGCCAGCTTGTTCACAAGATATTTTGTCAAAATTCTCAAGGAACCAATTTAATCTGTTGATAACCATCTTTTCCATTAGCTTACAAAAGGTACTGGTAAAGAAATAGGTCAATACCTTAGTAAGGAACCAGCTTCCTTACCCTTTAAGAATGGGGATGATATGAGCCATTTTCCAAGTAGATGGGATTAAGCCAGTTTCCCATATGTAATTGAAAATGTCCAGTAGGCTATCCCTGGCCAGTGTCCCAAGATGTTTTAGAAAATCTGCGGGGATGCCATTCTCACCGGGATTTTCCTATTTTCAGGAGATTTCAAATTAGACAGGAGTTCTAGTTTACTAAAAGGGGCTTGAAAGACCGCAAAGTCTGTGGAACTCTTCTCTTTTGATGTCAACTCAACTTTCAGCCATTCCTTTGTATGAAATTTTGAGTTTCCTGGCTAATTGCTGTTTCCTTTGTGCTTTGGCTTAAAATTTTCCAAAAGCATTAGCAATCTCATTGTCGTTATGTAGTGTTTTATTATCTAAATAGATTGGTTGTTTAAGCGGGGTTATTTTGAGTGTTTGCAATAAATCTGTATGTTTTTAAGCTATCAGTCTTATAATTGATTTTACTTATAAAAGTATCAAAAGATTTCCTCTTCCACATACCAAAAATTTTAGATCTCTTTGCCGTCTAAGACGTTGCCCAGAGTATACCACAAGGAGGTGGATCTAAAAGTGTTACCAGCACTACCCATCATTAAAAATAGAAAAAATCATTTTTTGGCCCACCCTAATGTGCAAGTGTAGAACACTAAGGTGTTGAATAGGATTCTCCCCCCCCCCCCCTTCATATTATACTGTTTTTGACAATAACTTGTCATATTATTACCATTGTTTAAAATCTTTTTTCCCCTGTAAACAACAATGTTATTAGAGAGCCCAGATTCTATGCAATAATTCTATGCAAGCATTTTTGCTCTTGTGACGTTCTTACCTCTTGTATACAAATGTATAAAAATGGTGGATTTTAAAATAAATGCATATTACTGTATTTTTTCACGTGTTTTAGTTTTTAAAAAAAGTTTACTTTAGAGGTTTCTTAAAAGATATCTTAAATTGAAAGAAATCAGTAACTTTGTAAACAGTGAGGGCATGAGTCTTCCTACTGGTGTTTTGTAGGACAAGCTAAAATACTTTAAATATTTGCTCAATAACTAGAGCTCAAAACTAGTTTCATGTTTTGGCGACCATTTTTTTCATTGAAGTCGCCACTTGGGCTATCATTCGCTAATGCTAAACCCCTTTCTTGACCTTTAATCTTGAATGTTGAATGTGACCTTTTCCCAAATTTTCTTGTACACTAAAAATTAAATTTAGAAGAAAGAATTTGGAGTTAATTTTTGCGCCACACAGAAACTAGTTTTTCCTCCGATTTTACCTGAAATTGCTTCTAGTGTTTGAAGTTTCAATCCTTTTCCATCCTGTAATTATTTCAATTATCTTGAAAGTTGAAAGTTATTTTTGCATGCACAACCTGAAATCTGCTTACTTGGTATTTCATTTTAATAATTGATAAAAGTTAAAATATATAAAGATCGAAACAGCCAACATCGTACATGTTCTTTGCCGAAAATTGGATTCTACGTTGGAGATTTTAATCCTTTTGCATTGCGTAGATACTTCAATTATTTTCTAAGTTGGAAGATTTTTTTCACACATGCTACCCTAAAATCTGCTTATTTTGCATTTTATTTTAATAGTTTCTTGCTTTTTTTTTGAACCTTGCCGATATTGAACACATGTTTGTCGAAAATTGCGTTCCGTTTTGATTTCATCACTTATTGTGTCATTTATTAATTTACTTCAAGTTTGATTTTAGCTATTTACGTTTTAGAAAATGCCAAGTTTTGGATAAATGAGAAATTTTTAGAAAATTTTTTTTACCTGAGACTAACTTAAAATAACAATAAACAATTATTGAAAACAAGTATTATCACAAATCATAAAATAATTAAGGAATTTTTTTTAGTTTTAAACATTTTACAAAAAAAAAAATTACATATATATATATAGAAAAAAAGCCAGAGTAATTTTGCCAAGGTATATAATTATTCAATCAATTTTTATTAGGGATTTAGGCATTGACAAGCAATGGAAAAGGGAGTGACTTTTCAATTCTGAGAAATTTAAGTTCGAAAAAATAGCATCACAGGTTATATTGATGTCAATTTCCATATTTTTGGTACTAGATTTTGCGCTGTTCCAATTCTCATATGTTCCATTGACAAATATGTTATTATTACATGTGTTTATTTCAAGTATAATGATTAAACATTAGCTGAAAAATCAGTCCGGGAGGGAGGAGAGGATCAAACCCTGAAAACACCTGCGATTGCGTGCCTTAGATCATGTTTGAACTACATGGTTTACTTAAATATAATTCAAATGCTCATCCCAATTGATACCACTTTTGTGCTCCTAGAAAACAATGCACAGTTGACTTTTTTTTACAAATGTGCATTTTTTTTTTTTTTTAATTTGGCTACCATTTTTTGAAATTTGGGTACCATTTTGTGGGGTTTTAGTAGCCATTGGCTACCAATCAAGAATTAGAGTTTTGAGGTATACCAATAACATCTCTTATTGAAAGGATATTTTCATCTTCAGAAATGATATTAAGTCACAAAAGACAATGTCTAACTACAGAAAAGCTTAAATACGATTTATTGCAATTAAAGTACTCAGTGAGTCTAGCATTTCCTGCTTAAATAATTACTCTAATACATTCTTATCATCTGGAAACCAGAATGCAAAAATTTAAAGACCAACCTTTTTTTAAAAAAATTCATATCTGACATCATTCCTCAAGGGAAAATGGACTATTTGTGTATATTTTTTTATTTTTAGGGCATGTTTTAAATGTTTTTAGTTTATATTTACATGCATATTTTAATAATATTTTAGTGAATATAATCTGATCTCTACTTATCACTAACACACTACATTATAAAGTAAGTAACATTATTTTTTTACTGACATTCAGTTGGGTATCATGATGCTGAAGAAGCAATTAATATAAAATTTGAAGAATATCAAAAGTATGTTATGTCACTCCTAACTTGTATTGAAAGATTTAAAAGTAATGGGATGTGTACTATATGTATGAGTTCTTTAATCTATTTTTATTTTTGCATTTCAGAAAAATAACAACTACTGAGCAGGGTTCACGCTAGGCCGCGCGATCGCGCGATTCCCGCAATATTTTTTGAAATCCCACTCAAAAAAAGTTTTTTTTTGAGCTTAAACTTTAAAAATCCCACTTAAAATTTTGGTCAAGAGGGAAAAATCCCACCTTGTATTTTTCCCCAGTGTGAACCCTGTGAGGGTTTTATTATTAATAGCGTTCTTTCTTCACTACTGTATTTCAGAATGAGTTTATTTTCTGTTGAATGATATCTTTGTCAGTGTGTATGTCATATACTTCAATTTTTCAATAGGTCTGCATTGCATCAGAATCATTCTGTGATATTTTGTAGTTGTGGATTAAGAATTGATACTCAGGTTTGTAGCAATATTTCATTGTTCTTATTTGTGGGGTAATTATAGTAAAACAATAAATTACACTTAAAAACATTAAAAAAAATGAGCAAAGGGGGGGGGGGGGGAGAAAGGTCATTTTTTAAAAATGCAAAGGAAAAGAACACCTATGTTATTAACTTAGAGTATGTGTATTTGTTTTTTGTTTTTTTGTAATGCACTGGTACATAGTAGGGTAATTCTTTGAGAAATAGGATATGGATGGCAAAAATTTAAATCATTTGGAACTTTATGAAAGTGTAGTGATTTGTAGTAAATAGTACAAAGTTTTCATTCTTTTGAAAGTTTTTTCAATTTGGCGCCTTAAATAAATCTAGAAAGACAAGTTTAAACATGTCAAAATAGTTTACGAAAATAAACACACAAAAACTTTATTCTGAAAAACAATGTGTTAAAGTAATTGAATGTCTATTTGTTTAGGGCTTGTTAATGACTAGAAATAATATTCTTTTTAGAAATATTGTTGAAATTTATCAAGTATGTAATACAAGTGTATTAATTAATTAATTTAATGAGAGGTATACATGCTGTAATTCCGTTACCAAAATGATGTTAAAGTTTTATTTATTCTGAAAATAATAATGCTAAAAATTTGATATTCTGTTTTTAATTAGTGGTATTAGCAGTAACGGTGTTATGCGATGAGTAACAGAATTATGGTAACGGAATTACATTGAATTTTTATGATATTATGAAATTCTATGGAGTTGAAGAAGCATATTTAAACTAATTTTCATATTTTTTTATTGTATCTCAACCTTTTAAATTGGTAAGTATTCAGAATGACAAAACTTAAACTAAAACAACTAAACTACACTGTACATTTTAATGTATTTATAGTGTGATAAAAAGAACTCATGTCTTCCCCTTAGTAAGCAATGTTCTAAACAAAAATTAATAAAAATGGCTTTAACTGCTTAAAAAAATGAAAAGGTATAGAGAAAAATTAAAAAATAATCCAGATAAAATGGAATGAATAAAAGAGCTGGATAGGAATAGGAAAAGAAAAAAAGTGACGAAACTGAGCATGAGTAAGAAGAAATTAGTTAGTAAAAGAATGAAGAATAAAAAGCATGTTCAAAAGAATTTAAAAAATTACAAACAATGATACATTTTGTCACAGCTCTGAGGAAATGCCAGTAATAAATCTGATGACGCCTCAAACATTTGGAAAGGCTAAACAACTTTTATTTGCCAAAATTTTATCAGCTCATATTTACGAAAATCACCAAGAAAATAGCATATTGTGCTACAGGAACTAGCGTGTGACGCTGGATTCTCTCAATCTCTCACATACGTAGTATTCATTTTGCTAAAGTTAATGGAGAATATAAGCAGGAACTAAAAAAGTTTTCTTTTTCAAGTGACTCTAGGCACCAAAACTTTAAGCCCGAACCCTGCCATGAATCTACAAATGAATTTAAGCTGCCAATTTGCAGTGGGTTTTAGTGAAATAGATACCCGCTTTTCTTAAAGCAAAAAATTGGAAATCACGCACTATTACATAGGGCAAATCCTTTCTAAAGAATCTTCACGATTATATGTTAAATTTGTAAAACGAAATGGGGATATTTTTATCTGGCTCTCTTAAGATGACTTTAATTATGTTGAAGAGGAAAATGTTTTAATGACCCTTCCTGAACCACAAATAGATCGCAGGGGTCATTTAACATTCAAAAACGATCAATATGTAAAAAAATATAATGTAAAGTAAAGTTGTAATGACCTAAATTGATTTTAGAAAGAAATTCTTCAATTATAAAATCCTGATTTTCAGTAGATGTAATTCCGGTACCACTACTTAAATTGCAATACAAAATATAAGCTAATAAATACAATCTTAGCAATGCATGTTTTTTAGAGTATAAGATCTAGTTAATTTAACCATATAAAATGAACAAGGACAGCATAATTTGATTCACAGGAATTTAAGTTTGACTAAACATCACTTGTAATTCCGTTACCGAACCTTTACAAATTTCTCAAAAAATTCTGTGTTGTTTGAAAACAATTCCAAGCACACATTTTGTCTTCTGAGACTGTACTTAACACACATGCAAAAAATCAGAACTTGAAAAATATAATAACTTGGTATAAAATTAATAAAAACTTTTGAATTTGCTCTGATCTGTAATTCCATTACCAAAGAACTGCCCAGTAATTATTAGGATTAACTAATGTAGAAATTTCTTCACTGATGTTTCAACTATCTCTTGTATTGTTTCAGTGCATCATAAAAATGAAAAAAAAAAAGATGACAGCCAATGTTATCTGGAGTATATTTTCTTTCATGCAGCTTAACAGCTTAAAAAAGAATGTGTGCAATATTACCATAAAATGGGGTGAGATTATGCCACTTGAGATGAGAATGTGCCATCATGGAATTCAGCCAGAACAATATAACAATGCTTGTTGCTTTGTACTAATATAGCACTACCTATAACTAATGGAAAAACTAATTTATTTTAATAGCAAAACACTAGAGTGCATTTAATTACTGATTTTCATGATGGCATATTCTCCCCCCCCCCCCCCCAAGTGGCATAATCTCACCTATTTTAGGGAATTTCTTAATTAAATTATATTTTAAATGCTTTTAACATCCAAAACCAATGCTCATTTTCACCAATCTTGTGTTTAATTGAATTCCTTTTTATGCAAAAGTAAAGTTGTTCTTAGTTAAGCCTTGAAATGATAACCCTTTTAATTCAAAACTTTAGGCATTTGTGATTAGTTCTAGAAAACCTTTTGGATTTTGTGTTGGCGGATTTGAGAGTGTTGAGTGTATTTTTTTATAGTTTAGCAAAGAATAAATTTCTATTGTAGAATCTGGTTTTATATGATATCACATTTAATTTCAGCAAGATGGTCTCACTTTGATGCATTTTAAAAAAGCACTCCATGAAGGAATAAATATTCATGACAAATCTTGTGATACATATCCTGACTTCTCCCTGTTGCAGTATTGTGATATTACAAATTTAGCAATAACGTGCAAGGTAAGATTATGTGCAGTTATATCAAACTACTACTGATGGGCATAATCGAGAACTCAATTATTCGGGATAATTCTAGATCTTGATTCTAACTAACATCTCGAGTGATCGTACAACTTGAGCTCTCAAGATCATCTGGAATGGTTTACTTCTTGAGCGATACTAAAATCGAACCTTGAGATTCCAAGTCATAATGTTTTAAATTAACCTTTTAAATTAATATCAGAATCGTATATGAATGTCTTGAATGGTTGATTTCTCCAGCTATTTAGGAGTAGAGTGGAACCTCTGGAGTGCTTGACTTCCCGAGTAATTTCTCAATCGAGTAATTCTCTCGCATGATTTCTTCTCAAGTGTTGCTGATGCATTTCGATGATTTTATAGTCAAACATTGTCTATGTGTGTGATTGCAAAAATGTCTATATGTATAAGTCGGTAACAAAGGCTACTGACCGAAGTAGTTTCTTATTTAAGCTCATATTTTTTACTAAAATATGAGCACACAAATCTAGGAGATGGGAGTGCGGGGGGGGGGGGGGGGGGAGAATACAAAAATAAATGTTTTAATTTTTATATGTACCCCTTATTGCAGGTACTCTTTTTATTCAGCTTTAATTGCTTTGCCACAGGTCACTTTTTTTTTTGCTATTATTGTTTATTCATAAGCTATTTTACTATATAGTGTTATTGCTAATTAATTTTTTTCTTAATTTTGTACGTACTCTCTCTAGGTTCTCCTTTTAATGTATGTCTCATACGCTTTTCTGCAGGTGACATTCATTTTTCATTTGCAGTGATTGTTTTAAAGTTATTTGTCTGATTAGTTTTGTTGCTAATGAACCTTTTTCCTAATTTTATACTTACCCCCTCATGTGAGTACTCATTTTAATCTTCATTTCAAAAGCCTTTCCACAGGAGAAATCTATTTTCGAATTACGATTATTGTTTAAAAGTTATTCATCTAATCAGTTTTATTGTTGAGTTTTTTTTTACCCCCTAGTGTGAGTACTCATCTTAATTTTTCTCTGATAAACCAGCCCACAGGTGACCATTTTTTTTTCAATTACATTACTTGTTTTAAAGTTATTCATCTAATTATTTATATTGCTAATTACACTGCAACAAATTTGAACATTTACTCTGCTGAACACTCTGCTGAATTTGTGCTCATGTTCTAATGCTTGAAAAAGTACATTCACATCACATCAGCATACTATTTCTTCTTTCTCCGCAAAATAGCCTGCAAACTGCCTTCGTCATCTTGTAAATCCCTCGAAACTTCGAGAAAGTAGATAAAGCTTTTATTGCCAAAAATGTTGCTAAAATGATCCAAGTTCATTATAAAGGTCTCTAGAATGGCAAAGATCTCACTGTCAATAAGAAAGATATAATTTATAATAAATTAAGTTGTTAAATTACAAAAATATGGTCATTTATCCAGAAAATACGTAAAAAGCTAAAATGTTAAGTTTTGGGAAAACAGTATGTGATAGGAAAAAAATAATTGCAGATTTGTAATTTTCAGCCAAAAATACATAAGAAACAGACATTTTCATTTAAAGGACATTCTTCATGTTGCACAGTGTTACCTTTTTTTTCTTTCAATTTTATTAGTACCCCTAATGTGAGTGCTCATTTTAATCAACGTTTCATATGCTTTTCAGCAAGAAACTTTTATTTTGCAGTTCATAAGTTTGTTAAGAATTATTCAACTAATTATTTCTTTTGCTAATTAATATATTTTGAAATTTTATTTCTACCCCCTTCTTTAAGTACTATTCTTAATCTAGGTAAGGTATCAAACGCTTTCCAACAGGTGTCGTTACTTTTCAATTACATTGATTGTTCTCAAGTTATTCATCTAATTAGCCATCTTTGCTAATCTGTGCAATAAATACTTTACTGCATGTAATTTTACTTTACCCTATTATCCGGGATACTTCCCTCCAATTCAGAGCAATGGCGCACCCCCTAAAAATTTACAGAACTTCCCAAAAATGATGACCCTCCCAAGTTGGCCAAACAGTTGGCCAAGCCCCCCTAATGCCTCAGAACCTGGCCCCCACCAAAAAAATTTCAATGGCGCAATCTGCGCCATAATCCCTCTTCCCCTGATATTATTATTCGTTTAGGTATTAAATATTTGAATAATTATGTATTTATGTATGCTAATTCATTAAATTCTGAAATCATTCGAGATATCGAGATGATCACTCAATTATCAGAACCACTTGATTTCCGATCACTCGATTATTGAAGTCTCTCGACTATGTCCATCACTACAAAATTTCCAATAATATGCAAAGCTCAGGCCTATATCTATAAATTTGGGCCCCCTTTTCCGAATAGGGGGCAACAACTTTTTTATAAGTACTTTAAATTTGTGGCTCTTAGCAGACACCATAACTAACAAAACATAAACTTCACTTATCTGGTGTATCTTGAATAAGAATATCTTTCCAAGAGAAATAATACTTCCATTAAAAACAACTAGTAGATTTATTTTAAAAAATATTTAAAGAAACAAATTTCCTTTTGCAACATACAACAATCATGTACACATCACTTCCCCCTTGAACACATTAGCAGCATGGCGATAAGGTTAAAGTTCCAATGTGAAAAACAGTTGAATCCGGTTGGCTGGTAAAAAACATACGTTACATAAATGAGCATTGTCTTGTACCAGTCAGATTCACCTACACAGTTTTCCTGGATATGCTATGAAACTTTAACTATTATCTAGCTTTAATTATATTTTACTTGATTTTAAGTACTTATTTTATGATTATATCACAACATTTTTTTATGCTCTTAGTGAGGAGAGCGCTGCCGCTGGCGTTTTCTATACTCTTAGCAAGTGACAGTGCCACAGGTAGTATTTTTAAAATTCAGCATGGGCAATTCTGTGTGGATACGGCTAGTTATACATATAATTATAAACTAACTAAAGTATAATGATAAAGTTACAAACACCAGAATTATATTGTATGCAAACGAGGAATTAGGTATTTACTTACAATCAACAGAAATGAATGAGAAACTTGAGAAACAAGATAATCCATCTTAGGATCAGTCCCATTAATACACAGATGCAGCATTTCCAAAATTTTCATCTGTTAGCCTGGTTTGATACTTCAAATTATCAATTAATATTTGTTAGTTTCCTTAAGAAAAGTCCATTACAAAAGGTTTTAAAAGGTTTTACGGGCAAGATCCAAAGCCAGAGCGGACATTCAACCCACAGGCCATGCTTTGCCCATATATGATCTATATATTAGAGTTGTTAAGAAAAAATCTAAAGTTATATGATATTTAACATGTAATTAAAAAAAAAGTTGTGTAAGTACTGAAGCTTGAGTGTTTTACACCTTCATTTTTGCAAGTATGTTCAATCAATAAAATAAATAATTAAAATAAAAAAGAAAAATTATTGTAGTTGCTGTGAAAGTATATATATTGCTAAGTGAGAAAATTTCTCTTTTTTTTTTCCTCCCCACCTCTTAGTTGATAGGGGTGGAATCGTGGAATATTTTTTCAGTTTTCCAAATATTTTTGCAAAACAATAAATCAAATCTGATTCTTTATAGGAGAAAGTTTCCAATACATCCATTAAAGCCATCTACTTTCAGTAATTTTTCAAAATCATTGAATCACATTCCATTTCTACTTAACTACCAACGTGATGATGCATTCTTACAATTGTATCAGAAGGAAAACTTCACCCTTATTGGCTCTATACATGTTTTGCTGTTTCTTTTCTTTATTCTCCTTTAAAGCACTTTAATTCTTTTTTCTTACTTTTTGACTAAAATTTGTAGAAAGAGCACATACCACTTAATTCAAACATTTTCTAATCATGTTTGTCTCAGAAATAGTTATCTGCATAAAATTACATTGTCATGTAAAACTTCATTGTATATACAGTTTTAAAAGTTTTAATTTTAGAGTTAAAACTGAGTAACATAAAGAGGAAATGTTGTGTTGAAACTTTATTTTCTCTGACACATATTCTTCACTTTAATGTAAATAACATTTACATCTGAACATATCAACACAATTCCATTGGTAGCTCTGACATTTATACCTGTTTCAATAAGAAATATTGCTCGCATAGGCAAACTGTCAAAAATGAAATATTTTCAGTAACAGTAGCGGATTTAAGGGGGGCCTAGGGGGCACGTGCCCCCCAAAAGGTTTTTTCCTTGTTATTATTTTTTTTAATTTTCTTACTGAAATAAAATTTTGAAATATTATGCAACAAAAAAAAAAAATGAACAAATAAAATTTTGTTTGGCAATCAAAGTCACTATGCTCTCCAGTGCCTCCTGGCAGTGTTTCCCATCATTGTATAGCTTTTCAAAGCTCCCTCAGCTACTGAAAAACCCTGAAAAACAATTTTTTTTCCATATTTGGAATGACCCAGCTGTGTACTATGGATCTTTGTACATGGCCTTCAGCGAAACGATGAACGTCGCTTTCTCATCTGCAACTACACTTTCGCCAAGCCCCCCACTTTTTTTTAGGAAAGGGGCCACCAAAACTTCAGTTAATTAATGAAAAAAAAAAAGAAAGAAAAGGACAAAACAAGGAAAAAATTTGCAGTAGAAATGGGGGAAGAAAAAAAGCAAGGATGGAATAGCTGACCAAAAATTACATTTTTCCACCTGCAGTAAAATTTAAAAAAAAAAAAACTGCAAGCCTAAAACATTATATAAGATCCTTATAACAAAATATTATTATTATTACTTAATTAAGGGCCGGTGAAGTGCGCGTTTCGTTTCAAACCTTTCTCTTTTGTGGAAAGAAAAAAAAAGTATTCAAAACATTATAGAAACACAGTGCAAGTCTGAGTATGAAAAGAATTAAATAGATTAATAAACATATTAATTTCATAGTCGGGCAGTCGAAAGTTTTATATTTCTATATAAAGATGTATGAATATTTTAATCAAAATATTATTACGTAAGAATCACAGCAAAAAGTATAAAAATGCATGGACCGCCGAAATAGGTTGCAAAACTGATGGAAAAACAAAGAGAGAGAGATTCAAAACATTGTAATGAAAATTCACACGAAAAGTAAAACTTCAGAAGTAAGATTCAGGAGACACGTTACTTAAAATTTTTAAAAAATGGGAAAAATTACTTACAGTATCACTGCAAAATAATACCGCAGTCTGAAAAGTATTTTGGAGGGGCCGAAGACGTTGTTTCTATTTCAAATAAATCAAAATTGAGTTGGAACTTAAAAATTAGATGACCAAAGCAATAACATGGTTTTCGAAGATAAGAAAAAAAAAAGAGGAAGAGAGTGTTAAAGCATTTTTCATTTGAAATAAATGAAAGGAAGCAGGGAGAAGGGTAGCCAAGGTGATTTGAAGTAGAGTCAAAATTTCCCCACTCCACACATACTGACACAATCTTTTTTTTTCTTGTTCAGAGTCATAGTTAAGATAGTGTATGCTTGTGAGACTTGAATTAAAAAAAATAGAAAAAGGTCCTTGAAACCCCCTTATCCCTTGCGTCATGAATGAATGCCCGAAATTGCAAATTTAGAACTTCAATTTCGAAAAGTTGCCAGTGGAGATCCCCTAAATCCACTTGACTTTTAACGTCACCAAAGATAGCCTAATATGCAGTTTTAAGGCTTCTAATTTCAAAAAATTTTCGGGGGTGGATCCCCGAACCCCCGTTTCGTCCTCTCGCATCTTCGAAAATCGTCAAAATTGTATTTTCAGAACTTTATCTTGGAAAAATTTCAGACTTTCTTAAAACATCACCAGATCTAACCCAGTATGCAGTTTATGTAAGTAGTGGTTAGAGCGTCGGACTTCCACCCGGAAGGACACGCTTTCAATACCCGCTGAAGACCACCATGTAGGCTTGGGGATACGTGCATGTAAAATCAGCGGATCCCACTACCTCGCCCCGTGTGCAAGCAATACTAAGGCCTCGGCCCAGCTCCACGCTTCGGCAATCCTAAGGCTTCGGCTAACAGATTTGGGGTCTGGTAGAGGAAAGTATGCGTTTTAGAAATTGAATTTCACAAAATATGAGAACATCCCTTCCCTCTCTTTCTCTAATGTTATCAATGCACTCCAAAAATTACGAATTTCAAACAATATCCACGGAAGAGCTGTTGAACCCACATGTCCTTAGTCGTCACCAAAGATACCCCATTATACGTTTTTAAGACTTCAATCTCAAAAAATTTCCTGGGGGCAGTCCCGATCCACTCCCATCATCGACAATCATCAAAGATGTACTTTGAGAAGATCATCTTTGGAAAATATTAGTGGTCTCTTACTGTTATCAATGATAGCCTAATATGCGTTTTACAACTTGAATGTTAAAATAAATTTAGAAAAAGTCTCAAAACTCCTCCTATTTCTAACATCGTCAATGGAAGCCCAAAATTGCTTATTTTGAACTAAGTATTAAAGTCACTGAATCAAAGTATTGAAATCACTGCATTTGACATTGCATTACTTGAAATATTGAATTTTGAGAAGAACAGTCGTAATGTGTAAAAAGCTGCTTGACTAACTATACTCATTCTCTGGCGTTATTATAATCTTCAAAACAATTTTTTTATTAGTAAGAATTAATTATAATGGTATTTTGCAAAGTTATCTGAAGGGATTGGTGTTTAATTATTTCATTATGTAAAAATGCATTGTACTTTTTCATGATGTAATTCGGTATGTTTTTCGTACTTTTAAAAGTATTAACTTTTGTCAAGTGATCTTAAAAACGTTAAACAAGCTTATGTGAGTTTTTTAATTTGCAAAGTTTAAGATGAGCAACTACTTTTTGCACCTGGTGCCCCTCCCAGAAATTATTCCTGGATCCGCCCCTGTTCAGTAATACAGTACAGAACCTCTTATGCAGAAACCAGAAAACCGAGAAGTTTTTCGCGATTTTCCCGCCATTTTTTGAAAAGTTCGCGTTTTTTTGCCCACTTAGTAAAAATACGAAATTTTGGAAAATACCTTTAAAAATATGCATTTTTCCGTTGCAAGTAACATATTCAGTGTTTATAAGTCGAACAATTTAGTCTAAAAACGATGTTTTTCTTAGGGGTGGGGGGTATCAACTTACTTGCAGAAGAAAATAAGTAAAAAAAATTTCTCTGTCAAAAATTGAGCAAAGCAGAAGTTTTCTCTATTTTATTTCAATAGTTAAACACGAAAGAAATATGTGTTTAAATTCTTATACATTTATTTAATTGTCTGAGGAGTATTTGAAGACGAATTGCTACATAAGTTGGACTATATGAAAGTTCGGAAAATTTCTATTACCGCATATTCGCGAATTTTCCGTAATAGGTGATCGTATGAAAATTAGAGCTCGTTTATTTTTGTTTTATATATTTTTTCATTTATTTAAGAGCTGCAATAAGGTAATAAGAATTCAAAATTGATATTAACGCAACACAACTTGCGACTGTGAAAATGAATTCTGTATTAAAATAGAGTTCGCAAAAGCGAAGCCCTTATACACAAGTATGAAATTTGCGCGTTTCTGCTGTAAACATACTTCTTACATTTCGTTTTCCTACTTTTTGAAATCATTTATTGCTGGAAAAAATTATTGATGGTCAAACTTGATAACATTAATAATTTAATAAAAGAGATGTCCGATTCGGAAATAATCTAAATCAGCGGTTCCCAATCTTTTTTTTTTTTTTGCGTACCACCATTCTTCTTGTAAACCTGTTGCGTACCACTGCGATATAACCTTATTATATAGAATAGAATACTAATAGCTTGTAGGAAAATGAAGTGTGACTTTTGTAACAAAGGGGGAGAGGAGGTTCAAATATATTGAAAAAAAGTTTTACATCATTTATGAATTGTCCCTGAGTACAAGATAGTACATGTAAGAACAAGATGAAAAAATGAAATTAATGAGAAGGTGCCTGCTGCACGGCAGATACAAGCGAGGTAATTTCTGATTCAGTAGAAGTTATTTTAAACTAATTTAATTTGCTCCTATATTTATTTTTAATAAGAATCATATTAGAAAAGCAGTTTTACAGAGATAAATGCTTGTAGACGGAACTAAAGTGCCATCAAAATAGAAAGCAACGCAGTCCAGTCTATCTATTCTTTTTTAATTTTTTTGCCTGCACGCATACAACCTGGAGAGGCTTCGCGCAGTGGCGTAGCTAGCATGGGTGATACCCGGGGCGGATATTGATGGTGTCACCCCCCCCCCCCCCCCATGAAAACGGCTAAAGTACATAAAACAAAAAAATCATGTAAATGTGAAGAATGGATTTTAATGAAATATTTTAATGAAGCATGTTTATTTAACTAAATATTTAAAAAATATGTAACTCATTCATCATCAAACTACATTACTTTTGATTAAGAAGTATAAGCATATTTGGAAAAACTGACTAAACGGGAAATCAACAATTACAGACTTTAACAAATTTTAAAACCTCTTCTTTCTAACTTTAGCGCTGCGAACTCAGAAATCACGTCTTCAAAATTAATGCTTCATGTTGCTTTATTTTTGATTGCTAACATGGCAAGACTATTTAGTCTAGCGTTACTCATAGTCTATCTTAAGTAATTTTTTACTAATTTTAACGTGCTAAAGCTTCTCTCACATGAAGCAACTGATGTGCAAATTGTCAGAAATAATTTCAAAGCTACCATAAGGTTTGGGAGAGATTCTGTAAATTCTAATTAGTGGTACTCATGTCAAAAGGTTGCAGTGAAAAAAATCCATTAACCGAAACGTATTTTTCGTACAAAGCTATTTCATACCCTAGTTGGTTCTTATCGAAATCCCAATACTGAACCTCCTTTCATCGTTGTCCAGAGGACTTTTTTTAGGAGTCCAAAATGACATCAAACATCAAAGGGTTGAATCCTGACGATTTTAGCGGTTAAAAAACATTTGGAACATATATTTGGAAGAAAGAACTTCGCCGAGTTAAAAGTAGCAAAGAAAGATAGAAACACTATCCACTTTTTGCTATTTTTTCATTTTGGAGCTGGAATTTTTTTGAAGTAGGAAAGGGTTTTTTCCCCAATCTTCGCCAGGTGTCACCCCCGAACGAGTGACACCAGCCCCCCTAGCTATGCCACTGGCTTTGCGTACCACTAGTGGTACGCCTACCACAGTTTGGGAACCGCTGATCTAAATGGTGCTACACCCGAACTATAACAAAGAGCAAGATAGCGATGCAGACGAAAATCATGACATTTTGCCTTCTATATCTAACAAATGTTGCTTTGAATTAACTAAAGAATTTATAGCAGGAATGGACCAAAAATCTTTTATAGACGAAACGCATATAATGGCTGTTCGAAAAATCCAGCAATTGTTTTCACAGGAAAAACCTAATTTTCGCCAACTGAAACTTCATGAAATGTTTAAAAAATATAATAAATAAATATTTATATACAGTTGGCAGCTGATATAAAACAGCTTATCTTTTTTTTTGAAGAAAAATTGGAAATATTTTGCACTTTGTTTTTTTGTTGGAAATAGGCATTTTAACCCATTAACCGCCAAAGCTCCCATTGTGGGAACATCTAATTTTAATTTTTTTTCTCAGAATGTTTTGAAGTTATTTATGAAAAATATGTTTCATGGAAAGATTTATAGTATTGAGTACATTATTAAAAAAAATCAAAATAATATTTCTCATTTTTATATTTTTCTGAATATTTTCAAAAAATGGAACTATGCTCTTTTCACCAAGTTGTAAAAACTTAAAATAAAGAAAATAACTGAATTGTTAAATCTTTTTGAGCACACTGTATATTTCTACCCAACATTTCAAGCAATAGCAGACACAAAACCGGAAATGAATATGTTCATTCAAAGCTATGCTAGACACGCTGAAACCTGTTGTTCCCGATATGGGAGCTTAGGCAGTCCCTGGGTAGCCTTTTTTTGTTCTTTTGTCTGCGAGTGAATGCTGTTGCACAGGGGGGGTTTTACTACGTCACAAAACGGGTGCCTTTTCTTGAATTTCAGGAGAAGTCGTAGAACAATGTTTTGTATCTGCTGCTTTAGGCTTTACTAATAGTTAGGGTTGCAAGTTTGTCGCGGGAAAAAGAGCCCGAAATTCGCAGCAAATTTAATTTCGTGAAATGTTCGCAAAACAAATAGTATAATAAAATATAGCATATCTGCAATGAAAGTCGTTCTCCATCCTACAACATTAGGATATTGTTAAAAATGGAGGAACAATTAACTTCGTTAAAAACATTTAAATACCGTATATTTCCGAATATAAGCCGATCCGTGTATAAGCCGAGAGGGCATTATTCCTTCAAAAATGTACCAAAAATTCAAAACTCGTATATAAGCTGAGATAAAAATTAGAAGAAAAAAAAAATTACAGTTCAAAGAGAATCGCGGGGGGGGGGGGAGGCGAAAATTTCGCCAAGGAGGTAACCCAGATCACATATTTTCCAATCAAGACGTTGTGAAAGTGAGAAGGTAGGCGTCAACAGCGACAGATTGATCTTTGGCAACCCTGTCTGAGGCCAGCGCCGAGGACCGAGCGAGAGAGCGCATTTTGCCCATGCGTCTGCTAGTTTGTTTTCCTTTTTTTTATTGTTTTAATTCAGCTATTTCCTGCATTTACATTGGAAGGATGAGCGGGAATAGAAAGTCATATACAGATAGTCGCGAGTAAATTATTATAGTCGGGAGCAAATTTCGCCATTTGGTTTCAACGATGATTTCACAAAATCCAGCTGTAAAATATATGTATATTCTTTTAAATAAAACTCTACATATTTTAAGCTAATTATTTCCTTAATATAGGAGACATAAATTGCATAATTGGAGCTCTATATTAGTCGATATTTCGCGATATGTAGACCGAATTTTTTTTTAGCTTATCGGACCCGTATATAAGCCGACCCCCACGATTTAGCTTTCAAAAAAGTTCCAAAAATTCTCGGCTTATACACGGAAATATACGGTATTTGTATTGACTAGGATAAGTATTCAGAATGATTTTAAAATTTTTTGAGGCTGGTTGGCGAAGTCTATGTTTATTGTTACTGTTTCCAAAAAATAGTTTTGATTTTTTTTTTTTTTTTTTTTGGCATAAGTTTAGAGCCTTTTTAGACGTTGGGTACTCACAGATTTTATCTTTGCTTTCTGAAATTCCAAAATCTAAGACGTTTTGCAAGTAAATAGTTTTAAAAAAAGAAAAATTCGCGGGTTTTAGGAAAAAGCTTTAAAAATCGCGATAAACATCGCGGGGATTCGTGGAGCGACAAACCTGCAACAATACTAATAGTTTATGCTAAAAAGTTGAACATTTTCGTTTTACTGCTGGTTCATTCTGCTCGAAAAAGTTGATAGTTTGATTTTATTTGGGATCGGACTCATGCTAAATGAAAAATGCCTGTTAAGTTTTCTACCGTTCAACAAGCTTTCGATAATTTTGAAACTTGATTCGGATGAATATTCAGAAGAAGGCAGTATTTGTATGTTTAGATGAAGAAAGTGTCGCTGAAAACGAAATTACTCTTAGCACTGATTTTCCTCGGGAAGTATGTGGGAATGTAGAAGAATCAGTTTAAAAAAAATTGAAAAGAAGAAAAAACGTTCCTTAAATTATAATAAAAGGAAGAAAATTTCACTAGTAAGAACAGAATGCAGTAATGAGAGTAAGAAATCAAAACATAATTTCAAATATGCCGCGGAAAATAATACTATTCTTGATATGGATGTTCCAGAAGACTCGCATGGAGAAGCTGATATTTCTAATATAAAAAGTCATAAAAGAAAAGTAATCTTTCCTCTTAAATCAGAGACAAAAAGGAAAATTAACCCTGAGAAAAATCATTGTAGCAAAAATAGTGATAAATCGAGTTTAAATTTCAAATCTTACAGCTCAAAACAAAAACTTACAAAAGCCAATCCCAATACAAGGAAAAACATCAAATCTGCTATCTATTACGACTAAATAATTTTTTTTGACAATTTCTTAGGTGCATTTCCATAAATTCTTCCCAATAGTACACGATATATAACATTTATCCCTGTCATTGAACGCAATTCCTCTAAAACAGGGTAGAAAGGAAAAAGTAGGCGTTTCCGAAACAGAGAAGCATTTACCCCTCAAAGACGCCAAAGCTCCCGTTACGGGAACAGGCTATAACTTTTGAACGGTTACAGTTTTTTTTTAAGTTCCAACTGCATGATAATAGAGATACATAACATACATTAAAAACATAAATATATTATAGATTTTTAATGTGGTTCCTATAGCGGCGTTTAATGGGTTAAGAAGAAAGAAAATAAAATGTAATGAACATGTTTAAGATCGAAAATGTGGAGTTTTCAAAAACGTTATTTAGCGATTTTCTGAAAAGGGTTCGTTTTGCGATTAGAATTTTTATTAATTGTTGCTTTAATTCAGAATTGCGATACAGAATATTCACGAAATTGGAATTCGGCGTTTCTCGCATTTTCCCTTTTACTGCAATTTAAAGACTTTAGTAAGTGGATAAAGAATACAAAATTATATCAGAATTTGACGGAATTCTTTTCTTTTATTGTTTAATTAAAGAGGTTAAAATAATATTGGGAAAAGTTTAGATTTTTCGATGTTTGCCTCGAATGTAAACCGACTCCAACTTCGTTTTTTGTGCTAAATTCCGCAACTTATAGGCAAGTATATAAGATGATAAAAAATGCTATAAATGAGCAAAATGGTAATATAAACTTCCAGAGCAAATTATATGGGCTCTGATGCTACTTACAAAAGTTTTTGAATGAGGACTCAAAATCCGGAAAATTCCGAAATTCGGAAAGATCGCGGCCCTGAGCGTTCCAAATTTGAGGTCCCATACTGAATTTGAATCATTTAATGTCATTTTCAAACCCCCTCTCTCGTTTTGACTTGTGAATGTTATTGATTTTTATCTTTTAAATATAGTTCTTTTCTTTTAATATTTCTTAATTTAGAAGTATGTGTTTATTTACTATTTTCTACTTATTTTGAAGTATTATTACCATTTGTTGTTGTAATTTGGGTTCGATAAACCTCTGATATCGGCATTTTTTAGTGATCCAAAAAGCCGGGAAAATTAGTTATGCAGGATAGCATTGGTCTCGAGCATGCCGGATAAGAGGTTCTGTACTGTACTAATTTTTCATTACCTTGGAAGATCCTGAGAAACTTCTAAATTCATTTTTGTCAGGACCATTAAGAATTTGAGATTTATATTTTCTATAACGACTTTTGTATGCTCATATTTTTTCCATTTCAGCTCCGTATAATGTATTTTACTGAGAGAAAAAATATATGAGATCAAATATCTGATAAAATAATATTTATACTGTCATGCAAATACACTAAATAAAATAAGAAAATTTATTTATGTTGAAATAGTGGTTTACTTGTTCAGCACAGAGGGAATGTTGCTGTGTTTTTGAAAAAAAAAAAAAAAAAATTTATAGCTAAATTTATTTTGTACATCAATTTAAAAAACAGTCATTCTTTCCCCCCCCCCTTTTTTTCAAGGGGAGAGGGGGGTCAAAACATTGTCATATTGCAATATGTAATTTATTATCATTATTTTTTTTTTTTTTTTTTATTTCAGGAATGCAGCTTTATGTATATAGTGATTTAAAGATATTATACATAAAATATGCAGCTTATAAATCATGTACATATTTAATGTAAATAAAGTCTTTTAATTTTTTTTTTGTATTGTTTTTTTCTTCATAAGTTACCTATGAGATAAAGATAGAAGTGTTAGTATCTTTACTTGGGGCCGTGGTAGCCTAGTGGTTAGCGCGTCGGACTTCCACCCGGAAGGTCGCGCGTTCGATACCCACTGAAGACCACCATGTATACTTGGGGATATGTGCATGTAAAATCCGTAGACCCCACTACCTCTCCCCGTGCGTAAGCAATCCTAAGGTCTCGGCTAACAGGTAGGGGTCTGGTGGAGAAAAGTATCTTTACTTGAAGGTGGAAACAATTAGCACACATAATTACCTGCTTTTATCTTTTTTTTCTTTCAAAAACAGCTTAAATATGACATTGCTTCTGTTGCTATCAGTTTCAAAAATGAGGAATGATTTAGAAGAGTGTTGGAGTGATATTTTCTTCAAAGTTTCTTGTGCTTGACTTTTCCACCGCATTTTTAAATAACCGGAACCAATCCGCCTGGTTTGACATTAAGCGTGCCCCCCCCCCCCCCCCCTGGATACGGCCTTGATATGGGAAAATTACTATGAGCACTCTTTTATTCTTTAAATAAGTTTCTTCTATGTGATATACCCATTTTGAAAAAGTCCCAGCAGTATGAATCTTTACAATCACATAAATTACTTACATAATCAATAAGGTATTTGTCTTTACATTAACTAAGTACACTTAATTTTAAAGTTGTATAGGATATACATTGAAAGTCATTCAGGTTAAATTTCCCTAATATTTTGCATAAGCTTGAAAAAAAAAAAAGCTAATTAATGTTTGAAAACCCTTTGAAACATATTGATGAGAAAAATCTTTCATAATAGAAGTGTATGCATATGTATTGATTTGTTCGGTCCCCAAAGACGCCCGCAAAACTTTTTCTAACGTTCCCAAATTGTCTTTTGATTTGGAGGCCTTCTCACACCTTGTCTTTTGATTAGGAGGCCTTCTCTCCAAATTGACGCTTAGAAATATGGTCACTTCTATTTACTATTTACCGTATCTGGAGATCTACATTTTCGAGTTTAAAGAATTCGCACTCTTTTAGTTTATTTTGCTCAAAGGGTTACACGGTTGTCCTTTTTCTCTGCGTTTCCGTGTAAAAAGATCCGGATTGAAGAAATCCTTCGGTCAAGTACTCTTTAGACCATATTTCTGAGCAGGGGCGGACTGGGAAGAAAATTCGGCCCGGGCATATTTCAAACCCTTGGAAGGGCAGGTATTTTGTAGATTACTGGAACTAAAAATATTATCAGTAAATATGTCAATATGTATTAAAATATTAAATGTTCATGCGACAGTTATTTTTCTTATTCAGCATGGAAGTGTAATGATATGTAATACTGTATAGCAAGGCCGTAGCCAGAAATTTTTTTCGGGGGGGGGGGGGGCCTTGACTTTGAAACACTTACGTTGAGGACAGTTTCAGGGAGGAATATATGCTACATTGCGAAAATTTTCGGGATTTGGGGGGGGGGGGCGCCCGTCACCCCCCCCCCTCCCTTCTGGATACGGCCCTGCTGTATAGGACCCCAAATTCGGAATCCCAAAAGACCCAAAATCAGGAACTTCGTCAAAAAAATCAGGAAATATTTTGCTCCGTGTTTCTTTTTTTTTTTTGGAAGTATGTCATTTTAAAAAGAAGGAAAATAAAATGCAATGAACATGTTTAAGATCGGAAATGTGCAGTTTCTAAAAAAGTTATTTCTTGATTCTCTGAAAAGGGTGCGTTTTTGCGATTAGAATTAGAGTGGTATTAATTGTTGCTTGAATTGTAAGTTAATATCATTAAATTTTGCTTTTTTATTTCTTGCTGTTCTATTACATTTATTTTTTTAAAATAAACTATAATTTTCTCGCGATACAGAACATTCGCGAAATTGAAATTCGGCGCTTCTCGCATTTTCCCGATCGTCTGATCTTTTACTGCAATTAAGTAACTAGAGAACATAAAATTATATCGGAAATTACCGGAATTCTTTTTTTTATTGTTAAGAGATTAAAATAATATTGGGAAAAGTCTAGGTTTTTCGATGTTTTGCCTTCGAATGTAAGCCTACTCCAACTTCGTTTTTTTTTGTGATAACTTCATGACTTATAGGCGAGTGTATACGATAACCAAAAACAGTGGCGTAGCTAGAACCCAATTGAGGGCGTCTTCTGGAGGAAGGTCGATTTCTCGCAGTTAATTTTACGAAAACAATTGGTCGAATTGATGGTGAAAAAAAAAATACTATAAATGGAGTTTCTAACTTGACTCATTTTAATGTGAAAATTGAAGGGAAAAACATATTTATCAACTTAAAAATAATCTGATTTACCTTTTTATATAATTTTCGCTTCAGACAGAATTTAACTAGAACTGAAGCTGTTTCAGGGGAAAATACAAGAGAAAAATACAGTATTATGTTAAAAATTAAACACTGATCAAGTTTATGTGTCTTGGGAAGGAAGGTGATTAACCGAACAAGACAATTTCTGAATCTCCAGTCTAAGTGAATACAATGGAAAGAATAAAACTATTAAGTTAATCCAAATGTTTTAAAACATTGCTAATACAGAAAGATAAAGGTATTATTGTTTTATTGCATATTTAACAAAAAACAAAACAAAAAATAAATAAATAAAAATAAAATGTTTCTTCTCATAGAACAATAGAACATAGAACTATTTTTAAGCTCAACTGATAACTTTTTTCCCATTATCATTTTTAGCCTACTTTCCCGTCAAAGTTTTAAACAAAATTAATAAAGCACGAAAGACAGCTAAATGTATCTTGAAAATATCGTTAAAAATAAAGAAAAAGTTAAAATAAGTGAAGTAATTAAATAAAGACTGAAAAATGAAAAATTTGAAAGTAGGCTTTTGAGAAGGAGAAAATGTGTGTCTGTCGGTCTGTCTGCCCCCCCCCCCCCACTCCCCCCAAAAAAAAACTTGAAGGATTTGTCCAATTCGAAATATTTTATTTTTGAATCGAAAGGGGGGGGGGGGAGATATCGGCACGGGAATCTCATTTCTACATTTAACTTTTTGATTTGCACATTTTTTCGCTTAATTTTGAATTGTTCAAAAAATTTTAACATTAGCGCCTATGGGCAAATTATGTGAACTATGGGCGTAGGATCCAAGCTCCTATGAAGATGCTTACTGGAGGAATCTCTCAGCGTGAAAGATTTTTTGATTTGAACAACCTTTATTCATTTTCGAACAGTTCAAAAAAAAAAAAAAATTAACCTAACCCCTTCGGGGCATTTTCAATCTTACATAAATCATGTTCTAACAGACGGATTTGCTTGGAACAAACTTCATCGGAAAGATCAATATTGCCTCTCATTCAATGCACTTCCCTAAATATATTGGGTTGGAATTCTGGGGGGAAAAAAAGGCACAGGACAGACCGACCCACAGATGCATAAGAGGTGGAGGTGGTTAATACAGCTTTCACGAGAGGAAAGTGGGTGGGCTCGAGCTCATGGTAAAATATTCATGCAACAACCTACAGCCAAAGTGAACGACCATTGGGGAAAAAACCCATTTAAATTAGAATAGTTTATGCTTAAAGAACGTGAGAAAATAGCCTTTTATGGCTACAGTACCATTTGTTAGGGGAGAGGAGAGATTGACAAAGAAACTCGATCATTTTATCTCCCACTATCTCCCCTCTTCGTGTTCTGCGCATCTGTTTCTGTATATGCAGCTGAGGCGTTATTATTGAATGGTCAGTAGTGATTGGGCTTAAGTTGAAAGTAGAGAGCAATTAACGCAACCCCCTGTGGTGCTTGAAAGCACCTTTTTAAAAGGAAGAAGTTATAAAAGGGTCTTTCTTCCGCTCTGGGCATGAAACGTAGTAAAGGACTGCTGATAAAATTGTTACATTGTGAACAGTCATGGGAAAGATTCTAGTTTAGATAAATTTATTGTTAAAAGTTCGGATTGCTGGCATTTGAAAGCTATTTCCAGCTTCCGTTTTTTTATTCTAATAATGTTTTTTTGCTAGTCTTGCTGTCCACTTTCATTTTCAATTTTCTCCAGACTAGAGACCCATATCTAATATTAGTAGGTCTCATAACTGCAAGAGTTGCACTGAATGTATTTTAGTTTTAAATTCGACTGCAAATCAAAACCTTCCCGAAAATGCTGCCAAACAAAGATTTTCCAACATTTTTCATGCATTTTAGCTCACCAGAATTTAATCTCAACTGAAGCATTTCATGATAGTTTAAAAATATATGTATTCTTTTCTTAAAATTAAAAGAAAATCAGCAGAACCAATTGCGATAGCAACAAAAAGCCTACATTTAATCGATGTATCGATGTACTATATAAAATTATTTCAGGTTCGGGCTTGCGAGTTATTTAGGGGAGAAACCGCTAGGAAAGTGGTACGATTAGGGGTGCAAGTTTGTCATTCCGTGAATTCCCTCGATTTTTAAAGCTCTTTCCTAAAATCTGCGATTTTTCAAAAAATACCGCGATTTGGCAGTGTTCACTCTATTCAATTGTTATTAAAAAACATATTTTTAGAATAGTATAAAGCGTAAAGAAAGTTAAGGTCTCAAAAACAGTTTTCGGACACCAACATTTCGGTGGGGTCCCTCTAAGTCTCTAAGTATCTAAGTCAAAATTTGGGGGGGGGGGGGGGTTGTCCCCCCCCCTTATCTTCGCCAGTGACCAAAAATACTATAAATGAGCAAAATGCTAATAAAAACTTCCAGAGCAAATCATACGAGCTCTGATGCTACTTACTACTTTTTTTGAATGAGAACCCAAAATCCGGAAAATTCCGAAATCTGGAAAGATGGCGGCCCCCAGAGTTCCGATTTTGAGGTCCCATACTGTATATAAATTAGCTGTTAACAGCCGCCGTACTTAAGGGAGTTGCGCAGTGAGACAATCGGCTGACACAAGGCCGGAGAGAAATTCTCTGGGGCCGCCCCTGAGAATTTGCATCACCTGGATTGAGAAATTCTCAGGGCCGGATTTTGTAGCTTGCAGGGATTAAAAATATTGTCAGTAAGTATGTAGATATGTATTTGAATAATATTAAGTTTCGGCAAGATAGATTAATTTTTCTTATTCACCATAGAAGGGCAATAATACGTAATATGTTAATTAGC
Source organism: Octonoba sinensis (assembly GCA_038502835.1). NCBI lineage: Eukaryota > Metazoa > Arthropoda > Arachnida > Araneae > Uloboridae > Octonoba > Octonoba sinensis. The sequence continues at coordinate 118,729,088 of CM076601.1, read as the reverse complement.
TGTTAATAGCTGCCGTCCTTTAGGGCGTTGCGCCGTGAGGCAATCGCCTCGCTGCCTTAGCCTCTTCCTCCTGCACTGCTCAAAATTTAAAACATCCCTTTTTCCGCTCTCAAAAGTTCAGACGACCGCCTAGGTTTTCTATATGGACGAGCCGGCCCTGAGAATTTCTCAAGCCAGCCCCGAGAGCTCGTCCGTATAGACGACTTAGGCGGTAGCCTAAAGCGCAAAACTGATGTATTTTATTTATTTATTTATTTTCAAAATTTAAAAATAAAACATAATCATTTTTGCTCCTCAGGAAGCCGTTTAGGTTGTCTATAAGGGACCAGCCGGCCCTGAAAAATTCTGCCTCCCCCTCCCCCCTCTTGTGGCCCAACGACCAGACCCTAGAGATTTTGCCCCATTGCTGCATTGCACTCTCTGAAGCCCGGGTTACGGCATACTTTTGGTCAACGTTTTTTTATGAACATTGTAAAAGCTGTATATATAAAAAAAGGATATTTTGCAACCGGCCCAGGTTGGACCAGGCCCACCGGGCATTTGCCCAAATGCCCGCATAGCCAGTCCGCCACTGTTTCTGAGCTTCAATTTGGGGACAGGTCCCAAATTTAAGAATAATTTGAAGACGTCTTTGAGGACATAAGAAACCAATACATAGATATTTTTATTATGAAAAATTAATCTCATTAAAATATATTTCCAAGGGAATCCAAACATATTTTCTGTATAATTTAAGCATATTTTCTTAGTTTATTGTGCGTTAGACATTGAAATATCATCAAAAAGTTTTCAAAATACGGTCTAATAAAGGTCCTAAATTGCAAATCTAGAAGCAATTTGAAGAGAAAGACTAGACATTTTTAAATTCGGGGACTTTATGTGTCCTCAAGTACTTCGGGTTTTGGGGACAAGGTATTAACAATATAGAAATTTGTAGAGTGTCCCTGAAATTCGAGTGACGATGGTCGTAGCTCCACGTTGCTGAAGTTCTGAAGTTTTATTGCTAGTACATCCGATATGGCAATGAAAAATGAAATCGCTGTTGTTGCCAAGAGACGGAAAGTCTGCGCGATATTTAAGAAAATCGAATGTGAGAACTGTTCGAAGTCCTTTCCTTCTTAGTAGTACAAAGAGCAGTGTCAAGTATACATTTCGACGCTCTGTTCTTCAGAAATGTAATTAAAATCTTAAATAATTTGAACAAGTTTGAAGTTAACATGAAAAAACAAATATTTCAAGGGGAACTAATATTTGATGTTCAGGTAAGTGAAATCGTTTGAAACTTGGCAGCTCCTTTTGGCATTGTTGCTCTAAGACTTGAATGATATATTATCAAAAAATGTTTAATTTTGAAGTTTACAATTCTTGATTTTGTTTTATGAGAATGCTAATCTTGGCCCGGTGCAAGTATAAACGGCTCCATAAGGCAACAAAATATTCTCTTAATGTAATGTCGAACTATGGGGCTTTAACTTTAAATCACGTCATATTTTTTAGTATATTTGACTTTTAAAAAACTGGAAAGTCTAGTGCTGCACTCGGCTGTCTAGGTTATAAAATCAGTTTTCTACGCTTAATTTTACGAGGTAAGTTTGCAACACTGTGCACAAATAATTGTATAATAGTCATTACTAATTCACTGCTGCGAAGCTATTTTTCACAGCAGGTTTGAAGTTGTTCAAATTCTTGGAGCTGTTCTATGCACTATCATAAATTATAAAACTCGTGTGAGGTTGTTAAGCAGTTTTTTTTAAACATCTATAAATCTTACTTTTCTGGTTCAGAGTGGTGCAACTATATAATACTTTGATTAAAATAATTCTTTTTAAAATAACTTTTCTGAGGTGGTTCAAAGTTACCCTAAATGGAAGGATCGCTTTGAAACAGATTAATATAATTCGTTTTAAATTGTGTTTATAATTATTATTTTTTAATTTGTGGTGACTAAGATATACTTTAGGAGTTTTTCTTCAGTTTTATGCCAGTAAATACAGTAACACTATTAAAATATGAGTCGGGCAAAAGTCTAGGGACTAAAAAGTTTGCACTAAATACATGTAAATGTATTTAAGTAATAATAAATATCCAGATTGACACATTTTTTTTTCTTATTCATTACAAGTGTAACGCTACATTAAATTATTTAGCTGTTAATAGCTGCTGCCCTTAATTGCGCCCTGAGGCAAGCACCTCGCTGCCTCTGTCTCCCACTGCCCAGCAAATTCAAAGGTGCTCTTTTTATGGCTTAAAGTTCTCAGAAAAACTAGGCTGATTTAATATATGATTGATTATTTTGAAGAGACATAAAAAATTTACACTAGAATATCTTTGCAGGTGCTTGGGCATTTAACTTGGGTATTAGTTCTAACGCTTGTCTTAGCATTTAGCAACACTAACGCAAACATCAGTGGTGTAGTCCTGAAATAACAGTTGGGGGGACGCTTATACATCCGAAGATAAGTAATTGAAATGAAAAATGGGGGGGACGCTTATGTCAAATATAACAAATGTGGGGGGACGCTTGTATTAAAATAAAAAGGTAGGGAGACGCCGTCCCCCCTCAACTACACCACTGACAAACATTGATGAATAGTACAAATACTAGGTTATTGTCACACAAGTAGACTTAAGTGTTCTTATTTCTTTATAATCTTCAATTCAGTTTTGAGCCTATAAAAATAAAATTATAGTTTGGAAAAAAACTAAAAAAAAAAATGTACCTCAAATGCGGATCCCGTGCGGTGGCCAGGGTAGAATAGTGCCGACGTAGGTTATAATGGTGTAGACTGGGAATTTTTTTTGGTAGCCAGTGGCTACTAACCCAAAAAACTTTGGTAGCCTCTTCAAATTTTTGGTAGCCACAACATTAATTTACTGGTTTAATGCGGTTTTTTGGATTTTATCTAAAATGATGGGAAATGCAAAGAAAAACAATTTTAGTTTTCCAATCACATACATTAATATAAGTAAAATTAACTTGGTTCATTTAATTTTAATGTTTTATCACAATTTGAAATTTAAGGTCTTTATTTTTCAATTCTCTTAAAAATCACTATTGAAAAATAAGCATGGCCAAAGAATTTTTTTATCATGCTTTGCTAATAATGAATAAATAGTATTTTAAGACATAATCATATCAACAACAGTTTTCAAATCAAATTGCAGAATATTCTCTTTCCTAATCACATCAAGTGCATTTTTGATCAGGATTTTTCTTTGGTTGGCTAAACTAAAACTTAAATATTAGGTAGCCACAAGATTAAATTCGTAACTTTATTTGATAATGGTAAATTTTAAGTTATACAAAACGTATAAGTGTATATTACAAAATTTTAGTAGTGAAGTCACTTTTAATCAAAGTTCCCCCCCCCCCCCCATCCTTTTTTGTTAAACTAAAGAAAAGAAATGTTCTTAAATTTTCGTAAGTTAATTAAGATTTATTATGCAGCAGTGGCGTACTATGACATCTTTGCAGCACCTCCCTCTTGGGCCTGAAATATTGTACCCCTCCCTAGTCGTAAATTATGTATTTGAAGCTTTGCCCCCCCCAAGTGTCCCTTAATCTCCTGCTCCCCCTCCTCAGTTACGGGGTCTGCTAGTCGCTAGTTACACGACTGATATGTTGAACCAATCATTACATAAAGCATCATAGTAATGTCAAAAATACCTGTTAAAATTCAAACAAGAAATATAATATTAATAAATTAATTTTGTTTATTAATTAAAAACAAAATTAATAAATTAATTCTGCCAATTGCAGACCTAGTGCGTTCCTGAGAGGTACCATCTCTTTCAGCGGCACCACAATGAGTGGTACCATTGCCGCATGATAATTTTGACGTTAGGAATACTCCACAGGAAAGCAGGGTTGGTTCGATTTTCCCGACCCGAAAAAACCCAGTTGAAAATTCCCAAGCGGGTTTTTTCAAAATTGTAGCTTAAAATTATATTTTACCTAAGTAAACTAATAAAAATACTGATTTAGACCAAATATAATACATACTTTCATAATGCATACATTATATGTCATGGGTATAAAATTTTGAGGATTAGCTCAAAAACAAAAACCAACTTGAAAAAACCCACAGGTGGGTTTTTTTCAAAATTCTTGTTCAAAATTGAACTTCACTTATGTAAACAAATAAAAATACTGATTTCGACCAAACATAACATACTTTCTTAATACATACATCATATGTAATGTCTAAAAATTTTTGAGAATTGGATAAAAAATTAAAACCCACTTGAAAAAACCCACTGGTGGATTTTTTCAAAATTGGACTTTACTTGTATAAACAAATAAAAACACCTATGTTGACCAAACATAACATACTTTCATAATATATACCTTGTATGTCATGGGTGTAAAATTTTGAGGGTTGACTCAATAATAAGAACACACTTAAAAACTCTACAGGTGGGTTTTTTCAAACTTCATGCTCAAAATTGAACTCCACTTATGTAAACAGAAAAAAAAAACCCCGACTTAAACCAAAAATATTTTTATCATGGATAAAAACTCAAAAATGCTAGATGGGTTTGAAATTGTTCTACATAATCATAATAAAATTTCTTTCCCACAAAAAATTCTCTATTGAAAAAAGTATAGAAACAAATGCACAAAAAAAAAAGAAAATATCAGAATTTCACTCAAAATGATAAATATGTTTTAAGAGAAAGTAATTTTAAGAAAACAATCTATGGCATCTAACAAAATGCTGGTCAAGGACTCACAAAAATATTTTTGCCTATCGATTTTTTATATATTTGACTTTATTTTTTTTCCGCAATGAAAATTGCTAAAAATTATGCGTCCCAGGGGACGTGTAATAATTTTTTTTTTTGCGTTTCCACCTCCAATGGTTGAGTGTTTGACGTGCTATAGCGCGTCCACAGCATCGATGCATGTAAGAGATTGCAGTAATTATGAAAGTAATTAGCTTAAACTCCTTTAAACATAAAATAATTGCAATTAACTAGAATTTTTATTGAACACTAAAAGTACAATAAACAAGGTTCAAAGTAATTCGACTTTTAAAAAGTTAATTTATAGTTGTAAAGGACAGAATGGAATAATTAATATTTAAAAGGCAATTATTTTATTTTGTCAAAACTTTTTAAAATTAAAACATAAAATGCTCTTAAAAGAAATACATAATATTTATTCTTTTTCACTTTAATTAATACCATTATGTGTAGGCAACCTTACAAATAAAAATAAAGAAAACCTCAAATTTTTGAAAAAACCCAATAAAGCCCGAAAAAGCCCAATAAAACCCACTGGGTTGGGTTTTTTCTGAAAAAAAAACAGGTTTTTCCCAACCCTGCAGGAAAGTCCGAGCACCAGGACTCTGTTGATGCGAAACTGCACTAGAAATTTAATCAAGCCAAATGTCTACTCAAAGAATCTTTTACACGCCGCATAATCATACGACATGGGCGCAGACCTTTTCCTGCACCTAGAAAATTCACCGACTCAGGCCAGGTTTAGCCTGCAACCTTGAGATACAAATTTCTAATTGATACTTGCCACCACAAGTTTATAGCATTGATGAGATCAACCATTAAATTCAATATTCAATTTTGCTTTTAGTTTCTAATTCAAGATTTTTAAAAAATTATGTGAAGAAATATACTGCATATATACTCCTGTCTCAACTTTTGCACTGTAGTATAAAATTTTAAGCAACATTCGACTATTAAATGCTTATTATGCATTTAAATTTTTGTATGGCAAATATCAGTGTTAAACTTCGAGGCAAAAATGTTTTTAAAATTAAGATTATTGGAAATGCAGGGCATTTAATATTACAAAAGCTGTCAAAGGAATCTAAAATTTAGTGAAAAAATAAGTGCAACAAGAACTTGTTTTAAAAGCTAAAACTTTGAGTACATTTGAAGAACATTAAACAAAAATCTGTCATTCAGATTGAGGTTGCAAAATCGTTGCATCTTGAACCACCAGCTATCAAGTTTTAATTGACAGCTGCTACCGGCACTGTGAGTTTATAGTATTAGTGATATGCTAGCTATTTTTTGACCATTAAATTTAATGCTATCTTGCATCAAGTTTGTGTAATTCGTTTTTAAAAGAAATATTTTAAGCAATATATACTTACTCCTATATTGACTTTAACAAATATTAAAGTCAAGGCAAAATATCGGGAGGGGGGAATCTTGTAGTCTTGTTTAATTATGCAATTAAGTGCTAATTCATTGAAAACTTAGCTCTTTCCCAAAAATAAATACTACAGGCCAAAAATAAAATAATCAGTATCAAGTCTTAAAAGTATATTGAATTAAAAAAATTTCTGCTTTTGAGTACCGTGACTTAAAATCACTTACAACCTTGCAATGTAATATTTTTCATCTGAATGTGATAATTGGTTTGGAATCAATTACCGCCTTGAGGATCGGGGAAAATTATTAAAGGCTCCATTTTACGGAATTTGATATTTCTATTCGATTCGCTATGTGTCACGCGCGATATTAGCATTTTGCCGTAATTGTGCTGCAATCTTTTTGCATCTGTTTCCTATTTTAGCTATTTCTTATTATTTTCTTCTTAGTTCATAAGTTAAAGTGTATTAATCAAAAATATTAAGCTATTTTTTAGAATAAATATAATATTTGATACAAATATAGCGATCTGCTGCAACCTGGTCGCCAGCGTGGCGATCGGCAATGAAATTTTTGGTTGCCATTTAAAACGTTTTGGTAGCCAGTTGGCGAGTAGCGCCCGCTAATCTGAACCATTACAAGTTATGCATGTCGTAAGAGGCGACTAAAATAGTACTATCTGTTCCGGGTGACGTAAGGCTTACTTTACTACGTACTACAAAGTGTACATTAATTATTGGTTAAATGAACATTATAATAGATCACATGTTATGTAAGCTTGTTTCATGCAAAACTTAGTAATATTATCTATTAAACTTCTGGAGTTATTAAGATCTTGTGTTTTTTGACCAGGAATTACCCCATATGACACTAGGTCATTTTCCTTGATGCACTAGTTATGAATAAGGGAAAAATCTTATAATAAAAATACAAATTCTTACTTCATTTTTTGAATTATTACGTGAAAAATATTAATTTTAATTTTAGATGTTTTTATTCCTAGGAAGTACCTTTTGCTCATATTCCCTTCAAAAGTAAAGTGGATGATGTTCTGAATGTTATGATAAATGAATGGAAACTTGATTATCCGAAAATAATGCTGGTCATTGTCTCTGATAGTACTTCACAAATTTCATGGTCAGATTTATCACAAAAGAAGCGATTTATTCAAGGTTTAGTGAAGGTAATTTTTTCTGTGCAAATCTGTAATTTCCTTAAAAATAAAGCAATTATAAAAAGCAAATTTATTTATAAGCATTTCATTTATGAAGCAAATTTATTTATAAAGCAATTCTGGAGATTCTTGAATTTTAATTTTGAATGTTAACTCAATGTTAAATGCATGTTATCAAATTTCAAACTTACTGTAACTATTCTTTCTACTAATTACAAATTGCATGTAGACATATTTATTTATTTTCCCTGTATTTTATGTTCAAGTTATTCTGCTAATTAGGTTATTTTTGAGAAAACATTATCGATTATGAAAATTATTATGTAATTTTTTTCTGTTGTGTAAGGCATTATTTCAGGCGTTGGCAGATTTCTAGCACTCCACTGAATATAACTGGGTTATGTAAGTTAAGATGGAGAAAGGTGGAGGGCAGTTCTCAAAAGGTGGGAGCATAAATGTTAATTTTAAGCAATCGTAAAATTTTTCAAATTTACCACCAATTTCTTTTTTATTATATATACACCTAAAATGCTATAAGCATTAAAAGACACCAAGTGGTCTTAAAAATTACTAATTAGCGAATGTAATCGGCTGACGTGTAATTTAGATGTTTGAAATTGTTAGCCTGTAGGTTACAGTTTTGAACAATATTAATCTGCACGGTGCACAATTTCTGCTACTGCTATTAATCTGATTTTTAGCTTTTTAAGTGTAAATTTTATTCATTTATTTATTTAATTTCTTCTTAATTTTGCCGTTTATTAATGAAAAGAATTCTGAAAGTATTTGAATGGCTCTATATACTGTCTTAACATGATAAAAAATTTTATTATTGTAAAGAAATTGGTGTAAATATTGCAATAAATCTCCAGGGGGGGGGGGCATGGGCCCCCTCTGGATATGGCCTTGATCATTTTAAAGAATTTGTTTATATTTATCTTTCATGGTTCGTATACAACAGTCATTAGTGTTCATATGTTCTCTTTACATGCCCCTCACAATAACGGTTATAATTACATTCTTAATATGTTAACAGGGATTATGCCAGAAGAAATTCCGTTTTCGGACCTTTCACAAAATTCTAATGGAGGCAATTCAAGCAACGTCATTGGTCACGCGGCAGCGATTAAAGCAATGTAAACAAAGGAAGCCGTAGCATTGCATTACTTTGAGTTTGACAAATCTAATTAAAAACTACACCTAAATAAAGTTCTTCTACATTACATAAAATTAACACTAAATAAAACACTATAACTATTGTAGTAATTAATAAATTTCTTTTATAATGATTAAATTAAATGTAAATACTGGGTTATAATCAGAAAAGGCTCTGAAAATAGTCTAATTTTAAGATAACTAGTTTTGCCTAAGGAACTCCAAGTAGAACTCAAATGAAAATCTTAGTAAACAAAGAGCAGATATCACATGACAATGATGATCGCTCATGAGTCCTTCTAGCAGTGAATTGCCTCCATTAAATCAAAACGGATCCTTAACAAAATTCTGAGCTTCCAAATCATATAATTGCAGCATTATTTATTAAATAAGTGGCAGAAAAAATTATTTTACCACTGCATGTTTAAATTTTGTATTTTATCAAAAACATTTTATTTTTCACAAAAATGATAAAAATTCACAAAAAAAGGACCTCTGTTAAAAAACTGGGTCAACCCCTGGTTGATATAGAGAATGTGGTCCCGTCTTGTAACATAGTGCCACGTTCATTCAATCAGTCAAGCCAGTTATAAAGGACCAAAATGATCGCTTCCCAATCTGGTCCGCTTAACATGAATTGACTGTTTCTGCATATGTTTATATTTGGCCAAATATATATTTTTAGCAGTTTTTTGAAGTTTTGAAATCCGTTAATTTATAAACTGGCAAATCTGTAAAACAAGCACTGTGTAAATCAGAGGAAAGGTGCATAACACTTGTTTTTGTAATTTATAAGGTAAATTAAAAGGTTCTATTTTAAATTACTCTGAATCTTTCAAAATATGTATTACTTGACAAAAGGCTCTGTTGATTTTACAATAGTGGAAAGTTTAGATTATATATATTTTGTTCAAAATTTTGTAAATTAGTATTTTTAAAAAAGCTGTTGCTCTGCTACTATTTTAAAAGAAAACTTCTACTTTATGCCTTATGTTTCTGTTACTGAATGTATTATATTACTGAATTATTGCAAAATTACATTTTATAAACATTATTTTTATTATTTGTTCTTAGAAATACCTTTTTGCTCTTTTTTTATACTCTAAACCATCAGATGTTATGAAGAGATATTATAATATATTGATATTTTAAAGGGGTCAAATACAACATCAATGTGGATATTTACTACTGGGTTAAACATTGGAATATCGAAAGCTATTGGTGATGCTATTCAAGCTGATTACAACAAACGACATTCTCAAGAATGCCATCGTCACGCTTCACGAAAAATTTTTGTCCCTCAAACTCCATTAATTGGACTCTGTTCTACAAAGTTCCTGACATATTTTGATAGATTTAAAGATCCAGTGAGTATGAAATTTGTCCTTTGTAGCATGTAAAATGCAGTTTTTCCAAGTTTTCCATTATCATTTTTGTTTCCATTTTTACTAAATATTTTAAAAGGAATTTTTCATTGACTGTAAATCATTCAGGCCAAAAAGAAATACACTTTAAAAATAAAATGTAATAGAAAATAACAAAAAAAAAAAAAAGCTAATCTTTTAGTAGTTTTGTCAATCATCAAAGCTTACAAACAAAACCTTTTTCAAAAGCTGTTACACTTTCACTCCCAAAACATTCTAAAATTTTATAGAGATTAATGATGTTCATTTTATATCAGGTGCAGATTTAAAGCGTGGGAGGGATGGAACAAGATTATTTTGTTAAATTTAATGATGTTCATTTAGGATCAGAGGCAGCTTTATGCTTCTGATACTAAATACAAACTGAAAAAAGTGATATGTCCAGAACTTACCAAATGTATAACAAACTTAAGTTCTACACAAACAAACAACTAATTGCAATTGTAACCAACAATTTCTTCTCCAACCAAAAAAGTCACTAACAGGTCTCTACACTAAAGTTGTACCCAAGAAGCGAATACAGGTACATGCATATGTACTTCCTTATGAGATTGTTCACCATAATTATTTGTTCCTTTATCATGTTATTACTTAGACTTGTCATAATGAGTCTTGCACCATTTCATAGATCTTCTGGTACATTAAAATTATGTGCAACATTATTAGCTCTTTTTCTATGGGTTTCCTAGGCATTCTAAATTGCACAAATGGTAACAACAAATTTCACTCAGCAAAAGGTAAATCCAAACTTAAGTTTTGCCACTCAATGTATTGCAATCTCAATTGAAATAAAATATCTATAGTGGATGATGTTTGTTCCTTGTTACAAGTACAGTAAAACCCCATTATACCGCGCCTCAGTATACCTCAGTGATTATCATGTCCCCCAACATTTAAGCCACCCTTTATCATTGCCATTTAAAGGAGATTCTTGATTTACTATTGTAGATAAAGCCTGCCCGAGCTTGTTTCTCTTGAAATGAGCGGTCATAGGCTGTTCAGTTCAATGCTTAACTATTCCATTTTTAGAAGTCTAGTTATGCGAGTGTAACTTCTTTTATAGCGCTATCAACCTGTGTATTCCAGATTCTTTAGCATTCCTGAAAAGCAAATATATTTCCCAGTGAGAAATGCATTCTTCCTCTTCAAATCTAATTTTTTCTTAAGATCTCTCCCCCTTCACAATCCCATGATGATAATATAAAGAGATTTTTAAGCACCTTTTTTTTTCTCGGAATAGGGGGAAGAAAAGTTACGACTAATTGATAAAGTAAAAAATGATGCAACCAAAGCGAGTATTATCCTGTGAATGTGGTTACACGGTATAGTTTCACTGTACCGCAGTTATGTTATAACGCGGGTGCTCAGGGACGTAACTTGGTCATTTTCTAACTGGGGCAAAACCAAGATTTATCGCCCCATCCCCCCTTATACACACATAAAAACTATATGTATTTAGGTAAACACACGTTCAGTCAATTGAGTGCCACTAGAATAACCTGGCACCCGGGGCATATGCCCCGTCTGCCCCCCTCTAGTTACGTCCCTGGGGGTGCCAAACATGTCCCCCAACACTCGTGTTTTAATGGGGTTTTACTGTACCTCAATTGCATAAAATTGTGTTTTTCGGGAAGGACACCTATATTAATAACCTTAAAAGACAAAACTTGACCTAAATATAAAATTTGATCTAAATCATTAGAGCCGTTTTTGAGAATTCAACAAATAAATAAATATATGTATATAAACAGGAATTGCTTGTTTAAATATTTAAGATTAGACTGGTATGGTCAAACCCAGTGGCCATGACATCAATATGCAGGTCCAATTAATCATCATAATGAGTCAAAAAATATCCATTAAAATCCAAACAAGATTGTGATGATACTTTTATTTTGCTGTAATTGTGCAGCAATTTTTTTGGATCTGTTTCCGCTTTAAGATATTTCTTATTATTTTTTCGTAGTACACAAATTAGTGTCCTAATCAGAAAAATTAAGCTATTTTTTTAGTATAAATATGATACAGTTGAACCCGGATTTTTTTCTTCATGGGACTGGTTGGACAATGCGTAATAGGTGGGAAAAGCTTATGCAGAGATTGTCCAAAATTTCAATAAATACTGTAAAAATAATTTGAATGAAAGTATACTCAAACAGTAAAAAACATTTACAACATATTTATTACATGATTAACATTACTTTCATGTAGTACGATAAAATACAGTCAAACTTCGATTTCTCGAATCTGAATGGAGCAGTAAAAAATTCGAGTTAGCAAAATTAATTTATTTTTAATAGGTGGAGAATAAAAAAGAAAGCAGTGCGAAAAAACTACATGCCTCTTTGAAAATAGAAGTAGGTTATATGAGTCAAGCATTTACTTACATTTATTCCATAATTTAAAAAATGAATCTATGCTGGTTTGCTTCAAATTTGGCTCTTTTTCCGATTCCACAACGCTTTCTATATGAGAAAGAGCTTTGAAGGTCTGTGGTGTTATATCCGCTCGAGATTCAATAAACCTTCTCAAAACATCTGCAGCTAATACTTCCTCTTTGTTTGTTGGTTTTTCTCGAGTCTTGCAAATCTCTTCCTCACTCCAGGTGGCTTAGTTCCTTCTTCAATTTCATCCATTTTTTTTACCACTTGATCGCGATATTTGACTTTAAAACTTTGAATGATTCCTTGATCAAGAGGTTTAAGTCTAGATGTTGTGTTTGGAGGAAGAAATTCAACTTGAACAGGATTTAATTTTGGTATAATGCTGTGACCTTTGTTATGATGTACTTTCTCTTTTCATTTTCCCTTCTAACTCCTTTAACTAATTTTCAAAAATTTTAGAAGTCATCCAAGCTTTTTGATTGAAATCATAAGTAAAAGGGAACGATTTCACTCCAGAAAAACACCTTAGTTTTGCTAATTTTCCAATCATTAAAGGCTTTAATTTCTCAGTCTCGTCCATGTTTGTGCAAAGCTGCAAAGTTAAACGATCTTTACACTTTTGCCTCCTTTGCAGGCTTCTCCTTTTATCTGGAGTGCATTTTAAAAAAGTCTGGTTTTGTCCACATTAAAACATTTGTGTCTCCTTGAATTCCATACAAACTTATTTTGCACTCTACATTGAGTAATCCACACCATTAGACATTTCTCCATATCATGAAATTTACCAACTCGAATTTTCTTTTACGGAATCCACTGTCACACTTTTCCAGAATAGCTTCTTTTTTTTTTTTAAATTGTCCATAACATGCTGCTTGGTATTTTAAACTCTTTCGCAATTTCCTGTTTCTTTTGGAACATTTTTCCACTTCTTCAATAACTCTTTTCTTCTCCTGAATGGAAAGCGTATTTAACTTATGTTTAGTTATCATTGCTAACAAGTTCGTTGTTTAAGTCCACTGCTGTGAAAATTTCCTGGCTGGTGTTCTTTCCATCTCCAAGACAAGAACATGACAGGATTGAGATAGTCTATGGTACAATGTAGCAAGCAGCAGCAAATTCTTTCTCCCTCCCTCCCTCTTCTCTTCAACCAACATTTTCCCTGCAGGTGTGACCTTGAATGGTTCAATGACTATAGGGTTTAAAAAAAGGGGGAAAATTACAAAGGGACAGAAATGTCGAAAATTCCAGAGCCTCACTGAATAGAATGGAAATAAAGAAGGCATGTTTGCTCACATTTTGAAACAAGGAAATAGTATAGTTGAACAAAGAGTATGGAATCTGAGAGAAGCACCAAAGAAATTGAGTTATCAAGGGTATAAATTTGAAAAACTCTACTTATCAAGGTGGTTTTTAACATTGACAGTATAAGATTTTACAAAGGGAAACAATTTTTTTTCGAGATATCGAAAAATTCAAGATACCAAGGTTTGAGTTATCAAGGGTTGACTATAGTATGGTACTTACAATTCAGCTGTATTTTAAAAATTCAATTTTTTTTTCTTTTGGCTCTTATTTTTTGTTTCAATCCCAAAAAGGACCTTTTCAATTGCTGGGAGGCTTTGCAAATGTTGCCCTTGTGATTCATGTCACTCAACTTTAGTCCTGTTAAACGTTTGAGCTTTTCCTGTTATAGATGCTTTTTCAGCTAACGAGTATGATTTAAGACACTTAGAAACTATAATTCCAGATTTCTTTCTGTTAAAAAAGGCAAATTAATGAACAAGTGCTAAATGAGATCAAATTACAAAAGCAATTTGAGCTTACTGTCAGCTCCAGACCATATGCCTCTCTTCTTCTCTACAAATACAGTTGGGACAAGACGAGTAAAAAAAAGAGAAACTTACATTAAATAAAGATGCATGCACAAAAAACATGAATGAAAACCTCCCTCTCCACTAAAGAAACAACAGAAAAGAACAGTATGGAGCTTCCCTATCACGTGCTTGTTCTACAAAGGGAATAAGGAACAAAGATGATGGAGAAAAGTGTCATATGACCCCTCCATATATGACCTTCATTCCCAGGTGCTTTCAAAGAAAATTCTTGTTAACAAACAAAAGGAGCTTTGAGAAATGGTTTAAATCATGTCTCAGGTCTCAAAATGAATGTGAGGTTTAAAGCATTATACAAAATTAGAGAAAACAAATCTGCACTTTTTGGGCAGAAACCTTAAAAACAGTTAATGCAATGAATACAGAAATGTTGTGTACAGAAAGAAATAACACTAAGAGTATTGAAGAAATTCGTAACCAACAACAAAAACTTTAACCCATTAAATGCCGTTATGTGTTCCAACAATTGTTTTTTTCTAATGTACAGAGGGTATCTATCCCTATTTCATTTGAATTTGTAAAAAAATAAATAAATAACTAAAAGTTATAGCATGTTTCCAAAATGGGAACATTTGCGCCTAATGGGGGTATAAGATTCAATATGCATTTTGTATTAGACATTTGAATTGCTGAAGTTTATTGCATAATAGTAGCTGCTTTTACAATTTGAATTAATAAAATCTAACTTACCAGTTCATAATGTATACGTTTTGTGCACCTTTTTGTTTTTTAATTGTTACATCCTTTTTTTTTATAAAGTATTATTTTGAATGAAAGAGAGCTGTACAGTTCTTACAAAGCATTACATTAAATTTTATACCGAGAAGGCGAATGTTTTTTAGACAAACTTTGCACCTTGCTTGTCTTCCTGCATTTTACAGGAAACGATTAACCCCATAAAAGCGTAAATCTTGGGATACAGATCCAAAGAGCCGGGACGTAGATGAGCCATATATTTTGGCTCATGATCTCTTTTCATCAATGTAGTCGTAACTTCTCGCAGAAATTCCAACCGAGAGAGCTTTCAATCACATTCTCTAAGCAGTCTCCAGGCAGCTACAATTGCCATGTTTAATTTATTAGTAAAAAAATGCCTTTCCATTTCACAATGCTGATAGACTTTGTAGTATTCAAACTCAAATGTCTGTCTTTTTTCTTGATGTCCTTAGAACTTCTTACATTACAATTTTATAGCCTATTTTCACATATTGTTAATGTGGTGCTACATCTAACTAACTTTGAGACAGTTAGTCACCGGAAGCTGCACATGTTCTATTTTGCAGGTGTAGCGTCGTAGTACATATGCTGAAATTTGATTCGCTTCCGAAAACTAATGAAGGCGCCAATGTTTCCAAAAGGAGACAAAGCTATTCTTTCGTCAATTGCGACTCTTTTTTCTTAAATTTTCACTTTGAATCAATGATGTTTTGCAAAATAGACGGTTATAATCTAAATTAAAGGACAAAATTAATTTTCATTATTATATTATTAGGGAAATAATGCTTGTGTATTGAATGTGTTCGAAAAGCCAAATTTCGAGTTTTTAACATTTTTATAAAAAATAATTACCAAGCGAGCTTTTTAAAAAAATTTTAGAAGCTGTCTCAAACATAGAGGTTTGAAGAAAAATTAACAGTATAATGATATTTGGAATAAGTATTTTGAAAAAAAATCAGAAGTTAATGTTCCCAAAATCAGAACATTGGCGCTTAATAAGTTAAATACTGGACAATGTTAAATTACTGCCCGTGACGGTAGATCAGAGTCCTACTGTATTTGGTGCAAATTTAGCAATCTGTTCTTCCTCCTTGAGCCAGGTAATAAGACGATTTTGGTCCCCAGCATGTCTACTAGCAATGAAATTTTTGGCGGCCATTTTAAAATATTTGGGAGCCAGTTGGGGAGTGGCAACCACTGATCTGCACCTTTAGTAGTAGGTCAAGTGAAGAACACAGAAAGGATTCAAGATCTGCATTGTTTGCCTAGGAACGAAAGTTGAACAATTGGGTGGACAGCTCGAGAAGTTTGTCTATCTGCTAAGTGCATTATGTTTCAGGTTCATTAATTTTAGAGTTCCTGGCTTTGAGTATGCACATGTTATCGGGATCGATTTTTTTTGTCTGCGAAACCAAAATGTCTCTCGAACGTAAAGCTCTTACGTTAAGGGGTAAAGTTGAAATTTTAAAAGAATTTGATAAGAATGCTGGCATTACAAAAGTAGAATTAGCTAAAAAGCTGCTAGTTAAGTTATTTTTCTTTCTTATTTTGTAATCTCTTTTGATTGCCATATTGCATTTAAAATCAGCGCAACACCGCATACATCAATTAGTTATGCAATAATCAACACTCAAAGACATTCAGCATGTCAGATGATGATACAGTGGTACCTTGAGATTTGAATTTAATTCGTTCTGTAATCATCGTCGTATGTCAAAAAAAGCGTATCTCAAAGCAATTTTCCCATTTAAAATAATGTAATATATATTAATGCGTTCTAGCAATATGAAACTACCCCAAAACACAGTTAAATTACATATAATATACATAATTTGTAGATAAATAAACGAGTAATGACATACATAATGTCTATTAATTTATTAATTAATGAATTTATTTATTAATAAGGCACATAATGTTTATTAATCATCACTTTAACGTCAGGCCTTTTTAGCCTCACTGTCCTGACTTTCACTGCGTGTGACCTTCACAAGGTAACGATCAAGAGAGGTCTGTTTCTGCGTCCTTTTTAAAATGTTACAAAAGAATGTGAGACACGTATCATTAAATAAGACAATTTCTCTCCCTGTAGACAATTTCTCTGGGTGTCTTGTTTCAACAAAATCAGACACTTCCTGCCATTTGCCAAGGGTATCACTAATTTCCCATGAAGTAAGTTCCTCCTCCATCTCAACCTCCTCCTCACTGCTGAGTTCCATCATTGCCCTCCATGGGAAATATTCTGTAACTCCTTCAGCTGAGTTCTTCAGCATGCTCCACAACGAGATCAGCAACATCTGCCTCGTCTTCCTCTAGGCCCATGTAGCGACCAATGGATGCGATCTCCTCCTCAATAGGTTTGAATCCCTCAAAGTTTCGTGCTAAAACAACATCTGGCCATAGTTTTCTCCAAACTGAGTTCAATGTTCTTTTGGTAACACCTTGCCAAATGTTCTGCGATCACTTATGCAATTATCGCATATTGCAAATTCGTATCTCAAAGTTTTGGTTGTATGTCGAGGTATAAATTTTCGAATATTTCATGTTGTATCTCAAAACATTCGTATGTTAAGACATTCGTATCTCAAGGTACTACTGTAAAAGGTTTCTTTAGCTAAAACTTCTGCATGTACATATATATGGTGTATATATATATATATTTACAGTAAAACCCACATAAGAAGTTTTCCAGGGGACCAAGAGAAAAAACTTCTTAAACGGGTAGGCTCTATGATTGAAAATGAATTTACTTTATGATATATAGGGATGATATTATTTGGCCATACTTAAATCTATACTAATATTATAAAGCTGAAGAGTTTGTTTGCTTGAACGCGCTAATCTCAGGAACTACTGGTCCGATTTGAAAAATTCTTTCAGTGTTAGATAGCCTATCTATCGAGGAAGGCTATAGGCTATATATCATCACGCTAAGACCAATAAGAGCCGAGCGCCGAAAATTGCATAAAATAATCCTTTCTATCGGAAGAATTTGTCGCATCCTTTCAAGCTTGATACCATTGAAAAGCGCATAAAAAACTACTTCAGGAAGAGTTTTTAGCTTTGTGCTAAAATTCGCAGTCTCTAAATTAACTAGAAAAGAAGTTGTGCGCGTTTTTCTCTGTAGTTTGAAATTATTTTTTCACGAAAATTAACTTTAATTTTATTCGACCCAGACGATGACCGTTTTATTTTATTTGCATTGTTGCATTGTTGCAACAATTGCTTCAGTTGCCGTGTGAACAAACAAATCAGTGCAGTTGCCTTTGTTAAACAAATCAAATATAATAATAATCGACGTTTCTAGCATTTTAATGAGGCTTAGCTGTATTTTCAAAATATAATTTAAGATAGACCGTGCAACGCCGGGCGTCGCAGCTAGTTAGACATAAAAGCATTCCCATAAACTTCAGTTTTGCTGTAAAGTTCATGAATTCAATAGCAAATTTTTTATTTAATTACCCCATCCTATTACCCCCAATAATTTTTGCCCCATTCAAGAATCCAGCTTTTTGGAAACAATTTGAAATTACAGATGGTGTAATTAACTCCCAAGAAGATTTGAGAAAATGAATTACTTCCAAGATGTTCACTTTTTTAAATTCCTTACTGCTTGCTCTCAAGCTTTTCCAGAATCCATTTCACAAGCCTTTTTCTATAATGTTGCTTAAACACTTTGATGACCCCCCCCCCCCCCCCTGATCCATCGGCCTCAAAACAAAGGTAGAGTTTGGGGGTAGAAAAGGCAACTTTACACCACCTGTTTTCCTGGAACTTTTCGTGGGGTAATTGTTGTGAAAAGGGTACCCTTGAGAAAAAGCTGACCAAAACAGCTTTTCTAAACCTTCTTTTGATCTTTTTTCAATTAGAAAGAAAAATAACTATCTTGATTGAAAAAAAAGTTAAAAAAAAGGGAAATTTTAGAAGTCTAAAGTGTCATTTCAAAGAAAACATGACCGATATGAAAACTTATTAAGCGGGAAAAAAATATATTCAAACCTTTTTAAAAGGCCTATTTTAACATTGAGGAGATGGGAATGAAACTAGTACTGAAATAAAAAAAATAATTTTTATAAAAAAACAGAACCGACTTCAAATTATAAATTGCGCTAAAAAGTGAAAAATAAATTCATTCTTTAAACAACATCGATGTGACTTTTAAACATAGTTTTAGAAGTCGGTGCAAAATGAGGATAGATAAAATTTTTTGTAATCATGAATCCCAATTACAAATATATATATTTTCGCAGAATTAGCAACAGTTCCAATATGAAGTAGCAAATGGTATAATGGTAATTAGACTCATAATTTTGCACCAACTTCTGAAACTATGTTTAAAAGTCACATCGATGTTGTTTAAAGAATGAATTTATTTTTCACTTTTTAGCGCAATTTATAATTTGAAGTCGGTTCTGTTTTTTTATAAAAATTATTTTATTTTATTCTTTTTAGTGTAAATACATTTTCTACATAAATACTCTATTTTTTAAAAAATCCATATCAAAGGGCAAAACTTCTTTGAATTAATGACACTAAAAACTAATCATTTGTATGATAAATTCCCTTTTGAAGTCGATTTTAGCAGACAAACTGATTGGATTAATTTTTGCCACAGAGAAGCCTTCAGTCAAACTCTTGCTGTAATTTCTTTTAATATTATAGCACACTAGCTGTGACGCCCGGCGTTGCACGGTCTATCTTAAATTAAATTTTGCAAATACAGCAATGCCTCATCAAAATGCTAGAAACATTGATTATTATTTTTTTGATTTGTTTAACAATGGCAACTGCATTGATTTGTTTGTTCACACGGCAACTGTAACAATTGTTGAACTGATGCAACACTGCAAATAAAATAAACGGTCATTATCTGGGTCAAATAAAATTGAAGTTAGTTACCGTGAAAAAATAATTTCAAACTACAGAAAAAAACGCTTATAGCTTCTTTTCTAGTTAATTTGGAGTCTTCCAATATTAGCACGAAGGACAAAACTCTTTCTGGATAGTTTTTTACGGGCTTTTCAATGGTATCAAGCTCGAAAAGATGCGACAAATTCTTCCGATAGAAAGGGACTATTTTATGCAATTTCCAGGGAAATCCGCTCCAATTGGTCTTAGCGTGATGATATATAGCCTATAGCCTTCCTCGATATATGGGCTATCTAACACTGAAAGAATTTTTCAAATCGGACCAGAAGTTCCTGAGATTAGCTCGTTCAAGCAAACAAACTCTACAGCTTTATAATATTAGTATAGATGACAACAAACATGTTTTTAACAATGACTTTTATATTTATTAATAGATTTTCCAACAAAGAAAAATCAAGTCAAGCCTTTCCAATTAAAATAAAAAATATTTATTTTTTACCCGTAACGTATTTCTAAAAAACAAATGTAGTCAAATTGATGTGCGATATTTGAGTTAGACGACCCTCTATCGATCAAAGAAAAAATAATCAAAATCGGTTCATTTAGTCAAAAGTTATAGATGAAAAAACAAAAAAAATGACCACATGTCAGCCCATAACTTTTTTCTAAATGTCGAATATGGTCAAACCAAGGTATGGGACCTATGGGAAGTCACCATCGATCGATTAAAAAAAAATTCATGAAAAGCGGTTCATCCGGTAAGAAGTTATGAGTGGACAAAAAAAAAAAAAAAACAACATACATACAATATGAATGTATAACCTCCTTCCTTTGTGAAGTCGGTTAAAAACTTCTTAAACGGGTTTTACTGTATATACATAATATAACTACATTAGTCCTGGACATATACATTGAATAATAAGTATTCAAGATATACAATTAAGGTATGATTTATTTCATTTTATTTAACTACTATTTTATTTAAAAATTCAATTATTGTTTTTAGTATAAAGTATTGCAGATTAATTTTTCATTTGTACATCGTTTCTCTTCAGTCCCTTGAAAGACACATAAACAATGCTTTATTTCAATTATTTCTACAGTCTTGGCTATAGGTAAAAAAAAAAAAACACGCAAAGAAGCCTCATTGGTGAATTTAAGATTTTAATTAGAAAGATCCACAGAGAAATGAAATGACCGAAAATGATGAAAATAACTATGTTCTTTTTTGCAAAAGTAAAAAGAAGAAAATAAATCAAGTTGCCTTATAAGACAATGGCATTTTTTGCTGTATAATTTTTAATTTTAATTAATTTTGAATTTGTAACTTAAGCTTTTCATAGATGTTTTCATATAATATTTATTAATTAACAAAAAAAAATTAAATAATACCCAAAAATTCAATTATTACTACAATTTAAAACTCATTATATAGTAGACCTTGCACACTATTTAAGAACTTTGGGTATTTTTAGCATTTCTCCCAGTTTTTTCCAGTTTTGGCCACCGTCCTAGGAAAAATACCTTTTTGTCCCAAACTACCAACCGTGCTGTAGAAATAGATTTTCTGTGCCTTATGTTTTGAATATTTGATTAGGTTGTATAAATTATTACTAAAAAAATAGAAAAATAGTCAGTTTTTGACTTTTGAAGATTACAGAGAAGTGCTTTAAGGCTATGCCAACTTTTTACATCATTTTGAAGACTCGAAAATGTTCCTTGCCCTTACCTCTGAATATACGTTTCTTTTAAAAAGCCATTTATTATTTTTCAAAGAAGAAAAAAAAATTCCAAAAATGATGCAAAGTTGATATATTCTGCTCCAAGACTGATATCAAACAATATTTTATCCGACATCAACCATGATTGCTGTGGAGTATTGAATTTAGTTTACTTTGCTACAAAATTGATTCACCTTGTTTTGTGAATCAATGTTTTCCCAACTCAACTCATAGCATTCAGTCCATGATTGTTCAATGTAACGAACTTATTTTCAGATTTTTTTCCCCACATTTTCAATTTTGCAGGAACCATTAATGCTACTTGAAAATAAGGGAAACAGCCTAGAGGATCAAAAGTTTGACTTGCATCCGTTTCATACCCACTTTCTCCTTACTCAAGATCAATTTGGGTTTCAGGACTCAGGACGCCGTTTTCTTTTGAAAATAGAAGATATTTTCAGAGCAGTATCTAAAAGTAACGATCAGACATTTGATATTTTATCCAACTTCAAATATGAATTCCATTTTTCAAGTTTAAAAATTGTTTTAATTTATATGTAATTATAAATAGAAATGTAATTTTTCATAAGTTATGTAATAATTAATAAAAAGTGTGCCCTGACTCCTTTTTTAGACTCCTTCCAGAGAAACGCAATTCCAAGGAGATTTTTACTTCTCTGATTAACAAAACACCTCTTGACAACCCTTTTTTAGTACAATAGACCTCTGGTTATAGTACCTGGCCTTTTGTACCTCCCCTTTCCCTCATTTCAAAACCCCTTAAATTGTCACGCATCAAAACTGACACCACTTCAATCACTTAGAAGGACAACTTCTAAGCTAAAAAAGAGGAACAAGAAAGGCAGTGCAGAAATGCATTTCTTACTCCTTGTTATGCCCAAAAGGCTGTGTCATGCCTGCCCCAATCTTCGATGTTGCTGAATTTTTCTACTGTATTACATTTTTGGACAATCGGGACTTTTTGCTGTGTAATTGATTGTACAGTAGCCCCTTGTTATATCGGGCTTGTCGGGGGACAGCAAAAAAGCAGGATATATCCGAATGCGCGATATAACAAATGCCGTTAGAAATAACTTAAAATGTACAAGTAAATTGAGTGGACCTGTGCATGCCATCCGAGCATGGTGTGAAAATGATGTCAAAGATAAAGGTAACCCTTTTCTTCTCAGAAAATTCCTTTACCACTCTCCCTTTCTTGGTTAAGGGGATTGTTCAGATTTGTCAGCCAAGTGCGAATCCTTTCTGTATTAAAAGTTATCCAGAAATGGGTGTATTTTTTCTCCTTAGGAAGTAAACATCTGTCTCTTTTATTCAATGGGTATTAGGATCAATTCGAAAAGAACAAGTAAAACGTTAACTGGTTGAGTAGAATCATTCTGCAGGCATATACTAAGTTGGGGAGCAGGAGGAGAATTGCTGCAGATCTCAACTGCAGCAAATTCAGAAGAAAGGAAAACATTCTTGTTTGATGATTTTGTTTAGGGGGGAGGGGGCTTTCTTCAGAAATGTAATATTTTTACTATTGAGAACTCAAACTTAAAATTTTCGGAGACATAGAAAAAGCGTGATATATCCGAATGAGTGATATAACTAGGGGTTACTGTACTTTGAAAAAATCTTGCATCATTTGCACAGTTCCCTTTTTATGTTATTCTGTGTTCTTTCCTTCACAACAACATGAGATGTACAACTTTAGGGTGCAGAGAACAATACTATTGATATCAGTTTTCAGTGAGTTCCAAATTTACACATTTATTACTTTTAACATTTTTCATTCCTTATTATTGCAGAAGTGGTTCGTAGGTAAACTGCAAAATGGATTGGATAATGCACAATCCATTATCCAACCCATTTTGCAGTTTTCTTCAGCTACACATGCTGAACTTAAGAAACTATTCTCCTTGAGTTTTAGCACTAGTATGTCCTAATTTGTTGCATTTGATAATTTTTTGATAATTTACAGCTCTCTGAGAAGTAACTATCCAAAGCAGTATGCATCTCCTAAATTTGTCATTCCATTACAATAGAAATAGTTTACTTTGTTTAAATGAAACCTATTCATAATTTAAACTTATCTGAATATTTCATAAAATACAAGTGTTCACAGTTTACCCTATTTAGTTTCATATTTTAATATTAAGTTACTAGATTCTACAATATATATCGTAAATTTTTGATAAAATGTCATTTAATTATGCTTGGAATGGCACTTATTGTGTTGCATGCATTCTATTTCAATATTTTATTTATTTTTTTCTCTATCAGAAAGTCAAAGTACTGAGTTGCCAACTTCACCCATACCAATTATTGCCATCTTAATTGGTGGAAGTATTAACTCTGTTGCTTTTATACTTGATCATTTGAAGAAAGGTCTACCTGTCCTTGTTATTAGAGGCTCTGGGGGTTTGGCAGATATTCTATCTTATGCATATTATGAAGCTCGTAGAAGGTAAGTGGTTTTTTTAAAAAAATAATGTAGCGGATTAAGAAAAGATGAATGTTTGAAAATTGAAACATTGCATTTTGAAACAATATTACATCTTAAAACAGGAAACTTCCTATTCTCCCTAGAATTTTTTTAAAAATGTCCTTTTTGTGTCTGAAGTTTTGTGTGGATTTACCTATTTGCACAGGCATGGATTTCGATTACTGTAAAAGCAAATTCACTGTGCTATCAAGAAAATCAATTAAATAACTGATAATATAATACTGTTTCTTTAGAACTTCTAAGATAATTTGCTAAATTTTGAGATTTTTGAAAGAAGAAAATTTTTAAGATTTTGATTTTGTTATTTATCTTTTTTAGAATTTAAGTATTTACTCTCTATTAGAACAGAAATTGTAAAATGGTCTGGACGGGTGCAAAGCACTTTGCTTAGCTTTCTTTAATTTTTCTAATTGGTTTATGCATGTCACTTGTTTCCACTTGTTTCAATGAAGAAAATGGTTATTTTGCTTTGGATCTTTAAGAAATTTGTTAGTCAATTTTTTTCTGCTCCCCCCCCCCCCCCTCTTGTAGCTAACATTTTAGTACTTCATTAATACATTTTCTTACTTGTAAACTTGAATACTGTATATTTTATTAGAAAAACTACTTGATTTTAGCTGTGCAATTTAAATGTTTAATTTTTACTTATTCACATAGAAGTGATATTTTAATATAATTAAAGGAATTAAACAATTGCAAATCATGATTTTTTTTTTGCGTAAAATTAAAAAAACCACAACATTTTGTTCAATGAAATTTTACCCACGCTACTATAAATATTGTTTGCTGGTAATCAAATGTTGTCATAATTTCGTGCTCAAGGTTGAACTTTTGACATGCAGCAATTTATGTATATATATACATATGTATACACACACAAACATCCATACATACTGAATGTTGTTTTTGACATCAATAAGCTCATGAGTAAAAGTCATCTTGAGGTTTCTAATAGCTTAAAATATTTTACCTGTTGAAAGAGAGTGGGAAAATTTATTCTTCTTTTGATAAAATAAAGCAGATGTCAATTATTTTCTTCTTGGTTTTATTCTAATGTTAAGCAATTTTCATGCAAATTAAATAATAGTTTACTTCTTATTTTCTAAAGCTTTAGGAAAATGAATGATTCTGTATTCCTAGAAACAGTTCTGAAAAAAGGGTTGATTGACAAAATCATTTCAGTTTTTCCCACGTTAAAAGATAATAAAATTATTTGCTCCATGTTTTGTAATAGAGTACTGGATTGTATCATCTCTTCTAAATTAGTAAGTAAATTTATTGTGACATATTATTTCTTTACATATTGGTAGAAAAATTTTTAAGAGTCCAGTATCCTATATGACATCCACACTTTCATTATGAAATTTGCATAGCATGAGTACCAAGCATACAGCATAATTTCAGTGCATATTTAAATGAGGCTAATATAGTCATATAATGTGCAAGATTTGTGGAAAATGTTTAAATAAGTGCAAAATTATTCTGCTTGTATTGGAGTTTTTACCACTAACTACAAACTGCGGGTACCCAAAAATTTTAGGATATGATTTCAATCCTGCCTTAAGTTCAAAAGTTCATATTTATATACAGTGATCGATCATTTTTCACAGGACCATTCATTTCAAAAGGTATATGCAGGAAAATAACGAATATGGATCAGTATAAAAGCAAGATGTTGCGATTAAAGCAAGACTGAGATAAACAATCAAAATCGATCAGAAAAACAATCGAACGAAAAATTGAGATTTTACTGTAGTCAAAGTTTAAAATATTTATTTTATTGTACATTTCCTTGCATGTATTCAAGATATGTTTAATATGAAAAAAAATTGATTTTTCCTATTTCTAAGTTAAACTCTATTTTCTAAACTACTTTTTTACTTTTATTATCTGTTTGTATTCCTAACAATATGTGTCAAAAATATGAATGTTGAAATTTTTTATTGTTGATTTAATAATTTTAAAATATATATGCAAACTCTAATATTCATCAGAAATGAGTAAGATCTAAGAAAAATCATGCTATTGAATGTTTTTGATGTGAAAAAAAAAGAAAGAATCGACTTGAATATGTTTGTAGGACTTCAGAATTTCATTGAGTTTGATGCAAAGTTTTAAATAGACATATTTTAATCTAGCTGATGTGCCCAGCGTTGCACTATCCAGAACATTATATCATTCCCTGGAGGAGAAAAGAAATGGAGTCATGGTGGCAGATATCCAACATTCAGCCGCAAATAGGGAGAAATTTAGTTAAAAAATCCCATTAAGAGATTGGCAACAACCTTTAAAATTGCATTATATCTGTAAAAGTTCTGAAAAATCCTCATTATACATTCTTTTTAGACAAAGCTTATTAGTATACTCTACAGGCAACGGTTTTTAAATATCATTAACAGTTCCTCTCAAGATCCCCACCAGAATCAAAACAACTGCTCCTATAACCCCTTTTATTTCATAGTTAACAGACTTTAGAATATAAACATTTGTTTCCTAAAATTTCAAATAAAATGACGTTTTAATCAAAGTAAATATTGCGCCAGCAAAAAAAAAAAAAAGCAAAGAAATAAAAACATTATTTACAAAGAGAAATAAATATGTACACTTAAATTCACAAAATCTTAAATCTTTAACCAGTACTGACATAAAACGTAGTTCCATAAAACTAAATCCAATCCAACTGGTGCCAATTACAGTAAAATTCATATATGAAAGTTTAACATTGCAAAATTTACCAAAATGGGCATTTTTTAGTTTCAAGGTCTGTGGATATCTTCCATTTGAATAATAATATAAAATGTTGCCAAACTGAAATTGCTATGAAAAGCACCACGGGTACTATAGTGCTAATGCACCATGATTTGTGCTATAGTTCTAAATCACCACCTTTATTTTGACAAAAATATGCAATTTGAGGCCATTAATTCAGAGGTAATCCTCTTTTTAAAATTTGCAAAGTACTTAAAATGAATATTACATGCGTTCTATTTGCTATAGGAACTTTGGAAAGAGAGCATCTTGTGCAGTTAGTTATGGGCATTAATATGCTTCAAAAACCGAAAATGTGTGACATTTCTTCAATGAGATAATCCACAAATTTGTAATTTTTCTCGAGATTGAAACAAAAGAAGAACAAATTCGAATTTTTAAATTTCCTGCCTCCTCTCCCCAGGAGGCGACCAAATGACACCCACACAGACGATGCAAGAGTGATTGTGAAGTTCCAGAGTTGGGCATTGAACCATGGTCTTTTCGGTGGTAGCCAGTGGTGTAGTCCTGAAAAAGAAGTTTGGGGGACGCTTATGTTTAAATGTAAAATACTTGGGGGGACGCTTGCATTCAAATAAAAAGGTATGGGGACACCGTCCCCCTGCATCCCCCTCGACTACACCACTGGTGGTAGCCTTGTTCTTTACCGCTTTCCCAAAAAGCGTGCCCACCGCAGGGACCTTGTGCTACAAGCCTTGTGCCTGTTTGCTCGGATCCGTGGCTGGCTGCGAATGAGCGCGCTCTTGCAGACTGCAGAAATGCGTGCGAGCATGTCGTTTCTTGGCACCAACTGTGGGGTGCTTGGGTCTCCATTGCCGCATGAGTAGTTTCTGGGTCACCAGGTGTAGGCAGTGCGAGAGTGACTGTGAAGTTATGGAATCAGGAGTCAAACCAAGGTCTTTTCAGGGGTAGCCTTGTTCTTTACCACTTTCCCAAAAAGCACTCCCACTGGGCAGGGGCAAAGATGGCTATTGTAACCAATGAATTGCATCGCAACAGTGGTATATGATGCATATGGTATATCTGTATATGTATATGTGTATGGATAGATAAATAGATATTTTGTGATAAAAATCTTTGTTTCAATCTCTCTTTAGCCTGAAATGAAGCACATTAGTATCTTTAATATGCTTGATTTAGCAGCTGATATTGAAGAATTACCTGTTTATTTACTGAAAGCTCTTTTCAAATGTAAGTTCATGTTGGTAGCCTTGAATCATGAGTCATAACTTAAAATGTTGTATGTTGCTTTTAAAAATTGGTTTTTGTTGTATGTATCTGTCTGTAAAATTTAAAAGAAGTTTCAAAATTTTTGAATAAATCAACAAAGAATTCTGATGAGAATCAAATCGATTACCTTATGGTGATATAAGCTAAGATGCTAACTTCAGTGAAGAGATACTATATGTAACTTAGTAATGTATATACACATATTTTAAAACTGTAAGCTTACTGCAATATTGCCGTGGTTAGCACAAAAGTAGTACCTGCACTTTTTGGTGAAATTGAGTTATTTTCACTAGGTGGTTCTTTGACTTATTTTATTTAAGTATAATTTTTTTGTAGTTACATGTAAATGGGAAACATTTTAAAGAAAAATCTGAAAAAGTGGTATCTGAATCAAGTATACATGGAGGTGCAAAACTTAATTCATCAAAATCTCATTTTGAGCTCAGGTGCAGATATTACATTTGTGCTTAGCACAGCAGAATAGCAACTAATACTTTTTCTCCTTTCATAGGGTTGCCATCTCATGACATTTTTCAACATGACTGACCTGATATCTGACCCCCCCAATTTTCTGCTTTAGTTATATAGGATATGCCAAAAAAAGAATCTTACAACTTCACCTCTTCTTTATCTTCTTGTAATCTTTTTGGCTGATACAAGATATTGAACAGCTCAAAAAGTCTTTTTGTTTTTTACCGTCACATTTTGACCACAGGTCATGTACGACACATAAGAATTGATTTATTTAAAATATCATCTCTGAATTTGATTTTCCATGCAACAAAATTATTGAACAAAGTGTTAAAGAATACCATTACTTCATTCGCCTGCTGTCTCAAATTTATGACATTAGGAAATGGGAAACATTGTAAAACAGTACAGCCATCCACTAGTGCTGGGTGTGTGAAACATTTTCATGGGAATAAAATTTCAAAATCAAGTGAAGTGCATCCCAGGAGCTGAATATGGCAAGATCCACAATACACAGAGTTCTTTATAAATGTTTATAGCTCTACTAAAAGCAAAATTCAAATGCTGCATGATAAATTATGGGGTATATGGTGCCCATTTTTAATAAATCAGTCCTTATGTGTTGTGCAAAAATATTTATGACCAAAAACTCTACAGGGAGAAAAAAAAACCTTTTTGAGTTGTTCTATCTGCATCGAGTAACAATTTTTGTTCGAATTTTTAGATCCAGGGGCACGTGCCCCCCGCAAAAAAGATTTTTTTCCCAGTTAAATATTTTTTCCACTTTTTCTACTGAAACAAACAAAATTTTAAAATATTACGCAAAAAGAAAAAGAACATATTTGAATAAAATATTTTTTTTTCTGCAATCAAAGTCACTGTGCTATTAAGTCCCTCCTGGCAGTGCTTCCCATCATTATACTATAACTTTTCAAAGCTCCCTAAGCTGTTGAAAAACCTTAAAAACAAGTATTTTCCTGTCTTCGGAATGAACCGGCAGTGCGCTATGGACTCACGTACATGACCTTCAGCAAACAGATGACCGTCGCCAAGGGGGATGAGGTACTACACCCCCTTTTTAGTTTTTTAGGAAAGGGGCCAACGAAATTTCAGTTCAATAATGAAAAAGAAAGAAAAAAGATAAGGAAAAATTTTGCAGTAAAAAAAAAGATCGAAATGGATGGATAAGCAAATATTATAATTTTTTCCTTCTGTAAAATTAAAAAAAAAGTTGCAATCTTAAAACATTATTTAGGAACATTGAAAAAATTATTATTACTTAATTAAGGGCTGACGAAATGCACATTTCGTTTCAAACCTTTCTTAGAGGAAATAAAAAAGTATTCAAAATGCTATAGAAACAGAATGCAAGTCTGAGTATGAAAATATATATATATATAAATAAACATAATCATTTCATAGTCGGCAGTCAAAAGTTTTATATTTCTATATAAATATATATGGATTTTTTAATCAAAAAATATTTTTACGAACATCACAGCAAAGGTATGTTAATAATACTCTCTCTCTCAGTGGACTGTATCAATTAGTTTTATTTCACCTGCACATTTGGTTACACAAGACGACGGACACACCCGTCTTCACGGTGCACTATTCAAACACACACAGAGCAGGAACTTGACGCACCATATAGGTGGCGCGGTAGTCGTGCGCAAGCGCAAACATACCGGCCCCCATTGAATGGTTGAAAAACATTCAATCACTATAGTAAGACACTTTTAGAGTTCACTTTAAATTACCAATTAAATTAATCCCACTCAGTACACAGTATTATAGCATTAGAATAGCACAATGAAACATTAAAAAAACTCAATTATAGATACATATACCACAATCACTATATCAATTTTCCATTGGCAGAGGACAAATTTTTGCAATGGGCCTTTTAAATATCCCTCTTTGAGTTTTCACCTTAACTACTCTTACTTTCCCATCCTTACCGGGGAACAATTCCACAATTCTTCCCAAAGGCCAATTACAAGTAGCGATATTATCCTCTTTCACAATTACTAAATCATTAATTTTAATGTTATCTTTTTCAATTAACCACTTTGTTCGCTGCTGTAGAGAACTCAAATAATCATTGGACCATTTTTTCCAAATTGACTGAACTAATTTTGTAGTCCTTTGCCAAAGCTTTAACTTTGTATCATGAATATTCGTTACATCAGGTTCAACAACAGAATTAATAGATCTCCCGATAAAAAAATGCCCAGGAGTCAAAGCGTTCAGGTCCTCTGCATCGGATGAGAAAGGCACAAGGGGACGCGAATTTAAAACACCTTCAATTTGAGTTATTACAGTTAGAAAGCCCTCGTATGTTAATTTGGCATTTCTCACCCCTCGTTTAAGATGATACTTGAAGGATTTGACTCCCGCTTCCCATAAGCCACCAAAATTTGGTGCTCTGGGTGGGATAAATTTCCAGTTAACACCTTCATTACTTAAATAACCAGATAAGTCATTATCAGGAATCTGCACTAGTTTACGTAGTTCCTTGAGTTCTCTATCAGCACCAATGAAATTTTTAGCATTGTCTGAAAAAAGACAAGCAATCCTTCCTCTCCTAGCAAAAAATCTCTTTAAAGCTTCTATAAAGGCTTGAGACGTTAATTCACTAACTATCTCTAAGTGTATTGCACGAGTAGCTAAACAAATAAAATTGGCAACATATACCTTGTGAGAAATTTCTTTTCTCTGATACTTATATTTTATGAGAAAAGGTCCTGAAAAATCCACACCTGAACAATTAAAAGGATAGTTCTCGGTTACCCTTTCCTTCGGCAAATTTCCCATGATTTGTTGACAGGGAATAGGCTTTGCTTTACAACAAATTACACAATTATGAACTACTTGTCGACAAATTGCACGACCATTTAATGGCCAAAACTTTGATCTCAATTGAAACAGTAAGGCATGTGGTCCTAAATGCAAATATCGTTGATGGAAATAATTAACAATCAAATGAGTAAGTTTACTCTTATTATGCAACAGAATTGGAAATTTTTGATCAACACTTAAATTACTATTTGCTAACCTACCTCCAACTCTCAAAATTCCTTCTCTATCAAGGAATGGATGGAGATTCTTTATTCGACTGCTAGATTTAACCTCACCTGTTTTTCGCAGTGATATTATTTCTTGTTCAAAGTCCTTACACTGGACCTGCTTTAAAAGGAAATTCTCTGCCTCTTTAAGCTCCGTGGCATCTAAATATCCTAAAATTTTCTCCTTTCTACAATTATAAATAAATCTGAAAATAAATGCTAAAGCACGAATTAATTTACTAAACTTATTACTAATATTGATTAGATCAAACACAAATGAACTAGTAGAATGAGTACTCAAAACACATGAACTAACATTATTGCAGGCATTGTTCTTAAGTTCCTTCGAAAAAACGTCCAAAATAACTGCTGCAGGAATATCTCTGAGAGGATACCCCTTCTCCAGAAGAAATGATGGTCCATTCCACCAAATTTCACTAAGGTTTAGTCTATCAGGACTAACTCCTCTAGAAAGAAGCTCGGCAGGGTTCTCCTGTGACGAAACGTGTCGCCACTGCATTCCTTCAGTCAATTCTTGTATGACAGAGACTCTATTTCCAACAAAAGTTTTAAGTTCACACGCTTCCTTTTGTAACCAAGATAACACAATCATAGAATCGCACCACAAAATCACACGATTTACACTAATTTTTAGAGCGGTAATCACACGCTTGATCAATTTTGCGAGCAGCACGGCTGCACACAACTCTAAGCGGGGAATTGTCAACTGTTTTAAAGGAGACACTCTAGATTTACTGGTCACTAAATTCACAGACACCTGACCAGAATTAGTCACTGATTTACAGTAAACTGTAGCTCCGTAACACTGCTCTGAAGCGTCAGAGAATCCATGTATTTCTATCTCCCGTGGATTCTCGCAGAGAATTTGCCTTGGAATTTCGATGTTGTTTATGGCTTCTAACGACGCAAGAAACTGATGCCACTCTAGATATTCCACGTCAGGCAAAGGGTCATTCCAGTCCATTTTAACTTTCCACAGACTCTGCATGAACATCTTCGCCTTAGCTACCACAGGACCCAAGAGTCCTAAAGGGTCGAACAGCTTTGCAATCGTAGACAAAACCTGACGCTTCGTGTAAGAACTGTCTAATGACACCTTAACTGTAAATAAAAAACAATCTCGAATTGGCTTCCAAGAGACACCTAAAGTTTTAGTTTCTGCTTGATTTTCAAAATCGTAGCCCTGATCAGTCTCTGCAGACAGCTCCACGTGATTTGCACACATTTTGTGCAGTTGCATACCTGCTTTAAATAAAATTCCAACTAGCTGCTGCTTAAGCTCTTTTGCCTCATCGAGAGTTGCAGCTCCACATAGTACGTCGTCCATGTAAAAACTTTCCCTGAGCACAGGGGCTGCAATAGGGAAGTTATTTTCTTCGTCAAACGACAATTGCTTTAGAGTTCTCTGAGCTAAATATGGAGCACTAGTAGTTCCGTAAGTAACCGTTGAGAGTTCATATGTTCTTGGAGGGTCATTCGCATTCTCACACCACAAGATCCTCTGAAGACAACGCTGATTTGGATTTATGAGAATCATACGGTACATCATCTTGATGTCTGCAGTTAGTGCATACTGGTACGATCTAAACCGCAACATTAATGCAAACAAATCATCTTGTATCACACCTCCGTTATACTGGATGTCATTAAGTGATATACCATTATCAGTCACCGAAGAACAATTGAACACGACCCTAAGTTTAGTACTGCTCTTGTCAGGACGATAAACTCCATGATGAATGGCATAATATGAGACTTCTTCGTTCTCAATTTTAACCTCCTTCATGTGACCCATTTCCTCATAAACTTTTAAGAACTCTCTATATAACGTTAAATAATTTTTATCCTTTGATAAACGGGTCCACAGCAACCTGAGTCGTCTGAGCGCAATGTCTCTAGAATTACCTAAACATGAGGGATCATCTTTTAGGGGCATTGAAACAACATATTTACCGTCCTCATTTCTAAAATGCGTTCGTTGGAAATGCTCTTCACAAATTAAATTTTCCTTACTCTTAGTTATTTCCGCCTCTACACTCTCTATTTCCCAAAATTTCTGTAAGGTTTTATTCAAATCCTCATCCCTGACCAAACCGCAATGAACTCTTGTTTCATTTATCAAATCTATATTTCCGCTTACCAGATAGCAAAATTCGGAATTTTGCAGAATTAATTTTGAATCCTTTACCTGGATTTTTTCTGGTTTTAATAATTCATAAAATTGTTCTGCACCTATCAACATATCTATTTTTCCAGGACTATTAAAATTCGTATCCGCTAACTCAACAAAATTTGATAAATCAACATTAACCTGAAAACCAGTGTTTGGTATTAAATCAGTAATTTTCTTAACAACCAACATAGTTAAATCTCTCTGAAACGTTTTATTTTTATTCGATATGGTTGTTTTCACGCATCCGCTAACAGTCATAGATGTATCATTTAAACACGATATTAAGGTATTTATCTTTTCACTTTTAAGTGATAACTTATTTGCGCATTCACTAGTAATTAGGGACACCTCTGATCCAACATCCAACAGACCGCGGCATTGATGCCATTGCGAATATTTATCCTTCACATAAACATTGGCAGTGCTCAATAAGCAATTTTTAATTTTGCTTTCAGAAAACGCAGTCGCCACAATCGGAGACTGTCTCTCTACTTCAGCAGGAACAAAAGGTGCTGCTGAAGCATTGAAACCCGTTTGTGGGTTCTGAACAGTGTTCGCAGGCTCAGATGTGAAATTACCCTTTTTCTCTCTTTGATAGTGTAATAATTTATTGTGTGGTTTTCCACAAAAACAATTTCTCGCACGACACTGTTTAACATAACAATCTAAAGATAGACATTTAAAACATATTTTATTGTTTTTAACATAATCTACTCTTTCATTAATCGAAAAATTCTTAAATTTTGGACATAATTGTAACACATGGCCTTCATTTTTACACAATATACACATATCACTTTTAACTTCAGAAAAAAATACGTTTGACATTCCTCTATGATCTCTTATTTGCTTCTTATTTAAATCGAATCGCTTAGTAAAAATACTTCCGGGTTTAAAAGACGGCTCATTTTTAGGTCTACCCTTGGAAGACAGATAAATATCGCACTCGCGCCCTAACTCAAGAGGTTTAAAATACGTTTCTCCCTGCTTTATATTTATGTGAGTGATTAATTCTCGGTCAAAAGTACTCATCATTTGATCTGATACCACTAAATCACAAACAGATTTAAAGTCTGTTACATTGCGCAGCTGGCAGTAGTACTCGAATGAAGCACTTAATCTTGAAGCGAACTGAACATAACTCTCAGAACCTACTTTTTGCGCTCTGCGAAATTTGTTATAGCATTCTTGTGGGGTAGGCTGGAATTCTTTTAAGACTAAATCTTTTAGTTTATCATAGTGAAGTAACTCTTCCTCTGACACATATGACATTAAATTATTCGCTCTTTCACCTAAAATTCCATTCTTCGGGAACATTTTTTGTTTTGAAAGCCTTTTCTAATGATTTAAAAAACACATTATATGATTCAGCACGTGTTGGTACTTGAATCGTTAATGTTTTCACACTCTTAATTAGGTTCTCTAAACTGCAATTTATTGACTCACTCTTTGATTCTACTGATTGATTTACAGCTTTGTCGCTTCTTAATCTTTCAAGTTCTAATTCTTTATCCAGTCGGGCTAGCGCTATTTTTTCTAACTCTAATTTTTGCTCAATCTTCCACTTTTCCCTTTGCTACTTTACTTCTTCTATCCTCAACAACACTTGAAACAATACCCTGCACAAATTCAATATCACTTTCATAACATTCGCTTTCCTCAATTAATTTTTTTATTTCAATTGCTTTCGCGCTCGCAGGAACACTTATTCCTAACTCCTCAGCAACTAGCTTAAGCTCACTTTTCTTCAATTCTTTAATTGACATTTTAAATTTAATTAAAAGTTAACACTTATCCAATATAAAATTGTTAATCCGCTATGACTGAGAATATGAGGAATGGGAACACATTTGGGAAACACTTCGCTCCTGCAGAACCGAAACCAATTTCAAATTCACATTCACAGCTGGCTCGCTCTCGGGCGAGATACGGACCACTATGTTAATAATACTCTCTCTCTCAGTGGACTGTATCAATTAGTTTTATTTCACCTGCACATTTGGTTACACAAGACGACGGACACACCCGTCTTCACGGTGCACTATTCGAACACACACAGAGCAGGAACTTGACGCACCATATAGGTGGCGCGGTAGTCGTGCGCAAGCGCAAACAGGTATAAAAATGCATGGGCCACCGGAATAGGTTACGAACTGATGGAAAAACAAGGAGAGAGACAGATTAAAAACATTGTAATGAAAATTCACACCAAAAGTAAAACTTCAAAAGTAAGATTCAGGAGGCATGATATTTAAAATTTAAAAAATTGGAAAAAATTACTTACAGTATCACTGCAGAATAATACCGCAGTCTGAAATGTTAAAAGTTTTTTGTAGGGGTCGAAGGCATTGTTTGTATTTCAAATAAATAAAAATTTAGTTGGAAATTAAAAATTAGAAGACAAAAGCAGTACCACGTTTTGGAAGAAAAGAAAAAAAAGAAAGGAAGGGACCTGTTACGACATGTTTATTTGAAATAAATGAAAGAAGGCACTGTAAAAAAAATCTGAAAATAACGGAAAAAGTACGGCAGCAGAATTGCCGGAAACATTCCATTTCTGATAATAGTTTCCCGTGACTTAACAGAAGTTCCATTTCTTTTTTCTCCATTGATCCTTTTAAATACAGCAACTGTAAAATGGGAAAGTTCTGTTCTCGTACTTTCGGGAACGTGATACTTCCGTTTTTGGAAGGAAAAACCATGTTTTGAAGCACTACGGAAATTTTCCGTTAAAATCAGTCAAAAAACAATCTGAAAATTCAGGTTTTTCTTAACAGTGAAGGAGAAGGATAGCCAAAGTGATTTGAAGAAGAGTCAAAACTGCCCCACTCCACAAACACTTTTCTTTTTTTCACACAATCTTTTTTTCTTGTTCAAGTTCGTCGTTAAAATGGTGTGTGTTTGTGAAACTTGAATTTCTAAAAAAGAAAAATGGAAAAAGAGGCTCAAAACCCCCTTTTCTCTTACGTCATCAATGAACATCCCAAAATTGTGAATTTCGAACTTCAATGTCGAAAAATGTCCAGTGGAGAACCACTGAATCCACTTGTCTTTTAACGTCACCAAAGATCACTTAATATACAATTTTAAGACTTCAATTTCAAAAAATTTCCGGGGGAGAGCCCCCGAACCGCACCTATTTCTTCCTCTTACACCCTCGAAAATCGTCAAAATTGTTTTTTTAGAAAATCATTTTGGAAAAAGTTTAGCTGTCTTATAACGTCACCAGATATAGCCTAGTATGTGTTTTAAAACTAGAATTTCACAAAAAAGGAGAGCTTCCTCTTCCCCCTTTCTTTAGTATTATCAATTGCTCCAAAATTACGAATTTTGAACTTCAATTTCAAAAGATTTCCACGGGCAAGCTGTTAAATTCACCTGTCTTTTGTCGTCACCAAAGATAACCTTATATGCGTTTTTAAGACTTCAATTTCAAAAATTTATGGGGGAGCAGCTTCCAATCCCCTCACATCCTCAAAAATAACCAAAGTTGTATTTTTGGAAGTTCATCTTTGGAAGATTTTAGCAGTCTTTTACCGTCATCAATGATATCTTAAACATTTTAAAAGTGAGTTCAATATAGGGGTAGCCTTTGGAACACTGTGTGCCAATGGTGGCCCCTTGAAGCTATTATTTGGAAATCATTTTATAAAAAGAATTAAATTTCATTTTACAAAAAGATATACATGATATGTAGTAGAGTTAGTTGTAATACTTTACAAAATAAATGCAGCCTCATATACCTCACCAAAAAATTATGAAAAAATATCAAAGCTTAACTATGGCTACCTTTGGTTCAACTATTTTATTGCAAAATTATCATTGAACACTGGCAAAAAGACAATGCTGAAATGTTATATTTCTTTTCTCTTTAAACAGCTCAAGATCCAGGCGGATTTAACAAGCCTGTTCAATTGAAAAAAGATCTTCTCCTTACTATTGACTGGAACTGTCCACAATTATCCATTACTCAAGTTTTTTACCAGGATCCTACATTTAAGGTTACTTTTAAATATAATTAAAAATTAAATAGTAGTTCTTCTTGTTGTCCTGTTCAAAAATTTGTTGAAGAGTCCTCGAGGTACACATTTCTGAATGGTGGATAACTGTTATAATATCAAGAGCTTCCGCATGTCTAATTTATGTGTCTAAATCGCAGTTCCGTGTGATTTAGACACATATGTTATTTTCTTATAATTTAACACAGAGGAATCAATGTCTGTTAAAAGGTCTTCCACCTGTGAATCTTTCTGGTCCAGATTCGAGGCGCCGCATGTGGGGCTTTTTACTTTAAAGTCATCCAAAAAAAAACTTCACCTAAGCTGAGGTGTTAACAAAACTACCGAGAAGGTCACAATCAATTTCCGAGTTGCCAGGATCATAGACATTAACTATTCTTACTGTATGATGAAAAAGAAAGATATCTATAGCATGAACTTTGGCATTACTACTTGTATTTTGATATGACATTGGGACACAATTTGTATTTAATGCTGGTGTTTTTTATGAGGAAGGAAAGTCTCCCCTCTGAGAAATCTTCTCTATCTTTCTTAATAGTAAAATAGTCCTTAACTTAATAGCAGGGCTCCCACGGCTGCGCCAATTGCGCAAAACTGCGCCAAAACGATTTTTCTGATACATGCTGCTACAAAATGCGTTTTTTCGCAAAATTTGCGCCAAATAGCGATTTTCGGGAAAAAAATCGAAAAAATTTTCGATATTATATTTTTTTTAACCTTAAAATGGACATCATTCGATACATTTTGCCTTTAGTCAACTAATTTTTTACCTTTGAAGCAGTTTATTAATGAATATTAGCTCTACCCTCTCTTAAGAACATCAAATATGGATGAGAAACTTGAGCAGAATGAGTGATGTATCCCACGCTTGTAGAAGAAACAGTGATACGATTTCTAATATTTTGTAGTATTATAGAGAGAAAAATCATTCCTCTTATCATTATTTATGTTGAACATTTTATTTGGTAAGTTTTTCTTGAAATAGATAAAAAGTTTAATTTCATGGAACGTGAAAAAAATAAACTTAACGTTTTTCCTCAGTGCACTTTGTTTTTAATGTTTAGGAAATACTAATCAATGTGGAAAATCAATAACAGAACAGATGTTAAAAAGATTGCTGCTCCATTATACCATTTTTTTCAAATTCCTTAAGCCTACTTTCCACGTGCAAGCAAAGGAGCGCATACGTTCTACAATCTTTTTGCATCCCCTACAAAAATCGGATTTTTTTCATTTCAACTGTTTATAATGTTTCTTCTCAAAGTAAATAAATAAAATGTATATTTATTTTATATAAAAACATTGTTTGAAAATATGTATTTGTTCCCGAAAGTGTTTAGAGGTAGACTTTCAAACACTGTAAAATTAAACATTGAATTTCAGCTTTTTTTCTTTTCTCATTACTCTTTAAGCTCTGTAATCTATATCATATAACCACAAGCAATTCAAGAACATAAAACATAAATATAAAAACAAAATAAGTAAAGAAAATAGTCAAGTTAGGAAATCATTAAAAAAAGCTTGTATATCTTAATGGATTGATGATCTTTAGCAAATAAATATGTTAAGCAATATTATTAGTAGAAATAGAAATTTTGTTGTGGATGAACGACCTCATAAAAGTACTCTTGCTTAAAGTTTCAAATTTTTAATTAGATTTGTAAGTTATGAAATTATCACGCATTTCCTCTTTTTTTTAATTCAATTTAGTTTCTTTCAGCATCAAATTGCTGTAACCCTACCTAGGACTCTTAAAATTTAATTGTAACTATTACACAATTTTTGAAAGATGTAAAGATAAATTGTTAGAAAAAAAAATCATTAGACATTTTGCCTTTCTATTATAGAACTTAAAAATATAATTTGGTTCTTGAATTTTCTTGTTGCAAAATTATGAAACTCTGCAATTTACTTTTAGTGCCATTATTACTTCCAAAGCATCTACGTGAGCATTTAGGATTGAAATTTAAAGGAATATTTCTTAATCAGAAAAATATTAAATATCACTGCAGGTAGAAAATAGGATCGACTTCAAATATATTTTTTAATAAAATATGAAATTATATTTAATTCATTCAAAATTTTACAGTTTAAAATAGTTGAACCTTTCATATTAGTTTTTGCTTATTTTCTTGAAAGAATAGTGTTTTAGCTATTAAACAAAAAAGAGAGAAGGCAATGATTTTTGAAAAGAAGAAAATTTTAAGCTTTCTTCCAACTATTCTTAACCATTAGAAGAAGAAAAAACAACAACACATTTTTTAAAATAATCTGTTTCTTAAGATAAGGGATCATTCATAAATGATGTCACACTTCGAGGGGGGAAGGGGGTAATAAGAAGGGTGACATCATGCATTATGCAACATAGCGTGACATGTGACAAAAGGGGGAGGGGGGTCGGCTGAAGTGTGACACATTGTGACAATAGGGGGAGGGGGGTCAAATACATGGGAAAAAGGCGTGACGTCATTTATGAACGGCCACAAAGTATTGAAAAACACCCTTATAAGGGTTTTAGGTTTAATTAGTCTTACTTTTTGAATAGGTTATAAATAATTTCTTAAGAAATATAAAAATAATCCAGTTTTTGAAGGATGACTGGCGTTTATATTTCCTATCATTTTGAAGACTTGAAACTGCTCTTACCCTTGATGTATGAAAATGACATTGCTTTAAAACAGCCAATATTCAAAAAATAAAAAAAAAATCCTCCAAAAATGGTACAAAGTTGATATTTTCGGCTCCTAAACTGATACAAAAGTCGATTTCCTCTGCTCCAAACTGAAAAAAAAA
This sequence comes from Octonoba sinensis, assembly GCA_038502835.1. Classification (NCBI taxonomy): domain Eukaryota; kingdom Metazoa; phylum Arthropoda; class Arachnida; order Araneae; family Uloboridae; genus Octonoba; species Octonoba sinensis. Next base: position 118,688,579 of record CM076601.1, on the reverse strand, counting down.
TTACAATTCTTCTGCTCCAAACTGATACAAAAAGGACATTTTACCTGCTCCGAAAGCTGCTACAAATTCTGTTAAGGCAGTGGGAGCCCTGCTTAATAGTCAGATTAAGATTTAGTTTGGTCTCATTCTCCTGCAAGCGGGCCACATGGATATTGCCTCTGTGGAGAATATTGGAAAGTTCAGCAATTTTCCTTTGTCTTCTATTTATATTTAACTGAACTATTGAGTGTCCTCATAGCAGAAGTTTATCACCAGAAGCCTGAACATCAGCTCTTGGTGCTTCAGCTACCCCTGATGCAGTAGCATGATTGTTTGCTCAAAATCAAAGGGAGTATTACTCATGGAAAATGGGTGCCATTGCCTCAAAGAGATTGGACTTCTGCCTGTTGGTCTGCGGAAGGTATTGCGTTTCCCTTCTACCACCCATTGGTAATCAATGGAGGCATTCCCTAATCTGCCACCTGGGGATATGCCCTCTAGCCATTGAGCATATTGGGCAATGTTTTGTTTGTTTTTCCAGTTTCTGTGTTTTAAAAATCCAATATTTTTATCGGCATTTTATCTTTTGTCTGTTTTCTGATCACATATACTACTTTGAAGTAAGAAATCATAATAAAATATCTTACATTATATGGCTGTTTTTGAAATTAAAAAAAATGGTGTGTAGGCATAAAAAAGAATAAATTCTCCTAATAGAATGAAACGCATTTTTAATCTTTAAAAAATGCATAGTTTTCTTTAAAAAAATTAAATATTTCAAAAAAGACGTTTGGAAGTTATGCATATTCACATTCTTCTTTCAAGCAAGTACTCTTTCACCCGTCAAATATTTATTAATCATTTATGTTGAATAGCATAAAATTCAATTAAATAAAAGCAAAATTAAGAGAAAGGCTTTGCTTGATAAACATTAAACTGCTATCAAGTGGTTAAAAATGCATTTTGTCTTTTCCTTGAAGTACTATAAAACTAATTTGATAATTTATTTTTGTGCTGCAAAATTTTGTCACTGCTGGTAACAATGCCTCTTTCTTCTTCTTCGTCAGAATGAGAAAAATTAAATTTTGGAAACTTTATCTGCTGTAAATTTTGTTATCTGATATTTTAATGCAGCATTCATTTGTGTTTTGAATAGGTCTGCTTTTTATCTTTTGTGTGTATATATGTATATATATAATATACAAAATCTTCAATGAGGAAAATTTTCTCAAAAATCTCTGGAAATCAGGGAATAGTCAAGGAATTTTCCTTCAGCGTTTCTGCAGCCAATCTGCCTATGTCTGCATAAGAATATTAATTGAAAATTGCTAAAAAAAAACATATTCTTTAGGCAAATTGTATTAATACAGTGTAAAGCTCTAAATCCTGTGGATTTCAGTAATTCTGAATTAAGGATTTTCCCAACTTTTAGACTATTAAAATTTTTGCATCCCCAAAACATCCCAGCATCAGCAGAGAAGCCACACTCACAAAGGTAAGAACTTGCAAATGGAATGATAGCACAAAGTGCCTTCTTGCTTAAAACTGGATATTCATTTGCCGATTCCACACCTAAGTTCAAAAAGAGATTGGGATTGAAACCCTGACTGTAAAGACGAGTCTGTCAAAATATCAATAAGCTTCTCAGTTTCTTCATTGCTGAGGTGTTGGGGAGTCTCCACTTGAAATGGAGCATTCACCCACTGAAGTAATTTAATTCTATCTTTATGGAAGTAGTCTTCTAAATAATTCTGTAACTTAGGCAAGTATTTCACCAATACACTTTTCAAATCCTCTTTCAGTGTCAACTCATTTTCTTCCCGGAACTGATTCAAAGATGAAAATGTAGTGACATCTCCTTTAGTCAAGTTCTTTTCTCAAAGCAAAAGTCTTTTTTTGAAACCTTTAACTTTATCATACATTTGAAAAATATTTTTTTTTAGCCTGCAAAGACTTGTTAAGAATGTTAAGTCATTCAAAAATGTCAGTCAAAAGGCCAGTTTAATCAATAGTCTTCATCAATAAACAAACTAGCAAGAATATGATCTTCAGCCCTCAAAAATGAGTGCACTTTGTTTTGTAATTCGTACCCTCTGCTCAGGGATTTACTCAGGGATAACCAACAAACACTTATAGAACAAAAGACAAGAGTGGTCAGCACCCATATCATCACACAAATTATCGAAAAATCTAGCCTTTATTGGTTTGCTTTTAATGTAGTTTACTGCTTATACGTCTGATTTCAAAATTTCATTTTATTCTTCGCTAAGTTTTCCTGCTGCCAGTGCTGCTCTATGTATGATGCGGTGTGCCCAAACAGCATTTAGGGCTTTTGAACTAATTTGTGATTGTAGTCCTTGGTAGCGGCCTGACATTGACCGACCTCCAACTGTACATAACCCAATGCAGTTTTCCCAGTTTACTTCGTTTTCAACCATAAAGCTATCTGCAATCTCAAACAAATCTTTCCCAGTTTGGCCTCCTTCAATCTCCTTACAAAACAACAAATTTTCGACTAACTTTTTTATTTACGTATCTGACAAAGCAAATTAAATGAGCGTCTTTGTGGCCATCAATTGCCTCATTGACTGGATTCCGAACGCTTTGCCCATCAAACCATTTAAAAGCTGATCGTTAATATCAAGAGGTATGTCATTTATTCTCTTGCTGATTGTGCTGTTTGAAAGGGTATTTTTAGAAGTTGATTACCTGCTTCCTCACCAATCATAATCTTAGCATTGTCAACAGAAGCAGGCAGAATTAACTCTTCTGATATCATGTGAGGTTTTTTAGATTGGGAAATCTGATAGGCCACTTTATAAGAAACTAAGAGAACATTACTGTTAACTTTAGATTGCTTGTAAAACACAGACATTTGAATTTTTGCTTCAGTTTGTTTTCATGCAAAAGATTCCCTTGGCTTTCCAACCATACTTGGGCAAGCAGTTTCCAAGTGCTGTGTTAATTTACTAGGCAGCATGAATTTATTAGATAAAACTTTTGTATAGATAACAAATTGTGGATGCTCTTCATTATTAACTTGAGTACATGCAAAACCTAAATCTAAATACTTATCGTCATATTTTTTATACTTTGCTTTACGACTCTCAACTGCAGTGCCTGAATCTTTCTTCACCAAAAAACTGGTGGCACTTGTTTTGTCGTTCTGTACAGTTGCAGTTACATTTGCCATTAAAAATCTTTCAATGATTTTGAAGTGTACCAATCAGAAACCAAGAACTTCAGCACTTGTGTACAGTGCAATGTGATTTATAGCGTTGAGTATCAAGCAAGAAACTGTACTGAATAATTACTCGGGGCAATTAAGATCCTGTCATTTAAGACAGTAAAGTTAACAAAACACACGTTTACCACTTATTGGTGTATTGTTTTTATTATTATATTTATTTTAAAAACTCATTTAATGACGTTGCTATTAAAATTTTTCAAACAACAAATATTTTAAAGGGTTTAATGAGATTTTGACTTCAGATCTTGCATGCATGTTTCAAAATTTTAAGTACATTTTTTCAACTTTAATGTCACTTTTTGGTCATTTTTGGTGGGGTTTTAGAGCATTTTAATGGATTTTTATAGTCATCTATTTATGGGGCCTGCTCATTAGTAATAAATATAGTGCATTATTTAAAGTATGTAAAATTTGCTTTTGATATGGAATTTTCAATGCTGATATTTAGAAAATACATAATAAATCAAATGCTTTCTTCTATTAGCTCATTTTTTCCGTTTAAATGTAGCCGTTTTCATTAATATAGTTTTTCATACTTTAGATCCGAAATGAAATATTTGAGCAAGTGTTGCTGCAGGACGGCAGGGAATCCTTTGTGTCATTATTCCTTCAGCATGGATTTGATATCCATAAATATTTGAATGCTACAACATTGATAAGACTTTTTGAACATGCTTTAAGTGAACACTTTTTTGTGGAAGTGTTTTGGGAACGAATTTTAGGATATGGAAAAGTAAGGTTACTAATTTAGTTAATAAAGTTTGTTTTGTTAAAAATTTCATTTTTAGATTTTAAAAAATTAAGTTCTTGGAAATTATTACAAATAATACTTTTTTGTACTTCATTAGCAAAAAAGCTAGCATAAAGTTCTTGCTTTACTCTTTCTATTTTTGAAACACAATTCTCTTAAAAATTAAAGCAAAAAGGTTATAATTTTAATCAGGGTTTGTTCATTTAAATTAAATAGAGATTTAAATCAAGTGATTTTTTTAAAAATCATTAATTAAAATCGTTTTTTTTTTTTTTAAATATTTTTTCCTAATTGATTTTGCAGTTTTAGAAAGAGTGTTTCCAATAAAAAATTAAATATGTTGCATTAACAACCTTTGTTTCAATTAGAAAAACTCCATAGGTCATAGGTGTCCGAGTGCCTGTGTCTAACATATTTTTTTCTCAGCACTTTAGAATTGATTACTTTGTGGATTTCGCAGTATGCTTTTGTTCTTCAGACATTGTAACAGCAAAGCATAATTCATCCCGCAGTTTTATATTGCAATTCATTATAAGCATGATCTATTTTACCTTTTTCTGGTTAGTCCAAAGATGTTATTCTCAGATGACAGTGGTGTCGACTGCTGTTTCTTTACTTTTCTTCGGTATAGTGTCATGTGGATAATTTTATTTGGTATTGCAGGATATAGTTCCTGAATTGATAAGTTGTGTTTACGGAAATCATAAGGTAATTTTCATTTAAAGTAAATTTACATTCCATTAGAAATTTTTTTCTTCTTCTATCAATTTCTTAGGCATTCTGTTATTAATTTATATTATCTAAATCCAAAAAAAAAAGAAATTTTTACCCTCAGATCCTAAAAATGTACAAATGCTTACAAAATTTCCTTGTTTTACCGATATTTCTAATAAAGTTTTACCTGTTCTTTTATGGTATAATTTTTCTAAAGCTTTCATATATTACTACTACTTTTATTCTCAGACTGCAGTATTTTTTAAAATGTAATTATTAGGTTTTTATTAGCAGTAGCAAATGTATTATTTATTTATTTTTAGGTTGTTGCAATTGATGAAAATTTTATTGATAGAGATTTAAACTGGGTACTTGAACAGTTAACTGGTATACCATTTTTTATAAATTTGAGAACCTTATTTGGAAATACAGCTGAAACTCTTGATGAGCATATTGATAAAACTCTCACTAAAGATGTTGCTAGGCGTAAAGCCATATACATTCTAATTCTTTGGGCTTTAATGACAAAAAGAGAAAAACTGGCGTTATTACTCTGGAGCCAATCAGATCAACCCATAATAACTGCTCTTGTGGCTTCACTATTCCTGGAAAAGCTCAACTTTTATGTGACTCAGGAAGAATTCAAAGATAAAATTTCCAATCTGAGCAAGTAAGTTTTGTTTAAATATTTGAAGGTACGTTGTTTAAAATTCAATTATTTAAAATACAAAATTTAATATTTTGAAATTTAGTTCATCTCGAGGAAGAAAGAAAGAAAAAAGCCATATATCTATCTGAACTTTATCCTTGATGGAAAAGTTAATTTTGAATTTTGTTTTACACAACATTTTTCTTTGAGATTTCAGTATGACAGTGGGGTGATCTTGATCTATTGAATATTTAATGTGTTGGTAAAATCATTTAAATTATCATATGGTATATTCTTTGCCCTTTGTTCATTTAACATAGGTTTCACACATTTTTTGTAAAAGTTCATAGAAAATCCCTAATTTTTTGGGAGCCTTGATGATAATTTCTAAAGGTATTTATTTTTTACCATAGATTGTTAACTTTTTATTTGTAATTTTTCTCTGCTACCTAATGTGAGACAAAATCAAAGTGATGTCATCATTTTTTTAGTTCCAAATTCTCTTTCTTTCATAAAGTTTATGTTAATTCTATTCAGAAATGTAGTAAAACATTTTTGAAGGGTTTAAAAATCAAAAATTTTTTTAAAAAAGAGACAAGGACTCATCAGTGTTGGTTTGTCTAAAAAACAAGCAATGCAGAGGAGCTCACAAATCCCAAGCAAACACACACTAGTGCCGACAGCAGTATAGGCCATAAAATCTTCAAAACAAGTACAAAAAATGTCTATTTTGTTAACAAAATACAAATTGGGACAGATGGTTTAATCTCCATCTACGATAAACGGCGTGAATTTAATTTCACTGTCAATAGCCTTCAATATTTTTCTTGCTGCTTCAGTAAAAAAGTGCTCATTGGAATTATTATTTTCCAAGCGATTAGGATAAAAAGAATTTGCAACACCAAGCCTGCCTTTGATAGTGAAATTGCTTTACTTAAAAAAAACGACTTTTAAATAATATTTATCCTCCTGCATTCTTAAACTACTATTTTTCAAATATTTCCTTTGGCGAACACTTCGCTTTTTTGTAACCAATGAACTGTTACCAGTATGTCAATACTGAGGCCGTGGTAGCCTAGTGGTCAGAGCGCCGGACTTCCACCTGGAAGGTCGCATGTTGATACTCGCTGAAGACCCACCATGTACACTTGGGGACACATGCATGTAAAATCCATGGACCCCAGTACCTCCCCCCGTAAGCAAGCAATCCTAATTCCTCGGCTAACAGATAAGGGTCTGGTGCAGAAAAGTATGACAATACTTTTCTAAAGCACATTATACGCGCAAATTTTATTTGATGCTTGGCAACAACGCAGTTGGTCGACTTAGCACGGACATGGATTTGAATTTCTAGGACTTGATTTAAATTTCCCTTGATGGACGACTACTTGGAACGGACTGATCAATTGGACACGGATTTGGTTCCTGCTCCAAAAATAATTAAAATAAACCACTCTTACCTAAAAAAATCCTAGTAAGGGACTAGGATTTTTTAGGTAAGAGAGGTTTTTTAAAATTATTTTGGAAGTGGGTCTGTTGGTGTTTCACTCATTTTAGACTTAGGACTGTGGCATGGATGAAACCCTACATTTTGTTTTTTAATTTTTGTTTTTTATTCTTGTTTTGAAGATTTTCTGGTCTATACTGCTGTTGGCGGTAGTGTGATTTTGCTTGGGATTTGTGAGGTGCTCGGCAACGCTCATTCTTTGAGACAAACTAACACAGATGAGTCCTTGTATCTTTTTAAAATTTTTTTTTTTATTTTTAAACCTTTCAAAAATGTTTCACTACATTTCTTTTATTTATTGCTTTTACTAGGTGTACAACTTTGCTTCCGCATTTTCTCCCCAAAATTTGGGGCTTTAATGAAACAAATTGGTTACACATGTATCATTCAAAGTATTTTCCATCGCTGGCCAATACTTTCTCCCATCTTTCGGGAAGTGTACGAATCCCGCGTCGGAAAAAATTGTTCATCTTTTGAAGCGATCCACGAATTGATTCAATTTTCGACTTCTTCATGAGATTGGAAGTGTTGGTCAGCCAGTTTGTGCGCCATTGATTGAAACAGGTGATAGTCAGAAGGAGCAATGTCAGGACAATACGGCGGGGGGGGGGGGTAGGAGTTCCCATTGTAACGTTTCCAAGTACATTTTGATTACGTTAGCAACGTGAGGTCTAGCGTTGTCTTGTTTCTGAATCATGCCCATGGCCTTGAGATGTTTTGAAATGGCTTGCTGTTTCACTCCTTATGATCATGCCAATTCTTGTTGATTTTGACGCGAGTCTTCACTCGGCAATGTCTCCAATACTGCATCTTTGAAAACTTTCTCTCTTCCACCACTATGGTGGACCTTAATGTTAAAATCACCGTTTTTGAAATGTTGAAACCACTCACGACACGTTCTTTCACTAATAGCGTCCTCACCATACGTACTTGAGAGCATTCGATGAGACTCGGCCGCCAATTTCTTCATATTGAAACAAAACAGTAACACCTCCCACAAATGGCGAGAATTTGGCTCGTAAACTGACATTTTCAAACGAGAACAACTTTATGATGCAGACACAAATTGGCTAATGTTTGAATGGCGTACTGTTGACTGAGCTCTAAGCTAACTGCCGGACATCAGCGATCTGTTTATTTCGTACTTAAATTTTTGCTGCTTTGCCCATGTTTAGGTGATAAATGTATTTTTTTTCCGTTTTAACTTTTTTCAAATCTGTATTCCTATATATATATATATTATATATACAGGCCCGTGTTTAAAGTGATGTGCGCTCTTGCAGGGTTTGTACGGTCCTTAAAGATCCTTAAAAAGTCCTTCTTAATGTTCATTTTCATTTTTAAGGCCTTAAAAAGTCCTTAAATAGTCCTTAATTTTTATTCCAGGTGCTTATTATTATTTTTTTTTTTGTTAAATTAAGAAGGTACCCATGAGCTCTATTCGTTTTGCAATCTTTTGCATTCTTCACAAGAATCAAACTTCTTTCATTTCAACTACCTAATCGAACCTCAAATTTGGTTTGCTCGGGTCCGGTACTATCGTGTCTTTTGGACAGACCCCAAAACGGCGGATTGACAGGACCAAAAATGGCGGATTTGCTTAAACATCAATGCATCTTTACCTCAAATTGCAGTGCTTTCTCAACTGGTGGATAAATAAGTTACTCTTGTTTTTTTTTGAAAAGGTATAATTTAACCCTCTGGCTGCATATCCCGCGATTTCCACGGGCAGCGCAGAAGTAGCAAAATATTCTAATCTTGCGGTTATCGCGTGTATAGATAATTTTTAGACTATTCTATTAAACTCTGCAAACCGTTCTTTTCCCATTCCCCGAAAAAAATTGAAAAAAGCGCAAATTAAGCAAAAAGTTGCGATTTTCTTTCTTTTTTTTTCTTCCCCCGCTGCTCGTGGAAATCGCGGAATACGCAGCCAGAGGGTTAATGGATGTGATATATTTTTACAAAAAAAAATGTGCATGAAAATGTGATAAAAAGCTTCAAACTACAAAACCCCATTTCAATTAACCAATTCAACACCCAATTCAAATAAACTTGTACCCACCCACATGGCAGCTCCCAATTTGCTATCTCCTGCAATTGTATGAAAAAGCAAATCGAGCTACATCTAGAAAAATATTTCAAAAAAGCATATCTTTGACATGTAGCTCAATAAAAGAGATAGTAGGCAAAAAAAACTTTCAGCTTTTTTTGCGTTTGACCAAGGGCATCTATGATTATCGTTTATTTATACTATTAAAGGTAAAATAATGATTTATTTTTATTATCATTTTTCTTACGTCTTACACTATAATAAGCTCCGAGTTACCAACTCTCCAGCTCGCTTTGTAGCTGATCTTTTGCTAAACAGTTTGTTATCCCGTTGTTGGTTTTTTAGATCAAATAAATTCCCGTATGGAAAGAAATGAATTTATTAATTTTTTAAAGCGATGTTTTAATATTTTATAAATTTTTAGCGACCAATTTGGCTTTGTTCATAGCACTAACCATTTTTAAGAATTTCTCATATCATCATAATTTGCTTATATGTGATTAATGCTTGTGTTGTGTGTTATTACTAGCTCCAATAATTATTTAACTCCCTGACTGTATTGGACATTAGAAAAGCAGCAACTCAAAGAGAGCTCCATAAACGTGTTTGTGTTGTGTTCCTAATAAAAATACGATGTTAAATCAATTTCTTCTTTCAATAATGCTTCCTTCTGAAATAAACATAAGTTTGTATATTTCGAAAAATTTGTGAGGTCCTTAAAATTTTTTGTAGGTCCTTAAAAAGTCCTTAGAAAGTCCTTATTTTTTGTTTTGTCAAAAGAGTACGAGCCCTGTCTTGTGCTCTAAGTAAAGTTGAGTACATTATACATGGAATGGAAGATTACATTGTAATAGTACATATTTCTGCATATTTTCTTTCTTCTTTCGTTCCTGCTACCCCCCGCCCCCTCATCTTATCCCATTATCTTATCCCATTACGATTGCCAGAAGCCTGTTGCGATTCACCTTAAAGTGTTTTTGCATATTGATTAACATGCCATATTGTTTCTACGAAAGTAACATAATAAATATCCCAAATATTTAAGGGCTTTTTAAAAAAATTTTAAAAATCTGATTGAAATTTTAAAAAAAATGTGATTGAAATTTAAAAAATCCGATTTAAATTTTAAAAAATCTGAATTAAAAAAAAAATTAAACTTTAAAAAATCACGAACCCTGGTAAATGGTAAGTGCTCTGGTAGCTCTTTTCTTCCGTGAGAGATTGGTTGAAAATGAATGGCTCTTGTCATGTGATCTGGTCACTTGCGGAACGAAAATGAATTTGATCTAACTCCATCTGTATCTTAAGATGACTTGTCAAAGATAAACAACTAAGGAATCGAGATAAAGAAATCCACTTTAATGTTTACATCAGGAGCGAAGCATATTTTTGTTTCAAGTACACCTCTAGTTAGAGTATGTTTCTATGATTACAATTGTAATCATTATCTTCGGCATCATTTTCCACTTAAACAGGTAACTTCGCATTTTTCTCGGTTTAAACAAATTCTTGACTTTATGGCGTATGCAAACATTAACTAGTTTTAGGAAGTCAAGGATCTCAAGTAATGGTTTAATTGTATTTTAAGTACTCTCACTCTTTTTGTAAGAATGTTTCAAACAAGTTAAAAAATTAAAAATTTGCTTTTCTATGCTCGAGCACAGAACGGCCCGTATGGCCGTGTATATATATATATATATAAGCAGTGGTGTAGTCGAGTTAGGACGCAGGGGGAAGGCGTCTCCCTAGCTTTTTGTTTTGTCACAAATGTCCCCCAGTTGCTTTGAACTTTTTAACATAAGTGTACCCCCATTTTTTGATGTTCGTATGTGTAATCGTCCCCCCACTTTTTCTTCCGGGACTACACCACTGTATATAAGTAAGGGTATTCATTTAATTTTAATATTAAATTGTTGTAATTTTTTATACATTTTATAAATTATTTTTCTTAAAAAGTAATGTGTTAGTATGAGGCCATGGGCGCTGGCAGTTTGACCACAATCTTGGAAAATAATTATTAATTTCAACCATTCAAGTGAAAAAGACAAAGTATTTGTTGCAGGGAGGACGTTTTATTATTGTGGTTTGGCCCATATATAGAAATTTAATGTGAAAACAATTTTTATTTGAGATTAGTTTTTAATCATTTATTTTATTTACATGAAAATTGATTTTAACACGTATATAAAGTTTCCCCCCCCAAAATAATTGTACTTATTTTTAGTGAGTTTGCTACTATGGCTTTTGAAGTATTTGATTTGTGTTATAATGACTCTCCTGCCAAGGCATACAATAATCTTAGTACAAAAAGTCACGAATGGTCTGGCCTTTCAATTATTGATGCAGCATCTCAAGCTAACAATTTCAAGTTTGTATCCCACCCATGCTGTCAGAAGTGGCTAACCAATAAATTCATGGGAAAAATCAAACTACGTGAAATTAACTTTGGATTAGTGACTTTTCCTTCGTACTTTAAAGTAAGAATTTAGTAATTTTTAACACATTAATTTCAGAGTTTTTTAAGTACATTTACTTTTATTAAAAAAAAGGCAGATAGTTAAATATCAACTTGCCCATTTGTACCTTTATGAACCAGTTTTCATCAATATTTTTGTATTGGATTATTTACTACTTTCTTTGGATTCATGGTTGCAACTTAACGCCTGTGAACTGTATAAATATTACTAACTTTTATTATCTTTCAACAATAATAAACTGCTAAAAAAATTTTTATAGCAAAAATTTTTAAATTTCACAGTGATATGTTAGATAAACATTTTTGCTAAATTTCAAATGAATTGAAGTAATATATATATATATATATATTATATAGATAGATAGAAAATTTAGGCTAAAGCTGATAGCATAAATACAAACTTCATAAATATGGTTTTGAAAACATCAATAGATAAAAAAATTGAATTTCGTACCTAAATGGTGCTTTCACGTTTCATTCTATTTCTTGTAGTTTTACTAATAATTTTGTTGATTCAAAAATATTTTGTGGATTAAAATAAGTGAAGAAAAGAAAAATGTTGAGACTATCTAAATTTCTCAAAAGCTCAAAATTAGGGTGTTTGATTACCTTAGCATGAATTGTGATATATACCTCTTTCATTCCACTGTTATTTTCCCTTTTTGTATATCAATAATTTACTCAAAATAACTTGTTTAAGAGGGGATAAAAACTATCCGTGTTTAAAACTAACAAAAGGAATTTTCTTGCCCGTTTTAAAACATAAAATAGTATAAAAAAGGAAGAAAAAAATCCAATTTACTTTTTCAGAAGAAATAGAAAAAAATTCTCAGCTAATGTTCTTTTAAAAAATAATTTTTGAATGATGACTTGTAGTTCTGGCTGTGTTAGTTTTTTGATATTAGATTTATATTTTCAATGATTTCATAAGTGAATTGCTTGGGGCTTATGCCACACAGAAGAACAATTACAATTAGCATTCTGATTTTCCAGCACTTGTTAGTGGCTGATGAGTGTCTGGTTGAGGAAAAGGCAGGTAGCTGGGTCATTTTCAAAATATGTGTATATATATATACTGTCCCAGAGTAAAAAAAGTGATTATATTCAGAATATGGTAATTTCGACTGACTTATAAATATTACATTTCTTTAGGGTACACTACATAACATATTTTTTATTACAGAAATATATCATTTACATATTTTTACCATAAACATAGTGACTTATATAGCTACCAGTTACATGGTAACACAGTAACAGGCTTGACATTAACAGCGAAATAGCTTTCAAAATCTACATGCTAATTAATATCACTAAAAAAGAAAGCAAAAACTTAAAAAAACTAACTAGCAAATAGTATTTCCAGTAAAAGAAACAATGAATTTATATTTTTAACATAAAAATCGAATTAACGGCCTTGACTTTGAATAAAAATTCTCACCTTGTAAGAAATAGTCTACATCTGTTGGAAAAATTTTCAACCTTTTTTCATGAAACTTCCTTGGTAATAGATTTGGGTCATTCCATATCAAATCATCCAGCCACAAATGAAAATGAAACCCATGGACTCAGATTCTTATGATTTTTTTTATTTGTTGACTTTATTATCACAATTACCCCTGTAAATTTTTTTGTTGCTATCTTTAATACTGTTTTAGATATGAATTTAAAAAAATGTGTTGTAAGAGACGTCTTCGCTTTACAGACAAATTTTGTTCTAGCGACCTAGTTCAAGCAAAAAATTCATAACTTTGCCAATTTTCATGATATTACAAAAAAAAAAATTTCACTAAAATGTTCAGAATAACTTACAGAATAAGACAAAAATGCATTAAACAAATATCTATTAAGTGATGCAGTTAGTATTGGCTAAAACTTGGATTTCATAAATATTTTGAAGAAAAAACAGGAAATTTTAAAACAGCAATAAAACTAAAAGGCACTGCAGTAACCAAAATATTTTTTTTAGATCATCCTCCAAGTATAAACTAAAAAATTCTAAAATAAAATTGGTGGTTTTTTTTACTGCCAGTATATTTAATTTCACAGTAAGGAATTAAAAAATATGTACAACATAGCTTTCCCAACATTACAAGTTTTGGCTTCTTATTATAAAATACTAATTGCTTTAAAATCACAAAATACAGACTATCTAATTAAAAAAAAGTTTATTTTTACAAGAAATAAGTTCATACTTTAATGTTTTTATAGTTAAAAAAAATAAACATATAATTGAAAGAAAAAGAAATCACTTAATCATGATTTTTTACAAAGTATCTAAACATAATGCAGGCTCATTTCCTATTTACACCTGTGACATACCCAAATGACCAAAAGTAACTTTTATTTTTAAAATGAAACTATTTTAAATAAAAATTTATGGTGACAATACCTTTTTTATTGTCCTTGAGTCTGTTTTAAAATGTTTTTGCACTGGAGATAAATTTAATTAATGTCCTTCTGCAGAAAGTAATACATTCTACCCGATACTTTTGTAATTGGAGGCTTGACACAAGAAATCACATTGCTTATCAGAATACAGCAACCATCTTTTGTGGGCCAATGATAAGATGGAGCTGGTTCATGGGGAAGCATGAATGAAACTTTAATGTCACCTTCATCACGGTTTAATATAACTAATCCAAAAAACCATTGGTTGTCATAAATGCTGGCAATGTAATTGTGTACACCAATATCAAACATTTTCACTGATGAATTTTGTCCTGAAAAATTAAAGACAGTGCAAAAGTGTTGGTCAAAACTTACACGTTTTGTTGCAATTAAGTCTTCAGATATAGGCTGAAAATGGTGAAAGCTATGTGTTTCAGAAATAGTTTTGGCCTTGGAGAAACGAGTCTCCAGTTCTTTACTAATCCCTATAAGTGTTTCTTTTTTTACCAGTATGAAATTTATGTTTTCAATTTTTGTCAAGCGAAAATTGAATAATTTTTGGGCATTAATAGCATTACCAGGAGTCATTTGGAGACTTGCTTTTGTTACAGTATGTTTGATGGTGCCACCAGTAACATTACAAGGAGTCTTCCCACGAAAGTCATGTTCAACTACTCTCCCTCCATAATGCTTATTTAAATTAGTATTTGTTGTAACTAGGGAAATTGTGAGGTCCTCCACACAAACATACTTTACCATACAGGACCATTCTAATGAACTGACAGAATAGAGCTTTGTTTATTTCCTCTTTCTGCAATTTTTCATTTTCTGAACTATGGTGTACTCCTTTTTCTTGGACAATATTTTGAACAATGCAGTTTCTATTCCTATAAACATTTTGTTTTCATACATTGTTAAAAATTTTTGCATCATTTAATGTATAAAACTGTACTGGTTTTCACAGAACTCCTACATATGGCTTATTGACCAAAATTGATTTCAAATTATTTAACCAGCTCACTCACACATATTTTGTGATTTGTTTTATTGTACTCTTTAGCCTGCATGAATGCTGAAGTTATCTATTGAAATCTATCGGAAAAAATCCATATATACGCATATGCAAAGCATTACTTGACGTAAAAATTTAATCATCTTTTTGGTACCACATCTCTTTGTCATTTTATTTACATTTAAAGCATTTTTCCCCTTCATCTAGATTATTCTGTGTGCTTTTTTCATCATTCCAATGTACTGGTGGGTGAGATTTAAAGAAAAAAGTCCTGATTCTGATACAGATGGTTTGTATGATATTATAATTTTGGTATATATTTATGCTCTTTAAGCTTAAACTAAAAAAAATATCCTTATTTCTTTTTCCATTTAGAGTACAAAGTAGATGAACCCTATCATTCTCCAGAAGAACGGCAATTAATTACAGTGTAAATATATATATGTTTTGATTATTGTTCAATGATAAGTGTATTAATGTATATTTATCATTCATAGGAAAGAGAAGTATTGTTGTTTTATTTTTATTAATTCATTGTTTGCTAATCATAGCATAATTAATTGCAATTACATGTAGATTAAATTATTTTTAAGCTTTGTAAAACTTTGATAGACACTAAATTAAAATAGTATAGCAAGGGAGTCACAACAATTTTTACATATTTTTTGACTTTTAATGGTTTTGCAAAAAAGTTGAGAAAGGATGCCCTAAAATGTAATGTGCTGCAAATAACATGGAAAATTATTTTTTCTTCTAGTTCTTCTGCAGAAGAAAGGATGTCCCCCATAGTTAAATATCATTATCCACCTCTACGGCAGATGATCTACTGGATGTGGAATGCACCTATCACAAGATTTTATGTTTCAAATGTAATTTTAATTACTTTTTAAGTATAATTTAAATGTAATTTGATTTCTGCATTAATAGTTAATTGAATAAATGCCAAACTAATTATGATGTATAAATATTTTCATTTGGCTATTTAAAAGTACAGTGAAACTCTATTATTACGTCATTCAAAGGACCAGCAAATTTTTGACACTAAATCCAAGTGATTCTTTAGGGGTTACACAGTGAAGTCTACGGGCGAATGAAGGAACTAGAATTTCTTGATGTTAAAACAGGGTTGTCACTATAAACGAGATCACTATAACTAATTTCAACTTTTTATTTTTTCCTCTGCATCGTATATTTTTTAGCACCAAAGTCGCTCTATATCATAGCTGCCAACCCTTCCTCATTTTGCAGAAGCTTTCCTCATTTAGTCTCCATTTTCTGCTTTTCTGAGCAAATGATCAGATCTTCCTCATTTTTGCTAAGAGTAATAAAGTATGACACTCAACTCTTAAGGCACATCCAGATTAGGACGCACATGCATTGGAAAACCAGGTCTGAACTGAGCTTGGACCAATAGACCCAGAACCCGAACTATCTTCGGAGCATCGTCTGGTTTACAGTTTGGCTATATCTATATATATTTAAAATGATGCTATATATATGAATAGCCCTCTGAAAATGATTTCTTTATATATATATAGCTCTCATGGCTATATATATATATATATATATATATATATATATATATATATATATTTAAAAATGATGATTTTTTGCACAAGAAATAAGAAATTCATTTGTTTACAAGTATTTACTTTTTAAATTTGCAGCATTTTGTTTCATAATAGATAATGAAAGGTGTTGAATTGTCTTATTAATAATCAAGGCAAAAGATTTTTTTATAATATAATCAGACCAAATCCCTCATTTTATAAACATGTGTTTTGTTGAAAATGTCAACATCAAATAGCTGTAAATATTCAGTAATCATAATAAAACTTAAATTTTAGTTATTTTAATCATCCATGGTATAATTTGGCTTTGCATCAAATCTTCAGCATTTTATGTTATTTCTTTTGCAACTTTTTAGATTATTTTCTGCATTTTTCAAAATAGGGGTTGGCAGGTATGCTATATTTTAAACGTTATAATACCACATTTGACTTTGTATTATCAAAATAAAATTTAGCAAATTGCATGCTATAAAATAAATATTTATTTATTTCAAGACATTTTTGAAATTCTATTTGGATCTTACTATTCTTAGGTAGTGAAATGATATCAAATACAGTAAACTCCCGATTGTCTGCAGCATCGGGTGGCGTGGTAATTGCAAATAAGCAAATTTTATGGATAATCCACAAAATAGGTAAAAAAAGATATAAGTGCATACAATTGCTGAAAAAATCAATAATACTCAAGCAATATATTTAAACGATAACTAAAAATGCTAACAGTATATGTAAAAGCTAAAAAAGAACAATAACTTAATCATACATTTAAACCTATATCCGAGTTGTCCGATGCCGAAACAACTCATCTAAGAAAATTACATTAGTTTACCTTTTTGCTGCAGGATTTCTCTAACTGAGGACTCTAGTTCTGTACCTCAAGCTCATTTTTTTCTTCATTCTTAATTAATTCCAACTCATCTTGGATAGATAAGATAACTTTTTCTTTTTTTTACTCATTACTGCAACTGAGTTATACACATATGTGAGCAAATTGTGCAAACAGATTAACTGAAACAGCTCAACTTAGGTTATGCCAAAAGCGTGTAGGGGAGAAGAGGATAATTTTTTCTAACAAAACTGGTTGTTTACGCCTGTAAAGAGTAGATGGTTCAGGTTTCAACTTGTCGGGTTTCTCGATAACCTTGGAAGTTTTGATGACATTAGAAGGGAGGGGGAGGAAATACGAGTGTCTAAAAATAGATTTTGCACTTGTTAGGCTAAAAATTAGTGCATTTTTGTATTTTCAGTAACTCACTGCAAAAAAAAAAAAAAAATTAAAGTAAAAGATCACAGATAATCCGCCCACAGATAAGCAGTAGTTTACTGTAATTTCTTTTCTTTACTTTTTCAAAAAAAAAAGAAGTCGAGGCATAAAATTGTTTTTATTATGATTAAAATATGCAATTTTCCCATGGAAATTCAAAAAACTAATGCATGAAAATTTTTATTTTCTTTTTTAAATTTGCCACTTTACCATCATTATTTTTCTGTCATACTATTTGTTTCAATATTAACTTTCAAAAATATTTATATTGAAATTATTTTGTGAAAACGATATTTGGATGGTTAATGGCGATAGTGTTTATTTCAACATTTAGCAACTTATCAACTCCTTATCAACATTTAAAATTTTTGTTCACTTCATTACATGAGTCCTTTCTAAACCCTGCAAAATATTAAAATGTCTTACTTTCTGTTGTAGTATAAATATATTTCTTTTAAACTAAAAATATATTAAACTTTTGTTGAATTTGAGTACTAAGAATACTTTTATAAAAATTTTTGTTTTTGTCAACCTTACATTTTTCTTTCTTGCAGATGTTTTATTTTTTATTTCTGATGACTTTTAGTGCTGCAGTGATGTGGCCTTCTTGTGGAAATTTCTATTTAGATGTTGCAATTTGTGTATGGACACTTTTAATTGTTGTTGATACAAGCTATAGAATCTATGCCTCACACAAGGTAATTTTTAAAAATGACATTTCTTTGTTCATATTTAATGATTAAATTTAACTTTCTTAAATGTTTGTTTATTGAATTTTGTATTGCTGTATATTTTGGACTATAATCCACGGATAATCTTAGTTGAAGATTTTCTGATTTTTATTATATGCTGCCATAGATACGATAAATTTTTTTTGAAAGAAAAGTTATTTAAAGCAGTGATTTTTTAAGAACTTTGTTCGTAGTCTTCCCTGATTCTTTACCATGCTTTAAAATAATTGTTTCCATAAAAAAAGAAGGTCAATTTTATTTTAAATTATACTGCTTATTATAGGAGTAACTTTCTTCAAAATGGCAAAAAATAATTAGTAGTCTTTTTATGCAAGTGAGTTAAAAAGTTTAAAATCTTGTTTATAAAATTGATTTCTTTAGATGTTTTCAAAATATTTTTATCCAAGTATAATAATTTGCTTTAGAATAAATTAACCCCTGCCACAAGGAGCCAAAAAGAGAGAGAAAAAAGTGAGGAAAATTGTCCCATTTTGTTAAAAAAATGGTATTAAAAAATTTTTTAACACTAAAGGCTTAATTTTTTCACTTTTCAGTGCTCCAAATCATTAACATTCTGTTTTTAGATGCTGAAAATTTGTATTTTTAGTTTACTTTTATGTTTCTTTTTTTCAACATGTTGTGTAACATTAGCATTTTGCTGTACTCGTTCATCAATCTTTTAGTATCTGCTATTCAATTTACAATAGTTCACAATATAAAGCACACTGAGCAAATATTACTAATATTAATAATTATTATTATATTGAAGACATTACAAACACTACTAGGAAATCAAAATACAGTGTAGTTTTGTAGTTTAAGAGTAATAAAAGGGGGGAAATAAAAGTGCTGCATTTGGAAAACAGTTTGCACTAGTTTTAGGCAGGGATTCAACTGAAACGCTTTTCGATCATTTTGCCATTTTCAATCGAACACTTTGATCGAAATCATGCAATTCCGATTCAACTGAAACGCAACGATCATTTTTAACCATGTGGTCAACACAATTGCTTTCATTCTATCAATTTCACGATTCGGTTAATTTTTCTTACAGTAATGGCGGCCATTTTGATGATCAGAGGTCGCACCAGGCCAACAGTTCCACGATATTTGCAAGTTTGTGGAACTCTATTAGATTTGAGTGAACGGGAGTTTATGCAATGATATTGCTTAGATAGAGAAACATTTATATTTTTATGTGATTACTTGGAAGGAAAACTGGCACACAAAACGTCAGACTAAAAAAGAGAAGAAAAAAGAAAAAGACTGCAAATTCATCATTGAAAAAACATAGTCATTAAATCGTCTGCAGGCGTGTTTTTTTCTTTGCCCTTGTTTTTATAGCTTATATATTTTTAAATAAAATTATTCTAAATGTGTGATAAAGTTATTTCCTAGTCTGCTGCTATTTGCCATTCGTAAAAACTGACTACTGGGAGGAAATATAAAATAGAATTGAGTGCATTTAATGAGCAAAGAAAGGTATAGATTCTCCTCTAGGAAGATACAATTCAGTAAGAATACAAACAATTTATTACCTTAGGAATATTCACTACATATTATAATCAACAGTATTGAGGAAAATTGCCAGAGTGACAAAAGCACTTGTCGATGTTACGATCTCCCCCTCCCCCTCGTTAGGTCCTGAGGCTATTTTTTTGATGATATCTGCTAATATATTTGTTTCATGACACATTCTGTATAACAAAACACCAACAGATAATGTTACAGTTAAAATAGCTTAGCTTTCTCCTTCAATTTTTTCATTGGTTCGTTAAAAGTTCCAGTCATGTGACAAAATGCCGAGCGAGGAAAGCAATCGATGGCAACCGTATGTGTTTTGATCGAAATTCAGGAAACAAGTTGAATGCCAATATTCGATCAGTTTGAAAATGATCGAATTCAAGTTAAAAATTCGAACATTTTGGATTTGATCGAACGCTTTTCCGTTGAAGCTACTCCTTAATTTGTTAATGTGTAATTTAGGATCAAATATTTCAGAAATTCTTATAGTCCGGCAGATATATGACATAATTGTGCCTTTAATGATAGAATCATAAAACTTGGAGTACCTGTACTACACATATTAAGATTTAATTTTAGATAGGAGGACATCGCAGATTTCTCCTATTTCATTAATGGCGGGCATTCGAAAGGGCGGCCTATTGATTCGTTATTGCGCTCACTTGAAATTTCTTTGATGATATTAAGTGATCAGTTATGAAAACAATGACAGGTAATAATTGTTTCATGTAGTGGGCAATTTATAATAATATACCATATTTTATTTATGATATACATACTTTTATTCTACTACTGAGGTTTTAGTTATTGCCATCTCATTGGCAGAACGCCTAAACATTGAGGAACTCTTGGTGGTGAGGAACTCATTTTGTACATAATGTTCTCTGTAAATTCCTATTTTAAGGAGTTTGCAGTTGCCTGTTGAAAGTTCTCTGTAATTATACATTAGATTCCAGATACATGATCTCAAAGAGATTTTCATGTATTTTCGGGCAAATATTTTCAGTGTATTATACATATTATGCATTTATCTATTTATAATATTACGCATTTATCGATTAGTGTATTTATGCAATGCAATTCAGGCAAAGTAGTATTAGTAATTTCATTAAATTATCAGGTCTTAAGTTAGAATAAGAGCATGTACGGTCAGTTGGGGTAATTGTAAACGCTTTTTCAATGTTTTTACTTTTGATCCTTCCCTACCTCTTGAATGAATTCAGTGATAAAATTGTGAGCATTGTAGCTACTACTGTACTTCTTGTGAGTAAATGTGTACAAAAATTTTGACTTTATGACTATTTGTTAGCGAATGAACTCGTGTTTACAATTACTCCAGAGATCTGGGGTAATTGTAAACAGCGATTTATTTTCGAATAAGGTTGATGCAAATGGAAAATTGTTTTATGCACAGTCTGCTTGAAGGCTTAAGAAGTTCGAGAACAATGGTTCTCAATCTGCGGCCAACAGGCCGTATGTGGTCCGCTGAGTTATGTTATGAGTGGGCTGAGATCATTTAACGAGAAATATCTTGCAAAAAATCAAGTAATGCGACAAACTTATGTAAAATTTGTCCCGCAGTGGGTCAGTCGGTTAAGCTTGGATCCCACAGAACACCGAAAGTGAAGCGCAACTGGCTGTGGTCAACGCTTGGGAGGATGACCACCTCCCGCGACTGATTACTCTGAGACCGAGTGCGCTAAAGGGAGCTGTGCACGTAAAATACATCGTCGCTTTAAATGTCCACCAAGTTAGAAATAACTTCTGCTGAGGGACCAACCTAGATGACGGATCTGTCATCTGGGAGCTGGTTCAAAATTATTAAGCCCCTCTGAGCCAAGTGTACTTCATTTTAGCGGAGCTTATTAATAATCAGTAGGAGCTTCCTTAATTCATAGTCGCTTCTAAAATTTAATGAAAAATTCAAAACTAGTGCACAGTCAATGATATTTAACTGGGTACAAAATAAAAGTACTATAAGTACTGAACTTAGCCAGCAAAATCTGATTGTGAAGGCTGAAACACTGTGGGCCCTACACGTGGCCGAAAAAAATATATCTTTTAAATCATGTACAGATACAGTTGAGTTATTGAAAGTAATGCTTCCAGATTCTCCCATTGCATCATCAATGCAGCTTAAGAAAAAGAAAACTGCATATGTTCTTACTCATGGAATTTCGAAATATTTTGAAAGTCTTCTGATGAAAGACTTTAATAATGCTACTAAATTAACATTGGCATTTGATGAAACAACAAATGTAAAGAACAAACGCCAGGGTTCGCACGGTCCTTACAAGTCCTTATAAACTCCTTACATTCTGGTACTCCTTAATAAGGACCCTTATAGTCCTTATTTTTCATTTACAGTCCTTTTTTTTCGTAAAAGTTCATCGTCATTGCAGCAAAAAATACGTAATCCTAATTTCCACGTGCAAGCAAAGAAACGAATGCGTTCCTTTCTTTGCGTAATCGTTTTGCATCCTTTACAAGAATCATATTCTTTTCCTTTCAATTATTTTTTAAGTTTAATTATGAAGTAAACAAATAAATTTTATTTTTATTTTTACGAAAATCTTACCGTATATACTTGCGTATTATCCATTCGCATGTAAACCGAACCCCTAACTTTCAGACAAACAAACGGAAACCAGCGTGTAAGTAGACTTCCCTACTTTCAAAGAAAAATAGGGAACGTTTTTGCAGCAGATTTTTAGATATTACAAATGTTTTAAAAAGAAGAGAAATGAAATGTAATTACAATCGAAAACGTATAGTTTGATTTTTGCCATCGCGATTTTTGTAAAGGGTCCGTTTTTCAGTTATGTTTTTTGTTAATGGTTGCTTTTATTCTGAAATAGTAAAAATATGTTTTTGCGCTTTAACTTCTTCAGACATGTAATTTTTTCGTATTTTGACTGAATTCCGTATTTTCGATAATTTTGGAGATTAAGAATTTAGTTTCCGCGAAAAATCCATAATTTTGGAAAACTATCTTCTTTTTTTACTATGCAAATCTTTGAAAGAAACGCGCTAACATACATACCCAACAACTTTTACAAATTAGGAGTAAAATTTACGCATTTTGTCAGTTTTTTGCACTTTCAGGTTTCGGTCCCGATTTTTTATGCATTTCGAAATCCGATGTCATCGGCTTCGGTGAAACGTCCTAGTTCTCATTTACTGTCCAATTCTGCCTCGTGGGTATCAGTAACTTAGCGCTGACCATTATTTTTTATCTTTATTAAGTTCTAGTTTCTGTAGTAAAGAACTTGCACCGACGTAATTTTGCCACGCCCACTTAAAAATTTTCCCGAAAATATAAGAGTTTTTTCGAAAGTTATTTTACGTATTGGTGATTATACCTGTTAATTGTAATTATTATATATTACAACCTTATTAATAATCTAGTTAACAAAATGTTTTTGTCTAAAATGTCCCCCCCCCCCCTTTGTATGTAATTTTATAAGTTTTTTTTTAATTTTTTGCGGTGTTTAGCATTAGAGGTTTTTCCTTTCAAGTACTCATTATAATACTGTTGCAAAATAAATTGGCTGTTCTTTCTGCTTTCATTCATAATTAAATGCATGAAAAAAAAATCAGCAATCTTCTGTTTGGAGATTTTTTCAATATTATAAAATAATTGTTAAGTTTGAGAAAAAATAAGATTAAGGTTTTTGATAGTGCTTCTTCTTGATCTTAGAAGTTCATTAATCCAGTTACAATTTTCTGCGATTTTTGTATAGTTAGGTGATAATAGGTGAAGGAAGGAAGACTACAAGCAGGATTTAAAAAAAAATTATTCTATTTATTGAAGTAACAAAACCCATAACTGATGCAGAAAATAACTACTTTTATCCATTTCTGTCTTATTCAAAAAATTTTCGTAAATTCCAACCTAGTAAATCATATTTCAAAGTTGGAAGAAAATTGATCTCCTACATGAAGTGGTTATAACTGAGGAAAGGAGAAGGTCAGTGGCGTCCTCCAGAATAAAATATGAGCAGCATCTAACAGAACAAAGGCAGTAGTAACAGTCTGCCTCTGCCAAAATGAAACCAAAAAGAACAATTGATGACATACATTTTTTAAAGCAAAAGAAAAGGTGTATTCAAAAGGAGAAATCCGAGTTAGAAAATATGGCAGAGGATTTGGTTGAAAAAGCAGAAGCAGCAAAAGATGTTCAATTGTTTATAAAATCTAATAGTTACAGAAAAAGATCAGAGGAAAAAAGCCAGGAAATTAATTTATGTAGGAAAATAGATGAAAAGAAGAAAAAGATTGACTCTTAATTGAAAAGTTTTTGTTCAATCCTTATGCTTTCATTAATTTTCATTTTTAGTTTTTCAATTTGTAAATGCCTTAAAGTTAGTGATATTTCATATGGGATAGAAATAATTAGCTACTGATTTCACTTCCTTTAGCACTAAATTTACCGGGCCGTTTTCAACCATTTCTAAACTTTCATTTTATATCAAGTTGCTACTAATTATAATAAAACTTTCAGTCACCTTAACTTGTCCTACATTAGGAAAGGCCAATGCCATTGAAAGTTGCACTATAATTAGTAACAAATTATGTTAAATGGAAGCTTCGAAACCGTCAAAATGACTGGTTTGGTAAATCTAGTAACAAAATTATTTTGAAATTATAGCAACTATGTCTTGTAATTAATGTTGAGAAATGTGATGTTTATATGAATATTTGCTTTTTATGATAAATATCACTAAAACATTTACATAAACTTTATTTTGCTAGTGCAAATTTACTTCTGCTAAAATTATAACAGCAATGGTATCAATATCTTTTCACAAATAACAAAGTTTTCTTTTCACTCAAGCTAAAACATTTTCATAGTATAATGAGAATCAAATATTATATTTCTTCATAATTTTGATTTGTTCATGATCATGAGAAAATGGCAATCTTAACATCCCACAAATTAAAAAATGTAATGGAAAAATAATGTATTGTTTATAAGTATCATACTTAATTTTACAAAATTATAAATTACTCTTAATTCTGTGATTTTCATTACTTGCCTGTCAGCTCAAAAGAAAGGATCTCGCTATCATTTACAACACAATTAAAACCTACACACTTGTATTTTTTTAATAGTTTTCAAGTAACATTAATGTAAGTATTTTTAATAATACTACTATAAATTTTATGTAATATTGTTTCCATTTGTATGTAAAGAAGAAATATATGATTGTAAGGAGAAGGAAGATTTTCTCATTATTTTTGTTTTTAAATTCTTTATAGTCATAATTCTTTTTCCCATTTGTTTAACTGGCTTATGCATATTTTTTTTTGTAGAATAATCAGTTTTAAATTTTTCAATATTTTGCATTTACCACAAGCTTTTTAGAAGTGAGTCAAAGGAGTGTCTAAGATACATTTAATAAGAATTCTATGCAGAGTTCATAGCTTGGTAAAAATACATCATGATAAGTTTATAAATGTCACGATATATGTTCGCTAACACTGCTTATTTTCTACCTTGACAAAGTTCTTACAAAGTCCTTATAAAGTCCTTATTTTCTATTAAGCAAATCTTGTATGAACCCTGAACGCCAGTTAGATGTGTATGCCAGGTACTGGTCAAGCGAATTTAATTTAGTAACCTGTAGGTATCTGAAAAGTGTATTCCTAGGCCATGCTACTTCTGATATTATTTTTAAAGAACTTTTGGATGTTACTTCTGTTTATAATATCCCTTTAAATAAAATTATATGTCTGTCAATGGATAATCCTAATGTAAACAAAAGTGTTATGAAGAAATTTTCTAAGGAAATTGGAGAAAATAAGTTATTACCAATTGGTAAGTGCAACTTGCATGTTGCAAATAATGCATTTAAAACTTTTCTAATTGCATTAGAAATGAATTTTGACGAATTTGCGAATGATGTTTATTTCTTTTTAAAGAACAGTGTCGTTCGAAAGGAAGATTTCAAGTGCATGGAGCAAATAACACAAGAGACTTCACATTTTTTATTGAAGCATGTTAACAGTAGATGACTCTCGGCTGGCCCTGTTGCTCAAAGGCTATTCGAACAATGGGCTAATATGTGCGAGTATTTTTTACGTTTTTTACCGAAGCAAAAGGTACTAGAAAAGCAGCTAAGCGTTTCAAACAGGTACAAACGCATTTGTGAAAACTTGAATGAACCATCCACATTGTGCTTTTTGGCATTTATTGCCTATACTCACAAGCACTTTGAATCGTTTTCACTCTGTTTTCAAAGTGAATCGCCCAAAATACATCTATTATTCGGTGAAATGAATAAATTGATCAGAAATGTTATGATGCAATTTAGAAAAGATGATCTTATTGCGTCCAAGGAAGGCACAGATTTAAGGGATGTTGATGTTGATAATGGCAGCAATTGGAAGAATTCTTCTTCTATCGAAATTGGCATGTCAGCCAAAGGATTTTTAGTTAACCTAACTAACACTGATAAGAAAAAAATTCTCCTTAATGCTCGTTCTGCATTAATCAAAACTGTCAATTATTTGACATTGAATATGCCATTTTTTGATCAGTTTTATAAGGACTTGAAACTTTTTCATCCTGTTGCAAAATCATATGATGTCTCCAAGAGTTTGCATTCTGTTACAAGAATTGCTAGATATTTGAACTTTTCAAATGATTTCATTGATAATGTTAGGGAAGAGTGGAAGCTGTTTGTTTTTGATGCTACTGCCCATGAAGAACTATCTCTGGAAGTAGAACGAGTAGATGCATATTGGAGAGAACTGTTTCTACCAGGCTTGGAGTAATCGCGATTACGTAATCGTAATCGGCTGTAATCGATTACATTTTGACAAAATCGTAATCGTAATCGTAATCTGACGATGGCATATTCTCATAATCATAATCGAAATTGTGTAATCCCGTAATCCTTTTTCTCCTGTAATTTTAATCGTAATCTTAAGGAAAAAATCCGTAATCTGCTGGTCCTGTAATCGTGTAATCTTGACCTGCTGAAAGCTGAAATTTTTAGCACTACCATTGAATAGAAGAGGTCAGTTTACAAGAAAAAGGATTCAAGCTGTGTACTGATTACTGAAGTCCTATCCTAAGCGGTTTGTAACCTACGGGCGATCATAATATAAAAGGTTCTGTGTGGCGGTCGCAGAGCCTTGATGGCAGGACCATATAGTCTGCTAGAGAGACGCTTGTTGTCCTGCTTGTAGCGGTCTCTCAGAATTCTTAATTGCGGCTCCACTCTCCACGGGGAATGGCTGGAGAGGCCGAGAAGAAAGAGAGTCGTCACTCGCATCACCTTGGGGCTCTCAGGGGGGTCTCCGGTCTCCTGGCGTCCTCCAGTTTCGGTAAAAGAGCGGTAATCTGTCCGCAAGTCAAAAAGATTTCGGGGTAGATATGGAAGCGGAAGGCGTCTGTCTATAGAAGGACCAAATGCATCGGTCATTTTGCTTCCTTAATTACCCCTTCAAAACATATTCAAACGGTTGGGCAATAGACGAGAGTCTGGAGCTAAGAATGGACGCCCCATTTTCCCTTTCAATAATCGAAGCAGACTGCCCCCCGAAAATCTAGTGGAAAGAGTACTATCACCAACACACATAAAGAGACACGAAATGCCTTTTGCGTTTTCTCCTTTCTTTAACGGCAGAAGTGAAAAATTTTTCTAAAGAATAGCACATTTACATTTCAGCAATTTAGGAGCAGGCGTTATATGATGCTCTATGCTTAGATGCATGAAATCTTAACCCTGGTACGTGTGATTATTATTATTTTTTAAAATATGTTCTTCGAATATTTAAAAAAGTACGTACATTTAAATCTTAAATTTATTTATATTTTAATGCTAATATTCTTTTTAATTAATAGGTATGTAAAAGAAAAAGTGATTTATGTTCAGACATTCTCCCAATTGTTTTTTACATGCATAAATTAATATTCAGGAATTATTTTAAACAGTTAATTATCTTTTTCTTCTTAGAATTACCTCAACAGAATTTTGTATTTCAGTTTAATCTTGTACGTTAAATTTGTGTTGTAAAATTACTTGCACTTTATTTTTTTTATTAAAATAGTTACATGGAAAAAAATTATATGCTCGTGCATGTTAAAAAAAAAAAAAAGACACACAAAAATCATATTAAAATATTATAGTCATTCGTATTATAATTATTCTTCATGTTACTTTTTAACGATTACTAATTTTGCTAAGAGTTATTTGAATGTTCATGTTCAAATTTTTTGAACTTATTCTAAAATGCCGCATTTATTTTCGAAAGATTATTTATCTCTTACACTATCTGAATATTTTGTTATCCCGTACAATTCATACACATCTTATAAGTGATTTCATAAAGAATCATACAAAATTATTATTTTCAGTAAACTAATTGGTGTTATGTGAAATATTTGCACAATTTAAACTAGAAAATAAATACAATGGAGAAGTATACTACATTTTCAAAAATTGCGGCCAACTAAAATTTTGATTAAATACAATAATAACACAAAATGCACACAAAATAACTATGAACCAGGTAAATCACTTATGCATTATATACTATACACATTTAGTGCATCGTCTTTGCTTATATACTAAATACGATCAATGTAGTTATCCCTCACATGAGTTTTAAATATTCGAAAAATTCTGAATGTGCCTTTCCTGATTTATATATATATATATATTATATATAATATATATATATTACAAATTTCTCATTTCTGCAACGACGTCATAATTCAAGAACTGTGATGTTGAAATTATTTCATTATTAATTGCATTCATCATCATTTCAGTTATCTCTTATTAAATCAAAAATGTAATAAAAAATCATAACCTTTTGATTTATGACGCTATTGTAAAAATGAGAGTTGTATGCATAATATATGATAATTTTATGCTAATCTAATCGTAATCAAAATCGTAATCGGATGTCATAATCGTAATCGATTACATTTTTCAACGACTGTAATCGTTGCCGTAATCGTAATTACTTTTTGGCAAAGGATTACAATCGTAATCGTAATCATAATCTCTCAATTTCTCCTTTTGTAATCGTAATCGTAATCGATTACGTTTCTTTGTAATCGACTCCAAGCCTGGTTTCTACTGAAAGATAATAACAATCGATTAAAATATGAAAAGTTAACTGTATTAATAAAAACTGTTTTAATATTGCCACATGGAAATTCGGATCCTGAAAGAGGTTTTTCTATAAATAAGGCTATGGTTGATGTGAGTCATAGTGAAAATACTATTGTATCACTCAGATTAGTAAAAGACTGCATCAAAAATTATGGAGGAGCATTAAGTGTGCCCATCACTTTAACACTACTAAAGGCAGTGAAAGATTCGCATAAATCGTACCAAGAATATATGAGTAGATTAAAAGAAGAAGAAGATAAGCTCAAAAAAGAAAAGCAGCAAATAGAAAAGGAAAAACTTGAAAAGGAAGAAACTAGAAAAAGGAAAAATGATTTTGATTTGCAGATCAGTGAAAATAACCAAAAGATTAATGAGCTTAAGAAAAATAAAGAACTTGCCGTAGGCCTAATTAAAGAGGGAACAGAAAGGTTAAAAAAAGCTGCAGCATCTAAAAATATTGTGGAAATGACTGTTGCACAGAATTTAATATCTGAAGGAACTGACCAATTACAAAAATTAGAATCAGAATTGTCTATCTTTGAAACTGAAAAGGAACTAATTTTGAAGAAGAGACTAAAAATTAGTTAATCAAATATTAATGTTTTAATATAATTTTGAGTATGCGTTGTTTGTTTAAAATGTTGTTTTGGTCACAAAAGTTGCAAAATTTCAATGAAATTCAAGCTGTTTTTGATATAATTTTTGGTAAATAAAATGAGATGAAAATAAAAGTTTAAAATCTTCATCAAACATTTTTTCCCTCTTCCTTTTAAATGCATTATAGGATCAATTTCAGGTTCACATTTAATGCATAAAGGTATGTAATTTATGTACACTACTACTTGTTTTATATATGTATATAGATGGTTACCCTATTCTTCTATTTGTATTAAATACAGATTGCTTAAAAAGTTACAAATTAGATATTTAGTTATTTTTTATTGTCTTTCAAAGTTTCTAACTTCACCGTTCCTGCTTTTCTGATTAAAAAGGAACAAAAATTGAAAAGTAAATATTTGCTTTTTCAATAATTTTTTAAAGCTTAAATTTTTTTCACTCGGAAACCTTGCACTAAAGTTAAGAGTACTGCTCTTAGTATATTCAAAGTTTATTTATTGCTATTTTGTTCATTAGCAGTCTTACATTATCCCTAAAATTTTCCTAAAATTTTTGTAAAATGTTCCTAAAATTCCCCTAAAATTTTGAAAAATTTTACTGCTACCCCTGGAAATAGGATAAATTTAAGTGTTTACAATTACCTCAGAGTCCGAAATTTCTGGGGTAAATGTAGACACCTAACTTGTACATGAAAAATTACAGGGATTATTAAATTCATAACTAAATGTTTTTAGCACCATTCCGTTTGACAAATAAAAATGGTTGAAACCACTTACATCGCTTTTGTAGATGAGCTGGAGAGGAAAATGTAAGATCACTAAATTTTGTTAAACAACTTTTTTCACCATGTCATTTTCAAACAATGGTAACGCTTCTACAGCTGTATCAAAACATACGAAACTTTTTCAACGTCTTCCCCATGTTGGCAGTTCACCACTCACCCGCAATTAAGTTTTCAAAATCACCACAAGTTTAGTTATGAAGCTTGTTTACAATTACCCCAACTGACACTTTTCTCCACCAGACCCCTACCTGTTAGCCGAAGCCTTAGGATTGCTTACGCACGGGGAGAGGTAGTGGGGTCTACGGATTTTACATGCACATATCCCCAAGTATACATGGTGGTTTTCAGTGGGTATCGAACGCGCGACCTTCCAGGTGGAAGTCCGACGTGCTAACCACTAGGCTACCACGGCCCCCACCCCAACTGACACTATATCATAAATAAAATATGGTATATTATTATAAATTGCACACTACATGTATGAAACAATTATTACCTGTTATTGTTTTTATAATTGATCATTTAATATCATCAAAGAAACTTCAAGCGAGCGCACATAACGAATCAATAAGCCGCCATTTTGAATGTCTGCCATTAATGAAATTGGCGAAATCTGCAATGTCCTCCTATCTAAAATGAAATCTTAATATGTGTAGTACATGTACCCCAAGTTTTATGCTTCTATAATTAAAGGCACAATTCGGCCAATTTTTGTCATATATCGGCCGCACTATTAGCACATAAAAGAAAAATGCAATTCACACATTTTTGAATAATTTTGTTTTACTTTACTGTTGTTTTTATGCTTGCAAAAAATCTAATTGAACATTTTTGAGATTACAGGTGTCATTTCCCCCCCTTTCCCCACAAAACCCAGATTGACCTTCTTCTATGTAAAAAGATACAATTTAAAGAAGATTGAGAAATAAACTAAAATAAGGTGAAATTGTTTCTGGTTTGATACAATATGCAATACGTCAATTCAATTTAAATCAGCTTTTTATATACTTAAATTATAGTGCTTTTTAAAAAAGCAGTTAGCATTTTTTAGGTTTTACAAAAATGTTGCATAATATGATGCCAAATTTTATTGCATGCTTCAAGGTGTAAACAATTTGCAAACACATTGAAGCAATTCCAAATGCTCTCTTAGAGCTATTGGAGATATTTCAGGTAATTTTGTTAGTTTTTTAATTGTTTTATTTTTTTGCAATATTAATGCAGTAATCAATCAATATTATTAATTTTTATTTCTATGTTTTGTAGCAAGTTTAGGAAATCGATTTAGTGTCTCATTAAAGTTCTTGTTGAAGGCAAACTAGAAAATAGTTGCCAAATTTTTATTAGAATGCTATATAGTGAATTTATAGTATTGCCAATATTCATGTTGGGGGTGTACAGAAATGTCATCAGTAGATGAGACAGAAAACAGAAATCTATCCATAAAATGCATGAAAGTTTTAAAATAAATTTAACCAGAACTTTACTCTAGAAGATTTTAATAGTTTGAAGTCTTTTCTTGGAATCCATTTCGACCATCTATCCAATTGTGTGTGTGTGGCACTTGGAAACTTAAAATACAGAGAACCTATCCTTTGATGCATAATGAGAGTTAAGTACAGAAATGCAACAACCTGAAAGCATGCTTCTGTAGATTTATTTAGAAAGCAAATATGTATATGCAGCTTTAATGAAATACATGATGTATGAAATAATTTCTTGGGTAATAATAAAAGTTTCAGCAAAATTATAATATTGACATAGCCGCTTCGTTCATTTTGTCTCAAAATATTGAGAAAAAAGAATTGTTGTCATTTTTGATATTGACAATATTTGCCGATTAAATTAATTTTGGCTTGAACACAATAATAAAATATTTCAAAGAACTGTTATTTTCTGGCTGTTGGCATTTACCTACTTGTGGTGATGTCACTATGAGATTATGCTTGAGACCTCAGGTCTCAGGTACTGTAATTTTGGTGGCGTTGGCTCCACACCCTGCTCGCTACACTAGCCAACCCCCAAGAATTGCTGCGCAATTCCTTTAGAGGGTTTTGACCTCTTATATAATTATGTGCAGATTCTTTGCAAAAGGGTTTTAACTGGATATTTAATCCTGTTTGTGAAGCACGCATGGCAAAGCCCCCTAAATAATTTACACAATCATGGAGCAAATCAGGTAGGTTACCAGATGTTCCCTTTAAAATGCTTCATATTTACAATATTTTACACTGTGTACAAATGTTTTTTACAAATAACAAATAATCAATGCTTTAAATATTTCTGCACAACTTCAACATAAAGTTTGAGTTGAGTTACAATGAACAAAAACACAACGAAGAAAAATATGCCATTGGTTGAACTTCAAACACAAACACTGCTGATGCAATTTCGCTTCTGATTGGTTGCTGTTATTAAACCTTACGATGCCATTGGTTCCTGTGACACCATCATTTGTTTTTTAAATATAAGATGAAATCAAATAAATTTCTGATTTTATTCTTTTTTTCATTTCAAAATTCACGTTAATTATTGCATTTCCCCCTTGTATCAAATAGTTTTTGTCCTTTGAAGTAGTTTATTAATAAATATTAGTGTATTAATGAAATAAAAGAATTTTTTTGTTGCCGTATCTATGTGTATATATTTTTTTTCTTTTGCAGGCACTTCACAATATATCCTTGTTTCGGCCATGCCTTGAGATAATTTACATGATCTTTTTTGTGTTATTTTATTTCTTGTTGCGCATTTCAAACATCAATAAATTTTGTGATCCCTACACTGGAAAAGTACTTCTATGTTTAGGACTTTTGTATTTTTATTACCGAACTACTGTCATGTTTGTTCCTGTTTCATCAACTCTTGGACCCTTACTTTATCGAATGAAAAGAATGGTAAATAAGTTTTAACTAATTTTTTAATTTTAAATTTATATTTTCCTTTTTTTTTCTCGTAATATAAATCGACATTTTCCAATCTTTCCAGTCTTAGGGAAATCTTCTGACACTGTTCAAGGCTCCAAAAAACTGTAACATCCATCCACTATCCCATCTATGTTTTCAAAGTATTCTTTTTTTTTAAAAGATTTATATTAAATGATAATGAGCAAAAAAAATTTATCTTTCTATAAAGCAGTTAGAAGGTAGTATATTATAATTACAACATTCAGAAAAGTATTGGAGCTTTATTCTGTCTTGCAAGGTTGAATGTTTTAACAAAAAACTGCTTAGATGCGCATAAATGACTTGAAATGTTTTAGCAGTTAATATGGATAGCTTATGATATTAAAAACAAGATAAAGCTCATTGAGCTTGATTTCTTGTGGAACCTCAACAATGTTTTGAAAAACCGTAAAGTTCTAGGAAGCTCAGTTTGAGAAGCACTGATATAAATGATACTTTTTACTTCCTTGTATGAAGTACAGGAAGTATTGTAATTACGAAAAATTTTCCACTTAAATTTCAACCTAAATTGGCATTTTGATCCCAAATTAATCAGTTTGGACAGTTTTTTTCGCAATGCCCGTATATATGTGCATACGCAGGTGCATATGGACCACTGAAATATGAATTTTGACCATCCCCAAATCCCAGTGGCGTAACTACACCGTCTGATTCCTGTGGCAAATTCTTTGGATGGAGCCCCAGAAGAAATCGTCACGTTGTAATTCAATTTGAGTAGTATTTTCGGGCGTATGCGCCGTGGCGCATATGAAAACAAAGTTAAAAAATTGCCGATGCGGCACTTACAACGGGTGCGGCGCATACGATCTTTTTTTTTTTTAAGTTTGACAAAAAAAGAAATTATTTTTTAAAAACGCTGTCACTAGACGGCACCACATCATTTTTGTTCCATGTGAAGTGCAGGCGGCGAAAGTGTCCACGTGTTTCAATGGCGATGCTGACGTCACGATCCAAAAAACCCGTAACTTCGGCTTCGCTATTTTCGTACTAGTTCGCGGACAATTTTCCTGCTCTGTCGCATTTCTGTCCTCCGTGTTTTTAGTGGTAAAAAACGATCCGATCGCGAAGTTTTGAATGCAACATGGCGGCTTTGAACTTTAGAAAAACATCGGCCCATCGGCCTTGAAAAACATCTAAAGGCCCCATGTTTTTCGCAGGGTCAACTTTCCAGGAAACATTCTGTCTTTAACTTTCTTCTTTCTCCATACCTAGATTTCTTATTTCCATAAAATAACAGGCAGGAGGCAGCACATCAGTATTAAAAAGCACAAAAATAATGTCATTCTACAAAGTATTTGATAAAAAATTTGGAAAAATAGTGCAAGCGATCGCTGCCCGAAAACTTTCATCGTTAAAATTATTTCTCTTTGAGCAGAATGCTCGCAAAATAGAGTATGTTAAAGTAAAAGTAATAGAGGCGTCTTATGATTGCTATTTGTTTTTCGCACTAGGTTAGTTGCCTCGTTTTTGTCCGTTTTTCGTTTAATAATGACTTGGTGCATTAGCTGTCATTGTGCAATAATATTATACTATCTGCTTTTAGTTTGTCATGTTTCTTATTAATCCGAAATTGTGAACAATACAAAGTCAACTCAATCAAAGTACGATAATAATTTTAATTTTTACCAGAGTAAATTTTTTTTCTCTTAGCGTTTTTTTTATTTTTTTGCTTCAATCCCAAAAGTTAGTTTTTCTGCAATTGTGCAGCAATCTCGTTGCATCTGCTTTTAGTGTGCGGTTATTCTCATTATTTCATTTTTATTTTACAACATAAAAAAAATTGGTCCAAAATTAAGGAAAAAATTTCCGGCATAAATGTTTATTGATCGAAATTTTATGTGACCAAGTTCGACTTGTAATTTTTAAAAATTGAATTCTCAACATGCGAGTTCACGCAACAATCTTTAATAACATCTTAATAAAAATACTAAAATGATTTTATTTTCAAAAATTGATCAATGAATTTTTTTTTTTTTTTTCAAAATACATGTTAACTTTTTTTATACGATAATTATTTTTATTTTCCCCCGTTAATACTTCGTTTTTTTAGCGCATTTTCTTTTTTTGGCTTCTTTGATGAAACGTGTTAGACAGTTGACAGTTTTTCTGCTATTGTACAACAATCTCGTTGCATCTGCTTTCAGTTTAGAATATTTCTTGTTATTTTATTGCTAGTTTACAACATAGAACATATTGATAAAAAATATGAATCAATTTTTCTGTATAAATGTTTATTGATCGAAATTTTGTGTGTCCAAGTTTGACTTGCAGTTTTCAAAAATTCAATTCTTAAAAAACGAGTTCGAGCGACAGGGTGGAATAATACCTTAATAAAAATGCTGCAATTTCATTAATTTCAAAAATGACAACATATATATATATATAAATATATATATTTTTTTAAAAAATACATCTTAATTTTTATAAACGATCTAGTCTTTTTCAGAAGATTATTTGTCAACAGAAAACTGCTGGTGCTCAAATTATTGGTTTATTTCGGTAACCTTACATTGTGCTCATGAAAATATAAAGAACATGTCAAGTATTTCAGTGTAATTTTCAACTCTCAAGAGGAAAAAAGCTAATAAGATAATTTCATAAGACCCAGCATTCATTTCTAATGACAAAAAACCCCTCACGTCTGTATTTTTAAAGCAATATTCAGTATTTCTTGGCAAAATTTTTCAATATTTTATTTTTATTTTAGAAAAAGAGCTGTTTTTAGTTAAAATAGCTTTTATAATGAAAATAAACATATAATCGCTCCCGCTTTTCTTTTAAAAACAGGAGGGGGGGGGGGTTGGATTGTGAAAAAAATCTGAGAGGGAGGAGGGGGCTGACAATTTAGTTAAAGTTACAAACCCAGATTATTTGTTAGTCTGTAATATAACATTTGCATTTCTCTCCATGAAAAAAATAAGAAAATAAAAGCAGCTGCACTTGGCATTTGCAGTGCAGGTGTTATAATGTTGTAGGAAAGGGTAGACCGATCCTATCAAATTTTTGTTGAATCTTTTTGCAAAGCTAACAAAAATGAATTAAAAACCCTCTAATACAGTATTTTTTATTTTTTTCCAACCTCAAAATAGTTTAATTACTTTACTAGAACCGCGAGTGATTCTTTTAGTTTTAATTTGTGATTCTTTTAGATTTAAATGATAGTTTCGACAAGCATTCTATGCGTTTTATTGGTTTAAAACGACATATTTTTCCATCGTCCATCGGCCGATGGAAGAGGAGAATAATCGGCAATCGTCCATCGGCCGATGTCGGAACAATCGGCATCGGCCCATCGCCCAAAAAATGCCATTGGTTGAGCCCCATTCAATATGATAACTGGATATACATTGATAGGGTAATACACAGATGAAAAATAAAGTACACAAAGTTTAAGCCATGCTACAGATGTCCACAATACTACAATTTGATGTCTGGGTGCGCATTAAGTGAGTAAAACACAGTAGAAAAACAGAGTATACAAAATTTGATGTCTTGTGTTGAAGAATACAAAGTTGTAAAAAAAAAAATGAAACAAAGCTTGATCTGATATGATGATGTCTGAGTATACATTGACAGAGTAATACACAGTAGAGAAACGAAGTATACAAAATTAAGCCATGCTGAAGTTTCCCAACTGTGATACCAGTGGTATAGTCCTAAAAAAAAAGTTGGGGGGACGCGTGTGCATACGAAGATAAGCAATTGAAATCAAAAGTGGGGGATGCTTATGTTAAAATGTAAAATTTTGGGGGAACGCTTGTATTAAAATAAAAAGGTAGGGGGGCGCCATCTCCCTGCGTCATACCTCGACTACGCCACTGAGTGATACTGCGTAACTGCTATACAGAGGCGTAGCTAGGGTTATCAGAGCCCGGGGATAACTGAACATTTTGCGCCCCCCCCCCCCTGTGCTCCTGAAGGCCTAGGGGTGCCCTGAAGGGAGTAAAAGAAACGTATGCTTCCTAAATGATAAATAGCTCTAAAAAGCAGCCCTTTTAACTTCCATTTTTATTAGCGACCACTCACTTCTAAGGGAAAAATGGGACACTGGCTTCGTAAAATTATTTGTCTGATTTCACCCCGCACTCCTGTTCTACATTGGTCATTCCCGATATGGTTTGCGGTGCTCCCACGTTTTTGTCGAACAATAATTTTCTTTTCGCATTTAAAAATAAAATAAATTAACATTAATTTGGCGCCCCTTGACTCTGCGCCCGGGGACAGCAGTCCCTCCTTGCCCCCACCTAGCTACGCCTCTGCTGCTATGTATCCTGAAAAGGTGGAATTCAAAGAGTGTTCCTGCAAAGTACCATCAGAATATTGTTAAAATGGTTTCTGGATGGAATTTACAGAGAATGGTACTTATAAATACTGTCAGCAGGGCTCCCACGGCTGTGCCAATTGCGCAAAACTGCGCCAAAACCATTTTTCTGCAACATGCTGCTACAAAACGCGTTTTTTCGGAAAAATTGCGCCAAATCGCGATTTTCTAGAAAAAATCGAGAAAATTTTAGATATTATTATTTTTACATTAAAATCGACATCGTTTGTCACATTTTTCCTTTTGGCAACTAATTTTTTACCTTTGAAGTAGTTTATTAATGAATATTAGCTCTACCCTCTCTTAAGAACATCAAATATGGATGAGAAAATTGAGCAGAATGAGTGATTTATCCTACGCTTGTAGAAGAAACAGTGAGACGATTTCTAATATTTTATGGTATTACTAGCGGTACCCTCACTGCTATGCCCGTGTTAAAAAATAAAAGGACCAGTCGATTCGCCATTGTGTATATAGTGATAACTTTTTAATGTGTAAATTATGTTATTTTATTGAAATGTATAGCATGCCACATAATTAAAAATTACCAGCCCATGGCAATAAAATAGCGATGCTACACATTTAAGCCTTCTTTTTTTTGCAGTTAAAAAAGGGAAAAAGAAAAAAAGAAACGAAACAAAACGAAAAAGAAAATATTTAAAAGAAAAAGCATTTTGTTTGTTTAAATCAAGTACCCACACAAAAAGGATGATTGTAATCCTTTAGAATAGTTTTAATTAATACATTTTTAGTATAATTAATTTTTATGTTATTAAACAGACAGTGAAAAAGAAAAACAGTAAAACGGAACGGCAAAATTTTGCAGCTTGCAGAAACAAAAAGGAGCAAGCAAAGCTTTGAAAACAGAAAATAAAAAATAAATAAAAACATATAATAAAAAATAAATTTTGCTTCTCTATTATAGAACTAAAAAATAGAATTTGGTTCTTGAATTTTCTTGCTGCAAAATTATGAAACTCGGCAATTTACTTTCGGTGCCATTAAGTACTTCCAAAGCATCTAAGGGAGTACTTAGGATTGAAATTTAAAGGAATATTTCTTAATCAGAAAAATAATAAATATTACTGGCAGATAGAAAATCGGACAGACTTCAAACATTTTTTGATAAAATATGAAATTATATTTAATTCATTCAAAATTTTACTGTTACTATAATCACAGTGGTTAAACCTAAATAAGTACCATTTAAAAACAAATTTTAATTGATAAATAGTTTAAAATAGTTGAACCTTTCACATTAGTTTGTTTTTGCTTATTTTCTTGAAAGAATAGTGTTTTAGCTATTAAACAAAAAGGAAGGAATGCAATGATTTTTAAAAAGAAGAAAATTTTAAGCTTTCTTCCAGCTATTCTTAACTATTAGAAGAAGAAAAAAAACAGGAAATTTTTTTTATATATAATCCGCTTCTTGTGAAAAGTATTGAAAAACACCTTCAGAAGGGTTATAGGTTTAATTAGTCTTACTTTTTGAATAGGTTGTGAATAATTTCTTTAAAAAAATGAAAATAATCCAGTTTTTGAAGGATGACTGTCATTTACATTTCCTATCATTTTGACGACTTGAAACTGCTCTTACCCTTGATGTATAAAAATAACATTGCTTTAAATCAGCCATTTAATATTTAGAAAATAAAGAAAAAAAAACCCTCCAAAAATGGTACAAAGTTGATATTTTCTGCTCCAAACGGATACAAAAGCCCATTTTTTTCTGCTCCAAACTGATACAAAAGCCCATTTTTATCTGCTCCAAAATCTGATACAAACTCTGTGAGGCCGGTGGGAGCACTGCTGTCAGTAGATAAATGGTTAAATAGTTTTCGATTAGAATATCTCATAGAAATATTTTTGGAGTTACCAAAATTTACTCGTAAAAAGTTGCTTGCCATGTTTGAGACTTCAATCTTTTCTCATTCACAAATTCCTCATTTGTTTTAAAAGTGCATTTTTTTTTTAACAATTTACAGATTATATTTTCCGGCCTGATTTTTATGATGATTAAATTATTTTTAATTAAGTATTTGGAAAAATACTAAATTTTGTACAAAGTTTACTAGGATTCCCAAAAGACTGTTTTTCCAGAAAAACCAACTACTTCTAAAGTGCTCAAAAATAGTAAACTTGTTTTACTTTTCTTGTGATTGATTCTAATAATAGCTGCCTTTTTTGGAGGAAATCATTGAGAAAATTTTATGCTTGTGTTTGCAGCTTTTTTTTTTTTTTTATGGCAGCGTCTCATTTGAAGATATAATAAATTATTTGACTGTTAGCTTCGAATTTTTAAGGGTCATAATAGTTATAGTTTATTTATTTACTTATTTTCATTTATTTTTACATTGCTTCAATTTTTATACTCTGAAATTTGGGATTAGCAGAAATGATCTATAAAATAGTAAAAAAGTGAATGCATATTTTTTTTTATTTATTTATTCTTGTTTATCAATTTTTACGATTATTACTTATTGTCACATGTTCTGAAAAATTACCCCCCCTTGCTAATCTTGCCGTATTACTTTTGGTATGTTTATGAAATCTCATTTTTGTCTAAGTCCCAAGTTTCTTTTGTGTGTATATGTTTCAATTAATTTATTGAATAAATAATGTATAACAAATAAGCTTATTAAGTTTGTCGTATGTTTTCAAGTCTACTTTCTGTCTTATTTTTAAAATCTCAATTGCTGACATTTATTTTTTTTATAAATTCCATATTTATGTGATAATTATAATGTTTCTCTTGTATTCCAAAACAAAAACTATTTAGGTTTCTTAAATATTCTAGTTAGAGTTCATTAACTACCTTTTTCAAAATGATGGGGCTTTAAGCCTTGAATGAAAGTTTCTCAAATCTAATATATCATACCAAAAAAGTTGCTGTTACATTTTCTTCAGTTTATGAACAGATGTTCTCTTTTTTGAAACTTTCAAGAGGAGTATTGAAAGTAAATGAGCATTTATTTAACATACTACATTTTACATCAGAAAGAACATCAGAATTTAAACCTTATCATCACGATTTTTAAGTAATCACTGCTTGAGCTATTATGTTATCTTTTAAAAAATTAAAAATACATTTTCATGTTCTCACTGACTTTTATGCTTATTACTTCTCCATTTTTTTCGCTTTGACTTTCTCCAAGAATAATTTTAGCCATTACTCTATTTTATTTGGATATATTTTTAAATCATTGTTTTGTTCTGTTTTTCTTCCAAAAAGTGTTCCTTGAAAAATTTGTCTTATTTTATGTATACTATTGTGTGAATTTTAAAAAATCAAAATTATTCATTTGTTTCTTAATTTCAATTTTTTATTTATATGTTTAGATTACTGTTGATTTTGTGAACTTTATGAAGTTAGCTGTTATTATTATATTTGCAAATGGACTTGCAATGCAAGCTGTTTTATATCCAGATTACCCTTTAAATCTTGAAATGATTCGTAAACTTTTTCACAAAGCATTTATAGCGCTTTTTATGACACCTACAGATGAATTAACAAGTGAGTTGTTTGAATGAATTTGCTAGCATTATTGTTATGTATTTTAAAAAATTAAAGGCTTAAAAAAATATTTAAGATTTTATTTCAAATGCTCCTCAGCAGAAGAAAACTCACTTTTTATTTTT
Organism: Octonoba sinensis; assembly: GCA_038502835.1. Lineage (NCBI taxonomy): Eukaryota > Metazoa > Arthropoda > Arachnida > Araneae > Uloboridae > Octonoba > Octonoba sinensis. The sequence goes on along the minus strand of CM076601.1, from coordinate 118,647,251 downwards.
ATATACTAGCTCCTTATGGCAACCTCCTGGTTCACGTTTTTTGCAGTTTCCTTTTTATACCAAGTATACTGATGATAGTCGCTTTAATAAAATCACCCATAGCATCAACGTTATTTTAATTAAAAAGCAATAATTAAATAATGGGAAAAAGATTTGAAGAAAAAAAAAAATTTATATGTGTGGGTGTAATATGTTACATTTAAAGTAATAAATTTGGTTGTTAGTGTTTAGATTCATTAGTTAAAATATTTTTACCTAAAATCATTGATACACTGTATGCTATTGATTTCAAATGTGTATAAAATGTGTATTTATGAATGTTCAATTTATTTATTTACTAGAGGTACCCGCACAGTGTTGTTCATGCTGAATTTGAAAGTTTCTCCTATGGCGTTGTCTTTGCTAAGACTATAAAAAACGTTGCCTGCCACAATATCGAGTGTTGATAAGAATGTAAAACACGTCGCCTGACGCACTGTCCTAGCTAAGAATATAAAAAACGTCCAATGTGGCGCAGTGCTTGCTAAGAGTATAAAAATTATCATGTGTGGCATAAAGCCTGTAGTGTTTGTAAAACATCGTTTGTCTATTTAAAAAAAAAAAACATTAGACATTGTCAATGCTTGAAAAAATAATATAACATATAGAAGGATCAGTTAAGAGAACTTGGGAACGATTTCTTTAGTAGGGTCAGATTTGTCGCCAAAGAGTAATTAAAACTGCCAAATTGTAGCACGGCATCATTTGTTGCGTTATTTTCCATCTTTAATGAGTCTTGGTGAGATCTTAGATTGATTGCAAAATTGAAATTGCAATATCATATTAATTTCATTTACCGGTCATGTCGAACTGTTGTCTCGCTAACAGAAAAATAAGTTTCAGATTGATTGCAAGATTGAAATTGCAATATCATATTAATTTCATTTACCGGTCATGTCAAACTGTTGTCTCGCTAACAGAAAAATAAGTTTCATAATGAAATGAAGCTTTGCTAGTGTACCCGCATGGGGTCACCATATATGTGTAAAGCGTTTAGTAAATCTCGTCGGCTGCATAGCCTATGCAAAAAGTTTTTAAAACATCGGCATTGCCGGTATTAACAGCTTAAAAAAGTGTCTACCTATAACTAAATGATGCTGTAAACCATACCTAAAAAATGTATGCACAATCTCGTTTTTATGTTCCAATTTATCGCCAACATCTGCTTAAAAAGTCAAATTGTTGCCTGTTGTCATTTGAAACGTCATTTGAAATCTAGAATTAACCATACGTATTCCTTTTCCTGGTGACATTTATTTAAATGCTACTGCTAAATCAAAAAAATCATTGAATTGTGGAGCCAGAACTTTTGTTAAGTTCAATCTCGAATTAAAAACCTATAGCTAATTTGAGAAAAATGTTAAATCGAAGATATATATTTATTATTGTTTTTCCACTGAAAACTAAACTGATGGCTCTCTATTTGGAAAAAAAAGTTTTATATCGAAATTAAGCTAATACTATTCACCCGGAGTTGAGGAAACTGCTAATTATTATCTTTGGGTCAAGGAAGCCTTAGGAAATCGAACTAAAGCTGGCATTATTGACTTAGAAACTTTGAACTAAGTTCCTCTTGTACAGAAAAGTCAGAGCTTTCGATCGATATATTACATTTATATGTGCAAGGTTTTTTCACCCCCATATCGGGAAATTTATGTGAAAATTAACGTTTTCTAACAGGCCTATAAAACTTCCCCTTGAATCAATCCTTCTATTGATGAAAACTGCATTAAAATCTGTTGCTTAGTTAAAAGGATCTAAGCACACAGATGGCGGAAGCGACTTTGTTTTATACTCTTTTAAGATTTATTTTCACCTTTTGTCTACGATTAAATTCCATTGGACTACTACACCATAAACTAGATAGTCTATTACGAGTGCTTCATTTTAGTTTCTTTTGTCTATCCTAATGGTAACGTAAGGAGTATGAAAAATGCTGAGGGAATAAAAATTAGTTTAAATAGTTCAATAATTTATATCTAATGTCATCTTATCTTTTTTGTACATTATGCAATAGTTTAATTTGACAATTTTCAATTCAAACTATTATACAATGCATAAAAATAAACTATCCGTAATGAGTCGCAATATTTTTCAAGTAGTATTAATGTATAAAAGTAAGATACTTATATTTGGTGCAAGAAAACAATTTACTTATGCATCTAATATAATATGTATCGTTTAAAACATTTTCTCTACTCAGTTCAGGTTCTTTTCTTATGTTTAATAACCCTATTTTTAGGGTCATTAAGTAATTCTTTTTATTTTCTCTTGGTGTGCATTTATTTTTTGTTAAACATAATTGCCGTTTTTGTCTTTCTTTAGGAGATCCCTCTAAATGTGTAGCATTTGAGCAAAACCCAAGTGACCAGAATATGTGTCGAATTAGTAAATGTGAGTAGTATTTATAATGTTTTGTACCCTTTACACCTTTGCAAAAAGTAATTTCAGTTTAATTATGAAGCAATATTAAACGTGCGTGTGCCTGTTTTAAAAAGCTAATATTGGAAAGTAATTTTTTTTGTTAAATTCTCATTTGACATTTTTTTACTTAAAATAAAAATGAGTAGTATTCTACTTTCTGAAGGAATTCTGATATTTTTTTTTATTAATATGATATGCTGTGGGTTATCACAAGCATTCTAGAAAAATTGTTGAATAAATATTTTTAGCTGAACATTGGTGTTTTAAATTTTTTTAGTGTGTGGAACTACTAACCTCAGTCTTCATCAGTACTATCACAACTTTGGGTGCCATTTTCATCAAGTCCATCAACTTCTTCCATAAATATCTTGAACATCTGCAATAGTCATATCCACAAAACCTTTATGACTGTTTTATTTTAACAAATTGTATGCAATACCAATTTCATTTACTGACAATTCAAGCAGGTTTTCAATTACAAGAGAAATTGATCTATCTTATTTCAACAAGCGTATAAGATAGGCAGGGCTGGCCCAACCAAAAGCGGGGCCTATATATATATATATATACTGTTGAGTATTTTACATCTTAACATATTTGATTACAAGTATTCACGTTCCATAAGGAAAATTTATTATTACACATTAATGACGAATTATTTAAAAAAAACTGCACAAAGACGCCTTTACTAAAATTACTTTCTTGAATGCCTTAAAGCAAATTCATATACAACCCTTATCACAATTTAACTTTACAAATTCTGATTCAATCGCTAAGATTGCCAAAGATGTCAACCCCCCCCCCCCCCCCGGTCCATCCAATTATTGTTAATATTTCATTTAGCTTTTAGGCGCTGGCCTTTTTTATTTACTGTTTAGGATTTTTTCACTTTCGGCTACTGATAAACAGAACTTTCGTTAATGTTCCCACAGCAGGCTCTTTCAGCTCAACATTTGGTGAAGGGGGGGGGGGGGGTCGAACCATATGAAGAGCTCCCAATAACAAGAGGTATATAATTCTGACAGTTAAAGGGGGTCCGGGGGAAATTTTGAAAACTATATGCAATCTGGTCTATTTGAGGCCTTAGGAGACGCTTTTGGGACTTCAAAAACTGTAGAAAAAAACAAAACAAACAAAAACTTTTAAAATTTAAACACTTTTACTCATAAAAATAATAATAAAAATTCAGAAAAAGATTGGCTTTTTTATTTTTAATCCAGTGCTGGACCCCTCCCCCCTTCTCCTTCTTAATAACGCCCATATCGAAGAGCCATGTGTTTGCATCTCAAACAACGCTATACAAGCTCCCACCTCTTCCAAAAGAATGCTTTGAGAGTTTGTAAGAAGAAAACTATTGGGTATTATTTGATTATAGCATAATTTATACACATTTCATTATTATAAGGGGAAGAAACCTTGACTTTTTAAAATTTAATGTTTTAAATTTTGACATTACAAAATCGTCCCGTAACCTTCACCCCCCCCCCCCCTTCATATACAGTTTATACAAATAAATAAGTCTATTAATCGGTTTTAATCGTTAGCAAAAAAGCTGATCAATGATAAAATTGGAGTGCCGAACTAGGATTTTAATTCTCTTCCACAAGTAAATTTTCTTTATCAAATATTTTTTCTGTTCCTATCTTTCTTCTTCTTCTACTTATTTTTTTTCTTTTTTTTTTTGTGCATCACAGTTGAATTTGCCGCCCCCCAGAAGTGCCGCCCGGGGCATGGGCCACGGCTTGCCCCACACTAGAACCGGCACTGTGGAACACAAATAATTTTTTATTAATTTTAAATTTGAAAAAGATCTCACAGCTGTTGCTACGGGCATTGGCTGTGTTAAAATTACTCTAATTGTAGAGAAAAAAAAAATTCGATGAAGTTCTGACAAATTATTTTTATATAAGAACTGTGCTGTTTCCAATATCGAATAGTTGACTGGCAAAACTCAACGGCAAATTATGAGTTCGTCAAGAAAGTTCACTATCAATATCATCTTTTAAAGTCTGACCTGCAATATGACAACAATTTTTAAGCTCTATGTTTAATAAATTCTTAATATTATTTGAACTACATAGAAAGTCAAATGTTTCTTCATTGGCATGGAAATTTTTCAATCTCTTCTCGAAAGATGTCATAGCATTATCGATTAATACTATGAAAAACTCAATCCAAAAAATTATCTTCAGAAGACTAAGATTCGTTATCAATTCCTTCATACTGAAATTGTCTTGGTTTTCGAGCTACACGCCGATTTTCAAATTGATCAAAGCATACATTTTGTAGTGGAATATGAGAAAATCGGAATGTCGTGCACTTTAAACGACTTGTATTTTTTGAATGAAAAGACATATTTTGAGGTACTTATACAGACGCCTTGTAACCTTCTTAAACTTACATAGGGTTTTTTTGCTGTTTAATTTTCATTTCTTGTGTTTACTTAATTTTATAATTTTTATTTTTTCGCACCGAAAAATTTAAGCAGCGGGGCCTTAAGCGCGGGGGCCTCCTATTGAGAGCAATCGGTCCAATCGGCTTAAGATTGGCCTTATAACACTGGAAATGAAATTTCTATTCCTGTTTTAAAAACATTCATTTACTACCAATAGAATCTAGACATATTCCAAAAATTTATTGATCTATAAGATCTGATCTATTATCTAAACATGTAGAAGAACTTGAAAAGCTGAAATTTTAATAATAAAAATTCTCCCCCCCTCTCTTTTTTATTAAGATTTTGAGGTTTTGCTCGGGGCCTAGAAGAAGCGCGGGGCCCGAGGCGTCTGCCCCGCTCGCCCCGCCCTCTAGCCGGCCCTGAAGATAGGCCATATTTTTATTTAGTACAATTCAGTTTTCTTTCCCATTATTTTAAAATAATTTAGTTATTAAATGTGTTAAACAAAAGAAAAGTTTTATACATATTTCATTTCCTAGATTTAAATTCATTGCTCTTATTGCTTCTTTAGTCTTATGCAAAAATCTTATTGATGCCTTTAATCATATCGCAAAACATGAAGATCGAAAAAAAAAAAGAAGTGTTAGAAACTTCTGTTTCAATTCAGCATAAAATGTTGATTGTGTTGATTGAGAAATTTTCAGTTAAGACTCGGTTTTCCTTTAGAAGACTGGGACTTTCATACCCATTTCTTTGCAATTTTTTAAAACTTTATTCCCTTCATTTTTACTTTTTTCTATATCCAATATATAAAAGTATTGGATTCATGAAAATTGTTGAATTTCGACCAATTTACACATTTTGAAATTTCCTGAACCAATTCGCACCATTTTTAGAAAATGTCCGTGTTTTTTTTTGTTTTTTTTTTTTGTGGCCGCTGTAAATCAAGAAGTAATGCATGGAAATGCTCAACCTTTGGTGCACACATGGACCCTGATAGGAACTAGTTGCTGATTAGTTTTTGGGGCAAGGGGCCGTCCATAAATGATGTCACGCTTTTTTCCCATATATTTGACCCCCCCCCCCCCCTTGTCATAATATGTCACACAGAGATGCCGAATGCTACGGATTCTCCGTAGTTTCTACGGAAAAATACAAAAATTTGAAGTTGACTACGGATTACGGAAAGCGCTTTTTTTTCTACGGAAAATACAATATTTTAGCATTATTGCTATACAATATTGCATAGAATATTGGCGCACATATAAAAAAAAAGATTCACCAACAGTCGCCAAAACGAGCACTTACTGATGATTCCTGGTGATTTAGAGCTGCGAACAATAGGAGATTGGCAACAGTAGAAAGCTCAAAATTCCGGTTCTAACCGGAATTTCTCTTGTGGAGCAATATTTACAGCAAACCTGTTCTACTCGGCGAGTGAATTCGGGTGTTCGGGCAAAGTTCGGATTTTTTCGCTTGCACGACACGACACGTGCTTTTAGCATTAGCAGATTGCTTATTGCATTCTTCGTTACGTGCGTTGTTTGCTCGCTTGGTATTTAACTATTTGGTCCTAAATTAATTAACGAATTCAGTTAGAAATTAAATTTGTATTTTATATTGGAAAATAATCTTATTGGGTGCAAACATAACCGGGAAATCAGGGGAGTTTTATGTTTGGAAAATATCAGGGGATATTTAAATTTTTTCCAAATATTAAGGAAAATTACTCAAACTGGGAAGCACCCGGAGTTCGTAAAAAAACGCGTGTCAATGTTTGTTTACGAGAATCCGCCATTTTTGGTTGTGTTCCAAAATTCGTCATAACACCGTTCTCCAGCGTGCCGAATTTGGGGTTTGGTTCTGTGCATTATACTGTAGGGGCGCCACAAGGGGGAGGGGCACAGAGAGCCATGCCCCTCTTCCCACCCGCGTGATGATTTGGAATTTTTAAAACTGTTTTCTTTACTCAATACAGGGACAATATGCATCTTGAGAAAATAAGGTAATATAAGTATAAAATAATGATGGGGGGGGGGGGGTGATCTTCATTCTTAAAAAAAAAAAAAACTTTAGATTTAAAACTCTCAGTAGTTGCAGATTATATTTACTTAGAAAATTAATTTATTTTCTCCTTCTAGGGGTGGTAGAGTTCTAGAAAACCGGAAATATCCGGAATTTTTTTTGCCGAAGTTCCGGAAATTTTATTTTGCTTCTTGACCCTAAATTTTCCGCCCTCATTTTTTTTTTGCTTTAAATTGCAGCAATGCATATTTCTTAATTGATTTATGCAATTCTTTAAAATATCGTGGGCCTTTCCACGTGCAAGCAAGAAAACGTATGCGTTCTTTTCTTTACGCAATCTTTCTGCATCCTGTACAAGAATCATATTTTTTCCATTTTAACTTTTTTTAAAATTTAATTATAAAGTAAGTAAATAAAATTCCTTTTTATTTTTATCAATATCTTACCGTATATGCTTGCGTGTAAGTCGATTCGCATGTAAGCAGAACCCCCAACTTTCAGACAAATAAACAAACCCGCGTGTAAGTCGCGGAGACCTTTCAGAGATAAAATCGGGAACGTTTTTGCCTCGAATTTTTAGACATAAATTTTTTCAAAGGAAGGGGGATGGAATTTGGAAATTTGGCTATGATGTGGAGTTTCATTTCGGCGATCGTGATTTTCGTAAAGGGTTCGTTTTTGCTGTTAGATTGTTAATTGTTGCTTTTATCTGAATCAATAAAAAAGAGCTTTTGGGTTTTATTTTCTTGCTGTCTTATTAAATGCAATAAATAATTTTAGTAATGTTTTCTTCATCATTTTGATGATTTTTTAGAGGAAGTTGTATTTTTTTTAATAATCCACACATTTTATTAAAATAGTATGCCCTTTTTGCACCATTTTCCTGTTGTCCTATATTTTATACATTTTCCATTGCGACACCTGTTAAAATAAGTACTTTTTTCCATTTCTGTCTGTATCAAGTAGTTTTCATACATTGCAACTAGATAAATTATATTTCGTCTTATATGCCAGAAAATACAGTACCTATGAAAAAAGTTTGAGGTTCAGGAAATTGTTTTGAAAGTTCAGGAAATGCAAATCCTTACTACTACCACCCCTGAGCCTTCACTGAAAAAAAAGGAATTGCACAAAGTTCAGTTGGAAAAGTAGTGTTCCCTCCCTAAATATTTTTTCTGGTTTCACTACTGTGATACTGTCATTACACATGGCAATGACTCTGTGTAACTCACAATTTAATTATAACGTCAAGGAAATTTTTGGAGCCCAATCAGGGAGTTATCAGGGTTTTTTTTTCTTGGATTCTGTTGCCACCATGGTTCAGCTGAGGCAAATATTTTGCTTTTAGGTTGAATATTGAGTAGTTTTTGCATCCACATTTCTCCGGTCTTACTGATAAGCACTGAAAACTACTGAAAATCGTTCAGGTTACTACTGAAAACTTTAAGATTAGAGTGGCATCTCTGTGTCACACTTCAGCGGACCCAACACCTCCTGAACTAGAAAGCCTCTGGACTGCCCCTCGGAGAAGCGATTCCCTTCTCTCCGTAGGCCGAATTCGGAGGCCGAAATCTATTGCTTCTGCTGCACTGGCGATGAACTCACATTATTAATCAGATTGTTTTTGCAATCAAGCCCATCAAATAACGTCCACTGAAGAATCTACTTGTAGAGCACACATTTCCGAACAAATAAAATTAAGTTCTATATTAAAATTGATAATAAAAAATAATTGCTTTCTTATACTTTAAAAAACACTTTTATTAGAATAGGAAAATATTTTTGTGTTACTTATGAATTTTTTTTTTCTGTTTTGTGTTCTCATTGACTTTATTTTGTGGCGAAAGCATCAATGCTAAGGGTTAAATTTGAAAGAAAATCATGTGCACGTCCACTTTAAGATAAATTAGCGCGTTAATTTCTCCAAAATTTCGAAAGATTAATGTTTTTAACATTATATATTAATTACGTTTTTATCTCTTGTAAACCTTAATCTCATGTTATACAAGTTAAGCACACACATAATCATTATTGTTATGCTCAGAAATGTCATTAAAAGTTCAAGATAAAATTGGAGATAAGATGTATAACGAAGTGCGGCTTTGTTTCCGAACTATTATACAAACAAATATTCTTATGTAATATACCGTGACATGTGACTGTAAAAGGAGGTACATTGAAGTGTGACATTTTGTGACAAAGGGGGGGGGGGTCATATACATTGAAAAACCGTGACATCATTAATTTATAAATGATTCCAGTATCATAGCTTTTTCAATGTTTGAAACTTCTTATATTTCAGGGGAAATTTATGAATTACGCAAACATAACACGTGCAAAAATCAAAGAAACAATGCATCCACTTTCCTTTCAAATCCAGTTTAAAAAGTTTGGAGTTTATATTTCACAAGAAATTAAGACAAAGATTATGTTCAGACCTTTTGGAAATGGATTTAATTCTGTTCAATTTATTTTTGACTTTTTTTAGTTCTTTTTCAAAAAAAAAAAAAAAAGAATAAATAATTTAGTGTTGGAAATGATTTACCTCTGTAGTTCGCTTTTTGCTTCTTAGTAAATATTAATTTTTAGATCAGAGTGAAACACGTAATTGCGATTTTCAATAATTTAAAACATTTCTTTTACGCGTCACGCAGTTTCTTCTGTAGCCTTTAGAAGGAAAGATCATGGCTTAACACAAAGATGCCCTTAAAACATCTTTTATTTTCTAGTAAAAGGGAATCTTCCTAATTCCTAGAATTCTGAGATTAGAGAGTCATAAAAGGTCCGCTGCAAAAAGCTTCTCTTTTCAATAGCCCCTTTCTAGTCACACAGTCATAAAAGACCACCGGAATAGGAAACGTGGGCAATCATCGATTCTGCCGCAGAGCATTACGAACCCCCCGAAGATTTTATCAGTAGTTCCCGCTGCATATCGTTTCCGCCGAATGTCTTCCCCCCACTTTTCAGAAGAATTACTTTTCCGCCAGGACCGGAGCAATTATAAGCGGTGCCATGAAGCAAAATATTCTGCCCAGCAAAATATTCTGTGCCCTTATTATATGTATTTTGTAGAGAATAGCGACAGTGGCGCCAACCATTGCCAACAAAGTAATAAGCCGCCAAATGTGATTTATCATAAATTCCCCTATTTACCTGCGTCCGCGGCGATATCGATAGGTGTGTGGAAAGGGGGGTTAAGCTTCGCGGCGGAAACGATAATGGAGGGGAAGGGGAGATTAAAATTTCGGCGGAATCGATTTGCGCCGAGGAAACGATAATGGAGGGGAAGGGGAGATTAAAATTTCGGCGGAATCGATTTGCGCCGAGGAAACGTAATTCTGGGAACCTGATAAGAACCACTATGCAAATACTTTTTCTTCACTTTTGTTGGTTTCTTTTACGAATGAAGCTTACAAGATTATTTTCAAGTGGTCGCATAGCGTTGTTCAGAAGTGACCAGGCCCCTAGAAAATTATTTTTACATTAACAATTTAAAATCTACAGAAAGCTTTTCGTTATTGCTTGCTTTTAAATATTTTGCTTAAATTTATTATTTCATTTCAATTTGATTTTTAAAGTTTTAGTATCTAAACAACCATAGTCAAGATTTGCATTCATCACCCACAAGTGTGACATAAATAACTTCATAAATTTCATGCATATTATTAAAAACTATATAAAAATGGATGTTTTTCCTTGTATGGAAATGAACAAACATTAGTGTTAAAATATTGAGCTTAAATAAAATATAAGCCTTCAATATATCTTGATAAATATCAATGTATCAAAAATAACACTTCTAAAATGTTTAAAATTGACATCATTTATGAATGATCCCCAACTCCATTCAGCGGGGGTGTAGCATTCAAACATTTTCCTTGATTAACCGGAGAGCTATAACTCAAGAAATAACGTACGAATTCAAACAAAAGTTTTTAAACTAGTGGATGTCGATAGGAACAGGTGCTGATGAGATTTTGGTGCCATTTGCTGCAAGAGCGGTACAGCAACCAAACTTTTTTGTTTTTTTGTAGGTGCTGTAACTCAAGACGAAATGCATAGGATAAAACAAATTCAATATACACATACATCCCCCAGTAAAGGGGGTATGAATTCTTAGTGAAATCCCTGGTTCCAGAGATTAAAACTGAAGATTTCAACCCCGTCTGCTAAGGCAAAAATGCTTCCAGTACAAATACTGTACCGCCCAGGCTCTGAAGGTTAAAAATCCTTGCATAAACATTATTTGGAAAATATTTTGGCTACATTGTATAGAATATATAAAAATTACTCATTCTTTTCTTATCGTAATTTGTTTTAAAATGATCACATATTTATCAGTGAAGGGAACAAAAATAAATTTTGTTTGATATTTTTGCTTTTGGTTTTTCTGTTATAGATGTTGATGGTACTTGTTTTACTGGAAAGAACCTTTGGTCCTACGTTTTTGTATTTCAATATATCTTGCTCATAAAACTTGTATTGATAACTGTGTTGATGGCCTTATATACGTAAGTATATTTGCTTAATATTTTAAGTTTGCATTTTCTCTCTCATTTTTTAGTTTTTTAATTAATTTTAAAGCTTTTATATGTTGATTCAAGTTGTTTTTTAAAAAAATATGCTTTAATTTAAAAAAAAAGAATTGAATCATTATTTTTGAAATAATACTCAATTCAAACGCAAAAGAATAGCTACCAACAAACACAACACTCAACTAGTATAAGCTTACTAGGAGCAGTCTTGCTGGGCTCTGTGCCTGTTGCTGGTTGTCATTTTTGTATTTGAATAAATCAGTATCAGGGTTTGCAAGTTTCTTCCGAAACAGAAAAAACCATGGCGAAAAACAGCCAGAAGAAATGGGTTTCTTCCAAGTCCAATAAATAGAAGAAACCATTCATTAAGAATTTAAGCTTTCTAATATAAAATCTATTTTTCATGAAAACTTTAAGTGCATATAGTTAGACCTATAAACATTTAATTATGCATGCTAAATTAATAATTACACATCTTAGTAGAACTATCAACATATTTTTAGCACAAATTTTTATTATTTAAGCTTCTTATTTCATATAATTTAAAATTTTGTAAGTTAAATATTCTGTTTTTCCAAGAGTGAAGACTCATTAAATACATAAGTGGTATTTAATAATGAAGATAAGACTAAGATATTCTTTGTTTATTCTAAGTTAAAGATGTATCATAAAATATATGTACCGTAAAATCCCGAAAGTAGCCCCTCCATCGAATGTAACCCCCCCCCCCTTTCACGCCGAAAGTGGAATCATTCCATATTCCTGAATATAACCCCCCTCCCCAAATGGCTGACGATTTTAAAACAAATTTTGTATTATTTTCTTATGATAAAGATTAAATATGTCCAATTTCTTTTTGTATTTTTGTTTTATTTTATTTGTTTATTTATTCATAAATATTCAAGATCTATATGCTTAAAAATAAATTTCATGTACTCGGCGTTCGTTCATTAGCCGCCATCTTTGATTTTGTGAGTCCGCCATGTTTGGTCGTGTTTTGAAATTCGACGCATTACGAAATACCGATATAGCGCTGGCCTCGAATATATTTTAAGGAATTCTCACTGGGCGACATCCAGGTCCACTTCCTCTAAAGTCCATCCCCCCCCCCATAAAAAAGTCAATATTCATTGAGGTTGTTTGAATTAAAATGTATACATATATTTTAACAATGTTAAACTGTTATTGTGACTTTTTTTACTGATTATTCTGGGTTTTTCAAGAAAAACCCAGGGGTTTTTTTTTTGAAAAAGCCCTGCCTACCTGGGTTTTCCATGAAAATTCCGGGCTTTTTCAGGAAATCTTTAAATGTCAATTTATATTTAAGCGATGTACTAAGCCGTTGTTTGGCTATTTTTTCATTTCATATGTTATTTTTAAATCATGCACCTATGTCTTAATCAAATTGTATGTAACAAAAGCTTGAAACTAAAGATAAATCAAATTAAATTTCGAAACAATTCAATGTTTATATGAAATATTATCCAAAATTCCCTCTCTTAGAGTAATATGACCAGTGTTTCTTTAAGACCTTTTGCTCCGATCGGGGGGCATGTTTAGGAATTCGGAGGGGGTGTTTATGCTTCAAAATCACTACCCTTTTTTATATTATATGATTAGAAATGATGATAATCTGATTTTTTTATATGTATGATAGATTTTAGTTACTATATACAATAGATGCAATTTTAAACTATGTTTGGTGAACTTAGGGGAGTGGGTTTTTGGAGCTTCTACATTTACATTTTTGTAACTTACAACAATAGTATTTAGGCTATCTCTGCATTGGGGGGGGGGGGGATTCGTGCTCCCTCCCCCGAAATTTTTTTGCAAATTAACTCTTGAAAATGCAATTTTAGGCTCTTTGGGGATGTTAGAGGAAGGTGTTTCAGATGATCTTCTCTAAGAAAAAACTTTGAAACTGAAATCTTAAAAATTAAGTTTCAGCCTATCTTTGTCTACGTTACTAGGGGCAGGGGTTCAAGGGTTCTCTCCAGGAAACTTTTTGAAATCTTCCTAACAAAGAAATTTCGGGATTCTTTGCTGATGTTAAAGGAAGCAAAAAGGAGTTTGGGGACTCTCTTCTCCCCCCTCCCCCCTGCAAATTTATTCAAAATAAAGTCTTATCTTTTAGATTACTTTTGGTGACGCTAGTGATAGTGTTCGATGCCTTTTCCCCGAAAGTATTTCTTAAACTGAAGTTAAAAGCGTAATCTCCCTTCCTTTCTTTTTTTTAATTGTGATCGATTTCAATTTTTTTCTCCGCGGGGCAGTTGACTTGCTCCGAGGGGGTGGTCCCCCCCCCCCCCCGGAGAGATGCCTGAAAGAATCGCTGAATATGACTACTTAAGTGAGCATTTTCTTCTGTGCAAAAACAAATTGTTTGAAAAATTGCATTGATTTTTTTGCATTGAAAGAGGTATTCGATGTAAATCTGAAGCATATACATGCAATATATTTTTTGTGACAAGGGGAGGGGAGGGGCAAACAAGAAGTGTGACATTATGCATTATGCAACATAGCGCGACAAAGGGGGTAACACAGGTTCCGCTGAAGTGTGACATATTGTGACAAAGGGGGGAGGGGTCAAATATATGTGGAAAAAGCGTGACATCATTTATGAACGGCCTCCTATCTTTGTTTCGGAGAAGGGCTGGTGCGTCCGTTGGTTTCCTGCGGAATTGTTTTGAAATTAGCGTCTTAAAAAGTCAATTTTGGCAATGTTTGATAACTTTAAGTAGGTACCCCACGCTCTCCGTCAGGAATTTTTGAAAACGAACTTATGCATTCATAAAACGTCTTTGCATTGATAACCAGAGAAAGTGAAAAGCGCCGAAGAATTCAAGAATATACGCCGGATTGCAAGGAAAATGAAAAAATAGTTTTTGTTAAGGAATAAACGAAATGTCCTCCCCCCCCCCTTTTTTTGACGGCACCATCTATAGTGACTGGGCTCCCACTTTCTATCTTATTTTATGCGCTGTGCTGCTTCGTTAAAAATAATGTCCTGACAATATACCGGACAACACGTCTGAAAGGGTTATAAAACAATTCGGCGCCGTCTTTTTTTCTACACAGAGCCTAGCTCATCTCAGCAGGTGTAGTACGCAGGAAATACCTTTCTGACCGAAATTCAGAAAATAATTTACAAACAGGAAAAAAACTATTTTTCCTAGTTTTCGCCGATTTAAACCCAGAGGGTGATATTGTTCCCAATTTGGGAACATTAACTTCTGACTTTTTTAAACAAACACCTATTAATAAAAATATTCACCGATATTGAAATAATTTAAATCTTCCTTTAATTCATAAATTTAAATTATTACAGGTTGGGATTTTTTACTGTAATGAGTGTCAGTTACAGTGGGAGTTCTGTAGTAATGGTACATAAAAATGTTCTTAATATTATGATTGGTTTTAGAAAAGGAATTTCTTTATTCTATTATTAGTAAAAAATCATTTTCGTAGGAGGAAATGAACTTCCAGAATTAAAAAAAAAAAATTATGTTCAATGCTGACTACACTTTGCGTAGCCTTAAAAGCTTTAAAAAATACCATCTGATTCAGAGCTCAATGTGTCATCTTTGAGCATTTAAAATGTAAAATATGGTCGCAGGTAAACTTTTCATAGTCTTAAAAATTCACCATTTGTGATTAAGTGCAATCAATGAAAGAATCACGTTTGTGAGTTCTGAATTAATTTTTATTAGTGCGTTGATAATATACACTAAACAGTTGTCAAAATATAAATTTCAATGTGCACTAAAAATACCTAACATTTGCACTATTTTTTTACTTACCTAGAAGAAAGGTTGTCACATCTAAATACATAAAAGAACTTATTTGCATTGCAATGTTTGCAATTTGTCTTTAACGCGTAAAATTTGAAATAAATCGCAGTATCTATATCATAGTTTTTTTGTGAATAGACATTGCTTCCTGTAATTCAGTAGAATTACCAAAGATTGAAATGTCATTTAAATTTCTTCAGATGTCATTTTTGTTTACGTTTCCGATTTACCCAGTGGTGTAGTCGGGGGGGGGGGGGGACGCAGAGGGACAGTGTCCCCCTACCTTTTTATTTTAATACAAGCGTCCCCCCAATTTTTTTACATTTTAACATAAGCGTCCCTTAACTTTTGATTTCAGTTGCTTATCTTAGTATGCATACCGCGTCCTCCCAAATTTTTTTTCAGGGCTACACCACCATAAATGATTAATACTTAGACTGGACGTAATTTTTTTTAGACTTTTTTATTGAAAATACTTAATTTTTCAATGGACCCCATGGTCCCACTTATGTGGGTATGGCATTAATAACAACAATAAAATCACAATTAATAACCAGACACCAGGTAACGCGTTAATGCTTGGAGCAATAACACAAATAAAAGTGGTAATAAATTCAATAAATGAAGATAAAAAAAACTATAATAAAATAACAAAAATAGAAGCACTAACAAATTCATTAAATGAAGTTAAAAAAATCAACAAATAGCAAAAATAAAAGCATTGAAAAATTCAATAAATAAAGTTTTAAAAAATCAACAAAATAGCAAAAATAAGAGCACTGAAAAATTCAATAAATAAAGTTTTAAAAAATCAACAAAATAGCAAAAATAAGAGCATTGAAAAATTCAATAAATAAAGTTTTAAAAAATCAAAAAATAGCAAAAATAAGAGCATTGAAAAATTCAGTAAATAAAGTTTTAAAAAATCAACAAAATAGCAAAAATAAGAGCATTGAAAAATTCAGTAAATAAAGTTTGAAAAAAATCAACAAAATAGCAAAAATAAAGGCATTGAAAAATTCAATAAATAAAGTTTCAAAAAATCAACAAAATAGCAAAAATAAAAGCATTGAAAAATTCAATAAATAAAGTTTTAAAAAATCAACAAAATAGCAAAAATAAAAGCATTGAAAAATTCAATAAATAAAGTTTTAAAAAATCAACAAAATAGCAAAAATAAGAGCATTGAAAAATTCAATAAATAAAGTTTTAAAAAATCAAAAAATAGCAAAAATAAAAGCATTGAAAAATTCAATAAATAAAGTTTTAAAAAATCAACAAAATAGCAAAAATAAAAGCATTGAAAAATTCAATAAATAAAGTTTTAAAAAATCAACAAAATAGCAAAAATAAAAGCATTGAAAAATTCAATAAATAAAGTTTTAAAAATCAACAAAATAGCAAAAATAAAAGCATTGAAAAAGTTCTAAAGCAGCGGAAACGGAATCCCCCCACAGACTGCCCCGCGCCGGGAACTGATAGATTTCTGTCAACGCGCACTTCAAAATCCGAACCTTTTGTCCCCCCTGCATAGAAAACTGGACCTTATGTCCTCCCTGCACAGAAAAGTGGACATTATGTCCGTGGACGTTATGTCCGCTGGACCTTTTTGTTGGGTACAAACCCATTATATTTTTATTAGTTCTCAGTACACTTGTAATGTGAAAGTATTTTAAACTAGTAATGTAATATTTTCATTGAGGTTTACCTGTTTCCTTTGTGTGAACGGCTTTAAAGTCTCAGGCCATTCTTCAGGCACACGGTTTTTTCAAAATCCTCGCGCCATAATAGCAATGGCGAGCGAGAACGATGTCAACAATTGCAATGTGTTCGATCCGGTGTTGCCAAACCGGAAGAAAGTTTCTAGGAATACACGACCGCATGGAGGAAAGACCAGTTTCATCAACTATGCAAATGAAGTGAAAGTTGAAGTGTTTGATTATGACGTCACTAAGATCGGACGGGTATAAAAGCACGATGCACGAACTCTCTCACTCTCTCTTCTGCTCGGTCGACCCGACACGTGCAGCATCTGCCAACTACTTGGGCGTTTGCTCGCTGAGAGCTCGCCGTTCGGCTTGAACAGCCCGATGTTGTAGTGATAGGCATTCTTATTTTTTGCCATGTGGCCGACCCATTGATGTTGGAATTATGTTTGAATGATCGTATTCCTGGCAGGTCGTGTATTTCAACTTACAACTGGCATGTTAAGAAATTAGAATGTTGGCGACAGATGCTTGTAAATAGTTATTTTAGAAAAGTTTTTAATTGTTTTTTCAAAGGTAATTTGGTCTTTGAAATTTGTTGACCTCACTTACATCTACTTTTAAAATTGTTTGTCTTCAACTACCCAAGATGTCATTTGTTCAGTGACTATCAACACGAAGAATTCACTGAGTTTTCACTTTGTTTTCATGGAAGAATTCAAGTACTTTCTTCATTTAATCCCGATTCAAATGTGAAGGTGTAACATTGGACTCTTGGAAAAAATCTATCTTCATGTATATTGAGAAAAATTGTTGGATGACTGACTGAAAGTAATGTGCTGTGGAAATAAAATTTCACGTTAAATTAAAGCACAAATGAGCATTAAAACGCAGACATATGTTTCGGGATCGCTTGGAATCCCTTTTTTCAATGCGACAGGGAGCTTCTAGATGCAAAACATCCAGCTCCCTGTCGCATTGAAAAAGGGATTCCAAGCGATCCCGAAACATATGTCTGCGTTTTAATGCTCATTTGTGCTTTAATTTAACGTGAAATTTTATTTCTATTACTTTGCACAAAGTTTAATCATTACTAATGTGCTGTGGTCAACATGTTTTTTTTAAGACCAAATCATTGTCCGTTTGTAAACCACCATCGGAATCCATGTGGTAATGTATGTTTTGTTCAAAATATTTAATAATAGTTTGTAAATAAATCCAATTTTTCATAAAAATGTTTCCTGTATATCTCCTGCTGACACAACCTCTAAAAGCTCATGTTGGATATTAATTAAACTTAGATTTTTTTTGAATCTAAAAGAAAAATTAATTTTTAAGACCAACAGATTGGTAGCAGAGCGTTTGGTACAAGTGTCAGTATTTTTGGAGAATCAGGTAAACAAATTGAAAAATTATGGATAGGGACTATAGAAATATAGTTAAACTTAATTCCCGCAATTGGGCGACCTGGTCCAAAAATATGAAGATGGTTTTGATTGAGCGCGATTTGTGGGAAATAACCCAAACAAAATTGATTGAAGGCGCTACTCCAGAGGTCAGAAAACGTAGGGGCCAAGCCGTGGCAATAGTCTATCTGAATATTGAAGAGGACTTAAAAAGATTGATAGATGACCTGGATGACCCATATGAAGTTTGGAGAGCATTAAAATTAAATTTCGAACCTCCATCTTTGGCCAGGGTTGCCGGGTTGTGGGAAGAGTTTTTTTTCATGCAGGATTTCCGATGGTGAAACCATAGGCATATATGCCGCCCGCCTGAAGAACATCCTGAGACAATTGACCGATAACGGTTATAAAATGGACGAAAAATTAAAATCGTTCCAATTAATTAGAAATTTACCGCAAAATTTTAAGGGAATTGTTCAGGGGATATATAGGTGGGAGGAAAGTAAATTTAAGTTTCAAAATGTATTAACAGAACTTTTGGCAGAAGAGGGAAGAATAAAATATATGGGGGATGAATTTTCAGGAGCCAGTAATTCTAGGCTCGATGCTTTTACCGCGAAAAGTAAGCCTTTCACAGAAAGGAGAGCAGGTAAAAGTCGCATTTGTTTTTCCTGTGGGGAAAAGGGTCATATTGCCGCTCAGTGTTGGAGCAAAAATAAAACTAAGAATAAAGTGGGGAATCAAAATTTTGAAAAATCTAATAGAAATCCTCAAGCGGGTATGTTTTGTACAGTTTCAAACATCCCGGAAGTGCAAGCCAACAGTACAGACGTAAACCAAACGAATTCCGACTGGATATTAGACACGGGGGCAACTGCCCATTTTTCAAAAGACCGTAGTCTGTTTACAGAGTTTAAACCTGTCGCGAATACTCAAATGGAAGTTGCCGTTGGTAACGTACTTAGCAAAGTTGAGGGAATAGGAAAAATTATTTTTCAAATTTTGTCGGACGGTCAAGTTGTGACCATAACTTTGAACAACGTATATTACGCTCCAACACTGAGGCGCAATTTATTGTCAGGTTCATGTATTGACAATTATGGTTTTGTATTAAAATGGTATCCAAGTAGGATATGTGTTTTTAATAAGGAAAAAATTAAATTGTTTACTGCCCAATTATCAAATAAATTGTATTATGTAAAACCTTTCAAATATCTAAATGTTCAAAGTAATCATGTTTATACACAAGTTAATTCTGTGGATGTAAAAGACAGCAATTTGAACCTGGGATTGTGGCACGAGCGATTTTGCCATTTAAATGTTGATTCAATTATAGAAACAAGTAAATTGAATTGTGTTCACGGACTTGAATTTAAGGACAGGCAAAGGCCTGATTGTGAACCTTGTATTTTGGCTAAAAAGAGAAGTTGCTCGTACAAGCCCATCCCAGGGGTAAGGTCAAAAGCCCCATTGCAATTGATCCACATGGATTTAGCTGGGCCACTCCCCCATGAGTCATTAGGCAGCAAGAAATACATTTATACTCTGATTGACGATTTTTCTAGGAAGTCAACGGTGTATTTTTTAAGGTCCAAAGACGAGGCCTTCCAGTTTTTTTTAAGGTTTCAACGGAGAGTTGAACGATTTTTAAATCGAAAAATTTTGGCAGTTCGTTCAGATAATGGGGGGGAGTTCAAAAATTCAACATTTGAAAGTCACCTTTCCAAAGAAGGGATAAAAATTGAGAGAACCAACGCATATTCACCGCAACAGAACGGTGTTGCGGAAAGGTTCAATTTGACCCTAATGAATGGCGTAAGAGCCATGCTTAAAGACTCAAATTTACCCGAGGAGTTTTGGGCGGAAGCCGCATTATGTTTCAACTATGTGAGAAACCGCACAGTCCTAAAAGACAGGGGAAAAACCGCATTTGAGTTATTCGGCGGAAAGAAACCCTCGGTTAAACATTTAAGAAAGTTTGGGTGTGTTGCTTACATGAAAATCCCCAAACAAAAGTTGAGAAAGTTGGACATGCGGGCCAAAAAGGGCATAATGGTTGGATATGCAATTCAAACCAAGGGCTATAGAATCTGGGACCCAGAGGAAAGGAAAGTGACTGAAACAATAAATGTTGATTTTAAAGAGAATTTAAAATGGGGGGAAGAAAATTTTTTAAAAGTAAATAAAGAGGAAAATTATTCTTTCATAAAACCCCTAAGTGAAATAGAGCAAGAAAAGAAAGATGAGCAAGTAATTCCGTCAACCCCGTGCAATGAAATAAAATGGGTGAGGGACGCAGTGAAAAGGAAAACTGGAGACCGTGTAGATATTTACTATTCTATTATGGGCCAAAAAGTAAAGCTCAGGTCAAATCAGGATGCCCGAAAATACTGCAATGCCAATAATATAATTTTTGACCCAACAATTTTTGATTTCAGCACTAAAAATGAAAAAAAGGGGGAAGTTTCAAAATTACAGGAAAAGGACGGAAGTCCAGATGAAATAGAACCGGAGGCAAACCTAATAGAAATTGAAATTCCTCGCTCATATAAGGGATGTCTAAGAACCCCAGAGGTAGAAAGTTGGAAACAAGCAATGGCAGATGAGATCGGCGTAATTCAGGAAAGGGGGGTTTGGGAATTGGTCCCACTACCTAAAAAGAAGCCAGTTTTGAGCAGCCGATGGGTTTACGATATCAAAAGAAATGATAAAAACCAAATCGTAAGGTATAAGGCCAGACTTGTAGCCATGGGGAATCGACAAATAGAAGGGGAATCATATTCAGAAGTATTTAGTCCGGTTGTTAATTTTATGCTCATACGTACATTTTTTGCAATTTTTATTAGCTTTTTAAAATGGCAGCATTTTCAGTTAGATATAAAAAACGCGTACCTATATGCTGACCTGGAGGAAGAAATTTACATGAAACAGCCGCAAGGCTTTATCAATTTAGAAAAATCAGATCACGTATGCAGACTGAGAAAATCACTTTACGGATTACACCAATCTGGGAGGAACTGGTACCTTGAAATAGATGAAGTTCTCCATAAATTAGAATTTTTAAAGTTAAATTGTTGTAATTGTATTTATACTAGAAATAGTGAAGTGTTTTTACTCATTTACGTTGATGATATCTTGATTTTTGGTAAAAATGATAATGTAATTAAAAATGTTGTAAATGATCTAGGGAAATACTATGATATAAAAGAATTAGGCAGGACGCGAAAGCTTTTGGGGGTTGAATTTGTAGAAGAAGGGGGGAATATTTTTATTCATCAAAATACTTATATCAAAAAGGTTTGTGAAATGTTCGAGCATTACGTATACCCGTATTCGACGCTTCCGATTGAAAAATGTGTGATCTTGTCCAAAGAGGATTGTCCGCAAAATGAGGATGAAGTCAGGGAAATGAATAGTATTCCTTTCAGAAATTTGCTTGGTTGCTTGTCGTATGTTGCCGGAAAAACAAGGCCGGACATTTCCTATACTGTTAACCTTCTATCGCAATTTCAGGCCAACCCAGGTAAAAAGCACTGGATTTGTCTACTAAGACTTTTGGGGTATTTAAAATATACCTGTTTTTATAAACTAAATATCAGTGCAATTGACAAGATTATCATAAATGGGTTTGCTGACTCAGATTATGCAGCAAATAGGGACGATAGAATTTCAATGGGGGGTTCAATAGTTTTTTTAGACAAGGTTCCCGTTATTTGGCGTACTTTCAAGCATAAGTGTGTGGCTCTATCCACCATGGAGGCTGAGTACATCTCTTTAGCCGATGCTGCAAAAGAGGTTGTATGGCTCAAAAGAATTCTTGAAGAGATTGCCAATTTAAAAATAACAGGGTATCAGTTTGAAGACAGTTTACTTCATTGCGATAACATCGCTGCTATTAAATTTTCAAATGCTCCTATCGAAAATTCAAGAACTAAACACATAGATGTTCGTTTCCATTTTTTAAGAAATCTTGTCGAACAAAAATCTTTCAAGTTAAAATATGTCAAAACTGAAGAAAATCCTGCCGATATTTTCACAAAACCAATGACGCGCCATAGCTTAGATAATATGTGTAATATAATTTTTGGCAAATTTGACAAAAGAAAAATGAAGTTGTGATTAATTTAATTTTCAAAATTATTTTTTAAAATGTTCACAATGTTTTTCAAGTTTTTCAATGTATTTTTCAAATGTGTGTTTTTTCAATGTCATTTTGTAGTTGTATACAGTGTACTGAGAAGGGGGGAATTCTGTTGGGTACAAACCCATTATATTTTTATTAGTTCTCAGTACACTTGTAATGTGAAAGTATTTTAAACTAGTAATGTAATATTTTCATTGGGGTTTACCTGTTTCCTTTGTGTGAACGGCTTTAAAGTCTCGGGCCATTCTTCAGGCACACGGTTTTTTCAAAATCCTCGCGCCATAATAGCAATGGCGAGCGAGAACGATGTCAACAATTGCAATGTGTTCGATCCGGTGTTGCCAAACCGGAAGAAAGTTTCTAGGAATACACGACCGCATGGAGGAAAGACCAGTTTCATCAACTATGCAAATGAAGTGAAAGTTGAAGTGTTTGATTATGACGTCACTAAGATCGGACGGGTATAAAAGCACGATGCACGAACTCTCTCACTCTCTCTTCTGCTCGGTCGACCCGACACGTGCAGCATCTGCCAACTACTTGGGCGTTTGCTCGCTGAGAGCTCGCCGTTCGGCTTGAACAGCCCGATGTTGTAGTGATAGGCATTCTTATTTTTTGCCATGTGGCCGACCCATTGATGTTGGAATTATGTTTGAATGATCGTATTCCTGGCAGGTCGTGTATTTCAACTTACAACTGGCATGTTAAGAAATTAGAATGTTGGCGACAGATGCTTGTAAATAGTTATTTTAGAAAAGTTTTTAATTGTTTTTTCAAAGGTAATTTGGTCTTTGAAATTTGTTGACCTCACTTACATCTACTTTTAAAATTGTTTGTCTTCAACTACCCAAGATGTCATTTGTTCAGTGACTATCAACACGAAGAATTCACTGAGTTTTCACTTTGTTTTCATGGAAGAATTCAAGTACTTTCTTCATTTAATCCCGATTCAAATGTGAAGGTGTGACATTGGACTCTTGGAAAAAATCTATCTTCATGTATATTGAGAAAAATTGTTGGATGACTGACTGAAAGTAATGTGCTGTGGTCAACATGTTTTTTTTAAGACCAAATCATTGTCCGTTTGTAAACCACCATCGGAATCCATGTGGTAATGTATGTTTTGTTCAAAATATTTAATAATAGTTTGTAAATAAATCCAATTTTTCATAAAAATGTTTCCTGTATATCTCCTGCTGACACAACCTCTAAAAGCTCATGTTGGATATTAATTAAACTTAGATTTTTTTTGAATCTAAAAGAAAAATTAATTTTTAAGACCAACACTTTTAGACGTGGACCTTATGTCCGTGGACGTTTTGGTTATGGACTTTATGTCCGGATACCGTCTGGTTCACACCCCCTTTAAATGTCAACGAACGGCGGATGAAACGGAGCACCAACAAGTCCCTACGGTAACTTCAGGCACCCACAAAGAACCTATACGGTCAAAAAACCAGACATGGTGGCACGACCGCCAATCATTCCAAAGGGACCACGAGCCACGATGAAATTAAAAAAAAAAAATCGAAGCAGTGGAGCAGCAGTTCCTAATCTTTTTTTCGTGTACCACCATTTTTCTTGCAAACCATTTGCAGACCACTGCTAATGTAACTTCATTATATAGAATGTAACACTGACAGATTGTAGAACGTAACGTATAATTAGTACGTATTAAAAATATATTTTTAATACGTACTTCCAAAACAGCATTAGAAATCCGTATTTAAGTGCAAAATACCTATCATATAAAAATGATTATTATAGGTGAAAAGTAATACAATAAAACATGTACAAATTCATTGTATTTCTAAAAGAAAGAATATGAATTTGTTTTAGCAGAGATAAAAGAAGCATCCACCTATAGCGTCCATCATTTTCGCCTTTAGTAGAAAATATATTTAAGAATAGACAAATTTATCACGCTTCTTTTTATTTATTTTTTTAAAAATAAAATAAGAAGAATCTTTATTTACGGATTCTACAAAAGAGAGTGGGTGTATATACATACTATGTACAGTAGAACTTTGATCCAACGTTCCAAAGAAATAAATTTATGTTCTTTAAATGGATGCAAAATGGGGTCCTTAATTTGTAGTTTCAAGTCATCTTTTAAAGTCATCTAAATCCTAAATCCTCCACTTCCCTTTCTTGTTCTTGCCTTTGTCCAAGCTTCCCTACCATTCTCAGAGCGATTAAAGACGCCCGGGCAGGGCAAGGCCATGAACAGGATTTTTTTCGCAGGTGGGTGGGGGGGGGGGGGGTGATCCAAATATCAGGGCCGGGGTGATGTCAAAGAAAGGGTAACTAAATTTAATTAATTGAAAACTGGGGTTTTTCTTTTTTCTTAACCCAAATGCTGAGGAAAAGATCTTCAAACTTTTTTTTTTAGTTTAAAGTCAAAAAAGCTATATAACATTGATTTGCGGAAGTTCACATTTATAAAGCACTTCCAAAATTAGATATATAATTATAAGAACCCATCAAGATATTTTTTGTTCAATGTAAAGTTATGACTAAGCTAAGTAAAAATATAATATTTTCGCGGTATTTTTCACCTACGCAATGCTTTTGTAAACGCTCTATGGGACCGTTCATAAACAATGTCACACTTTTTTCAATGTATTTGATCCCCCCTTTGCTCCAAAATTTCAAGCATCAACATACCCCCACCTCCTTTGTCACACGTCACGCTATATTGCATAAGCACATATACTTGCAGTGTTGCAGATCAAAAAGAAAGCACTGACGTTATGGAATCAAATTTTTAATTTTATTTTTTAACTTTTATTGACATTTGCGAGCATAACAATAATAATGATTATACGTGGACTTCATTTGTATAAAATGAAATCAGGGCCAAAAAAAAAAAAAAAAATTAGTGCACAACAGTTAAAAAATAACTTATCGAATTCTAAAAAATAACCCACGCTATTTTAGTTTAAAAGTAAATACCTAAGAATATTTCCCTTTAAAATTTTAACTAGAAGTAAATTTAAACCTTAATAAGCATCGGTGTTTCCAATACAAAATGAAATCAATGAAACTTTAAAATCCACTTATGAACATCAAAAAACTTTAAAGATAAATTTAATCTGCTGATTTTTTAAATGTTTTTATAGAAATCAAAATGTGTAACGTCACAATTATTGTCACCCTCGCCCCCCCCCCCCTGTCACAATCTCTCGAGCCTCTCTCCCCCTCCCTCGAAGTAGTGCGACGTCATCCCCTATGAAGTTAAAAAAGAAAGATTAATAAGCAGGTTCTCAGGTGTGAGGAAGAAAAAAGAAGTTGAAACTAAAATTGCAAAAAAAAAAAAAAAAAGAAAGAAAATGAGCAGCTAAGGGGGGGGGGGGAGGAACAGCTAAAATATTTTTAAAAAAATAACATAAAAATAACCTTTTATGCTTCATCTCGTACAGGGATTCTCTTCAAAATACGAAAACTGCTTTCACATTTTCTTTTACTAGTCATAATCAAATGTTGAGTTGTGCACTAAATGCCCTACTGCCAATGTCTGCAAGGTTAAGGTCTCTGTTTTATTAGTGCATAATGTTTGGAAAAGAATATGATTGGAGCAGAAGCATAAGCAAAAGGGCAATAGCACCCCCCCCCCCCCCCTTGTGGGAAGCGTTTCTATGTTGATGCTATTTTACGAATTGATAGTTTAAAAAAGAAAAAAAATCTGTCGCAGCAGTAACAGCACAAAGACAAACACGAACATCCACATCCCGCGATCGTTGACGAGAGTGTCCAGCATGCATTATTAGCCCTTACTTCCACAAATGGGTATAATTAGAGTTTCGCGATTTCCACTTTATGCTAAAAAGAAGGCATCACAACAGGGCCTTGCCTATGGCCCTGGTATCACAAGAAGAATGAACGGACAGACAAAGCTCCTAAACTGTTGTACGTATATTTATGGTAGATATGGTGATTCCATGCGGCTCGCATTTTGTCAAAAAGGGATCAGTACATTTGCCGTTCTTGTGTGGTCGGGAGATTAGAACCATAGGCAGCCCCTAGGGCAAGGAAGCAATCTGTTGTCTGCTGATGACACGAGAGAACCTACCGCCTTGAGAATGAAAGGAAAGGGTCTTTTCTTGAGTTTAGGTTTATAAATCCTCTGTCCCATGGTGTTTTTTAAGTGACGTCTTGTCGTTTCTCCACTTGTAACCCCCCACCCTTTCCAAACTGGCTGGTTCGAGGAACAAATTCTTTTTTTTTCTTGTTAAAAAAAATGCACACAAGTTAAAATTTTCAAAAGCATTTCGGTCTTAAAAAATCGAAATTTTTAATTTTTTTATTTTGTCGGCATTACCTTTAGCGACTGGGCGACATTCATGTCGCCCACTTTCTATGTTATTTTATGCTCTGTGTACTCGGCATTAATTCGTTCATTAGCCGCCATCTTTGATCATGTAAGTCCGCCATTTTTGGTCGTGTTTTGAAACTCGGCACATTACGAAATACCGATGTAGCGCTGGCCCCGAACATGCCAAATTTGCGTTTTATGAGTTTTAAATTTAAATTATAGGGATTTCTGCTAACTTTAGTTTTAAATTCTTTCTTCAGTCAAAGATGCCATCCCCATGCGATCAATTTTCTATTAGAAAATTATAAGACAGATTTTTGTTTACTTATTTTTTGAATCTTGTTTTATATTATTTAAAATTAGTTATACTTATTATTTATCTTCAGTAGATGCTCTTAATTAATACTAAAAACATTTTTTTTAAATAATTTTTTTCGAAAATCTCGATTATAATCCCCCTATCTGAAATTTGCCAGTTTGGTTTTTAAAAAGAGGGGGGATACTTTCGGGATTTTACGGTATTTGAGGGATTGCAAGTTTCTTCCAAAGTGGAAAAAAAACATCAAAAGAATCGTCGGGAGATACTTATTGCTTAAGAATTTAAGAAAACATATTTTTGCTAAACTTTAAATGAATGACTAATATTTTATCAGAGAATTAATAATTAATACTAATGTGAAATGTTTTAGAAAATTAATTTTTGAAAATCTGCATTCTGATATGTATACTGGAATAATTTTTTTTGTAATTTATTGCACTATATACTTTCAAATGGTTATGCATTTTTATATGAAAAAATTATGCAATTATGAATGAATGCTTTATTTGCTGTATAGTTATTTCTTTTATACCAATGGCAGAAGTTGTTGGAGAAGCCCTTAACAAAGTTGTAACAAACCCTCTCCTAAAATTGTAACGAATATTACTCATAAATGCCTATCAAATTTTATTTATTTTTTTTAAACCTTCTTTTTCCATTTCATTTTCATCTTTTTCATTTTTATTGTGTGTTTTATGTTTGATGTTATTTATTATATTAATAGCTTAATTCTCCCATTAAGTTAATAAAATATTTTAATTTTCAACTTGTTTAATTTCCAGCCCCCCTAAAAAAAAAAAAAGAAAAACTTCCCAATTTGTTTCAGTGTCTTCCAATTTCCTCCACTGTCCTAGGATAAAATTGGTTTCTTCCAGAAGAAATGCAACCTTGGTCTGTTTATGCCACCAGTATATTATTCATTTTGCATACTGTTCCAAACTATTATAGTTCTTTTGTACCAATTCTTTTTAATCAAAAAGTATTAAAACTTTCTTTGTTTAAGGTTGAAAGTGTTCACTATTGTCATTTAAATTGACATGTTTTAGGTCTTTTAATTAACAGAAGTTTACATCTTGTCTCCAAACTAGAGTTGGCTCTTGTGTTCTAGACAAAATAAAAGGGAAAAGTGGGTTTTTAGCACCTTATTCCATGTGTATAAAATAAGTTTTAAAGTATTGATAAGTATTTTAATAACTGAAAATGAATTTTTTTTTATATTTAAATTCATATAATTATATCATTGAAATATTATAAATGCTGTAATTTTTCTCCAGCAACACAGGTGCAAAAATAGGTCCCCAAAGTGCTGCAATATGGAAATTTCAACGCTATGATTTGATTAATCGTGCAGCAAATTCATTACGCTTTCCTCCGCCTTTAAATATATTTAGTATTATTGCCATTGTCTTCCAGTTTTTCTTTAAACTGTGCAGGAAGTGCCTTAGAGTTCAAGATAAAAAGAAAAAAAAGGTATGTTTTGTTGTTGCATGACTTACTCAAAAGTAAATTGCAACAAGTTGTTTTGAGACATACAAAATTCTGTAATGATGAGTCTAAAGTAATTTAATACCACAAGTACTGCATTTATGAGAGAAAAACCAACTGATGACTTATTCATTTTTACTTCTGATAATTTGATACAAGGATTTCTGAGTTTGCTTAAAGTAAAAGCCACAAATGGCGGATTTCAGATGCTTACTGAACTTTTATAGAAAAAAAATTTGTTGCTTTCATTTTACTTTACTATAAAATGAAATAACAAAAAAAGTATGTGAAAATAAATGTGTAAAGAAAAAGAATGTAACAAAAATACACTCCAATGGGGAAAAAAATGTGTTGTGATTTGGTTTTCTTTTTATCCTTTATTTGAATGTAACTGCTCTTATTTGGCTTTTCCATATCATAGCATTATATGAATGAATGTTCTCAAACCATGCATTTTGACATGAAACAATCTGTCATGATATTTTTTGAAATGGTTGTATTGGATATCCTTTAAATACTTTCGGCAATTTGTTTTTCAGGTTCGTGTTTTGGCATGTTAATATAACTCAAAGAAAGGTCATATAGTTAATTAAGACAAAATTTGATTTTAAATGCAACACTTATTGAATTCCTTTTTTTTTTTTACAAAATGTTTTATTTATTTATTGACATTCTACATTACATTAGTCTCTGAACTATTCTCTACTTAAATTGAGGAATGTACTATGCACACAACCCTCTTATCATCATCATCTTGTCTTTCAAGTACCAAGTCTTATTTTCTGTTAATCTTCTTTAGGGAAGTAACTTCAGTGACTTATACAAATTAAGCTCTGAATTATCTTATTGGAACAAATTAGCTAGTGATTATTATGCTCAGAGTGAATATAGAAAAGAAGAAGAAAAGTATACTAAAAAAGAATTAAATATGTAAGTTGGTTTCTAGTTTATGATTAGTTTATTGCTAAATTATAAATAAAGTTTGAAAACTTATTAAATTATATGCTTCATTTGACTAAAATTTAAAGCATTTGTATTTTTCAGTTTATCAAGTTTAACAGATGATTTGAATTCTACTGAACTTCTTATCTACAAGACTAAAAGTCAAATTAGTCATTTGGAATCGAATATTGCAGCGTCACATGCTCAACTAGAAAGCTTGAAATATAGATTAAAAAGACATTATGGTATTATGAATAATTCTTTTAAAATTATGACTCGTGTGCATTTTTCCTTATACTGTCAACTGAGGTGAATTTGCCCACTTTTCATATGCTAGTTTGTGATAAAGAATAAGTATATCCTCCTGAAGCACTACCAGGATCACTTTGTGTTATTCCAAAGCTGCTGCTGTGATTTTACTCATAGCAACACAAGGCAAAGAATCGCACTTCGGGAACGCATATATATACACCTGCGGTAGTTAACACATCGCCTTAGCAAGACCATGCAGCAGTTAAGGGGTTAAAGTGTCAAGAGCATTTTTAACAAAAACGTGCAAAATATTGTGAAGTTGGAAACTTTACTTGAGTACTTGCATGAAATATAAATCAGTTTTGTGATAATTAAGTTGGTTTCAGTTGTCTAAAATTTTAGATTATTACTAAAATCTTCAAATAGCCCCCACCCCCCAATATACTGCCTTTTCCCTGAAGAAATATGAGCATTATTGTTTTCTCCCCTGCCTGTCCATTCCAGAAACTGTTACACAGAGACACAATGTATTTCGCAATGACATAAGTTTTAATGATCAAATTAATAAAATGGTATATTTTAATTGTTGCCAAGATAAGGTAATTGGTTACGCAGGGGTCAATCCAGCATTTTTTAACAGGGTCTCTTTTTTGTGAATATTAAAGTGGTTCTTCTGAAAAATAAAATAGTTTTGTGAAAATTAAAAATTTAAACATAGTGATGATTTTTTTTTTATTATTTGCCGATTTTATAATAAATAGTGGTGTAAAAAGTATGATTTGGAAACTTGGAGTTTTGTGAAGGGTCTGTTTTGATCGATTTGAATTTTGTTAAGGGTCCGTTTTGATTAGTTCGAATTTTGTGAATATTACGAAAATGGACCCGAAATTCCTCCGGTGCAACCCCTATTAAGGTTATGAGTTCTCTACTTCCTCCCTCTACAAAGTTCAACGAATGCTTGTTACCTGCCCGAAATAGATTAGAGCAAGAGTTAGTTAGCCCAGCCTAACTAACTCTTGCTGTGTAGACGTGGCCTTCCTTGAAACCCCTATGCTTAAAGAGTATCAGTAGAGGGTTGTGGATCCCTTGTTAAGGTTATGAGTGACATTTTTGAAAGAAACAGTATCATAAATTTATTGATCCTAACATGAAGTGGACTATTTTCATGGGATGGTATTTACGTTTCCTCTCATTTTTCTGCTGCCTTAATTCCCATTGAAGACCTGTTTCAACGGTACTACATCAGTAAGACTACTTTTCATTATCTTTTACTAATGTTGTTTTGTATGCTAACTTTTAAGACATTTTTTTTCCATCTTTCATGCAATTTTGTACATAGTCGAACATTTTTAATGTTACTTTACATAATTTGTTTGTTCAAATAAAATTTTAAAATGAAATAGATCGTTAGCAATATTTTTTTTTAAACAAAAATATAACATAACCTATTTATTTTTGTTATGTACACATGCATACTAACTTTTTAAATTAATCTGTAGGAAATTAAGTGTCTTATTCAAGAACTAAAATTCAAGTTTTTAAGTGAAAGGGAGTCTCCCCTCCAAGCTTTACGTGTGGAGGTGATTACAACTTTTTGGGTTCCATTCTATTTCTTTCCATTCCCTAAAATTTAATTTGTTTTTCTTTCATTTTTTTACATAAAGGATATACCATCTGTAATTGAATGTTTTCCATGACCTGAAATTGAACTGTTTATGAGTATACTTTTGGTTTACACGTAAACAATCAAATAACTGCTCTAAAAAATGAATTTACAATTTTGCAGCTCAAAAATCTCTGTAGCTCAAATCCATTTCTTAAAAAACCTATCCTTTCGTGTCTAGACGAATGCTCTAATTCCTGTTTGCTTGATGACAGTGAAATCCTTTTTTTTCTTTTTTATTTCTATGTAATGAATATTGCCACTTTTCCATGGGGTGGCAGAATTTTCATTCTTAGTAAAGAACGAAGTGTGTTTTTTAACCTTTCTAGAAAAAAAATCACTTAAAAGCAAATGAAAAACACAGTAATATGTGTTTATTATCAAAATGTGCTGTTTTTATCCATGTATATGCACTAATGTAAAAGGAAACAAAAAATTATGTATTTTTACATGCAATTGCATTTTAACATATACATTTGCATATAATCCAAGCTCTAGATTTATCCTATAATTTTTATTAAATAAATATTTTGATCAAAATAGTAAGATGTTATTTAAATGCAAAATTGTTGCCTCTCAATAGTCTATATTTTTATATTAATAATTTTTTTTAATACCCTGTTGGACACCCTCTAGCTCGAATGTACAATGCGATACAATCGGGCATTGAGGCATACAAGTTCTGTATGACGTCTTGAGACATTTCATTCCATATTTGCTCGGGCATTGAGGCATACAAGTTCTGTATGACGTCTTGAGACATTTCCTTCCATATTTGCTGTAACCTTGCCTCTAGTTCGTTCAAAAACTCGTGGGATGCCCAACTCGACGTCCCAAATGATCCCAGATTGGAGACAAATCTAGGGATCAGGCAGGCCAAGGAAGGGTAGTAATAGTGCAGAGACAGTCTTGTGACACCCTTGCTGTGTGAGGCCGGGCATTGTCTTGTTGAAAACTGGCTCCTGGGAGCCGTGCCATGAGTGGCAATACATGTGGTTGCAATAGGTCATGAACATACCACTGAGCCGTCATGATGCCACAGGTTAATACTAGGATTGACCGTGTATTGTAGGCAATGCACCCCATACCATCGCACGAGCTATGGGAGCGGTGTGTCGCTGTAAAGCAAAGGCAGGATTGAGGAGTTCTCCACATCCGAACATGATTGTCATCACTAAAGCTCGGAATTTTAGGCAATAAAAAATTAAAAAATAGGCAGGCTAAAAGGCATTTAAAAAGCTTGAAATAGGCACTTAAAAAAGGCACTTAAAATTGGAGCAAAATGGTAGTTGGTAATGCCTAAAAGCCCATATAGGTATCCAAGGTATAAAAAACTTGCTAGAAGTATCCGGTATACCTACATATTCATTTTACTCGACTGTAGCAATAGTACAAAAGAAGTGGACATAATTGCGCAAAAAAAAAAAAAAAAACCTCAACTGCGTAAGTGTGAAATAAAAATTGAAAACTCATACTTACAATAATATCGTATGCAGATTTATTCTGATGATTGGTTGTTGTTGCACATCACAACTAGATGCTTTTTCAAATTTTCAAAAGAGAAATTTTATCTCCTGTCAGTCAATATAGTTTTAAACAAAGAGAAGGATCTTTCTACTTCGACAGAGGTTATGGGCGCGTACCTAAAACAACTTGCCATGGTAGGAGATATGGTAAGTTCAACTGTAGTATCACCAGAAAGTACTTTTGCAATGTCCTTGATGCAAGGGCGGATCTAGAAAATCTTCAAGGGGGGGGGGGGGACGATTTTGGAAATCTCGGGGTTCAATGTAAGGATGGATGGAGGAGATTCTTCATTCCTTTTCAACAGTCCCTCCGCCCCCCCCCCCCTTTTTTTCAAACAGCAGGAACAACAAAAAAAAATGCTAGTGTAGTGATATTTAAAATTTTACTAGCACATTTTTTCAATGCATATACGTTTATTCAAAGCCCTTATAAAAGGAACACAAGCTGACGTTTTTTTGCTTTTGCAAATCTGTCTATAATTTTTTCAACGTCCAATCTTTATGGATATGCAATAACGCTAATTCAGTGAGTCTACCATCACTCATTCTGCTTCTTAGCCAAGTTTTAACCGAGTTAGCATTTCCTTCAAGCTTTCTCAAGAAAAATGTAGGCTTGTAAATACATTTTCTAAATTTGAATTGATATGTCTAAATTACAAAATAATAGCAATTATTAGTAATATATTTTCTAAAATTTTCAAAATGTAATACTAAATATGTACTAAAAAAACCATAAACGAGTATGTGCAATTTATATAAACATCTGTAATTATGAATGTTCAATGAAATGTTTCAGGCTCCAGGTTTTAGCGTAAATGCTGCAGGAATTTACACCACGTGCTAAGGGTTGGCTAGCTGTCACCAGTTTGATGGGTAGAAGAAAAGAGCAAGGAATCTCTTTCCCTTTACTACGAGGATTAGCAACTCAGCAATACTAAAGGACAAAGGGACAGGGGGAAAGCATAGAACTTGAAGGGCTATTAGGCTGGGATTCCAAGAACATAAAAAAATGGCTGGTCCCGGGGCACAAAGAGTAAAAACTCACTTAGGAGTGTCGCTGTAGTATCCACTTGAATCAGCCCGGGGGGGGGGGGGGGCGATCGCCCCATCGCCCCCCCCCCCTTAGATCCGCCATTGCCTTGATGCATTCAAAGTCTGTATTTGCAGAGATGACGTTTTCACATTTCTTCCTTATTCTGTCACTAGCTGGTCCGGGCATAGACAGTAGTTCTTCAATAGTATTGTCGAAAATCTTTAGTGACTCGGACAAAGACATATTTCTTTTTTCCATGTGTTCAATAGCTCCAGGGAGCTTCCCAAAATAAGTTGAAATAAAAGTCGGTTCATTTTTTATTTTCGATCTGCTAAGCAGACTTTTACTTTTTCTTATGGATATTGCCTGAAAAGCTGGTAAGGACTCGAGTAACTTCCTCAAAATTTGTGCAGTAGTATGAGACTGCTGAAATCCATATTCCCCATCTTGTAAGGATCGGTTTAGGAGGTGATTGAATGTCTGGTGCAATTTCTTTGAACACTTGAACTCTTGAAGGGGCTTTCACAAATACTTTTTTAACACTAGAAACAAGCAAGTCAACCTCAGGATAGAGACCTCTTACTTCCTCTGATATCCTGTGCAATGCATGAGCAAGGCACGTTAGATGGATCATATTAGGAAATAAAACTTTTAAGGCATTTCCAGCTTTTTTCATGTAGGTGGCTGCATCTGTAAGAAATAATAGCACTCTTTCATGCTCAATACCATTTGGCCAAAGTAAAGCCAGTGCATTAGTGAACAACTGTGCAATTGTAGTACTGTTAGTCTTTTGCAACTGTTCAGATGTCAACAAAAAGATTTTATGTTTTTCAAATGGGTCCATAACACCAACAATAACATTCGCAACATATCGTCCAGTTACATCTGTCGTTTCATCTATAGATAGCCATATGTTTTTCGTTCCGATTTCATTTTGAATAGTTTTAAGAACTTCGGTGTAACAGTCATCTAAATAAGTTTTCCTTAAAGTTGATTCACAGGGCACACTTTGATTCGTATATTTTTGCAAAAAAGCTCGCATGCTTTTATTTTCAAGTTTCCACAGCGAAATGCCGGCATCTACAAATGATCTCATAAATCCATTGCAAATTCCGATTTGCGAGAAGATAATTGAAAACAGGTGGGAATCAGAGTCGGTGTTTTCCCATCTTTTTTATCTTTTGATGTTTTATGCTTAGATGTCTCCAAATGCTGAGATATAAAATACTTCTTCACAAAATTTACTGACTTCTCGCATGCCTTACAAAACAGAATGCTCCCATCAGTAGAAAACACATCCGACCCAAACTCTTTCATAAAACTGTCCAGTTTTTTGCTTGTGCAGGCTTTTACTTTAGGCATTTTTGAAATAACTAGTACTAGAAAACTATTTCGTGCTCCTGCTACAATGTGCTCAACCAGCTTGGTGAATTCGTTTTGTAGATAAGAGAGCATACGAGTTATGGGCCGTAAGTAAGAATAAATTCTATTGGTTGTAAGTAAAAATATTTCCTATTGACTGTAAGTAAAAATCCCTCCCTTGGGGGGGGGGGGGGGGGGGGAGAGACGGAGAGGAAATATTCTTTTTCCCAGCATTTCCCACGCACTCCCGCTAGTTGCCGAGTGAACGAGTTCCCATCAAGATCTTTATCTCCCAAACTATCTCTCTGGGCGATAAGGATGGATTACAAGGTGCCGTGCAAGCGCGTGGCAATCTCCTTTCTGGTGGGTGTGGCCATCTTTGAAAAAGGCAAAGCTTCATTTCTGTAATCTATTCTCTATTCCATCAACACTGTTAATCTCATGGACAGAAAAATCTCTTTCACCTGCCTTGCTCACTCAAGCACGTCTACCCTATCAGCTCAGCTGAATAGCCATTGTACTGTACAAGGGGTGACCACTGCCTCAGAGGGAGGGAGTTGTCCAAAAGGAATAAAGTCCTAATCTCTATAAATGCATTACAATACGTCGGATGACAGACAACCATTTCTGTACTTCAAAATTTCTTCATTTTGCGTTTATGCTCGGTCAAAAGCACAAAAAGCTTTGCAGAAAAATTTTAAATTAGACAGAAATAGGCATTTATGAACAAAAGGAAAGAAAAAGGCATTTTCAGAAGAAAACGTTTAAAAAAGGCAGAAAAGGGCATTCATGGCATTTTGCCCGAACTTCCGGGCTCTAGTCATCACTGCCAAGATTGAATCTGGATTCGTCGCTAAAGATGACTTGGTTCCATTCTGCTGCAGTCCAGTTTCCTTATGCGCGGCACCACTCCAAACAGAGGCGTCGACGGGTGGGCGTCATGAGTGGCACACGTAATGGCACTGCGATCAGTGGTGTAGTCGCGGGGGACGCCGTCTCCCTACCTTTTTATTTTAACACAAGCGTCCCCCCACTTTTTGATGTTGGTATATGTGAGCATCCCTCCACCTTTTTTTCCAGGGCTACACCACTGACTGCAATACCAAATGTCCTTCAGCCATGCTCCTTCGTATGGTTCGAGAAGACACAGAGGCCCCTAGTGAAGGTGCTACCTGTGCCTGGATGGCGGTCGATGAAGCAGTTGGCTGTACATGTGCATTTCTTGCGACCTGGCAGTCTTCTCGACGACTGGTCTGTCGAGGGAGTCCTGAGCATGGTCTTCGTGTAAAGGACATCTCTCACGTCCACTGGCCCCAACACCACCTCACAACATAATCAGAGCAGCCTAATTGACGAGCTATTCTCCTAGCTGACCACCCAGCTTCCATCATGCTGATGATTCTCCCCCTCTCAAATTGCGATAGCCGTTCATATTTTCTTCGAAAACGGCGTAATGGCATGTCTACCTCAGCTCTTCCTTTGTAAACGATTCAGCACACTCAAGCTAGCTTCGGGGACCTGTTTTATACTCCACAGAGAACAATGTTAAACGCCCTCTACCAGTTATACGTAATGCGCAATCACGCTGCATTTCTAACCATTTGCAAATCTCCCCGACATATGCCAAGTTTCATTACGATGCTGCAATTATTTCTCGGTGCACTAATTTTTTTGTCCATGAGTGTATTTTCAATGTTATTAATTTCTTGAATAAGAAGTGTTTTTCTCTTTGGCTCCTTGAAAACTTCTTATACTGATGAATTTTACTGTACTTAAAAAAAATGAGAGTCCAAAAACATTTTTTTACTGCTCAAGATTTGTTATGATTTTAATTGTGCAATTCTTCCCGTAAATATTTAAAGTAAATGAACCATTTTATTATTATTATGAATTAACACATAAATTATCTCAATTTTTGTAGCAGATGCATTATATTGTTTTAAATAAATGCTTCTCCATTTTAGATATTGACATTGCCACATTCATCCATTCATTGTCACGAGAATCACCTTATCCTAAAACACGGATTGAGCGTTTTGCAGTTCCTGATAAATATGTACCGTGGGAAGTTATGTGGCAACACTATGACCCACCTACTTTTACCATGACAAAAGATGAATTTCCAAGCAATCAACGACCATATGTTGATGATAATCTGCTTGTGTAAGTACAATCATATTTATTGGTAGTGATGTGAAATACCTTGACATTAATTTACTTACTGTGTATTATGTGAAGTTTTTATGTGTAATAATTTTACTATTTTATATCAAAGTTGGAAATAGTGCTCAAAAATAAATTTGGTATGGGTGAAAGACATTATTTGTGTATCCATCTTAACTTATTATTTAAAGCAGTTTTCACCAAACTTATGAATCAACTGAGCAACCATATAGTTTTTAATTGTACTGTGAGCTACTAATTCCCTCCCCTCTGCCCTCCTTCTTAACAAGATAGATAAAACTAAAAAACCTTTTAAATTCTCAACTACTTAATATATGCCAAAAGAAATCCGAGGTCCAACTACATTGCCACATTATCTTCCTTGTTATATATACTTTTATAATCATAACATGAAAATATCCCGAAGTTTTTTCTGAGCCAATGCTTTTTAATACGAATATTGGGAAAATAGGAATAATTTACGAAAAATCATTATATATAAAAATAAGGTTATGAACAACGTTTTAAGTACAGAAATGTAATGAAAATGTGAGAATTGTCTTGGAATTACAAGGAATGTATTTTACAACGCAAAAAGATGCAAACTTTGGATCCAAAAACATCCAGCTGAAATTTTTATAGCATTTTTTTGCTTAAGATGTTATTTTCTTATTCTTGTTTTTGCACAAAAAGAATTTAAAAAAAATATTTGATAATATTAAGGAGCAGACTAGCCACCTGAGTGCTGCTGTGATCTACCAAAGATTTATCAGTGAGCTACTAGTACATTGCAATCAACAGTTTAGCACCTCTGATTTAAAGAACAATTCAATACATGTTTTTAAAAATATATAGATCTTTTTATTAAGCTGATATTTTTTCTCAGTAGCATTATTCTGTTGTGTTGACAGGGTGGCGTAGTGGTAAGGCTCAGGTCTCGTATACCGATGATCGCAAATTCAAACCTGGCCCAAGTCTTTTCAAGGTGCAGAAAATCGTCTGTGCCCATGTCGCGTGATTGTGTGGCATGTTAAAGATCCCTTGAGTATCCGTTTGGATTGGATACTCTCGGCTAAATTAAATACCTAGTGCAATCGCATCAAATGAGCTCAGGTGCCGCCATCTAGGGGAAAGTGAGGGTCCAAATTCTCAGTGGCAATGGTTTTCACGGACAGTGCTGGCTACTTGAAAAAATGGATGCTGATTACCGGGGTACACACTAGGTCTGCAAAGGTTAATGACCATACGCAGCCCCATAAGAAAGAAAAAAATATTATTCTGTTGTAATGTTTTGGCTATTATTTTACTGCATTTCTTTTATTGCTTTTTTCTTAATAATTTGTTTACAAAAAAAAAAAAAAAGTAACTACCAGTTTTACCAGTAATTTTGACAGAAAAAATGTCAAACTTTGATGTGAGTGAGAAGTAAGATCATATTTCATAATGTTAAGGAAAATATTTTACAGTTAAATTGTTATGAACCTATAAATATTTACCTTACTAATTAAATACAAATATAATCAAATGCAAAAGAGACAACCAGTAACTTTGATCGCAACTAGGCTAGTCTTCGTCATTTATTCCCAATGAAGTTCAGCTGCCCTTAAAATTTGCCCCACTGCAATTAACATTTGCGTCTCGCAAACTATTCCAGATATTTACAACCTTATTAAAATAGTATTTTTTTTAAATTTCTATATTTTGTACAATTTAAATAGTTTTAAACAATAAACTATGGTTCTGCTGTCCAAGGAAAAATATAGCCCTTCGTCAAACTCTTCGATTTTTTTCAATTTAAACACCATAATCATATCCCTTTGACTCTCCTTTGCTCAAGGCTATACATTTTTAGCCTGTAATCGTAATATAAATTTGAAAATCCAAATACTATCACAGTACCTTTAACTCTTTCCAATAACATATCTTTCTCAAGACGAGGTAACTGAAATTGAAGAGCAACTCCAAGTGAATTCTTACCTAACTTTTGTATATTGGTTAAAGAATGTCTTTGAAATCTTGAAATGTCTTTGTTTACCCACTTTAAAAGTAAGTCTTAAAGTATATTTGTTTGCATAGTGCTTAGAGAGTGATCTGGAAATATATTTCTGTGCCTGGGAGGTAAAAGACACTGTGTCACAGAAACAAAACTTTCCAAAAGGTGTATTTCACAGAAACAAAACTTTCGAAAAGGTATAGCTTTTTCATGAGTATTTTATTCTTTGGATTCTCATTTATGGGGAAGACTTGTTTTTTTTTATTACTTTTATACTACTTCTTACATCTACAACCTACAATATTTGTACAATACTCAATACATGTTTTACTATTTGTAATTCAATAAGGAACTGTTCAGAACAAACTGAAAGAGGAAATATAATTTGTTAATTCAATGTCAATGCAAAATGATACTAATCTTAAGGTGTCGTGTAATTCATTCCCAATATATAAGGGACTTTAACTTTAAGGGAAGGTAGGGGACATGAAGACAAATATTATTCAGTCACAAACATTATTCGCAGACGTTTTCTATAGGAGATAGGGGGCACTAAAGTTTAGGTTCCAAAACTTCAAACAATGATTAAAAAGAGAAAAATAGGTCAATTTGTTTGCGGTTTTCACTAAAATCATTCTTTATACCACCTTTTCCTTCAAAAAGATTTTTAAAAGCAAAATTCAAAAAATGTTGATAGAGGGCGCTTTAGACTTTATAGTTACGAATAACTACTTTTTACCTTTATTTTTTGCATGGAGTTAAAATTATTCTGAAGTTTGGACTTCAACTTAAATTTTAAGCCCAAAATTGAAAACATTGGAATCGGGTAACTAGGAAAAATTGAACTGTAAACAGGGGGATAAATTTTAAAATCTCATAAGAACTAAACAAACTATTTGATTTTGTTGCGGTTTGCGTGTAGATCAGTCCCTTGGTAATTATTTTCTTCAAAATGATGTACAGCTTTGGTGTCCTCATTTTTTGATAGAGGGCGCTTTCGACACTTCTCCGAAATTTCAAATGACATTACTCTTGGGTGTTTTACATCCAGACCAACATACTTCCAGTAAGTGTTAGGGATGCAAAGACAACTCGGAATCACATAGCAATGTAACGTACAAAAAAATGAAGGGGCGCCAGATTGAGATCATCAGAAATATTTCTTGATCAAAGATATTAGATATGCAAAGATATTACAAAAATAGTACATGATGTTTGAAAATTTCACAAAAGATGTTCAATGTTACCACCATTGCTAGCGAGGCATGCTTTACGCCGTCGGACCATTGATTGGCGAACTCTTTGAAAGATACCTGCATTTTTCTGGATATCCGCAGCAGCACAGATGATTCTTGTGACCAAATCCAGTTCTGAATTAACAGGTGTTGCATACACAACACTTTTCAGCTCACCCCAAGTGCGAAAAAAGAAGAAAAGATGCTGTTCAAATCAAGAGATCAGGGTGGCCAAGGAACCGGTCCACCACGACCAATCCATCGGTGACGAAACACGTGATACAAATGTTCTCGAACTCGTCTGCCATAATGGGGAGGTGCCCCATCATGCTGAAACCACATATGGCGTCTGATATGTTGGGATGCAGCACCGCTACAGAACTAAGCGCCCTCTATCAAAAAATGAGGACACCAAAGCTGTATGTCATTTTGAAGAAAATAGTACCAAGGGACTGATCTACACGCAAACCGCAACAAAATCGAATAGATTGTTCAGTTCTTATGACAGGGTTCATACTCCACCTAGAAGTCATGGAAATTGATATACTTTGCAAAAGTCATGGAAAAGTCAGGGAAAAACGCAAAATTTAGACAAAACCTTGAAAAGTCAGGGATTTCTTTCCCCTACCAGGGACTCCTTGGAGGGAACCTACGCTCGTCGCGATCTCAGATCCTCAATTCTCGTGTACCTTTTCCTATATAGGTCTTTTCTTTATATAATGGTGTTTATTATATTGTCATGGCCTACAAGTGCCTGCCTCAGCATTTCTTTAAATATTTGTTTTCATGCGTTGTCATAGAGTTAAAAAGCTGATTTGTCCCCACTGGGATCATCCTAGTTTTTATTTTATTTTATTTATTCTCTATATTTTATGTTTTACAGTTTTAAATTAGCTTTCTAAAATTTATATTTAAAAAAGAATGAAAATAGATGGATTCAAATATAAAAGCTAATATCTTTTGGCAGTATTGTGTCATAAAATTTTGCTTTTAAAATTCTATTGTATAAGTTTGCTATCTTAATGTGCATCTGTGGATTTTTTTAAATATGAGGTTAATATAATATCTCTATCTCTATCTCTTCTCTACTAATAATAAAGCAGGAAGTATGTGTGTGTATCTGTGTGTCTGTCTGTCTGTGTCCGGCGTAGGGCCCAGACCGTCCAACGGATTTTCATGAAATTTGGCACGAAATTAGTTTGGAACAAGGGGGTGTGCACCTCTTGGAGTTTTTTCTGAAATTCGAATTTGTTCT
Source organism: Octonoba sinensis (assembly GCA_038502835.1). Lineage (NCBI taxonomy): Eukaryota > Metazoa > Arthropoda > Arachnida > Araneae > Uloboridae > Octonoba > Octonoba sinensis. The sequence continues at coordinate 118,605,240 of CM076601.1, read as the reverse complement.
TCTTTTATTCCAATTTATAGCCGAAAGTTTCATAAAATAGTCATTTTCTATGGGAAGGAATTATCGCATCGCTTCGAGCTTGATACCGTCGAAAAGCGCGTAAAAAACTACCCCGGAAGGAGTTTCTCTCTGTGTGCGAAAATTCGAATCCTCTAAATTACCTAGAAAAGAAGTTATAAGCATTTTTCTCTGCAGTTCGAAATTATTTTTTCACGGTAATTAACTTTAATTTTAATTGTTACCATGCCGACTGACTATTGATCCTTTTTTCTTTTAACGAATTAAAATTTATTGCTTGCGGTTTTTAGCATTTTGAGGAGCAGCCGATTTTTAATTAATTTTTTTTTTTTTTTGGATTTTGATTATTATTTTTTTTAAACGAATTGAAATTTTTTTCCTGCGGCTGACATGTATTTTACGGGACCATTTTCCATACTACACAGGGGTTTTTAAAAGAAATGTTATCCTTTATAGCGATTTTTGTTATTCCAGCTTATTACTGCTATTTATACTTTCATTTATTTTATTTTTTTTTCGCCAGTGAATTAGCACATATGTTATTTTCCTATTTGAGTTCAGATGAAAATTTAATTCCGCTTTCAAAGCTTTGCTTGCTGCTGTTTGTTTCTGAAAGCTACAAAATTTCGTCTTTCTGTTTTAAGCCGGGTCCAGAAGCTACGTTTTGCACAACCTTTTGTCTGCGTGGTTCAACACGTTGCAGATAAAACGTTGCGTGTAAATTGAAAAAGTACGCAATTTCGAGTCCGGTGTGAAGACTGTACAGTTGCAGCGATAACTGAGCTGAAAGCATAGATGTCTTTGAACTGTGCAGACAAATCGGCACATGTAGACGGTAGCACCCTTTTCCGATTCATTTTGTTTCTCAGTTTCAATTCGTCAGGCGACAATAGCCGACTTTCGGCAATGTTCTCTGGAGTTTCTCACAGAATTTATTGCATTATGCGAAAGTTTCCCATGCGAAAGTTGGCGTGTCAAATCCAAGGAGTATAGTGACAGGAATAAAAAGGGGGAGGCTTATGAGAGTTTAGTGGAAAAATTCAAAAAAATTGATGCAACCGCAAACAGAGAAACAGTTGTAAATAATTAATTCATTGAGAACTGTTTACTGTAAAGAAATGGCAAAAGTTAATAAATCGATTCGATCTGGAGCTGGAGACGAAATCTACAAGCCATCTCTCTGGTAGTTTGATTTGTTACATTTCCTAAATGGATCAGGAGACACCAAGGCAGTCTAGGAATACCATGGATGAAAATAAAGAGACTGCAGTTGTCAAACCACCAGAACAGGCAACAAAAAAAAAATATTTGTTTTATGTAATAATTTGACCACTTTGAACGCCGGGTACTTCTGAGACGTTCCAGTCTTTTTTTTAACATGACACCATGCCAAAATTGACCTGAGTAGTACCTCCTTCATGACGATATCGCACAAAAATGAGTGAAATATACAGATATCGCTGCACCATGTAGACGCATAAAAAACTGCATCGTTTTCATTCAGTCTTAAGACTGCGCAGACAAAAGGTTGTACAAAACGTAGCGTCTGGACCCGGCTTCAATGTCAGTAAATAATAGATAAAAATTAATTATACTAAAAATTTATTAATTAAAACTATTCTAATTTATTATTATCGTCCTTTTTGTGTGGGTACTTGAACTAAACAAACAAAATGCGTTTTCTTTCAAATATTTTCTTTTTTGTTTTGTTTCGTTTCTCTTTCTCCTTTTTTCTTTTTTTATTGTGTGTGTTTTGTAAAAAAAAAAAAAAAATGCTTAAATGTGTAGGATCTCTGGCTGATTGCCGTGGGCAGCTAATTTTTAATTATGTAGAATGCTATACATTTTAATAAAATAACATAATTTACACCTAAAAAGGTTATCACTATATGCACAATGGCAAACCGAGTGGTCTTTTCATTTTTTAACACGGGCATAGCCGTGCGGGTACCGCTAGTTACGGTATAAAATGCTATGGCGGGCGTATTTAATGTACAAGTAGTGCATTTACTAATAAATATTTTTACTTGGAACGATAAGCTGGAAAAGTCATGGAAATTTTTTCGGCTATTAGTATGAACCCTGTTATGAGTATTTAAAATTTATCCCCCTGTTCACAGTTCAATTTTTCCTAGTTACCCGATCCCAATGTTTTCAATTTTGGGCTCAAAATTTAAGTTAAAGTCTAAACTTTAGAATAATTTTAACTCCACACAAAAAATAACGGGTAAAAAGTAGTTGTTTGTTACTCTAAAGTCTAAAGCGCCCTCTATCGATTTTTTTTGAATTTTGCTTTTAAAAATCTTTTTGAAGGAAAAGGTGATATAAAGAATGATTTTAGCTAAAACCGCAAATGAATCGACCTATATTTCTGTTTTTAGTCATCGTTTGAAGTTTTGGACCCTAAACTTTAGCGCCCCCTAGCTCCTACAGAAAACGTTTTCGAATAATGTTTGTGACTGAATAATGCTTGTCTTCATATCCCCTACCTCCCCTTAAAGTTTGTCCCAATATTAATGGGACACCCTGTATATATATATATATATATATATATATATATATATATACAGCACAACATCTTTAGTTCGTAATCATCAAGACTGCCACGATTCCAAATTATAGAAATTATGGAGGATTGATTCATATCAATCACTAATACAGCTATATATGCGAATCAACAGCATTATAATTCAAACAGCAATGAAAATGTAAAATTTGAATTTTGAGCTTAATAATTAACTTCATAATTAGACTTAAAAAGGAAAAAAATACAATTCTTGTACAGGATGAATAAAGATTTCAAAGAAAAGAATGTATCTGTTTCTTTGCTTGCACGTGGAAATTAGGCCTACGTAATTATACAGTATTGCTGCAAATAACCAAGAAATATATATTACTGCTGAAAGGAAAAAACCAAAATGCGGGCAGAAAGGTTAGGCTGATGGAGTAAAAAATTCCGAAACTTCAGCAAAAAACATTCTGGATATTTCCAAGATATGGTCCCGGTACTTCTGAAATTTTACCACCCCTGTCCTTTTTGTTTTATGATATCATACACTTGATTTTCCCAATTCCATATGCTTAGCATAAATTTCAAGCAGCGGTCCCTTGATAAAATTTTTTTTAGTATTTCAGCTTTTTTAATTATAGTAGAACGAGCACAATTTTTTCTTCCTCTTATCCTTTAGAAGAACAAGATTATCTAGTTCTCTGTTGAGTCATATTTTAAGAAGTTAACATACAAAATACGATTGAAAAAACAGTTGCAATGTTGGATTTCAAATGGCGCAGTACGAAAAACATGTTTGAAGGCTTAGGAGTTGAATCTTCTAGTTATAACTGCAAACAGGACATACAGTAGAACATCTCTTAACCGGCCTTCGCTTTATCTGGCCCATATTTTCAAAATACAAAAATATGGAAGAAAAGTTGGTGAGATTCTCGAGTGAATTTTTTCCTGGAATACTCACCCCCCAGACAAAAGTGACATTCCAATGTTAGGGGGGGGGGGTTGATGATAGGGGGTACGGGTCCTATGAAATAAAGTGGGGCTATTGGCTAATCTCGGGTTCAGTGGGTCAGTCAATTCAGCCTTGCTAAGCGCTTGATACCTGGTATATAACGCTCAAAGTAACTGTACTAAAACTCCATAAATCATCACACCTACACTCTCTTTTTTAAATTGTATAATATATCCCCTTTTTTTGCTATCCCTCGCTTAAACCATATTTTTACTTAACCCTATTACCATCGGCCCCAATTAAGCCAGTTAATAGAGCTTCTACTGTACATGCTACCATCCAGTCAGATCAGTGGCTCACAAGGAGTTATAAAACTATAGAGAAACAGAAAATATGGTTGTTTCTTTGAAATAAACATTTCTTAGGTCTTAATCGGATTTGACTAGTAGTGCCATCTATCTATATAAATAAAAATATAACTGTTCGTTTGTTCATAACCACAAATCTCCGAAAGTACTCCACCGATTGCTTTGAAATTTTGTCAGCAGACGGAGTGATTCAAGAAGATGGTTTATAGACCCGTTAGAAAAAAATCCGACAGGTTGTTCCTTTTTTATTGCAATGTTAAGCAAATTTCTACATAAATTCCCCAGTATGGGAATAAAAGAAACCTTGCACATATTAATATAATATATCAATCGAAAGCGCTGATTTTTCTGCACAAGAAGGAATTTGTTCAACGTTTCTAAGTGAAAAAGAACACCAGTTATAAGCTTTTTAGTTCGATTTCTTAAGGCTTACCTTGATCCAAAAATAATAATTATCAGTTTCCTCAACTCTGGGTAATATAAGCTATATAAATAAAAATGTATGTGATCCTTTGTTCATGCAAGGCTGAACATGATCCAGTTAATGGTTACGATCAAGTTCAGCCTTGGTTCATAACCTCAAATCTCCGTAAGTACTTCACCGATTGCTTTCAAATTTTATCAGAACATGTGTTTTTATATATCACTTTTAATTTATTTCAACTTTGATTTAATTATTTCGTTTTTTAATGTTTTATTGAGGAGAATGAGCCGATTGGCAGGGTACAGCTATTTTCACTTTGATTTAATAATTTTTTGGTTGTATTGAAGTTTTTTTGCGCTCGAAGATTAAGGAGAACTTTAAAACAAGGATTACTTATTTTGAATAGCAACAGTTTAATTTAGCTATTTTCATTTTTATTCAAAATTTTTGTGTTTTTTCTGTTTGTATTGAAGTATTTGTTAGTATTTTAGCACTCGAAGATTAAATGGAACGTTAAAACAAAGATTACTTATTTTGAATGTTAACAGTTTCATTTAGCTATTTTCATCCTGATGTTGAAATTTTGTGTTTTTTCTGAATGTGTTGAAGTATTTTTTAAATATTTTTGAACTTAACGATTGAGGGAACTTTAAAACACAGATAATTTATTTTGAACGGCAAATTTTTAATTTAGAATTTTTGTGTTTGTGTTTCTTCTGTTTGGATAAGGCTTATGTAGGAATTTTTCAATGTGCTAAGCCAGATAATATCGAAATCTTCACAGACAATGGAACAAAGAAAAAAATCGCCCACAAGCATTGTCAAAAAACATAAAGCTCAAGACCAATCAATCAAATTGAGCAGATCTTCTCATGTGTACAATTATATATTGCGTGTTCTAGAATGGGTAAACCAGACAATCTATATTTCCAGACAATGAAACAACAAGCATTGTCAAATGAAACATATTAGAAATATGTACTTTTCTTGCTTTTCCATCGAAGCAGACTGAGCCACAGCAAAGCGTGGCCGGGTACAGCTAGTTGAGAACAAAAAAAAACAACTAAATTGAAAAATTCCGGAAGTTTTTTAAATGTCCGAATTACAGATGATTCCGAACCACAGAAGTCCAAATGAATGATGTTGTACTGTATATATGAATATACATATACAGTATAACATCGTTACTCCTGTTTTCTAAAGGATAAGAGGAAGAAATATTGTACAAGTACTACTATAACTAAAAATGTATGTGTGTGTGATAAGTCAGTCAGATTGTTTGTCTGGTATAATGTGACACAAAATAAAATAGAATTTGAAGTAACATTGTGTAATATAACATAAAGTGAGGTAATAAACCCAGTGACTCGATATTTGACTTCAAATCAACGTTTCGTAAGTTTGTTGAGTTGCATTAGCAATTTGAAGTCTTGATTAAATTAAAAGTGAGTGTTTGTATTTCTGATTTATTCAATAATAAGAGACTGGCATGAATAATTTTATTGTTATTTTTTTACAGCAGAAGAAGCGCAGAAAGAATATAATAAATGCAAAAATTTATAAATAATATGCATTAAATAAATTAACTCGGTTGTCAATCAGTCCCACTGTGGAGAGGTTATTGCTAACTGAAATATTTAAACAAAACAAACTTGGAAGACAAAAAAACTAAACAGTCTAAAAGATGTTGAAACGGAGGTTATGTCGAGAACTCAAAAATTTGGTCAAATTTCAACTGCTCGGCATACTCTAAGAACTTAGTGTCCATTTCTTTCAAAATGAACATAGTGCCCTTTACCTCCCTGGTGCGGATTTATTTTCTTTCTTAGAAAGTGAATATTGAAATTTATTTCTTTTATTTATATCTAAATCTAGTTTCAATTGGGGCTGCTGATATTTGTATTATTCTTCTTAGTTTATAATTCATTTTTATGAAAAGTATATCAACAATTCAATTTTTTTTTATATTTAAGTTTTCGGCAAAGTGGAATTCAAACGGATGAGTTGTCGTCATTCATGTGGAACATGGAAACAATTGATTCAGCTGGCATTTATCAGAATCGTAATACATGGATAACTGATGCAAATGGGAGACGAGTTTCATATAAACTTGATAAATATGATGTTCCAAGGTAAGTTTAATAGAAGTGTAATTTGTATGATTAAGACTGAAAAATGAATATTACCTGTGTAAATCAGGTGGGTGAAATAATTTGTAACTGGAAATAATAGCTGGAGAGAGTGGACTAATTAGTTTGTGTAAAAAATTATGAATGCAGGAAACAATTACTTCTTTGGCACTGAGACAAAGTGTAGGTTTTGTAAAAATTATACGCATCAAAACATTTTGCAGAGATGCAAACTCTTTATTTTCCAGGGTTCCCATGGCCTTAAAAAGTCCCTAAAAAGGCCTTAAATTTGGAAATTGATTTAGGGGCCCCTAAAAGGCCTTATTTTCTTCCAAAAACTCTCAAAAGGCCCTAATTTTTATTTTTGAGGCCTTAAATTTATTTCCCCTCTTCCTTTTCCAACTCAGAAGTCATAGTCATGGAACACTGATGATTCATTCATGACATGGATTTTTCAAAACTGGTAAATGGGATGAAAATCTACATGTATTGATGTATATATATATATATATTTGTACATCTGCACAGTGGCAAACTTGTATGGATTTTCTATTCTAAGTGAATTTTCATTTGATGTTACGATCGTTTTGGAATTTTACAAATTATCTCAGAAGCTAAGTGGTCACAGAGAAATCAAGGATACAATGAAATTGCTTGAGAAATCTTATGTTATGGGGAAATAATGTGAAGAAACATACCTACAGTCAGCATTTTTTCCCTTATCTTTAACTTAACCCAAACTTTCGACGATCATGTTGATAATTATTAGTATTCATTATTGTAACCTTATTAAAATGCAATGCTTAAATTATTTTTTAACTAATCTGCCTTCAGAAAGAACATTGATTCCAGACATTGTTATTGCTTTCTTTATAATGGTTTAAAAGCTCGTTTTTATGAGGAAAAAGGCACATTTATTTTAAGTCATACTTCTGAGCAGATAAAGTGATTTAAGGCAATACATCTTCAGTTAGATGTTTTTACCTAGAAGTACACTTCTTCTGCATTGAAAAAGAGGTTCATTGCAACCTCAAAATCTTTTGCAAAATTTGCGTAATATATGTTGTTTTTACTCTTTCAAAATTTTTAGTTGCATGGATTTACATGCATAAAAGGCATAATCAGGCTCTGCTGTGCATCTGTATTTAAATAAAGTAATTCTTAAGCTCTCATCAAGCTCATGTTAAATCATGCAATTGCAACTGGTTACTAAAGAGTTACAACAGTGGCGACGAGTATGCGATGAATCCAGCGAGCTTATGATCAGAAGTTAGCGGCACGGATTAGGCCTAACTAACGCGGAGCTCCCACGCCATCTTCAGAAGCTAGCCGTTTAAGTATGGCATCATTTGGCAATATTTCAGGATTCGACGCATCTGTGGAAACGTGGACGCAGTATGCCGAGCGTCTCCAGCAGTTCTTTGTTGCAAATGCTATTGAAGATGCGGGTCGTCAACGCGCCATATTCTTAACGGTTGTCGGACCTGCAACGTACGGTCTTCTCCGAAATCTCATATCGCCATCGGCACCGACGGAAAGGACACCGGTTCAGCTCTTAGCAACGTTAAACACGCACTTCGATCCGGTACCGTCCGAAATCGTGCAGCGATTCAAATTTAACAGTCGTGTTCAGCATGCAGGCGAATCAGTCGCCGTGTACGTGGCCGAGCTGAGGCGTTTAGCTCAGTACTGCAACTACGGTGCTTCGTTGGATGTGATGCTGCGCGATCGCATCGTGTGCGGAATCCAAGACGAAGCGATCCAGAGGAAACTTCTTTCCGAGAACAACTTGACGCTACTACGAGCGACAGAGTTGGCGGTCGCCATGGAAGCAGCCGCGAAAGACGCCGTCGACTTACGCATCCACACTTCGGCGGATGTAAACAAACTACACGCTCGCGGGAAAGAGCGGCGGAAAAAGATGAAACCCCAGCAAACTACGCAACATCGCGGGGAATATAAGAAGTGCTTTCGCTGTGGAGATGCAAAGCATCTTTCAACTGAATGCAAATTTAAGAGTGCAGTGTGCCACAACTGTGGGAAAGTAGGACACTTAGCAAGAATTTGCCAATCAAAGGCAAAAAAGCCTTTGGGGAAATTAAATTTGGTGCAAGAGGAGCCCACTGTGGAAAATAGTGAATACAGGTTGTTCAATATTAGTGGGTTGCATGATGCTCCACCTCCTGCCAAAGCTACAGTGTTTCTAAAAGTTAGGCCATGTGAGTTTGAAATAGATTCAGGGGCACCATTTTCCATTATGCCAGCATGCAGGTACAAAAGTTTCTGCAACATTTTTCCTGCATTAAAACCAACAAAGATTAAGCTGCAATCTTTTACTAAGCACCCAATCGATATTTTGGGTGTTGTAGAAATAGAAATCCAGTTTAATGCTAATTGTAGGCTTTTGCCGTTGTTAATTGTAAAGCAAGGAAATGTGTGTTTGGCTGGCCGAAACTGGATTGGCCCTCTGGATTTAATGTCCGAATTTCGTCCTAATGTACCATCTGTGGTAAACATAGTTTCAAAGTTGGAACCATCATTAGAAACTGTTCTAGACAAACATAAAGAACTGTTTTCTTCCGGGCTAGGACTGATAAAGAACATGAGAGTCCACCTCAAACAAAGGAAGGATGTAGTGCCAAAATTCTTCAAGGCACGTCCAGTTCCATATGCCCTGCGTGATTCTGTCAACAGAGAAATCAATCGTCTAGTTGAAGAAGGGATCCTGGAGTCTGTCCAGACCTCGGAGTGGGCCGCGCCCATTGTTCCGGTTCAGAAACATGACGGCAGAATCAGAATTTGTGGGGATTTCAAGTTAACGGCAAACAAAGCAACAGAGCTTGAGCAGTACCCCCTACCCAAGATCGAGGACTTGTTTGCACAACTATCAGGTGGGATATGTTTCACAAAGTTAGATTTACGTGATGCATATTGCCAATTAGAACTTGACGACTCATCCTCCAACTTCCTGGTAATAAACACATTGCAAGGACTTTTTCGCTACAAGCGTCTTCCATTTGGAGTGGCCTCGGCACCAGCAATTTTTCAGCGCGAAATTGAAAAAATCTTACAAGGACAGAGGGGTGCATCTTGTTATCTGGATGATTTGCTGATCACTGGCAAGGATGACAAAGAGCATTTAAAAAACCTGGATCAAGTTCTATCGCGTCTACGTGCAGCAGGGATTAAACTTCACCCTAAGAAATGTGAATTTTTAAAGCCATCTGTGGAATACCTGAGTCATTGCATTGACCAGCATGGCCTTCATCCAGTGCAATCCAAGATAGATGCAATTAGCAAAGCGCCGGCACCTTCCAACGTGGACGAACTTCGATCATTCATTGGACTTGTCACCTATTATGCGAAATTCCTACCTAACATGGCCACTTTGCTTGCTCCTCTGTACCGGTTGCTCGAAAGTAGACAACCATGGAAATGGGAGAGTCCTGAGGAAGAAGCTTTTTGTGGTGTCAAAAGAAAGCTACAAAGTTCTTCGCTATTAGTACATTTCGATAACAACAAGGAAGTGATACTTGCCTGTGATGCTAGCCCATACGGCTTAGGTGCTGTATTGTCTCATCCAACCTCTGATGGGGATCGGCCGATAGCTTTCGCTTCGCGATCACTGAGCAAAGCTGAAAGAAATTACAGCCATATCGAGAAAGAAGCTCTGGCATTAGTGTTTGGTGTGACGCGATTTCGCAACTACCTGCTGGGGCGCACCTTCACATTGCTTACAGATCATCGCCCCCTGGTCAACTTACTTTCAGAAGATAAACCTGTTCCGGCCGTGGCAGCAGCTCGAATCCAGAGATGGGCGCTTACCTTGTCTGCTTATGCATACAAGATAGTTTACCGAAAAGGAAGTCTGCACGGTAATGCTGATGCATGCAGTCGTCTCCCCTTGCCCAGTAGTACACCGGATCCTCCTATTCCAGCAGAGTCTGTGCTGCTATTACAACAATTAGATGGGTAATTCTCTGCAAATAGGCCATATTGATGTAAATGGAGGATATTTCAAAATTTTCAAAAGAAAATTAATAAGTTATTTATTCAACATAGAGTTTGAAGATGGCTTTATTATATTATCTCATAAATTTGAAGCATTAATTAAAATAAATATTTTTTTCAATTTTTAAACATATGAAATATCATTCCCTCACATGCAACCATTACCACCTAAAAATACTAAAAAATTTATTTCTTACTGAAATACTGTATACTTTTCTTGTTTGACTTTTATCTTCTAAAATAAACACTTAAAGTGTTAATACTATTGTATTAAAAAATTTTTTTTGTCTTTACATGCAATTTTTATTGGCCAAAAAAGTTTGCAACTCATATTTCAAATCATTCCCTCACTCATTGTAATTCAAGATTTTTCAGCTAGATGGCATTACTATACAGATAGAAACAGTGCACATGTACTGAGCACATGTTCTCAGTTGTCTGTAAAACTAATTTCAGCCATCTTGGAAAAATTCTTCATTGTGTAAGGAGGAACTGAATAAACAGATTGGGTAAGTGTTAAGATGATATTATCATTCCCTCATTTAAATTTATAAAGTTAATTTAATTCCTAAAAATATATTAATGGGTAGTTTAATTTTCTCTAAAAAGTTAATTTGAGAATATGCATTGTTTTTTTAATTTTATTTATGGGTACAAATTTAAAAATCTAATAATGTTAGTTTTATCAGTCCCTCACTGGTCATTCCCTCATGTGAGGGAATGATGCTTTTGTGAGGGAATGGTTACTGTTATTGTTAAAGTCTAGTTATAAAGATATTTTTGTTGCATTTTATTATTTTTTAAAGCAATTAATGATTGACTTAATACTAAACTATTTCAAGCTAAATTGTCAAATGAATCAAAGTATATTTGGGATAAATATTAAGGAAAAAAATTAACTTTTTGATATAGGATTAATATTGGTAGAATCTATTAATTTTAATACTTGGAAATTTTGTTAAATTTGACAATATGAAATACTTAAATTATTTAATTTCTAAATAAGAAACATAATGTACTTTAATTTAAAAATAAGATTTACAAGTTTAATCAAATTTATATTACTGTTTTATTTTCTTATAGTTATCATGGCAAAAAAGAAAGTTGATGAAAAGTTGAGAAAAAAGGAATACGACAAAAGAAGAAGAGAAAAACTAAAGAATGATCCTGTAACAAAAAAGGAAATGCAAATCAAAGAGCGTATAAAATATTTACAAAAAAAACAAAAAGGACAGGTAAAATCAGTTTCAGAAATGACTAGGCGGGAATTAAAAGCAAAAAGAAAAAATTGGAAGAAAACTTCAGAAAAATATAGAAAGAAAAAGAAAGAAGAAAATTTATCAAAAACATCAGAAATTCAAACTTTAAATGAATTAAGCATGCCATCAACTTCTAAAAGTACATCTAGATTAGTAAGTGGAAAAAAACTTAGAAGGAAAAATAGGATGAAAATGATACATGAAATACAATCGTTAAAACTTCAGTTACATGTGCAAAAGAAAATTGCAAATAAATATAAGTCAAAATTTTATCGAATGAAAACAAATACATTCTCAAAGAAGGATATACAACTAACACCTAGAAGCAAAGTACAGAAGTTATTAAGAAAAGAAAGTGTTTCACCCGCCATAAGAAAAAGATTAATTTTTGGTGAAGCTTTAAATGCTCAACTATCAGAAACTTACAAGAGTTTAGGCCAATCACATAAAAAGAAGCAAATTTTTTCCAAAATGGTTGTTGGTAAAATTACAAGAAAATATAGGCTTATTAAGCATCATTTATCATTTATGAAATATAAGAGTTCTAAAACATATGAAAATTATATTAAAGATGGTGTGACAAAATATTCTAGGGCAATAAAAGAGTCTCGCATTAAATTAATTGAAACACAAGTTCTTGACTTTTTTGAGAATGATGAAAACACCAGGCTATGTGCAGGAAAGAAAGAATGTATCACGAGAAATAAAATAAAGCATCAAAAAAGGTTTTTGAATGACACATTAAGGAATTTGCACAAAAAATTTCAAACGGAAACAGGTTACATTATTGGATACTCGACATTCTGTAGGCTTAAACCATTTTGTGTTGTTAAGCAAAGCGCAGAAGATAGAAATACAGTAAAATGTATCATACATGCAAATATGGAGTTTATTGTCAATAAGCTTAAATTTGAGAAGCTGATAAATTGCTCAACGGTGACAGATGTTATAGATGAAATTTGTTGCAATCGTTACAAATCAGATTGTTTATTAAGAAAATGTAGTACCTGCAAAAAGTGCACACTAAAATTTAATGATTTTGATGAAAATAAAAGCATTTGTTTAAGCAAATGGGTGTATAAAAATATTACTTATCATGTAAAAGGAAAAGAAAAATCAGCAAGGAAGCCTGAGAAAGTAAGTTTAGAAATGTCAGTAAAAGAACTTATAAAAGAATTCAATATTCAATTAAAATTTTTTCTAGTACACTGTAGGAATATAGCCCATCAGTATGAAGCAGTCAAAGAAATAAAAGCATCCCTATCACAAAACTCTATCTTATTGCATATAGATTTTAGTGAAAATTTCAATTGCAAATTTGCTGAAGAAATACAGGCCATACATTTTGGAGGAAATCGACAACAAGTAACGTTACATACGGGTATTATGTATACTAAAAATGGTGACTCTTTAATTAAACATTCCTTTTGCACTTTGAGCAAATCTCTCAGGCATGATGCAGCAGCAGTGTGGGCTCACCTAAAATCAATTTTAAAATGGGCTCTTAAAATAAATAATCAAATTAAGGATGTGCATATATTAAGCGATGGTCCATCTTCACAATATCGGAATAAAAAAATATTTTATTTGATTTCTAACCACTTATCAAGTCTCCTGCCAAATTTATCCACCTGTACATGGAATTTCAATGAAGTAGGACATGGAAAAGGTGCTCCAGATGGTGTGGGAGCAACTCTGAAACAGACTGCAGACAGAGTTGTAGGAGAAGGACATGATGTTGAAAATTTTGAAAAATTTATGTCAGTGTTGAAGATAAAATGTACAGGCATAAAATTAAAAGAAGTCACTGAAGATGAAATAGCTGAAATAGATAATCTGTTAAACAATCGTGAAATAAATACATTCATTGGAACTCGAAAAGTCCACCAAGTTACATATTCAGATGATGTGGAATATCTTTTTTTTCGATCCTTGACCTGTACTATCTGTTTACCAGGAAGAATGTGTTCACATTTCCATCTAGGTGAAGGCTTTAAAAAAATTTCAAAAACAAGTCAGAGTCAAGAAGTTCAAGATGCAGAAGGTAAGTTGTATTTCTTTTTTTTACAGACTTTGTTAGACGTTTTGATAGTATAATTTAATTTTAGTGACACAATAATTAAAATCTTAAATATATTTCATTTTGACAGCCAGTTTTAAATGCATGGATTGGATAATTGTGAAGTATGAAAATAAAATGTATCCTGGAGAGATATTGGAAATAAATGAAAATAGAGTTAAAGTAAATGCGATGGAGCCCACAGGCAATGGAAAGTTCAAGTGGCCTACCAAAGAAGACATCCATGACTATCCTATATGTGACATTGTAAAAAAAATTGAACCTCCAGTGCCTTATGATAATAGAGGGAGTAGATTTGTTTTTCATGAGCAAAACCTTGATTAAAATTGTCATTTTAAAACATGTTTATCACAAAAACTGTCATTCCCTCACTTTATGATCATTCCCTCATTTTAATAAAATTTTAAAAATCTAATAATTATAGTATTTTTTAATATTAAGTGTGACGAATATTTTTTCCTTATTAAATACCTTTTCTAGTATCTTGCTACAAAAAATTAGAAATTTCTGACGTTATTTTTATTTTTTTTTGTCACTATATGAAAATGGCCTATTTGTGTAGAATCACCCAGATGATAGCCCTGTGACAGTTCATCTAATAGCTGCTGAAATAGAGCGAACTGCAATATTGAAACAGCTTAAAAATTATATCCAGAAAGGCTGGCCAAAGAAGGTTGCTGAAAGTTTACATCCCTTTTGGCTTGTTAAACAAGAACTTTCTGTACAGGATGGTGTAATTTTTAGAGGCTCACGTGTGTTTATTCCTCCAAAGTTCCAGTCGTATGTGTTGGATGAGTTGCATTCAACTCATCAAGGCATTTCAGCTGTAAAGTCGCTGGCTCGATCATATGTGTGGTGGCCTCGGATTGACCAGGATCTCGAGCTCAAAGTAAAGAGCTGCACCATATGTCAGCAGAATGCTCCAGCCCCGCCTTCAAGTCATGTTTCCTGGCCTGTGCCAGAACATCCATGGTCTCGCATCCATATAGACCATGCAGGTCCAGTAGAGGGCCATATGCTATTAATTGTCATTGATGCAATGACAAAGTGGCTGGAAGTGTTCCCTGTGCCTAGTTTATCCTCTAGTGCATCAATAAAGGCTCTTAGAAACATATTTGCACGTTTTGGACTACCCAAAACAATCGTCAGTGACAACGGGACTTCTTTCGCAAGTTCGGAATTTTCATCATTCCTAGCGAGGAACGGTATTGCACATGTCAAGATTGCGCCATACCACCCAAAGTCGAATGGTTTGGCAGAGCGAACTGTTCGTACGGTTAAAAAGGCATTGGAGAAAGTATCGAGTGGCACTTTTGAAGAGAAGCTTGCAAGGTTTTTGTTTTCATACCGTACGACACCTTTGGCTGCAACAGGTGTATCTCCCGCAAACAACATGTTTGGTCGTTCTTTAAGAACACGTTTGGATTTGCTTAGAGACTCTTCAAGAGCAGTGGCTCTGAAAACTCAACACACTTCTCCGTGGAAAGAAGGCAACAATGTCTGAGTGCGTAATTATGGTCTTGGCACAAAGTGGATTCCCGGGAAGATTTTAGGCTGTCTGGGGAGTACCATGTTTAAAGTCCAGACGAAGAAAGGCATCTGGACTCGGCACAATGACCAGATCCGAAGCGGTGTTCAGCAGCCAGGTTCACCCCTTTCTAGCAGCGCAGATGTCTCTAATCCGGGTTGCCCGGTGGATCCTCCGGGTTCTCCCCTGGACTCTCCGCCTTCCCCCGTGCTGTCTCCGGATTCTCCGGTTCCCCCTGCGCTGTCTCCAGCTCCCCCTGTTCAGTCTTCAGGTTCTCTCATGGATTCTCCGGCTCCCCCTGCGCTGTCCCCAGCTCCCCCTGTTCAGTCTTCAGGTTCTCTCATGGATTCTCCAGCTCCCCCTGTGCTGGTTCCAAGTCAACGCAGTGATCTGCAAACACGGGCCGGAGGTCTGCGCAGATCAAACAGAAATGTTTGCCCTCCGAGAAGACTAAACCTTTAACTTAGGACTGTTCCTTTTAATTTATGCCAGATTTTTTTGTTGTTGTTGTTGTTCTCTTAGTTCTTGTTTTTTTTTTCTTTTCTGCACCTATTGAAATTTTTTTTAAAGGAAAGAGAGACTGTTATATATCACTGTAACTGTTCACTGTGTCAAGCACGAACGGTTGGCATGCCTGTAACCGAATGCACTCGCCATGCGGAATGGAAGCTATCAACTCGAGCCACGATGTGGCTCTGCTGTGCATCTATATTTAAATAAAGTAATTCTTAAGCTCTCATCAAGCTCATGTTAAATCATGCAATTGCAACTGGTTACTAAAGAGTTACAACACCGGGGCTTTCCAACTGTCGACCCATATGCCACGTGCGACTCAAGGCCCAGGGAGCCTTTAGGGAAAACTATTTTGTGCTTCTGCTCCATGCTTCCAGATCACTTAATTTTTAATGACTAAGTCTGATGTGGCGACCTTAAAAAAAATGCTAGTATGATGTCTATAAATTTTTCGTTGAGGAAAAAACGGCTGAGAAATGGTTTTTCCAAAACAAATTTCACTGATGGTGCAATGAATATGGAGTGAAATAGTGATTGAAAAATCAATTGTAAGGCCTTTTGAGAGATATAAATGTGTGCTTGTGCTTCAAAAATAGAAAAAGAAAAAATGGTTTCACAATGTTTCGAAAAGGCAACAAGGCACACCAAAAGGGTAACAAGGTGCGTCGCTCTACCTCTATGTTGCGGCCTGCCACTAGAGACTCTTGGCTTCAATTACGATCTCCAAGCTCTTAGGACTTGGAAACGCCTGTTTTAACATATGCTACATCATATCAGCTTTTTTTAAATAACTATTTTATTTTTTATTTTTGACTTGATTATAGATGCTGTGAAATTATTAGCATAGCTTCTTATTTTTGATGAAATACCAATGCAGTGATGCCGCTAGATTTCAGAAACTACAAGTACCTGGAACCCAGGACTTTCAAATTTACGGGTCCCTTTTTCCAAAAAGCGGGTCCCTATCCATATAATATTGCATATCATGGCTTTAAAAATATCAGGTGTGGTAGCATTACGGATTTGCATTTCCTGAACTTTCAAAAAAAGTACCTGAACCTTGATTCTTTTCAATAGGTACTAAGGTACTGTATTGTCAGGCATATAAGGCGAAATGTGATTCATTAGGTTGTACTTTAGGAAAAATATTTGGATCAGACAGAAATGGATAAAAGTAGTACTTATTTTCACAGGGGTCGCAATGGAAAATGTATTAAGTAGGGGAAAGTTGGATAAAACCGGGACCCAGCAGTTTTTGCTTGATTAATATTGCTATTTGTCGGAAAATGCTTGAAACTTGTTACAAACAACCACCATGTTAGTTGAAGTTAAATGAGAGGCAGTGTTGTTTATTTGTTTGTCAACGCCAATGTTTCGAAAAATTCGAGTTCAAAAGATTTGATTTTTATACCACCGATTTCACTTTGTAGTTTCTAATTGATTAGAGATTTATTTTAGGTAAGTACAACATTTAATAACACCTTTTTCAGCAGTTATTTTAAATTATTAAACCAGGTTTTGCATCATGTTTGAAATGTGCTAAGCCGTCTTTTCTGATTAATGGCATTGTCGGATTAAACCGGGACCTTGGCAGTCGGACAAGACTGGATAGTACCCGGTTTTGGACGACCTTTTTTTTTTTACTGTGTGAAATATAAATAGCTTAATTTGTAAAATATAAATCTTAAAGAATCATCTCATAAACGGTATGAAATTAAATCTTTATTACTTTTTAGGAGGGACTTCGTATGAATATAGGCTACTATATTATAGTATCCCACTTAGTACAAATATAAAATTAAAATTAATAACACTTAAAATAAAAATTATTTTTTTAAAATTAAATTGTGTTTGTCAGTTTATTCCAAAAAATGTTTTTTCTTCTTTTTTTAAGCAGGGTAGAATGAACAAATTAATGCTTTTACAAATTTATAATGTTGTTAGAATAAAAATTGCATCCATAAAAATTAAGACTGCTCGTCAGTCAATTTCCGAATTCATCTCACTAATGTTAAGTCTATGGGCGTGTAATGCATTCGTATTTTTTAAAATATCTCTAATTTTGGGAAATTAATTAAAAAGAAGACATCTTTTAAGAAGTCTACACAGAAAAAAGAATTCAAAAACAATTTCCCGAAGAGATATTTTTAACCCACCTATGTTTCTCAGTATAGGACGGCCATTGTATCAATTAATAGTTATAAATAAATATTTCAGTAGTAAGACAACAGCATTTTAAAGTGTTCCTAAACATATCCGGTTTTATACAACCTGGTTGGATAAAACCAGGTACTTTTATACTTCCAAAAAAGAATCGATTTACCCTTCAAAATACTGTTCTTCCGCATTAAAAAATGTTCATTTCTGTAACTAAAGAACTAATTTATCATTCAAATAGAAATTTAAGAAAGTTCTATTCACTTAACTGCTTAGGAAAATGAAAAAACACTTTGGGACCCGGTTTCGTCCAACTTTCCCCTATAGGACAAACAGAAAAGTGGTCTAAAAAATCGTGTACTGTTTTTTAAAATGTGTGGTTTATTAAAAGAAATAATACAATAACATCTAAATAATCATCAGAATGATAAAGAAACGTTATTAAAATTCTTTACAAGCGTTTAATTCACCTCTTTTGCACACTTCAGTTTATTATTTCCTGCATCAGTGACGGCTTTTGCTGCTTCAACATAATTGCATAATTTTTCGTTTTAATACTGCTTGCAGTCTTTTACATCGTCCATGTTCTATGCAAAAACTGCAGAAAACGCCAAAACTCGGATTCGTGAATTTTGCGTAATTGATCGAGAGTCGAGTGGAAATTAAGAGCTTGTTTTAACAAAATAAATCAAATAATACTGCAAGAAATTAAAGGGCAGAAACTTATTTTATTAATTCAGAATAAAAGCAACAATTAACAAAAAAAAAAAAAAAAACTGCAAAAACGAACCCTTTACAAAAATCGCGATTTCCGATTGCAATTACATTTCATTTCCTTTCTTTTTAAATCATGTATGTCTAAAAATACGCGCGGCAAAAACGTTCCCGTTTTTTCTCTGAAAGTAGGGTCGACTTACACAAGGGTTTCTGTTTATTTGTCTGAAAGTTGGGTGTTCAGCTTACATGTGAATCGACTAATACGCAAGTATATATGGTAAGAATTTGATAAAATAAGAAGAAATTTTGTTTGTTTACTTTTTAATTGAACCTAAAAAATAATTGAAATGAAAAAAATAGGATTCCCGTAAAGGATGCAGTAAGATTACGAAAAGAAAGGAACGCATATGCGCTTCATTGCTTGTTATGGAAATTAAGCCTACGTAATTTTTGCAGTATTGCTGCAATTTACTAAGAATAGAAATACTTACTGCTGAAATTGAAAGGGGAAAAAATTTAGGGTGACTGAGCAAAAAAATTCCCAAAACTTCGGCAAAAAAAAAAATCTGGTATTTGCGGAATTTTACCACTCCTGAGATATAAATGAAAATAATCCTTTTGTGACAAGAGATGTTTTCCAATGCAATTAGCAACCGATTCAAAAACGATTCGACCAAGAATTAAAACCAAAATCCCATATTTAAAAGCTAAAAATCAAGGGATTGATTTTTATGCCAGGTTCGCGAATTTTCCGCAATATAGATTACATGGGCAGTAGCAACTTTCTTTAAATACTGAATGCAATAATTTGATTGGGAAATTTTATTGATCATTGTAATTCGAAATAAAAGCTAAGCAAAAGTCGTAATCACGAAAACGAAACCTTTTCATACCAAATTTAAAATTTAAAAAAAAAAACCCCGCATATTTCCAAACTTATTAAACATCTGGTTGATTATATCCTCAAAGAAATCTTTGGGCACTGAATCTACGAATTGTTCAGTAGAAATCAGTTCTGTTCAGATACACCAGTTTCCCCTACCTAAGCCGCGGCAACGAAGAAGTACAGGGGAACAACCGGTGACATGAGAGCTAGCCCCGTTCCCCCACTCCCTCTTCATGTAAAAATATGTTGAAAGAAAAATGTGGTTCAAAGACGAGCAAAAAATATTTTTTCAAATCGATTTTTTTTACATATTTTACTCGATTTTTTTCCCCCACGATAAAAATCACGCGTCCCGGGGGACGTGTAATAAATTTTTTTCATATCCCCACCACTGATTTTTGAGTATTCGTCCGCGGCATCGCTGCCAATGAATTCTTAATTGTTTAATTTTTCATTTGCTTTTAAAATAAAATATGTAATGAAGTTAAAATATTGTTGTATTTTAACTTTCTGGTATCTGCTAAAGTTCAAACAGGAGTAAAGCTATTTAACCTTAAAATATTAGAAAATAATCAGCAGAGAAATTGGAGAGAAAAAACTGATGTAAAAGTTGAAACTTAGTAAGAAAACACAGTTCAGCTTAAAAGTGTCTAGAAAAGTCAATTATTGATTGCATAAACTCATGAAATCTGAAGATTTATATATATATATATATATATATATATATACACAAATAGTGGAACCCCGCCATTCGTCCGCCTCGCTATTCGTACAACTCGCTCAGGGTTCACACTAGAGAAAAATAAAGGTGAGATTTCCCACCTTGACCAAAATGTTACGTGGGATTTTTAAAACTTAAATGGGAACTTTTCTTTTTGGTTTTGTTTTTAAAAGTATTACTAAATTGTCTGATACTAACTACGTGATAAAAGATGATTATCTAATCTATATGCTCAGCAAGGAAAGAATAAACATTAATAAGGTTCACACAAAACGGGTCTTTCACAAAATTTGCGATCTCAAAAATGGGTGCTTTATAAACTTATAAGCATGAAAGAGACCCTTAAATAACCAAACTTCTTTAATGTGTGATTTTTACAAAAAAAACTAAAAATTAGTTTAATATTTTCTCCATTTCTTCTGATTATATGATCAGTCTGATCATTAATGTTTTTCTATGAAAAACAGTGTAGAAAACAGCATTTTATTGTAACTTGTAAAAGTGAAGGTTCTGCAGTGTCTATCGCTTGTAACGACTTGAATGATTCCTGTGACAGGGTTCGTACGGTTCTTAATGTTCATTTTCATTTTTAAGGCCTTAAAAAGTCCTTAAATAGTCCTTATTTTTTATTCCAGGTGCTTAATTTTTTTTGTTAAAATAAGAAGGTACCCATGCACTCTATTTGTTTTGCTATCTTTTGTATTTTTCACTAGAATCAAACTTCTTTCATTTCAACTACTTAATCGAACCTCAAAATTGGTTTGCTCGGGTCCGGTACAATCGCGGCTTTCGGACAGACACAAAACTGCGGATTGACATTACCAAAAATGTCGGATTTACATAAACATCATCGCATTTTTATTACAAATTGCAGTGATGTTTACTCAACTGGTAGATAAATAATTAATTCTTTTTTTTTTTTTTTTCATTTAAAAAAAAAAAGATATAAGTAAATTGATGTGTTATATATTATTACAAAAAAAAATGTTCATGGATTTTGATAAAATGCTTCAAACTACAACACCCAATTCAGTTAAAATGAACTTGTACCCACCCAAATGGCAGCTTCCAATTTGCTATTTCCTGCAATTGTATGAAAAAGAAAATCGAGCTACATCTAACAGAAAAATTAAAATATTAAAATATTTGTAGAGAAGTCGAATCAAAACACCAAGCATTTGCACAAAATGCAATGGTGCCCAGTAACTGGGCACCCTTTAAGACCACAGAAAAAGAAATTACACAAGTTCCCTCATTTTGCTTTTAAAAGAGAGAAGAAAAGGGAATAAAATTTGAAAAACGGGCTTTTAAGGACTCAAAGGGAAAAAATTTAATAAATAAACAAAAATCGGGAATTTTCGAAAAAGGGCCGAACTTCGGGATTTCAAATTTGAGATTCGATACTATTTATTAAGTTTAGTTACAAAGTAAATAAATATATATATATTTTTTTTTGCATGAAAATTGTTACTAAATCATCTACATTCTAAACAATTATCAATAAAGCAAGTAGGAGCAGCTTCTAGCAAGTAATCAGTAAATAAATATTGCTTTTAAAACTTTTTTTTAATTTAAGCGGGGGGGGGGGGGATACCTTAAAGAAGCATTATTGTTAAATGTATCGTTTTTATTGAGCTAGATGTTAACTAATATGTAGGCAAAAAAGAACTTTCAGCTTTTTTTGCGTTCGACCAATCGCATTGTATGATTATCGCTTATGTATACTGTTAAAGGTAAAAGAATGATTTATTTTTATTATCATTTTTCTTACGTCTTACACTATAATAAGCGCCGAGTTGCCAACTCCCCCGATCGCTTTTCAGCTGATATTTCGCTAAACGGTTTGTTCTCCCATTATTTTTTTTTATTTTTTAGATCAAATAAATTCCCGTATCGAAAATTTGTTTTAAAGCGATGTTTTAATATTTAGTAAAATTTTATCGACCAATTTGGCTTCGCGATCGTTCGCTGTGGAGTTTTGTTGTGTGATAGATGATGGGTATTTGCTGCGTTAATCAAAATTTGTATCTCGTGTAATTTCTTAATTTGCAGTAAATTGAAGGAATCGACCTCTTCTTAAACCTATACACCTTAGTGGCCAAATGCACCGTTTTCCCCTAGTTTTTCTGTTTTTATTTGAGAACTTCAAAAATTCGATTTTTTGCAAAAAGATCCGATTTTTCAAGCTGATGTACAAGTATTTTTATCTAAAGGGATTGTACTACAAAACAAGAAAATTTTTCAAGAAACTTTTTAAAACGACATGTATTAATTTACATGAATTTTCATAGCTTATAACGCGAAAATGTAAAAACCTATTTTTCGGAAACTTGCTAACATCTAGCATGTGCTTCGCCGAAAATCGGACGCAGCTTTTGAGACTTCTATCTTTTTGCATCCTGTAAATATATCAGTTATTTAAAAAGTTGACAGTTGTTTTAGTATTTGTAGCTTGTAGTCTGCCTGTTTTATTTTCTATTTAAAAAAATTGTTCAATTTTTCGAAACTTTTAGTTAAATTTTGGTAGTTACTATTTGAGGGTAATGTACAAAGTTTTAAGCGAATAAGCTCCATTTCGTATTTGTATGTTGTTTCGAAAAGGAAATATTTTTCTCAAGTTGAAAAAGTTTTTTCTGAATTCTTGCAAGCTCTTCTAAATAATTAAAAAAAAAAATATGACAGAGTTAAAAATTTAAGTAAGCCTAAATTGAGATGCTGGCAAAATAAGTTAAGTAAAATGATTAAAAAAAATTGAAATTAAACACAAATTCTCAAGACAAAGTGCCCCGTTTTCTTTAATATTTTTTTGCCTACTTTCCCGTAAAAGTAAAAAAATAATAATAAAGCATGAAAGAAGGCTTAATGTATCGTGAAAATATCGTTAGAAATCAAGAAAAGTCAAAAATAAGTTAAGTAATTAAATAAAGATTGAAAAATAAAAAATTTGAAAGTAGGGTTTTGAGATGGGGAAAAAGTGTGTCGGTCTGTCTGTCTGTCGGACTGTCCCCCCCCCCCCCCTAATAACTTTTGAACGAATTGTCCGATTGGAAAAATTCTTTTTGCATTCGAAAGATCTCGGCGAGTACATCTAATTTCCATATTTTACTTTTTGATTTGAACGATTTTTTGTTCAATTTTGAACAGTTCAAAAAATTTTAACATTAGCGCCTATGGGTGAAAATGAAGCAAATTATGTAAACTCTGGGTACAAGATATAAGTTCCCATGAACAAGCTCACTGGAAGAATTTCTTGGCGTGAAATATTGATTTGAACAATTTTTGTTCATTTTTGAACAGTTCAAAAAAAAAAAAAAAAAATTAACATACCGCATACGGGGAAATTTCAATCCTATATAATTTCTGATCTAACGGACCGATTTGCTTAGAACAAACTTTATCGGAAAGCTCTTAGGACGTAGAACATGTACAAATAGAAAGTTCATCCAGAACTAACGAGCCTATTTTCCTATGAAATTTTTTGATCGGGATTTTCAAGAATATTTTTGAATAAATGAATGATTAAATGGATAAGCAAAAGAATGAATGAATAAATGAGTGAATAAATACATGAATGACTTAATAAATAATGATTGAATGAATATGTATTAACCGTTAAAAAAGGTATATTTGAAGCAATTAAGAACTAAAGCTAAACGAGAAAGACAGAGAGAGAGATAGCTAGATTATAAATTTTAATTCGCTGTATACGGGAAAATAGGCTCGTATAGTTCTAGACGGAACTTCTTGTTTTTATTTAAATTGTTTTTCATTTAACTTGTATTATATAGCATTAACCATTTTTGATAATTTTTCATATCATGATAATTTGCTTATATATGATTAATACTTGTGTTTTGTGCTTCTTATCACAAGCTCCAATAATTATTTAACTCCCTGGCTGTATTGGACATTAGGAAAGCAACAATTCAAAGAGAGCTCCATAAGAGTGTTTGTGTTGTGTTCCTAATAAAAATACGATGTTTAATCAATTTCCTCTTTCAATAATGCTTCCTTTTGAAATAAACATAACAGTTTGTATATTTCAAAAAAATTGTGAGGTCCTTAAAATTTTTTGAAGGTCCTTAAAAAGTCCTTAGAAAGTCCTTATTTTTGGTTTTGCCAAAAGCATACGAACTCTGTGTGAGTTTGAAAATGCATTGTTTCAAATATAGTGCCAAAATTCAAAAGGAATATTTTGAAATAAATGAAATTTCGTACTCCAATTTCGAGAATGGCTCATTTTTATGATCCCGATTTTTGTGTAAGATTTGATTTTACTATCGCGATTTTTTTTTTTAAAAAAACTTGGGTTTTCTGTTTTTTGAAAATTAAAACTCGTTCTATGTGAAAAAGATTCAAATTTTTAGTCTTTGATTTCCTAAAACCTTTTTTCTTACATTCAATATTTTTAAATGCGCTCGAATTTTTACGCGCTCAATTATCTTCGTACATATGAAATTCTGCCTTTTACATTCCTAATAATCAAGGCATTTTAATAGATATTTTGATGATTGGTTAAGCACAGGCTGAAACATTAATCCATTATAAACTAAACTAAATGGCACATTAAAAGAATGTAGTCATAGGAGAAATGTTAACGAGCGCTGATACTTTCATATGCATCTTTTTTTCAATTCTGATTTTCTGAAAAGATTAATTTTTTTTTGTGTTTATAAATTTCGAAACGAATCCATTCTAGAACATAAATAGGGTTTCTAGATCTTTCTTTTCATTAATGGGGATGAGATGGCAGTTGAAAACTAACAAAATCCTTTTAGTTTGTATCGAATATCGGATTAGAATAGTAGTTTCGTGATCTTTTAAACGCGTGTCCGCTAGTTGCGGGAACAGCCGGAACAGCCCGTAAACGAACCTTTTTTGAGTGGAATTTCAAAAAATATTGCGGGAAGCGTGCAATCCCGCGGCCTAGCGCTAACCCTGCGCTATTCGTGCAACTTGTTCAAATAAAATTCAACTCGCCATTCGTACTCGTCCCGCGATTCGTACGGCACCAGGGGTTGCCAGTTTGGCCTTTTTTAAGAAAAAAAGTCGAGAAATTATGCTCATTTTGAACTCGTCTGGAAATAATTGTTTGGCGTTTTGTACGAATAGCGAGGTTCCACTGTATATATATATATATATATATATATATATATATATATATATATACAGTTGAGCGCCACAAATCCGCCGATCTGAAATCCGCGTTGATTTTGTCCCAAACCGGTTTTGCAGAAAAGTCATTTTTTCAAACGTAAAAGTAATATATTTTTGACCCACAATCTGCCGATGACGAATTTAGGCATGTTAAATCCTCAACAACGGAGTAAAAAGATACTCCGAATTTTATTACAGTACCAAACTCCAAATTCAGAATCCCAAAATTCGGAAAATCGTAAAATTCGGCACTTTTCCCGAAAATTTACGATTTTTTTTTTCTTGGCTAATTCAAAAAAAATATTAATCTAAGAAGCTGTTAAATTAATAAATACCAGTAGCTTTTGGTTCAAGTAGAAGCATTATTGTAGATATGTTTCTGATTTACCTCAACTAAACTCAGGAAACCAAGATAAAACCAGAAAACCCTACTATGTTGAAAGATGTAAATTGATTTCTTGAGCTCAGTTAACTATCTTTTTTCCCTATAAAAAACTAATTATTATTTTCCTTAAGTTCTTAAAAGTTCGTTTTTTTTTTTATTCCCTTAAAAAAGATAAAGGAACTTGCTCTATTTGTTTCTCTGCAGTCATAAATGGCGCCCAGTAATTTTGTAATTTGTACAAATGGCTGGCGTTTTGATTTGACTTCTCCGTTAATATTTTTTTAGATGTTGATGCAGCTCCTATTTTCTTTTCCATGCAATTGCAGGTGATAGTGAAATGGTGAACTACCATGTGGGTATGGTTTATTTTTGCTGAATTGTGTGTTGTAATTTGGAGCATGTTACTTAAATCCATGAATAAGGGACTGTTTATAAATGATGTCACGCTTTCTTCCACATATTTGACCCCCTCTCCCCTTTGTCCCAAAATGTCACACCTCAACGGACCCCCTCCTCCCCCTTTGTCACATGTCACGCTATGTTGCATAAGCAGGGGTGTCACACTTCTTGTTTCCCCCTCCCCTCATCACACTTTGTCACAATTTCACGAACCCCCTCCCCCCTCAAAGCGTGACATCATTTATGAATGATCAATAAGTTATTTTTTTTAGTTTGATAAAATATATTAACACAGATTTACTTATATTACCTTTTAAAAAAAAAAGTTCCTTATTTATCAACCCTTTGAGAAAACAGTGCAAATTCAAGTAAAATGCCATATCAATGTCGATGTTTACGTAAATCCGCCATTTTGGGTCAGGCTGCGAAATTCGGAAATACCCGGAAATAAGGCCTAAGGGTCCTTAACCCTGTGGTTAAAAAATATAGTGTTCTTAAACATGTTTAAATGTGAGGGAAAACAAAAGATATCACATTATTTGCGTATAATTCACACCTGGGGAAACTTGTGAACTTTTTTTAACATAGTTAAGTAAAGTGGCCTGAAATCCACACAACCACTTCTCCCAAGTTGTGCAGATTTCTGACCCTCGACTATATACTTTAAAATTTTTGAAAGTATTTCTGGGGGAGGAGGGGAAGGCCTTGCCTGTGGCCATGATTCTCAGGATTAGCTCATTTATCATTAATTTTATTTTTTAGGAATCCAATGGGAAGAACAGGTCTTCGGGGAAAAGGTGCTCTTCCAAGATGGGGACCTAACCATAATGTATATGTTGTTATTACAAGGTCAGTGAAGTATTTATTAATCACAAATACTTGTTAGCTTATATATAAATTGACATGAGTTGTTTCCTCCCTATAAACAGGTTAACCTTAAAGTGCTGATTACAACAGTACTGATTTGACTAGGTTATATTAATTTTTATCAATATTTATTCTTTGATTTATTTTAATTTATTTTCTTATTTTTGCATTGTCATGATAATGGAATCATATTTGCATTCTAACTAGATATAAAAAGAGGGAAAAGCTTAACTGTAAATCTATTAAGCTCATTTTTCATCAATTTCAAAAAAAGAATAAACTTCTATCCTGTTAAAAAGATTTTTTTAATGATGTTTATAAAATACAAAACCAAAAGAGCTCCCCATCTCCATGTTCTTTCTTGTTTATGTGCCAGGTAAATATCATTATTGCTAGTATGAGAATACGTTATTCAGGTTTTATTCAATTGCATTAAAATTACAACTACGTTCTGCAATATGAACATCGTGTGAAGGATTAAATGTTCTTAATTTTTTTAAAATTTGATCTCTGTTGCGGGTGATCAAAATATTATTTTAGTCTGAAATACATATGTCTCTCTTATGTCAGACTTAATTATGACAAAATAATTTTTTAAATATTATATTCTGAAATTGCTTTACATTTATGTTACATATATCTCTCACATGTCAAATGTAATTATGATGAAATAATTTTTGGGAGAAAGAAATTTAACAGACTTAAAATTATAAATTGCGCTAAAAAATAAAAAATAAATTCATTCTTTAAACAACATCAATGCTACTTTTATACATAATTTTGGAAGTGGGCGTAAAATTATGACAGTCAAACTATCATTGTACCATGTGTTACTTGATATTGGATCAGTTGCCAACACTGGGCCATTTATATATGTAATTGGTTCATGATTACAAAAGATTTTATCTATCATAATTTTACACCAATTTCAAAAGTTATGTCTAAAATTCATATCATTTTAAAGGACCACTAGAGCAAACAAACCGAAATAATTCAATTTTTGTTTCAGAGAAGACTTCACTCAACCTCTTATTATTATTTCTTTTAATAATACTGTTTAATGGCAACAAACTTTTTTTAATAATGAGTTTGATATTTATTAAGAATTTTGCCAACAAGACTTTCCAATTAAAAGAAAAATACATAATTTTCCCCCATAACATTCTTTCTAAAGAACAAATGTAGTCAAATCGATGTGTGATATTTGACTTAAATGACTCTCTAGCAATTTAAAATCAAATCACTATAAGTGCAAGTTGGTTAAAAATTGTTTTGAAATTCAAAAAAATTATGTACAGTTTTTTTCTGTTTGCAGTTTCCCGAAATTTTGGCACCCTTGTGGAACATTAAATTTTAATAAAAATTTATAAAGTTCTTGCAATAGGTTACAATTACATTTGTATATCCTCCTGAGACCTGGCATTCAATAAAATGGATGTTTTGCTTTTTCTCCCTGTTGTAACATATTTTTATTTGGCTAACAAGACCTGGACTAGAATTATAAAGGAGGGATAGGAAATCACTTTTTAACTTTGAGAATTCGGAAAACAGAAGTTATTTATTAACAATATGTCAAAGAACATGAGTAAAATTGGAATTCGGAGCTCTCACGATTGTATTGATTTTCACAATATTTTTTTAAAACTTTTTAATATTGTTCTAGGATTTTTATAGAAGTTTGATCTCTTTTCTTATGTTATAAGTAATGAATAAAATTTTTTGCTTATCTATTTTTCTGTAAGTATCGCAAAGTTCTTCTGTTCTACTGAGGTCATACATACATTAAACAGTTCTTCTGATCTATTTAATGTATGTATGACCTCAACATACATTAAAATGGATGTGCCCCCCAGAAAAATTTAAAAATTCAAGTTTGTTAATTTTTTGAAAAACATCACTTTCAATGGCCATATGTTCACAAAAACTAATAGTTGAGAGAATATGTGTATTTTATTTTGCTCGGGTCTCAGGCAAAAGGTTTACGGACTTATTAAGGAGAAATGTAAACAGACGAAAAAAATCTTAAATAATTAATAGCGACTATTCAGCTTGGTTTAATTTAGTATAACTTATCGTCAATATAAAAACACACATTTTAGCTTTTCAAAAATTAATGATATCCCAACAAAACATAAATGTGAACAAGAAGTTCCGTCTAGAACTATACGAGCCTACTTTCCCGTATACACGAGCTTCAAATTTATAATCTAGCTATCTCTCTCTTTCTCGTTTAGCTTTAGTTCTTAATTGCTTCAAATATACCTTTTTCAGCGGTTAATACATATTCATTCAATAGTTCATTTATTCAGTCATTCATGTATTTATTTACTCATTTATTTATTCATTCTTTTGCTTATTCATTTAATCATTCATTAATTCAAAAGTATTCTTGAAAATCCTGATTAAAATATGACATAGGAAAATAGGCTCAATAGTTCTGGATGAACTTTCTATTTGTACATGTTCTACGTCATAAGAGCTTTCTGATAAAGTTTGTTCCAAGCAAATCGGTCCGTTAGATCAGGATTTATATAGGATTGAAATTTCCCCGTAGGCGCTATGTTAATTTTTTTGAACTGTTCAAAAATGAGCAAAAGTTGTTCAAATCAATGTTTCACGCCAAGAACTTCTTCCAGTGAGCTTGTTCATTGGAACATGGATCTTGTACCCAGAGTTTACATAATTTGCTTCATTTTCGCCAATAGGCGGTAATGTTAAAAATTTTTGAACTGCTCAAAATTAAACGAAAAATTGTTCAAATCAAAAAGTAAAATATGGAAATGAGATGTCCTCGCCGAGATCTTTCGAATGCAAAAAGAATTTTTCGAATCGGACAATTCGTTCAAAAGTTATTAAGGGGGGACAGACCGACAGACACACTTTTTTCCCATCTCAAAACCCTACTTTCAAATCTTTTATTTTTCAATCTTTATTTAATTACTTAACTTATTTTTGACTTTTTTTTATTTCTAACGATATTTTCACGATACATTAAGCCTTCTTTCATGCTTTATTATTATTTTTTTTACTTTTACGGGAAAGTAGGCTAAAAAAGGGCCAAGTTCGATAGAACAAAACCGCCCTTCGGAGTAGTCGGTACCAGCGATAAAAGAATTGATATCTAATGGGTGCCAAGTTCCATAGCAGATCCTTTGATCATGGCTGTAAGAGCGTACAATGTTCCTTAACTTATTTGAATTGCAAGTCGAACTTAGTCACAAAAATTTCGATCAATAAACATTTATGCCGGAAATTTTTTCCTTATTTTGGACCAATTTTTTTTATGTTGTAAAATAAAAATGAAATAATGAGAATAACCGCACACTAAAAGCAGATGCAACGAGATTGCTGCACATTTGCAGAAAAACTAACTTTTGGGATTGAAGCAAAAAAAAAAAACGCTAAGAGAAAAAAATTTACGCTGGTAAAAATTAAAATTATCATCATACTTTGATTGAGTTGACTTTGTATTGTTTACAATTTCGGATTAATAAGAAACATGACAAACTAAAAGCAGATAGTATAATATTATTGCACAATGACAGCTAATGCAGCAAGTCATTATTAAACGAAAAACGGACAAAAATGAGGCAACTAACCTAGTGCGAAAAACAAATAGCACTCATAAGACGCCTCTATCTAGACACACAGCAGTGTGTCCGCCAAGTTCAGAAAGCCAGCCAAATTAAGAAACGGCGACACCGACCATTTCGAGCTGCTTTTGACCCCATCATTACCCAAAAACTATTAGACCTACATACTTGAAATTTTGTACGTCTAATAGCGATCCCCTTTACCCCTAGAATATCAAATTTCATTGATGTGCCTCTTATGGTTATGGAATTATTAAGGTCTGAAAAGTGTCCTTTTTATCACTCACTCTCTCATCAAAAACCTAACCTACTTCTAGAGAAGTTATAAACTTGAAACTTGATATCAAGGTAGACAATTTGGCATATATAAAGGAAAAAATCCGAAACTTCAAAAAATTACATTATCTTCGAAGTTACTAGCATACTCGTAAGTAGCATCATACCTAATGACTTCAAACGGCAGCCATATTTGTCTGCCATTAACATAAACAATACTCTCTCGGGCTTGAAGAAAATTGATGCATTGAAATTCACTTTCCGCTTTAATTTTTCGCCTTAAGGCTAAACTCAAGCTGAGAACAAAGAATCCAGTGTCGTAGTTATACAGAACTTTTCAACGTTTTAAATAAAAGATTAAGTAAAGACGGATTTACGGACTTATTACAGAGAAATGTAAACAAACGAAAAAAATCTTAAATAATTCATAGCGACTATTCAGCTTGGTTTAATTTAGTATAACTTATCGTCAATATAAATACACACATTTTAGCTTTTCAAAAATTAATGATATCCCAACAAAACATAAATTTGAAAAAAGAGCCAAGTTCGATAGAACAAAAACGATCTTCGGAGTAGTCGGTGTCGGCGATAAAAGAATTGATATCTAACGGGTGCCAAGTTTCATAGCAGATCCTTTGATGATGGCTGTAAGAGTTTTGTGCAATGTTCCTTAATTTATTTAAAAATATTTTTTTTATCGGTTCCTAATTTGGCAAGTTTTAATTAAGATAACTTACGTTCAAGAAGACTATAAGAAGACAATTAGAAATTAACTACGTATAATAGCTTGCCACATGATTGTACTAACTATTAAAAATTGCTAATTGAATGAGTTATATTTTTTGAATGTAATTTACCTTAATTAACACTTGCCAAGTTAGGAACCGATAAAAAAAAAATGTTTTTAAATAAATTAAGGAACATTGTACAACACTCTTACAGCCACGATCAAAGGATCTGCTATGAAACTTGGCACCCGTTAGATATCAATTCTTTTATCGCTGACACCGACTACTCCGAAGATCGTTTTTGTTCTATCGAACTTGGCCCTTTTTTCGCATTTATGTTTTGTTGGGATACCACTTACTTATACTTGTATAAGTGTGGGTGTATGCCAAATAACCCACACTTCTTAACAAGAGCACTTTAAGAGTATTACTGACACAACCAGGGTCACTGAAAAACCCGACTGGGTCTTTAAGTGAGTTACTGATGTGCCAACAAGAAGGAAATCAGTCTCCTTCACCAGTACCAAGAGTCATTTTTACTCTCGGTATTGGCGAAAGGGGCTAATTACTCTTGAACCCAGTCTGCCATTTTTAGCCTACTTTCCCGTAAAAGTAAAAAAAGAAAAGCATGAAAGAAGGCTTAATGTATCGTAAAAATATCGTTAAAAATAAAGAAAAGTAAAAAAAAAAGTTAAGTAATTAAATAAAGATTGAAAAATAAAAAATTTGAAAGTAGGGTTTTGAGATGGGGAAAATGTGTGTCTGTCGGTCTGCCCCCCCCCCCCCTAATAACTTTTGAACGAATTGTCCGATTGGAAAAATTCTTTTTGCATTCGAAAGATCTCGGCGAGGACATCTCATTTCCATATTTTACTTTTTGATTTGAACGATTTTTTGTTCAATTTTGAACAGTTCAAAAAATTTTAACATTAGCGCCTATGGACAAAATTGAAGCAAATTATGTAAACTCTGGGCACAAGACCCAAGTTCCTATTGCAAGCTTATTGAAAGGAGTTCTCGGTGTGAAATATTGATTTGAACAGTTTTTGTTCAATGATGCAACTAACGCCAAACGGAATATCGTCGTTGTTATCCTTTTTTGTGTTCCGTCACCAAAAATTTTGCTTTGCGAGATTTGCGCCTTGATAATGGAAAGGTACCAAATTAACATTAACGCATATGGGAAATATCAATCCCATATAAATCCTGATCTAAACGATGGATTGGCTCGCAACAAACTTTATCAGAAAGATATTACGCTGTAGAACATGTACTGATACGAAGTTCAATAAGAACTGAACAAGCCTGTTTTCCTATGAAATTTTTGATCGGGATTTTTAAGGGCATTTCTCAATAAATAAATAAATAAATGAATGAATGATTGAATCGATGAAAGAGTGAAAGAATTAATGAATGAATAAATGAATGAGTGAAAGAACGAATGAATGAATAACTGAGTGAATACATGATAAAGTAATTAAATGAGTGAATGAATGAAAAAATAAATAAACGAGTGATAACTACACGAATGAGTAAATGAATGACTGAATAAATGAAAGAATGAATGACTGAGTGAATGAATATGTATTATCCGTTGAAAAAAGTATATTTGAAGTAATTAAGAACTAAAGCTAAATGTGAAAGAGAGAGAAAGTGATAGCTATATTATAAATTTGAAGTTGGGTGTATACGGGAAAGTAGGCTCGTATAGTTCTAGACGGAACTTCTTGTTAATTTTTCATTTGCTCTCTTTAAGGTTGATTTTACTCATTTTGAATACCTAGATATGCACAAAGCGAATGTCTCTTTCAATAAGAAAATAGTTCAAAGCGTTCAAATTTTAAACTTCAAAATTTTTGTTCATTATATTTCCACATTACATATGGATATTCATTGAATGATATTTTTTTAAGCCTAAAGTATCTTAGATGTTTTTGTGTAAGATTATATCCAAATTCATTGATAAACTTGTTTTCAAGTTTTATACTCGTTTACAAGTACTCATTTGCGATTATGAAGTCGTTGCAAAAGCCTGTATTTGGAGTCTCATACACTCTTTTACGAAACAGTTGTGCTTTTAAAAAAGTGAGTATGCCTGAATTCTCATTTTTAAGTAGTTTTTTTTAACAGTGCTGGAACCATATCCTAGGGATTTGCCTTTGCTGCCCTTTCTCTTGGTGGCTCTGAACAGTACTTGTGTTAATGGCAGCAAAGAAAGAAGTTTTCTGAATTTAAATTCATAAAAATATATCTAAAGGTTAACATGCCTATCTAAATCATGTGTTAAGTAGTCTAGTATCCAGATCAATCATGAGCTATCTGAGTTGCTGAATTATAGTGATGTAAAAAATTATTTTAATAGAGCAAGAGCACAAAGAGCTTTTTTTAAATTAAGGTATTTTCAGTGATTAATTTTGTAATTTTTTATTGTAGCATATTTAAAGCATGCATGAATTCTATTTGAATTTCTGTATGTTTAGCATGTTCCCACTGCTTATTTTTATTCTTTAAGTAACATCAGTTATGTGAAGTATTATTCACAAGCATTTAATGCGTGATCTCCCTATTGCCAAAATATATCATAAGAATTGTGAAGAAATGTAGCATGGACTGTTTGGATTTGTTCATTTAAATCAATGTTTAGATGTTAAATGATTTAGTTTTTGAAGCTTTAAATTCAATTAAAATCTCAACATCTTACTGTTTGGACATACTATATGACATCGATATAATAGTTTAGTAGTACTGCACAAGAATGTTTGGGGAGAACTGGTTGCTCATAAATAAGACTTAGTCCGGCAAAACCACCAAAGTCAACCCTGATTAAGGCACTGGTAATGTAACATTTTATGCTACATTATCAGTGTTACACTGTTTGTTTTTTAAAAAGTTTGAATTTTAAAATAATTTAAAATTTACTTTTAACTCTGCCAGTTCACTTTTTGTAACAGCAGTTATTTTTCTTTCTAGATGGCAACAGGAAAAATCTGAAGGTTCTGATCCTGCATTATTGGAAGCATCTGACAGTCTGGAATTTGTTGAAACTTACTATCAGAGAAAGCACAACATTTCTTTACCTGGCGTAATAAATTTGTTTTATTTAATTATAGTTATTTATTTTTATGTAGAACAGTGGTTTCCGAACTGGGTGTCACAACACCCCAGGGTGTCGATAATTAGCATCAAGGGTATCGTAAAACGAATGAAGAGCGTATGATAAAATAATATCAAACGTCCTTTTCTTTGTTCAGTATAATCATAGATCATATAGTAACCCAGTGATCGATATGTTGATTTCTATAATTTGTGCATGTAACTTCCAGTTATGGCGCTAGATGTCTCTGTACTGCTGCTGTGCATTAGCGCTCTCTATAGGTTTCTTGTTTTAACTAGTTCTTCGAATGGCGACATTGGGCCATTGTACATTTCCTTCAGTCTTTCATTCGTGACACACGCCATTATTTTACCTGCTTCAAAGTGACATATTTACGCCATAAGTTTTACAGAACTCATCTGCTATGGATAAATTTATTGTCAGAAAGACACATTCGGCAGTTTATGAAGCATCAAATGCAGAGCAACAGTCAAGTGGTGTGTCTGAAACTTCAGTAGTTACTGAACAATAATTAAATAGTGTGTCTCAAACCTCTGTTTATTCCTCGCCAATATGCAGTAGCAAGAACACAAAAGTGAGAATATATAAGGAAGAGTACATAAAAATGGGATTTACATGGTGTGGAGTTGAAGAATATCCAACGCTGGAGTGTGTCATTTGTGGAGAGAAACTTTCCAATGCAAGCATGGCACCAGATAAGTTGCTACGCCATATTTCAACAAAACACAAACATTTAGAAGGAAAAAGTGCAGAATATTTCAACGAAATTCTAAGACAGAAGAAACAGAGTGATGAGTTTATTAAGAAATTTAAGACTTCCGATAAAGCCCAAGAAGCCTGTTATTTTGTAGCTG
The DNA here is from genome assembly GCA_038502835.1 of Octonoba sinensis. Classification (NCBI taxonomy): domain Eukaryota; kingdom Metazoa; phylum Arthropoda; class Arachnida; order Araneae; family Uloboridae; genus Octonoba; species Octonoba sinensis. The sequence goes on along the minus strand of CM076601.1, from coordinate 118,569,591 downwards.
AGATTATTGCAATAAATACGTTACCTTCATGTAGTTGCAGAGAAAGCAATTACTCCAGCTTGCTGTGCTATAGTGAAGACAATGTTTGGCCCTCAGTATGAAAGTGATGTAAAAAAAATTCCTTTGGCTGATAATACAGTCGGAAGACGTATTCAGGATATGTCTGAAAACATTAAACATTCCATTAAAACTCAAGTTGGTGAAACAAATTTAATGTTTGCTATTCAACTGGATGAATTTACAGATGTAAGTGGACTTGCTCAACTCGTTTCTTTTATTTGTTTCATTCATGAAGGAAACATATTTGAACAGTATCTCTGTTGCAAGGAAATTCGCTTATCTACCAAAGGCAAAGACATTTTTGAAGTAATAAAGGGATATATGGAGAAAATGAATTTGTTGTGGAAGAATTGTGTCGGCATATGCACAGATGGCGCCTTTTCAATGACAGGCTCCACAAAAGGGTTCATCACGCTGGCAAAACAATGTAACGAAAACATGATTACGATGCACTGCTTTCTACGTAGAGAAGCGCTCGTGGAAAAAACTATTGGAAAGGATTTGAAATCGGTTTTGGACAAGACTGTTGCGATGATAAATTACATTAAGAGCGGACCTCTCAAGTTGAGAATATTTGCTCAGGTATGCGACGAGCTATTAACACAGCACTCTAATCTCCTTTTTTACACAGTAGTTCACTGGCTATCCCGAGGGCCAATACTCAGTCGTGTGTATGAACTCAAGATAGCAATGCTGCAGTTTTTTGAGCAAGAAAACAAAGTTGAGTTGAGGGTGCATTGAAAGACAAAGTCTGGAGTGCAAAGTTAGCTTTCCTTTCTGATTCATTTGAAATTCTCTACAAGAAAAATGCTAGTCTACAAGTTAAGGATATAAATATCCTTACCGCTACAAACAAAATAGCAATTTTAAGAGATAAAGTCGAGGTATGGTTGAGAAAAACAAAACAATTTTGACACGTTTCCATTAATGTCTAAATGTAAGTTAGTAATGACATACGACCATTGATTCATGACCATTTACTGCAATTGAAAGGTAGGTTGGATAGATATTTTCCAACATTAGGTATAAACCAGTATGACTGGATAAGAAACCCTTTTGCGCTTTCCAGCACTTATGAACTTCAAAGAGGAGGAACAAGCAGACCTGAAGAACAACCACACTTTAAAACTTACGTTCCACGAATCAGATTTGTGCAACTTCTGGATTTCTATTCGGCATGATTATCCTCACCTAAGTAGGAGGGCACTCTTCATTTTGCTGCAGTTTTCTACAACATATTCGTGTGAAAGTGCATTTTCTGTTATGACTAATACAAAAACAGTTAAGCGTAGTAGTTTGAGAAAGTTAGATGAAGAAATGTGTGTGAATTTGTCTTACATCCGACCTAATATAAGGGGTAGATTCAACTGAAACGCGTTCAATCAAATCCAAAATGATCGAATTTCCAACTCGAATTCTATCATTTTCAAACTGATCAAATATTGCCATTCAACTTGTTTCCTGGACTTCGATCAAAATGCGTAGTGTTGCCATTGAGTGCTTTTCTCTCTTGATGTTTCGTCACATGACCAGAACTTTAAGCTGAACCAATGAAAAAATTGAATGAGGACCTTAAGCTATTTTAACTGTAACATTATCTGTTGGTGTTTTGTTTATTGTTTTGGTTTGATCCGTTTGTTTTGCTATGCTGTTCCCTGTGTTGTGCTGATTGTTTGTACAGAATGAGTAATGAAACAAATATATTAGTAGATATTATCAAAAAAAAAGCCACGGGACCAAATGAGGTGGGAGGGGGAGATGTAACATCGACAAGTGCTTTGTCGCTCTGGCAATTTTCCTCCATACTGCAGGGCATCCACGGCTGCGGCAATTGCGCCAAAACGATTTTTCTGCTACATGCTGCTACAAAATGCATTTTTACGCAAAATTTGCGCCAAATGGCGATTTTTGGAAAAAAAATCGAAAACATTTTAGATATATTTTTTTAACCTTAAAATCGACATCATTCGATGCATTTTTGCTTTAGTCAACTAATTTTTTTACCTTTGAAGCAGTTTATTAATGAATATTAGCTCTACCCTCTCTTAAGGACATCAAATATGGATGAGAAACTTGGTCAAAATGAGTGATGTGTCCCACGTTTGTGGAAGAAACAATGATACGATTTCTAATATTTTGAAGTATTATAGAAAAAAAAAAATCATTCCTATTATCACTATTTATGTTGAACATTTTATTTAGTAAGTTTTTCTTGAAATAGATAAAAAAGTTTAATTTCATGGAACGTGAAAAAAAATAAACTTAGCGTCTAATGTTTAGGGAATACTAATCAATGTGAAAAATCAACAACAGAACAGATGTTAAAAAGATTGCTGCTCCATTATAACAATTTTTTCAAATTCCTTAAGCCTACTTTCCACGTGCAAGCAAAGGAGCGCATACGTTCTACAATCTTTTTTGCATCCCCTATAAAAATCGGATTTTTTCCATTTCGACTATTTATAATGTTTCTTCTCAAAGTAAATAAATAAAATGTATATTTATTTTAAATAAAAACATTGTTTGAAAATATATATATATTTGTTCCCGAAAGTGTTTAGAGGTAGACTTTCAAAACGCTATAAAATTAAACATTGAATTTCAGCTTTTTTTCTTTTCTCATTACTCTTTAAGCTCTGTAATCTATATCGTATAACCACAAGCAATTCAAAAACATAAAACCTAAATATAAAGAACAAAATAAGTAAAACAATTAGTTAAGTTAGAAAATCATTAAAAAAAACATGTATATCTTAATGAATTGATAATCTTTAGCAAATATGTTAAGCAATATTATTAGAAGAAATAGAAATTTTGTTGTGGATGAACGACCTCATAAAAGTAAACTTGCTTAAAGTTTCAATTTTTTTAACAAGATTTGAAAGTTATGAAATTATCACGCATTTCCTCTTTCTTTTAATTCAATTTAGTTTCTTTCAGCATCCAATTGCTGTAACCCTAGGACTCTTGAAATTTAATTGTAACTATTGCACAATTTTGAAAGATGTAAAGACAAATTTGCTGGAAAAAATAAATAAATCATTTAGACATTAAATTATCAACATGTAATAAGAAATACATTTTTCCTTTCTATTATAGAACTTAAAAATATAATTTTGTTCTTGAATTTTCTTGCTGCAAAATTATAAAACTCAGCAATTTACTTTTAGTGCCAATAATTACTTCCAAAGCATCCAAGTGAGCATTTTGGATTGAAATTTAAAGGAATATTTTTTAATCAGAAAAATAATAAATATTACTGCAGGTAGAAAATAGGATCGACTTCAAATATATTCTTTGATAAAATATGAAATTATATTTAATTCATTCAAAATTTTACTGTTTCTATAAGCACAATGATTATACCTAAATAAGTACCATTTAAAAAACAAATGATAAATAGTTTAAAATAGTTGAACCTTGCATATTAGTTAGTTTTTGCTTATTTTCTTGAAAGAATAATGTTTTAGTTATTAAACAAAAAAGAGTGCAATGATTTTTGAAAAGAAGAAAATTTTAAGCTTTCTTCCAGTTATTCTTAACTATTAGAAGAAGAAAAAAACAATAAAACATTTTTTAAAAATAATAATCTGTTTCTTGAGAAAAGTATTGAAAACACCCTTATAAGGGTTATAGGTTTAGTTAGTCTTACTTTTTGAATAGGTTATGAATAATTTCTTAAAAAATATAAAAGTAATCCAGTTTTTGAAGGATGACTGACGTTTACATTTCCTATCATTTTGAAGACTTGAAACTGCTCTTACCCTTGATGTATGAAAATGACATTGCTTTAAAACAGCCAACATTCAAAAAATAAAGAAAAAAATCCTCCAAAAATGGTACAAAGTTGATATTTTCGGCTCCTAAACTGATACAAAAGTCGATTTCTTCTGCTCCAAACTGATACAAAAGTTAAAATTCTTCTGCTCCAAACTGATACAAAAGTTAAAATTCTTCTGCTCCAAACTGATACAAAAAGGACATTTTACCTGCTCCGAAAGCTGTTACAAATTGTGTTAAGGCAGTGGGAGCCCTGCATACTGTTGATTATAACATGTAGTGAATATTCCTGAGGTAACAAATAGTTTGTATTCTTACTGAATTGTATCTTAATAGAGGAGAATCTATACCTTTCTTTGCTCATTAAATGAGTTCAGTTCTATTTTATATTTCCTCCCAGTAGTCGGTTTTTACGAATGGCAAATAGCAGCAGGCTAGGAAATAATTTTATCACACATTTAGAATAATTCCATTACAAAAAATATAAGCTATTACACCATAGGCAAAGAAAAAAAAAACACGCCTGCAGACGATTTAATGACTTTATGTTTTTTCCATGACAAATTCACATTATTTTTCTTTTTTCTTCTCCTTCTTAGCCTTACATTTTGTGCGCCAGCTTTCCTTCCAGCGTATCGCATAAAAATTTAAATGTTTCTCTATCTAAGCAATACCGTTGCATAAACTCCCGTTCGCTCAAATTTAATGGATTGCTTCGGATTTGCAAATATCATGAAACTCTTTGCATTCTGAGACCTCTAATCGCAAAAATCGCCGTCACTACTGTAAGAAAATCAATCGAATCATGAAAATGATCGAATGAAAGTAATCGTGTTGGTCACGTGGTTAAAAATGATCGCCGCGTTTCAGTTAAATCAGAATTGCATGATTTTGATCGGATCGTTCGATTAAAAACGGCAAAATGATCGAAAAGTGTTTCAATTGAATCCCTCCCTAAGACAGATTCGTAAGATTTGTTTCGTTAAGCCCGTGTGAGCCATTGAATTCTTGATAGTATTGGAAAATTTTGTACAGTGATCCCTCGTTTTTCGTGGTTAATGGGGACCAGAACCTACCGCAAAAGCTAAAAAACCTCAAAGTAGGATTTGCCCCTAGGGACTTACGTATATGCGGGTACACGAATGTCTTAAATATGTAAACAGTATTTATAATTTACACATTTAAGACAAAAAATTACAACAGCATACGTATTTATTGAAACGTGTCAGTGCTAATTAATAAGGTCAATTACAAAACCTTATACAGTAATAGTAATAAACATTAATCAACATTGCTTTTTGAGAGAGGCTACGAGTCTTGTGTTGGTGACGGAGGAGTGGCTCTCACTTGACTCGTAGAAGCTTTAGGCTCACTTGGAGACTCTTCTCCTGGAGGCGCTGACGGTAGAGCCAGGGGCTTTACCTTGGAGAGAAACATGGGGATGGTTAGTTGTTGTCTTTGTTTTTTCTTTTCCTTCAAAATTCCCCTGTACAAGACATAACCCCGTCAACGCGATTGCTGAACTCAACAGCTCGAGCCATACTGTCAAAGACCGTCAATGTCTTGTTCAAATTGTTGCATCGCTCTTGCCATGTTTCACAATTGTTGCAGATTCTTGAGGGTAAGGCCACGCTTTTCAGTTTCTTCTTCGTCTTCCTCTTCGTTTTCTTCTTCACTTGCAGACTTTGTCATCTCAAGGTTTCGATGTCGCACCAGAAACCAATCATGCGCTTTTATGAGAGCCGTGGCATGTACTCCGAGTCAACTCATCTCTTTGTTTGACCAAGCAGGGATCCTTCTCTCCCGCGCATCAACATGAAACAAAGCTCCTTTCCGCAATGTGGTTGTCAGCATGGCTGTATTTTTTCATTTCTATTTTTTGATGAATATTTTGGAAAAACCCGCGAAGCACTGAAGCCGCGAAACATGAAGCGCGAAGTGGTGTGGGAGCACTGTATCTGAAAAAAGTGTTTAATGTATTAATTATACTGTACTTCCAATTCACATATGAAATAATTATTGTTTGAAATACCATTTGTTATGATAAAATCAAATAGGTTTTATTAGTATCAGTAAAAGGGTCGCCATCAGGAAAAGTTTGGAAAGCTCTGACCTAGAACAACTTAGTTTGTATGTTGTTGTAGATACTAATGCCTGCATTTAAATGAAAATAAGACTAATTTTAAATAAATTTTTTAAATATTTAAATTTTGAATTACATTTGCTCAATTTGTTACATGAATTGTTTTTGGAATCAATTGCGCTGAAATATATGTATTAACTTTCTAAAATTATGATCCTGATTGATAAGTTTTTTTGACACTTCAGACAATATACTAACCATCTTAAACTATGCCTGTGCTCCTATCAATTGTGTTAGTACACAATAAAAAGATATGTTTTCTTTTTGCCTTCCACTGCTCAAGGTTAAGAAAGATAAATTCTGGTTTCAAAAATTTAACATTTTGATCTAAAAAAAACTGCTTTTTTTCAACCAACAGTATACTAAGCTTGCCTAATTCTTTTAGTAATACGTTTCAAAATTGCAAATAATTTTGGGATTAGTAACTTATTGTATTTTATAATGTACAGTACCAATTAATGTAAAATTCAAACAATTTAGCAAGTTTTTAAAGATAGCAGTAAATATTATAGAATAAAAATAGTGTGCAGATCTGTCAGGGATAACCTTTAATAACTTGATTTTCAAAAAAAAAAAGAAAGAAAGAAAGAAAGAAAGTCAACAACTTAGAAGTATAATTTTCTCCATTCCATTATGATTCGACTCATTCAAAAGACGTAGCCTCCAGCGGAGGTCAGCGAGCAAAGTCTAAGGATTTGGGCAACCCTTTAGGTAGAGAGAGATTTCACCATAGTAGAATGGTGGTCAGGGGCGGATCCAGGAATTTTTTCTTTTGAAATTCAAGTCTCACAAACAAGCACACGCCATCTTAATGATGACTCTGAGTTAAGGAAAAAAAGATAGTGTCGTTGTGTGTGGAGTGGAGGCAGTTCGAACTCTTCTACAAATCACCTTGAAACAAAACACATATTTTGGGGGCCCTTAATTAAGTAATAGTAATAATAGTTTTGTCAAGGTTACTATACAGTGTTTTAAGATTGCAGTATTTTTTAAATTTTACTGAAGGGAATAAAATTAATTTTTGGTCATCCATTAATTTCCCTTTTTTTTCATTTTTACTGCAAAACTTTTCCTACTTTTATTTCTTCCCTACTCTTTTTTTCATTAATTAACTGAAGTTTTGGCGGCCCCTTTCCTGAAAAACTGGTGGGGCCTTGATTGCCTTTTATTTAAGTATAGTTGCTGATGAGAAAGCGACGGTCATCTGTTTGCTGAAGGTCATGTACGTAGATTCATAGTGCACAGCCGAGTCATTTCGAAGACGGAAAAGATTTGTTTTTCAGTAGCTGAGGGAGCTTTGAAAAGTTATATATAATGATGGGAAGTACTGTCAGGAAGCACTTGATAGCATAGTGACTTTGATTGCCGAATAAATCTTAATTTATTCAAATATTTTTTTCGTTGCATAATATTTTAAAATTTTGATTGTTTCAATAAGAAAATATTTTTAAAAAAATGATCAGAGAAAAAAAAACCCTTTGGGGGGATGCGTGCACATGCCCCCTGCCCCCCCCCCCCTAAATCCACTACTAATGGTGGTCAAGTCTAGAGAGAGGAGCAATTTAATGCCAAAAAAAGTTAAATTTTCATAAAAATTCAACCAAAATTGTATTTTTCAAGAAAACATGATTTGATAGAAAATTGTCATTATTTTTTTCGAAATCAGCACTAAAAAATACATAAACAGTCATCACTTCCCTTGTATTTTTTTCATTGCAGGTTTGTGTTATTGTAATTTTGTGTTATTGTAATTCAATATATTCAATATTCAATTGTAATTCAATATATGCGTTATATACTTAAACTTAGGAACTATTGTGAGGTTTTGTAAAAAATTTATCTTGCTATATTTATTTATTTATCCTATTCTGATTCAATATTTTATTTTATGGGACATTTTTGCTGTTATTCATTTCTAGAATGCATTTCTTCTATGATTTTACACTTAAATAGTAAAAAACTTCTTGAATTTAAAATATTCCCATAAAAAACGAGTAAATAAGCATACACACTTTAGGGGGATGCCCCCTAAAAGCTAAGAAGTCCCCCAAATTAAATACCCCCCCTTAAAAAAATTGACCGAAATCCCCTGAAAACACCATTTTCCAGAAAATTTCAAACACACAATTTGTACCATGACCCCCTCCTCTAGGGCACCCCTATATTAAATAAATGAAATTTACTGATACTGCCTAACACTTTGAGAAAATTAATTTAATATCTTTTTTGATATTAATTAATAGTTTTCTTTTAGTTTAGTATAAAAGTGAAATATTTTCTTTTCAGAAATCTGTTTTAATTGTTAAAAACAAATATTTAAAATAATTAAACGTTTGAAAATCAATGTTGGCCTTTGCAGAAAAATACATGTTCAGTTTTAGGAAACTTATTGTTTTCTGAACATTATTGTCACTTTTTTCTTGGAAAAGTTGTCACTTTTCTCACTTTTTCCCTCAAATTATTCACTTTTGTAGCCACAAGCCTTGAAGAGAATTTTTATATTTTACTTATTATTATGACTTTGAATATTGTGTTTTTATTGTTTTTGCCACTCTTGTCAATTGTGATCATTCTTTTTGCATTATTCCAAATAACAATGTAAGTAATAGCACTTAATAATAAATAATTTGCCATGCAAAAAATAAGTAATTTGGTATAACAGAATAGGTTTGTTAGCTGATTGACTTATTACATGAATAAAAAATCACTAATTCTCTTCTTTCATTTAGGGTTTTGTTTGGTTAGAAAATAGATATGAAAGTATTCGATCAATATTCATTCAAGATGTAGAAACTGAACCATGGACTTCGCCTGAAGATATGATAAAGGTATTTTCATTAAGCTAGTTACAGAAAATTATCGTTTGCTTTAATCATTTTTCATTAGTTCTTCATGTTTTTCTGTTTCCCAATACTGGGGGTATAAGATTGGCGATACCATTTTTTCTCATGTGTACATACACACACATATATGTCTCATCTGATTTGAAAATATGTTCGATTATATGTTAATCAGTTAAATATTGCTGAATGTGAAATAAAGGACTATGGCCCCCAAAAATGAGGTATGGTCCCAAAAAGAAAAGATTAAGCATTGCAACTCATACATGTTTTGATATGAAAAGCTCCTCATGACTTTGATTCATTTCATGCGATCAATAGATTGAAATATCTGAAATCTTTATTTTTAAAAGGGTTGGCTTAACAAAGGTTCACATAGATGTGAATCCGTTTCTTTGAATTTGATTTTTTGAGCTGCTGATTTTATTAAGCAAGGATTTTAATAGAGATGGGCACTGCATTTGGAAAAACAGTATAAGCCTTGTTGTGTAACATTGACGCACATAGAGGGGTTCTGTCCTTACAAATGCTTTATGAGGCTATTTTTCATGTTGTTGGGAAAAGCAAGAATTTGGGGTACGACCCTAGAAATATTTCGAAATTGAAATCTAAATCACATAATTTTAGGCTAGGTAGAAGGGATTCAGGGATTCAGGTACTTTACTTTGGAAATTCATCAAAATTGATGCCAAAAACTAATTTCAATCTACATTTGGAGACATTAGGGGGTTCGGACTCTGCTCAGAAAATTTTAGAGATCCAGAAACATAGCTTTAGGTTTGTATGGTTTGGTCATGTCAAAAGGAATGTATGACACCTGTAAACCCCCTTGGATCCGCACCTGCCTAGGTTAAATCGGAAATGTCAAATACTTTGCTATTTGTCCTGTTAATAATTATTAAGTATGTCCTTTATCATGACAATATAGGAAATTCTACTTTACGTTATACTGAACAAAAGAGAAATTTATTAAAAGCTTTCGAATTAATTTTTTTTTAAATTTCATTGTAGCAAATTTTTTTTGTATTTAAATTTAAGTACCTATAGTTAGCTGAATTCAAATAAGTGAGAAATAGAATGTAAACACGAGATCAAATTAAGTTAACAAATGACTGTTCATTCTATGATGAAGATTTTGTTATAGAGGAGACATTTTAAAGTTTTTTTTCCTTCTTAAAATAAGAAGAAGCATTTCATTTCTTTTTAAATTTAATATAAGTATCTAGCTAAAGGTAATGGTGAAATGAATGATGCTATAAATATTTTTTGCTCTAACAATTTTATCAAAAATTTGAACCGAAACGTTGCCGAGAATTTCTTGCTTTTTTAAAGAATTTACAGTAGAGCCTCAATTATCCAAGGTAATGTGGACCAAGGGTACCTCGGATTATTGCAAACTCGTATAACACGGACTCTGTCCAAATCGAGAGGGAAACATGGATTGAAATGAATGAAAATGTCGTCAAAGTTGTAAAAAAAGGCATTTACTGTACATATTATGAACTGAAAAAATGACGTTACATACATACAAATATTTTTATATGTACTCATCAGTAAAGTATATGTTCCAGTTAAAGTTGCCTCTTGAAGAAATCTATATATATTGTGTATATATATTGTTTTCTGTTTAATGGTTTTTCTAGGTCTTTATATCACCCGAAAATAATTGGATGACTGACGTCATTGACTTGGTTAGTCGGGGCTCGGATAACCGAGGCTCTACTGTATATCATAAAAATGAGTTTTGTTACATCATTATTAACATTCCTTAGTTACTCATTTCATTCATATGCAGTAAAGACCCTTCTGATGAACTCTTCTTATTATGCAGACGGTTTTTAATTTCCCTGCAGCGAAACCATTAATCCGCCTGTATTTAAAAAAAACAACCTTTATTAGCTGCATTACCATCCATTATCTTAAGAAAATGTTTGTTTTGTGACAAAATACAGATGCAACAATATTTTTTTTTTTTGGGAAGGATAGAGCTTTGATATCCTATTTTTTCTGCTCTTTGATCAAGATGTTTCCTCAAACAAACAGTAAACTCAAAGGGTTCCCCAAAGTGTGAAAGGTTGGATTGCCCTGCTCTAACAGACATCCTCAATTACTGAGACGAACATTATTTTGGGATAAATTAGATAGAACTATATAAATTGTAAACACTATTTCGGGAGGAAAAAAATAAAATTTGAGAATTGAATCATTAAATATCGGGAAATCTAAGTTTCAAGCAAAGACAAGTTGTTAAGAAAGTAAATTAATATAAACATTACTTTCAAATTTTATTTTTCGTCATTTATGTAAATTGTTCCAGGTTTTACAACATGATTAATTTTTATTATCTAGTTTCCTTTTTCCCGCTATCACTCCCCCCCCCCCTCACTTTATTACGAAAAGTTCCCCCCTGCTGTTGCCTTATTTGGTTCTGCTCTACAGTTAAGTTATGCTTCTTTGATGCACCGTTAAAAACATTTTTTTATGTGGTACCAACCAATATGAAGCACGAGCTTACAGCAAAATCTGTAAGTACTTCAAGCATGCTGAAAATGACTATGAACTCAGCGCCTGCGTTATATTCTTCAGTTGAAAAAAAAACAACTCTTTGGGTGGGTATTGTGGAGATTATTAATAAATTTGGGTGTTGGATAGGCAAAGATTAATTAAATCTTAAAAGAAAGGCATAATTTTCAAACAATATGGTTTGCAAATGGATACTAAGAGAAAAAAAAAAAACATAATAATCTGAAAATTGATTGCTGCATTGAAAAAGCAGCCAGTGCTCATTTTTTTAAAGTTCAAAATTTTAAAAAAATATCAATGGATTGGTATAAATCCGAATAAAAAGGTTTGTTGAATACTTTCATCATATTCAATTGGCTACCCACTTTGGGTAACAAGCTACTGTGCTACATTGAGATAAATTGTGCTATAAACTTTTGAAAACCTTAATTTAGAATTAAGTTAAAAGTAAGGCAGATTCTAAAGCGTGTAATATAATTCAAGTTACACTCTAGTTAGCTGTTAACTACTTATGTTGAAGTGGAAAACAAGATTTGATATAATAAGCGTATTTAATATAATGGGGTCCTCCCCTTCGAACAATGGTGCGTCCCCTAATGACCCCCCAAATTTCAATGGTGCACTCTGCACCATGACCCCATTAACCACCATGCCCCCTCTTGGTGGGCACCCCTGTCTTTCAGCATGTCACCTCTAATCTCTGGCTTTGCAGCTCAGGGGAATTAGGCGCCCAGTTTGAAAACCTCTGTATTAATTGCTAACCAATTACTGCCATCAGAAAGGAGGAAAAACCGGCAGCCGTTTTGCCAAAAATTGAATTTCTTGAAATCTTCATAATAGGTTTTTTTTTTTTTTAAATTTATTTATTTATTTTTCTTAATGTTTAAAATGATTCACTTTGAGTCTTTATTTGCTGAATTTTTTTTAACTTTTAGCTTATTTTTTATGTTTCTTTCATGCCGCCTGTTAGGAAGAGTAAGACTGTTTTGCAGCAATCTTTTTGCATCTGCTTTCATTTTACAATATTTCTAGTTCTTTTATTAATAATTCACAATATAAATCATATTGAGCAAAAATACAAATCAATTTTTCAGTATTAAAATGTCTTTTGGTCGAAATTTTACTAGTCAAAGTTTGACTCTCATACTCTCATCATCCAAAAATTAGAGTCATTTTTGAAAATTGCTGCATGTTTAGTAACTATAAATTTAAACCTAAGTTAATGAAATTTTTGAAAGTTTTAGAATACGTCAACAAGTAGTTCACTTAGATATATACAAAATTTCAAGTGTATAAGTTTAGTTACTGATGAGTTAGAGCAGTATAAAGTTTTAAAAAAATTTGTCAAATTGAATTTTCAGCCAACTTTGACTGAACACAATAGAAAAGAACTTTCTTGGTGGCCTTTGAAAACTTTGCTATTAGATTAAGCACAAAAAGTTGTCTGAGAAAAATTAATTTCGGGGTTGTGCTTTCCAGGTACAGTGTTCCCTCGCCACTTCGCGCTTCATGTTTCGCGGCTTCAGTGCTTCGCGGGGTTTTCCAAAATATTCATCAAAAATTGAAAATGAAAAAATACAACCATGTCGGCAGTCACATTGCGGAAAGGAGCTTTGTTTCATGTTGATGCGCGAGAGAGAAGGATCTGTGCATGTCAAACAAAAAGATGAGTTGCCTCGGAGTACATACCATGGGCTCTCAAACGCTCCCACCAGCGCAAGACTCTTCGCCTCTCTCAGAGAGTAATGTTAATTAATGTTTATTACTGAACTATAACGTTTTGTAAATAACTTTATTAATTAGCACCGATACGTATAAGTAAATACGCATACTGTTGTAATTTTTGTCTTAAATGTCTGAAGTATAAATACTGTTTACATATTTAAAACACTTGTGTACCTGCATACACGAAAATATTTAGGGGCAAATCCTACTTCGCGGTTTTTCAGTTTTCGCGGAAGGTTCTGGTCCCCATTAACCGCGAAAAACGAGGGATCACTGTACATCTAAACATGGCTACTTGTTTCGTTTGTCAATGGCAGCCATTTTGGTTCCTGAACTTAGGCGTCTCTTGCTACATGAGTTTTTACTTTCAAGGTCTAAAAATTTGGCTTAGTTTTATACCTACCAGAAACTTTGTGCAAAATTTTATTGAAATTGGAGATGGTCGAGTGGGAATGATTTTGAAAATTTGTTCCAATTGACATGGAATGACCCCAATATGAATTTTCCTTATATTCTTACACAAGTAAAAGATTACACCATGAGGAAATGTATGAAAATGGAACGGATGTTGCTTTATCTTTGGGTATTTTGTAACCTTTTCAGCATGTACAGTGATGCCGCACAAGGCTTATCTTGAATACTGTTGTTTTACACCACATTCTTAATAGATGACCTTAAGTCTGTATATCTTTTATTACAGAGCTCTTGTATGTATAAGATAGGTATCATTTAGCTTCTTTTTCCATGCACTATACTGTACAACTCGAAACTAAAAATGTATTTCTAAGGAAAATCGTATGCGCTGTATTGCAATCAATAAATTTGTCATTGAATAGCATTGATATTTATCAATTCCTAATCAACCCCCTAGATTGAATTGCACCTCCAGGGATTGGTAGTAGCCTCTTTGATCATCCTTTCATTTCATGAGTATTTTTAATGACTTTAGTTTTATCACACTTTTGAATAAATAGCATTTCTATTTGTGCTCTTGACAAGGGACTGTGTAACATATACTGTAGCATACCAGTGTACTTGTTTGTTTTGATTTAGTTAACACAGATTCACCAACTTTGGTGTTCCTTGTTTTGTTATTTTTTAATACTTACGAAAAGTATCAATATGCTTCACTAACTTCAACAATTTATATTTGAATCTCTTATTTTCAGTTTTTTTGTGACCATGTAGTAGGTGTAGCAGAACCTGACCATTTCAAGAGTGAAAAAGTCTTTCGTGGTTACATGGATGACCAATTGAATACAGACAATGCATGGAAAGAAGTTGAATTGTGGCATATTCATTACAACACCCTAACAGATTTGGATACAAAGTTTAAGGTATTCAGAATTTTTTTTTCTCTCCTGCAGCATTTCTCGCTTAAAACAGCGACATTCTAGTGCGTGGGAAAGTAATCCACCATGTTGTTTAATTCCATGGCAGTAATTTCCACCTGTGAAAAAACAACTGAAATGTTTGAAAAAATGGTTGATGGTCAAATTTTTCATTCACTTTTATTTTTGTAAACCTATAATGCTATACAGTTTAGTAAATATAAAGAATGGCATTTTCAGGATTAAGGGATTTGTGCAGCTATTAGCACAAATCCTAATGCATTGTCATCAGAAAAACTGTGCCCTATTTGCGGACAAAAAGGACTGAAAAAGGAGTCTGCGTACTGGGGCGAACTTGGGAAGGGCAATTCGAATCTTTCAAAAAAGTTTCGCCCTGGCGGATCGCCCCCACCTTAGTTATGCCACTGAGAAAGATTTATTAGATTAAGACTATTAGCACAAATCCTAATAGCTGCATCTGTAGGGTTGGTCGATCCATCTTTGTAGATGCTGTAATTGACTGGATACGTAGTCAAGATTTAAAACTAAATATTACATTTATTAACTATTTACATTTTAATTTAAACAAAAGTACTTAAAACCGTAACAAGTGGCCGTTCCGCCACGGGCGGCTCAGAATCAAACAAAAGTGAGCAAGCTGAAGAGACTACATCTGAATCTCTTTAAATACAAACAATCGGCTGTTGCCACCCGCTCGATGGTTGAAGTTTGAACATTCAAAAGTGCAATATGTAAATATAAAGCAAGGAAATAGAATATTCAGATTAACCGCCACAATACTCCCCTCTGTCCGGAAAATGTACTTTCCTGCCGAAACGTGTAGTTACACCGACAGGATTCGCGTTCACAGTCTTTAGACTTAAATTTTGATTTAAAATATATGCAGGTTTCAATCTGTCAATGGAAACGGTTCTAGCTATCCCTTTTATAGAAAGAACAAAGTCCTTTGCAAGACGTTTAAGCACCAGAAAAGGTCCATCGTATTGTGGTTGCAAGGTTCGTCGGACAGCATCATGACGAATGAAGACGTGGGTGCAAGTTGTCAAATCCTTAGGGACGAAAAATATTGGCACTCCATGTCGTGATGCTTGCGTTGAACGAAGCGAACCGATGACTTTGTGCAGTTGTTGGAGAAACGTCGAACTTGGGACTGGAACTGGAGATTCAGCGACGAAATCTCCGGGTAAACGAATTGTCTCCCCATAGACAAGTTCAGCAACGGAAGACTTCAGATCTTCTCTGTATACCGTCCATAGTCCGAGGAGCACAGCAGGGAGAGCGTCGACCCAAGTCAGAGGCAACAGACAACTTAATGCCTGTTTTAGTGGTCTGTGAAGTCTTTCCACTTGTCCATTGCACTTTGGATTATATGCGGATGTTCTGTTGAGCTTAATTCCAAAAAGGGCGGTAAAAGATTTAAAAAGCGAGGATTCAAATTGCCTGCCTTGGTCACGAGTAATGACTGAAGGAACACCAAAACGTGATATCCAAGAAAAATATAAAGCTTTAGCCAGCGGCGGACTGGCTATGCGGGCATTCGGGCAAATGCCCAGTGGGCCCGTTCAACCTGGGCCGGTCGTAAAATATCTATCTTTTTTTAATAAAGTATACAGCTTTTACAATGTTCATAAAAAAACGGGGACCAAAACTTTGCCGTAACCTGGGCTTCAGAGAGTGCAATGCAGCAATGGGGCAAAATCTCTAGGGTCTGGTCGTTGGGCCACAAGAGGGGGAGGCAGAATTTTTCAGGGCCGGCTGGTCCCTTATAGACAACCTAAACGGCTTCCTGAGGAGCAAAAATGATTATGTTTTATTTTTAAATTTTGAAAATAAATAAATAAATAAAATACATCAGTTTTGCGCTTTAGGCTACCGCCTAAGTCGTCTATACGGACGAGCTCTCGGGGCTGGCTTGAGAAATTCTCAGGGCCGGCTCATCCATATAGAAAACCTGGGCGGCCGTCTGTTATGCAAACTTTTGAGAGCTGCAAAATTGATGTTTTTAATTATGAGCAGTGCAGGCGGGGGTGGCTAAGGCGGCGAGTCGATTGCCTCACGGCGCAACACACTAAAGGACGGCAGCTATTAACAGCTAATTAACATATTACGTATCATTGGCCCTCTATGGTGAATAAGAAAAATTACTCTATCTTGTAAACACTTAATATTATTCAAATACATATCTACATACTTACTGACAATATTTTTAATCCTTACAAGCTACAAAATACGGCCCTGAGAATTTCTCAATCCAGGTGATGCAAATTCTCAGGGGCGGCCCCAGAGAAATTCTCTCCGGCCAGTTGTCTCAGCTGATTGTCTCACTGCGCAACGCCCTAAAGTGCGGCGACTGTTAATAGCTAATTTATATACAGTATGGGACCTCAAAATCGGAACTCTCTGGGAGGCCATCTTTCCAGATTTCGGAATTTTCCAGATTTTGGGTTCTCTTTCAAAAAAAGTAGTAAGTAGCATCAGAGCTCATATAATTTGCTCTGGAAGTTTTTATTAGCATTTGCTCATTTATAGTATTTTTGGCCACTGGCGTATATAAGGGGGGGACAACCCCCCCCCCCCCCCCCCCGGGAAAATTTTTACTTAGATACTTAGAGGGACCCCACCGAAATGTTGGTGTCCGAAAACTTTTTTTGAGACCTTAACCCTCTTTACGCTTTATACTATTCTAAAAACATATTTTTTAATAACAATTAAATAGAGTGAACACTGAAAAAAAAAAAAAAAGCGCGATAAAATGCAAAAAAAAAATCAATTTTGGGGCCTTTGGGTTATAGGGTCGTACTAGGTCGCACCTAGTGTTGCAAGTTTGTCGCAGAAAAAAGAGCCGGAAATTCGCGGCAAATTGCACGAAATGTTCGCGAGAACACAAATATAATGTAATAAAAACTAGAATATCTCCAATTAAATTAATTTTCTTAAATAAAAAAGGAATAATTTTTCTACTATACTTTCAATTTTAGCAGTATTTTAGGTATTTAATCAAATGTACAGCATTTTGGTACAAAATATTGTATATGATTAAATTATTTTCTTTAATGCTTCGTCGTTATCACTTAACACGTTTTTATATGTAGAAAAGGACCGTTCAGCATCTGCGCTATTAGACGGAACTGACAAACATCGGATTGCCATTTTGGACAGGATGGGAACACTTTCTCTCTTGAATTTCCAGAGTTGAATTGCCCTCCTTCAACGTGTAACTCATTTTGGGAGGGGGGTATCATAGGGTTATTGTTAACTAACAATGGAACAACTGTCAACTTCGTCAAAAACATTTAAATATTTGTATTGATTTGGATCAAAAACTTCCTCTAAACATGAGGGGAATTATCTATAACTAGTTTTATAGTTATTTTTCTATTGATGAACTCTTCTAAAAGTTTAGTACATCTGTTATACATTTTAAAACTTCAGAACAGTATAAATTGCCATTAAAGTGTAAGTAAAAAACAAAATAAGTCTCAAATTTTAAACAATTTGCTCACAAATCGGGATATTTTTTAAAAAATCGCAGATTTTAGGAAACAGCTTTAAAAATCGAGGGAATTCACGGAGTGACAAACTTGCACCCCTAATCGTACCACTTTCCTAGCGGTTTCTCCCCTAAATACCTCGCAAGCCCGAACCCGAAATGATTTTATATAGTACATCGATTAAATGTAGGTTCTAAAATCATTAGAACCAATTGCGATAGCAACAAAAAGTTGCTATCGCAATTGGTTCTAATGATTTTCTTTTAATTTTAAGCAAAGAATATATATTTTTTTAAACTATCATGAAATGCTCCAGTTGAGATTAATTCCGGTGAGCTAAAATGCATGAAAAATTTTGGAAAATATTTGGTTTGGCAGCATTTTCGGGAAGGTTTTGATTCGCAGTAGAATTTAAAACTAGAATATATTCAGTGCAACTCTTGCAGTTATGAGACCTACTAATATTAGATATGGGTCTCTAGTCTGGAGAAAATTGAAAATGAAAGTAAAGCTGAATACGCAAGACTAGCAAAGAAACATTATTAGAATAAAAAAAAGGAAGCTGGAAATAGCTTTCAAATGCAAGCAATCCGAACTTTTAACAATAAATTTATCTAAACTAGAATCTTTCCCATGACTGTTCACAATGCTCCTTCATTTAACAATTTTATCAACAGTCCTTTACTACGTTTCATGCCCAGAGCGGAAGAAAGACCCTTTTATGACTTCTTCCTTTTACAAGCACCACAGGGAATTGCGTTAATTGCTCTCCACTTTCAACTAAACCCTACTGACCATTCAATAATAACGCCTCAGCTGCATATACAGAAACAGATGCGTAGAACAGGAAGATGGGGAGATAGTGGGAGATAAAATGATAGTTTCTTTCTCAATCTCTCCTCTCCCCTAACAAATGGTACTGTAGCCATAAAAAGGCTATTTTCTCACGTTCTTTAAGCATAAACTATTCTAATTTAAATGGTTTTTTCAACCAATGGTCGTTTACTTTGCCTGTAGGTTGTTATATGAATATTTTACCATGAGCTCGAGCCCACCCACTTTCCTCTCGTGAAAGCTGTATCCACCACCTCCGCCCCTTACGCATCGGTGGGTCGGTCTGTCCTGCGCATTTTTTTTTTTCAGAATTCCAACCCAATATATTTAGGGAAGTGCATTGAATGAGAGGCAATATTGAAGCGAGCATAAACCTATTACAAGCTTTTTTAATTCGAAAGAGAATTGATGATGATTGTTATAAAAAGAGAAAGTTGATGTCCTCTGAAGAAGTACAATCTGCTGAATCAGAATTCGTTTCACTAGACACTTCCTGAAGGTAATTTTATTTTTGCCGCTTTTAGTACTAATGCATTATCTAACAAGAAGTTCCGTCCAGAACTGTACGAGCCTACTGTCCGTTAAAAACCAACTTCAAACTTATAATCCAGCTATCTCTCTTTCTCATTTAGCTTTAGTTCTTATTACTTCAAATACCTTTTTCAACGGTTAATACATATTCATTCACTCATCATTCATTCTTTCATTTATTCAGTCATTCATTTACTCATTAATCTATTTATTCACTCATTTATTTATTTTTCCCATTCGTTCACTCATTTATTTATTTTAGAATTTATTCACTCATTTATTCATTCAAAAATATCCTTAGAAATCCCGATGAAAAAATTTCATATGAAAATAGGCTCCCTTAGTTCCGATAGAACTTCGTATTTGTACATGTTCTACGTCAGAAAATCTTTCCGATGAAGTTTGTTTCAAGCAAATCCGTCTGTTAGATCATGATTTGTATAAGATTGAAAATTCCCCGTAAGGGTTATGTTAATTTTTTTTTCTTTTTTGAGCTGTTCGAAAATGAATAAAGGTTGTTCAAATCAAAAAATATTTTACTCTGAGAGCTTCTTCCAGTAAGCTTGTTCATAGGAGCTTGGATCCTACGCCCAGAGTTCACATAATTTGCCCATAGGCGCTAATGTTGAGATTTTTTGAACTATTCAAAATTAAGCGAAAAAATGGGCAAATCAAAAAGTCAAATGTAGAAATGAGATGCCCCAAGATCTTTCGATTCAAAAATAAAATATTTCGAATCCGACAAATCCTTCAAAAGTTATTGGGGGGGGGGGGGGGCAGACAGACCGACAGACACACATTTTCTCCATCTCAAAAGCATACTTTCAAATTTTTCATTTTTCAGTCTTTTTTAATTACTTCACTTATTTTAACTTTTTCTTTATTATTCACGATACATTTAGCATTCTTTCATGCTAACAACTTTGTTTAAAACTTTGACGGGAAAGTAGGCTGAAAATGATAATGGGAAAAAAGTTATCAGTTGAGATTAAAAATAGTTCTCTGTTCTATGTGACACAAATCTTTATTCCTGTAAATTCGTTAAGTTTGGTTAGTTTTATTTTTATTTTTATTTATTTATTTTTTTGTTTTTTGTTAAAGGTATTCTTGTTTTATTGCATACAGAAAGTTAAATAACTTTCTGTATTAGCAATTTTTTAAAACATTTGGATTGACTTAACAGTTTTATTCTTTCCATTGTGTTCACTCAGACTGGAGATTCAGAAATTGTCTTGTTCGTTAATCACCATCCTTTCCAAGGCACGTAAACTTGATCAGTGTTTAATTTTTAACAGAATATTGTATTTTTCTCTTGTATTTTCCCCTAAAACAGCTTCAGTTCTAGTTAAATTCTGTCTGAAGCGAAAATTATATAAAAACGTAAATCAGATTGCTTTTAAGTTCATAAATATGTTTTTTTCCTTCAATTTTCACATTAAAATGAGTCTGGTTAGAAACTCCATTTATAATAATTTTTTCAATCATCAATTCCACCAATTGTTTTCGTAAAATTAACTGCGAGAAATCGACCTCCCCCCCCCCCCTGAAATTGGGGTCTAGCTACGCCACTGTTTTTGGTTATCGTATACCACCTATAAGTCATGAAATTATCACAAAAAACGAAGTTGGAGTTGGCTTACATTCGAAGGCAAAACATCGAAAAACCTAGACTTTTCCCGATATTATTTTAATCTCTTAACAATAAAAGAAAAAAATTCCGGTAATTTCTGATATGATTTTATATTCTCTAGTTACTTAATTGCAGTAAAAGATCAGACGATCGTTAAAATGCAAGAAGCGCCGAATTTCAATTTTGCGAATGTTCTGTATCGCGAGAAAATTAGAGCTCATCTTAAAAAAATAAATGTAATAAAACAACAGGAAATAAAAAAAGCAAAATTTAATGATATTAACTCACAGTTAAAGAAACAATTAATAACACTCTAATTCTAATCGCAAAACAAACCCTTTTCAGAAAATCGAGAAATAAATTCGAGTGCACATTTCCGATCTTAAACATGTTCATTGCATTTTATTTTCCTTCTTTTTAAAATGACATATTTCCAGAAAAAAGAAAAAAAAAAAAAAAAAAAACACGGCGCAAAATATTTCCTGCTTTTTTTGAAGAAGTTCCGGATTTTGGGTCTTTTGGGATTCCGAATTTATGGTCCTATACTGTATTACGTATCATTACACTTCCATGCTGAATAAGAAAAATAACTGTCGCGTAAACATTTAATATTTTAATACATATCGACATATTTACTGACACTATTTTTAGTTCCTGCAATCTGAAAAATACCTGCCCTCCCAAGGGCCGGTCTGTTTGAAATATGCCCGGGCCGAATTTTCTTCCCAGTCCGCCCCAGGCTTTAGCTACAGTTTCCGCTGTTATATCACTTATGGGGGTAACCTCCGGCCAGCGTGTGAAGCGATCAACAGCCGTTAAGCAATACGTATATCCACGACAGACCGGAAGTGGCCCAATTAGATCAATATGAAGATATTTGAATTTTCCATCGGGTAGGGGAAAGTCACCATAAGGAGATTTAGTATGCCTATGAACTTTAGTTCGCTAACAGTCTAAACAAGTCTGACAATATAATTTGATATCGGCTTTCATATTTGGCCAAACATATTTTTCGGAAATAGATTTAATTGTAGCGCGTATGCCTGGGTGGGATAAATTATGATAAGAATTAAACACTGCTTTATGAAAAGAATTGGGAATAAGAGGCCGAATATTTGAGGTTGAAATATCACAATATAAAAGCTTGTTTGAATTTGGGATTTGAAATTTCTTAATTTTTAGCGAATGGCTAAAATTTGAGTCATTTAAATTCTTCAAAAAATCAGAATCTTTCGATTGCGCGTCAGCTAAGGATTCCATGTCAATAGAGGATAGGATAGAAATTTCTTCAATACGCGACAAAGCGTCTGCCACGATATTATCCCGACCTGCTACGTAACGAATTTCCGTCGAAAATTGCGATATGAAATCTAGTTGACGTAAACGCCTAGGAGAGTATTTCGAATCGTTTTTCTGATTAAACACATAAATTAACGGTTTATGATCTGCATAAATTAAAAAAGGACGCGCTTCTAACATAAATCTGAAGTGCACTATAGCAGAATATATAGCTAAAAGTTCACGATCATATGTCGAGTATTTCTGCTGCGTTGGAGTTAGTTTGCGGGAAAAGAAACCTAAGGGCTTTATGCCTTGCGAAGTAACTTCGTGCAAAGCCGCACCCATAGCAATATTACTGCAGTCTGTTATTAACGCTAACTTAGCATCCATCAAAGTGCAGCATTTGCCAACATTTCTTTACATGTGTTAAAAGCAGAAATTGCTTCTTCCGACAAACTAATTTCGCATCGAGCTTTCTTATTTTTACCCTTTAAATACTCATTGAGTGGGATTTGCACTTCTGTGATTCCCGGTAAAAAACTATGATAAAAATTCAACATACCTAAAAAAGCTCTTAAACTCTTGACTGTTTTTGGCAATTTATATTCTGAAATGGCTTTTACGTGATCTGGCAAAGGTTTAAAACCCGATTCGCTTATAGAATGCCCCAGAAAATTAACTTGTGATACTCCAAATGTACATTTTACAGAATTAATTTTTATCCCATAGTCTTTAAAGCGCTGGAAAAGGATTCTAAGATGATTTTCATGTTCTTCGAGATTTGCACTTGCAACTAAAACATCATCCAGATATACAAAGCAAAAATTAAGGCCACGAACAACTTCATGAATGAAGCGCATAAATGTTTGTGCCGCTCCGCTTAATCCAAAATTCATATAGAGAAATTCAAATAATCCGAACGGAGTTATTATTGCGGTTTTGCATATATCATCTGGATTTACAGGAATTTGGTGATATGCTTTCAATAAATCGAGCTTAGAAAATATTTTAGTACCGTGGAGTTGTTGTACGAAATCTTTTAAATATGGGATAGGATATCTATCCTGCCGTGTGATTTTATTTAACAACCTATAGTCCCAGTCGGACGCCAATCTCCGGACTTTTTAGGAACCATATGCAGCGGGCTAGACCAATGCGAGATGGCCTGCAAATTCCTTGCTCCAACATGTATTCAAATTCCTTTTTTGTGATTTTAAGTTGCGCCGGATGTAAACGTCGTGCACGCGCCTGAACTGGAGGACCTGTTGTTTGAATGTAATGCAATGTATTATGCTTAATTTCAGTTTTAACTTCGGCGCTGGGTTGCGTAATAATTTTAAATTCCTCTAAAACGTTTATGAAATTGCGAGCTACCCGAAATACTTTTAATATTTGGCATTTTAGATTGTACAGTGCGGCCATTCGAAGTTAAAGATGTTAACGGATCGATAAGCACTTTTCGTTTGATGTCTACTATTAAACCGTATTGTTCCAAAAAATCTGCACCAATTATTGGTTTGCTTACATCTGCAACGACAAACTCCCATGTAAATTTCTGTCGTAAACCTAAACCAAAAAACATCAATTTTGTGCCGTAAGTTTTTATACAGGAATTATTTGCTGATGAAAGAACAAGATTACTTGTCTTAAGGCTTTTAAAACGCGCACGGGGTATACACGTTATATCGCTTCCTGTGTCTATTAAAAAACCAGCACCTGTAATTTTATCATTAATAAAAAGACGACGATTTTTATAATTCTGCACAGTTGACGCCGTTTCTACTGACAGACTTCTTCGTTTTTTTGATTATAATCACATGGAGGTCTGCACTTAGTTGCCTTATCAGAAAAATTCGCGTGATACCAACAAACATTTTGAGAATTGTTTGAATTTCGACTGAAACTTTTACTTCGCGAGCGCGACTTTGGAAAATTCCAAAACCTACTCCTAGGTCTATGCACAGACAATTTTTGGACTTTCTCTGATAAATCCTCAATTAAGTTCTCTAAACGAGAAAGTCGTGAATTTTCAGCTTGAGGAGAATTTACTACCGCTACTGACGGAAGAGTCACAACTTCACAAATTTTATCAGCCATTAGTGCTAGCTGAGACAACCCTTCAGAACTTATTGCTAGAATAGCTTGCATATTAGTGGGCAAGTGACTTAACCATAAATTCTTTAAGAAACTATCATCAAGTTTGTGGTTACTGAGTTCACGCATATCATGCAAGAGTTGAGACGATTTTTTATCACCTAAAGTTAAGTCTTGTAATAAAGTTTTAATTTTTTTAGTTTCCGAATGTTCAAATTGCTCAATTAATTTCTCTTTTAATTTAGTGTAAGGATTTTCGTCCGGTGGCGAATAAACAATTTCAGACACATAATTTAAATATTCAGCATCTATTGAACCGATTAAATAGCTGTATTTAGTTGATTCAGAAGTTATACTAGCTATAGAAAAATTGGCCTCAAGTTGCGCGGAATATAATTTTACATTAATGGAGAAAAAATAGGCATTTTCATGCCAATTTTATTGACATTAGTGTCACTCTTGGGTTCAGTCATCTTAAACTGTCAGCTTCCAAGGCAAAACAATAAAATAAACTCACATATAAGAAAAAATCCGCATCCTAAGGGCGAATTCGATGTCCTAGAGGTCACCAGTGTAGGGTTGGTCGATCAATCTTTGTAGATGCTGCAATTGACTGGATACGTAGTCAAGATTTAAAACTAAATATTACATTTATTAACTATTTACATTTTAATTTGAACAAAAGTACTAAAAACCATAACAAGTGGCCGTTCCGCCATGGTCGGCTCAGAATCAAACAAAAGTGAGCAAGCTGAAGAGACTACATCTGAATCTCTTTAAATACAAACAATCGGCTGTTGCCACCCACTCGATGGTTGAAGTTTGAACATTCAAAAGTGCAATATGTAAATATAAAGCAAGGAAATAGAATATTCAGATTAACTGCCACACATCTATTCAGCAGTTATTTTGTGCCAAAAATAGCTTGCACTACAAATAAAGATAATATAAAACGATCAACAGTAGTAACTAAAACTAAATGTCGAAAGACGAAAATGCACCAAGGAAAACAAAGCATGTAACAAAACTCTGGTGTTTTGGATCAATCAAAAGAATGCTACACTTTTGAAAACTAGCATTGATGGTACAACTAATGCCATCTACATGAATAATTTTATGTTAAAACATCTTTGAATGGGTCTATAAACTGCTCATTGGAAACACACAGAAAACTCCTTCATTTTGACTATGAAAAGATGGAACACACCATGGTTTCATGCAGCAATGTAGTTCTGGGGAAAAGGTGGGGTGGGGGAAGGGGGACATTTTCAGACAGTGGTATTGAAAAGGGTGGGTCTCTCTCAGCAGGAGGTTAAAAGGGGCGCTCAGTCAAATTTCCAGTATACTATATTATTCTGGAGCATGAATGGAATTTACCATTGGGAGCTTTCATGTCCGAAGAAACGTTAAAGGGCACTAACAAGTCGAGGTAATACACTGTTGCACACCGGACCCCCCCCCCCCCCCCCACACACACACAGAAATTTCTAATTATGCTACTGTTTTCAGATGTTAGCAGTAGTTGGTGAAATCAATAAGTGATGGGATGTTTGTGTTAAAATTAAGTGGAAAGATGCTTCTAATGAGCTGATGTGTGCACCACATGACTTCCTCATAATGTAAGGAACTAATAAAATAGGTGCATGTATCAAATGTGCATGTTAAAAGTTATATTTCTTAGTTTCATTATTTTTTAAATAAATTTTTCTCTCACTTTTATTTCCCTATACCTATACACTACAGTAAATATAGAGAATGGTATTTTCAAGCTTAAGGGAATTTATTATTTTTATTGGCCTGTGAAATCTAAAATTAAAACACCATAATAATCAAACGGAATCTGCAAAGGATAAAAAAAAAATCAATGTAAGTGTGCCTTAGGGTGAGGCATGAAAAGTATTTTAAACACTTAAACCCACTAGTTTGAACATCCAATGGAGGAAAGACATTTTTACAAGATCCTAATTCTTGCAAATGCATAAAAAGGGAGTACTACAGAAAAGTCACCAAATATCGTATAAATCATCAAACCGAAACTGGATTTGGTTTCCCTATTTTGGCGCCAACGTTGGCGAGAAATTACCACATATTTGCAAATTGTCTCCAGATGGGTGCCAATATACTTCACTATGGATTTGGTTTCACTAATGCCTTTAGGTAAATATCTTGGTATGGAAAACGACTGGAAATTTGCATGCAGTTGACACAAAATTGCATAAAACACAAGTTTTGGAACGTGTAATTGCAACCAAAAGGAGAGGTGCAGAACTAGGCCGTATGCAGGTCCTATATACAAAATTTCAACCTGCTACAATTAATTTTTTTTGAGTAATGCTAGATATGTACATATGGCACTTGCAGACAGCATGCCAAAACTCGTCAAAGCAGACTCAGGATGGTCAAAATCGATATTTCAGTGGTCCATAAACACATGTGTATGTGCACACATACAGACATTGTGAAAAAACTGTGCAAACTGCAAATTTTACTTTAAAATGTTTACTGCAAAATAATACTTAAATGCAAATGTATGCGCAAATTTGAGTGACTTTTTTGCTATTACAATACTTCCTGTACTTCGTAAAATAAATCTTCGGAAGCATAAAATTTGGGGACTGTCTCTCCTCAACTAGATCACTGGTTTCATGAAGATGTCATTAGTCCCTGCTCATTCGTATATGAAATAAATAACTCTTTTAATACTGAAAATGATTTGGATTTTTCTTTTAAATTATCTTATAAAAATATGTTGTGCATTATTTATTTCTTTATTTTCAGATTGATGTAAAGTGGCGTGTATTATGTGATGATGTATTTATTCAGTTACCTCTTGGTCAAAGAGTTCTGCTACAAAAGGCAATAAAGAACTTGAAAACTAAATTTGCATAATGTTCTGTTATATGATGCTAAAATAAAAGTTTTGAGTTGAGAACAGAATTGCAGTGTTTATTATTGTTATTTTGATTATTATTATTAGAATTATTTGGATTTGCTATTCCAATAATGAAGTAACTGGTTAAAATTCAGGCCAGTTTGGAAAAATTCCTGCAGGGGCTTCTCATAGTGGAACTTTGGCATAGCGGAACAATGGCTTATGGGCCATTTCACAGTATTTTCTAAAAATGTAGACTCCGCAACACGACACTCTTTTTGCTATAACTACGTAATTTACAGTTTAATTATCACTAAATTTTATTTTCAAGTAATGTGCTCAACACATTATTTGAAAATAAAATTTGGTGATAATTAAACTGTAAATTACATAGTTATAACAAAAAAAAAGTGTCATGTTGCGGACTCTAAATTGATGCAAAATACTGTGAAATGTCCCTTATAGCATTTCTTGATAGTGAGGGACCAGTTTTATGGCAACCCATAAAAGAGGCCATTCTATTTCCTCCTTATTTCTTTTTTTTTAAATTTTTCTCCTTCTCACCCTTTTCTTTCTTTCTTCTTTTTTTTTAATTGTGACTTGATTTTCTTCCTGGGAGGCAGTGCCCCCGCCCCCCAGGGGAGATTCCTGAAAGAAACACTGTCTGGGGGAGACTCCACCCTCATTGGTTTGCCCTCATGTGCCTCAATTTCTTATGAGACCAAGAAAATGGCAGCTCGAAAATTCTGTTTAAATTTTCTTTTCAGATAGATGTTCCCTAGAAACTTTTCTCTGCTCCTGCTGAAAGACATGCAATAACAAGATTGCATTCCAGTCATACTTTTAAGATTTAACTTGAAATATTAAACTCTATTACTTTCCATTTATGATAGAGAAAAAAAAAATAGGTACCCAGAAACTTTCGAGTGACATAATAATGCTACTTACTGGCATAAAAACGTATTCTTTAAAAATATTTTTGAGATGATTTCAAGTGCCTATCTAAGTAGAAGAAAAGTATAGTGGATTTTGAAACTAGCAAAAGTATTCCCAACATATTATTGGTGACATGGCAGGAAGGAAAATGATTTTGAAATTTAACCTCACTTTTAATATATATAATCTGTCAACATCAATGTAAAATCATTTTAAAATGTTAATAATAACGCTATTAATGAAATCATTTTTTTAAAAATGTTATGGAATAGTATTAGAGTGACAATTAGTTTCTCATATTTCCTGAAAATTACCCATATTTAAATATATATACAGGGGTGCCAATCAGGGGAGGAGGGTCCTGGATCCAGTGGTGTAGTCGCGGGAGACGGCGTCCTCCCACTTGTTTCAAATTTTAACATTAGCGTAATTTTTAATATTAGTGTACCACCACTTTTTGATGTTGGTATATGTAAGCGTGGGAACCACAACCCTCCAATGACTGTTCAAGCATAGGGGCATCAAGGAGTGCCAGGTCCACACAGCAATGTAGTAAGGCTGTGTTGGCGTCCAGCTAATCAATCTACGGGTGGGAGCGAGCCGTCGATAAACTTCACTTACCCGTGCCCGGGGGGGGGGGCAGCCCTAAGGCTACGTGCTAACAGGGTGGGGAGAGGGGGGTGAAGTAGAAAAGAAAAAAAGGTATATGTAAGCTCCCCCCACCTTTTTTCCCAGGACTACACCACTGCACCATTGACATTTGGGTGCTTTTTTTTCGGCAAGTGTCCGATTTGGAGCTTATCTTTCTGTGGTGGTTCCGGGAATATTCAGGGGTTGCGCTTGATATACCTAACCCCTACGTAGTATATATACCACAGTAACGTATTTACAAGTGTGCCATTCTGTGCCTCAGCACAGGGCTTCAGAATTATTCGCGACTAGTTTTTGAACTCTTTAACCCCTTAACTGGTTAATTTTTTTTACCACAAATGTTCCTGAGAAAAAGCATATTTTTTATTGCATTACTTAAAGTCCTAACTTGGTATAAAAGGAAAATAAAAGAATTTTTCAAAAATTTTGTATTGTTAACAGTGCAACGTTGAAAATTGAATGAGTTAAAATTTATTCGCGGCACCAATTAGTGTTGTTACACCCCCCAGTTGGAATTAAGATTTCATTTATTTAATGTTTTTAGAATTTAATTTCCCAGAAAATTTTGATAATAGGCCGAAATAGTGGTTGCACATAATAATGTTTTTAATCGCGAAGTGCCACAATAATTCCCCAGATCAACGACTACCTTGAACGCGTTTACAGATTGGCATGAAAATAAAAAAAATCGACTTACCCCTTGTGGATGGCGTGTTGATCATGAAAAAAAAAACTTAACAAGTTTTAAACAAATAACAAAGAATTTTATTTATGGAGGAACTGGTTGCATTTTTACTCTTATAAAATAAAAAAATAGGTGATCACCTGCACAATTACTATATTATATTAGACTGTTAGACATCAATTTTTCACAAATTATATTTGAGCATCTTCAGACGGTGCTAAAAGCTATTGATCCATTTTTGCTGTAAGAGATCGTCCATGACTTAAAAGCAAATGGCAGGCCTTCAGCCGATGATTGAGTTGGATGGCATGACGATCAGGTAGGCGTAATATTAGCAATGATGGCCTCAAGTAAAAGTTTATGCACGCATATTTTTCTCTTCAACTTTTTCCCAAAAGGAGGCGCCTTTTGGGAAAAAGTTGAAGAGAAAAATATGCGTGCATAAACTTTCACTTGAAGTATGACATATAAACTTATGGATGAGGGCCTCCTGGCTCCGAGAAAAAAGATTGCAGTGGCGGGCATCGCTCCCGTTTTACTGGTGCAGCTGCGTCCTCTCAGGAATTTCGTCGGACTTTTGCTGGCAAGAATTGTTGCCATAATTTGAAATATTTGCCGATTAATTTTTAAGGCATGACGTGTGGCTCACACGGAGTCAGGGGCAGGATCAAAGGCCCCATATCGGCGGTCCTCGGCCATTATTTCAAAGAAAAGGAAATCGATGCGCCGGCAACCTCTCGGCACGGCAATCTCGTCAAGAGTGGATCGCATCTCTCACTTTCTCCTCAAGCAATTTCTCCGATGGCAACGGCGCACGTCACGTGCGCCAGGAGGAATTTTGGCGGGAACCAATCGAAGCGTGACTCGTGAATCTCTCCCACAGCGTCGCCTGACGCATCAAAAACAACCAGATAAGATCTTCGAGACAGGATGTTCAAAGATGGACGACAATTTCGTTGAAAACAAGATGGCTATTTGGTAAAAAAAATGGTAATTTGGAAAAAGGAATGAAAAAGATTTATATTAAAAAGAGTTTAGCATGGTAAAAAAATTACGAATCGGTAATTAAAATAAGCGAAATTTTGATGTAAAAGAATTTAGTGCCAAAAAAATACCGATTTCGTGAAAAAATAAAATAATTTAATTGAAAGTTAGCGTTACATAAAAAAATTGAAATGATAAAAAGTTTAGAAAAATAAAAATAAATTAATTAATAATGAAAAAAAAAATATTTTAAATAGAAAAAATGTGATGCAATATCACATACACCGGCAAAACGAAGGAAAAAAAAAGAGTAAAAAAGGAAATGGGAAGTCCAGTAGCCAATTTTTTCCAACGGGTCAACATCAAAAATTTACACATGAATGTAAGCATACCATATTGCATAACATGAATACATACATAACAAAACTATTGAAAACCAAATATTTCCTCCAAAATTAAAAAAGAAAAAAATAAGGTAAGCCGAAACAGAATATAGTGTTTCTCATGCAAATGCATTGCGAAATCCCCCCCACCAAAAACAAAACTTCAAAAAAATCAAAGTAAAATACAGAGAACGCAATTGTATCTGTACATTTACAGACATCAACCTTCATACCTAACTAGTATGCAACAGAAAAAATTTACTTAAAAATTACTACACACAAAAAAAACTACTACTAATTTGTCCTAATGGCTAACGCACATATTATCAATGCACATTGAAAAAATTATGTCATAACACATTTTTATGACAAATATCACATGTTACACATATCACATGTTACCAATTTCTTAAAGCAACACATAACATAAAAAAGAATTGCAAGCAATTATTTGGCATTCTGTACCATATGGCGATCTACCAATATAATGTTCTCTTTCGTTAAAAGTTCATCATTGCTTGGCTGAAAAAAAAATTTACTGTATGCTCGCATAGAGCCAGTAAACTGACTTGTTAGTCTGATCATTCACAGACTATTTCACTTCGTGACATAATTGAGGTAATTACATGATTTTTGTAATCGTCTGCAGACATAATTAGAGTGATATCCATGGAAATTTTTGACCCAATCTTGTAATTCTTGGTAAACAATATAAGACAGCGTCCTGTCATACATTTGAAAAGTAAAAATTTGTATACACAGTAAAAATTTGACATATATAAAAAAAGAGCAGATCAGCAAGTAATTTGTTTGACAGAAATCATCTCAAGGTTCCACAAATGCCATAAAAGAAAAATGCAAAGCATTTATAGGGTGAAAAATTTGAAAGACAATACACGAAAAGAAAAAATTTAAAAAGATATTTACGTAAATATATAAAACGAAGTATTTTAGAGCACAAGGCAAGTTGCAAAAAGATTCCGGAATTACAATCACGACCAGCACGATTGCCTTTCGCAAGAGCTACCACACCAAAAACACTATAATTATTAATTACGAGAGCGGAGAAAATAACGTGTCTGCTGTGGAGGATTAACTGGTGATTCAACAGATATTAATTTGCTATTACGAGATGGTGCATGACGCAAACGATTAATGTGTATGACAAAAGGTTGTGCAGTATCGTCGCCCAAAAGTTTGATTTCATAATTAACTTTGCCTAACTTTTTGATTACAGAATAAGGACCCGAAAATCTGGGTTTAACTCTCTAAGTCCGAGGCCGGCCGAAAACGGCTTTGTTAGTTAAGACCGAGCTGGGCCGGTATGGGCCGGCAGACGGGAAGATAGGGGAGAAAGGTAGAGAAGAGAACTCCTGTTGCGAGGAAGGGGGACCCCTGTGTATCAGAGGTCTTTCGTCTTGCCGATAGTCATTAGAAAGTGACTGATGTGCAAACATGGATTGATGGCTTTTAACTACTTGAGGATTAGCTCTTTCCGCAAGAAGCAGGAAATGAAATACATCTCTCTCTCATTCCAACTTTGAAATACGAACAACTTTCATTTTTTTATCCTGTAAAAAAAAATGAATGAAAATGATTTTGTAACAGATGTCCAGTTTTGGTTTTTTAAATTTATGTGTGATATATCCGTTTAATTGTTAATTCTGACCATCTCAAAGAACTTTTATGAATTTCTAAGGGCGGAGACATCTAGTGCAGTGCTATAATAAATGACTACTTTTTTAAAACCTGCATCCGAACATAATAATTTGTTTTCTAAAGTATCGCTTATATTTTTCGCCCATCATATCGGTGAACTAAATGTCTCTTCGGACGAATTCGCTATTTGAATAGATCTGTTCATAGTAATAACAAACCTCATCGAACTTTGTGAAAGTAAATTTTATTTCACAGCAATTTTGTTATTTTTTGGGTTTGCCGTCAAAGTTCATTTATTATGTGAAGGGAAAATGCACAAAGTATTTTAAAATTCTATGTGGTTGTAATCGTGAAATACATCTAAAGTAACCAATTTTCAACAAAATGTTTCAACTTAAAAAGTATTTTTATTGATATGTAGTACTTTTTGCGTCCCACCTACCTTATACCGCAAGTTTTGTTTCTCCAATCTAAAGATTCATTGCCAAAAGTTTATGAAATTATATTACTATCATTATTGTATTATTGTTATTCAATTAATATTTTAATAATTTTTATTTAATTATTATTGTTTGAAGAAGCACCTTCACATTGCTTTTTTACATAAAATCTGTTAAACTGTTAACTTTTCGTTTTTCTATTCGGCCACATGACAAACTGCAATTTTTATTTTTTTCTTCTTACAAAAGTTACATATTAATTTGATTTGCCAAAATTTTCGATTTCTGAAAAAGGTGGATTTGCACATTTTAAGATAGGCTGAGCACTTTTGGACAAATGTGGAAAATATAAGTACTTGTACAAATTTTTGATAGCCACTAGCGTAGATAGGGGGGAAGCTCCCCTCCAAATGGTGACGTATCTATGAGAGGGCTTTGAGGGAGGGGTGTAAAACAATTAGCATTAATATTTCCCCGACGACCCCCCCCCCCCCCCACACACTAAATGAGGATCTAGCTACGCCACTACCCATCACTTATTAAAACTACCAATTAAGAACTATATATTGCTCAAAAGGGTTAACTCTTGAAAATTATTTATAATTTTTTTCTAAAAAAGCATTTATATGAAAGATATAGAAGTAAATTATGTGATGGCCACAGCAAAACTATGCTACCACATTATGAGGAGTAGGAAAGATTTCAGTCATTTATTAAATCCTCTCAGTAAGTTAAGAAAATGAAAATATGCTCCTAATTAGTTACTGATGCTGACTTTTAAATGCTGTTACTATGGAAATGGGTACCTTCAAAAAGTTGTGGCTTAGATTTATGAACATTTCTGAATTTTTTTTTCTTTTTTCTTTTTTTTTTTTTTGATATTGCAGATGCAGTCTATGCAAGAAATTTGAAATATCTACGATTTTTATGTAATTCGTTTTTCTGAAAACTATTTTGATAAAATTAATTTGGGGTAGAGCTAATGTCTCAAAAATTGATTTATAAGCGAATATTTTTTCACCCATATTTTTCAATAAATATTTCCAGCTTATTCAAATATTAAGCTTAATTTTTCCTCTGAAATTTTTCTGTTTCATAATTACAATATGTGATTTCTCTCAATCTATTAAAGGATTATATTTCTAGGCTGTACACAAATTCATGGAAAATGTTTTTTAAAAAAATAAAGAAAACCAAAATATTACACTATTTATGTGTCTCTTTCACTTGCTGAAGAAGACATCAATACTAATATTTTGAGGGACATCGCATGTAAAGAGCTCTTTGAGGAGGTCTCACGACACATGGTGCCTTGAGACCACCTCAAAGACATCTTTCTTCTGACCGAAACTCTTTCAACGAGTGACAGTGATTTGCATTTGGCAGTTGCCCTAATGGCAGTGTAATTACTTGGATTGATAGCTATTATCAACTTGAAAACGTGCTATTTCCGGAAGAAAATGAGCATAACGTGTTATTCATTTTAGTTTTTTCATTCATGCAATTTGTATGAGAGGTTTGAAATATTTTTCTGGGGTTCAGCCAAGGTGGTATCCAGAAATTTTTGTCCAGGGGTGGGTGGGGGTGGGGGGGGGGGCTGTCTTCAACGCATTACGTTATGAAAGGTTTGGGAAATGAATTTATGCTACATTAAGAAAAATTTTCAGGGGGGGGGGGGGCACGTAAGTAAGCTCTCTTATGAATACAAACTTTACGTTTTCTCATAAACTCAACGTTTTCTTCATAAATATTAGCTTTTGATATGTGTAAACGTCACAGGCAGCTGACGCAAAAAGAAAGGTATGAAATATTATCGCATCAGGAACGGAAAGTGGTGAGCTTTCCAGGGAAGAATATGGTTGACCAAAAGAGCTGCATGCAAATACTTCTTATTTTGTTTAACCAGATTCCAGGAGCTCCCACCGGGGGGGGGGGGGGGGGGTAATGTTTTAAGCTGCGCCTCTGAAATTTTTAGGTGGGAGTTTTCAAGGAGTTTAGAGGCGGCTTAGCCGTTTAGGGGGCATTATTTTCGGGGTTTAGTTTTAGGTGGTTTGCCGTCGCTCCGAGGGGTAGGCTCACTCCGACGATAGCGGTGTAGGTTTCAACCATGAAGAGTTTTCTGTAATAATTAACAACAATTTATCTATATATATAATTCTATATGATTACCTATTCATATAATATTCCCAATCAGACTAAATAGGAAACTGATCGGATAGAAAAAAATATGGCAATAGCCAAAAATTTATCATAAATTTCCTTTATTAAATACTGTTTGATTACTTTTAAGCATGCACGTAGTTTGGCACATTATGATTAATTATTATTATTATTAATTTTTTTTTTTTTTTTTTTGCCTCGCATCCTCCAGAAAAAAAAATAGTTTGGGAACTAATTTAAACAAAACGAGGCGCGCACTTTAAGTAAACAGATAAGAGAACACAGTTTCGAAGCGTTACAATGAAAGTAGGATGACAGATCACCCCGCCTACTGCAATTAGGAAACAGATGGACTCCATGGGGAGCTGCTGGGTGCTCAAGAATGGACGAGTCCACTTGAGGAATCGCCTAGTAGAAAAGCTTAGGATTTATCTGTAGTAAAAATTTCCACCCTTCCCGTACATAAAGAGTTAAAAGTGTCCGAAGACTTAACATAAACAATATCTCCTGTTTTTAAATTTCGAATACGTGAAGGCAATTGCCTATTATTTTGCTGAATTTGTTTACGTTCTAATGAGGAATAAGCTTCCGAATAAATTAAGCGAAGATCCTGCAACACATTTTGTACATGATGGGAAGTATCAAGAAAACGAGGTTAAACATCATTATCAAAAGTATCAAAAAATAAAGATAGTTCCCTTCCATATGCAACATATTAGGCGTAAAACCAGTTGATGAATGGGTAGTTCCATTATAGATAGACATATGCACCATAACTGCTACTTCTATAGAGACATTTTGTTCTAATAAAGACAAAAGTGAAGATTTTATTGCACCATTAATGCATTCAGAGATGGCATTCGCTTCAGGGTGAGCACGAGAAGAGTGCTGGATTGTCACACCCAAAGCTTTGTTTAATGAATGAAACACATCACTGTTGAATTGTGTACCCAAATCAGAAAGAAGATATGACATTCTGCCATGGTGAGAAATATAATTCAACATATGCTTTACGATGGTATTGGTAGTAATATTTTTGAGAGGGTACAGAACCACATGACGTGAAAAATGATCCACCACTGTCAAAAGGTGACCATATGTTTAATTGGCCTGAGAAGGTCTATGGAAACAAACTCGGCCGGACGTCTTGGGATCCAGACATTCTGGAAGGGTGCGGGCTTGATAGAATATGGTTTCAATCTGAGACAAACATCACAGGACAGAATATAATTTGACAAATTTCGGTACATTCCTACCCAAAAGAACTTACTGACTAAAATTTCATAGGTCTTCTTTATACCAGTGTGAGAAACATGACAGATTTTTAGCACTTTAGGTTTTAAAGAGTCTGGCACAACAATAGTTGGAGAACTGGATTTGTTACGTACGTGCATTAACAAATTTGTTGAAGGACAAACAAAAAATCTTTAAACTTGCGAGCATTTGCAAGATTTGGTTTTTGCAACCCAGCAATAGCTTCCTGAATAAATTGATCCTTCGATTGTTCTTTGAAAAATGTTT
Organism: Octonoba sinensis; assembly: GCA_038502835.1. Lineage (NCBI taxonomy): Eukaryota > Metazoa > Arthropoda > Arachnida > Araneae > Uloboridae > Octonoba > Octonoba sinensis. The sequence goes on along the minus strand of CM076601.1, from coordinate 118,533,016 downwards.
CAATTGAAATTTCATTAGGTGAGTCAGTATTTGAACACACATACTCTGTTGAGGTGGGATTACTATTCTCATTAGGTGAGTCACTTGTAGAGGCAACAGATATCTGATTATTTAAATCAACAAAAGGAATAATCAATTGATCCTGTGAATTTTGATTGATTGCAGAATCATGCAGATTAGGATCAGGACTGCGTGAAAAAAAATCTGCAAGCACATTTTGGGATCCAGGGACACATTCATATTTGAAAGTATAAGTGCTGATTTCCAACAACCATCGGGTAATAATATCTGCAGGTGAAGTGACCTTTTTGTAGTGAAGCAACGGCTTACTATCTGTCATTAAGACGAAGGAACGATTAAAGAGATAAGTCTTAAATGCAGTTATCCCCTTATAAATGGCATACAATTCAAGTTTAATAGCTGGGTAATTACGTTCAGAAGATGACAGAGCCTTGCTAAAATAAGATACTGGTTTAAGAACTCCATCATGCATTTGCAATAATACAGCAGAAATACCTTCTTTACTTGCATCAGTATTTAAATAAAATTTTTCATCCCATTTTGGAAGAATGACAAAAGGTTGGTTGAAAAATATTGACTGTAGCTTATCAAAAGCTTGCTGATGAATATCTTCCCTCAAGAAAGGTTTATTCTTAGACGTTAGTTGAGTTAAAACATGAGTACATTCAGCATACTTAGGAATTAAATGACGGTAAAATCCACATAAACCCAAAAATTTCCTTACTTGACGTACAGTACGAGGAGGAGCAAATTTTGTTATTTTGGCAATATTGGAAGTAATAGGCCGAATTAATTTATGAGAAATATGAAAACCCAGATAATCTATTTCAGTTTGAAAAAAAAATACATTTTGAAGGAGATAAGGTCAGGTTATGCTTATTCAGAACCGAAAAAATAGATTTGAGCTTCAGGACCATTTCGTCAAAAGATGAAACACCAATTAAAAAGTCGTCCTGATAAGCATGTATACCATCAATACCTTGAGCATTAAGTTCATCAATAATTCAATCGACAAGAGCTTGAAATGAATTGGAACTTATTTTCAATCGAAAAGGAAGGCGATCATTCGCAAAAGCGCCAAATTCAGTGGAAATAGTTAAAATATCCTGCAGATGTTCAGGTAAAAGAATTTGCCAATAGGCAGAGTGCAAGTCTAAAACACTGTAAAACTGGTATTTGGACACTTCATTAATCAAGGTAGATATTTTGGGAAGTGGATAGGTAGAATTTTCAATAACAGAATTTAGTAACCTTAAATCTAATGCCATTCTGTATTTAGGTGGTTCATCAGGTTTGGTAGGATCCCCCCTTTTTTCGAACCATAAGCATAGGACAACTCCAGTGGCTGACATTCCGATGAATAATATTTGCTTCCACTAATTCATTTAATTCATCTTTAACTTGCCCCTTTAATGCTTGTGGAATTTCAAAAGGTAAAGCTTTAATAGGATTAGAGTTTCTTAACGTAATATTTGGAGTTACCAAATCAGTACACCCCAATGCTTTAACCACTTAACCGTGGGGCCCGAGATAGCTCGGGATCGGGAAAAGTGGACCAAACCGTGCGGCCCGAGCCCCTGGACAGGAGCAAAGAGCTTCACTGCAATGCTCGCACCGTCTCTTCCCCCTTGTCGGAACTGATGAAAGGAGCAGGGTGTTAGGGACTGAATGGGTTTAGTGTCAAAAGGGTTGATCACAGAGATTTTTCCGCTTCCGCGGTATTTCTTTATCTGAGCAAGTGAGCAAATGTCTTTTCTAGTCTGGAAGGAAGAGATTGCGAGCTTTTGGTTTTCCTTTCTACTCAATTTTTTTTTTTTCTATCTCTGTTTTTAAAAGCTTTGTGAGTTTATACTTTAATGTTTGGCATTGTGTATACAGTGAACTCGTTTATAACGATACCACTGTTAAGTTCACATCATTTATCACATGTTCCCTTTGACAAAAAAAAAGAAAAACTTTAAAAAACAACGCTAAAATTATCACGCTCGTTCCACCGCGATAATTGCAACTTGAATAGGTGGATTTTGCCCTCAATCTATACTAGCTACTGTCCGTTTCTTAGATATCAGCTGCTTAAAACTTGAAATGTATTGGTTGATCAAGGTGTATGAATCACGAAGTAAAACATGGTCCCGAACTCGGAGAAACAGACGAAAACCCTGACAGCGTACTAATACCCTATTACTTAAGTTTAAACAATTTTGAAATAATTACTCAGCTTTGGGTACATTCATAAATGATGTCACGCTTCGAGGGGGGAGGGGGGGGGGGTTCGTGAAATTGTGACAAAGGGAGAGGAGGCGGTAAACAAGAAGTGTGACAGCAGGCTTATAGAACATAGTGTGACATGTGCCACAGGGAGGAAGGGAATCCGTTGAAGTGAGACATTTTGTGACAAGAGGGGGGGGGAGGATTAAATATATCGGGAAAAAGCGTATCATGAACGGTCCTTTATTCAAAAACTGAAAGAAAGAAAAATAACGATACCAAAAAATGGAGGGGGGTGCTACTATTATTACTGTAAAGCATGTTATATAAAATTGACACGAAGCAATTTTGTAGCATAAAAAACTTGTACTTCACACTTGTAAAATACTTTTTTTATAGTATAGTATTCAATTCAATTTGCAAGCGCTGAAAATCGACCTTGCTTATAACTTCGCGTGGTTTGCCATGTTATAAACATCACGGACTTCTGATATTGTTATAAACAAAGCCGCTTTATATCCTAAAAAGATTTATGATTTTATACTATGATTTTAATACATACCAAGCAGTGTGACTAGAATTCAGCAAGTCCATCCTTCTGCCAGCCATCGAATTTATTATATTATACTCAATTTTTAGTTTCCTATTATTTTATAAGAGCTTATTTATCAATTAAAAAATAACTATGGAGAAACAGTCCTTTTAGAGCTATATAAAGCTTATTCTTTCAATTTATTAGTTAAATTTGAGCATAAATACAAAAATAAAATTTTGATAAACATTTTTAAAAATATTAAAAAATGCCTGCGTTTCATTTACTCAATAAAAATTACCATTGAACGTAGGAACATTTGAGTGACTAAAATGATAATCATGATTTTTATAGACAAAAATTATTATAGATTTTACCTCTTTCACCCTGATAATGAAAACTATTGAATATTTGAGCAACAGAATGTGTACAAAGTATTATGGCATTGTTATAAGCAGCTAATTTGACGATAAAAGGAATTTTGCTACATACAAATCTCTGGTAAAATATGTATCGTATAAAATTTTCCAATTATGTATCGGTCTTACAATGACAAAGATTAAAGTTATTAAATGTATTGTATGAAGTACTAAGCTTTTCCAGCCGCCAAATATTAATGATATACTTAAACCTTCTTAGAAAGTTCGGGACCGTTCATAAATGATGTCACACTTTTTCACCATATATTTGACCCCCTCCCCTCCCCCTTTTGTCACAAATATCACACCTCAACGGACCCCCTACTCCCCTTTGTCACGCTATGTTGCATAAGCATGATGTCACACTTTGTCACAATTTTACGAACCCCCCCCCTTGAAGCGTGACATCATTTATGAATGATCCCTTAAGAAATTAATTAAACTTGAGTCCTAATGAGTACATCCCATTTGGCCAAAAGTATTTGCTTCGTCATTTCTCATTTTCTAAAATCTGATACGTATTAGATTTAGAAGAAAAAATCGTTGATTGAACTGTAGCAAAGAAAAGAACACCAGTGTCCAGCTTCAAGGTCAGCTGGTTTGACCCTTTGACTTTATTTTTCTTTGCTTCTTTGTGTAAAAAGCAAAGAATACTTAGCTGAAAAGAGGGGCAGCTTGGTAGTTACTCCACTGGGAATTTATACATACCTCCTACCCAGCCTTCTACCATTCTCCTTTGTTCAACCTCTTATGATTCAAACACGTGTTCGCCACATATATTTAGAGTGGTTTTGACCTTGAATGCTTTGCGTGTACAATTATTGCTTACAGCTTACTTTGAAAATCCAAACTACGAAAGAAATACGTTTTTGGATAGTCGCTGAAAATGTAAAAACATTCATCGAAAAAAACGTCAGTTGTGATGTGATGCGTTCATTATAGTAATAATGATAATAATAATTATTATTATCATTTAATTCTTTGCTCGCGAAATCATAAGCAACAAAATTTTAATCAAGTTCAAAGTTCAAGTCATAATGCAATTTTGAGAATGATTTTATCTGCGCAATAAATTCGATGACACACTGAGTCACATATGCGTGGATAGAAATTGGTTTCCAATAAAAATTGCCTTAAGTTCTTTAAAAGTTTAATTTCAAGGAAGCGAAAAGTGGTTTACTTGGTCAAAGTTCCGATGAGAAGTCATGGCAGGTCCAAAAATGTGCCTTGTTCAGCACATTTTGACTGATCATTCGGTAAATTTAAAAATTTGGTATTACATAGGTTTTTTATTTTATTTTTCTATAAACTTATTGCATATTGATGACTGACAACGACATAACAGAAGTCAAGGCATTATATTTTGTTTTGTGTATACAATGATTTATTAATTCGCAACTATTATTAATTTGCAATATATTGTTTGTAATTAAGTTTGAACTGTGTTCGCATTATATGTCTTGGTAAAATTTAAAATTTCATTCGGCCAATGGAAAAATTATCCCCTCCCCGTCCCAAACATATCTGTTCGGGGCACTTAATTTTGGGGATGATATCATTATTCTTTGTAAGTAACATTATTTTGCTTCTCTAAAATGCATTACTTAGGTAAAGGAAAATCAATTCACTTCTCAAAGACTTGGGCGTTGACTAAATGCTTTCTTCAAGATAGTTAAATGCGCGGAGTAGTAATTCAAAGTTATTTTCCTTCAAAAGTATCTTTTTTTTTCCCATTCGGATTTTTTGTTTTTTGTTTCAGATTGCATGAGCTTTCATGGGTTTTAAATTGCGTACTTTTCCGTGAGAACAGTGTCTTTCTGCCGCAAAGATGAGGACTAAAAAAAAAATTTAAAAAAAAAGACACATCAAAAGTTTTTAATAATCGCTATGTGTGCCTAGTTTGTGTTAAACAAGTAAGCGTAGCTTTGTGTGCGTATTTTTCTGAAAATTGTTAGAATTCTGCAACGTAACACCTGACAGTCGTTCGAATATCTTGTATTATTATTATTATTATTATGTGAACAAATTCATATACGCAACTTACGATTCCGTATTTCGTTCGTCGCGTTTTCACTGTTGCAAATTCAAGCTGGCTGACTCAATTTACGTTTTCCTTAGAGTGGGGCGGAATGTAGCAATAAATTCCGTACTACATTGTTTGTTTTGATGGCTACAAATAATTCCTCTTATTTTGATAAAAATCTTTATGAAGATCCTGTATATAATAACATTGAAAGGGATGAAGTAAGTTTTTTTGCTTGTGAAAGATACGGTTATTCTTGCATAACTGACAAGGAATACCGCATTGTATGTGACATTTCGTTTGATTTCATGCATTATTACCTATTAAATTAGAGTAACCAAAAAAAAAAAAAAAAAAAAAAAGCGACCAAATACACGAGTTTTCATGAATGCAACAATTTCTTCTTCATATTTTTGCAAATAAAAGAAAGAAAATGAATATATATGTAGATTATTGTTTACAATAAGTTCTTAATTTTTAAATTCTGAACAAGAAGGATATATATGGCACACTTGATTACAATGAGGTAACAAATACATTGCATGATCTTAAAAATCTGTCTATATTTAATTCTTTTTGCTGTCGTGTTTTTCGCTATTTTCTTTAATTAGGTAACTTGAGTCAGCTTAGTATTTTTCTAATACTAAAGGATCCCGATCCCATAAAATATTTCCAACAAAATTTAACATATGTTTTAACATTTAGAAGTTCAGTTTAATTTGTATTGATAAGCTATAAAGAAATCCAGATTTTGCAAGAATTTGACCTTCATTCAAATTTCACATAGTCGGAAACTTGTTTAGCTGACACTGGCAGGAAGTTCTGTGCAGTACTGTGCGTATCGAAGGGGGCTGATTATTTCCCAGAAACTGGAAAAAAAAAGTCTCAAGCATGCTTTTACAAATGTTTAGGTTCAGAATTGTATGACGGTATCTGGAATAAAAATGGTTTAAAATATAAATTGAAAAATGAACCGATTCAGGCAACATATAAATATACTTATGAGTGGGGTGTTTTTATTTCTTAAAAATTATAATTTTATTTTAATTTTAACCAGCTGCATTAGATGAAAACATCATTCACGGGCGATCATCTAGTGCTTTGAACTTCTAAATTTATGGCTTTGTATATGTGTTACAATTACAACTTACAAAGCCATTATTGAGTTGCGTTGGTGTTTGGCTTTTAATTACAAATAATGAAACAATGGCTACTGGTTGCATGTATATATTTGTCTATCTAACAAAAAACACATGATATCTGTACAGAACTTTAGAAGTAGTAATTACAAAATTATCCGCAGAAAAAGTTTTGTTATTACCCTCTACCAGAAAAACAAAAGACCGTCTTTGATGAATTTCGACAACATCCTTGATGCTTATAATTCGTTCATGGGCTGCAATAGCGGCAAAACTCAAAAAATCCTGTTTTGAAATAAGTGGGTTTAAAGTTTTCATTGCTAAGGAAGATGCATAAGAAATGCATTAGTTTGATGCCATCTTACGACTTAATATTGAATTATGAGTTGTGCTAGTATTGCTCCTGAAAAGAATGTGTATTTTCATATTCACATCTGTTCTTAATCTAAAAAGCGTGTTTTTTTGAGATGTGCCACTATTGCAGCCCATGAGCAAATTGCTGTAGCGCACTTTTCATAGAATGCTGTAGTGCTTTTGTAGAATTCCTTTTTGCTCAGAGTAGAACAATATTTTTCTGTTTCATAATTTTGGCATGTATAGCTCCTCAGTTTTGATGCTAGCGGTTCAATTTATGTTTATTCCCGCCCGGGAGATGGGGCAATAGTTATAATGCGCCAAACACCATCAGGATGAGGGAGAAATTAAATAATAATAATAATAATAACGTGTTGGCTGTTTTACACATGATATGCAGCATTTATCCAGATGTAAAATAGCACAGAATATGTCATAACAAGCGGTTAAATGGATGGTACGGTTTTCCAACGTTCTGAGCTAATTGATTTTGCATAAGCATGAGAAAATTAATGAGTAAAAAATTTCACTTTTGTATTATTTCTATAATGAGCACTTAAAACATTAGTAGCAGTGCCGGATCTAGGGGGGGGGGGGGGAAGCCTGGGCCCAAACACTGGGCCGAAAATCCAACTGTGATGCATGAAAAAAAAGATAGAAAGAAATTAATTAAATATACTTTTCTTTTCTTTTTTTTAAGAAAATTCAACTTTTGGAAAGAGAGAAAATCCTAGTTCGGGGGGGGGGGGGGGAGGCGTTCTGATTTGATCATTGATTCGGCTATTTTGCTAACGATTAAAACCGATTAAGAAAATTATTTATTTGCATAATTGTCAGAAACACTAAATCTGAGGTATACAGAATATGTTGTGTTGTTGATCAGTCGGGCCGGTTCCTGTGGCATGCAAGGCTCCTGGGAAGGCAGTTTTAGGGGCGGCAAATTTTGCAAAGGCGAAATTTAAAAAAATAAATTTTAAAAAGTCAAGGTTCCCCTCCCCCTTGTAATAGTGAAATATTCATCACGCTTGCTCAAACGATACGACAGTTTTTTTTTTTTAAATTTTCAAAGCATTCATTTTGGAAAGAGGGGGGTGGGAAGGGGGACTTGTAAGTATCGCTTGAGAAGACAGACACGTGGCTCTTCGATATGGGCGTTAATAAGAACGGGGGAGGGGTGGATCCTGCCCCTCTGGATGTAAGAAAAAATGCTTATTTTGTTCTGCATTTTCATGAGAAAAAAAATTTTGTTTGCTTTCTTCTCCTATTACTTTTAGTCCCAAATGCATCTCCCAAGGCCTCAAAGGCAGCAGTTTGCATATAGTTTTCAAAATCTTCCCGGGGAGAAACCCTCGGGCCGCCTTCAACTGTCAGAGTTTCATATCTCCAGCTAATCCTTCATTCAAAGGGGCTCTATTCCACTAATTTTGAACTGAAAGGGCCCTGCCGTCGGACGTTAGCGAAAGTTTTATGGGGTTTTATGGGATTCACTTGGATGTGTCCTCCAAGTGAAAACTCCTCAAGTAGCTAGATGGTCAGAGCATAAAAAATTATGAAATATGAACAATAATTGGATGGAGGGGGCGGCATTTTAAAGTTTTGCCCCTCCACAGAAAACTCCAAGATCCGGTACTGCCGCAGAACAAGTAATAGCTTCCTGACCATCAGAAACAAAACTAGCAATTGTCGAGACTTGATCTTTTTATTTTATTTTATTTTTTGCATATTTAGAGTAATTTTTTGTGTCTAGTTGTAGGCAAATTTTTCTTGTGTGCAAGATCAGTTTAAAGATTTGAATATTTAAAACAATCCCATTGAATTCATTAGTGGATTGGCTAAGCTTTCTGAAAATTAATAACATAAGATGATTTTTTTTTTTAATTTACACAAAAACATGTTCACTTTTAAGAGGAACCATCAATTTGTCTTCAGATAATTTTAAAATTTTATGATTCTGGCTAAAAAAACATTACAGGTCACAGTAAGACACAGGGTCTTTACAGGTCACAGTAAGACATCGATGCACAGGCGAAGGAGGGGCTCTTTTTTTTCGGAAATGAGTGGAAATTATTCATTTATTTTATTTATTTATCTTGTTGAGTTTGTTGTTGAAATTCAATCACCGTTTTTTAAAAGAACAAAAGAAGATTTTGTCGAATTTTATACAAAATTGACACGCTGATCTTAACAATATACAAAAGTAATATGCATTGACCTATTTGTTATGTAAAAATTTAATCATCAGACTTTAAAAAAATGCAATACGCACACAGCAAATAACTTTTTAGAAATCCTTTTTTCCTAAAATTTCCGTTTTAAACTGCTATCTTTAGTCACTTTGGGAAAAGAAAGCTGTCTAGCAGAACAAGTGCTTTGAAACTGGTTTAGTTTTCAACAAGCAAAATTTGGGGGAGATAGCTTTCCAGAGTCATCAATGGACATCGTCACGCCTCAGTGTATTCAACAGTGAATTTGAATGACAACTGTAAAGTCTTTACCTCTCCGCTGAGGGGGAAAGAAGTACACTGCAGGAAAAACAAGTTTTGTAAAAATTTTCTCTCCCCGTTTTGGAGTGCATGCGAAGCGTCAAACCCCCACGGTTAAGTGGTTAACAGATTTACTGAACACAGAAAAATTTTGCATCAATATGGGTAACAGAGTCTCCTTTTGATTTTCTGACAGATGGGATAAATTGAAATCAGACATTTGAAGTTCTTGCTGTCTGAGCTTTAGTTTCATCAGAAGCAATAATTTGATGACAAAATTTTGTACCCCCCATATCAACAGAATCATTTTGTTGATCATCAACTTATTTCATAATTAGTTGTGATGTCTCCCATTTTCATACCTTTATTTAAATGCCAAAGGATTTTTCCCAATATTTCTAATAATGGAGGAAAATTTACTATTAATAACCTTATGAACTGCTGGATGAATTTCACAAGTGAAATCAGCAATGCTAGGAGTGAAAAGAATTTCAGAAGAATTTATGGGAATTTTAGAGACATTAAATTTTGCTATTGCAGTTTCACCTGGAGGAACAATTAATTTATTTTGGAGATGAACAGAAAAACGTTCAACAGAATTAACAGACTTAATGTTAGCAAAATGCTGAGAAAGATCTGTTTGCGACATCAGGGGTGCTTTGAAATTGTCAAAAGAAGCACTTCCTGTTTTTGAATTAATTACAACATTAAATTTACTGATGAAATCATAACCAAGAATTGCTGAAAAAGAAGAAGGAGCAAAATCTGCTACATAAAATGGATGCTTAAAAAAATGTTTACCAATTTTAAAGGATATTTCCGCACAAGCAGAAAATGATAAATTTGAATTAACAGTGCGAATAGTCACTGACCGAGATAGAAAACGACATTTGGTCAGGGTTTTGATTTCATTGAATACATATTTAGGCAATAAACAAATACTAGACCCAGAATCTAAAAGCATAGGGTATTCTACATGCGCAATAGAAACCTTTAACATTGGTAAATCATGATTTGTGAAAACATTGTAGTTGAGTTCAACTTTTGGGTGCTTTGGTTTTGAAAAATCCTGTAAAAATTCTCTAATTGATTTGTTATGGATTGAACCATTTAAAAATTTGTCAATATCAGGATAAGTTGAACATACAGTAGAATGACCCAAATCATTAGTTTGAGGAACTTGAGATGAATGTCTGAAAACAGAGGCCATGCCGTCCCTCATGGATGACCTCCTCGCCAGTTTAAATGACCAGACTGCGGTCGTTGAAAATTTTGTTGCCCTCCTGTCGATTGAAATCTGTTTGTATTTTGGAAACGCGGAGCAGGAAAAGCTTGATTTGGTGAATTAAAATTAGCGCGAGGCCGAAATGGAATACGCGGAGTGAAAAAGGATGAATTAGGTTGTTGATAATTAGAATTTGGAATTTGAGATCTGTTATACAGTCTGCAATTAATAATTAAGTGGTTAGATTTACCACAAAAGAGACAAAAAGTTGATTCAGAATTTTGATTTTGTTGAATTAAATTTTGTTCACTGATCCGTGAAACAGATTTTGCCTCGGCAGAAGTACTGACCCTAGCAAAAAGAGGACAGTCCTTAAGAGGGTGCTGAGTGTCGCCACACATGCGACAAGAAGTCATCATTGTAGTCAGTTGATTGCTCAAAATTTTGACATTTTCTGTCAGAGAATCTAACTGTTGTTGTGTGTTAGACACACTAGGACTTATTTGTACTGCGTTTGCCATATTTGGCTGATAACAAGCCTGAAGACAATTTAATTTATTGGACTTATCGACCAGATTTTCAAATTTGCAGTGTCAACATCAATAAGTTTGTCTTTAATATTAATTGGCAATGCCGCCAAAAATTGTAAAGACTTTATTTGAGTCAAGGAGGCCATGTCTGGAATAAAGTTGTAAGCAGTATGTGCAGCAGGTTTGATACGATGAGCAAGATGCTGAATACTTTCGCCTACTTCAAACTTTATATTCTGAAATTCAGACAGTGACATAGCAGAAGGGGTATGAATCTTGAAGAATGCCCTCAACTTATCACATGCCTGCTGAAAAGTCAGGTTGGAAATGCAACTTGGGTTGGTTGCAAAAAAATACAAAGCTGACCCGGCCAATTTAGATTTGAAAAAAATCAAGGTTGTCGCATCATCCTAATTGTTGAGTTTCTGAAGTTCAGAAATTTGGGAAATGAAAAATTCCAGTTTCCGGTTCTCCTGAATATGGTGGAATCGGAAAATTAAAATTTGCACTGTGGTTTGACATAATTTTCTGTGGTGCTTGATTCACACCTAACAGAACAGGGGAAATCTCACTAGTTTCATTACTTTCGAGTACATTAGTCTGAGTACCCTGTGAGGCCATGGCAATAAAAGAATTGTTTCGAACCGTTGCACAAAAATTTAATTTCATCAGTTGAAACAAACAAAAGAAATAACTTGAAAAAAACCTATTTGCAATGCCTAGTCATGAGAAAACTATAAAAGGAATGACAGTGTATGCAAAAATCATAAACTAAAAAAAATTTAAGCATATAAGCAATAAAATAAATTCCTGAAAAAAATCACTCAACATATGCATATAATTCAAAACAGGCATACACTATCATTTTACACTATTATAAAAGCATTCAAGACCTGGTCCAAAGGCACCAATTTGTGTTGTTAACAGTGCAACGTTGAAAATTGAATGAGTTAAAATTTATTCGCGGCACCAATTAGTGTTGTTACATCCCCCAGTTGGAATTAAGATTTCATTTATTTAATGTTTTTAGAATTTAATTTCCCAGAAAATTTTGATAATAGGCCGAAAATCTGGGCGCGGCGATAACTCGCCATTTCTGGCAACCCCCTTCCTTTTATGGTAACCCTGATTGGCGAGGAAAGGAGGATGCCAAGCTTGGCGTCTTTGCCGATAACATTGCCAATCTTGCATCCGTCGCCGATTGCAACCCTTCCCTCGAATCTTGCTTTCCCCTTCATTGGCGTGGCCTTTGACCTCGGATCGCGTTTGCTATCGTATTTCGTTTTCTGGTGTTTTTGCTGATTTCTTAATCGTAAGTACGCTTTGTTTTAATTAATTGATTTTTAATTTTTTGTATCTGATTATCATTTATTATTTTATTTATTAATTATCAGAAGAGAAACCAAAAGACTTAAACTAATTACCAAATTAAACCATGCCGAACTAAAACCTGAATGTTATTATTATTTGATAAAATATGATATTTTAATTGTAGTTTTATGCATATATTAAATATTAAACACCAAAATATACTTGTATTTTCACCTAATGAACCGATGTTAAAAGATCCGGGGAGATGTTAAGCTTTTTTCCAAATGCTTTTAACGCGTGTTTTCTTTCGTAATCGTAAGTACGCTTTGTTTTAATTAAATAATTAATTAACTATTAATTATTTGAATCAGATTATTAATTATTTTAAATCAGAAGAGAAACCAAAAGACTTAAACTAATTACCAAATTAAACCATGCCGAACTAAAACCTGAATGTTATTATTATTTGATAAAATATATTTTATATGTAGTTTTATGCATATATTAAATATTAAACACCAAAATATAGCCGATGTTAAAGATCCGGGGAGATGTTAATCACATGCTTTTTTCCAAATGCTTTTAATGCATGTTTTTTACGTGTAAGTTTTATTTTTATTTATCTATATAGTATTTATCATTATGTATTACTTTGAAAGCGAAATATTTCACTGCATCACTATATACATTTGTTTAATTGGAATAATTACTTTAACCGTTGTACAAATTGTTGTAATTCAGATGTCGAAAAAAGAGAGAAAGGGTTCTGCTGGCCCCTCGGGGTCACGCCCTTCTGTGCCCATCTCCTCCGCTTCTGCAATCCACCCTAAATTGCAGGACTTTAGTTTTGTCGATTGGGGTGGCATTGTAGAGTCGGAGGAAACTGCCCGGCAGTTTTTTTTGAGATGGGTGTAGCCCCCAGCCCACAGGAGTGTCCACCTTGTGCCTGCGGCAGGCAAATGACTGCGCGAAAGGATGCTAGTGTGAAACTTGGATTTCGCTATGTCTGCGGGAAGTGTAATATTAAGGTATTAGTTCATTTTTTTATTCTTATCAACGAAAAATAATTTTGTTTCGATAGTTACCCATTGCAACTTCTGATATATACTTTTTTAGATCAATCCAGGGCGTAATACATTCTTTGAGAATCTCCGGGTTCCTTTCCGGGAGGTCTTTCTGATGGTGGCGTGCTTCGTGATGAAGCTCCCCATGATGATGGTGCAAAAGCAATTATGTGCCTACAGGCGCAAAATAGGCGAAAAGCACCCTAACATTTCCAATGAAACAATTGTGAATTTCTTCAGTTACTTGAGGGAGATCGCGGAAGTCTTCGCTTCCCACCATTCTGGCCTTTTGGGGGGACCCGGGAAAACAATATTAATGGATGAAACTTTCCTGACGACGAGGAAGTATGGACGGGGCCGAGAGACTCCCCCCATGACTTATACAGTGTTTGGGATATATTGCAGGTATTTTCACGGATAATTCAAATCCTTCAATGTGTAAATTATACTGTATCATTTCCATGATTTGTTATTTTTATGCAGAGAGGATAAGGAGGGGCTATTTTTTATGGTCAACAGCAAAAAGAAGTGTGACCTGTGGCCTCTAGTTAAAAAGTATTGCCACCCGGATACCAGTGTCGTGTGTACTGATGAGGCACCACAATATATTGGTATTCAAAAGCTATTCACTGATGCTGTCCACAAACGTACTAACCACAGCAAAGGTCAGTATGTGGACAGGAATGATGTGACAAATACTACAAATGACTTGGAAAGTCTGAACCGTCGTGTTAAGGAAGGTTGTCCGTCGCGAACCTCGAAGAAGTTGATCAACCAGTATATGGCTGTCCATTACTATCAGAGGTTCCGACTCAGCGGCCTTTCGGAATACGGGGCTCAGATTGACCAGTTCTTGAGGGACCTCGCCACTGTGTATCCTGGGTGGAAGAGCGAAGGCCTAAAGCTGAAGGAGTTTGTTTTGCCGACGCCCGAGTCAGAGGGGATAGAGGACCTAATGCCTCGTTACAAATGTCCCAAAGCCGATCCTGTTGATGAGGTGGAGTTCGTCGAGTGTGATGATTTTGAGGACCCTGACCCTAAGGATCCAGATTTTGAACCATAATTTTATTTTGTAGTAAGATTCTTTAGTATTTAGTTATAGTTATATTTTACATGTCCCCATATTTTCCCATACAATTCGTAACACTTCTTTTTTCTTTTTCTCTTCTTCCAGAATGTTTATTATATTGTGGAGAAAACCACCGCAAAATCAATATTTTTGGTGCACTTGATGAGGTGGGTCCCCGTTCCCGTGCACTGGATAAAGATAGCTTTAAACTGATACAGCTATCTAAACCGAACCCTCATCTCTTTTTTTGCAATGCAATGCAAAAATTGCTATTATATGCTATCCTTCTTTTCCTGTTTAAATGTATCATTTTTCTATAATTTTATACTATTTTTCAGTGGAGACAACCACTTAAAAAAACATGGCGCACAATATGAGGTGGGTCCACGTCCCGTGTGCTGGATAGGGTTTTAGCATTTTGCCTGATATTCCTTAATTGAGTGCTAATTACCTGAATATGAGGTGGGTCCACGTCCCGTGTGCTGGATAGGGTTTTAGCATTTCGCCTGATATTCCTTAATTGAGTGCTAATTACCTGAACTGAATCCTCACTTTTTTTCATCAACAACGTAAAGGCTCTTAATGTAAAAATTGTCCGGAGGGGTAGAATGCAGTGAAATACTTCATACAATTTCTACTTGGAGTTTGTTTCTCCTTGTTTAGTTTATGTATGTTTTTTGCAGTGAAATACTTAGTTTTCCAATTAGTTATTATTACCATACTAGCATTAGTGCATAGCATAAATAAATTGGGAACTTAATTTGATTCTCAAAGTTTGCATAGTTTATATATTTTGTTTACTATATTTTTATACTGAAATACTTAATTTTCTAATTAGAGTTATTATTGTGCCATAAAGATGCATATATTTGCAGTGAAAAGCTTTTTCTAGCGCCGATTCACGATGTTTATCGAAAAAATGACCCAACGTTTTTGATCGTTTTATCATTAAATACCGCAAAATAACTAAGTCCATCGAAAAAATGACAAATTTATCATTTCTAGCGCCGATTCCAGCGAAAAAATGACAAAGTCAAAAAAAAAAACCTAAGTTTTTGATCGTTTTATCATAAAATGCTGCAAAATAACTAAGTCCAGAAAAACATTAGTATTTGATCACTATTTTAAGAATAAATATAAAGTCCGGGAAAAAAAATACCAATTTTGGCGATGTTTACATCTGGAACGTAAACATCGCCAACACCGGGGTTTGGCGCCGCCAAAAAAAATCCAAGATGGCGCCAACGCCCAGTTTACCGTAAGTTTCCCGCGCCTCCTTTTGGGAAAAAGTTGAAGAGAAAAATATGCGTGCATAAACTTTTACTTGAAGTATGACTTATAAACTTATGGATGAGGGCCTCCTGGCTCGAGAAAAAAGATTGCAGTGGCGGGCATCGTTCCCGTTTTACTGGTGCAGTTGCGTCCTCTCAGGAATTTCGCCGGACTTTTGCTGGCAAGAATTGTTGCCATAATTTGAAATATTTGCCGATTAATTTTTAAGGCATGACGTGTGGCTCACACGGAGTCAGGGGCAGGATCAAAGGCCCCATATTGGCGGTCCTCGGCCATGATTTCAAAGAAAAGGAAATCGATGCGCCGGCAACCTCTCGGCACGGCAATCTCGGCAAGAGTGGATCGCATTAGGGACGGCTTATTCCGATCGGACCCGGTCCGAAGGACCCAATCCGCAAATGGAACTAGTTCCGAGTTTAGTTCCATGCCTGACGTTATCGTTCCGGAAGTTATTCCGAACTATTTCCGGTGGGGAAGAAACTTGGTCCGATGGAACTAGTTCCGAGTTTAGTTCCATGCTATCGTTCCGGAAGTTATTCCGAACTATTTCCGGTGAGGGTCCGCTGGAACTAGACGAACTAGGTCCGGATTTCTATTCCTTCATTCCCTGCGGATGATATCGGTCCGATGGAACTGCTTCCATGTTTTTATTCCGGTTCGAAGCAGACTCAGTGGACCTAATTGTCGTTTTAGTACTCTTTCCCTTTTTAGTTCCGAGCGACACTTTACTTTAGTTCTTTTGAGGATATTATTTCTCAGATTTATTTGGTTCAATTTTGTTGGAAGACATTATATCTGTCATTTAGTTTTACAATGAGCTTAAGAGAGAGGCGCTTTTGGATTTATTTAACTACTTAAAGTAACGCCTTGCTTATTGTAAAAAGTTACAGTATGCTATTTGTTTCAGGAAAATAGCATTTCTTTATATAGGTAGTCAAAATTGAACTATGACTTTTTTTTTTTGGGGGGGGGGGGGATTCTTATAATGTCTTATCAGTAAAAGAAAAAAAATATCTTTTACGAGTTACATGTTTTTTATTCTTTAATAATTAAACATTTACAACATAGATTTTTCTGTTTTTTTAAATACACACAAAAAAAAATCTGTTTTCATATTTTGTGCAATAAAGTATAAATTATCCAAATTTTGCTTATATGATTGAAATGCGAATTAATTATCATTATTATTATTATAAACGGCAAACCCATTGTAGTATTTTTAAATTGCATTTGATATAGCAGAAAATTTAAAAGATAATAGTATTGCCCTCCCACCAAAATCCTCTGACGGTTAAAAGGAAAATTCTCCTCTCAATAATAATAACCAAAAGAATACTGAAATCTTATTCTTATTTCTGTTCTTTGGTTTTATTTTCTTTTCTTTCATTTTTCTCCCCCTTCAATCACTTAAACGTTCTTCTTTTCCATATTTTGTGCAACAAAATATAAATTCAATAACTTCCATTTAAATAAACAAAAGGTTTTTAAAAAATATTTTGGGGAATCAGAAATAGAAGTGTTTAGTTTAAAACTAATCTTAAAATTCTGAAGATCTTTTTTAATGTACAAAGGAACCCTATGTACCCTAGTTCTAAGCAATATCTAAGACCTAAGTAATATGGGTACATGTAAGGAGCAAACCTCCTCTATAGTGCCTCCGTCCCAGGAGAAATTTTTAGTTGCGATTCAGTGCCAGATCTAGAGGGAGGGGGAGGGGGGGAACCGGGTGGCACTTCTGCGGGAGTGGCAAATTCAACTGATGCACCAAGAAAAAGAAAGAAAGAGAAAAAAAGAAAAGAAAAAAAATTAGGAAAATTTAACTTTTACAAAGAGAGAAAATCTTAGTTCGACGCTCCGATTTGATGATTGATCGCCTATTTTGGTAATGCTTTAAACCGATTAATAGAATTATTTATTTGTATAAGCTGTTGGAAACTCTAAAATTGAAGAATACTGAATGTGTTGCGTCGTTGATCAGTCGGCCGGCTTCTGTGGCAGACAAGTGCTTCTAAGGAGGCAGTTTTAGGGAGTGGCAATTTTCAGTGCCAAAATTTAAATTTTAAAAAATCAAGGTTTTTCCCCTTATAGTAGTGAAATGTAAAACATGCTATGATCAAACAGTACAATAGTTTTTCTTTTACAAATTATCAATGCCTCCTTTTGGGAAGGGGGGGGGGGGGGGAAGCTTGTGATAGTGAAATATAAATCATATCATGCTCAATTAACACAATTTTTTTTCTTTTACCAATTTTAAAAGCATCCTTTTGAGAACAACGGGGAGGGGGGGGGGGGAGCTTGTAAGTGTCGTTTGAGAAGGCAGTCACGTGCCTCTTCGTTATGGGTGTTATTAATAGCCTAAAGTTATGGGCGTGAGGAAATCCTACAAAAAATGGCAAGCGCATCAATGTTATATGGAATATGTACAATAATTGGATGGGGGGCGGCATTTTTAAGTTTTTCCCTAACACGGAAGACTCCACGATCCGGTACTGTTGCGATGCCACTGAAGGTTCAACTGGAAAAAAAGAAAATTTGTCAAGTTAATCGTTTATCCTATCTAGAAATTTCTGGAAATGTTTTTAACTATTGCCAACAGTAAAATTTTAAATGGTTGGTTTGCTCAGGAGTAATCAGTACATTTCACTTTATTAGCATAATTTAGTACAAAAGATTTTTTCTTTAAATTAAAAATAAAAATTAAAAAAAAAATCTGCCCTTACTTTACATTTAACATTTCCCTTCAAACATAATAAGAAATATGTTGTGGTGGAGAGTGGATAAAATATTTGAAAAAAAAAAACTTTTTTGTATTTTTTAATTATTAATATGGATTTCAAAACTGCTTTAGGTGAATTCGCGAATACAAAAAATTTCATTGATAACTCAAAATATTTTACCAGCAAAAGAAAACATTTTTCAACGTGCTAGAAACATTCCGAGAAGAAATAATATAAATAGACTAAAAATTAAAATTTAACTGAAATAATAACAGTCTCATCAGCACCTTTTTCACATTCATCTGCTACCATCCTATTTAACACTGCGTAATTTAAAAGCGGTGTACTATAATTACGCACAGAAATCATTAAGTATTGTGTGATACAAAAATAAGGTTATTAAAATTCTTCTGTAATGTAATGGTACAGTAGAGCTTCGATTATGCCAGGTAATGTGGACCGAGGATACCTCGGATAATCGAAAACTCGTATAACACGGACTCTGTCCAAATCGAGAGGGAAACATGATTTGAATTGAATGAAAATGTTGTCAAAGATGAAAAAGAAAGGCATTTACTGTACATATTATGAAATGAAAAAATGACGTTACATACATACAAATATCTAATTTTACATGTACACATCAGTAGAGTACATGTTACAGTTAAAGCTGTTTCTTGAAGAAGTCTATATATACTCTGTATTGTTTTCTGTTCAACGGCTCGCTCGCTTCTTTGCTGCCGTTTTACGTTAAGGTTGTAGCCGTAAAAGGTCTGTTGAAGTTGTCTCTGACTGTTGTTCTTGGTCTTTATATCACCAGAAAAGGCAATTAAAATGCAACTTATGCCATTGGATGACGTGACGGCCGAAAAAAAAATCGAGGGCAAATGTACATTGGTTAACCCGGAACTCGGTTAGTCGGGGCTCGGATAACCGAGGCTCTACTGTACTAAAATATGAATAATAAAAAACATTGGGGGTCGTTTATAAATGACGTCATGCTTTTTTCAAATATATAAGACCCCTCTCCCCCCTTTGTCACAATATGTCACACTTCAGCGGACCCCCCTCCCCCCTTCGTCACGGGTCCCGCTATGTTGCATTATGCATGATGTCACACTTCTTGTTACCCCCTCCCCTACCCTTGTCACACTTTGTCACAATTTCCCGAACTCCCCTCCCCCCTCGAAGCGTGACATCATTTATGAATGATCCCTTATATAACAATGTGATGTAATAGCACACAAAGAAAAAAAAATCTTCTGGGTTTTTTTAACCAAAACAAAAGAGAAAAAAATTGTCAGTTTTCGAACACCGTAATAAATAGGCCTTTTAAGAAAAGTTTAATCTTTTCACTCTCATGCTGTTGGTACATATAGATCATAAATAATATTTTGGAGGAAAAAAGCGCTAAGCTCAACAAGCAAAAAAGCACTTCGTGAATTAGAACCAATGTTACTTATGAATTGTTCTTTTCATAGAAGTAACGGATTAAAAGTTAAAAATTTTTTAAACAATCCCAAGAGGTAAAAGACAAATATTAGACTTTTAAAAATTTCCATTAAATAAAGTTCACTTTCTTTCATAATGGAACAAAATATAAATATCAGGCACGTAGCAAGATGGGAGGCTGTAGCCCCAATTCGAAATCGGAAGTTTCAGCGAATTTCGCTATACTTATTTCTTCAAAAAATACTTTTTGTTATACCAAATCAAAAATTTTCTACTCATCAAATAAAGTAAGCAAATTAGTGCTTCATTTTTATAAAACAGGAAATATAGTCCAATGTCTTCTCACTTTGATGATCATCCCTCCCCCCGAAAGCTCTTAGTTTGGTTTTAAGCGATGTGTACACACATGTATGTATGTAATATATATATAACGCACACACACACACACATAAATATCTATATATATACATTGCTTCGTTCTTTTTTTAATTCCCGAAAAAAATAAAATCAAATTATACTAACAAAAAAATAAATTACAAATAAATAAAGCTTTATTTGCTCTCCCGTCATATAGCTCCTCTATTGTATGAAAGAAGAGTATTAGCAGCAGAGGGAGTTAACGACACAACAAAACAAACTTCGCATGGGGTTCGGGCTGACCATTTCGTTCTGAAAGAAAGAGGAGGTCCAGTAACTTATCACCTGTCAAACGGCTAATTGTCACAAAAGAGTGTACCTTAACGTAAAACGGCAGCAAAGAAGCGAGCGAGCCGTTGAACAGAAAACAATACAGAGTATATATAGACTTCTTCAAGAAACAGCTAATTGTCATAAAAGAGTCCCCTGAAAATGGTCTGCGGCCTGCTGTTTGAAAGAAATATATGATGCTTGAGTAAATTTACTCTGATACCAACAAGGGGATACTTTGGAAGCTAGTATTATTAGGAGTGCAGCAAGCGTTTATCTTACGTTTTGGGGAGTTCATAATTGGGATAGGGTTTTAAATAGAAGTAAAGCATATGTGTTCAGTTCATCAAGAGCACAAAAACGTATGCTTGGGATAAACCATTTCTTGAAGTAATTTTCGTTTCTTTATTTGATTATTGAAAAGGTAAAACACTTTATGTTCTCTAAAATTTTCACACGAATAAAAAGGTATGATGTTCTGGTCTCTCAGTCAGTACTCAAAAATATCTCCTTCGGATAGCACATAAGCTTCGGATTGTTAGCCTTACTGCTCAAATTTATAGATTCCTCATGGCTACTAGGAAAAGAAGTGAAATTTGGCTCTATTTTGCGGAACTTCCCAATAACATGGCAAAATGTTCCCTTTGCGCTCAAATTTTGAGTGTGAAAGGCGGATCGCAGGGTAATTTGATACGCCATTTAAATCGCAGGCATCCCACACTGTCATTATCTAGGCAGACAAAAACTGCAGGGAAAATTAATAAACTATTAACTGCAAGTGGGGATAGTAATAACATAGCAGATACAGATGAGTCAATCATGAATCTGGATTGCCCTTCGACGTCAGAAATGTCAGAAGAAATGCCCTGTTCAGCTCCTGCCTCTGCCCAACAGAAAATTACGGACTATGTCAGCAAGCCAGTGTCTCTACAAAAAACAAAAAAATTTGATGAACAACTGGTGAAAATGGTAGTGAAAGGATTTCCCCCATTTAGCATTGTAGAAGAGGAAGAATTTAAAAAATTATTTGAAATGCTGGCTCCTGGGTACAGTCTCCCGAGCAGGAAAACCATCTCAACTACTTTAATTCCGAAAATGTACTTTGAAGAAAAAGAAAAAGTGAATGAAAAATTAAAAGAAGCGACAGCTGTGTGCCTCACCACAGATGGATGGACTTCCATAAATAATGAAAGCTTTGTTGCTGTAACTGCACACTTTTTGGATAAAGAGGACAATTTGCAGTCAAAATTGCTGGACTGCTCTACATTTTCGAACAGCCACACTTCAGAAAACATTGCAGCTTTTTTAAAGAACGTCGTCGAAGAGTGGCAAATTTCTAATTATATTGTTGCAGCTGTGACGGACAATGCGGCAAACGTGGGGGGAGCCATACGCCTGTGCAAGTGGCGTCATATCCCGTGCTTTGCCCACACGGTAAACTTAATCGTGCAGTCAGGCCTGCGCGAGATAAAAGACACATTGGACAAAGTAAAGGGTATCGTCGAATTTTTTAAAAGAAGCCCAAAGGCCACAATGAAGTTAACGGAAATTCAGCAACAAATGAATTTGCCGAAGCTGAAGTTGATAAAGGATGTTTCTACGAGGTGGAATTCAACATATGATATGTTGGAAAGAATGCTAAACGTAAAAGATGCAGTAGTCGCCACCATTGCAGTGCTTCAAGTCAAATTATCTACCCTTTCCGAGGAAGAGTGGCACGTTGTAGCGAAACTAATGGAGATATTGAAGTTATTTAAAGACGTAACAGTAGAAATTTCTACTGAAAAAAGCGTTTCAGCATCAAAAATAATTCTCTTCCATCGCGCAATGTTCAGACACCTATTAAAATTATGCAACGAGGAAACTAGCGAACCAATTTTAAAAGTGGCAAGAAAGATGAAGGAGAACTTGGAAACTCGTCTTGGGGATGTAGAAAAAGATGAACTGACTGCCCAAGCAACTCTACTGGATCCTAGATTCAAAAAGTACGGCTTTTTAAGCTCTAATAGATGCAGCCAAGCAATTGAAGTGCTGAAAAGAAAAGCAGCGTCGATATCAGTCGGCACAGATGAACCGGCCACATCACAATGTTCAAATGCTCCAAATTCAAATGGAGCATCCTCTTCACTTTGGGAGGAATTTGATGAAATTGTTTCATCTTCAGTGATGGCTACCATCAATCCGTCAGCTGCTGCAATAGCGGAAGTGGATAAATTCTTGCAAGAGCCGATCCTTCGACGAATGGAGAATCCACTATTGTGGTGGAAGGACAGAAAAAATATTTATCCCAGACTGTATGCAATAACAAAAAGAAGATTGTGCCTTGTAGGAACCTCTGTCCCATGCGAGCGCATCTTCTCAAAAGCTGGGCAATTTTTAAGTGAAAAGAGAAGCAGACTGAGCTCAAAAAAAGTAACCGAAATGCTGTTTTTGCATCACAATTGGAAATGATTTGCACCATAATTAATAGTAAGCACGCTTTTATTCTTAAGATTTACAGCAGAGCTAATAATAATTTCAGTTCAAATAATTTAAAATATTGCTCGGTTCTTTTCATGTAACAATAATCAAAATTTGCATACTGATAATATATTTTGAGAAAGTAATGCTCTATATTGTTTTTAAAAATTGTGATCTTTTAATTTTCTATACGCGTATGCATTATCTTAAATTCCACGCACTTTTTTTTCTTTTTCAGTTTATACGTTATTATTTTTATTATTATTATTATTTTACTCCTATTATTTTTTTTTCCATTTTTGGCGTTTGGTTTTAATTTAATTTGATGAATGCAAATTTGCTATTTTTTGTCACTATTCGATTCCTCCCTCCCTCCCCTCCCCCCAAAAAGCAAAAACGTGTTCACAAATCTCTTCATCTATTTAATGGCTTCAGAAAATTCGTTCTTTCAATATGTTTTTTAAAGTATGAAATTATTTTTTCTCATACTTCGGAATTTGCTATGTAATCTTTTGATGAGGTGGTAGGGAAATGTTTCATTTGTATAAGAGTAATATGATGAATGGGAAATGGCTCTCGTGTATCTCGTAAATGGGTTTCGAAATAATTATATATGTTTATATATAATTATTTCGAAATCATTTTTAATTAACATTTATCATTTATTACTAACAGTCACTGTACTTGTATATATTCTACTGTTTAAAAAAAATTATTATTTTACTCCTGTTATTATTATTTTTTTAATTTTAGACGATTGGTTTTCACTTAATATAATGGGATTTTTAGTTTTCTTTAGGCAAAAATCCATATCGTACTTCAGTATGAATATTGAAAAATAAATGCAAATTTGCTATTTTTGTCACTATTCGATTCCCCCCCCCCCCCAAAAAAAAAAAGAAAAAAAAAAAGTGTTTCATATCTGTTCATTTATTTAATGGCTTCAGAAAATTGTTCTTTCAACATGTTTTTAAAAGCGTTGAAATTAATTTGCCTCATACTTCGGAACTTGATGTTTAATCTTTTGATGAGGTGGTAAGAGAATGTTTCATTTGTATAAGAGTAATATGATGAATGGGGAATGGCTGTCATGAAACATATATAAGTATTTCGAAATCAGTTTAATTAACATATCTCATTTATTAATTTTTGTGTTGCAATCAAAATTCTTCCTGCAAACAGTATTGTACTTGTATATATTCTTATTTGTTTCCAAAAACATTGGGTATTTAATTTGTATAAATTTTATACATCAACTCTGATTCGTAACTTCAACGCACTGATCTTTTCGTTTTTAATTTCTTGTAAAAGTTTTCAAGAATTGATTACAGGGCCGGCGGTAGGCTGAGGCGGTGAGGTGCCCGCCTCAGGGCGCGTCGTTCTTAGGGGCGCATTGGTCATAAATATTAACTGCATCTTTTTAAATAGCAAACAAGTTTTATCTCGAAAAAAAAAAGAAAGAATATTTAATCTATTTAGTTTTGCAAATGACGCATCAAGACTTTATCTAATTTCATTTTTGCATTAACATATATTACACGTTTAATTTTGATAAAATCAAACACAGAAACACATCAGGAACATCTTGAAACGTTTCCATTTCTTTCTTTCCTTTGTTGAAAGGATATGTTTTTTACTGGGTTATTTCTTATTTTTCACATTATTCTTTTTTTTCTCCACAGCAGTAGGCGGCTTCAATGTATCCGGATTGTTTGCAGTTCCAGAAAGTGTCTTCTGTATTTTATGTTGTTTGTATATTGTTTCGAGAAAGTAAATATTCTATTGGATCTAAAAAAAGTTGCGATCATTTAATTTTCTATTAACTTATTCATATTTCTTAATTTCTAGTAAAGGCAAAATTAAAACACAGTTTTTTTTTTTTATAAAAAAATGAATTTTGATTAAGTAAGAAATGTTGCTGCAGCCATTGCTTATTATGTCAATTAATAAATACGAGTACTAATTTCTATTATTGGGAGAAACACGCTCAAAAATACGATATTTTTATGAAGTAAAAAAGTATGTAGGCAACACAAATGGTGTTCTTAAATCCTACATTCAGAATGAATGCCAATCAACACGAATTCGGGTGGGGGTCTTTCAGCTATGAAAAAAATTTAAGTACAGAAATAAAAATTTTAAACATCATTATAAATTTATCATAAAACATATTCTAAAATGAAATGCCCAGCGTATACTCAAAAAAGAAAGCTTATTGTTAAATTACAGAAAAAGTGATGAAAGAAGTTATTTTTGCTTATTCGATTAAAGCGCTTTATTCTGAATGAAATAAAAGCTTAATTTTTAATAATATATACAGTGAAACCCTGTTTCCCAAGTGAAGGTTAAGCGAGCACCAAGCATTATTGCTATTCACGGGCGAATGAAGGGACTGCAATTTCTTGACATTTTAACAGAGTTGTCACTATAAACGATGTTACTAGCTATAACCAAGTTCAACTGTATATTATAAACGCAAACATGCACACACATACAGGAGCGTAGTAATTTAAAAATCACGGGGGGGGGGGGGGGAGGCTCACCCAATTTCTTTCCCAAATGCTCAAAATTATTTTAAAGAAAAACCAACCACTAAAAATTTAAAAGTAATTAGTATTCACTCATTATTATTAATATTAATTACAAAAAAATCACTAATAAATGAATAATTTTGTAGAGTATTAAAATAGATTCATAGTTTTCACAAAATGATCAAAATTCTTATGCAGTTTCGTTGATTTAACTATACATTATATTTGATTAATGTAAAACAAACTAGCAGCTTTGAATGCAGCTTTATCGCATTTGGCATTAAAATGAAAATTTTCTGATTTCTAATGGGGGGCTTAAGCCCCCTGAGCCCCCCCTCTCCTACACACCTGCGCATATATATGTAAATGCATATCTATGCATGTGATATACATATACTGAGATACATTTAGGTTCTGCAATACTCTCCCCCCCAAAAAAAAAAGAATAAATAAATAGATAAAAACACGGAGGAAAGTTTTTCTTCTTTAGGTCCGATGGAACTAGTTCCTGGAACTAGTTCCGAAGAATCAAAGGAATAAAAGGAACTAGTTCCTCAAAGTGAACTAAAACTTCCATCCCTAGATCGCATCTGTCACTTTCTCCTCACGCAATTTCTCTGATGGTAACGGCGCACGTCACGTGCGCCAATGAGAGCGCAGGAGGAATTTTGGCGGGAACCAATCGAAGCGTGACTCGTGAATCGTGAACCAAAACCACTTTCACAGCGTCGCCTGACGCATCAAAAACAACCAGATAAAGATCTTCGAGTCAGGATGTTCAAAGATGGACGACAATTTCGTTGAAAACAAGATGGCTATTTGGTAAAAAAAATGGTAATTTGGAAAAAGGAATGAAAAAGATTTATATTAAAAAAAGCTTAGCATGATAAAAAAATTACGAATCGGTAATTAAAATAAGCGAAATTTTGATGTAAAAGAATTTAGTGCCAAAAAAATACCGATTTCGTGAAAAACTAAAATAATTTGGAATAATTTAATTGAAAGTTAGCGTTACATTAAAAAATAGAAATGATAAAAAGTTTAGAAAAATAAAAATAAATTAATTAATAATGAAAAAATATATTTTAAATAGAAAAAATGTGATGCAATATCACAAATTTCATAAATAATGAATTTAGGCATTTTTTTAATTTTATAACTTTGAAACACAAATGCCCCTGAATGACTCTCTTTAAATCTATTAAAAATATGGGCAACTCAAAACAAGAAACGTGGAAATTTCAATGCCCGTATGCTGTACGGGCAAACTGGTTATGACTAGAGAGCCTTTATACTGGGAGAGAGACGTCAAGAGCCTCAGATTGGTGTCTGCGCATACTTTAGCGCAGCAAAAACCGTCCAACTCGCTTTGGCCACGTCATCCGCATTTGGCCCAAGTATCGCTCGCTTGGCGGGAACAGTTCAGTTAGGACCAGTTATAAAAAAGGGAGTCTCGTTAATGCTCACTTATGCTGCTTATGTATTATTTGGTTTTAATATAGTTTAGTATAGGATTTTTTAATTTTAAATCATACTTTTTTTCAATCTAAATATATTTAAGATAGTAGTATTTGATGCAAACATGTATGCAAACTTAACCTGCTTAAGTTATGGGTCCCAATCAAGTAATATATGCAAAATATATTTACACGTAATAAGAATACATATACTTTAAAAAAAGTATCATGTTAGAATAGTAGAAAGTATAATTATTTACAATAAAGTTTTCTTCTTATTTTAAATTAACTTTTATATTAGCTATATCATAATTTAAAGAGTGGATACTGTTACTCTAGACATTTTACTCCTTAAACCAGCGCAGAATTATGTGTGTTTGCAGAAAGATGATGCAGGCTAAGAAATCACTATAGTTTTTATTTCTAATAAAAATTTTACAAATCATTTTTATGTAGGAACAGTGTTAAGTAATTAATCAATGGAAACAAGCTTAACTGATTTTTAAGTAGCCCATATGCCTAGGAAAGTAACCGAAAACAATACAGACATGTGACTCATTGGGGGAAAATTACTCAAAAATCACGACATAATGTTATAAAAGTTTATTAAAATACTTTATATTACGAACATAAATTATTATGCATTAAATACTAAGCAAAGTCAAGTTATTACTTTAATATAATTCATTAATTGGAGCTTAATGTCTAACAAAAAAAAAGTGTGGAAGTCCTACATTGCATTCTTCAGAACTTATATTGATACAAAAAGTCTGAATGCAGAGCAATGTATAAAAATTCATTGCATTTTTTGAAGAAATAAACATGTGCCAGAGCATTAACTATTAATGAATAAGGTGTGAAGATAAAAAAAAATATAAAAAAGCAATGTACCAAAGTATTATACGAAGAGCATAAAGGAGCAATATTTTAAGGAAAAAATAAGTTTGACACTGGATGAATAAAGAAATTATGAGAAGAACAAGATTAAGAATACACAGTGAACACACTTGTGATTTAAACACACAATGGTTGATTTTTTATTTGTATATATGCATATAATTTTGAACTACACTATAGACTTGTGAAACTCTAAAATTAAAAAGAGGCTTACAATTAAAAACGTTGAGTGAATTTTTTTTTGTCGATGTTAATGATTGTTTTATGGTATTTTAAAAACAATTCCTAATTTTTTCACATGTGTTTTAATTATATATTGAATGGAAATAGAAAGAACTGTTATTTATTTATTTTTCAACAATATACAATCATTACTTGAAAGGGAAAAAAAAACCCTTAATGCTAAAAATGATCTAAAATTTTAAAACATTTTAAATTATTCATATGCAAAAAAAGGAAAAGAAATATTTTTAAAACAAGGTTATTAATGAGACTAATATTTAACAATAATAATCAAATCTAACTTAAGCTTCCGTCCCCCCCCCCGAATTAAATCGCCGTTGGGTGGGCCAACTCAATCGACTTCAAGCTTTTTAGCATTGAGTATAGTAACCTGTTTGGCGAGCGTTTAACATCAAATGTCGCCAAAGCATGCTTCTGTCATGTATCGGAGAATACAGCATCAAAAATAATATTAGCATACAAAAAACACACTGTATTTAAGGAAAAAAGTAAGTTATTATAATAATGCACATCCTAAAATCCATTGATTAACCAGTAAAGTCAAAAAAACATAGTTTAGGATCCAAAAAACGAGACACTGAACACAAGCCTAGTACATCAAAACGATCTTTCATAATTACTGTGGAAAATTTCATCTGTTTAAGGCGAGATGTGGTTAAAGAACACATCAAAGAATATAAAACTAAAAACCAAATTATATGACTTCCCTTATTTTAAGAGGAATCCTTTGTTTTCTAAGACGATATTTTGCGCGCAATGTTATTCCTACGGAAAGAAGTCCAAGTTCTTCGTTTTCTGGACGGTTTTCTCCTTTGGCCAATCAGCGTACGATACGGAGTTGGCGTCTCTCTCGTAGTATAAAGGCTCTCTAGTTATGACCAACTTTGGGTATGGGAACAAACCCCTTGACTGGTTTGTTCCCATACCAGTTATGTAGTTAGAATGCAAAATAAAATCATTACTCTAGTGCTTTGAACTCCCAAGAAAGCCGCTAATGATTTTATTGGCCAAATTCATTAAATAAACAGTGTAATTTAAAGAGATGTTCTTAATATTTTTAATTTTGCCCTTAAGATTGTGAGCATTCTTTAAAAATCACCCGTGCTATTGTGTGTGTAAGTGCCTAAGAAGATTTTCTTTTAAATTTTGACTTGTAATTAGAAGTTAATTTAAACCTTCATCAATGTTGATGTTTTCGATACAGTGAAATTATTTATGTTTAAGCAACACACAAGTAAATGATTCTTGATCACAAATATTTATAAAAAACAATTATTATAACAATTGGAAGTCAAGTATATAAAACTAAAAGCATCTTTTTTTTATCTGTTAAAAATAATTTGAAGTGAAAAATTATTTAAATTTTAAGCAAATTTTTTTTATTATCATTAATTATCCAAAAAATTAATTATTAATAAAAAAAAGTATCTTAACTTTCAATGAAAATTGCAAGCTTAATCTATTAATAATTTAGAGAAATAAAAAATTTCTTAGTAAAATTCCTAGTAAACGAAATTTTGCAGGCGCAAATCGCGTGGCATATATAAATAAATTAAATTAATTAATGAATGCTCGATAACTTGTTTATATATATATAACAATTGGAAATTGAGTAAATATAATTATAAGCATCCTTCTTTACCTGTTTAAAGTAATTTAAAGCGAAAAATTATTTAAATTTTTATGATGGTTTTGAAAAAAAGTTAATAATAAAAAACAAGTGTGTGGATTTTCAATGAAAACTGCAAGCTTAGTTTATTAATTATCTAAAGAAATAGAAAATTTCCCATTCCTAGTACACAGAGCGCAAATCCGTCGAACTCGGCGAGTTTGTAACGACTTATAAATTAAACATTTTCTATACAAGTAGTGCAGCAATTTTATTGGGATGAAAATCATATATAGTTGATAATGTTTGGTGATGATTAACACCAAATCAAGTTGCAAAATCTTTTTGCTTTAAACAGCAGCTTCTAAAAGACCGACAGTTTATAGTACATCATTAACATTGAATCCGCCTTTTAATTTTTAAACCCCGCTGGCTCCCTGGCTCGGACAATGAAAATTTCGAAATTATCGACATTACCCATGGCGTGGCAATGGACTACTTAATTCTTTTGCTGCGGGAGTTTACCTTTGGTATTCAGTGCTTATAATTGTCGTTATAACGTATAGATTAGCGCTTTATCCAATAAGAAAAGTCTATTAAGAAAACATGCACATAAAACACTTAATAATTTATTTACAGATCGCTGAGAAAAATGATGAACATAAAAATACGAATTTTCACCTATTTTCTAAAATGCTGCACGCAACGCAAGGATGCCCAAAGTCTGGAAAATAAGATTAGAAAAGAAGAGCTTCAAATTAAATCAACGTTTTGTACAATGTTTTGAATGTTTATAAGAAAAAAATTCCGAAAAGACGTCTTTTGCACATGAAAAGAAGGGTTTCATGAACGCAAAAAGTTAATAAAATTTGCGATTCGCCGACGAAAAGCGAATATTAAAATTTAAAATCAGTTGGTTTCCTCAAAAATTTGTTGTTTTTTCTCACTTTTTCTTTCAAATAGCAAATATTTTCGATGATAGTTATGCCCATTTCAGGTCACATAAATATTCGAGTTTATTTGCTATTCTCAAGGATGTGCTCGAACCGACGCGTCTTCTCTTCTCTGCGCGCAGGCAGGTTTCGGAACCAGTCGATTAGACCGCTCAGCCACTAGTGCCCCCTTTCGACCAATATGATATTATAGCCAACCAAACAACCAACTATAGCAGGATATAAACAAGTCAACTTTACAAACGAGCGTCATTGAAGGAGATCGCGGCGGCAACGATGTGTTTACGATAGGTTGTCGCGCAGTCTTGATGCTTTAATTGATGTTTGGTTATGAATGGATTTGTGTCTTTTTTTACTGTGGTGTATAGAAGATAGTGATCAACAAGACACAATGGTCTAAGACTGTATCGAAAATGGGAAAGGAGAAACTTTGGAACTATTATTCATTGTTATTTATTTTCAATTTCATCCAGCTAGTTACAAGTAAGTGAAGAAGTAGTTTTTTGCACTTTGATGCTGATCTGAAATGTTATTTAAATAAAACCACTTGTTTTGATATTTTTACTGCTAAGTACAGTTATTATATTGATGATACCTTGAAATATTTTCACTATGAGTTACAAAAGTGGAACTATATTTACGGATGTGTTTTGCATCTTAACATCAAGTGCACAGTATACGTATAGCTCTAGCATTGTAAACACAAGTTATCCTTTCATTTGTATCAAGAATATCGCACTTCCCCCCTTTTTGTTTAGAATATAGAGCAAAACAATGCCTTTTATTTTAGATCCTTGGGGTCGTTTTAAATCTTAATCTTAAGTTTATGTGCTCACACTCAAGTAAGTCTGGGTCCAATGAATTGAAAAAAAATATTTTCACTTAATACCCTTCTTGTTCTGCCCACTGTTTATACCTGTAAACTGTGCATCAGTATTTTTGATGAATAAATGAGGAGGTACCAATCAAAACCACACATGTCCGTTTTCAACAAAAAGTGAGTTAGCAGCTGATTCAAATATGACAGGATGGAGTTCAAATATTTGAAAGCTTTCTGTCAACAATATTAATAAGACTAAATCAATCTATATAAATACATAAATATATTTTTCCACAAAATGTTATTTAGAAACATGTTTTTCGTGAATTGCCAAAATCATTTAGAATGGACATGTTTGGTTTTGATTGGTACCTCCTCAAATGTTAATTTATTGTGCGATGATTTTATTTTATTCTTTTCAGGGGCAAATATTAACTTTCTACTGGAGTAATATTCATCTTTAAAAATGCTATTGCTATGCTATGTATAAGAAATTTCCCTTATATAAAAGCAAACCAACCAGTCACAACAGGCGACTTCTTTTAAATTTTTAGCATGAGTTGTGCTATAGAGAAACATTAATTTAGTTTATTTTTATTATAGAAGTATTTTGTTAATGGAAAGCTTATACTTGAAGTTCTAAAATATAAAATCGGAAACTCCAAAATCTCTTTGTTTTTCTTCCTCTTCCTGCCTTGGACAAAATACTTTTTTGTTTTGTTGCGTAAGATGTAGGTATGCAAAAAAAAAATTAATGTCGTGCTTTATTGCAAATTTCAGTATTATGTATTATTTTAAAGCAATTCTTAAATTATTAAGCTATTCTTAAAGCAATTTTTGCATTCAAAGCAATTCTTGCAACTTCAGTTTTATGAGTCTTACATTGGACATATTCACATTTATTTTTACGTTTATAAAGTTTTAATTTTATCTAAAAATTTTGGAAGTGTTCAAAACAAAGAGCAGGCAGTATATTTATTCACCTCTATATTCATTTTTACTTGTACTTTCCACATTTGAAGCCTATTGCCACATAAAGTAAACTAAAAACCTACACATATTCAGAATGTAAAAATGCCACTCATGACATCATGACACTAAGCCTTAACATGGCACACCAAATGTTAACACCTGTAACAAACAAAATTATGGGGCTACTTCCACAGGTCTTTAAATCCATACATACAGCATACATATTCAGTGACAATATTTTTAGCCCCTATAGGCTATAAAATGATGGAAATAGTGGCGCAAAATATTTTCTTACTGCTTATATTTGCACTAGCCTGCATACAGTAGCCTATAAAAGACAATTTGGCCATCTGATAGGCTAAAATTATTAATGTACACAACATTTACTACACTAGACAAATATACACATAGAAATTGAATGAAATATTTACAAGAAAATCATAAGCTTAAAGACATGCAACCTTCCGCTCGTAAGGTTGTGTGTAGACTCTCTAAGGGGATTTGCACCCTCTGTGGTGTTGTTGTTGGTCTACTGTTATTGATCAGTTCTCAGTATTCACGCAAACAGAGTGGTGGACACATGCACACGTCATGATTGTGTAGGTATATTTTCATTTTGAATATATTTTGTAGGACTCTAACTAGGTGTCACTGCAAATGTAATGAACAGTTGGCCATTATTCAGTATTCGGCCCATTGGCTGAATAGTCATTTCATGACCTAGCCGAATACAGTTAGATAAGTTCGGCACGGTCGAATAGTTCTGCTACAATAGAAATGTAAAAAAAGAAGAAATTAATAGATTATAAACATTTAGAATTGTATTATAGTTATTGCAAAGGAATACATTAGTATATAGGGTCATACGAGGTAATTCTTAATCAAAAAACAATAAGATCTGAATATCTCCAAAAATTTAATAGATAATATTACTAAATTTGGCATGGAGCAAGCTTACATAATGTGTTATCTATTGTTGCATTCACTTAATCAATAATTAATGTACACTTTGTTTAATTGACCTAATTAAGTGACCAATAATTGCACTGGCATCGGGATAAATATTGGCACACCTTGTTTTTGTAGTAATGAATGTCAGAAGCAAATTAATATGACATATTATCTTTAAAGTGTATTTTCAATGTAAACATTGCAATGATTACTTTCTACACCTCAAATTTTTATTTAAAAAATTATTAATAATAATCACTATTTTATGCCGTATATCGAAACATACTTTTATTTAAATAACTAAATCCACAACAATTGACAGTATTTCTTATAAACTTTGTAGGTATTATTAATGGCATTAGTGTCTACAACAATTGGATTACTTCTACTGGTGGCTCCAGTGTTTTTCAACAGGGGGTACTTCAGAATAGCTTGACTCCAACCCCCCCCCCCTGATCCCCAGCCGCCAATCCCTGCAATTTTTTTATGAGTAACAAAGGAGTTTATTTACAATATTTATAGGAGGAGCCTACCAGACCCATAAGATTTAAATTTATCAATACCCTTGTTAATATTGATATTTTTGCAGCGTTTCTGCTCAATACACATATGGATCAATGTTTCGAGTCTTTCTTGAGGCATGGTGCTCCTTATCTTTGTCTTAACGAGGGCCAGTTTGGAGAAAGTTCTTTCCACACTGGCAGTAGATACAGGAATTGCCAGGAAAGATGAGACAATTGATTTGATTGTCGGGTATAACTCAGCAGTTGAAGCAGACTTTAAACATTCCAGTAGAATTGGAAACCTTTTTGCCTGTCCAAAGCATGGATCATTTCTCAGGAGCTTTATTTCTCCACTTAAAGTGAAGTAGTCTTCATTGCAAAACAAAGCAATCTTCCTTGTTTTCTCCTCGGATGGTTTTGGGGCTGTGAAGACTTCTTGGAAAGCTAACAGCGTGGAGCGCGATACCCGGGAGAACTGCTCCTCTAGACCTGTGATGATTGAATCCAAAACTTCAAAATATGCCTTCCTGATTCATCCTTCCTTGTACTGAAATGCTCATTTTCAGGGTGATCGTCCAAACGAATGTTTATGCGCCGTCTCCGTTTATTTGGAACATGAATGTCGTTCTTTGCACATTCGTGTTCACATCCCTCATAAATGTGGCTGAAGTTATCACTGTCTCAGAATTCTTTAATGGTGGCTTCCAGGACATCTACAGCTCCCAAAGCACTGTCTATGTCCAGATCATTTTTCTGAAACAATTCACTAACAGGTAATATAGAATTAAGTACCGGCTGCAGTAGGTGAATCCAAAGGATAAAATCAAAAGATTGAACAGTGGATAAGAGTACCTTTGCTTGAGCAGCAATGTTTGCTTGTTCAACAGAGTCTTCCAGTTCTTCCAGAGTTTTAATGACAACATGCACATTGTCAGCTATGACTCAAATTGATCAAATAAATTATTGATCAAATATTATTAATCAAATATTTAAAAATAGCAACATAATTTGCAATAAAAATGCTTAAAAAATGTAAAAGAAGAAAAAAAAGGAAATAATTTTATAATTTAGTTTACTTGAAACTGAGTGAAAATATGATAATACGTAATTCCCTGATTTAACAGGAAAAGACTGCATTTAAACAAAAATCACAATCAACTCATGAAAAATATGTTGAAATCTATGATAACAACTATCATCATTTGGTATCAGAAAAAACAGACAATATGATTTTCTCCCTTTCACTTATACAAATAGTTTTAAAAAATCGTACAAATTTAAAATAATTAAACCATAATCAATATATTTTTATGATGAACTCGATCTTCTAAATGTTAGAAAATCGTATAATCAACAGTATGGATAATGAATTAGGAACATGATTTTATGCTTACCACTGTCTGGAATTCCGGTATTAAGCCCAGAAGTATTTTGTTCTTTCTTCAAAAACTTAACCATGAAGCTTCCGAGCTTCGCAACTTCTTTGGAATTTTCTTTTTTCCTTTCAGCTCCTGATAGTGAGTTTCTTTTTTTCCATTGCATTCTCTCTCATCTATTGGCTCGGCGTTCGATTAAATCAACTAACAAATTATGACGCACAGACTACCGAAACACCAGCACGTGCGTGATTCAAAAGTGTTCCTAAGTGCCGTTGCTAAAATGCAGTGCATATCACTTGCCATGTAAGCTGGTTCTCCGAACTGTTCAAAGAAAGTTCGCTGGTCCCGGTAAAATACCGAGAATTTCACTTGCACGTGTAAACGGGGCTATTGTTGACGGACTTGGAAAAATTCTTCTCTCCTGCAGTAGGTTTTTTTTTAGAAGAGAAAGGGAACTCGTTGGGGGAAACATCATATGTTATTGCTACCATCACAGAAAAATATAAGTTTTAACATTAATTAAAAATTAGATTTGACAACTTTTTAAAATTTTTAGTAACTTTTTAAAATTTCAATTTTTAGCATTTTTTTCCGAAAACTTCCGTAGATTTGACAATTTTCAATTTTGGAAAAAAAATTCAAATTT
Source organism: Octonoba sinensis (assembly GCA_038502835.1). Lineage (NCBI taxonomy): Eukaryota > Metazoa > Arthropoda > Arachnida > Araneae > Uloboridae > Octonoba > Octonoba sinensis. Next base: position 118,497,068 of record CM076601.1, on the reverse strand, counting down.
CGGGGAAATTCCACATAATAATGTATGATTTGGCGCCCCCTTTTTCAAGTTAGAACAGGGCCGTACCCCCCCCCCCCTGGCGCCGCCAGTGATTACTTCCTTTTAAAGTTGCTGATTCGTGAAATATATATTTTATGTTAACAATTTCTAACTTGTCTTGCTTCGGCCATCGGAAATTACCTGCACCTTTTTCGAGAAATTTCATCTCTACGTTTTTCTCATTTACATTTTTCGTAATTTTTCCCAATGTGAAAAGGGTCTATGTCATAATGCACAGCAAAATATTTTGGTTCTTGAAGTGCATATTGAATATCTCCAAGTATTTTCTTCGCATTTGGTTGATGTTGAAGTTTTTTGTGTTTGTTCAATACCGAATATATTGAGATTGTTGTTATTCTCAATCACAAATCTTTCTAACGCCTCATCTGATGCTTCAAAATGCAGCATTTTTTCTGATGGTGAAGCTTCTGTTAAGCTTTAATTTTTTTGCCTTTAGAATTTTTCTTGACACTCATTTTTTTATATCTTTAGCTGCAATTACTTGCTTCTTTTGCAGAAGCTATACTTGAATGTTCTCATCACATTTATAGTAAATAAAACTCTTATTAAAGTAAAACTAAACATAATTCTGATTATACTTATAGCAGAAAATAGCTAAATACTTTAACATTTTTATATGCACATGTACATAATCCATAATTTATTCTTCTATTTTCTATTAGAATGAATGAGTATGGTTTTTCAAAAAATAATAAATTATTCTTGCAAAATAAGTAAATGAAATGGACATTAATACTAATATATACATAACAACTAAGATCTAGTAATGTTTCGACTGAAATGAATACAAAGACTTCTGAATTTCTAAAGAAGATCAGTGACCAATTAGCCTGGCAAACTGGGGTATAAATGGGTATACCTATATAACCAATGTATTGAAAAATGGACAAAATGTATGCACTGGAGTCAAAAGTTTAGACTATTTGTAGTATAAAACAGTATCAACCAGAATTTTTTTGTTTATATAAAGCACTGGCATGGGTCTTTAAAAAAATTAGGATTTTTTTGAGACGATCTTTTTTTAAGATGTTTTTGTAGTAATAAGTAAAACATTTTCCCCCCCAAACTTGCAACAAATTTTTGTACTTTTTAAGTCCTGTGTAAAAAAATAGAATGTTTAAGGAGTATTTGCCATATTTCAGTTGTTTTGTTATAGCAGTTTATAATACTAAAAAATGCATGACCATTAATTACCCTGGAAAAAGAGTGACCAGGAATGACCCTGTATGACTCTAGTTTTAATAAATAAAAATGATTTAGTAAAAACCTACTTTTTTTAACATGTTTTAAAGTTATAATATTGTATTTTATACTTAGCATTTGCTCCCAAAAGCTGGCAATAATTGATTATGATGGAGAATATGATAAATTAATTTTGTTATTATTAACAAAGTGGAAGTCAGACTTTGTTTGGGTAGACTGATTTATTGTGAATATTGGGTAAGAGAAATGGGAAAAGCCTAGAATATATCATTAATATTAAGATAGCATAAGTTTTTTTTAAATAAAAATATATTCCAGTTAAATGCAATCAATTTTAATAAATCTTTTAACAAATTGTATGTAAAAAAATGCATTACATAAAAATATTGACTTTTAATAGCTTTTAAAATATGTTCATAAAACTATTCTGAGTTAAGTAAAAGTTCACTGAGCAATAGTATTTCTTTAATTTGATTTAAATAATGCTAATGCTTACATTAAAACCTGTCATTTCTATTCCACTTGTGGGTGAAGTTCTCAAATTTTTTTTGCATTCAAAACAATACAGAAAATACATTAATTTAAAATAGTTTTAGATTCTTTACAAACAGAATTAAATCATACATCATTCATAGAATAATGTGTGGAATTGGCATATGACTTTGGGAATGCTTTTAAATTTGACAAATACTTTCTATTGCAATGATTTTCTAAAAATTTTAGTATTCGGCCTCGGCCTAGAAGAAATGACCGAGTATTGGGCTTCGGCCTGGAAGAAATGGCCGAATATTTGGTATTCCGCAATTGGGCCAAATCACTATTTGTTACATCCTTAGTCGCTTTAGAGGAATGTTGGATCCGTTTTCGGACCCTTCACAAAATTCCAATTACTCAAAACGTACCCTTCACAAAATTCTAATTACTCAAAACGGACCCTTCACAAATTTCTAATCAATCGAAATGGACCCTTCACAAAATTCTATTCAATCAAAACGGATCCTTCACAATATTCTGAGCAACCGAATCGGATAATTCACAGAATTATTAATAAAATAGCCGGCAAATAATTTTTTTTTTGTCACTATATGTTTAAATTTTGAATTTTAATAAAATTATTTGATTTTTCATAAAAGTCTTTTTAAAATTCACGAAAACGGAACCCTGTTAAAAATTTTGGATCAATTCCTGCATTATGCCTTGACATAGCACATTGAAGGTTGGAATGAGAGACAAAGAAGACTGGATTATTCATGTACACATAACTAATAGACCAAATGCAAGTTTAAATAATGTAAATAGTATATAAAATTATGAAATTATTTTGAGCGATATGTTTAAATGTGCACTGAATGTCATTCCAAGAACTTTTAATAATTTTGCTTATGTAGATTGATGGTTTTGCAATGCAAAACATTTCCAATCTGAAGTCACTTTAGGTAAAAGGACTGCATTCACTTCAGGTTGTCTCCCCTGTGGCAGAAATTTGTTATGCTTTCTGCAACAAACGTTTTCAAAGCCGAAATTTTTCTGCAAGAATGTTACACATTTTAAAAGTTTGTTCAATGTTTTCATAATTTATTTCACTCTTTCTAATTTTATTCAAAATTTTTACAATTACTGTATATATATATATATGTGTACTGTATATATATATATATGTGTGTGTGTGTGTGTGTGTGTCTATATATATATAAATGTAATGTAATCATTTTGTTAAAAAGCTTTAAATCCTAGCCAAATGTAAATTTTGAAAGTCGAGTGGCTCTAAAGAAACAAAAAGTTACCTAAGCTCTATTGGCGATTCGTTTTCATGCATAATAAAATGTTCAACAATTTCAAGTTTTACTGAAAATATTATATAAAAATATTCACCCACCCTAGAAAGACTTCATATCAAGGTTATAAAAAGATTGCATATTTCAATAACAAAACAGAAAAAGGTGCAAAATTCTCTTTTAAATTAAGTTTTTCTATTTTACAGATTGCATATAGTTCATACCACATCATTTCATATTTTATTTTTTGAATAATGCTATTAGTAACTATAAATGAGCCAAAAAGAAGGAAACAGATTTTTAAGTTTTCATAGCATACTAGTTTAGTTTTTTTAGGAAATAATAATCTTTTACAGCATAAAAACTTTTTTAAATGCATTGGTTCCACGGGCCTCACAGCGTTTCTATCAGATTTCGGTGTAAATAAAAATATCGTTTTGTATCAGTTTGGAGAAAAAAAAAAAAATAGTTTTTGCATTAGTCTAGGAGCGGAAAATATCAACTTCGTACTATATTTGGAGTTTTTTTTTTTTTTTTTCAAAGTATTAAATGGCTGTTTTAAAACAATGTTTTCAAAGGTACAGGCTAAGCGCAGTTTTGAGTTTTCAAAATGATTTGAAATATGATTATACCCTTAAAGGCAGTAGATAACTGGATTAGATGAATACTTTTATATTTCTTTAAAAAATATTCATGACATAATCTATTCAAAAACTAATACTAACTAAATTTATAGCTATTATGAATGTGTTCTTCAAAAACTTTTCTCAAGAAACGGATCATTTATTAATTTTTTTTCTAATATAGTTAAAAATTTCTAGCTGGGAGAAGACTTAAAATTGTTCTTAGTCTTCCGTTTTCTTTTAATAGCTAAAACTTTTTTCTTCTAACCTAAAAGGTTCAATTATTTAAAGATATCATTAAATGGCACTCATTTTCCAGAGTATAATTTCAGGCTCAACCATTGTGATTGTAGTAAAAGTAAAATTTTGATTGAATTGAATATTAATTTCATATTTTATAAAAAGAATTAAATTATCCAGTTTGCTACCAGTAGTAATATTTACTACTTTTCTGATTAAGAAATATTCTTTAAAATTCCTATCCTAAATGCTCACTTAGTTTGGAATTAATTAATGGCACTAAAAGAAAATTTCTAATTTTCAAATTTATTTCTTATTCAATGTTAATAATTCATTGTCTAATAATTTATTTAATATTTCGTTGTTTATATTTATGTTTAATGGTTTTTAGTTGCTTGTGACTACATTATAAAACTTAAAGAGTAAATAAAAGAGAAAAAAAGTTGCAATTCAATGGTTAATTTTATACCGTTTGAAAGCCCACCACTAAACACCTTCAGGAACAGAAGTATATTTTCAAACTACTTATTTAATTAAAATAAAAATTTATTTCAATTATTTACTGTGAAAAGAAACAAACAAAAAGGATGAAAGGAAAAAATTCCGATTTTTGTCGCGGATGCAAAAAGATTGCAGAACGTACGCGTTCCTTCGCATGCACGTGGAAATAAGGCTTAAGGAATTTTAATAAATTGTTGTAATGAATCAACATTTTTTTTTTTGCATCTGCTATTGGTTTTCATATTGGCTATTTCCTTAATACTATTAAAAAATACGAAGTATACTAAAGAAAACGCCATTTTTTTCTTTTTTTTACGTTTTATGAAATGGTAAACTTTTTGATCGATTGACATTTTACTAAATATTCGTTTTATAAATCTGCTAGAAGAGGGGGATACATCACTCATTCTGTTCAATTTTCTCATCCATATTTATGTTTTTAACAGAGGGTAGAGCTAATATTTACTGATCAACTACTTCAAAGCCCTAAAACTAATTTGATTAAGGGGAAATGTAATGAATGATGTTGATTTTAAAAGGAAAAAAATGTAACATCTCAAATTTATTCGATCCCCCGCCCCGACAATCGCGATTTGGCGAAAATTTTCCGAAAAAACTCCTTTTGTAGCAGCATTAATCTACTTTTATATTTTTGTCTAATCCAGGATGTTAGAAAGTGATTCATTGTCTCCAGAAAAGCAAAGTGATTGTACAGAACGATCGCAGCACTTTTGCATAAACATGTCAATTCATTCTCAGAAACGTACGATTTTTTTCAAAAAAAAAAAAAAAAAAATCTTCCTGCAAAAATTACTGTAAAATTTTAAAAAATATTGTATAATTTAACAAATATTGTAAAATTACAAAAATAGTAATAGTAAGAAATAGTTCTAACCTTATGAAATACGTTATGCACACAGAGAGGTATATTGGTATATTTTTTCTTCGTGTAGAGTGTGTTGCTCACGGTGTGAGTTCTGAAGCGTAAATACAATCTTTTTAAAATTTATCAATGAAGTAATTGTGGTAATTATATATTCATAAACAAGTCATTTTGCTCTTATAAGGCCCTACAGCTATAAATGTATCTTTCATCAAAATGTTAAGGTGTTAAGTTACTAAAGATTTTTCAACAATTAAGGCAAATGCCGAGAGAACTTGTAGGAGCAGTAATGAAACGAGAGCCTGAGGAGCATGGGCGCCCATATGTGTAATTTTAGAAGAGGGCTAAGAAAAGTTTTATATTTCAATGCTTAAATTTTCTATCAATTTAATAATATACATATGTATACGGTAAATTACCGAATATCTGCACCCCTCAACTTGGATTATTATTGAAACTGTAAACAAGGAAAAGTAGTAGCAATCAACACAATTCGCAAAGGCAAAAACGAATTCTTAACGAAATTCGCGATTGAAAAAAGCAATAACTGAATGGAAATGTTTATTTTCGATCCTAAATTCGTTCATTATATTTTTTTTTCATTCTTTTAAAAATATTTATTTCCAATTTTGACGCTATTTTATGAACAACGCGTTTTAAAAATTTGCGAGAGACAATTAGGCGCCAAAGATTTTTCAATTTTGCAAGTGCAAATGAAAGTATTATCTGAAATGAATGAATTTACTTAAAAAAAAAAACAAGGTGTAAAGGTTTCTTTGCATCAAAATAAAGGGATTTCATTATTCACATGACATTCAAAAAAAAAAAAAAAAAAAACAACGTCCGGGTTGGAGGAGGATGAATCCCCGGCGGCACCGTTGCGCGGTTCGACGTTAAAAAAAAAGTGATAGGTTCAGTAGATACCAAGTTAACATAGTTTTCGATTTTTTTTCTCGGTGTTACTAATAATCTTCAAGCCCCTTGAAAACTGATATTTTTAAGAAATTAAGATCTTTTCCCCTTACCTACACTATTTAATCCTTGCGTGATGAAAATAACTTCGTTTTTTCCAAGATGGGGGGGGGGGGGGGGATCATGGTGCCAGTTGCGATAGCAGAATTTTTGAGGAAATTTTTTTTCAAAAGATTATTTATTTCATGTATGATGGCGATCAGTGGCGTAACTAAGGGGGGGGGGGGGTCCGCCCGGGGCGGAGCTTTTTTGGAGGGCTGCAAAAGATTCGGATTGATCTTCGCAAGTTCGCCTAGTACGCAGACTCTTTTTTTCAGTTCTTGTCGTCGCATGCAGTTTTAATGATGACAATGCATTTTTAAGTCTCCTTTTTTTCCGAAAAAGTTCCATTATTAAACAACTGTTAATTCGCGCTCAAAGTCACTTCAGAACATAACCTCCTAGTTTCTTTTTTTTTTCTTTCAAAGAATTCCTGAAAGCGATAAAGGCTTCCGCTTTTGTTGCACCCCCTAGGTATACATTTTGTTCCCGTAATATAAAGCTATATCAAGGCCAGGTTTCTTGGGATGACTACCAGAGCTTAGACCATATGGTAATGGTTTATGGTCTAAGTCCCAGAGGGACAGTAGAAGCAAGTAGAAGCTCGTCGCGGCCTATTCTCAAGACCCTGGCATTTTCTGGTCTTATCCGACGTTGCAGGCGCCAGTGCAAAGTGAACCAATTGTCACCATTAGCCAAAAGATGAATGACTGGCTTATTTAAAACTTCTACTGATCCTTCATTTTCGTTTATCAGTTAGTGACATTTTGGAGGGCGGCAAAAGATTCGGATTGCCTTTCTGTTTCTGTTGCCCAGTCCAGTCCCAGTCTGTTTTTCTTCTACGAAACTCGTGATCGAGCAGCACAAGGACAGAAAATTTTGAATATACTCCTAATATGAGATATAACAGAGGTAACTAATTTCCCCTCCATCCAAGTAGGCAACAGGCAAGTGATACTATAACATTCATTTAGTTCTTCTTTTTTTCTTTCTTTCTTCAAGGAGCAATTTGTATTTCGAACAAAAATGTATTTGATTCATTCATTTCCTTACCTTATTTTGTTTTTATTTATTCTTTGTTTTTCCATTTAAAAATTAATAACAGATTCAGGGAAGGAGCTACCAATTAAGACAAACTAGGCAGCTGCCTAGGGCGCAAACTTTGAAGGGGGCGCAAAAATCCAACCACCTTTTTAAAGCTACTCGATTGTTAATTATATAATTTTAAAAAATATAAAAATGCGATTCGGTATGTGTAGTTGATCCAAGGCCGTAGCCAGAAATTTTTTTCGGTGGGGGCCCTGACTTTGAAACACTAGTGTAGAGAAAAGTTTCAGGGAGGAATATATGCTACATATGCTACATTTCGGGGGGGGGGGGGGGGGCTCTGGATGCGGCCTTGAGTTGATCACTCCCTCACTCCCTGTCCGTGACAAAACTTAAAACTCCAAAGGCATGTGACTTCTTTCTCTACAGTTACCTAGAATTATGCCCCCTCCCACCCCTGGGGTGAAGAGGTCTTTGTTCAAAATTCTCTAATTTTCAATGGATCTCCGGACACAAAACCATCACCGGGAGCCTTCTATACTCTTTATGGGAAGAAAAAAGCACAATTGAATGAAGTGCTGGATAAAGCGCCCAAATTAGCTTTATTACGACTGTGATTTGTTTATTACTGTTGTTTCTAATTTTAAAAAATATAAGTTTGTAAGGAAGGGGAACGCCCAGCAACTTTGCCTAGCGCGCAAAATTACCTCGCGCCGGCCCTGAACACATTTTAAGACTTAACAATTAATACAGAGGTTTTCAAACTGGGCCCCCCACCCTGAGGTGCCAAAGCGAGAGATTAGAGGTGCCGTGCCGAAAGACAGGGGTGCCCACCAGTAGGGGGTCTTGGCCAGGGCCGGCGCTAGGCTGAGGCGGTGAGGCGCCTGCCTCAGGGCGCGTCGTTCTTAGGGGCGCATTGGCCATAAATATTTACTGCATCTTTTTATGTAACAAACAATTTTTATTTAAAAAATATTAAATAATATATGAACTATTTACTTTTACAAATGATGCATTAAAACTTCATCTAATTTCATTTTTGCATTAATCTAGACACACGGCAGTGTGTCCGCCAAGTTCAGAAAGTCAGCCAAATTAAGATACAGCGACACCGGCCAATGTGTGTATTTACCCGAACCATTTCGAGCTACTTTTGACTACACCATTACCCCAAAACTCTTAGACCTACATACTTAAAATTTTGAACGTCTAATAGCGATCCCTTTAACCCTTAGGATATCAAATTTCATTGATGTACTTCTTATGGTTATGGAATTATTAAGGTTTGAAAAGTGTCATTTTTATCACTCACTCACTCATTCACTCACTCATCAAAAACCTAACCTACTTCTAGGAGACTTAGAAACTTGAAACTTTGTATCAAGGTAGACAACTTGGCATATATAAAGGAAAAAATCCGAAACTTCAAAAAATTACATTATCTTCGAAGTTACTAGCATACTCATAAGTAGCATCATACCTAACGACTTCAAACGGCAGCCATATTTTTCTGCCGTTTAAAGTAAACAATATACTCTCTCGCGTTTGAAGGTAAATAATTGATAATTGATGCATTGAAATTCACTTTCCGCTTTAATTTTTCGTCTTAAGGCTTAACTCAAGCTGACTACAAAGAATGCAGTGTCGTAGTTATACAGAACTTTTCAACGTTTTAAATAAAAAAATAATTAAGTAAATATAGGTTTACGGATGTATTACGGAGAAATGTAAACAGACGAAAAAAATCTTAAATAATTAATAGCGACTATTCAGCTTGGTTAATTTAGTATAACTTATCGTCAATATAAAAACACACATTTTAGCTTTTCAAAAATTAATGATATCCCAACAAAACATAAATGTGAAAAAGGGCCAAGTTCGATAGAACAAAAACGGCCTTCGGAGTAGTCAGTGCCAGCGATAAAAGAATTGATACCTAATGGGTGCCAAGTTCCATAGCAGATCCTTTGATCATGGCTGTAAGAGCGTACAATGTTCCTTAATTTATTTAAAAACATTTTTTTATCTTATTCCTAACTTGGCAAGTTGTAATTAAGATAAGTTACCTTAAAGAAGACGATAAGAAGACAATTAGAAATTAACTATAATAGCTTGCCACATGATTTTACTATTAAAAATTGCTAATTGAATGAGTTAAATTTTTTGAATGTAATTTACCTTAATTAACACTTTCCAAGTTAGGAATCCGATAAAAAAATGTTTTAAAATAAATTAAGGAACATTGTACGCTCTTACAGCCATGATCAAAGGATCTGCTATGGAACTTGGCACCCATTAGATATCAATTCTTTTATCGCTGGCACTGACTACTCCGAAGGCTGTTTTTGTTCTATCGAACTTGGCCCTTTTTCACATTTATGTTTTGTTGGGATATATATTACACGTTTAATTTTGATGAAATCAAACACAGAAACACATCAGGAAACATCTTGAAAAGTTTCCGTTTTTTTTCACTGGGTTATTTCTTGTTTTGCGCATTATCCTTTTCATTTTCACAGCGACAGGCGGCTTCAGTGTATTCGGAGGGGGCGCTTTGTAAGTATTTGCAGTTCCAGAAAGTGTCTTCTCTATTTTATGACGAGCAAAACGCGATCTATTGCTTTTTCTATTTTTTTCTTATTCAATCCATTCTGATCAGCTATTGTTTTCTTCATCCTTTTGAAAGCTGAAATATGCACAATTAAAGTTTGTATCAATCATATTTAATATCTATTCCTTCATAATATATATTAGGGGCGGAAAAAAGTTTTTTTTGCCTCAGGGCGCCATTCGTGCTGGCGTCGGCCCTGGTCCTGGCGTAGACTTGCGCCATTGAAATTGAGGGGGGAGGGGGGTCAACGTTTTTTGGGGAGGGCTTCATAGCCTTTTAGCGGAGCACACCATCGTTCAAATAGCGGGCGGGAGCATATTATATTAAATACGCTTGTTGTTATATCAAATCTTTGTTTTTATGGGGACACACAACTACAATAGTTACAATTAAAGTACTTCCGCTAACTTAAAATGCAAGGTATAATCCTTATTTTTATGTTATTACCGATTTACTTATGTAGTTCTTTTTCGCCGGAACCGTTCAATTATACAATTATATATATATATATATATATACATATATATATATAATAGAGAGAGAGGGGGGGATATATACTTATAATAGAGCCTATTGGCGTTGATAAAAGTTTCTTGTAACCGTGAAACTACTGCAACAGTAAAAAAAAAAAAGCAGCGAGAGAAAAAAAATTAGCTCAATATAGCACAATAGCTTGTTACTCAAAGTGGGTAGCCAATCGAACATGATGATAGTATTCAACCAAATCTTTTTATTCGGATTTATAGCAGTCAATTGATATATATTTTTTTAAAATTTGACCTTTAAAAAATTGAGCACTGACTGCTTTTCCGATGCAGCCATCAAAAATTTCTTTATTTAAAGATTTAATTAATCTGTGTTTATCCAACACCACATTTATTAATAATCTTCAGTACACCCCTCAACGAGTTTTTTTTTTTTTTTTCAACTGAAGAATATAACGCAGGTGCTGAGAATTCAGTCATTTTCAGCACGATTGAAGTACTTACAGATTTTTCAGCTAATATCGTGTTTTATATTAGCTGTTACCACGTAAAAACATTTTTTTAAAGGTTGCTTCCAGTGGCGTAACTAGACTCGGATTTAGGGGGAGGAGGGGTTCTTCGGGCAAAGTGAGCGAATTTCATTGTTTTACAAGAAAAATTGGTCAAATTCTAGACAATCTTTACTATTTCGGGGGGGGGGGGGGTAACCCAAAACTACCCCTTTATCTACGCCAGTGGATGCTTCAAAGATGCATAATTTATAAGTAGTCCAGAACCGAATAAGGCAACAGCAGGGGAGCGGGGGTGGAAGAGGAAATAGCGGGGAAAAAGTAAACCAAATAAAAATTAATTACGTTGTAAAACCTAAAACATTTTATATAAATGACGAAAAATAAAATTTTAAAGTAATGCTGTTTTAATTAATTTAATTTCTTAACAACTCGTATAATTAGCTTGAAAGTTAGATTTCTCGATATTTAATAATTTATTTCTGGAATTTTATTTTATTTCTCCTGAAATAGTGTTTGTAATTTATCTAGTTCTATCTACTTTATCCCAAAAGTATGTTCGTCTCAGTAATTGAGGAGATCCGTATAAGAGCAGGGGAGTCCAACCTTTCACACTTTCCGGTACCCTTTGAGCTTACCGTTTTCTTGAGGGAACATCTTGATAAAAGAGCAGAAAAAATAGGATATCAAAGCTTTATCCTTCTCAAATTAAAATATAGATATATATATATATATTGTTGCATCTGTATTTTATTACAAAACAAACATCTTAATAAGATAATGGATGGTAATATGTAGCTAAAAAGGTTTTTTTTTAATGCATGAGGCTTTATGGTTTTGCTGCAGAGTAGCTAAAAAGCGTCTGCGTAATAAGAGAAGAGTTCGTTATAAATGAAATAACTAACTAAGAAATGTTGATAATGATGCAGCAAAACTTATCTTTATGATATACAATTTTTTAAAAAGCAACAAGCCCTCGGCAACATTTCGTTTCAAATTTGATAAAATTTGTTAGAGCATAAAATATTTATAGCATAGTTCATTTTACAAATACCCTTTAGCTAGATACTTCATTTTAATTGAAAAAGAAATGAAATGCTTCTATTTTTTTTAATAAGGGAAAAAAACACTGGAAAATGTCTCCTCCACAACAAAATTTTCTTAGAATGAACCGTTATTTGTTTAATTAAGTTAAATAAATTTTATCCCTTGTTTACGTTCAATTTATTACTTATTTGAATTAAGCTTTAAGCTAAATATAAGTTCTTAAGTCAAAAAACTAATAAATTTTGCTACAATAATATTTGTTAAAAAAAATTTTCATTCGAAAGCTTTTATTAAATTTCACATTCGCTCAGTATAATGTGCAGAATTTTCTATATTGTCACGATAAATACGCTCAATAATTATTTACAAGATGATAGAAAACTATTCGTGACATTTCCGATTTAACTGAGGCAAGTATGGGGCTCCTACTTCCTCTTGACATGACCAAACCGTACTTGCCTGAAACTATGTTTTTAGGACCTCAAAAATTTTCTGAGCAGAGTGCGAATCCCCTAATGTCTCCAAATATAAATTGAAATTACGGTTTTGGGCATCAATTTCGATGAATTTCCAGAGAAAAGAACCTGAACCACTCTTGCCTAGCCTAAAATTTCGCGTTTTAGATTTCAATTTCGAAATATTTCTATGGCCCTAACCGAAATTCTTGTTTTTCCCAGTCATGAAATATAGCCTAATATAGCCTTTCAAGGCTTAAATTTCAAAAAATTTTCAGGGGAGAGCCCCCGAACCCCCCTATTGTACATCGGTGTTTCATAACAAGATTTATACTGCTTTACCGAATGTAGGGCCCACCTCTATTAAGATCCCTGCTTAATAAAATCAGCCGCTTATAAAATCTAATTTAAAGAAACGGATTCACATCAATGTGAAACCTTTGTTAAGCCACCGCTTTTAAAAATAAAGATTTCAGATACTTTCATCTATTCATAGCATGAAATAAATAAAAAATAAGTTATTAATTAGGAGCTTTTCTAATCAAAACATGTATAAGTTGCGATGCTTAATCTTTTCTTTTTGGGACCATATCCCTTTATTTCACATTCAGCAATATTTAACTAATTAGCAGAGCTATCATATTTTCAAATCAGATCAGACATATATATGTACATATGTGTGTGCATGTACACGGGGAAAAAAATGGTATCGCCAATCTCATATACCCCCCCCCCCCCCGTTTTTTGTCTTCGGACGACTTTGTTCTTGGCACGGGAAAGGGGCGGCACTTTTATTATTCGCCCCGGGCGCCACTACGGCTAGTTACGCCACTGATGGCGATTGTAGTATGGTCCTATATATGCTTGGAGAGACCAAAGCCGCCCCAAAGAAATAATTGACAATTCGGTTGCGCCTTTGCATGAAATTAACTAATCGCAAATTTTCTGAAGGGTTCATATTGAGACCTCAACGGCCGTTAGTGGTTAGTCTTGCTGATGCAACGAATCTAAATCTTTTCTAGAAAGATTTATGTCTCTCATTTTCCGCCGTTTCTTGTCTTTTTTTTTTTTTTTTTTGTTATCGGATTTTTTCGGTTATCACAGCCGCATGGAGTAAGTATTTCAACACCGCAGATGTCTTTTTGATGTGGATAAATTGACCTTTCTGCGGAGTAATAAGGATGAAAGATGTCTTCCTGTGAACATTTTTGAAAGGAGGTCATTCGCCATTTATTCTTTGAATTATCAGAATGGATTCCACGGTATTAAAAAAAAAAAAAATAAAAAAAAAAAAACTGAATTGGAAGATGAACTTCAACGTCCCTCCGTTGCCTTTTATTGGAAATGTTTTGTTATTATTTTTGAAGTTGGATACTATTAGTTACTGCAACTTTTAAACTTAAGTGTATTTAATTTAATTTCGCATTTTACGCTAGAAAACGGAGTTATCAATTTAGTGAAATGAAAAGCCCGTTTATTAGAATAGTACGTGATTAAGAACTGATGTGATTAAAAATTTATTTAGTTAATAGCAACTAGGGATGTAACGAATAGTGATTTGGCCCAATAGCCGAATACCGAATATTCGGCCATTTCTTCCAGGTCGAAGCCGAATTCGGCGGTCGAATATTAAAATTTCTAGAAAATTGTTATAATAGAAATTATTTCTCAAATTTAAAATAATATTAACAAAGTCAAACACCAATTACACACAATCAATGATGTATGATTTAATTCTGTTTGTTAAGAATTTAAAACTATTTAAAATTAATCTATTTTCTCTGCTGTTTTGAATGTAGTAAATTAGGAATTTAACCCATAAATGGAAAGAACAACTTCAAATTCAAATGAAAGAACAACTATTGCTTAGTGAACTTTTACTTGGCTCAAAACTGTTTTATGAAGATATTTTAAAAGTTATAAAAGTTAATATTTTTATTTTATGGGGTTTTTTACATACCTATTTTTAAAAGATCTATTCAAATTCAATGCATTTAACTGGAAAGTATTTTTATTTTCAAAAACCCCAATAACTTATGCTATCTAAATATTCATGATATATTCTAGGCATTTCACATTTCTCTCTTACCCAATATTCACAATAAATCAGTCTGCCCAAAAAAAGTCTGATTTCCACTTTGTTAATAACAAAATAAGTTTCTCATATTCTCCATCATAATTAACTATTGCCAGCTTTTGGGAGCAAATGCTAAATATAAAATACAAAATTACAACTTTAAAATCTGTTTTTGCTCAGTAAAGCCTAAAACATGGTTTAAAAAAAGTAGTTTTTGTCTAAATTATTTTTATTTATTTAAACTATATACTAATGTATTCTTTTGCAATAATTAAAATGCGATTATTTTAAATGTTTAAAATCTACTATTATTTTTTTTACATTTCTACTGCAGCAGAACTATTCGGCCAAAGGGCCGAATACCGAATAGTGACCAAATATTCGTTACATCCCTAATAGCAACGTTTTCGTAGTTCGTTATGTGAGTGAAAAACATCATTTAAAATTTCTTAGATTTTGCGACTTTTTTTTAAAACTTTGATTACACTTAGGTCAGGGGTGCACCCTCCCCAAGAACGATGGCCCTTCCCCAAAAAAGCTTTAAACCCCATAAAACCACACGTCCTCTAAAATTTCAACGACGCAGTTTGCTCTATGAACATTCCCCCCTCACCGTAGGCTTAAGTTGTCACTGTCACTAGAGGCTTGATTATATGTAGTTGTATATTTCTGCTTCTTTTGACAACCAACATTTCGTGATGTCACACTTTTTGCTCCCCTCCCCCCCTTGTCACGAACTATCGCAATTTCTACCCCCTCCTCCCCCACTCGCTCGAAGTGTGACATCCATCATTTGTGGACGATCCCGTAATCCTCATCAGAAGAAATAAGATTCTGGACAATATGTCACATTCTATTTATTGTAAAATTTTCTAACATATACTCTCTGACGTAATTTATTTTTTACCAGCTTCAGAATAATACTATAAAATTTTAGAATTATTTGACAAGATTTTTTATTTTCGAAACAAATGTTAAAATTGGCATTTAGAAGAAAAAAAAACGCTAATTCGAATTTTGGAATGTAACGTTAGCCCCCCCCCCCCTTCTTTTTAAATTTCATCCCAATCCGTCAATTGTGGTTTTAATAGTTGAACATACAAAGAAACAAACGTATACATAAAGATTTCACAACAAAACTTTGCACCAACTTGACCATGTAAACTTTTATGTACATGGATGATTCCAAGTTTTTCAAAAAGCGCAATTATACTCAGAATCTTTGTGCTTATGTTTCGAAAAAATTGAAAATTTAAGAATTCGAAGAACAATTTGTTCAAAATGTTGCTGATGCCCCCCCCCCCCCCTCCCCTCTATTGCGTCGATCCTGTGTGTGTCGAATGTTGTGCATTATCAAATGACTCGTAGTTTACTCGAGTCAGCAATCGAAATGCAATTCTTATATCAGATGTTACACGTTTTTGAAAGCTGAGAAACGTACTTTTCTCATCAGCGGAAACATTCTTTCGTGAGAAACAAACTAGGTTTGTCGGCATTTTTACCAAACAGCTGAGTTACGTTGTATCCCGTCTTTTCCGTTCGAAACGTGTGACTCAGAAACGGTTTTGCCAGCACCCAGGTGGAATGTGTCATGGCAATAGGGGGATTACGATGTTAGTCAGCGAAATTGATGAGTTTTTCCTGCCCTCCCAAATGGCTTAATGACTTTCTGAGGTATGAGCGACTCCCCGCCTTGATCTGCGATTGGAATTCTCTACAGACTGCATGGCGATTCAACCAACGGCGATGGAGGCTTGATAGTGTGGATTCAGAATTCATATAGCGTCTCATGCATACATTTTCGATACCTTACACATTTATCTGATTACTTTTTGTGGTTTATTTTATAACTTTCCTAAAAGTGTAAGTGAATTTTTCTACAGTCATATGGTACGTGTAGGAGTGCCTATCCCCTCCAAGTTCAATGACGCAATGATTTTGCCGGATATTAGACATCCTGTATCCCTTGCCTGACGGATTTATACCGGACCTCTGGCTCTGATGTTTGAAACTTGTAAATTCTATTCATCTTTTTAAACATCCCACAGCTTTCAAATGCGTAATATGTTTGTAATTTGCATACATTTTACAAAACATGCTAATTAATTAAATTTTAATAAGGATCATTCACAATTGATGTCACGCTTCGAGAGGGAAGGGGCTTCGAAATTGACAAGAGGAGGAAAGGGGGTAGCACGAAATGTGACACACATCACACATTTTGCAGAACATAAAAACACTTAAAATTAGCAGACTAAATATTTTTATATTTATTTGTTTATTTTTAACGTTTTGTATTCTCACTGATTTCACTTTGTATCGAAAACATCGATGCTGTTTAAGGTTAAAATTAACTTAGAGTTTAATGTTTAAATTTAAAAAGGAATCTTCCTGGGTAGATACAGTTTTAAGACAAAATAGCTCGGGTAATTTTTATAGGATTCGAACATTTAACATTTTTAATATTTATATACTAATTATGTTTTTATGGTTTAAGCTTTAATCTCATGTTATGCAAATAAAGTATACGCACATGATCATTGTTATTGCTATGCTCACACACAAATGTCATTAAAAATAAAATTGGAAATGTGATTGATAACGTAATGCTTTGTTTGTGAACTGCAAATACATATTATGTTTCTGCAGGGGGTGCCCACCAGGGAGCGGGTCATGGCGCAGTCTGCGTCATTGAAGTTTTTGTGGAGGTGGGACACCCCTGTTTTTTGTAATACTATGTGACATGGGACAAGGAGGGGGGGGGGGGGATATTTGGAAGCGTGACATTTGGTGACAAAGAGGGGTCGAATATATTTTTAAAAAGTGTGACATTTATGAACCGCCCCCAATCAAATGTCTGCATGTCGGATATTTCGTGCAATGGCCGAATCAGATTCCGGATGTTTAAAAATCAGTCGATTACTGGATACCCGATGCATACACAAAAAAAAAAAAAAAAAAAAACGAAAAACCCCTCCCCTTCCTTAACTTTTCATAGCGCAGCTTGCGCATGCCCCCCCCCCCCCTTGTTGGCACCCCTGTGTAGTGACTTGTGAATCACGCTTTAACGTATTTTCTTTTTTTGCAATAAGTTTTGAGGGCAAAAACTGCATTGAAATTTCCCGAAGAAAATTCTCCCGCATCTCTGAATAAGAGCTAAGCATCATTACTTACGACGCGGTCTAAGGTCACATCTGAATGTTTATTTTTATTCTTAATACGAGCTTCTTGATCGATTAAAAAAAAGGAAAATCAATACTTGTTTATTTCTGACGGTTCTATTTTGCGTTCGCTGATCTTGGAGCAAATGAAACTCCTTTTTCGCCAGCGTTAAAATTCTGCACCGGACCGAGTTCGTTTGGTAGACTTTTTAACTTGCTCCACGAGTCAGGCGGGTTAGAAGTCAAGGTCAAATAACTCCGAAACAAACGGTGCGATCGTACTTGCTCCCCCTGACACCTCCCCTTTTTCTTCATTTTTTCTGCAGATACCAGATTTTCAGCCTCGGTATGCGTTGGCAAAAATACATTTCTCCTGGCGCGCCTGAGGGATTCTCGAGCATGTCAACATTGCAGATCAAACACTTTGTTGTTTTTGTGTCCAGAAACGAGCTTTTCTCAACTACTACGCTAAGCATTTTGTTATACAAAGTTGCAATCTTTTTTATACTATTTTTTTTATTTTACATATCTCAGTTTCTCTACGAAAGAATGAATATTATTTTAAACCCAAAGCAAAAGATTTTTTAATTTTTTTATGAGACTTTACATCATATTTTGTGTGAAATTTCATACTGCCTTCACAAAGCCCTGCTTTTTAAAAATGATTTTCTCTTTCAACATGGGTACTAAATTATTATTATTTTTCCTAATTATAAACTAAACATGTGTGTGCTCAATCGGGTCAGCTTCAGATATTTTAATAACACATGCAATTAATTATAGAAAAATATTGAGCAGATGAATGTTTAACTCTCAATTTAATGGAAATTAATAGAAGTAAAAGTCTTTGTTCAGAAATTAGACTACACAGCAAAACCAAAGTGCCATAGCTTTCCATGTAAAATTCCACATTTTAAATACACCTATAAAGTAGAGGATTGTAGGAAGAAACCCAGAAGTTTTTCCTATGGTCCATATTTTACAAAATTTTGTTTAATGCTGTGAAAATGCGATTAATTGTGTTGAACATATGTTTTGTAAGGAAAAATAAATGAATAAATAGCAGAGGAATAAGCACAAACTCGAACGTTTGCAGGAAGTAGAAGCTCTAGGGTGAAACTAACTGCAGTTTCTCCCTTTTTTTCTAGCTCTTGTAAATAATTTTTATATCTCTCTCAGTACTATTATTAAGCCTTCTAATTGGTGATATTCCTCACTTTCTTAGATTCCATTAATGTGAGACAGTTAGGCATTTATGCAATTTTCAGAAATTTTAATTGAAAGATAAATGTTGCCTGCAGGAAGGCTTATGTGACATAGATTAAAATGAGTATCTACATCAGGGGGTATGTACAAAATTAAGAAGAAAATTAATTAGCAACAAAACTAATTAGGTGAACAACTTTAAAACAATAACTGCAATTGAAAAAATTAATGCCGCCTACAGAAAAGCTGATGAGACGTAGATTAAAAGGAGTACCTACTATAGAGAAGGGACAAAAAGAAGAAAATTAATTAGCAAAAATGCTAATTAGTAAAATAACTTATGAATCAACAATAATGGCAGAAAACAAAAATAATGGCAGAAAACAAAAGTACCTGTGGTAAAGCAATTAAGACTGAATAAAAAGTACCTGCATTAAGGGGTACGTATAAATTTTAAAATATTTTTTACCCCCCCCCCCCCTCCCATCCCCTAGAATTGTGTGCTCATATTTTAGTAAAGTATGAGCCTAAATAAAAAAACTAGATCCGCCTTTGTTACCCATTCACACACATAGACATTTTTGCTATCATAGCATAGACAATGTTTATCTATAAAATCATCTAAATGGCATCAGCACCACTCAAGAAGAAAATTATTCAAGAGAATTACTCGATCGAGAATCTGAATCATTCATTCGATTCTGATAATACTCAAAAAGTATATGGCTCGGAATTTTGAGAGGTTCCTGTGATTCAAACATCGTCCAAGAAATAAGCAACTCAAGATGTTCGTTAGAATCAAGCTCTCAAGTTAACCCAAATAATCGAGTTCTTGATTATGGTCACTCTATTGCGGCGGCCATCACTACTATGTATACATATTGACAAATCTAATGTTCCTTTGCAGAAAGTTGTTAATTTAATTCAAACAACATTGAATTTCAGCCCACACTAATCTAATGCATGCAGTGAAACAATAAAAGTGCAGCAGCCCTACAGTCTTCAGAATTTATTTTAACACATAATTAGTCTGAATTCTTTTTAATGTGTAAAAATTCACTTGAAATTGAAAAGGAAGTATGGCAGCTAAGCTCCCATGATTTCTCAAGCAAAGCAATCCCCACAACACATGGTGAATGTAAGGTTTTTTCATTGTGTAGGCATATAGGTTCTGTTTCAATGTATTTGTCAGTTACGTGTTACGTCAGTTATTTGTGGTTACTGTCTGGTCCATATTTATTTTTATTTTTCCCTTTTCAGATGCGGCTACATTTTCAGACTTAAATTTTGTAGTTGAACCTAATGATGTAATTGTGGTAAAAGATGGTGCAGCAATTCTGAACTGCTCAGCAGCTGGAAATCCTCCCCCAGTTATTGAATGGAAGAAAGATGGGCTTTCATTAGATTTTTTAGCTGAGGATAACAGAAGGTATTTCCCTTTCTCTTGCATTATATATATATATATATGTGTGTGTGTGTGTGACTATTATTGTTCATTTATTGAGAGTTCCATTTTTTATATTAAAAATATTTAAAAAATGATAGGGTTAAGTTGAAATACTTAAACAGTGTTTTATTTTTTAAACTTCAACACTGCTAGAGTCTAGCGTATAATTTTCTTGTGACTGTATGGTTTTATTTTATTGTTCTAAAGCCCGGTAGCAGAAATTGCGCAGCACGGCAGCGAGCGCTGCAGATTTATCTTGGAGCTTGCAGATTAATTAGCCACCTTATAAAAAAAAAATTTTTTTTAATGCAACCGGGAGAAAAAGTTTATTGTCTGCATGTATTGTTAAATGTCAACTATTTTAAAATGCATAGTTTGCTATTTTTTATGATTGTAAATTTGGTTTCACATCATTTGGTGCCACAGATAAATTTCAAGTTCTGAAGCTTGTGCTGCAAATTGATACAGAAAATTCTGCTACTGGACTTCGCTAAGTGTAAAACTCAAATAATTGGGATTTACTTACATTGTCACCCCGGTAGCAGAAATTGCGCAGACCAGCAGCGAGCGCTGCAGATTTATCTTAAAGCTTGCAGATTAATTAGCCACCTTTCAAATTTTTTTAAAAATACTAGTTAGTTTTTTACTACTACGACCCTTAGTTAACTATTAATGATTCAGATAAATGTTTACCCTGTTTTCACTAACTTATATAATAAATAATTGTCAACAATTAAACTGTGTTGTATTGTCTTTACTTCATTTTCTCTTAGCTTGCATTAATTGCATTTCAATTTTAGATTTTATTAATTTATTTATAAATTGAATAATTATAATTTTTATTGTCTGCATGCATTACTGTTATATGTCAACTATTTTAAAATGCATAGTTTGCTATTTTTTATGATTGTAAATTTGGTTCCACATCATTTGGTGCCACAGATAAATTTTGACTTCTGAATCTTGTGCTGCAGATTGATACAGAAAATTCTGCTACTGGGTTATAAAGTAACTTTCAATGGTTTCTGGTAGTGTTTTGACAAAACGTGATTATTCTGTCACTCTAGACAAAGTTTAAAGTTTTATTTAATATGAGAACTTGAATTATTTTTGTTAATTTTTTCTAATGCCACATTCTGAAGAAGTGAAGTGGTTTATATTGCTATAAGTATTATAGAACTGTTGTCTTATTATTTATTGTTGGGAATAATAATGGAGATTATGGTATAGAAACTAATATGAAAATTTATTGATTTATACATTAGTCATTTTATACTATTCTAGTAAAGCTAATATTTAAACTTTTGCTTTTTCAGAACTATTTTAAGAAATGGATCTTTATTCTTTTCAAAAGTTTTTCATAGTAGAATTGAAAGACCTGATGAAGGTCTTTATCAATGCACAGCTTCAATATCTGGTGTGGGAACAATTATAAGCAGAGAAGTGAAGCTTCAAGTTGCATGTAAGCTTAAATTAGCATTTTTTTGTATGTTTAGTGTGCTTATGAAAGTGTCAATTATAGGTTAAAATATGTTTCATGATTGTAACTCAAAAGTAATTATAGAAAGCATGTAACAGTCATGCATAAAAATACAGGGTAAGTACAAATGATAGACCCAGCTTTAAAAAATCATATTTTTGAAACTACTGCACATATTATAATAAGTGATGCATAAATGTAAAGAAAAATAAACTAAGTTTTTTTTTCCGCTGCAAATGTTTGGTGTGTGATCTTTTTATGGCATATGTTCAATTTGTAATCCAGTTCGCATAACTCTACCAATAGTTCTTAATGCTGCACAAATGCATTCTTTGAGCTCTAACTGTTTTTGACGTAGGTTGTACATAAACAAGGTGTTTGGCACAAAAGTCCCCCACAAAAAAGAAAAGTATTAGGTTTGGGGACAGGGTTGTTTGGTTTAAACCAAGGTTTAAACCAAATGGTTTTTTTAAAAAAACCACTTGGTTTAAACCAAATCTTTTTCAATAATTTTGCACATCATTAAAAATTCCAAAATCCAATTTATGCAGAAATTACAAGCACTACAATTTTTTTTTAATCAGTACAAATTTTTCTCATCTTCTATCTACAGACTACCTATGTCAGACTATTTGGGTTTTTCTAAAATTAGCTTTGAAAAAGCTAATTTGGGAAAAACTCTTCTCAGTCATTATAAAAATTAAAATGATATTGCAATTATAATTCCTTGTGTTAAAGAATATATATTAGAAATAATAAAATAACTTCATAATAACCAATTTGCAAATGTATGTTACAGGTAACAACTTTTACGAAACCAAATCTTTTTTCATTTATTTTTTGCATTATAAAAAATTGCAAAATCCAATTGGTGCAGAAATTGCAAGCACAGCATTAGATAAATCATGAATTACTGAATTTGTAAAGTAAAGAACTTTTTTTTAATCAGTGCAAATTTTTCTTTTTTTCCTAAATTATTCTCTTCTTTTTAAAAATATATTTATTCTTTAATCAGGAAAAATTCTATTTAAAAAAATAAAAATAAAAATAATAGTGATAATTTCTAAGCCAATGTTGCTGATTTGTATAAGTGTTATGGTGTAATCATTTGTTGATATTACTGATACTGTAAATCAACACCCATTATTTTCAATGTATCTTTCATTTTTGCTTATTTTTTATTGATTTAGTTAAATATGCTTTTGTTAAAACTCAACCCGCATAATAATTATTTCTTTAGTAACTTACTGAAAGGCCTGTATAAGTAGAGTATTATAATGTGTTAATACAGTAAAACCTGTAAAGTTGGCCTGTCTAAGTTGACCACTTTTGGTCAGGAACGGAATTAGCCCTATATTATTTAATGTAGGAAAACCTTTGTAATTTTACCACCTGTCTATATTGACCACTTAAGTACCAAATTTGGGTGGGAGTATTATAAAAAACCCTTTGTAAGTTGGCTGCCTAATTATTACTATATTTATTTATTTATCTCTTGTGCAAAGATATAAAAAACTTATATAAGTTCTCCAGGATAATATTTTTTATGCTATAACAGGGTGCGTACGCGGCCTGGAAAACCTTGAAAGTCCTTGATTTACATGATTTTTTTTCAAGGCCTTGAAAGTCCTGGAAATTTGGAATAATGAACAAAAATGTCTGGAAAGGCCTTGATTTTCTCATTTTTACTATTTCTTTGCAACTTATCAACAGGAAAATTCACCTTTCTTCAAATTCCTACCTGCAGACATGTAATTTTTCCGTATTTTGACGAAATTCCGTAGTTTTGGTAATTTTAGAAATTAAAAATTTCTCTTCCGCGAAAATTCGTAATTTGGATTTCTTTTTCTCTTTTTTTTTTACCCCATGAACATTTTTGAAAGTAGCCTCCGTACATTCCCGCGAAGTTTCACAAATTACGAGTAAAATTTACTCATTCGATTCGTTTTTGGCGCTTTTAAGTGTCATTCCCGATTTTTTTCAGCACTTCGAAATTTGGTTGCATCGGCTTCGGCAAAACTTCCTAGTTCTCGTTTAATATCGGATTCTTCCCCTTAGACATCAATAAATTTGAACTTATCATTATTTTTTATCTTTCCTAAGTTTTAGCTTCTGTAAAGAACTTGCAAAACGTCATTTTGCCACACCCACTCTAAATGGCGCAGATAACACTGGTCAACAAGTGTTTTGCCCCAAGAATGAATTGCACTTTTCCTGAAGTAGTTTTGTATGAGGAATCCGTATCTGTCATCGAAATTTTTCCATCACGTAGTTTTTTAGTAATGAGGAAGAAAATGTTCGATTTTTACGTTTTTTCAGTATTTTTCCGATCATGCAGCATGGTTTTTTTTTGCGATAAAGTACACAAAAGAGCTTGAATGTCAACCGTTAAACCAATGGTCACTTTGTTTTGCTGGAAAAAACTGTTTTGCCCCCGCAGACCCCCGAACGGAAGTGCGTATCGAATAACTGCACTGGATGCGGGTCTTGGTAGGAATTTCGCGAGAATTGGGATACAAAGGCAAATAGGCAAAAGATTGATACTTACGACACGTTTAATGAGCATGAGCTACTACTTTTTATCATAGAAGTCTCCTGTTGTTTGTAAAAATACCCCAGAAAACATGGGAGCTGTGTAACCGATGAACATGGAGAGCGGTACGATCAGGACATTTCAGTTATGGAAATGAGATATTAAGGGAAGTAGAGTGCATCTATGTTAGCAGATCAGGCTTGGAGTAATCGCGATTACGTAATCGTAATCGGCTGTAATCGATTACATTTTGACAAAATCGTAATCGTAATCTGATGATGGCATATTCTCATAATCATAATCGAAGTTGTGTAATCCCGTAATCCTTTTTCTCCCGGAATTTTAATCGTAATCTTAAGGAAAAAATCCGTAATCTGCTAGTCCTGCAATCGTGTAATCTTGCCCTGCTGAAAGCTGAAATTTTTAGCGCTACCCTTGGATAGAAGAGATAAGATTACAAGAAAAAGGATTCAAACTGTGTACTGAAGTCCTATCCTAGGCGGTCTGTAACCTACGGGCGATCATAATATAAAAGGTTCTGTGTGGCGGTCGCAGAGCCTTGATGGCAGGACCATATAATAGTCTGCTAGAGACGCTTGTTGTCCTACTTTTTGCGATCTCTCAGAATTCTTAATTGCGGCTCCAATCTCCATGGGGAATGGCTGGAGAGCCCGAGAAGAAAAGGAGTCTGGTCTGGAGTCTGGATATGTCACTCGCATCGCCTTGGGGCTCTCAGGGGGGGGGGTGTCTCCGGTCTCCTCGTGTCGTCCAGTTTCGGTACAAGAGCGGTAATCTGTCCGCAAGTCACAGATTTCGTGGTAGATAAGAAAGGGGAAGGTGTCTATAGAAGGACCAAATGCATCGGTCATTTTGCTTCCTTAATTACCCCCTCAACACATATTCAAACGGTTGGGCAATAGGCGAGAGTCTGGACGGGACCGCCGCGAGTAAAAGAGAGTTCCCCCTTTCTTCTCTCCGCGGGGTCCCGGTTTGGAGCCGGCATTAAGAATGGGCGCCCCATTTTCCCTTTCAATAATCGAAGTAGACTGCCCCCCTGAAAATCTAGTGTTGGTACTATCACCTACACACATAAAGAGACATGAAATGACTTTTGTGTTTTCGCCTTTCTTTAACGGTAGAAGTGAAGAATTTTTCTAAAGAATAGCACATTTACACTTCAGCAATTTAGGAGCAGGCGTTACATGATGCTCTATGCTTAAGATGCATGAAATCTTAACCCTGGTACGTGTGATTATTATTATTTTTAAAAATATGTTCTTCGAATATTTAAAAAAGTACATACATTTAAATCTTAAATTTATTTATATTTTAATGCTAATATTCTTTTTAATTAATAGGTATGTAAAACAAAATGATATATGTTCACACATTTTCCCAATTGTTTTTTACATGCATGAATTAATATTTAGGAATTATTTAAAAAAATTAATTATCTTTTTCTTCTTAGTATTACCTCAACAGAATTTTGTATTTCAGTTGAATCTTGTACGTTAAATTTGTGTTGTAAAATTACTTGCACTTTATTTTTTTATTAAAACAGTTAGTACATGGAAAAAAATATATGCTCGTGCATGTTAAAAAAAAAAAAAAAAGACCCACAAAAATCATATTAAAATATTATAGTCATTCGTATTATAATTATTCTTCATATTACTTTTTAACGATTACTAATTTTGCTAAGAGTTATTTGAATGTTCATGTTCAAATTTTTTGAAATTATTCTAAAATGCAGCATTTATTTTCAAAAGATTATTTATCTCTTACACGATCTGAATATTTTGTTATCCCGTGCAATTCATGCACATCCTATAAGTGATTTCATAAAGAATCATAGAAAATTATTATTTTCAGTAAACTAATTGGGGTTATGTGAAATATTTGCACAATTTAAACTAGAAAATAAATACAATGGAGAAATATACATTTTCAGAAATAGCGGCCAACTAAATTTTGATTGTATGCACACAAAATAACAATGAACCAGGTAAATCACTTATGCATTATATATACATTTAGTGCATCGTCTTTGCTTATATACAAAATACGATCACTGTAGTTATCCCTCACATGAGTTTTAAATATTCGAAAAATACTGAATGTGCCTTTCCTGATTATACATATATATATATATATAATGCAAATTTTTCATTTCTGCAACGACGTCATAATTCCAGAACTGTGATGATGAAATTGTTTCATTATAATTGCATTCATCATCATTTCAGTTATCTCTTATAAAATCAAAAATTTAATTAAAAATCATAACTTTTTGATTTATGACACTATTGTGAAAATGAGAGTTGTATGCATAAAGTCGGATAATTTTATGCTAATCTAATCGTAATCAAAATCGTAATCGGATGTCATAATCGTAATCGATTACATTTTTCAACGACTGTAATCGCTGCCGTAATCGTAATTACTTTTGGGCAAAGGATTACAATCGTAATCGTAATCATAATCTCTCAATTTCTCCCTTTGTAATCGTAATCGTAATCGATTACGTTTCTTTGTAATCGACTCCAAGCCTGTAGCAGATTACTGCTGAACGTTAAAAAGGGACATTCCTGAGTCAAAATATGCCAGAACATGTCAAAATCAACCCTTTTAAGGTAAATAGAAAATTACTTGGTTTTTTGGTGGAAAGGCTTCTAATGTAAAAATTTCAATGCCCTTAAAAAAGGGGGGAGGGAATTCCTAAGGACTTTATTGACTGATCTTAGAAGTATTTTCCAAGCTGTATTCGAAAATGAAAACCATTTAACTTATCACTTAAGGATTTTGCTTGCAAGGTACTGCATAATTTAGGTCAAATGTTATTAATGTCAACTATTACAGCACCTTGCACGGAAAATCCTTACCTGATAGAGAAAAATGGTTTTCATTTTCGAGTTCAGCGTGAAAAATACTTCTATGATCAGTTAACAAAGTCTTTGGGGCAGAAAGAAGGTTTTTTTTGTAGACCAGTGTAATCATGGGATTTTTAGCTTTTAAGTTTTAGTGATACATCTGTTGATTATAATTATTAAATATTAGAATCTTATTAAAAATCTGTTTTAAAAGTTTTTTTGCCAAAAATGTTTGTTTTTTTAAATTGTTTTTTCTTTTTCTTTTTTTGTATGTAATTTTAAATGAGTTTAAATTTTAGATAGTCTTTAGCATTGGGGTCCTTCCCCCTTTTAAGTACTCATTTTACATTGTTACAAAACGTATAAATAATATTTCTTTCTATTATAATTCAATATATAAAAACATGTAAAAAATTCTTCACACCTAATTTTGAAGTTATGCCATGCCACTTCCACGCCTTATTTTCATTAGACATAATGCTCCAATCACTTTTTTATAATGAGTTGACTCCTTTAGTATTTAATAATTCTATTTCATAGTAATTTATGCTTGTAATATACTTTTTAATAAGCTTTTACAAAGCGTTATGTTGTGATTTTTCAGTATTTTTTTTTTCTCAGTGAGGCACATGTCTGACCTGACAAGCAATTAAGCTTTGGTTTGTTACATACACAGCCTGACAACACATAAATCTAATTAATGTGCGATCTGATAAATTTTTATAGTATTGAATATGATGTTATTTTATTACAGTTAGAGTGCTCTAAATTAAATAGTATTAAAGAAATATTTCTGGCTTGTAATGTAGCTTGTAGTTGAAGTGGTTAGATTTACTTCGTTTGAAATACTTGATTTTTGCTATGAAGTCCTGGAAAGTGCTTGATTTTTACTCAGAGAATAGTGTATGCACCCTGTATAATGTTAGACCAGTATTTGTCTGGATGGATGAAACATCAATATAAAGTTTTCCTAAACCTTAAATAAGTTTCTTCATTTTCTTCTAATTGATCTAGTCATTTCGAAAAATTATGTATTTTTAGGGAATCTTTACTGTCAAATAAGTGAACTTACACATTTATCTTTAACTAAGTGCTTTAATTTTAAGGTTGTATAGGATACATTGTAAGTCATTCAGATTAAATTTATCTAATGGTATTTTAGATAATTGTTCAAAATAGCTAATTACTAATTTTAAAGTAACATTAACACATGATGTTATATTTTAATTAGTCACAAATGAATAAACGTATAGCGTAAGAAATGACAAAAAAAAATCTCCACCCTCTATAAGTTGACGATTAAAGTACTGCACCTATATAAGGTAATTAAAATTTAAGGTTTTAACTTATAGTTACTTAATTAATTATCAATAAATTAACTATCAATAACATTTATTTACAATTAAGGATCTAAAATCTCCATGATTTTCTAAAAGTCAAATTGTTTTTCCTACAAATTTTATTTAAACCAAAAAAACCCGGTTTAAACCAAAAAAACCTGGTTTAAACAAAAAAAAAACTGGTTTTTTTGGTTTTTTTCAAAAAAAACCCAGGTTTTTTTCCAACCCTGTTTGGGGATCATGGTGGCCATGGGATTAAGGGTAAATCACCGTCACCCACACTTCTTATCCATCAGTGTGGAAGCTCCTGGTTCAAGTAACTATGTATACTTGCAACACACATCATTCAGGTCATACATCTAACATTTGTAACTGGAAAAAAAAACTTTTTTTTTTTTTTTTTTTAAATTGGGTTCATTATTTCTACTCGCCCTGTATAGCAAAATGAATAATTAGAGGCAATTTTGAAATAATTAGATGATAATTTCTTTATTAATTCCTTTTTTTTATTACATATTGAATCCTTTTGTTATCATAATATCACTGTATTGAAATAACATTGACAAAATTTTGAACAGCAATATACTTTTGCAAACAATTTCTAAATCTTTGAGTAGAATAGTGATGAACTTGGAGAAAAGTTAGAGCAATTCAAATAAATAGATTTAAATTAATTCAATAATTGTGGGAAAAAAAAAATTCTCTTTTTTTATTTTTTGTAAGGAAAATTTTGCAAAATAACCATTTAAGTGTACTTTTTTGAATATTATTTCACTTTTTGCTTTTTATGTAATCTGCACTTTATGATTAGAAATATAATAAATTCCAATTTGTTTTAAAAACATAAACATTGAACTCCTATTTTTTTGTAATTTTAATTACTTTATTTTGTTTTAAGAACATATACAATAATTTTGTATAAAAGTTTAAATATTTAATGGAATAACCTGAGTTGATGTAAAATATGCCATAAATATTTGGTCTGTCTACCGAATATTTGACTTCAACTGAAGGCCTCCTCTACTATTTGACCTTGCCCGAATACTTGCTAAAAGAAAAATGCATTTGTCTTTGTGGACTGAAATATTTTACTCAATGATTTATACTCATCAATGAAGTTTTTTATTGAAATTATATCATGTTAAATTTTGAGCAGATATGAAGTAGGGAACCTTTCTGTACCAAAATATCTTACTAAATTTGGCAGTTGGGCAAAAGTCTCTACAAAGAGAATTTATTGGGTTATTGTGCTGTATTTATGTACTATTTTTAGATAGACATAATACAAAATTACTGTAAATATTACGTTTAATCATGCAAATGTAATAACACTTAATGTACCACAACCAAAATCATACTAATTGAACATATTTACATATCACAAACAGAACAGAAATATAACATCAATATGATTTGCTCCTACTGGCTCATCTGTAAAATAAAACTAATTATATCGTCTAGTCTCAAAACCATTTGCAGCAACATGAGCAACAAATATGTTCAATAAATAGTTATAACTGTAAGATTTTGTCGCAGTACTATGAACATACAAGTTGTTTCAAATGCAAATTGTACGGTATGACAGAGCGTCGGTACTCTGTATGTCCATTAAGTGTAAATTTGCAAAAACTTGAAAAATGGACTTTTAGACACTATGGCTCTCAGGTACAGAAATGTTTTTAGTTATTTGTGAATATTAAGAAATGTTTAGTTTTACTAAGAATTTTTTCCACTGCTATTATTTTCCTCCAAGATTTCACTTTAATTTTACATTTTATTCCAGCACTACCACCTTTTGAGCAGAGCCCAATTCATACAGCTGTACATCAACGCCAAACTGTGTACTTTCCTTGCTCCATTCAAGGCATTCCACCTGCAACTATTCGTTGGTTTAAAAATGAGCAGCCACTTTATGTAGATCAAACACGTATGACTATTCTGCCAAGCGGAGCTTTGGAAATAGATGACATCACTAGTGCAGATGCAGGTACATATCATTGTACTGCTGTTAGTGCTGGTAAAACACGAAAAAGTGATTTCGGAAACCTTACTATAATCATGGATAATGGTAAGCTTTTTATAAATACATTTTGTTACACATATTAACCTGTATATATTCAGTTACAAAAATTGTATTAAGTTGCTTTCATATTATTTTTCCCAAACTTTTTGAGAAATACAATTGTTTTTCTAAATTGATTTTTCATATTTATCATACAACATACAATTTGTGTGTGTGTGAACGTAATATCATACTTATATCGAAACATATGTTTTTAGAGATTTATCAGATTAAAACGTGATCTATTTTAAACTATTTTGATAATTGTTTATGAAATTTTTGCCTTTAAAAATAATTTATATTTCATAAATTATGATTGTTTTTTAAATTTTAATGTTTATAATAGTTGATGACAGACCATCCCCTCCAACATTCATTGCAACACCTCCAAAAACAACTGTTGTTCATAAAGGCTCCAATCTCACATTAGATTGTGCTGCTAATGGAAGTCCAAAACCCAGAATCACTTGGTTAAAAGATGGCTCAGCAATAGATTTTTTGTAAGTTGTTTTATAAATGTGATTTAATTTGGTTTTAGGGGAAAACTGTTCTCAAGCTTACAAAAAAAAAAAAAAAAAAAATCAAATTGTATCAAGGTTAATCAATAAGACTCTGAAAAGTTATTCATTTGTTTGGAAATAATTTTTGTTGATTGTATGTGTTTCTTTGAGATAAAACTAATTAATAAGTTAAATTCAATTTTTATTTTCACGCTATTTAAGTTTCAGGAGATGTTATGTGCTTTTCTTTCTTTATTTTTTATTAGAGTCAATTCACCAGTGAATGAACAACACACCCTAGTAAATAAAAAAAAATTCCCTTCAAAAATAAGTTTTTCAAAAAAATTTTCTGTATGGATTGACAACTGGTATTTTTTTTCCAGTCAATTCCAAGATATCTAATACCTGAATGATTATTAGAATCAAAATCTTGCATTTTATTGACGACTGGAAAATTATGTGTTCATTCACTGGTCATTTATCACTTTTGAGTACAAGGGGAAAACAACTTCAGTAAAGTACAAATTGTCAAGTCAAAATACAAATAGCTGTTTCGAGGCTATGATTGAGCCTCTTCATCAGTACAGAAAAAAAAAAAAAAAAATAAATAAACACGAGTGAATAGGCAAAACTGCTACATGTTAAAAAAATGTTATTATTTTAAGAAAATGAAATTGTGCTTAAACATTTATTCACTTGTCAGACTACCCTACTCCAAATTTAAAAAAAAAAAATAATTAATACATTTCTCACACTCATAGTTTTTTTTAGTTTAAGCTGATTAAAGTAAGATCATGCAAAAAAATTATTTGAATTAACATTCTCAAAAATCCAGTGTTAAAATTGAAGCATTTAGAAGCAAAGAAGTGTAAGTGACAAAATTAAAAATTTGAAGATAACTAGTGCAAATGATGGGAGAAACATCCATTTGTCTTCTGGCAGAATATGTTAGTTGTAGACCCAAGAGGTATAGCTATTCTTTGAGATTAAAAAAATAAATAATGTAAAATTTTGCATGCATTCTACTCCAAATCTTTCTTTTGTTACTTGCATCTTTTGCATCTCACTGAATCAGTTTATTGTTTGAAGATTGTACTGTACGAAAATTGAAGTTGTATTGATAGAAGTTTGGTTGTCAGATTGATTCATATTGTGCTTAATGATCTTATGTTATATTATTATTTTAAACTTAAGTGTTCTTACATTTTTATAAATAATTTGTTGTATGACTCCATCGTCAGCGCTCTGGTAAAAGTCACAAAGCTCAAAAGTTGCAATTTTAAGATAAATACTGTTTTGTCATCTGTAAGTAAAGCTTGATAAAAATAGAAAAGTCCATTTATTTACCATTTCCAAAAAACAGAAATTTCCAGATCTCACTCAGTCCTGTAAATATGTGATGTCCAAGTAAAAATGACAAAATCCACTCGACAATTCTTACACTCCTTCCAATGTGAAATGCCATAGGGATTTCTGTGATCATCTCTTAAGCCTATTAGAGTTTATAGACTTAGTGACGTTTACCTAAATGCCAACAAATATATCCTGACGAGTTAAAACTCATAAAGTACACAAATAAGCTTTTCAATGGACTATCACAACAAATTAGAACTTTTGATTAATTTTTTCACAGCATAAACCAGCCGTATAATTAATTATCTGTAAACCTACTGTAACAATTATAAATCCATAAAATATTTTTCTCCTTTTCATACCAATTCAAATATTGTTTTTAGCTATACCTCAAAACACTTGAAAGGGGCATTTACCTGTATGGCTGACAATAGGAACTTACAGTTCTTGAAATTGCAAAAGTCAAAAGAAAAAAGGCATTTCCTTATGTAATGAATTAAATTATGTTATAGTAATTTCAACATATAAGTAAAAAGTTTCTTCAAATAAAATTTTGTCATTTCTTGTCACATGTAATTTTTTATTGTTTTGAAGTTTTCTTATATTTTTCATCATTATGCTGTTATATGTGTTTAAGACATTTAAATGCTTTTTAGGCATTTAGGTAGTAGATTTCGAATGATAGGATCAGGGAGTCTTACTGTTGAAAATGTTCTGGAAAGTGATGTTGGAACATATGTGTGTCGATCAGTGAACTCTTTAGATTCGGTGGATGCAATGGCATCTGTAGACATTTTAGGTAAGTAAATTTATGAAAAAATAAGTAAATTGTATAAAATAGTAAATGAAAAATTTTCAGTGATGTTTGTATTTTTATTTAAATGTATTGAAACATGAAAGTTATTCAAATGGTAATATTTATTGATGTCTTGAAACTGATTTTAGATATGTAGGCTGATTGTAAACACTGATTTATAGTTTAAAATTGTCAAAACAATTTGCATTTAAAAAAAAAAAAGAAAGCTAATGTTATTCTCTTCATAAGCTTATATTTTATTTATCTAAATAGTATCATGGTAGCGGCTCAATATGAAAACTAGAAACAGTGTGGTAACTTCAACTATAAACCGGAAGATTTAATTTTCAAATATGTAATGATTATGTTGTTTTAAAGAACGATTTTATAGTTCAAGTGATCAGGCCCATATTTCTGGCTGGAGTTGTTCAAAAAATTATGTACATTTGTAACAAATCATTTTCCTGCTTACGCTGTTTAAAATATGCAAATTACAACAGAATAAGCATGTAGAGAAGGCCGATGTACAGTGGACCACTTTTTCTTTATTTTTTTAACAAAAAGGAAAGAAGCTATGTACATAAAGACATTACAGGCATTCTTTAAATCTTTGTTGTTATGCCTTATTTATTTATTTTTTACAACAATATTTGGAATGCATTAGAGTAAAAAAAAAGTTATGTGGGACTCAACGAAGTAGGCCACTGTGCCCCATTCCCGGGGCACAGTGAACCAACCTAAATTAAATTAACATATTTTATATCCCCCCTGAAATTACACTTTATTATAATGCTTTCGTTTAAGAAACATAATGCAGACAGTTTCATAAATAAATTTACCAGCATTTAATGGAAATCAAAATAAACCGGAAACCAATGAAACTCAGGAATTTTATTGAGTGAAAATAAGTTGGACCCAGTGATTTTAAAATTTAATGATAAATTATTGTAAGACGTATGTAAAGAAACATCCATAAAGTTCCTGAGAACACATGTAGAGCAGGAATACAACTCTTACTAGCAATTTAAAAAAGTGGCTAAGTGGCCACCAACAAAACTGAGTTTATTGCCCACTGGCTACTATATTCTTTTATTTAAAATCCCTAAACAGTTTTTTTAACTTCATGCCCTGAATATATTGTACTCATACAACCTAATATCTTTTGCATAGTAAGATGTAAGATTAAAGTATTTTGAAGGGAAAAATAATTCTATTGTCAGAAGAGAACTTCAAATATAAATGTGACTTCACTTAGCTTAGTTTTTTAATTTATCGATTTAATTCATATTGGTTTAAATATGAATGTTAAAATAATTTTTTTACATTTTCTGAATATGTTTTTTTCTATCTTTTTTCCCAGTCCCTCCCCAATTTATCCGTAAACCTGAAAGCAGCTATGCTCAAGAAAAAGAAGATATTATTTTGCTTTGTGAAGTATATGGCAGGCCCAGTCCAATTGTGCAGTGGTACAAAAATGGAGATAGAATTATTCAAAGTGATTATTTTCAAATACTTCAATTACAAAATGAATACAATCTGAAGATTTTAGGGCTGGTGAAAACAGATTCAGGAATTTATCAGTGTTATGCTACAAATTCTGCTGGAAGCATTCAATCAACTGCTCAACTAATAGTAACTGATTCAGGTAATTTGCAATAAACCATTTCTTATATACTTTGTAAGTTTCATTTTTTGTGCACTGCACTGCATGCATTTTGTTTCGATAGAAGCATGTATGAATTTCATTTCTGGTGTTCGCCACATATTTGGCTTGATTTTTTATTGCTGAAACTAGTATAGTACAGAAATTTGGTTGAATTTATAAGTCCAGCAAGTATTAGTATGAATGTCTGTGCATGCACAAGACTTGATCTCGTCTGTCTTATGTGCTCAAATCCACATAAAACACTTTTACACCAGTTTTGCGCAAAAAGGTTTAAATGTAGTGTTGACTATTTTTTTTTCTTTGTGGACCCCTTTTTTTTATAAAAAAAAATATCTTTTGATAATGGTTAAATACTATTGTAAAGCATTAACGTGGGAGAAATAATTTTTAAGGCTTTGATTTTAGACAAAAACACTTGTGTGGAGTGAGCATGAAGAAAAAATAAGGAGCAGCTTTGGGAAATGGTCCCATTTGGTTAGCAGGTTTTGACTTCAACTAACAGCTGAATTCATTCACTTACACATTTTACCAGCCATGAAACATTTTGTATAACAATAGAATACTTTATTTCTACTTTATATCCTTGGAGTTCTCTTTTTTTATTAATTTCTTTACCACTTTCTGATGAATATACAATTGTTAAGTCAATGTTTCAAACCTATTGTTAATTGATTTTGATTTAAGGGTGAGAAAATCTACTTTTGAGTTATTGACGTCATGATTTTTTTGTTCTGCATTTTCTTGTCTCTTCGAACTGTGAAAGTTTTTTTCACTGTTATAGTTAAGTGGACGTGTTTATTTTATTAATTAATAAGTATTTAAACAAGGTGTCTTACTTTTGATAATTTAAGTGTTTACTTTTGATAATTTAAGTGTTTGCTTTTGGTAATTTAAGTGCTTGCTTTTGGTAATTTAAGTGCTTGCTTTTGGTAATTTAAGTGATTGCTTTTAGTAATTTAAGTGCTTGCTTTTGGTAATTTAAGTGCTTATTTTTGAAAATTGCTTTTGATTTTTTGTTTTTAGTTGCACCTTTTTGAATTTCATTTTCATTATATTGTTGGTTTGCATGGTATTTATATTTTATTTTTTTCTTTCCCCCACATTTCTTTCTTACTAAAACTTGTCTGTTCTCTTTTCCCATTTTATCTTTTTCTTGTATTCTACTGAATCCACTTTTCACATTGTATTTAAAAATAATGCTAAACTTAGTCTCCTCTGATTCTACTACCTTTCCTACTACTCTTTCACATTCTGTGAACATACCAGGAGAGTTACAGTATCATAAAGATGCCCCATCGGAGCCAGTAAATGTTACTGCTGTCATTGTGGAAACCCGGTTCATTGCTTTATCCTGGCAGCACCCTTTACAAAGGAATGGAGAAATACTTGGTTATCATGTATACTACAGAGATGAATCATCTCCAAGGTTAGTGCAATTTTTCAATTTTAATGCATTCAAAAATTGTCCGTGAAATGAGGTTTTGGTTTATTTTTATTATATAGTCTCTTATTTGTTCAATTCATAACTTGAGTTCTTAGGACCCAGTTGTCCTAAGAAATTGAGGATCCTATGACAATTAAACTGTAAACTAGACATTGTTTATTTTAAAAAATCTACCTCTTGAAGCTCCGCTAGCCACATTTGTTTGATCAGTCTCTTTTTATATGACTTTATGCTTCAATGCATGTTTTAATTGACTATTGCACATGTCCCTTCATAACCAAGCTCAGTCAGTGAAAAGAATGTGTGTCCTAATTTTTGTATTTAGCATATTGCAATAAAAATTTTGCTTTTTAGAAAATGGTTTTCCATTTATTGTTGTCTCAAAGAATGCTTTCTCATCAAAGGCGACAATGACAATGTTGCTGTCTTTTCTCATTGGTGCAAGTGCATAGTATGTTTGTGGTGGCAAAAATATGCTCTGCGCCTGCGTAGATGAGAAAAACAGGAATATTGCTTTCATTGCCTTTGGTGTAAAAGCACCCATATGCACTGGTGTAGATAAGGGGGTAGTTTTGGGGATAAAACCCCTCTGAAATGGTAAAGATTGTCTAGAATTTGACCAATTTTTCTTGTAAAACAATGAAATTAGCTCACTTCTCTCAAAGAACCCCCCACCCCCCCCAAAAAAAAAAAAAAATCCGGGTCTAGCAACGCCACTGCCCATAGGGAGCATTCACACCTGTTGCAAAATTGAACCACAACCATGGACCAATCCAACAACTATAGCAGGAACCAATGTGACAACTATAGCAGAGTTGAAAATGACAATGGAGATACCAAAAATTTATTGTAGGCTTTAAGGGGAAAACTGACATTTTGAATATTACTTATCTCCTTTAACAGACACACACAATTTATTTAAACTTGAACATCATATCAAACATAGCAAAACAAACACACCGCCTCAGCGTAACAATGGCTAGGGCACAAAGTTGCCTTACAGACAGCACGCCGCAAAAAAGAGAAGAGAAGAGAGAGAAATACAACTGAAAACTTCTCCCAGTCTCATATTGCTTCGCCACGCCCTCTCCAATTGATCGCACACAACCCAATGTCATGCAAATCTTAAAGGAAAAATGTGGGAAACACTTTGTTGGCCGATGACGTAACACAACTTTCAGGATATGAAAACGTTTTGCCTCATTTGTAGTAAACTTGCTATGGTTATCAATCTAACAGTGATTACTCATGTCCTTGGAAACTTGGTCAACAAATCACGATTGCCTGAGTGCAAGTCACTTTTAATTACCCTGCATAAAATGTCAATCAGTCAATATAAGGGCATGGTTATTAAGTTATGTAGAACCAATGAAGTACCCTGATAGGTTTCATCACTGATGCACTTGGTGCAAATGCACCCTTTGTTTAAATTAAGAGGCTTTGATGCATTATAGTTATTATTAATCAAACTTTAAAGAAGCAAAAATAATAAATAACTATCATGAACTTTTCAATTTTTATCCAGTGTTAATATGCAATGTAATGATTTTATAACCTAACATGTAGACTTTAATTTGTATTTAATATTTGTCGAAAAATAATTTCTTTTCAGAGAAATTTGATATATTAAAATCATTGTTCTCTTGTCAGTAGTAAATTATAACAAATAACAAAGAGAAGATAATGACAGAGAGGAAATGTTAGGCTGCAATGCAGTATTGTTGTTGTTGTGTCCTCGCGTGTGGCAAGGAAGAGTGGGTACGCTGCTCCTGAGTCTAACGGGCCCTTGTAGGCAGGAGTCCGATTTCCGCCCCTTTGAAAGGTCTCTTAATTTTTTGGACCAAATCCCAGATGAAAGACTGTCACCCTGGATTGGCACCCCCAGAGGTATTGTTTCACTTGGAGGACATTGGAGCCACAACCTATTTAATGTGCATCAGCTCCCTTTAGCGTACACGTACCGAAGCAACCAGCCGCAAGAGGTTATCACCATCCCAAACACTGACCTCAATCAAAGTTGCTTCACTTTCAGTGTTCTGCGGGAACTGAGCTTCTACCAACTGGTCCACTGCGGGACGCAATGCAGTATTTTTTAAATTAATTATTATCAAAGTTGTGTCTTTGATTGTCAACTTTTTAGATTATTATAGCTGGAAAACCAAGAAAGAATTTCAGGGAATTTGTTTTCCTGCTACTGTTACTAATTGGCCCTGAATGTTAGTTGATGAAATGTTAAAAAAACTCTGGTATTGTATATTGTTGCTAATTTAAAATTGATCAATTTTATATTATAGAGAAAGGGTCATCAATACTACTTTGAAGAGCGCTAACATTCAAGGCCTGTTACCAGATACAACTTATTTATTTCGAGTAGTTGCTTATAATGGTTATGGTCTTGGGGTGTCGTCGAAAGTACTTTCTGTTCATACTCAATCTGATGGTAAGATAAATTATGCTTAAAGTTGTATTTATTTCTGGCTTGTTACTTTTATTTAAATTGTGAATTTAATCAATTGCCGTAAATCAATTGTCGCAAAAGATTTGTATCTCTTTACATGTAATAGCACTTTATAATATTTACTAAAATATCCTTTATCAATAATTTCTCAGCTCAAAATAGGTGAGTCATAACCAGTGATGGATTAACCCGCAAGAAAAAAGCATGTACTTAAGGCACAAAAAAGAAAAAAAAGAAACACTTCAGAAAAATTTTGTCGTCTTCTTATATATAAGCGGCTTATTCTGTTTGTCTGTCTGTCCGCTATAGAATCCCAGGCCGTTTTACCAATCGAGACCACATTCGGCACGGTTAATGTTTGCGACCCGAGAAACTCATCGCTGCAAAAATGAAAGTTGTGACTCGATTAGTTTTTTTAAAATTAATTTAAAAAATTTTTTCGATGATTTTCTTGACCCGTTTTATTTAATTTTTGCATTTTTGCCGTCGTTTCCAACAGTATAATTACAGTTGCCGTGTGAACTAACAAATCAATGCAGTTGCCATTGTTATTGTAACTAACGTAAGAAATATACTAATAATAATCAAAACGTTTATCTAGCATATTGAGTGAGGCTTCGCTGTATTTGCAATCTCCGTTAAAAAATAATGTATACGCGAATTTAATTTTATCCTTTCTTTCTTTTTAATTTATTTATTTATCGTCTGCCCTTTTTATATTTTTCTTATTAGAGTGGCAGCGCTCTTTTTCCCAGTTTCGTTAAAATTTTTGTTTTGAAAAGCATAATAAAATTTTCAATAAGTTCTTTGGATGGTAAATATATATTTTTCACAAACAATTTGATTATATAGTAAATAAGTGTATAGTAGTGTGGGGCAGTAAGCGTGGGGCGTCCTCGTCGCCTGACCTGGGTAATCAGTTTGAATTAGCAGACGCCTTTGCACAAATCATTTTAATTACAATTTATAATATCTAGAACAGCGTTTATTTCGTATGACCGCTGGGTTTACTAGTTTTAAATAACGAAATTAATTAAATTTGTAAGAATTTCAAATTTCAGGGTAAAATGAATAAGCTCTGCTTAAAACATTCCATCTTATGGCATCATGTTTATCCTGCAAAATGGAATCCTTATCCCTTTTCTCATTTTCTTATGCCTGTTGAATATTGACAGTTATTCCAAATGTTCTATAAGTAACAAAATATATATCTACTATAAGGAGCAAATGTCCTAAGGCCTAACAGTTCATGCAAAACAACAGTGCTGGACTACTTTCCTTTCCATTCATCCTTCAATGTCAAAGACTAAAATCTCTCGCTCTGTAGCCTTCTGTACATACCCTGCCCGCTCGCAATTGTTAGTTCTAAAGGGAATCAGGGATATCTTTTACTGCATAAGTTAATAACATGTATCAATTGTTACTAATTCCTTGTTGGGAATTGTTTCGCAAAGTATTTACTTTTTTCCACCAGACCTTATTATTGCTACAATCTTACTTACTTTCCTGTTTTTTTTTTTTTTTTTAAATTTTTATTCCAGTTCTGGTGCCTAATTCTCCAAACTCTCTCATGGCAATACCTCTAAACTCATCATCAGTTTTAGTTAAATGGAAACCTCCACAAGAAATAGAAGAGCCAGTTGAATATTACAAACTTTATTATGTTGAATCTGGCAGTTCAGAAGAACGGGAAATCTCTACAAAAAACACTAGTTATGAGTTGCAT
The DNA here is from genome assembly GCA_038502835.1 of Octonoba sinensis. NCBI lineage: Eukaryota > Metazoa > Arthropoda > Arachnida > Araneae > Uloboridae > Octonoba > Octonoba sinensis. Next base: position 118,456,499 of record CM076601.1, on the reverse strand, counting down.
AACTTAAAAAAATTCACGGAGTATATCTTTTGGGTTACTGCATTCAATAGTAATGGACCAGGTTCAAGTACAGAAGAAGTTAAAATACAAACATACTCTGATGGTATATAAAGTTTATTTATTTACTTGTGAAATTTTACTATAATTAGATTGATCTAAGAAATACAAGCATCCTTGAATTTTTAGTGGACATTTAAAATAAGTTAGTTACTTGTGTAATGCAGAGTATCCTGTTATTGATGCTTTCCATTCTTATGGACTGAACTCTGTTCAATGATCGCAATTCTTTTGTCTCATTTTTGCTGCCTCTATATGACAAGAAAATGTTAACACAATACAATAACAGTAGGGTAAAGTCCAAAAAATGTCAAAATTATGTCATAGATTGTCAGTGTCAGACATTATTTGCTTTCTTTTAAATTTTTTTGTATTTTCAGATATATATTTTCAGCTAATTTTAACGTCCCCTCTTTTTAATATAATTTTAACTTTTGTTTTCCCAATATTTAAAGCTATTTCTATTTTTCCTATTGCCTTGTGCAAAAAAATTCTGTTAAAAGTGTACTAATATCATCTATTGCTGTAATTTATTTTCAATCATTTTCTAGTACCAAGTGAGACACCTCAAAATGTTTCTTTGGAGCCTGCTAATTCTACCGTAAGTTCTTAAATATACTTCTTATTGTTTGAATGCTGATGTGAGCTTATTGCTTAAATTTTTTTTTTCTGTTTCATTTTTGCAGAGCATTTATATTCGGTGGGAACCACCCCCCATAGAATCTCAAAATGGTATAATTACTGGCTACAAAATTCGATACAAGCAGAGTGGAAAGAAAGGAGGAGACACTTTTCCAACAGATGGTAGCCGACGCTCTTATACTCTAACAGGTTAGAAAGGGTGAAAAGTTGATTTATATATCTATTTATTTAGTTTGAAAGTATTTTAATACACTCTTCTCTTAGCATTAATTTTTATGATTTATTTTGTTTCCAGGATTAGAAAAAGGAGTCCAATATATGGTTAAAATTGCAGCTTTATCTGTTAATGGCACTGGGCCATTCACTGAATGGAAAACTGCAGAAACCTATTTCAATGATTTAGATGGTAATTTTAAAATATTTACTTTGATTTTATTCATTCTGTAATGCAGTATTCTTTACTTGCAATTAATTCTTAAACAAAGAAAATCACCAAGAATAAAAGTATGAAGGCTGATGAACTTTCCTTTATACTCGAGCAATATTAAAATACAGTCGGACCTCTATACTTTCAGAGTAGTAAGTTGCCAGAACAAAATTTTGTGTATAGAAATTTCAATGCATGTAAACAAGCTTAGCTTTATTATAATTTCTTCTAAAACAATAAAATTAAAATTAATTTTCGTATATGAAATTCCCTTTTCTAATTTATGTGTCAATCACATTAAATGAAAGTTAATAATTAAAAAATGAATTAATATGAGATATCTTTGAGAACTTAGTTAAATACTTAAAAAATAAACAATCTCCAGACTGGTTACAATGATCACTGTTGCATTCTTCAAATGAAAAAAAAAAAAAAAAAAAAACGAATATCTCACTGAACAGCCATTTTTGCTGAAATTTCATCAAAGAAATGTTCAAATTTATTCAGTCTTACCAACTTAGAGACTTGGAGACTTGCTAAGAGTTTGATGTATAGAATATTTCAATATGGGGAAGTTTGTTATATGAAGGTTCGATTGGGTTTTTGAATTTGGTGTTAGCAGAATTAATTTGAATGTGAGGCATCATAAAATCATATTTAATGTAAATGCTACTTTGAGGTGTTGTCATACAACTATTTCTATTATTATTTCATTTCTTCTTAATTATTTCAATTCCATCGTTGTATAGCTTTCAGTTAAGTATAAAATTAAAGGAAGAAAATGTTGTACAATTTAATGAGAAACAAAATTCCATAATGTTGTAAAAATGAAGGTTTAAATTCATAGCTTTTTCTAAGGATATATTTGTTTATCCCCCCCCCCCTTCTTTTTTTCAATTTAATAAATACTAAAATTAAATTATATTGGAAACAAAATTCTGGAAGACAGTTTTGGTAGTAGATAAAGGAAATGTTTTAGTCTGTGCAAACGTACTTGCTTTAAAAAACTGCACTTTTCATAAGGTTTTTTGATGCATTTGTGTACATCGTTCATTTGATTGTTTTTCTTTCCACAATTCAACAAGAGCTGAAAACTTAACATATTTATTGTTTCTAAAGGTAGTTGAAATTTTGAATATTTTCTATCCTTTAAGTGATCTTTTTTCTCTTTGTTATGTTATTAGATTATAACATGTGCTTACAATTACATCATCATCATTGATAATATAAATTCTAGTCTAATGTGATTATTGCTTTTATGATTAAATGTAGACTGATAAATCATTTTTATTGCTATCATCGTCATCATTTCGAAAAACTATTATTGTTTTTTAAAATGTAGTATTTGTAATATTCTTCTAATAACAAACTTTTTCTATATTTTTTTATGATGCTTTAGAAGTTCAAGTTCCTGATAAACCAAGTTCCTTGCGGGCCAGGCCATCCTCAAACTCCATTTTTGTCAGCTGGGGTCCTCCTAAGGATCAAAGTATTATAGTTCGAGGGTATACTATTGGCTGGGGAATTGGTTTGCCTGATGTTTATTCAAAAATTCTTGATGCAAAGCATAGATATTTTAATATTGAAAATCTTCGTAAGTTTTTACAATAATTACCTTGTAGAAAATATTTAGCTTTTTTTTTTTTGCTAACTACAAAACTTGGTTTCTTGAATTATTTTTTTAGCAAAAATGTACTTTTTTATTTTTGAAGATGAAATCGCTTTTGTTGTTATTGCAATCATTTCTAATACTATCAACTGCTAAGTCTTAACAAAATCATCCACTTCTAAGCTTCTCAATTAATATCAATTTTTAAACCAACTTTTTTTATTTTAAAATAATTATGCAGTTTCATGTTGCTATGACTACAAATTATGGCTAGTTATGCTCAACAATTTGTTCAAACCATAGCATTCTACTGATGCAAGAAAATACATGTCATAGCTGAGAAGTCTAAAGTACACACATGTCTGTAAAGCACTCTTAGGATTGCTGAAAGGAGTAATACAGTGTGACATTTTAAAAAATACTGCTCTGTGTTAACACTCTATTTTGTTAAATAATATGAATACAGGGGTTTTAGTGTGGTTTCCGAGTTCTTTAAACCCCCCCCCCCCCAACCCTCTTGTTGCACTGCCATATCTATGCGTATATATATATAGAGAACACATTAAGAGAGAGAAAAGCAAAAGAGGAATGGCAAATCTTTTTTTGTTGTTCCTATTATCTCAAAATGGTGACTACAAAGAAGTTATTGTTGTGTTGGATATGGAGAATATCAGGTGAATCAGGTTGAATGAATACACAGTAGGGTGGAGTGAATGCTATTGGGAAAAACAATACTCGAATTTTAAATTGGCAAGGGGCAGAAAAGGTGCCTTTGAGGTTCAAATGAACGCATGCGAAATTTCAGTATGGAATTTTAATATTAAGATGCGTCCCAAGCGACTTGAAATATTTATCATTGCGTTGAAATGATGGCGACGTGCTGCTTCAATTAAGACGAAATATTTTTGTGCTAAGCGATGTCAAATAAAATTTATTGCCATGGAAACAACACAAATTACTTATTATTCACTCAAAGTATAGAAGGAACTCTTAATCACAATTAAATTACAAATACTATTACTTGCAAAAAATATTTTCTGAATTTTTTTAAAGCAAGTCGTGAACATGAAAATTCAGACGCACACCCAATGAACACAAATTGTAAATTTAAAGGAATGTTTTATGTAGGTTTAATTTTTTCAAAATAAGGCTCATCGAGCCTTATTCGAGTGAACTTTATTTTAAAAACTCCAAATCTAATCTAGACATAATTTTAAAACAAAAAGTGAAAAGAAAAAATATAAAATGACATTTAAATAATTTATGCAGTGCTTTGCATTGTATATGCATATTAGTAGAGCCTGGATCATATGCAAATGCATATCTGCATATCCTATTGCATATTTTTGCTTCTCTTGACATTAGTGCATATAAATGCATAAAAAGGTCATTTTTTTTAATAAATGCATATTACTGTGTGTTTTCATTACTTGTAGTTTTTTTAAAGTAAAGATTGCAAACATATTTTGTTATCTGTACAAATATTGAAAAATTGAACAACTCAATAAAAGCCATTAAACCATTTTTGGAAAAAAATAAGTAATCCCTTATCTAATAGCCAACAGCAAAAGAAAAAAGATTTCCAAAGGGGTGAGTGAGTGGCCCTGAATTACAGTGTTTGTCTAGGACGAGTTTTAATGGGTTCGACTGACATGTTTTGAATTGCAAAATATAGCTATATCTTTAATAACAAATGTCCAAAATATGCTTAAAATCATAATAATAATAAAACAGTAAAAGTATATTTATAAAGAGTTCAATTACTGATGGTGAAATAGATTTGACCACATATGAAAATGTAATTTATTGTATTACTTGTAAAATATGAGAGAAAGTCAGAAAAATTCTCTATATTTCATGAAAAAACAAAGGACACCTTAAATTAAAAGAAATCAACAACTTTCTAAATGATGAGAGCATGAGTTTGTTTTACTGGTATTTAACTTTACAAAGTTAAATGCTTTAAATATTATCTAAAAACATCTGTAGAAGTTGATATTTGCGTGTGACAACTTTTTTCTAGGTAATATTTTGTGCATTTTTACCGTATATTTACATATATATTTTAATGATTTCTTAGTTGCATTTAATGCAGGCTCTACTTAGCTTCGTCTGGTACATATTGTATGGCATACAATAATTCAGTGCTGCTATTTTCTATAGCATAACAGTATTATTCAAATTGATAATGACATATAGTTACCAGGTGTATGCATATCAAATGAGACGATTGCTAACAGATGTCGCCACACATATATGCAAACATCTCGAAACCGTTTTGTATAGTTTGACCTTTGATACTCGCGTTTAGTTTACATTTGGACGAGTTTCAGCGTGCATTGTGTATTTTTTACTGTGGTGAAAATGTCGAATTTTAGGCCTTCCGGCCTCGATTCGTGGCAGCATTAATTTTTTGTTACCATCTGAAGAAAAATGCTGCTGAATCGCATCAAATGCTTGTAGAAGCATACGGTGACAATGCCCTGAGCCGTGCGCAGTGCTACAAGTGGTTTGAAAAGTTTCAAAATGATGATTTCGATGTGAGAAACGAGGAACATCGCAGACCAGCAAAAAAATTTGAAGACGCTGAATTGCAAGCATTACTCGATGAAGATGATGGCCAAACGCAAGAACATCTTGAAGAACGATTAAATGTTGACCAGAGCACTGTTTCCCGTCATCTCAAAGCAATGGGCAAGATAATAAAGGTCGGTAGATGGGTCTCACACAAGCTAACGGACCGTCAGCAGGAAAACCAAAAAACCGTGTGCGAAATGTTGCTTGCCCACTACAAACGCAAGTAATATCTCCATGGTATTGTGATTGGCGATAAAAAATGGATTTATTTTGAGAATCCCAAGTGTAATCGATCATATGTTGACCGGACAGCCGTCCAAATCAACCGCAAGGCTGAATCACCTCGGCCGCAAGACAAGGCTGTGTATTTTCTGTGAACAGGAGGGTCCAATCTATTATGAGCTTCTCAAACCCGGTGAAACCGTTAATACTGATCGCTACAAGCCACAATTACTTGATTTGAACGATGCTATACTCGAAAAACGCGAGCAATACAAGAAACGGCAGCACAAAGTGATTTTCCTTGATGACAACACACCTAGCCACCTTTCTAAACCGACCAAGGACATCGTTAAGGCGCTCGGCTGGGAGCATTTAGCGCATGCGGCTTATTCGCCAGACTTGGCTCCTTCCGATTACCACTTATTTGTATCATTGGGACACGCATTGGCTGACCAGCGCTTCACTTCTTACGAAAACGTCAAATCTTGGCTTGATGACTGGTTGGCCTCAAAAGACTGATCATTTTTTTGGCGTGGTATTCGCAAATTGCCCAAAAGATGGGGAAAATGTGTAGCTAGCAATGGATATTATTTCAAATAAAGAAATATTAACAGTTTTCGCAAATTTATTGTGTTTTTTAAAAAAAATAATCATCTCATTTCATTTGCATACACCTGGTAGTTTACTACTTTTTAACAAATGTATGTCTCTGTATGCTTATTTTGAGTGTTTAATAAATGTTGCTGTCTTTTGAAATTTCCCCTTAACAATGAATAGTATATTTAAAATTAATGTTAGTAGCTGTTCACTGCAAGTTTTCTTTTCTAATATTTAACTGCAAATTTTTAGGTTCTTTTCTATTCACACCATCTGATGTGATTTTAATCTATCATTTTAGAACCTTCCAGTGAATATGTGATCAGTCTTAGAGCTTTTAACCATGCTGGTGATGGTATCACAATTTATGAAACAGTTAAGACTCAAGTTGAATCAAGTAAGTTTCTGTAAACACATTTATTTTATTTATTTCAGTGTATTAATTAATTTTTTTGTCATGTTTTAGTTTATATTTATTTTTGTGTTACATGTTCTGATATGTTTTATTGGTAGTGGTTAATGTTATGTTCAATGTGATGTAGGTAGTTATTGTCAATACAGTAATTGTGATATGCATTTATGAATTAAATCAGTAGTTAAACTATTCTTGCTTTTTGTTAAATGTTATCATCTGATCTAGCACATTTTCTGGGGGATAAGCTAGCTCACACACTATAATAGAGTACAAAATGTAGCCTCCAGTCATAATGAAAGAGCAGGCATTTTACATTGTGCTTTTGCTTGTCTTCGGTCAAGAATCAATCAAATTTTTTAGTTTCCATAGTAGCACTAGAAATTATATCTTTACACCAAGAAGTCGGGAAAATTGCAGAAATTATGAATGTATAGTAAAACTCCTTAATTTACATCCCTCAGTGCGAACACCTCTCTTAGGCGGACCCGCCATCAAAGCATTGTGCCTAAAAAGAAACCTTTTTTTGGGACATTCCTCTACTACAGGCAAATATTTTTGTCTCGCTGATGTCCGCTATGGAGGTTTTTTATTGTATTTTTTTAAAAAATGATTTTTTTCAGTTAATTTTTTATATTAATATCCCTTTTTTTTAAAAACCAACATGCAAAAAATAAAAACAATTTCCTATGGAATACACATAACAGTTATTGAAAATGTAAAATATAGTTGAGTAATTCTCAATTTAAATGTATTGGTGTATTGACATTTTTGTACAATTCCTTTTATTTGTTTCTTTATAGCACCTGAACCATTTACTCCAATGTTGCCTCCAGTAGGTTTGAAGGCCATAGTTTTATCATCGTCAACAGTTGTTCTTTATTGGACTGACACTACTTTATCTCGAAATCAGCTTATTACAGATAGCAGATATTATACTGTTCGCTATACTACGTACACTTATTCCCCTATTCCAAAATATCGTTTCTTCAACTCCACGGATTTAAATTGCATGATTGATGATCTAAAACCGAATACTCAATATGAATTTTCTGTGAAAGTTGTGAAAGGTCGTAAAGAAAGTACATGGAGTATGAGCGTCTTGAATACTACTGAAGAAGCTGGTATGATTTTCAAAATAAATTTTATATGATTTTGTTAAATATGAAATGCTTATTTTGCTGATTATTCTTCAGTAGCTAACTCCTCCGTATGAAAGCATTATCTGCCATTTTAAAATAAAATTAAAGAAATTACAGACGCACATTTTGTTCATAGCTGCATGAATGCAATAGTTAAGTCCTGTTGATGTAATAATAAGATGCCATATTGTTTCAACGAATGTAACATAATAAATATCCAAAATATTTAGGGTCTTTTTTAAAAAAATCCGATTTAAATTTAAAAAATCTGATTTAAATAAAAAAAATCCGGTTTAAATTAAAAAAATCCGATTTTTTTTTTTTTTTAAATAAAAAAAATCACGAACCGTGTTTATAATAATACCTAGTGATGTTTAAATTTTATATCATAAATTATTTTTGTATAGATTTGATTTGATTAGAAATGATGCATTCATTCAGCAAAGTGATTCAATTAAAACAGATCCTTCACAAAACTCCGAACTACCAAATCGGGCTTTTTACAGAATTATTTATTAAATAAACGACCCAAAATAATTTTTAAAAAATTTTCACTGTATGTTTAGGCTAAAAACTTTCACAGAAATGTTTTAAAATTCCTAAAAAACAAATGCTGTTAAAGGGATATTCTAGTCTAGAATTTTCGAAAAATCGATTTTTTTTTTTGCATATTTTCAAAGTTTAGACCTTCAAAAATATGCCTGTAAAAAGGATTTTAAAAAAAAATAATTTTTTTTCAAAGTTACAGCTGTATTAATGGCGTGGCAACTAACCCCGTTTGACCGTTGCAAATGAATAGCCAGCCGTAGGCAACTTCTAGCTACCTGAATGCTTCCTGCGTTGTACAAAATCTTTTATCTTCAATATAAACCTTTAAAATGTGTAGAATGCTTGTCAAAAATGTCATTTAAATCATTTATTTATTTTTATGTTTATAAAAACATAAATGTTTTATTCAAGCACCATAAAAGACTTTGGGAGAAGTTTACATAATAATTAAAACTAAAAGAGTCTAGTAAAGTAATTAAACTATTTGGCGGTTAAAAAACAGCTATATCAGGATTTTTAATACTTGGTTCTTATCTTTGCAAAAAAACTCAACAACTTTTGGATCGGATCGGGTCTCCCTTCGCTTTCCTGCAACATTTTCTCGTTATAACACCTGCACTCAAATGCTAAGTGCAGCGCCCTTTATTTTCTTATTTTTTTTCATGGGGATGAATACAGATGTGATAATATAGACTAGCAAATAATGTGGGTTTGTATCTTTAACAAAATTGTCAATGATTACTAAATGTAAGTATAAAACATTATATAAAATTACTTAGACTGCCCGAAACTTGACTCAAAACTTTAAATGCGTTTTTCTCGAAACTACGTTTTTCGGAACGGTTGACATGATATCTCAAGTTTCAGAGGATCGATTTACTTCAAATTTGGTACAGAGCTTTGTAATATATGTCGCTATCGTTTGATCAGAGCTTTTTTGAAAAAAAGTTTTCTATTATTTTTTTAAAATTTCCAAATTTGAAAAATTGAGAGAAAAAAAAAAGAGTTGAAAAACAGATCATCAAGGAGGGTGGAATCGTGTCAACCAGGGGGCAGCTTTTTCTTTTTGAGTCTCCAGTTTGGGGGCCTGTACTTTTTTCAATTTTGACTTTATTTTGTTACTAAATGTTTTTGTGCTCTTTAAACATAAATAAACAACTGATAAAAAACCTGAAGATAAAAATCTTCACCGTTTTTTATTTACAGCATTTTAAAAAGCACCTAAAAGTTGGCCCTCTAGACTAGAATACCCCCTTAAAAATGTTGGATCGATCCCTGCTCATGTATACACCTATATGGTCTTAATTTAGAAAATCGTTATTTATTTTTAAAAAATTGTATTTGACTCTGAAAAATCCCTGTAGAATCAACTTTTTGTCGTTAAATTCCTTTAACTAAAAATCTCCCGATTTTTTTTCCTTGCAATGTTGGCAGCTATGTCTTTAAAATTATAGTGAGATTTAAAAGAATACAGGATTAAATTATTTCCTGTATTCTTTTAAACAATTATATAAAACTATTTAAAAGTTAGTTAAAATAAATGATTTTCTTTTAACTAGCACTTGAATGAACATAGCATTCATTCAACAATAAGTTTGTAAAACAAACTTTAATGATATTGCTTGTAATGTATTTTAAGCTCCATCATCTCCACCAAGAGATCTAACAGTTGTGGCTTTAGAAGATGATAGTTCAGTAGTTAACCTCCACTGGCAACCTCCGAAACAACCCAATGGCCATATAACTGGTATGAGAAATAATTTTTTTTTAACTAGCATTTGAATGAACAAATGAATTTTATGTTCTATAAAAGTTGTTTCAAGGTTAGTTTCAAAGGGGAGGGGAAGAAGGAAATAATTGTAAAGAATTAAAAGTTATATGAAGTAGCAACCACATTGTTATAATGATTGATTAATTAATATGCTTTTAATTTTTGTTTCTTTTTTACTTGTAAATATTACTAAGTTTATATTTTTCTTCATTTATTTTACTTTAAAATAAGTCAGTTTTATTATTTAAACTGTTTCTTGCTTCAATATTAGTACCTATTACATATTTTGACTGGCGGGGGGGGGGGGGGGGTGAAACTCTTTTGAAACTCTAAATTATACATTTCAAAAATAACTAATGCATATTAAACTATTATTATTAATGAATTACAAGTGATATAGATGCAGGAATTTTTTTATTATTGCTATCTAGATCAGTCTTCTGCAAATATTTTACTTAAAGAAAAAAATGAACGTTTGAGGGAATAAAATATATTTTAGGCAAAAGTTGTCCAAAATTTTGTTAAATTTGCAATCTGCATATCTAGCAAAACAAGTTGTTAACACTTAGGCCACTCTGAAGCTGAACACTTCACATGGGATTTACATTTATAAGGTTTTTTTCCCCTTTACAATTTAGGTTATGTGATATTTTATACTACTGATAAAACCCAAAGAGATCGAGACTGGGTTGTTGAAGGAGTTGTTGGTGATAAAATGACCTCAGTACTTAAAGGACTTAGTGTAGATACCACATATTATTTTAAAATACAAGCAAGAAATAACAAAGGATATGGTCCACTTTCATCTGAAATATCCTTTCATACTGCTGCAGGTTAGTTTCTTTTGTTTCTTTCTACTTCTCTCTCTCTTTTTAGTGTGTGTGTTTGTGTGTAAAATTTCTTTATTTTTAAAAATGGTAAATACAACACAATTTAAATATTTTTGCAAAATATTGCACGCATGTGTTTTAAGATTATAAGGAACATCTTTTTCAATGCAAAAGAAGCGAGTTTCTAGACAAAAAATGTGTCTGAAAAAGGGGTTTCTTGTAACCACATAACAAGTGCATGCACTTTTTTGCAACATTCCTGCTTAATTTGCATTATGTTTGTTTGATAAGTAGCACAAAAGTATTCTTTTTATTTATTGTTTAGATTTGTTTCATTAAATTTTGTTTAGGTAATTAATTTTATTAGTCTTGAAGCAGATTTGATGCCTTAACCTTTAGAGACCGGGATAAGAATTGAGAATTTTGTCTTTAAAACCGGGCGGTACAACAGTTGAACCGCTGATTTCTCTACCTCTCGAGACGGGAAGGTACAGCTCCTGTACCAGACTTTTTTTTTCCCCCACAAGAGCAGGATCAAGACAAGTTTAGGAAGGCGGGAGCAACTTCTCCATTGTTAGGGGAATTAGTGAAGACCGTGAAGACTCCTTTGTGGAGAAGAACTCACCAAGTGACAGTTTGGTGTGCATTTCAGCAAACTTTTCTCACTTGGTAGAAATTCCATGATAGTAATTCTTAACTACAGCTAAGCATTTCCTAAGTGATAATACATCTGACTTCTGAGTCTCGCTGTAAAAATCTTTAAGTTTTTATTTTTGTTTTTTATTGTTATTTACCTTGTTTATTGTTACAGTGAAACCTGTATAAGTTGACCAATTGCGGTGCAGCACTTTAGTGGTCAACTTATAGAGGGTGGAGATATATTTTTTTGTAATTTTTGACACTATGCATTTATTCATCTGTAACTAATTAAAATATTATTTCCTGTATTAACATTACTTCAAAATTAGTAATTACCTATTTTGTCACAATTATCTAAAATATCATTAGATTATTTAACCTGAAGGACATATAATACATCCTATGCAACTTTACAAATAAATCACTTAGTTAAAAAAAAATACAAATATCTTATTAGTCATGTAAGTTACTTATTTGCTGGTAAAGATTCCATAAAAATACATAATTTTTCAAAATGGCTATATCAATTAGAATAAACTTATTTAAAGAATAAAAGAGTGTTCATCGTAGCTTTCCATATGGTTAACTTACAAAGAGGTTTAGGTAAAACTTTATATTGATGCAGCCCACTATTGGTCTAACATTGTAGCATAAAAATATCCTGGAGAAGTTACGTTTTTTTAATCTTTGCAAAAACAGATAAACAAATAAATATCGGAGTAATTAGGCAGTCCACTTACAAAGGGATTTTTATAATACTCCCGACCGAATTTGGCGTGCATAAGTGGTCAATATAGACAAGTTGGTCAAGTTACAAAAGTTTCACTACATTACATAATATAGCGCTAATTCCGTTCCTGACAAAAGTGGTCAACATAGACAGGTGGTCAACTTTACAGGTGTTACTGTATTTATCTAGTTTATTGTTATACAGAATATCTATTTAAATATGTCTCGTAAGAGAGAGAAAGCATTTAACTGGTGACGAAATTGAAAAAATGATGAATGAAATGAATTCAGATGATGAAAATTACGCAGACAGCGATAGTGAATGTGAAAGAAATGTCGATGTACCTGTTACATATCCTGTCAGTATTATAGAGAAATCAAAAATAATATTGAAGAAAATGATTGCTTTAATATTAAATGGGTGACTTTGTCAAATAATTTGACAAAAAACATTAATGTTCTCCCTTTCACAGAACATCCTGCTGGAGTAATACCAGAACTGAAATCGAAATTAAAGGCTCCAGTGAATTGTTTTAACATTTTTTTTTACTCGTGCAGTTTTTGAGGTTCTCGTAAAAGAGACAAACAGATATGCGTATCAGGAAACTAGATTAAAATACTGGTTGAAATACTTTAAATTCTAAGTAATATGATGCATTTCTTAAAGTATGCATTGCACTTATTTTGTTAATAAAAAAGTGATTTTTTTAAAAAAATGCATATGGTTATTATTGTGGAACACAGTATTTTGAAAAAAAAATCGAAGACAATTTTGTGAGAATCGAAACTTCTTGCTTATAGCTGATCCAGAAAAGTAATGTATTATAAAATTAGTGAGAAATAACACGTGGTGCTTCGGGTTACTTTGAATTTCTTTACTTTTTGAAAATCAACTCTTTTTGAAGCCGCATGCTATCTTCCCTTCTCCACTAGGGATAGTGTGACAAAAGCATCAATACTTGTATTGTCCCCCTTTTTGTAAGAGAAGAGAAGAATGTCTTTATAGACCCCAGCCGAGAGTAGGTCTCGAAGGTATCGCCCCCGCTCCGAGATAATACCTTTCATACCCTGATTCTGAATGCGTGATTGAATGAGACAGCTGCTTGAGTACTTGTATTTGAAGCCCTTTCGTTGTTTTGTAATAAAAGAAAAGTGAACATTTTCGCTTTGACGTTTGATGTCTAGAGACTCCTATTTCGAACCAAAATCGTGTTGTGTAAATAACAGGGCCATAGCCGCATGAAGTCCTGTGGGACTTCTTTGTGCTTGCAAAACACGTGGGCTACAGGACAACGTGAATGATTATATTATTTTTTTAGCTGAAGTGTCTGAGTAAATTTTCCTACTTTTGCAGCACTGATATGCACTGCCAATTGCAGTTTCATAAGAATATATTTCGTTGTACATCAGGAATTAATAAGAATAGGTTTTTTGCAGTGCTGGATCGGGGGGGGGGGGGGCAAGCTGGATTCCTTACCCCGGGCGGCACTTCTGGGGGACGGCGAATTCAATTGTGATGCACGAGAAAAAAAGAGGACAAAAGAAAGAAAATAAAAGAAAAAAATATGTCATTAACAAAACTTTTGGAAAAAGAGAATTAAAATCCTTGTTCGGCGTTTCGTTTTGATCATTGATCATCTATTTTGCGAACAAATAAAATCGATTAATAGAATTATTTATTTGTATAAATTGTCGGAAACTCTAAAATCGAGGTATCCTGAATATGCTGCATAGTTGATCAGTCGGCCGGCATGCAAGGGCTCCTAGGTAGTCAGCTTTGGGGGGGGGTTGGGGGGAGAATTTGCAAAGTCAAAATTTAAAAGTTAACATTTTGAAAAAGTAATCATTTTTTTCCCAAGGAGGTTGTGATAGTGAATTATAAAACATGCCATGCACGAACAATACAATTGTTTTTCTTTTACAAATTTTCAAAGCAACCTTTTTGAAGAGTCGAGGATGGGGAATGGAGCTTGTAAGTGTCGTTTGAGAAGGCAGACACGTGGCTCTTCGATATGGGAGCTAGTAAGAAGGGGGAGGGGGGTCCTGCGTTTGGATTTAAAAAAAAATGCTAATTTTGTTCTGCATTTTTATGAGTAAAAGTATTTAAATTTAAAGAAGTTTTTGTTTGCTTTTTTTTCTTAATATTTTTACCGTCCCGAATGCGTTCCTAAGGCCTCAACCCCCCCACCCCCCCCAGTTTGCAAAATTTCTAAGGTGAAGAATCCCACGAATTCCCTTCAACTATCAGAATTTCATATGCTGCTCTTCACCTCTAATGTGCAGCTAAAAGGGCAAAGTCGCGGGAAGATTAACGATAGTTAATCTTCCCGCTTAAAGATAGTTAATGTGTTTATTAGTGTGTCCCTAAAGAATAATTCTCAAAAAAACAAAAATAAAAAAAATGGCCAGTGCATAAAAGTGGATTGAAAAAAGAACAATAATTCGATGGAGGGGCGCTGGGCGGCATTTTAAAGCTATGCCGCATCAAGGAAAACCACAAGATCCGGTGCTATTTTTTTTTGGTGAAGAAGTAACTTCATGATTTGGTTTTTACTAATTTTGACTATTTTAATTCAAAATTTCAAACGAAGGGTTATAGTATGTTATAAAGGAATATAATCAGAACATATTTCGATATTCAGTTTCGTTTGAATTTACCACGGCAACGCGAAAAGACCTATGGGCCATTGGTGAAACTATTGTGCACATTTTCAAACTAGCCCCGTTTAGATTTCAGTGGCAATAATATTAGTTTAATGAGTAGAGCATATGGGAAGACAGTGTAGGAGACCTTTTTGACAGGAGTGCCAGGGGGGGGGGGGTCCATGGCACAATGAGCGGCATTGGAATTTTTAGGGAGTTTTGTCCGATTTTTGAGGGGTCACCATTTTTGGGGGACACTAGATTTTTAGAGGCTGTACCATATCGGGGAGGAGGGAGCGGGAGCACTTCTGTTTTTGTTATGAAAATTGATGAATTAGAAACTGAAGTAGTAGTGAATGAAAAAACAGACATTAAGGCCAGAGTTTTTTTATAAATTCAATTTTCATTATTAGTGGCAAGCAGCTCAAGCGCAGCACTTTTTAGACACTATTCAAGAAGCCAGAATGCTTGTCATGTAAGTTTCTGAATGTGTAGACATTGATGAAGCTCATTAAAATTTTTGTTTTTTTTCTGACAAGGGCCCGTCCATAAATGATGTCTCGCTCTTTTTCAATATATTTGACCCCCCCCCCCCTTTGTCACAAAATGTCACACTTCCTCACACTCCTACCCTTTTTGTCACATGTCACGCTGTATTACATAAGCATATGTACTTGCAGTTAAGACACAAGACACTACGTTACAGATCACACTTCTAATTTTACTTTTGAACTTTTAATGACATTTGTGAGAATAATAATAATAATGATTATCTGTGTGCTTAATTTGTGTAAAATGAAGTTAAGGTTTACAACAGAAACGATAATCGGTATAGAACAGAAAAATATATTAATTGTTCGAATTCTGAAAAAATCACCCACGCAATTTTATCTTAAAAATGTAAATGTCTAAGAAAATTTCCTTTCAAACTTTTAACAGGAAGTAAACTTAAACCTTAATTAGCATCGGTGTTTACAATACAAAATTATGAATGAAACTTTAAAATCAAACTATGAAAATCAAAAAAGCTTTTAGAATAAATTTAATTTGCTGATTTTAAATGTTTTTACAGAAACCAAAATGTGTAAAGTCACATTTCTTGCTACCCCCTCCCCCACTCGATGCGTGACATCATTTATGAATGATCCACAAGTAATGTGACCTTAAAAACGGAATTGAGATTTTCTACCTGCTTGTAAGGTTAAACTAGCTCTCAATTTAAACAAATAAAGCATGAAGTTAGTAAATAAATTAAAATGTCTTCATTTCTGTACTTCATAATACTATTTATCTTTCTTCTTTTGTGATAAATGTTATTTTATTTCGGAAACAAAATCCTAACATACCTAAATGCAGTCCGTTATAACAAAAATATATTAGATATGATGTATTGATTAAAATACACTTTATTACGATTAATACTACTAAGAAACATTTTGTTTAGGTTCCAATTTATGTCAATATGGTTTTCATATGTTTAAAAGTAGTACATAGTCTACAGCTCTATTCTAGCTGTTTTTAAAATATATAATATATATTACCAAACAAGTGTATTGTCAAATGATTTTACCTATGAGCCAAATTAAAGGTAAAAGTGTAAAGTTCTGTAAAGAAAAAAAAAATTAGTTTGTTAAAAAGGGCATTTAGTACTTTGCAAAATTTCTGAAAATTGTCCTCACTAGTGCATTTTCCCTTATAGAGTGTTCTGGCATTATGAGGGTGGGATGCTTATAATACCATAGTTGTTTAAAAACCGTCAAACTAATGTAATATTAATTAATTCAATTTTTTTATGGTAACCGAAGGACAAAAAGTGTCAATAGTCATACTTATAATTACTTATTCATAAATTCATTTCATTCATTGCAGTGCAGACAGTATAGT
The DNA here is from genome assembly GCA_038502835.1 of Octonoba sinensis. Taxonomy (NCBI): domain Eukaryota; kingdom Metazoa; phylum Arthropoda; class Arachnida; order Araneae; family Uloboridae; genus Octonoba; species Octonoba sinensis. The sequence goes on along the minus strand of CM076601.1, from coordinate 118,439,769 downwards.
AATATATCATGCTCGAGTAAACATGCGCAATTATTCAGCGAAAGCAAGGCTGTAAAATTTTAAATTGCTTTGTCAAGCTATAAAAAGTGCCTGTTTGAAAAACAAATACATAATACAAATAACTTTATTCAAGCAAATATTTATAAATATATCTTAAATTTGCATAGTTTTAGGAAAAGAATAATGTATAATATAAAATAAATCAAAAGCTTTTTTTGAACAACACGTACTCTTTTTATTCTGGAATGGATGAAACAACGACTGCTTCCGTTTAAACATTCGGGAAGAGTTTATCATGCTTATTTTACGATTAGATTCAGCTAATAATGTTTAGTTAAAAAAAAAACGATAATTTCTCTAAACGAAGGGATCTTTCTCGCTTCTAATAAAGGCAATCGCGGCCAAATTGTGGTCAACCAATACTTACAAGCAGAAACCCTAAACAAAGCACAAACAAGCTCTTAACTTGAATGACATCGCAATTCAAACACAAAGGCGTATTCCCTCAGTAAGGGGGGTATGAATTCTCGGCAAAAACCCCGGTTCCACGGACTAAAAATGAAGAATTCAACCCCGTCCTCTAAGGCAAAATTGACTTCGGTACAAATGCTGTACCGCCCGGGCTTTAAAGGTTAAAGCCCGAATTTAATGTAGAAATATTGGACATTTTCTATGGTCTCAACAGTTGTTATCGTAATAAATTTTGAATGCTTAACATAATATGTTGAGTTTCGAAACATTTTCAAGACACAATGAGTTTTTTTTTCTTTTTGGAATATGTTTCCATTAAAGACTAAATTTCTATCATGTGGTTTTAGTTATGGTTACCTCAAGATTTTGGTATAATAGTTCAAATTGAGTAAGAGTTCATAAGATGGAAGAGTAACTTTGAAGAGTTATATACATATGCTGCCACAAAAACTACAAGACATAAATTTTTTAACATTCTGTAAAATCTAAACTCTAGAAGTTAAAATATATATATATATCCTTAACCAATTGAAATTGAAGAGTGTGGCTTGATGCTAAAAAAATTGAGTGGTAGACTTCAAAATTAACTGTTCACAGGCCTTACTTAACCAAATTTTTATAACAAAACAGTACCTGTATATGAAGTTGAAAATTGATACCCAAAAAAACAGTTTGCCACCTTCACCTACAGTTAGATAAAAAAAACTAATAAAAAAGAAATAAATAAATAAAAATAAAAAAAAAGAAAGAAAACTTAAAATGTAATTTAAAAACATTCTTTAAAAATAAATGTTTTTTTTTTTTTTTTTAAATTCAGCTTGACTACGGGAAAAATTTAAAATATGTTTCTCCCTTATCATAACCTGTAATATTTGTATTTATCTTCTTTGTTTGTTGACACGAAAAGGGATACTGTGAAAACATGCAGTAATTAAAAAACACAGCAAATTTTTAGTAGGGGAATGTGGAGCAAAGTGAAATAGTTAAAAGAAAATTACATTTTTTCAAGATTAACAAATTAGAAATACATTTTAAAAATAACTACCTAAAGAGATAACTATAAGCTATATGGTGTGGTAAATGTTGTTATTGATGATTAAATATATGCATCCTTAAAATATGAAAACATTTTAAAACTCATTTGTGTTTCTAAAAAATTTTTTCTTTTCCAACTTTTTTTCTCTCTGTTTCTTTTGTTTACTGTGCCGGTGATGCAAAATGTGCAGTCTTTTTGCATCCTTTGTAGGAACTAGAATTTTCTCTTCCAAAGTGTGTATAATTTTTTTTTTTTGACATCAAGTAAACTTTTTTTTTTCTTGAATGCTTTAAAAAAATGAATGCCAAAAATGTCACCAGTTGTTTAAATTCTAATTGATTCAAAATTAAATTTATAGTTCATTAGAATTTAAAACATTTATTAAATTTAGGGATATTTGCAGGGTTGTTTGGTTTAAACCACGTTGGTTTAAACCAAATCTTTTTTCATTAATTTTGCACATCATTAAAAATTGCAAAATCCAATTTATGCAGAAATTACAAGCACAGCACTGGATAATTAATGAATTTGAAAATTAACAAACTTTTTTTTAATCAGTACAAATTTTTCTCATCTCCTATCTACAGACTACCTTGTCAGACTATTTGGGTTTTTCTAAAATTAGCTCTGAAAAAGCTAATTTCAAAAAAACTCTTCTGAGTCATTATAAAACTTAAAATGATATTGCAATTGTAATTCCTGGAGTTAAAGAATATATATTATAAATAATAAAATAACTTTATAACAACCCATTTGCAAATGTAGGTTACAGATAACAATTTTTAAAAAACCAAATCTTTTTTCATTTATTTTTCGCATTATAAAAAATTGCAAAATCCAATTTGTGCAGAAATTGCAAGCACAGCATTAGCTAAATCATGAATTGCTGAATTTGTAAAGTAACAAACTTTTTTTTTTAAAATTTAGTGCAAATTTTTCTTTTTTTCCTAAATTATTCTCTTCTTTTTAAAAACATATTTATTCTTTAATCTGGAAAAATTGTATTTAAAAAAATATATAAATAATAGTGATAATTTCTAAACCAATGTTGCTAATTTGTATAAGTGTTATGGTGTAATCATTTGTTGATATTACTGATACTGTAAATCAACACACATTATTTTTAATGTATCTTTCATTTTTGCTTATTTTTTATTGATTTAGTAAAATATGCTTTTGTTAAAACACAACCCGCATAATAATTATTTCTTTAGTAATTTGCTGAAAGGCCTGTATAAGTTGAGTATTATAATGTGTTAATACAGTAAAACATGTAAAGTTGACCTCCGTTGTAAGTTGGCCACCTGTTTAAGTAGACCACTTTTGGTCAGGAACGGAATTAGCCCTATATTATTTAATGTACGAAAACCTTTGTAATTTGACCACCTGTCTATATTGACCACTTAAGTACCAAATTTGGGTGGGAGTATTATAAAAAACCCTTTGTAAATTGGCTGCCTAATTATTACTATATTTATTTATTTATCAATTTTTTTCAAAGATAAAAAAAAAACTTCTATAAGTTCTCCAGGATAATCTTTTTTATGCTATAATGTTAGACCAGTATTAGTCTGGATGGATGAAACATCAATATAAAGTTTGCCTAAACTCTAAACCTCTGTGCAAGTTAACTATTCTAGAAAAGTACTATGAGCCTCACTCTTTTGTTCTTTAAATGTTTCTTTTTTTTTCTTCTAATTGATCTAGTCATTTCGAAAAATTATGTATTTTTAGGGAATCTTTGCAGTCAAATAAGTGAACTAACACATTTACCTTTAACTAAGTGCTTTAATTTTAAAGTTGTATAGGATACATTGTAAGTCATTCAGATTAATTTATCTAATGGTATTTTAGATAATTGTTAAAAATAGCTAATTACTAATTTTAAAGTAACATTAATACATGATATTATATTTTAATTAGTCACAAATGAATAAACGCATAGCATAAGAAATGACAAAAAAAAAAAAAAAGATCCACCCTCTATAAGTTGACGACTAAAGTGCTGCACCTATATAAGGTAATTAAAATTTAAGGTTTTAACTTAGTTACTTAATTAATTATCAATAAATTAACTATCAATAACATTTATTTACAATTAAGGAGCTAAAATCTCCATGATTTTCTAAAAGTCAAATTGTTTTTCCTACAAATGCTATTTAAACCAAAAAAACCCGGTTTAAACTAAAAAAACCTGGTTTAAACCAAAAAAAAAAAAAAAACCGGTTTTTTTCCAACCCTGGATATTTGTATGAATTTAGTGGAACAAACATAAGCAATTGCTAAGAATTTTGGTAAAGTTGTGTGGAAGAAAGATATGAAATGCTAATTTTTACAATATGTGGATAGACAAATCGGGGGGGGGGGGGGGGGGGGGGCTGAATTAGTCAATGTAACTTTTTCTCCATCTCAAAAAATTGTATTTTAGTATATCTTATGTTTTTGTTTATGTATAAATTATTTACTTATTAATTTTCTTTTTTTAGTAAAATGTTATTTTAATTTCATGTTTTGTTTTGCATGAGTTTTTTCTTATTTTAAAATATAGGTTTAGCCCTTGCATCTGGATCTGCTCTTTTTGGTAAGCATTTTCTTTATTTTTTTCTCTTAAATTTGTTTTTTTATTTACACATTTTTCTTCTTTTTTCCTAGTTGTTACTTTTTTTGTTAATTTTTAGTTTTTAGGTTATTTTCTTTAAATTTTAACCAGGATGGAAAATATCCAAAAGTATTTTGCAAATTTTTTTTTATTTTTTATTTTTACCTTTGGTTTCCGATCAAAATTCTTTATGATCATTAATTCTGAAAAAATTTAAACAAATTCTTTATGATCATTAATCCTGAAAAAATTTGTAAATCTGATTTTGATGCATATTTTCTCTTGCTTCCCCCTCTTCCCCTCATCATCTTCCAATACAATACTTCAAAGTTTTCCTGGATAAAAAACTAAACTATCTACATTGTTAAAGATAAATGATCCAAATGCTTTGTGCTAAAATGTAAGTACAAAGATAAAACAACGTAAAAAAGCAAATTCAGAATAAAAAGTAACGCAAATAGCTATTTCGAAGCTACAATAGAGCTTCTTCATCAGTGCAAAAAAGAAACGCTCAACACGCAGCTAGAAAGCTGAGAGTGAACAGGAAAGAACCAGAGAGACAACTGGTATTTATACCAAATGTGTCGGATTAGCGATTGACCAATCAGAGGCCAGGAACAAGGCGGGAGCAGAGCCCAAGACGCGGGAAACGAACTGGAAAAGGCGGGAGACGAACGTGGGAAAGAACAGGAAAGGAAAGAAAAATTATAAAAATTGTTTCCAAATGTCGGGAAAGTATGGAGTGCTGGAAAAATCATTTACTAACGAATGAGAATTTTTCCAAATGTGATAAGCTTCTCAAAAATCAAGTTCATAGACCGAAGAGCATTTACTGATAATTTTAGCAGAAGAAAATTCAAAACAATGATCATGAGTCCAACAATGCTGGGCAATAGAAGAACGTGCAATTTCTTTACCCTTAACATAATTTTCATGTTCTTATAGACGGTGCTTTAAGGCACGTTTAGTCTGACCTATGTAAGAAAGACCGCATTTACAAGAAATACTATGAATACCCCAGTTGCTGTGCAAATCAATGGGATACTTCAAATTTGTAAATTTTATTTTATTCACAGGGGAAAATGCAATATCAAACCCAAATTTCTTCAATATTTTAGCAATTTGCTGACTGATTTTTGGATAAAAAGGTAAAATAATAGTATAAGCAGGCTTGCACTTAGAAACATTGCATGAGAGTGAAGGCTTAATTAACTTGTTATAAATAGAATAAAAAACCTTAGGAGAATAACCTTGATCCAAAGCCACAGCTTTAATGCAAGAAAGCTCAGCATGCAAAGAGTTAGAAGAGGAACATATATTCAAAGCACGGAAAACAAGAGCCTTGAAAGAGGCTAACTTTTGGTTTGGAGGGTGAGAAGAACATTTGTGAGGAGGTAGTGTAACAGCAAAGGGCTTACGAAACACTGAAGTCATAAAATCGTCATTACTTTTAGTAATTAAAACGTCCAAGAATGAAAGAGAACTATCAACTTCCATTTCAATAGTGAATTGAATGCAAGGATCAATGGAATTAAGCTTATCAAGTAAATGATCAATATCCACTTGCTTCTGATCAAGCAATACAAAACAATCATCAACATAACGGACATAAAAAGGAAACTTTATGGTTTCGAAAAGTTTAGTCTCAAAATAGTGCATATAAATGTCACTTAAAATAGGGCTTAAAGGATTACCCATAGCTAAACCTTCAGACATATGAAAGTACACACCATCAAATACAAACGTATTTTGCTCAAGACAAACGCGAGTAAGGGAAATAAGTTCTTCAATCTCAAAACTAGAGAAATGATATTCCTGAAGTCTCAATTTAAGACAATCCAATGCGCCATTAACCAGTACATTGGTGAAAAGCGAGTTTACATCAAAAGAAGCCATAGTTAAACCAAAAGGTTTGAAATCACGAAGCTTATGAACGAAGTCAACGGAATTTTTAACAGTGAAAGAATTGCCATTCAAAAGAGGAGAAAAGATGGAGACCAAGTGTTTAGCAAACTTATAAGGAGCAGTACCAATATTGGAGACAATATTGGTACTGCTTCTTATAAGCTTGCTAAACATTGCTCTGATTCAGGAAACTCGTAAAAAAGTTGCTGTCATTGAAAAAGAATTGTTTGCATATCAAACTTTTGAATTTGGTCTTTGACTTTGATTCAATTGATAGAAAAAGTTGGAATAGAGTTCTTCAGTCCACTTTTAAACATAGATCTACTCTTCAAAAAAAGTTTGAATCTCTTTGCATTAATAATGCGGTTGATACTCTTGATGGAGTGCCAAAGGTGAATCTGAACTCTGTTGTTAATCTTTCTTCAAAACCTCTAAATTCTGATCAGCTCAATGCTCTCAAACTGAATAACAATTTTGCTTGTTCTTCAAAACCTTCTTTTCGTAAGTTGGTTGCTCCAATTGAGAAAGCCTTTAGATTTAGTGCTCTCACTGCTTCTCAAAAGGATTCGATTAGGCATCTCATAGCGAATACTTCACATATACTCTGTATATGTGAAGTATCCCATTAATTTGCACAGCAACTTAGGTATTTATAGTATTTCTTGTAAATGCGTTCTTTCTTACATAGGTCAGGCTAAACGTGCCTTAAAGCACCGTCTGAAAGAACATGAAAATTATGTTAAGCGTAAAGAACTTGCACGTTCTTCTATTGCCCAGTGTTGTTGGACACATGATCATTGTTTTGAATTTTCTTCTGCTAGAATTATCAGTAAATGCTCTTCGGTCTATGAACTTGATTTTTGGGAAGCTTATCACATTTGGAAAAATTCTCATTCGTTAGTAAATGATTTTTCCAGCACTCCATACTTTCCTGACATTTGGAAACAATTTTTATAATTTTTCTTTCCTTTCCTGTTCTTTCCCACGTTCGTCTCCCGCCTTTTCCAGTTCGTTTCCCGCGTCTTGGGCTCTGCTCCCGCCTTGTTCCTGGCCTCTGATTGGTCAATCGCTAATCCGACACATTTGGTATAAATACCAGTTGTCTCTCTGGTTCTTCCCTGTTCACTCTCAGCTTTCTAGCTGCGTGTTGAGCGTTTCTTTTTTGCACTGATGAAGAAGCTCCATTGTAGCTTCGAAATAGCTATTTGCGTTACTTTTTATTCTGAATTTGTGCTTATTTACGTTGTTTTATCTTTGTACTTATATCTACATTGTTGCTTTATGTTCAGAGGCAGATATAGGTGTATCTAAATGGTAGGATATCAGGATGTATCCCCTCTCAAAATTACATTATCTAATAGAAGCCATTTAAAAATTGGGCGATAAAGAAGGAGTCTGGAGCAATATCACATCCTGATTCCAATACTTTATTTTTCAGTGGATTTATGTCCTATCTAAACATATTAATTTATGCATTTAAGTTATCTCTCTTGATTTCTCATGAATTTGCACTCAACAATTTCTTGAGACATTCACTAGATTAGAGGATTTGATTAATTTAAAATCTTCTCTCTTGATTATTGTAATTTAAATTTTCACTCACTTTCAGATCTCCAAATTCTTTGAAATTTTGCACACATATCAATAGCTGATGACAATATAACCTAGAGGGCTGCATTTTTTTAGGATTCAATTTTGTTCTTTTTTTTTATTTGAATTTTAAGAGAAAATTTCACATAAATTCCCTCATAGGGGGCAAAAACCTGTTGCACATACTAACGTGATATATCAATCCAAAGCTCTGATTTTTCAATTTGTTTGAAGTTTGTAAATTAATTAAAACTCGAGCCACAAACATTTTAGTTCCTAGATCCTGTTCTATAATTTTTACTATTATCCCAGTTGTAAATATTTGAAAACTTTCATTTACACCCCCTACCTCTTCCATTGTTGTTTATTTCCCATTGAACAGTGAAGAGTGCTTAATAATAATATAATATTTATTTTTACTTGCTTTAGATAATAAAGGATTCACCAGCAGCTTATGGTACATTATTATTACTTGCATTTGCGGAATTACATTGCTTGTAATAATTGTTGTTAGTGTGGTAGTTTGTCGGCGCCGTAATGGATATTTAGCAGCTGATAACTTCAAGAGGTTTGTAGTATTGTATTAATTTTCTTCATTGAACTTGAACTTTTGATTTAAAATATTTTTACATTTTCTTTTAATAAATGCTTTCAATTAATTTGTAGTACAGTCAAACTGCGGTTATTAATATTATTTTAACTTTGGTGTAGAAACTATCCCTGAGCATAGCTCTGGTCAAGAAAACAGGTTCTTTTTTTTAACATTTACATGAAATATTATCAAACAATTTTATGACTATTTAAGAAGTAGACATTTAACTCTATGCAGAAATAAATAAAATTGTATGAATAGTACTTTTTTTCCATTGTAAAAAGTGCTTTTTGTAATCCCAAAACACATATATGCAATGTGCTTTTATGCAGTTTGAGCTTCACAATATTGTTCTCTTACAACTTATGATTAAGTTCAAAAGATGTGGGATAAAAGAGCTGCATAAATTATAACCATGAATAATGCCAAGTAATACAACATTTATTGATCAAGAAGTTGGGAATAAAATTAGAACAGTATTAAACTAGTAATTATTAAGTCACAAAAAAAATTTTGCATAAGCAAATACAGGGAACATATTGTAAATATTTGAGTGATTAGAATTTAAGGAACACAGTGAAGTTATCACAATAGTACTTCTGGCTAATTTCAAGTATCTTTTGTTACCTAACTTTTTCACTCTTCAACCCTCGCTTCAAGCTGCTATTAATAAAATGATCCCGTTGTAGTTTATCAAAGGATCTTTTCCACAACAAAGGGGGAAAAATTAAAATTTTCTAGGGGTTACCAAACATTTCAGAAGCACCTGCTTCTTTTGAAGTTCTCCAGGCATATATAGAGACTAGAGAGGGAATAGACAACTCTATATTTATGCTTGAGAATTTAGTTTTCCCCTTAACAAAAAAGTCTATAAAATGACTGTTATTTCAAGAAAGTATGAAACACAAATAAAAAGTAAGATTTATTATGATTGTCTTTTTATTAATGTTTTTAATTAACTTGTACCTATTTTGTTAGAAAAACTGATCAGTTATGTAATATTATCAATTATCTGCATATTTAATGAAATATCGGAAAGTTTTCTCCCCTAAAATATTACAAACCGAAACTAGCGGTAAGTCGAAAAAAAATTAGTAAATATAATGTTCTAAATCAACAGTTGACTTAAGTGAGACGCAAGCTAATACACAGCTTGAGGATTTTGTATTTTCTAGGGATGATGTGTTGTTTCAATTGAAAAAGATTAAAGCAAATAAGGCTCCAGGACCTGATAATATTTATACTAAAATTTTAGTAGAATGTGCAGAGGTATTAGTGGATGTTGTTTTAACTATTTTCATATCTTCATACAACTCGGGGACTGTGCCAGTAGATTGGAAGCTGGCAAACATAACCCCGCTCTTCAAGAAAGGGTTTTAAAGCTAAGGCAGGAAATTATAGGCCTCTGAGCCTTACTTCAGTAATTTGTAAAATTTTTGAAACTCTGATCAAAACCAAGATAGTGAATTTCCTGGGTGCAAATGGAGTGTTGACTGGTTTTCAATATGGTTTTAGGAAGGGTAGATCCTGTTCAACTAATTTGTTGCATTTCTATGACAAGGTTACCATGACATTAGATAGTAAAAAGTGCGTAGATGTCGTTTACATTGATTTTCAGAAAGCATTCGATAAAGTACCACATGAAGCTGTTCTTAGCAAACTTGCTTATATTGGTATTGGTGGGAAAACTTTAATTTCAGTTAAAAATTGGCTGACTGGGAGGAAACAAAGAGTAGTAGTGAAGGGCAATTATCCTCAGTGGATTGATGTTTTGAGTGGTGTTCCACAAGGTTCAGTTTTAGGGCCAATATTATTTATTATTTTTATTAATGATATTAGTCAGAGTATTTCTGGGGAACATCAATATTTTTGCTGATGATGTCAAAGTCATGGGAATTGTTGACATGGATGAACAAGTCAATCAGCTTCAAGAGGATTTGAATAAAATTACTAAGTGGGCAATTAAGTGGGGTATGTCTTTTAATATTGGGAAATGTCAAGTGCCACATTTTGGTCATGGGAATAAACATGCAAGCTATTATTTACAAGGTTCAGTCATTAGTGAAGCAGAAACAGTCGTTGATCTAGGAGTATTGATTAGTCCAGACTTCAAGTTCAGTCAGCAGTGTAGCATAGTAAGTAACAAAACTAACAGGATGCTTGGGTTTATCAATAAGGCTATTTCGAACAAGTTGAAGGAAGTTGTATTGCCATTATACAGAAGTTTGGTAAGACCTCATCTGGAGTATGATGTTCAGTTTTGGTCTCCTTACCTAAAGAAGGCTATTACCTTATTGGACAAAGTTCAAAGGAGGGCTACTAGGTTGGTAAGTGGTCTTTCATACTTAGATTATGAGGGCAGGGTTAAAAGGCTCAATATGTATAGTCTTCAGCAATGAGAGTTAGGGGGGACATGATTCAGTTGTTTAAATTTATCAAAATGGGAAATCTTGATGGGCTTCAGTTATTTGCTGAAAGTAGAACCAGAGGTCATTGTTTTAAGCTTTTCAAACCTCAGGCTAATCTAGAAATTAGGAAACATTACTACTTCAATAGGGTTGTAGGCAGTTGGAATAGTTTACCGAAGGCAACTGCTAATTGCAGTGGGTTAAAAACTTTTAAGAAAGCTCTTGATGTTCATTGGGGACTGCTAAATTGACTACGACAAGCCTAGCTGGGCCCTGAGCCTGTTGCTGGTCATCACTTTTGTATTTGTATTTGTAAATATATTAAATGCTTATTTTAAAGAAATATTTTAAAGAAATATGCTATTGTAAAAGAAAAATTTCTCAAAAATGAAGATGGTTATTTCAGGCCAAGATTACTTGCAATATTTATTTTTCTGAAGTAAATGTTTTGCGCGGATTTTTTCGAGCTGGGCCCAGTTGGTTGAACGATGTGTTTAATGTATAAAATTCCTGTGTAATATTTGAATTTTCACTTTTCCAAAAATTATTGTAAAGTATTGGGATATTTTGAAACTTGTACTACAAATATCTTTCATTCACTACTTGTTTTCCTCTTTCTATGCAATTTTAAGCTAATTTTTTATTGGAAATTTGTTTCATTGCAATTTTATCAATCTTTGTTTCGTTTTTAACTATGTACATCAATTATGTTTTTAGTTATAAATCATCAAAAGGCAATGCATCAAAAAATAAAAATGCAACTAAGGAGTTAGTACCTCCAGATCTTTGGATACATCATGATCAAATGGAATTGAAATCAATGGATAAGTCAAATATTTCGGATTCCAACATGACTCTTACACCTATTCAGAGAAATTCTCAGGATCTGGGGCAAGAACCACTCCTAAGCACATTAGAAAAGAAAAAAAGTGCCTATTTAGGTAATGTTGAATGATATTCCAATGATTAATAAATTGATACAACTAACTTAGATTTGCTACATTCAAAATTATTTTTTCGAAAGTAAAAAAAAAAGAAAAACAACTGAAATTTATACATTTCAGATCAAGTGTTTACAGATCAAAATAAATAAAGGAAGAACACTTTATTTATTTTGCGTCTGTAGTAGTTCTTAAATGCCAAATTAAATTTAAAAAAAATAATAAAAATTTGACAAAATATTTTTAATGCGTGTTTTCCATGCATTTGTGGAAATTTTAGAATGTCTGAAGAGAGTTTAATTAGCAAAATATTTTGCAGTTCATTAGATGTTACTTTGCAATGAATTACACCATGAATTCACATCTTTTTGTTATTGTATACATTTGCATTTCAAGGCAGAAGTACTTATGACCATTTCCAGAGCAATTGATTTTTTTTCCTTTCTAATTTCTTGTATTCAATATTTTTTATGTTCTGTTGTCTGTATGTTATTTTTATTTAGTTATTTTTAAACATTCTTATTTATCACATTAGTTGTATTTTTCAGTACATATATCTTGCTTTCTTTCTTTGTTTCATTCGGCTGAAAATTACATTATTTTAATATTTTGTTTTTGTTTAGTTTATGATTTTAAGCTGTCATATTTTATGTTTTGTTCTTATTTTAAAATTTCCAACATCAATCTTAGATTCTTTAAATGATGAACTACTGCCTAACAGTGATAAATGCATTGTGAAATGCCGTCCAATTCGTGCCACGCCCATTAAAATTTCTCTTGATCATCAGAAACCAGTGCCTAAAGAAAGTAAGTTTGAGGGGAAAATAAATTTTTATTGGTGCTTTCAGTTTCATTGTTTTAAATACACTTTTATTATGAATGATATAACAAGAAAATGTTATTCAAAAATTTGTATAATCATTTAGGTCTTAAAAGAAATGTGGATTTTAGGGCTACTTTCCCTTATTTCATTCTTTAAAAAATATGTGATATTGTGTAATAACATTTTGTTATTATGTTCAGGCAAATTTTTAGGGAACATGAAAACTTTTTCATACTGACTATCAATTATACAGCCAGGAATTTCTTGCATGTATGTTTAAAGGGGGGAGGGGGCGATGAGTCTGGGTGGATTGAACCAGTATTTTAAGTATGTTTCACCAAGTCCTGAGTAGAGATTTTCCTTTTTTTTTTTTACTATTGCAACATAGCTTATTAAATTAGTTGAAAATAATAATAATGGTTTGGGATGTAATGATTTAAAAAATGCTTCCACATCCAATGAGTCTTGAAAATCTTTGACATTCGACTGCCAAATATTTGGTACTCGGCCGAGTATTTGCCTTCAGCTTGGAAGGAATAGCCGAATATTCACCTTTAGCCAGCCTAGAAAAATGGCCAAATTGTCACCTTTAGCCTGGAAGAAATGGTGGAATATTCTTCTCCTGCCTACAGGAAATGACCAAATATTTTGTATTCCCCTATTTGGCCAAATCGCTGTTTTTTTATATCTTAAGTTATAATTCTTCAGCTTGAGCAGGGAAGCTTTTTCTTCTATAATGAGTATATTCCTATTAAAATATATCTTCTACAAAAAACTTTTTATGGCTAGAATGCACCACTACTATAATAACGTGCATTAATGAGTTATAATTTCTAAAGTAAATTTTTATAGTATTTAAAAGTTTTCTCCAAATCTTTAATTTCTCCACAGCTTCTATTGTTACGTCTGGCAGTGGGAGCATTGCTCAAAATGCTTATGAACTGGGAACAAATAGTTTGGGCAGACCTATGTACCCTCGAACTCAGTATAACATTCATCGCACAACAACTTGTCATGACGGACACCAAGCAGGTTTGTAAATTTTTAGATTTAACTTTTTTAGGATTTTGATTATTTTGCAAGTTTTTTAATGTGTCACACAAAATTAAACATTATATTCTTAACTTTCTATTGCTCCTCAAGAGATTGGTTCCATAAACCTGAAATATTCATTCCACCTGGTCTCTCCCCAGAAAACTTTTTTATGTTATTGCATTCAATCTAATTCATTTGATAAGAGTCATAATGTATCTAACTTTTGGCGAACTTGTTTAAAAAATTAAAAAAGAATACTTTGTTTCTTGTTTTGGAAAAAATGGTAATGTCGCTTAATATATATATATATATTTTTTTTTGTATTCATCATTAATAAAAAAATATTTACTTACCATCATATTCATATTTGTTGGAACTGTCACATCAAACTGAAAACAAACTATTCCTAACTGAAGACATCTTTTTCCTGAATATGTTTTCCAGCATAATTAGGCCACTATTCGATATTGGGCCCGAATATTGATGGTTCGGCCGAATAGTTCTGCTCAGTAGAAAAAAAAAAAAAAAAAGAAATTAGTAGTTTTTAAACATTTAAAATTGTATTAATAGTTATTGCAAAAGAATGCATTAGTATATAGTTTTAACGAATAAAAATAATAATTTAGAAAAAAAAAATTTAAAACATTTTTAAGTTGGACTCAACAAAAACAGATTTTAAAGTTATAATATTGTATTTTATACTTAGCATTTGCTCCCAAAAGGTGGAAATAGTTAATTATGATGAAGAATCTGAGATTTTTATTTTGTTATTATTAGCAAAGTGGAAGTCCAACTTTGTTTGGGTTGATTGATTTATTGTTAATGTTGGGTAAGAGAGAAAAGGAAGAGCATAGAACGCATCATGAATATTAAGATAGCATAAGTTATTGCGGTTTCCGAAAATGAAAACATATTCCAGTTAAATGCATTAAATTTTAATAGATCTTTTAAAAATAAGTATGTAAAAAAAAACCATAAAATAAAAGTATTAACTTTTATAACTTTAAAAATATCTTCATGAAGCTATTTTGAGCAAGGTAAAAGTGCACTAAGCAGTACTAGCATTTCTTTAATTTGAATTAAATATTTAGTAAAACAATGCTAAAGCTTACATTATAACCTGCCATTTCTCTTCCACTTGTTGGTGAAATTCTCAGTTTTATTGCATTCAAAATAATACAGAAAATACATTAGTTTTAGATAGTTTTAGATTCTTAACTAACAGAATTAAATCATACATAATAGATTATGGTGTGCAATTGGTGCTTGACTTTCTGAATACTTTTAAATTTAACAAATACTTTCTATTACAACGCTTTTCTAGAGATTTTAACATTCGGCTGCTGAATATTCAGTATTCAGCTTCGGCCTGGACGAAATGGCCGAATATTCAGCTGTTCGGCCAAATCACTATTCGTTACATCCTAAACATAATAAGAATTAATCAAAATCAGTTATTTAATGTGTCAAAATGTCATTTTATTTTTGAAGAAATTGAGAATCAGAAGTCTAAAAACTTTTTATGCAAATGCCCAATTTCTAAGTGATTTTTTTCATTTAAAAAGCATTTTTTTTTATAAGGTGCACAAGGGAAAAGGGGGTCTGTTTTTAACTAATGACCTTTTCCTTTTGTAATTCATAATATCTTTTTCATGGCTTTGTTATTATATTGTTTAATCAATCCTTCATTTTTCCAAAACTTATATACCATGCGTCAACTTTAACTTTTTCTGCCGTAGCTGATGGAAATTTATTGTGCCACTAAAATACTATATGCATGCCACATGTGAAAGGCTTTTGTTTTAATCTAAATTCATACATATCAAAATAAATATGAGTTTTGAATAATGGGAATGTAATTAAAATAATTGTTCATTTTTACTACATTTCTTTTTTGTGTGTTTGTGTTCCTTACACTTCCATTTTTCTGCTCAGGAATTTCTAGCAGAAAGCTGTTCCTAACCTGATATTTTATAGGCCCAATTTTCTTTTCTTTATGAACCCATTCCCTTCCCCAAATTTTTCTTATTTTTGCTTTATAAGAAAATCTCTTTGTTACTCTGCTGGTTTTTCCTGTGGTTTTAAATTGTTCAACTTTGTCTTAATTTTGTTAGTAACACTTGGAGATCCTCCACCACCTCCTCCTCTCTCTGTTATATCTCATGGTCCTACTTCTTCATATGAAATATCTGAACACTCAGTGCCTGAGAGCAATCGATCAGTCACATTTATTCCAACCTTGCATGAAAATCCTGAAGCAGGAAACTCCAATACTCTGACAAAGAGACAAGCAAGTCACCAGCATTCCTTGAGGAGTTTTACAACACCTTCTCAAAGTGTTCCTCCAACGCCTCTACCCAAGCACATTTGTAAGTTCGTTTTTATTTTTATTAACTAAAATTTTATTAGAATGCATTTGAAACTTTTTTTCTTAAGCATAATTTTTCCACTTTTCGAATTGTGTTTAATCTAATAATATATTGCCAAGTGGGGATCTCTTAACTGAACGATTAGAAATGAGTTGATAGACTAAAACTTATTTTAAAGTATTCCTTCAACGCTAACCAACCTAAAAATTATGATTTTCAATACAAAATAAGGTTGCATAGTTTGAATTCTGAAAGTTACCTTCTAAGAGGAGTTAGTTAATGTTTTAATTTATTGTATATAGTAATACATTATTGATAAATGAATTATTCTGCTTTAAAAAAGGGTTTTGTGTTGAAAAGGAATTGTCTGAGAATACAGGTGAAATCAAATATGTATACCAGCCAAACAGTTTTAGAAGGAAGGCTGAAAAAAAAGAATTTAAGTAGTGTTCATGAACTTAAAGCTTGATTTACCGTATTTATTTGAAGTGAACTTTAAATAATGTTAAAATTCATTTTCACAAAGAAATTCAGTTTGTAAAGGGATGAGCAATTGCATATTCATAATATTTTCCCATGGCTTTTTCTTCTAAATGTACTGCAATGTTTTAAGGCTTAGGGTAGTAATTTATTACTTATGGAAACGTTTTTTAAATACTAATGGCTTATTATTTGATAATGAAGTTGTGGTAGTACAGTGCAACGTTGAAAATTAATCGAGTTGAAATTTATTCGCGGCACAAATTTATGTTATTACACCCCCCCCCCCCCCCCCAGTTGGAATTGAGATTTCATTTATTTTATGTTTTTAGAATTTAATTTCCCAGAAATTTAGATTAGGCCGAAATAGTGGTTGCACATAATAGTTTTTAATCGCGAAGTGCCACAATAATTCCCCAGATCAACGACTACCTTGAAATGCTTTTAATTTGAGAATGAAAAGAGGAAAGATTCGACTTACCCATTAGTTGCTGGTGTGTAGATCGTTGTAAAAAAAAATACGTAACAACAATTTTACAGAAAAAATATCAAGGAATTTATTTTGGAGGGTCACATATTATAAAAAAAATAACTATTAGGTGATCACCAAAAAGATAAAAATATTTTACTATGGTTCAAAAACTGAATGCATTAATTACTCATTATAAAAAATGAACATAGGGATAATTTTCTACATCTTGACCTGGCGTACAGTTGCCATTATTGAAAGTTGGTGAATAAAAAGCGGATGTTCAGATGATGAAACTTTTATAGAAAATGAAGGCTTGGAAGCCGAACGAAAGTGAAAACTCAATCGCAATCATCGCTGGTTAGGATCCTCAGGGATACTTTGTAGCCATGCGAATGAGACTGATGTTTCAGCTCTGATTTAACAACCACAAGCCGCTCGGCTCGGATATCATAATGATGCAACGTCACCCAGGATCGGGAGTCGCTAGGCGGAAAAAGGTTGGGGCATCGATGAAGGAGTCAAGGTTCTGTGAGATTGGATAAAATTTAAATAAATTTAAAACATGACGACTTGACTACAGCTACGCGCCAGCATCCATCCATGTCTCCAACAATATCGCTCGCGTTACAGGAGCGCACAGGGCCGATGACTCTACGGCACGGATCTCACAGCGATTCTCTATCGTTTTTCGTCACTTTCTCCGATTTCAACGGCGCACGTCACGTGCGCCAATGAGAGCGCAGGAGGAATTTCGGCGGGAACCAATCAAGCGTGACTCGCGAATTCTGAACCAAAACCAACAGATAAGTATCACTCTGACGCAGCGAAAACAACCTGATAAGATCTTCAAGACAGGATGTTCGAAGATGGACGACAATTTCGTTGAAAACAAGATGGCTATTTGGTAAAAAAGGTGGTAATTTGGAAAAAGGAATGAAAATGATTTATTAAAAAAAGCTTAGCATGGTAAAAAAAATTTACGAATCGGTAATTAAAACAAGCGAAATTTTGATGTAAAAGAATTTAGTGCCAAAAAAATATCGATTTCGTGAAAAATAAAATAGTTTGGAATAATTTAATTGAAAGGAAGCATGACATAAAAAATTAAATGATAAAAAAAGTTTAGAGAAATAAAAATAAATTAATTAATAATGAAAAAAAAATAAGTACAATAGAAAAAATGTGATGCAATATCACATACACCAGCAAAACGAAGGGGGAAAAAAAAGAGAAAAAAAAGAAATGGGAAGTCCAGTAGCCAACTTTTTTCCAACGGGTCTACATCAAAAAATTTTACACATGACTGTAAGCATACCATATTGCATAACATGAATACATACATAACAAAACTATTGAAAACCAAATATTCCCTCCAAAATTTAAAAAAAATATAAGGTAAGCCGAAACAGAATATAGTGTTTCTCATGAAAATATATTGCAAAATCCCCACCAAAAACAAAACTTCATAAAAATTTCAAATTAGATACAGAGAATGCAATTGTATCTGTACATTTACAGACATCAACCTTGATATCTAACTAGTATGCAACAGAAAAATTTACTTAAAAATTACTACACACAAAACAACTACAACAAATTTGCCCTAATGGCTAACGCACATATTTTCAATGCACATTGAAAAAATTTATGTCATAACACCTTTTTATGACAAATATCACATGTTACCACTTTCTTAAAGCAACACATAACATAAAAAAGAATTGCCAGCAATTATTTGGCATTCTGTACCATATGGCGATCTACCAATATAATGTTCTCTTTCGTTAAAAGTTCATCATTGCTTGGCTGAAAAAAATTTACTGTATGCTCGCATAGAGCCAGTAACTGACTTGTTAGTCTGATCATTAACAGACTATTTCGCTTCGTGACATAATTGAGGTAATTACATAATTTTTGTAATCGTCTGCAGACATAATTAGAGTGATCCATGGAAATTTTTGACACAATCTTGTAATTCATGGTAAACAATATAAGACAGCGTCCTGTCATACATTTGAAAAGTAAAAAATTTGAATACACAGTAAAAATTTGACATATATAAAAAAAGAGCAGATCAGCAAGTAATTTGTTTGACAGCAATCATCTCAAGGCTCGACAAATGGCCATAAAACGAAAAATGAAAAAAAAAATTTATAGGGTGAAAAATTTTAAAAACAAATACATGAAAAGAAAAATTTTAAAAAATTTACGTAAATATATAAAACCAGAAGTATTTTAGAGCACAAGGCAAGTTGCAAAAAGATTCCGGAATTATAATCACGACCAGCATGACTGCCTTTCGCAAGAGCAAGCACACCAAAAACACAAGAATTTTTAGTTACGAGAGCGGAGAAAATAACGTGTCTGCTGTGGAGGATTAACTGGTGATTCAACAGATATTAATTTGCTATTACGAGATGGTGCGTGACGCAAACGATTAATATGTATGACAAAAGGTTGTGCAGTATCGTCGCCCAAAAGTTTGATTTCATAATTAACTTTGCGTAACTTTTTGATTACGGAATAAGGACCCGAAAATCTGGGTTTAAAAGTGTCCGAAGACTTAACATAAACAATATGTTGGGTACAAACCCATTATATTTTTATTAGTTCTCAGTACACTTGTAATGTGAAAGTATTTTAAACTAGTAATGTAATGTTTTCATTGAGGTTTACCTGTTTCCTTTGTGTGAACGGCTTTAAAGTCTTAGGCCATTCTTCAGGCACACGGTTTTTTCAAAATCCTCGCGCCATAATAGCAATGGCGAGCGAGAACGATGTCAACAATTGCAATGTGTTCGATCCGGTGTTGCCAAACCGGAAGAAAGTTTCTAGGAATACACGACCGCATGGAGGAAAGACCAGTTTCATCAACTATGCAAATGAAGTGAAAGTTGAAGTGTTTGATTATGACGTCACTAAGATCGGACGGGTATAAAAGCACGATGCACGAACTCTCTCACGCTCTCTTCTGCTCGGTCGACCCGACACGTGTAGCATCTGCCAACTACTTGGGCGTTTGCTCGCTGAGAGCTCGCCGTTCGGCTTGAACAGCCCGATGTTGTAGTGATAGGCATTCTTATTTTTTGCCATGTGGCCGACCCATTGATGTTGGAATTATTTTTGAATGATCGTATTCCGGGCAGGTCGTGTATTTCAGCTTACAACTGGCATGTTAAGAAATTAGAATGTTGGCGATAGATGCTTGTAAATAGTTATTTTTAGAAAAGTTTTTAATTGTTTTTTCAAGGGTAATTTGGTCTTTAAAATTTGTTGACCTCACTTACATCTACTTTTAAAAATTGTTTGTCTTCAACTACCCAAGATGTCATTTGTTCAGTGACTATCAACTACCTGAGTTTGTTTGGAAGAATTCACTGAGTTTTCACTTTGTTTTCATGGAAGAATTCAAGTATTTTCTTCATTTAATCCCGATTCAAATGTGAAGGTGTGACATTGGACTCTTAAAAAAAAAAATCTATCTTCATGTATATTGAGAAAAATTGTTGGACGACTGACTGAAAGTAATGTGCTGTGATCAACATATTTTTTTTAAAATCCAAATCATTGTCCGTTTGTAAACCACCATCGGAATCCATGTGGTAATGTATGTTTTTGTTCAAAATATTTAATAATATTTTGTAAATAAATCCAATTTTTCATAAAAATGTTTCCTGTATATCTCCTGCTGACACAACCTCTAAAAGCTCATGTTGGATATTAATTAAACTTAGAATTTTTTGAATCTAAAAGAAAAATTAATTTTTAAGACCAACACAATATCTCCTGATTTTAAATTTCGAATACATGATGCAGGCAATTGCCTATTATTTTGCTGAATTTGTTTACGTTCTAATGAGGAATAAGCTTCTGAATAAATTAAGCGAAGATCCTGCAAAACATTTTGTACATAATGGGAAGTATCAAGAAAACGAGGTTGAACATCATTATCAAAAGTATCAAAAAATTAGGATAGTTCCCTTCCATAATGCAACATATTAGGTGTAAAACCAGTTGATGAATGGGTAGTCCCATTATAGATAGACATATGCACCATAACTGCTACTTCTATAGAGACATTTTGTTCTAATAAAGACAAAAGGGAAGATTTTATTGCACCATTAATGCGTTCAGAGATGGCATTCGCTTCAGGGTGAGCACGAGAAGAGTGCTGGATTGTCACACCCAAAGCTTTGTTTAATGAATGAAACACATCACTGTTGAATTGCGTACCCAAATCAGAAAGAAGATATGACATTCTGCCATGGTGAGAGATATAGTTCAACATATGCTTTACAATGGTATTGGCAGTAATATTTTTGAGAGGGTACAGAACCACATGACGTGAAAAATGATCCACCACTGTCAAAAGATGACCATATTGTTTAATTGGCCTGAGAAGGTCTATGGAAACAAACTGGGCCGGACGTCTTGGGATCCAGACATTCTGGAAGGGTGCGGGCTTGATAGAATATGGTTTCAATCTGAGACAAACATCACAGGACAGAACATAATTTGACAAATTTCAGTACATTCCTACACAGAAGAACTTACTGACTAAAATTTCATAGGTTTTCTTTATACCAGTGTGAGAAACATGACAAATTTTTAGCACTTTAGGTTTTAAAGAGTCTGGCACTACAATAGTTGGAGAACTGGATTTGTTACTTACGTGCATTAACAAATTGGTTGAAGGACAAACAAAAAAATCTTTAAACTCGCGAGCATTTGCAAGATTTGGTTTTTGCAACCCAGCAATAGCTTCCTGAATAAATTGATCCTTCGATTGTTCTTTGAAAAATGTTTCTATTGAAATTTCATTAGGTGAGTCAGTAATTGAACACACATACACTGTTGAAGTGGGATTACTATTCTCATTAGGTGAGTTACTTGTAGAGGCAACAGATATCTGATTATTTAAATCAACAAAAGGAAGAATCAATTGATCCTGTGAATTTTAATTTATTGCAGAGTCATGAAGATTTGGATCAGGACTGCGTGAAAAAAAATCTGCAAGCACATTTTGGGATCCAGGGACATATTCATATTTAAAAGTATAAGTGCTGATTTCCAACAACCATCGGGTAATAATATCTGCAGGTGAAGTGACCTTTTTGTAGTGAAGTAACGGCTTACTATCTGTCATTAAGACGAAGGAACAATTAAAGAGATAAGTCTTAAATGCAATTATCCCCTTATAAATGGCATATAATTCAAGTTTAATAGCTGGATAATTACGTTCAGAAGATGACAGAGCTTTGCTAAAATAAGATACTGGTTTGAGAACCCCATCATGCATTTGCAATAATACAGCAGAAATACCTTCTTTACTTGCATCAGTATTTAAATAAAATTTTTCATCCCATTTTGGAAGAATGACAAAAGGTTGGTTGAAAAATATTGACTGTAGCTTATCAAAAGCTTGCTGATGAATATCTTCCCACAAGAAAGGTTTATTCTTAGATGTTAGTTGAGTTAAAACATGAGTACATTCAGCATACTTAGGAATTAAATGACGGTAAAATCCACATAAACCCAAAAACTTCTTTACTTGACGTACAGTACGAGGAGGAGCAAATTTTGTTATTTTGGCAATATTGGAAGTAATAGACCGAATTAATTTATGAGAAATATGAAAACCCAGATAATCTATTTCAGTTTGGAAAAATACACATTTTGTAGGAGACAAGGTCAGGTTATGCTTATTCAGAACAGAAAAAATAGATTTGAGCTTCAGGACCATTTCGTCAAAAGTTGAAGCTCCAATTAAAAAGTCGTCCTGATAAGCATGTATACCATCAATACCTTGAGCATTAAGTTCATCAATAATTAAATCGACAAGAGCTTGAAATGAATTGGAACTTATTTTCAATCGAAAAGGAAGGCGATCATTCGCAAAAGCGCCAAATTCAGTGGAAATAGTTAAAATATCCTGCAGATGTTCAGGTAAAAGAATTTGCCAATAGGCAGAGTGCAAGTCTAAAACACTGTAAAACTGGTATTTGGACACTTCATTAATCAAGGTAGATATTTTGGGAAGTGGATAGGTAGAATTTTCAATAACAGAATTTAGTAATCTTAAATCTAATGCCATTCTGTATTTAGGGGGTTCATCAGTTTTGGTAGGATCCCCCTTTTTTCGAACCATAAGCATACGACAACTCCAGTGGCTGACATTCCGATGAATAATATTTGCTTCCACTAATTCATTTAATTCATCTTTAACTTGCCCCTTTAATGCTTGCGGAATTTCAAAAGGTAAAGCTTTAATAGGATTAGAGTTTCTTAACGTAATATTTGGAGTTACCAAATCAGTACACCCCAATGCTTTAACAGATTTACTGAATACAGAAAAATTTTGCATCAATATGGGTAACAAAGTCTCTTTTTGATTTTCTGACAGATGGGATAAATTGAAATCAGACATTTGGAGTTCTTGCTGTCTGAGCTTTAGAGTTTCATCAGAAGCAATAATTTGATGACAAAATTTTGTACCCCCCCCCCCCCCATATCAACTGAATCATTTTGTTGATCATCAACAATTTCATAATTGGCTGTGATGTCTCCCATTTTCATACCCTTATTCAAATGCAAAGGATGTTGCCCAATATTTCTAATAATGGAGGAAAATTTACTATTAATAACCTTATGAACTGCTGGGTGAATTTCACAAGTGAAATCAGCAATGCTAGGAGTGAAAAAAATTTCAGAAGAATTTATGGGAATTTGAGAGACATTAAATTTGGCTATTGCAGTTTCACCTGGAGGAACAATTAATTTATTTTGGAGATGAACAGAAAAAGTTTCAAAAGAATTAACAGACTTAATGTTAGCAAAATGCTGAGAAAGATCTGTTTGCGACATCAGGGGTGCTTTGAAATTGTCAAAAGAAGCACTTCCTGTTTTTGAATTAATTACAACGTTAAATTTACTGATGAAATCATAACCAAGAATTGCTGAAAAAGAAGTAGGAGCAAAATCTGCTACATAAAATGGATGCTTAAAAAAATGTTTACCAATTTTAAAGGATATTTCCGCACAAGCAGAAAATGATAAATTTGAATTAACAGTGTGAATAGTCACTGACCGAGATAGAAAACGACATTTGGTCAGGGTTTTGATCCCTCGTTCAATACATATTTAGGCAATAAACAAATACTAGACCCAGGATCTAAAAGCATAGGATATTCTACATGTGCAATAGAAACATTTAATATTGGTAAATCATGATTTGTGAAAACATTATAGTTGAGTTCAACTTTTGGGTGCTTTGGTTTTGAAAAATCCTGTAAAAATTCTCTAATTGTTGTGGTATCTATAGAACCATTTAAATATTCGTCAATATCAGGATAAGTTGAATATACATTAGAATGACCCAAATCATTTGTTTGATGAACTTCAGATGAATACTGAAAATTTTGTTGCACTTCTGTCGATTCAAATCTGTTTCTATTTTGGAAACACGGAGCGAAAAAAGATGAATTAGGTTGTTGAGAATTAGGATTTGGAATTTGAGATCTGTTATACAGTCTGCAATTAATAATTAAGTGGTTAGATTTACCACAAAAGAGACAAAAAGTTGATTCAGAATTTTGATTTTGTTGAATTAAATTTTGTTCACTGGTCCGTGAAACAGATTTTGCCTCGGCAGAAGTACTGACCCTAGCAAAAAGAGGACAGTCCTTAAGAGGGTGCTGAGTGTCGCCACACATGCGACAAGAAGTCATCATTGTAGTCAGTTGATTGCTCAAAATTTTGACATTTTCTGTCAGAGAATCTAACTGTTGTTGTGTGTTAGACACACTAGGACTTATTTGTACTGCGTTTGCCATATTTGGCTGATAACAAGCCTGAAGACAATTTAATTTATTGGACTTATCGACCAGATTTTCAAAATTTGCAGTGTCAACATCAATAAGTTTGTCTTTAATATTAATTGGCAATGCCGCCAAAAATTGTAAAGACTTTATTTGAGTCAAGGAGGCCATGTCTGGAATAAAGTTGTAAGCAGTATGTGCAGCACGCTCGATACGATGAGCAAGATGCTGAATACTTTCGCCTACTTCAAACTTTATGTTCTGAAATTCAGACAGTGACATGGCAGAAGGAGTATGAATCTTGAAGAATGCCCTCAACTTATCACATGCCTGCTGAAAAGTCAGGTTGGAAATGCAACTTGGGTTGGTTGCAAAAAAATACAAAGTTGACCCGGCCAATTTAGATTTGAAAAAAATCAAGGTTGTCGCATCATCCCAATTGTTGAGTTTCTGAAGTTCAGAAATTTGGGAAATGAAAAATTCCACAGTTTCCGGTTCTCCTGAATATGGTGGAATCGGGAAAATTAAAATTTGCACTGTGGTTTGACATAATTTTCTGTGGTGCTTGATTCACACCTAACAGAACAGGGGAAATTTCACTAGTTGCATTACTTTCGAGTACATTAGTCTGAGTACCCTGTGAGGCCATGGCAATAAAAGAATTGTTTCGAACCGTTGCACAAAAATTTAATTTCATCAGTTGAAACAAACAAAAGAAATAACTTGAAAAAAACCTATTTGCAATGCCTAGTCATGAGAAAACTATAAAAGGAATGACAGTGTATGCAAAAAATCATAAACTTCAAAAAATTTAAGCATATAAGGGTGAATATTAGGAAAAGTGCCAAATTGAGTATGAAATATTTCAGTTTTTAAAGATTTTTTAAAATTGATATTTATAGTGCATTTTAATTATAAATTGGCTATAGTTTTTAAAAAAAATTAGGGGCAAGATCAAGTGGAAGAATTACCCCCCTTTTTGAAAGGTTCAATTTCTGTACTGTTACAGATCTGATGCCAATGATACAGAACTGACAATTGTTACAGTTTCTGCCCTTAAGTTGTACAAAATATACTTACCATATTATTTACATAAAATAATATAATATAGAACAAATAAATATGTATAATAATCATTTGTAAATGGTAATGTTGTTGAAATTTTTGCAAAAAATTAGGTATTTTATAAAAATGTTACATTGAAAATTTCGATTCAAAAAGATTTTCAGAAAGTGAAATTATTCTTCTTTATAATAGATCAAGTGTGCGGGTGGGTGAAGGGATAGTTCTTGAATGAAAACACTAAACGAATAAGGCACTCGTATCTTTAGGGAATATTGTTTATGTTACTTATGTACATAGATTAAACCGGCGTTCGCTTGCCCGCTGCTCTGCTGTACTTCAATTTGCTTGAAGTGTTATCTTGAAATTTCTTAAGGTAAATAGCACGATCAAACAGTTATAATTACATTATGTCACATTTATGTTACAAAACAAAGTAAAAAATGTTTTACGTATTCTTTCCTTTGTAAAAGTATAAAAAGGACCTGAACATAGATTTTGAGCAATTTGAAACAAGGTGAACAGAAAGATTCACAATATCCAGAAATAATGTGCAACTGAATGGTACCAAGAAAAAGAACTTAAGTACAATCTAAATGTTTGACCCATTCCAAATTTAAAGCTAACTAAGTACTACTGTAAAGCATTTTGAATCAATATTTCTATTTAAAGAAAGAAAAAAAAAGGATACTGTGCATAAGAACATAGCTTTTCTTAGCCATGAAATGTAAACATACATCTCTCTGAAGGCAGCTGAAGCAGGAGAGGTCTTGAGTGGCTATTTGTTTCTTTTTTGAAGCATGCCAGATAATTTGATGTTTTTTCATTATACTTGCAATCTGAGGGACATTTTTTCCCCCCTTCAAATTTGCAATGTTTCCTATTTTGTACAGCTTCACTTTTGTTTCATTTTTCTGGATATTTTGTATGAAAGAGAATCAATCATATCTATGCCTCTGGCAACCAAAGTATCCGCCAGTCGCTTAAGGGTTCCACCAACACCATCCATTGCCCCTTTTCCATGGCCTGCTGCAGAAAAGTTCCAGGTACATTTTTCAATTCCAGGACATAAATGTGGTAGAAGTTCAGTCATGTAAAAAAAATTAAAACGGTTTTTGTATTGAGAAGTAGGCCCATCAGACCAAAAGTGTACAGTGTCCACTTTTGATGGAACATTGTTTGGAACCAACTCTTCTAATATTGGTTTCAGATGTGCCCAAACTGCATGAGCTCCATGGTCCAAATTTTCAGACACAGTACAGAAAGATAGATTTTTTACACCATAGTCAGCTTCTGTATTCTTATCAAGATTTTTATTACTATTTTTAAAATATAATATCCCTGTATGTAGGGATAGTTGCTTTTTTGAAGCACCAAAGTGAGCAGCCTGAATTTCACTATAATACTTTAAAGCATAGTTCTCAGAAAAATCAATGTGTAAAACTATTTCATTCGGAGACAAATTCTTTATAAGATGCTTTCTTTGATTATTTTGGTGTTCTATTACAAAAATATGTTTTAGATACACTGGGAGTACGTTGTTTAGTTCCTTTAACAAGGTTTCAGCTCTATTTTGGATAACAATCTTAGATGTAATCATAACTTCCTTCTCTTTCTCTTTCACCTGAGCTATTTTTTTTGTTTTTGTCCATTTTGAATATTTTACTTCACAATTTTTAAATGCATTTGTTTGGTTGACCATTTCTATTTTTTTCTCCTGGCAGTGTCTGCATCTTCGAAACATACAAGCATATGACCTTTTGCAGCATATTGCGTTGCAAATATCTTCGGTGGTGCTTTCTTTAATTATTCCGTGCAAATGTAGCTTTTTCAAAAGTTCTTTTGTATTACAGTGCAGTACACATAAGCATGTTTCTCTGTCTTTCAAAGTAGGCTGAACCACCCAAAACGGACGCAAAAGACAAAATTGTGTATAAGACATAAATATACCAATATTATTTATGTATTTTTTGTGCAAATGTTTCAAGCTATCCAGCAATACCCTTTTTTGCATTTTCTTTCCGCCTCTTGTGATGGTGTCTTTTTTGCCCGGACACATGCGACTGTGCAAATCATCTTCAAGAAACTTCTGAACTGATTTTCTTACTTTAATCAAATTCTTTTGACCTTTGTATGACCTTTTGAGATGCATTTTATTCATTTCTAATACTTTTTTGTAATTTTTGTAGGAAACTAGATTTTTAAGTTGGCCTATCATTCGATATTTTTTTATAATTTTATTTGAAACCAGTACAGCAAATAACTTCCTTTCTCTTTCTGTTTTGCTCTTTTTTTTATTTTCTTCTAGACCTGACATGAATGCAAACTTAAAAAGTAAATTTTTTCTTATTTCTGGTGATACCATTTTTTTCCCAATTAGTTTACGTACTTTAGTAGCAGGGGATAATGAACTTTTCGATTTATTCTTGACTTTTAAACGATATATTTCTTTCCTTAACTTTTCAATTTTCATCTCTTGTTTACGAGATTTAGCAATCGTGGTTTTCAGCTCATACCTCATGGAGCTATAAGTACGTTTTGCTTTTTTTCTGCCAGACTTAATCCGTGGAGATTTTCTACTCTCAATAATAGGTGTTTCTTCCTTTACAGGTGTTTCTTCAGCTTGTTTCAAAGACTTTCGCTTTCTGTAATTGCGGGAATCTTTCTTCCACTGCTTTCTTTTTAGAAGCTGTTCTCTTTTGGAAAGGTTGCATACACTTTTAATTACACCCCTCTCCCTCATTTTCCTTTTACGTTCTCTGTCTTTTTCTCTATCCAGAGCTTTCTTCTCCTCTGACATGTTTTTCCTACATTTCCTGACACGATCACGACAATTTTGTCGCCTTTCCTCTATTTCTTTGGATGTTAGTTTTTTTTTTTTAGCTTTTTCTGAGCTTTTCTTTAATTTATTCATGTTTTTGCAAATGCATAATAAACTAAAAGCAAAAAAGGATAATTATTTATTTACACCAGTTTTTATGTTTTAAAGGAAACAATTATTATTTAGAATAGATAATTTTTTGCACAGCCTAGTATTAAAACATAAAGAACAAAATTAGTAACTTATGCCTACAGATAAAATAAGTATATTTCAAAAACATTACAGGTGAATAGTTTTTAAGATATAATAAAATAAAATCATTCTCAAAAGAGTTTTAAAGAATGGAACTGATTTAGGATACCGTATTTTCGAGAGAAGTGCCACGGCAAATATGGGGGAAAAGTTTAAAAAATTGTTAATGCGGAGCTTCTACCGGGCAAAACAGCAATAAAAACGCGTTTTAATAGCGGAAACACATCCTTTTCTTTAAATATCAAAAGGAATATCTTTACATTTTGTTGCTGCGGTAAGTGAAATAATAATAAAAGGGTATAATAAATTTTAATATTTAAAAAAACCGTTAAAACAAGTTATTTTATTTAATTTAATGTTTCTTTGGCAATTAATATTTAAATTTTTAAATTTTGGGTGCGGTGCGCACAACAAAAAAAGCTTTTCTTTAATACAAATTGCGAATGCGGCGCTTACTACTGAAAATACGGTAATCACTTTTTTTAGGTGGGAGGGGGAGAAAGCACAAATGGTTCACATATTTTTGAACGCAATGTTGTGTTTTCAGAAGCCTTGAAAATCAAAGTTCCGAAAATTTATAGAAAAAAGGTCTTATTTCTTCAGAAACTTATATTTTCGGAATTATTCAAATTTAAAAAGTAATTGAAAGTTTGGCTACGATAGTGATGCATTTAAGCTCATCTTATTCTGCAAAAAGCAACTCCTAAACATATAAAAAGAAAAACTAAGAATGAAAAGAAATAGGAAACGCAAGCATAAGTTCGGCAACAAAGAGCTGCTTCATTGTTACAGAACTGACAAATTTCCCTCATTATATTCGCTAAACATCCTTACTTAATAGATTGAAGCCAAAAAGTGCAGCATTCTGTTCAAAACATTCAATTCCTTTTCTCATAGACAAACACAAATTAAAAAATCAATTAATTTGGGTTTTTACTTTCGTTACGGAACTGATCTTTCATTTGGTAGACACAGTAAAATAAAGATTGAAAAAATCTTACCTGTTATTCTGTTGAACTGAAGTTCAAACTTCCAACTGCTACTTGCACGTGGCAAGAATTGGCTCTAGCATACGTAGTTAGTTGGCGCCAAAAAAGTTTTCTTGACCGGAAATAATACATCAGAAGTCCGTGTTACGGATCTGATACGAAAACTTGGGACAAGGATAGATTTTGTTTTTTTTCGATGTACATTTACGTTTTCTAAAACATGAAAGTCAATTATTAAAAATGAACATAAAATACATTGTTTCCGCTGATAGTTGTTTTTCTCGCGATGTTATATAATGCACAGTTTATTTTTAAAGATCGCGATTCGTAACTGGGACACGTTACAGATCTGATTTTGGACATATAAAAAGCTTCTTTTGCCATAAAGTAAAGTAACAACTTGGAAATTTTGCCATGAATTGAATGTAAAACGAAGTTAACACTAGTAAAAAAAATATTTCTTTGGTATTTAATAGAAACTTTTTCAGAAATTTCTCTGGGACTCAAATTGGCACTTTTCCTAATATTCACCCATAAGCAATAAAACAAATTCCTGAAAAAATCACTCAACATATGCATATAATTCAAAACAGGCATACACTATCATTTTACACTATTATAAAAGCATTCAAGACTTGGTCCAAAGGCACCAATTTGTGGTAGTACAGTGCAACGTTGAAAATTAATCGAGTTGAAATTTATTCGCGGCACAAATTTATGTTATTACACCCCCTAGTTGGAATTGAGATTTCATTTATTTTATGTTTTTAGAATTTAATTTCCCAGAAATTTAGATTAGGCTGAAATAGTGGTTGCGCATAATAGTTTTTAATCGCGAAGTGCCACAATAATTCCCCAGATCAACGACTACCTTGAAATGCTTTTAATTTGAGAATGAAAAGAGGAAAGATTCGACTTACCCATTAGTTGCTGGTGTGTAGATCGTTGTAAAAAAAATACGTAACAACAATTTTACAGAAAAAATATCAAGGAATTTATTTTGGAGGGTCACATATTATAAAAAAAATAACTATTAGGTGATCACCAAAATTGCCATTATTGAAAGGTGGTGAATAAAAAGCGGATGTTCAGATGATGAAACTTTTATAGAAAATGAAGGCTTGGAAGCCGAACGAAAGTGAAAACTCAATCGCAATCATCGCTGGTTAGGATCCTCAGGGATACTTTGTAGCCATGCGAATGAGACTGATGTTTCAGCTCTGATTTAACAACCACAAGCCGCTCGGCTCGGATATCATAATGATGCGACGTCACCCAGGATCGGGAGTCGCTAGGTGGAAAAAGGTTGGGGCATCGATGAAGGAGTCAAGGTTCTGTGAGATTGGATAAAATTTAAATAAATTTAAAACATGACGACTTGACTCCTGCTACGCACCAGCATCCATTCATGTCTCCAACAATATCGCTCGCGTTACAGGAGCGCACAGGGCCGATGACTCTACGGCACGGATCTCACAGCGATTCTCTATCGTTTTTCGTCACTTTCTCGTCACGCAATTTCTCCGATGGCAACGGCACACGTCACGTGCGCCAATGAGAGCGCAGGAGGAATTTCGGCGGGAACCAATCAAGCGTGACTCGCGAATTCTGAACCAAAACCAACAGATAAGTATCACTCTGACGCAGCGAAAACAACCTGATAAGATCTTCAAGACAGGATGTTCGAAGATGGACAACAATTTCGTTGAAAACAAGATGGCTATTTGGTAAAAAAGGTGGTAATTTGGAAAAAGGAATGAAAAAGATTTATTTAAAAAAGCTTAGCATGGTAAAAAAAAATTTACGAATCGGTAATTAAAACAAGCGAAATTTTGATGTAAAAAAATTTAGTGCGAAAAAAATACCGATTTCGTGAAAAATAAAATAATTTGGAATAATTTAATTGAAAGGAAGCATGACATAAAAAATTAAATGATAAAAAAAGTTTAGAGAAATAAAAATAAATTAATTAATAATGAAAAAAAAAAAATAATTACAATAGAAAAAATGTGATGCAATATCACAGAAGTTATGTGGGTAAGATATTGCCAGTTATGAAGTTCACTTCATGTTTCATGCGCTAAAGAACACAAATGAAATGATTCTTCAACCTTTATTTAAATGCTAGCTCTCAGCTCCAGCTTTAGAACCAAAAATATAAATCTGTTTTTGCCAATTGTATCAGTAAACTCTAATATTGCTCCTAAATATAATTTGCTCATTCTTTGACATAGAAAGCGGCTAGGCTCATTTGTTGTTTCTTACGTTTTCGTCATCTTGTAATGAACTCTGTATTTTACATTTGATGCCATAAATTCTTCAATCTACATTCCTGGTAATTAAGTTTTAAAAAAAATGTTTTGTTATTTTTAAAAATTAGGTTAGGTATTAATAATTTTTAAAAATATTTTTGTTTGTAGCTTATTTCGGGAAATCCTTTAGTATTGCTCAAAATATGTGTTACGCATAAAGTTTTTGAATTTTCATTTTTGTCTTTTTTGTTTTTTTCCCAAAAAATCCAAAGCGCAATCCCTCTGACTTCACCAAATGACAATACCTATTTGTGCAGCTCCTTTTTTGTAAAATTTTATTTGAGAAAGTGGTTGCATTGTTGATATGGAGCTAAAAGCAATAGTCATCACAGCAGAAATTGCATCTTTTTAAAATTTGGCGTTGCACGCAACAGGTTCAGATATATACTAAGAGTTCAAAAGGCAGCTAAACTTGGTTTCTTATTTAAATCCCTCAGTTGAAAAGATAATCAAGAAAATGTTTAACTATATATGTTATTTTAAATTTAAATTTCATTATTAATCAATTTCTCTTTGTGAATAATTAATTTGCAGAAAAGATTTAAAAATCTCTTTTTGTGTAATATGCAAGTATTTACACTATATTTACACACTTAAGTAAGGCCATATGACCTTACTTATGTGCAATCATTTTGCAATAATTTCCTTGTTTAACTACTTATTATTTTGAACTTTTGCATATAAGCATTTTTAATGCAATCCTACTCGGCACTTTTTTCCAAAATGTAAATTTCAAATCATATTTATTGGTTTGAAAAATATTTTGATTTAAATTTTAAAAAATTGATTTAAATCAAAAAGTAAAATAATCTGATTTTTATTTTTAATTTAAAAAAAACAGGAATTTTTTCAAACCCTGACTTCAGTTGTGATGTGAGCCCCAATAGCCCTATCTTGCATGAATTTTATTGTGTCGAGGACATTATTTTCCATTAGTACACCTAATATAACATATAACTAACAAATGTAAAAAGCTGTTCACTTTACATCCTGTGTTTTAAAAGCCTTCAATTTACATAATACCCAATTTTTCTTGAGTACAATGCTGTCTATTGGTAAAATATTTATTTTTCTTTTCCAAAAGATATTCCTCTGTAAAAAAAAGGAAAAAAAACCATTCAAATATACCAATTCCTTCCAGCTTTGTGAAGTATTCATACATTTATGGGGCTATATATATATATACATACATATATATATGTGTATGCAAACACAATTCTCTCCCCCCCCCCCCTCCCTATTCTTCCTTAGTATCCAAATTCATATTTGTTGTAAATATTGTTCCTCTTGAAGCTCATAAATTCTACTCCATCCTGGAAAGTGTCCTTAAATTGGATTAATCATTGGACAATCGGATGGATTTTTGAAAATGGTTTGCATTTTTAAAGGTAAATATTTATGCATGTAAAAGCTGTAAAACTTACTTGCAATTAAAATGTTTTTAGTGCAGTTGTAAATAAATTGATATTTATTTACATCACATAGCATGAATAATGTTTAATTTTTGTTCAGCTGTCAAAACTTCTCAAGTATCTAGCCCTCATAAAAAAGTAACTCTTCACACACCTGGTGAATTAAAGAATGCTCAGTCATCTCCACAGTCTTCTTCAAAACATCATGCAGGAGCTTCCACTTCTGAATGTTTTCAAGAACATTCCAGTTCGATGAACCCTGAAATGCAAGTATGTAAATTATTTGGGTTTTGACTTTAACTAAGTACTTCGTTTCCTTCTGAAATTATAGCTTCACAAGATTTTTAATTTGAAATTTGCTATCTTTTAAAATTGCACTCACTTGCACATATACAGTCGAACCTCGTTAAACCGCCCCCTGACGAACCGCCACCCTCGCAGTTCGCCAAGGAGAGGTATGCATATTTTCCAAGTCCACTGTTTTTAACGGGAGACTCCCGTTTTTTGCATCTGTCTCCCAACCTTTCGTTTAACACAATTTTTCCCTTTTTTTTTTTTTGTAATTTTCGCTTCAAAATAAAAAAATGAAGCTTCAGTATTTTTTTGCTCAATAGACGGCGCTCGTAATCGTAGTTACTCGCCGAGTAGTTTTCATGTGATTTTCCCGTATTTTGCGGAAATTCCGTATTTTTGGTACTATTTTTGAAAAGTCGAAATTTCGGTTCCACGAATATTCGTAATTTTAGTAATTTTTTTCTTCTTTAAATGAGAAAATCTTGAAGTAGCATGCGTAGATACTTGCTTTACGAAACTTTTACAAATTAGCAGTAAAACTTCCGCATTTTGTTTTTCATATGCTTTCAAGGGTCAGTCCCGATTTTTGTTTGAAATCCGATTGCATCCGCTTCGGTAAAAGTCCCTAGTTTTTGTGTACTATCTCATTCTATCTCTTGGACATCAATAACTTCTGGTTTACCATTATTTTCATTATTTTTTACGATTTAGCCTCTGTAGTAGAGGATTTGCACTTCTCATTTTGCCACACCCACTTGATATTTCAGTGAAAAATTTTAGCCTTTTTTAAAAATTTTAGTGATTCTTTTAGTTATAACTATTAATATTGTATCCTTATTAATAATCTTGTTTTAAAAATATTTTTGCATCGAATTAAATTTGTTTTTTTTTCTTCCACTTAGGGTTTGGGTTTTTTCCTTTTTGGGAGTCATTATGTATTGTTACACAATAGATAAAGAACATTTCGCCCTATTTTTATGCAATATATAACTAAAAAATGTCTAAATTTAAAAAAAAATATTTTGGGTTAATTTATTTGTTAAGTGCGCACCAGACGTGGTGGTGATATTTTGTTGGAATTGTTGTGGTGTAGATGTAAACTAGTAAGTATTTGGGAGAACTGGCTTTTTAACCGACTTCACAAAGGCAGGAGGTTATACATTCATATTGTATGTATGTCGATTTTTTTAATTTTTTTTTGTTTGTTTGTCCACTCATAACTTCGCACCGGATGAAGCGATTTTCATGATTTTTTTTTAATCGATCGAGGGTGGTTTCCCATAGGTCCCGTACCTCCGTTTGACCATATTCGATAATTAGAAAAAAGTTATGGGCAGAAATGTAGTATATTTTTTGTTTTTTCATCCATAACTTTTGACTAAATGAACCGATTTTGATGATTTTTTCTTTAATCGATAGAGGGTCGTCTAACTCAAATATTGAAACTCAATTTGACTACATTTGTATTTTAGAAAAAACGTTACGCGTGAAAAATAAGTATTTTTTATTTTAATTGGAAAGGCTTGGCTTGATTTTTCTTTGTTGGAAAATCTATTAATAAATATAAAAGTCATTGTTAAAAATATGTTTGTTGTCATGGGCTATAATATTAAAAGAAATTACAGCAAGATTTTGACTGAAGGCTTCTCTGTGGCAAAAAATAATCCAATCAGTTTGTTTGCTAAAATTGACTTCAAAAGATAATTTATCATACAAATGATTAGTTTTTAGTGTCATTCATTCAAAGAAGTTTTGCCGTTTAATACGGACTTTTAAAAAAATAGAGTATTTATATAGAAAATGTATTTACACTAAAAAGAATAAAATAAAATAATTTTTATAAAAAAACAGAACCGACTTCAAATTATAATTTGTGCTAAAAAGTAAAAAATAAATTCATTCTTTAAACAACATCGATGTGACTTTTAAACATAGTTTTAGAAGTCGGTGCAAAATTATGAGTCTAATTACCATTATACCATTTGCTACTTCATATTGGAACTGTTGCTAATTCTGCGAAAATATATATATTTGTAATTGGGATTCATGATTACAAAAGATTTTATATATCCTCATTTTGACCCGACTTCTGAAACTGTGTTTAAAAGTCACATCGATGTTGTTTAAAGAATGAATTTATTTTTTACTTTTTAGCGCAAATTATAATTTGAAGTCTGTTCTGTTTTTTTATAAAAAGTACTTTATTATAATCTAACTAAAGGTAATTCTTGGGATTTTGTGCATTCCGCACAGTAATGCATTTTCTGCAAAGTGAAACCAAGTTTCGTCCAATGCTGTCAAATGAAAATCTAAAGAACATCCTATTGCTCATAAAAAAGTCGATCAAACATTTGATCATAAAGTTTTATCAATTACTGCTGTAATGAACATTAAATGTTTTTTTTATTTGTAAGTCAGTTTAATTTTTTATTTTGTGTGTGTAGGGGGGGGGGGCATTGAAAAAAATCTCCTGTTTTTCCCCCCTCCAAGGTTGGCAAGTATGGGTGTGAAAAAAACGTACTCTATAGAAATATAATGTAAATTCCCTCACTAAACCGCCACCTCGCTGTTCACCAACCGCCATTCATTTTCGATCAAAGCTGTATCCTTTCTATGATAATGTTACTGTTTAAACCACCATCATGGAAATTCATGCCAAAGAATTCTTGGGAGACAAACCATTTACAACAACCAGCGACCACATGTCTCAAAGGGAAATCATGAATACATCACATGCTCCTATCTCTGATTGATTATCAGTTAAAAAAGAATTCCACTAAGCTATCCAGCTTCTTCCCTCTGACACTTTCTCCCCCTTCACCGCAGTCACCAAGGTGCATTGTTTCCAATGTTCCAACAAGTTAATGGTCAGAGTTAATTCCTGGAAACATTGATTTCACGGTTTCACACACCCCCTTTCAGCTCTTGAGATTTCCCAGGTTGGAGTTTACCCTGAACTGAGCTGTCGACACATGCATGTCCACTCCCCAAAAAATGTCCTTCTGTTTTCTTGGAATTGCGAGCAAAAAGCAATGAAAACCCCTCTGCTAATTCCGAGAAACTCCAATTCAACATTGGCGACTGACAAACGCATAGTCATCAGCCCCTAAAGGTTAGCTTTTGTGATGTACCATGTTTCATTTAATGTTGTTGTTTTCTTGGCGATGCATGACACCCAGTTCCAAAGTAATATTTAATGCTCATTTGTGCTTTAAATTAACGTGTAATTATATTTTTATTATTGTTTACTTGCACAAAGTTAAATTATTTTTATCAGTTCCAAAGTGTTTATATATTATCTTGTGACACACAGGCTTTAGCACTTTAGGAATGCCTGATCAGAATTTTATTAGTCTATAACACAGTGTTCTTTTGCTTCGTTTTGCAAAACTATCAAAAACAGTGCAAGAAAAAAGTAAGGATTTTCAACACAAAAACAATTTTAAAAGTGCAAGTCAGGAATATATGGCTAATCTGTTGATCATTTTTCCGTCATTCTGATAAATAAAGAAATAAAATAAAAAGTTAAAAAATAGCCTATGAACCATCGAATACTAATTGTAGGAAAAACAAAAATGGCTAGGGATACAAAAATCTTTACATAGTGTTAAAAAAAACAAAGAAAAACTAACTTCGAACAAAACTGCTTTAACTGGTAAGTTTATTTTGTATTTATTTCTGCCATTTTAATTTGATCTTTAAACACCAAGGTGCTATTAATGTTTAAGTTTCAATTTGAAAAAGAAAAAAAAAAGCATAAAAATTATAAAAACGGGCGTTTTTGAAAGGATTGGGGAAATCTTGTTAAACCTCCCTCCACCCTCGACTTTCGCCAACTTTCGGCCCGACATTAGTCAGATATGTATGTTTTAAATCTAAATCTTAACTGGCCAACATGAGAGATGCACATATCGTAATTGCAATACGTTTTATACTTTAATATACTTGTTTATTTTCAAATTTTAAATTTATTGTTTGTAGTAGTGTTGTAATAACATTATATTTTTTCATTGCCGATTTCAATCAACTCTGATGTTTTAAACCTGTAAACTATCAACCTATTTTTAAACATCCAAACATTTTCAAAGCTATTGTACTTTTCAATTTATATGTATTTTTGAAACATGCTAATTAATTATATTTTAAAAATCAAATTTTTGTTTAGGAAGGTCTTTTTTGAAAATGTCATGTTGAGAAATAAAACTTATATTTGTAGCAGGGTTGGTAGGTTTTTGACATGCGACGGCTTTAATCGGTTTCAGCCATGGTTAAAACCGGCTTGTCAAAAACCTTCCTGTCAAATACGTCAAAAAGTGTCAAAAACCTAATTTGTGAAAAAAAATTATAATAGAAATGATTTTGCAGAATTGGATAGACTTTAATCAATAAACTTTAAAATAAAACTGCATAAATGCATTAAAACTGTTGACAGGGGTGATTGTATTCTGGGGGTACCCCGGAAATCCGGGTTTTTCATACGCTCCTTCCGCGATTTAAAAATCTGACTTTTTAGCCTTCAAAATTGAAATTTAGCGGATGGGAACAAAAAATCCGCCGAAAAGCGATAAACATTCCCTTTGTAGCAAACCTTTACGCATTAAGAGTCGTAACAGCGCCAACCATATTTGTTCTGAATACAGTGGCTAGAATAGATAGTGTGCCGTTCGCCATTGTCCTCTAGCGCTTTTTCTGTACCCGAAAGTAAGCCTCCACTAGATGGCGCTCTATTCGACAGCGAGGTAAGTTCGAGCCCGCCGGAAGACGGCTTTGGGGCCAGCTGCTACGATTAAAGGCCCTGTGTAACCAAAAGTCTTTCGTTCAACCGATTGTCATTCAGAAAGTGACAAGTGACACTGATGCACTAACATGAATTGATTGCTGTTAACTACTTTCAGATTAGTTTTTTCCGTAAGGAAGCAGGAAATGAAATAAATATCTCACTCATTCGAACTTTGAAATATGAACAACTTTCATTTTTTTTATTCTATAAAATAAATAAATGAAAACGATTTTGTAACAAATATCCATTTTTGGTTTTTGTAAACTTATGTGTGATACATCGGTTTAATTCTGACCACCTCAAAGAAAACAAGAATTTCTAAAGGGGAAAGTCTTGCAATGCTATAAATGTCTATGGTTTTTTAAATCTGCATCCGAACAGAATAATTTGCTTTCGAAAGTATCGCTTTTTTTTTTTGGCTCTCATATTGGTGAACTAAATGTGGGTTTGAATACATTCGCTATTTGAAAATATCTGTTCGCTAATACAGTAAAAACAAATCTCATCGAACTTGGTGAAAATAAATTTTATTTCACAGTAATTTTGAGGTTGATTCGTTTGCCGTAAAAGTTTCTGTTATGCGAAAGAAAAATGCACAAAGTTTTGAAATATACTTTGTGGTTTTGAGTTACACCTAAAGTAATCGATTTTTAACGAAATTTAACTTAAAAGGTATTGCTATTGACATAGGCGTAACTAGGGTTGGTGAAAGGGGGGGGGGGGGTCACCCTAAAAATGTACAGACTAAACACCAAAGAAGTGTAAAAGAGTTGAAAATTTACTAGTCATAAATACTTGTCTCTTAAGATATACCTGTACTCCATGTTTATTTCAGGCATCTCCCCGGGGGGGGGGGGGGAGCTACATCCTCGGAGCAAGTCAACTCCCCCCCCCCCCCCCCATCGGCAAAAAAATTCAGATCACAAGCTTTAAAAAATGAAAGAAAAGAGAAATTACGCTTTTAAGACACTTTCTTTCAGAAACACTTTAAGGGAAAGGACATTGAACACTATCACGAGCGACACCAAAAGTAACTTAAAAGATATAAGGCTTTATTTTTTTTAAAAATGCGACGGGAAAAGTAACCAAACTCCTTTCTGTTTCCTCTAACATCACCAAAGTATCCCGAAATTGCATTGCTAGGAAGATTTCAAAAAGTTTCCTGGGGAGAGCCCTCGAACCCTTGCCTCCAGAGTGAGTTATAGCCTAAGCATTATAGATGTAAAAATATATACATCAAAAAGCTATCATATATGTAAAAAAATTCATATTAACATCATTTCTAGTCATATATATCTATATATATGTATATATAAAGGGTATGGTTTTGAAGCATACACTGCCCTTCCTAATCCTTAACATGCTCCCCCTGCTCCGGAGCCAAGGCAGAATCCAGAATTTTTTTTTCGGGGGGCCCAGACTTCGACACACTTATGTTAAGCAAAGTTTCATGGAGAAATAATATGATACATTGCAAAAGATCCCCGTTCCCCTCTGGATACGGCCTTGATTCACAAAAACATTAAACATTCATTACTAGATCTTAATTCAAACGCAATAGAAAATTCAATATTTAGCGCTAAGCAATCTTCCATGTCCAGGCATTCATAATATTAAAACGGGGAAATAGTGGAATTTTAGAGAAAAAAATCCAAATTCCCCTACAAAAATGCTCTTCCCCACAATAAATTTCTAAAAATTTTGTTAAATTTGTAATAAAACATACCTCAGAAGTGGAAGCGTCTGAATCAAATTTTTTTTGCTGGATGACGAACTGTCCATCGCTGGAGTGTAAACATTATTATGTATCGAAAATAATTAAAAATTTAGCTAAAATATAAATAATACTTGATTCTAAATTAAAATGCAGCATTAAACCGTAGCAGTGAGATTGGAAACGTTGAACGGATGATTTCCAGAGTCGTAATGCAATCAGTGATGGATCATAATAAGAGAAAAAAAACATTTAAAATATAAGAGATGAGAGAACATCTGTAAATGAGAATGCAATGCAAATACAGTTCATCAGTTTTCTAATCGGCTCATCTACAAAAAAGATTTCACCTTAATGGGTGTTTGGACAGGAAGTCATAAATAAATACAAACTGCTCTTTAAGTTGCTTGATGAGCATTCGTTGGCTGGGTCTTCATTTTCAGACCCCGTCGCCTTCCCAAATTGCTGCCTTTGGGTAAAAAAGACATCAAGAAGAAAAGAACACCCTCTGGAGTGATTGAAAGGATCTCTGTTTGTCTGTGTGGTGGTACGGTGATTGAAGCCACCATTCGCTGTAACCCTCCCCCCCCCCCCCCCGAAGGTGATAAGGGGGATGATTATAACCAGATGAAAAGTCCTCTTTATTATGAGCTGCATACTTTGGTCATGATCACAACCCTTCAGAGAAAAAGGGAATAAAATCATATGCATATGTGTTTAATTTTCTAAGGGGGAAAAAAATATGTGCTTTGCAAGGCCGTAGCCAGACCCCCCCCCCCCCCTGGTTACGCCTATGGCTATTGATATGTAGTTCGTTTTGCGTCCCACCTTACCTTTTCCGCAAGTTCTGTTTTTCCAATCTAAGGATTCATTGCAAAAAGTTTATGAGCGCATTACTAATATTATTATGTATTATTGTTATTGAAAAAAAAACCTACACACTGCTTTTTCACATAAATTCTGTTAAGCTGTTCACTTTCGTTTTTCTATTTGCCCATATGACAAACTGAAATTTTTACTTTTTTTTACTTACAGAAGTTACATTTATTTGATTTGCTAAAATTTTCGAAAAAGGCGGATTCATACATTTTAAGTTACACTGAGCACTTTTGGACACGTGTGAAATATATACGTATGGTATTTGTGTGTGTCTGTAAATGATAATCATTTTGTTGTGAGCACTGTAATTAAAAATATTTTAAAAAATGAACAAAATACGATACACACATAAGCTATACGGGTAAGAGCTGGTGGTGAAAAATTGGTAATAGCCACTAGCGTAAATGGGGGGATGCCCCCCTTCAAATGGTGACATGTATGGGAGGGTTTAGAGGGAGGGGCAGGGACGTAACTAGTGGGGGGCAGACAGAGCGTAAGCCCCGGGCGCCAGATTATTTTAGGGGCGCCAAATTGACTAAATGTGTGTGTTTACCTAAATACATATTAATTTTTGTTTATATAAGGGGGGAGGGGGCGCTAAATTCTGGTCTTGCCCCAGTTAGAAAATGATCTAGTTACGTCCCTGGGGAGGGATGTAAAACCAGGAGCAGTAATAATCCCCGAAGACCCCCCCCCCCCCTAAATAAGGGTCTGACTAAACCAATGGCCGTTACTTATTTTGGGATGGTAAAAAGAACCGTATCTTGGATTTTTCCGAGGCGGGGCGAAACTGAAAAATGCCGCCCCCCTCCATCCTATTATTGTTGATATTTCATCTAACTTTAATGCGTTGACCCTTTTTTTATAGGATTTTTAACTTTGGG
This sequence comes from Octonoba sinensis, assembly GCA_038502835.1. Classification (NCBI taxonomy): domain Eukaryota; kingdom Metazoa; phylum Arthropoda; class Arachnida; order Araneae; family Uloboridae; genus Octonoba; species Octonoba sinensis. The sequence goes on along the minus strand of CM076601.1, from coordinate 118,397,832 downwards.
GTCGCTGATAAACCCATAAAACTTTCGTTTTAATTTTATAATGTTCCTATGACTTGTAACTTTCTACTCAACATTAGGGGCTAGAACCATATGAAGGGAGCGGAGATATGAAATTCTGACAGTTGAGGGTCCGGGAGATTCCCCCCCCCCCCCCCCACCGGGTAAAATTTTGAAAACTATATGCAAACTGATGCATTTTGAGGCTTTATAAGAGATGAATTTCGGACTACAAAAATATTTGAAAAAAAAGCATAACTTTTTTAAATTTTAGCGCTCTTACACATAAGATGCAGAACAAAATTGGCATTTTTTTTTAAATCCAGGGACAACCCCCCCCCCCCCCCTCTTAGTAACACCCATATTGAAGAGCCACGGGTCTGCCTTCTTAAACGACACATACAAACTCCTCTCCCTCCAAGGAAGCTTTGAAAATTCGTTTAATAAAACTATTGTAATGTTTGAGCATAGCTTTGGCTCAAGATTTTTTTTGTTACATATTTGTTTCTATTTTGGTTTAGTATGTAACTGAAACTTGACCAACATTTTGTGTATCATAATGTGACAAAGGTACCCACCAGAGGGTGCGGGGGGATTTGGGGGGGGGGGGGTTTCAGTTTTTTTTAATAAAATTCTACATTTGTCTGGAACTACAAAAGTTTTAAAAGATGTGACTAAAAAATTAAATTTTATATATGAAACAATTTTGACGTTAAAGAAGAAGAAATGTTATATCAAAATGAAATTGTTCTTGTCATAACAACAAAATAAATTTTAAGCTAAGCTTTTTGCTTTGGTTCAAGATTTTTTTTATTATTTGTTTCTATTTTGGTTTTGTATGGAATTGAAACTTGACCAAAACTTTGTACATCATAATGTGTTTTTAAATAAATGTAAATTTAAAAAAAAAATTAATTCTATATTTAAAAAAAAAAAAAAATCTAACACAAAATTTTAAGCATGCAGTTCATTTAAAAAATGACATTGCAAGTGTTTTTTTTTTTTTTTTTTAATATACATCAGATTGCAATGTACTTTTTAATATTCTCTTAACAACATACATGGTTTTCATTTAAGACTGCTTCCGAAAACTAAATAAAAACATTTTTCATGCTTGTGTTCATCTAAACGACAGCCGTCTATTTATTGCTCCAAATTCTTTCCTAGAACAGATGATTGAATATTTTTTAAAAAATCACATATTTTTTGCACCTCCTTTTTTTAGTACTGAAAAAAGTGCGAAAACTAAGGCGAGTAAATGATTCTTTAACGTTCGCTCTGCTAATCAGTTACCTCGCTGTCGATGCTAGCGCCACCTACTGGTGGCTTAGTTTCGTTTTCAACATTTTCGCGCCGAACGGCACACTAGGTATTCTAGCCACTGTAGTTCTGAACACGAACGATACCTCGCCCCACGTGCTTTCGTTGTGACGGATAACTGGGCGTTGGCGCCATTTTGGATTTTTTGTTCGGCGCCAAACCTCGGGGTTGGCGATATTTACATTCTCCATTTCCGGTGTAAACATCGCCAAAAGAGGTAATTCGTTTTCCTTTATTTTTAGTTTTAAAAGCACGATAAAAAAAAATTCGATTTTTTTTGGATTTAGTTATTTTTCCGATAAACATCGCAAAAAGTTGAACTCATTTTCCGAACTTCATTTTTTTTGCATAATAACGCATGTTTACGTCCTTTTCCTGAAATCGGCTCCGGACTTCGAGTTATTTGCTCAACTTTTATTTTAAAAGTCGCTGATATTTGACAAATAAATGAAAAAAAATAATAACTAAATAGAAAAAGTATTTCACTGCAAAAAAATTTCAAAAAATATATAGTCGGGGAAATTTCTATTCATTATGTTTTACTATAAACAGAGCTGCCAAGTGCTCCGATTTTCTCGAAGTTTACCCGATTTTCTTACGTACTCCGAAAACCCGATAAGTTACAGAAAACTCCGATTTTTCAAGTTCCGCAATGTACTTTTTGTTTTAATAAAGAAAATCAAAGTTTTCTTCAGCACCTGCCAAGTTTTGCAAATTACGAGTAAAATTTACGCATTTTGTTCGTTTTTTGCGTTTTCAAGGGTCAATCCCGATTGTTGACTCATTTCGAAATCCGATTGCATCGGCTTCGGTAAAACTTCCTAGCTCTCGTTTACTATCGGATTCTTCCTCTTGGACATCAATAACATTGTGCTTACCATTATTTTAAATCTTTCTTACGTTTCAGCTTCTGTAGTAAAGGACTTCCACAGACGTCATTTTGTCGAAATTTTAAAGAATTTAAAAAAATAATATTTTGCCTTTAAGTTTCAGTGATCATGTCAGTTTTTGATTATCATTGTTAAATATTACAGTCTCATAAACAATCTTGTTTTAAAAATCCTCAGTGAGTCACATGTCTGATAAGATAAGGTATATTTTTCAAATCACATTTTTACAGAATCTAAGTAATGCCCGTATTTCCCTTTTTTTCTGTCCTCTTTTCCATAAAAGAAATCGTGATTTTTTCCCCACTATATCTGCTTTGCTATGTTATTCAATGTAAAATGTTTTAATTAAATTGAGTTCTTATAATTTGACAGTGAATGAAAAAAATATATTTTAGTAGTTCTATAACGTGATGGTAGTTCAAAAATATGAAAAATACTGCAATTTTTCATGCTCCTATTTTACCCCCCCTGTGCTCCTATTTTTCAAGTCTTGAGGCTGGCAGCTCTGCTATAAATTACAATTTATTTCCAAAAAATAAACAAATTAAATTTTTCTTATTAGTTAGCAGTAGGTAAGTAAAATATAAATTTTAATTTCAGACGTTATTTTAAACATGCTGTTGCAACTTATGTGTATAAAAGCTGTCGTATAATTTATGGTGTATAAAAAGTCATACCGACTTTTTGCATAAAAATTTTCAGGGTTTTTTACTTTGTGTCGCAATTACCCCTGTGCTGAGTATAAAGTACAAAAATATATTCTTGCTGTAGTACAGCCAGAATCTATGCCTGAGAGTGATTTTATTTGTAAGAATTGTGTTTAAAAATCAATTAATTGTTTTTTAAGTGCACAAACACGGGTTTCTGGTTTTTGATGCTGTAGGAAGGGTTTTAAGTCCTAAAACGCATCTTTTGCTGCGCCCTGCCAGTGCATTCTTGAGATACATTCTATTTGTAGCATATTTCGTGAACATAAACTGATAATAGACTATTATGTGACAATTTTCTTAATAGAAATTGTCAAACACTTATTTAATGAATCATTTTATTGTGAATGCATACTTTTAATTACTTTCAGCAAAGATGTACAGTTAATAAATCCTTAATTATATTTGTATAATTAAAATTGTGTAGGTTTAATCTAATATTTTGCATTGAAATAAATTTTGATTTTTAAGCTTTTTTATGGATAAAAGCAGAAAGTAATCCATCACAATTGAAATCTAATGAAGGTAGGTACTTTTCCCTGGATAGATAGGGCATATTCAAAGATGCTTTCCTACCAGTACAAAGAAATATTGATACTAAAACAGCTTTTCTTAATTTCCCTCCTGTATTCTTGTCAAATATGCAAAAAATCCACGCCAGAAAGAAATACGTGTAAAAAGTTGAAAATTAAGTCATAAACATTATATAAATTAATATTTAGTTATAATTCAATGTATACTGAAACTAAGGATCCTTATAAAACAAAAACAATACTGTATCTTGCTATTATTAACAGCCTCCTTTTTTTATTTTTAGCGTATTTAAATTGTATTGGGGTTTTTGACTGTTTAAACCGGTTAAAACCTGGTTTAAACCTCTGTCACGTCAAAAACTAGTTTTTGACGGCTAAAACCCAACCCTGATTTGTAGTAATTATTTGAAATGTTCTTCTTATATTTTATTTATTTAGTTATATGAATTGATGTTTTGTATTCTCTTCCAGGCGTCAGGAAGCACAGAACATTTAAACCAAGAGATGGCTAATCATCTTGAAGGTCTTATGAAGGATTTAGATGCAATTACAGCTTCAGAATTTCAATGCTGAAAGCTGAATGTATTTGTTTGTTGAGCTAGTATCGTGCATGAATAAATATAGTTAATTTTATGAACCTAGAATATTGTCAAAAATAGCTTGGAAACAAAAGAAAAACAAATTCTGTTGAGAAAAATGAAAAAGAATAATTTGTATTAAATAAGGAATCTATAGGAGCCTCATTTCTGCTCTGTTTTGAAACTTATTTTCACATGCATTAGCCAAGTTTAGTATTTGAAATATTTAATTGTATGATGCCCTTGTGTACTTTTATACATTTATTTATATTTGGGTTGTCCTTAAAAAGAAATTTTGTACTTTTACACGTATCAAGCCTATTTCTGTTCTTTTTGAATTAATAAAAAACTGGGTAAAATTCTGAGAAAAACATTAAATGCATTCCCCAACAACGATAAAAGATGAAAGAACCCGTAATATTTGACACTTTCATATTAAAATGCTGATTTGTTATACTTTAACTTTATAATTATTTAGAAGTAGGAACTATCTAAAATAAAGCCTATAATTGCTTATACTTCATGATGTTTTTTCTTCTCAACTCAAAGTGAAGGTTCATACCATGTAACTCTTTACTCTCTTAACAAATGGCATAATATGCTACTTGCAGAGTTTAAAAAATTGTTTAGTTACTTTATTTTTCTTGCATACTACTTAATACCCCTTCTTTTCTGCAATATTTACCTTGAAATTCAAAGAATGTATGATACATGAGTGTTATTGAATGTTACAGAACTTACTCAGCTGATTATGTAAGACAATTTGTCATTGTAAAAAAAATCCTTGGCTGGCTATTTTATATTTGAATTTATATGAAACTATTAATCAGTGTATTGTGATTACAGTGCAATTTTATCATTGTTAAAATAAAATTGACTTGAAATTTTTTCCTATTTTTCTTTTATATGAGGTATAAAAATTTGGTTGTGTGTGTAATACAGCAATGTGTTATGCATTACAGAAATTTTTGTACATTATTTTAAGGAAGTTGATTATTTGATTTATGTTATTTAAATTAACATTTCATCATTTGTACATTTCTGAGTTACATAGATTCATAGTCTTTGGATGTTATTAAAACTTCATGTGTTCCTTAGATTTTTTCTTTTAAGTCTGTACAAACCGTACTGTCGTTTTCTTTGGTATACAGCTGTTTGGTATTCCTCGGGAAATATTTAGTCAAACTTTAAAAAGGGGTAGGAGGAAACAATATGCATAAGAAGGTGTCTCAAGTTGTGCATTTATGTAGTAAGAGACATTCTAGGGTTCTATACACTGTATTTGGAACATAGTACGCACAGTGTTGGGTTGATGTGGGGCTTGTACTCTGTGATCCCCAGAATTACCAAATTTTTCAAATTTGTATTTCTTTTGAAGAACAAAAGAAAAAAAAACAAAACGCCTTGTATGATGTGTTTATTGATTTCAGAAAGTGTGTCATTGCTAAATTGTTTCTTGCTGAAGAGAGTGTGCAGAATATGCTTGGAATTTTGACCCTGGTGATAAAAGGAGATGATAAAAATTACTGTTTTGGGTATATTCTGTAGACTGGCACATTTCTTATTTCACTTTTCAAACAAGTTTTGAACTTATTTCTCAACCAATTTGTACCAAATCTTAAATGCAACATTTTCTGATACATATCCTGTGATCAAAAGTTATTTATCATAAATCCTTCTGCCCCTTTTTGCAACTTGACCAGATAATTTCTGAATCTGCATGTTGTATAATAACATGCACATATACATTTACCGATTAACTATTTTTAATATGTATTTTTACAGACTTGCAATTAATATTTTGCAAAATGTTTCTCTTGTAATTTGTCTTCCCACTTTGAAAAGTTGCTTAGCAGCTGTGGTTTCTTCGTGTTTTCATAATGAGCATGAATGAATGTGAGTCTTTAACATTATTTATGGGAAAATCATTTAGTCTTCTGCAGTGTATGCTGTTTGGTGAAAGCTTTTAAATGGAAAAAAGTACAAATTATTATTATTTTATATATATGTATATATATATATAATGTAATACATAACACTAATGTGTAATTACAAAAATATATAACATACCATATCTAGGTGGGTAATTATATTGGTTTGATTGTACAACGATGTATACGGGGAAAAGGGGGAGGCAAAAAATCTTTGGCTTTGATGACAGTTTTGGCAGTGTTTCTTAAGAATCTTGAAATTATTTTGCAAAGCATATAGCATTGATAAAATGACACACAAAAATATATGTATGTTTAAGAACGAAGTTTGTATATATAAAAAATGAAATTTCCAAGCAATGAATGCTGATTCAGCAATCACTAGATATTATTCAGAGGTTCCAGATATTTAATAAAGAATTAATTTTACTTTGTGCAAAATTTGACATTAAAAATCAAATATTGCAATCAACAATACATGCCTATGGATATTGTGAGATGAACAGATTCTGTGGACCAATTTTAAATTTGCAAAGTTATGCAAGAAATGTTTGCTATCATATATTAAATTCATGTTTAAATTTTATGCATATTAATTTCAATCTTAAATGCCATTGTTTCAGACTTTACATGCTTTAAATGTTTAGAATCATGTTTAAATATGAAATGGAAGTATTTTGTTTAATGGTGGGACGGTTTCATGTTTGTTGATTTTGAGATACAGAGCCTTCAAATCTAATGATTGCTAGTATTCTGTGGTTAGGAGGTAGTTGAGATTTTGCCTCTGTCGGCAGTAGAAATAAGCTGGTGGTGTACCAGTTTTAAAATATGAAGAAACAACTTGTATGAACATGAAAGTGAGGCCAAAATTAAACAAAATATTTGAAGAATATTTATTATAATTATATTGTAGAATACCATACTATATTGTAATATAAATACATTTATTTTTATTTCATGTTCAATCATTATGTTATGAAGACGGGAATGTCTGTGGAGGACAGGGAACAGTAATGACATTTCATTTTTTTTTTAAATGTAGTTTAATTATAATGTGTGGTTTATATATATTTGATAACTTTCTCATTAACTTATCAAAATGAATTATTACCATTGAGATACAAATTTGAAAAAAAAAAAAAATAAATAACTTGCATATGTATCATAATAATATGTATTCCTTTCTTTTATGTGGATCAATCATTCTTAAGAAAGGTTTTGTGAAATAATTGGCCGACTGAAAAGTCATTGCGAAATGTATTACCATTATATTATCAAAAATAATAGGTAAATAAATAAATAATATTTTTCAGAAAATCAAATTCTTCAGAAAGTAAAAGTTGAAATTTATGTGGAATGCAATGATTTTTATATAAAATGCAACATTTTGATAAAAACGAAATCAATGGTTCCTTAAAGTAATTTTTATGAGCTTATTTTCCACTTGATGCATCTAAAGAAATATTTTTTAAACTTTTTTGTTTCCTATCTTTAAGTATCATTATCATTCCATTTCATTATTGTAAAAATTCTTATGCATTTTTTTATTGTTTTTTTGTATTTTCATTTATCTGTGTATGGCTAATGAGGCTGCTGTAAACTTTTAAAGCAATATATTGTGATACTTATCCTTTTAATCAACATCATAATCAGTGGCACAAATTACAACGTAGAAGTTTAGAGGCTTTTTGTCGAACATGACCATAAAAAATCAGAATGACCAAAATATTTATTCCATTAAAAATTGATTTTAATAAAAGATTTTGATAGCATTGTGTTTATTCCCCTTTCCTCTCTATTGAACATAATATTTAAAATAAATATTTTATCTGAACTGGAGTTGTATTAAATTTGTAATCGGAGACTGAGCTGAATAATGTTTTTTGTTTTATAACATTAAAATTCTTTTCTCCTGGAGGGGGGGGGGGACTTTTCTTCTTACTGGAATATTGTTTGTATCAGCGATGCACTAAGTTAATCAATTTTTAGGAATAATGTATTATTCTACAAAATGCTATCAATGAACTTTTGATTAACCATTGATCTTTAATTTCTGAAATATATTACCTAATTACTACTTTAAAACAAAATTGAAAAAAATAAATAAAAACTGGATTATTTTTAATTACCTTTGATTTCTTTCCCATACACTTTTAAAATCCTGTTTTATAGTAAATGTGATATTACAATGAACGAATAAATTTCTACTTACTTTTTTTTTTTATTTTGCAAGAAGATTTTTGCATAGTGATTTTAAACAAAACAGTTTAAACATCAATCTAAATTAGCTTCAGATTTTAGAAGTACATTTCATGTGAATATTTGTGTAATAAAATTTAATGAAATGCCATAATCAATGTAGCTCTCTTATGAGGCATCTATTTTAATGATTTCATTATTTGAAATGCATTTTTGAATGTGTTGTATTCACATTTTTCTTAAAAGTTGTAATGATGTTGATTGTAAATTCTTTTAAAAGCAAACTCAAGCATTTTATTGTGTTTTCTTTTAAAATATATAGAATGCAATTTCTGTCATAATATGTTTAAACATTTTACTTTCTTATATTGTAGACATTGACAAAACAATTTGTTTAGGAATTGTTTTTCACATTGAATATTTCCGTCAATTTTTTTGTATAGTTTTATTTTTGCTCAATCATTTTCTGAATCTCAGAATGAAGTTTGAAAAATGATATGTTTACATTCACAACGGTGCTTGTCAATTTATATAAAAATTTTAGTAAATTCTATTATTATATTTTACTTAATCCAAATTACTACTTTGTGAACTTCATAGCTCTGTGTAACTGTTAATTGTATTAATATAGAAAATTCAAGTCGGTAATATACATTTTTGCATTATTTGTTTTTTATTAATTGATTTAATGACATTCCAATTATCGTAACTCCTGTCAAAACCCTAATTATCTTCTGAATTGCATTATTATGAGAGAAAAAAAGAATGTTTGTTGGGCCCAGCTTTCAACCAATTAAGATAGTTTGAAGTTCTTACGTAATAGTTTGAGCTGGGGAAAAAACAACAATGCATCTGTGCAAAATTCTCGTAAAATTTAAATGGATCACTCTGTCTATACCATGTGGCAATGTTTAATGTTTTTGCTGCATTATGTTAAAAGTTAGAAAGTTGAGGTTAAAAAGCATAAAACATGAGAACAAGTTTACTTTAACAACACATAGCAATTTTTTCAAAATGTTTCATTCTATAATTTTAAAAGCACTGAAAAATTCATTTTTGATTGTTTTGTATGAAGTAAATAGCCAAGCTAAAATATTTTTTGCTAAAAAAAATTAAATTTGCTCAACCATTACAAACATATATATGGATAGTATAAAATATTTATACATCTTGACAAGTGTCCAGTTTGCCATCCTCAGGAAAAATATTTGTCGATATTTTTACTGTACATATTTGTACATTTGTAGCATTTCATTTATTTAGTTTTTATTTATATTTTGTGCCATCTTTTTAAACATGAATGTATGTATAGTTTTTCATTTTAAAGTAGGAACTAAAGTGCCAATAACTTATTTTCCTTTTACTTTATGAATATTTCTAACAAGTAGTTGCTATATTTGTTCTGCAATATTTCATAAGCTTTCAGTGTTGTGCTTCTTTAAAATGTGAAACTGCTCATTTTATGTTTGTTAAATTATTACCTTGTACTTTTTGTTGCTATAAAACCTACATTGTTTTGTAATTTGTTGATGTTTCTTCTTTTATCTGAAAAAGATATGTAGTCCTGAGTAGGCTAATACATGTTATTGTACTAGCATTTTATGAACTTCCAATATGAATTTGTAAGTAAGCAAAAATTAAGAAAGTACTACTTGCATCTTCATTTAAACTTACATTTTTAGTATTTTTACTGTAATGATGAATTATTGAACAAGTATTTTATTGGCATTTGCAAAAAACAAAATGCTAATAATCAATATGCTTTTTGCAAGCAGAGTGCCTATATGACAAATTGCCTTAATTGAAGGTACCGAAATTTCTTTCTATTTTATATTATAGTATTTTTTTCAGAATTAGATAGTAGATTTGCTGTGATTTTATAATGAAGAAACTGCATATTTGTAATTTTTCAATTGGTGCAAATATTCGAAAAAGCTCATTTTAAGGTATTTTTTGTTAACGTGCATGGATTTATATGCAACTGTATTATAGTCATAATTTTTGTACATCAGAATAAATTTTTTGTTACTGTAATTGTGTTACTTTTTATTTTAAATTCTTTTTGTCTGCTACAAATTTAATTAGGTTTAAATTTAAAGAATGGATAGTCTTTAACAATTAAGTACCTTCTTTAGTAAACTACCTTTGATTGTTTATTATTCAAAATGTATATTTCATATAAATCTCAAATTAGGGATACATGATACCTCCTTTGCTGGGACACATGATCCTCTTCTATAACAATATTAGCATAATGAAAAAAACTTTCAAGTCTGTGGTATTTCTCAGGATCTAGTGCACAGCCACCAACTGAAAATACTGAATATGTAGGTCCAATTTTAAATACAACTGATAAATTGGCCAAGTCCTTACTTCAGACAAAAAAAAATGTAGTATACTTGCAAAAACATTCATTTTCATCCAAAAGCTTCATCACATAAAATAAAATGGCCTAGACGAGGGAAAAAACGATCTACTAATATTTTAACAGGCACTTCTGTAAAAAGAATGCTGATACAAGATTTAGAAAATAGGGAGATTAAAAAAAATAATAATAGCTTAAGCAATCATGCATTCAATCAAATTTAAAGGCAAAGGAAAAGATGCTGCGAGATACGTCATCTGAAGATGAAAAAGGATTTTTAGTTTACATGATTCTTCGGATGAATTTTCATCATAATCCGTTTTCTACTGATGAATCTATTGAGATGGAACAAGCTGAATTAGATGATCCCTGTTTGAACATAAATGATTTTGCTATAGTTAAATTTGCAAACAGAACACAAATTTGGATTTTCAGAATTTGAAGTATGTTATTTTCTTTTAAAGAAAGAAGGTAATATGCTTAATCAATTTGTTTTTTTTTTTTTCTGAAAAAATGCAAAAGTGCAGTAGGTAATGATGGAGAGGAACTTTTAAGAGCTGCAACAATTGTTACGTTTGCTTGCGACTTTTCATGTTTTGAAAACATTTGTTAGGCTTTCTTTTTTCCTTCAAGTATACTGGTATTTACATACATACCCACTTTTTTTCCCTTGAATAAATTCCATTGTTACAACTCTTATTATTTCATACAAAGAAGTAAATAAGTTGTTTATTGTAATTTGTGTTATTTTAGTTTCATTAATAAAACTAGTTTTTCCAGGAATGAAAAGAAAGAAAACATTTAGTTTTACATATGAAATACTGTGCACAATAACAGTGGAGAGTAATAAATTAATCAAAAGCATTATAGCAATTTATAAAACTTCATTAGTTTTTCTAAAAACTGCAGAGTTGAATTCAAAGCAACAATGTTATTTTTATGTTCATATTATTATATCTATGAGAAAAAAAATATTGGAAATATTATTTAGTAAAGTGAAATAAACAGGTAAATTACCCATAATTGAACAGCCTATATAATTTCAGAGTGGGAAAAACTATTTCTTATGAAGGATGATGTATCCCAGGGAGTGGGGATACATGATCCCTTTAGAAAAATATCGAAAAAAAATATTTTTCTAAAATTATCAGTTCAGTTTCAAGTTCAAAAAAATAGTGTGAAAGAGTAAAAAATTTCCGTTGTTCATGTCAAAAATGTCTGAAAATTGGTAATTTGCAGCAGAGAAAAACACTGAAAACCAATAAAGTATTCCCAGTCTCCCCTATATATCTTTATATATATATAATTCTGTGCGTGTGTATGTCACTGAACTCCTCCTAAACGGCTTTACCGATTTTAATGAATTTTTTGCGTGTCTTCAGGTGGATTCAAGAATGGTTTAGATTCACAATTCGGTAAAATCCGACAGGTAGTTCCTTTTTTATTAATATTTCAATGATTTTTGCTACGCCTACATTGCAGTTATCCCCCAACGCACAGGCGGACGGCTCTCGTCCGCGTCTTGCAAGCAGAGATACGGAAAAGTATTTGCGATTTTCGTTATCTATCTATTCTCGCATCCGCTTCATTTTTTAAAATAAAAAGAAAAAGCTATTTTCGTAAAGCTCAGGGTATACTAATTCTAAAAATCGAAGCTTCAAAACATTACTTTTAGATTTAGTCATTGAAATTCCATAGTTTGCGAGACCCACAAATTTGCCCAAAAACTGCTCTAAAATCGTCGCATACTGACCAAATTTTAAAACGAATATACCATTTTAAATTCTCAGGCTATGACAATTCCAAACATATTAACTTCGAAAAAATATTTCAAAAACTTCATAAGATACGGTTAAAAGTTCATTTTCCCTTTTAACGTAAAATAAATTCTGAATCGGGTTTACGGACAACTCACGTTTTTTAAATTCAACACGGGCAACGCCGTGCGGGTACCGCTAGTGATATATATATATATTAAGGTAGTCCTTATTTTTGAAGTTTTAGCTATTTTTTGCGACGCCCCCTCAATTTTGTTCCACATTACCAATAATTTGACTATCACGTTCAGTCAGAGGCGTAGCTAGGTGGGGGCAAGGAGGGACAGCTGTGACCGGGCGCAGCGTCAAGGGGCGCCAAATTAATGTTAATTTATTTTATTCTTAAATGCGAAAAGAAAATTATTTGAACTGAAGAGGTGTGAATATGTTCGACAAAAAAGTGGGAGCATTGCAAATCATATCGGGAATGACCAATGTAGCACAGAAGTGCGTGGGAAATCAGAAATAATTTAGCGAAGCCAAAGTGTCCCATATTTCCTTTAGAAGTGAATGGTCGCTAATAAAAATGAAAGTTAAAAGGGCTGCTATTTAGAGCTATTTATCATTTAGGAAGCATAAAATTTTTTCAATTCCCTTTAGGGGCGCCCCTAGGCACAGGGGGCGCAAAATCTTCAGTTGTCCCCGGGCGTTGAAAACCCTAGCTACGCCTCTGCGTTCAGTATCACAAAGAATTTGAAAACCAGATTTAGTTATACTAAACTTAAAAAAGTGATTGTTATAAGAGAACAGTAATTGAGTGTGCCTTTTCAAACGTAGACACTATCTTTCGTATGCTTTTGAAGAATAATTGAAAGAAATTGTTCATCTAAATATTCTAAAGGTTACTTTGTGTCCATAAACTCGTATCAATCTTTTTCACGATACTGTTATAGCATAGGAAAGAAGTAAATGCATTTATTTCCTTGGAAAAGATGTGTGGCAAATCTCCTATTATTTGTGAAAGTTTCTTAATGTTCAAGATTCTTTATGAAAGGCTAGGATATAACTTTATGAACATATTTAATTTCGGTTAACTTCGGTTTAAGAATTTTACTTTTCTATGTATAAAACTACTGTGGAATGTTTTTAAAAAGAACAGAGGCTAGGCGTATGTCCAATCTTAATTACTCAAAATCAGAAGACTCAATGTCAAACATTAACTCGAACTCAAATGTTTCTAATTCTGTTTTCATTAAGATGTATCACATTTTCAAACTAATTTTCAGGAATTGTAGCATTGATCAAATTAAAACTTCCTGGTAATTTTCCAGGAAGGAAATATATCCGTCTCTTTTGCATTGTGTATGCAATGCATTGAATTCATAAGGTCTCAATAAAAAGAAGTGCTGAATGGCGCAATCTTATTATACCAGAAAATGAGAAGAATCGCCTCATTAAGGACTAATGGATCCTATAGCGGCGATGACCTCTACGCTGTATGTGGCGGCAGAATTTCGTTGTCATAGAAACACAAACAAACCAGTCAGTTGACGATCATGCTGTTTCGCTATGGTGGTTGCGTTTGCTTGTATGTCTGATAAAATTTTAATTTTATTATTATCCCTTTCTTTTTGTACTTTATGTGTAAATGGTAAAATAATACAAGGAGAACTAAGAACTGCAGACGTAAGTAAAAAAAAAGTATTTCATTAATTCAGTTGTATATATATTTTGCTTCGTATTGAACCTGTTTAAGTTAAGTTGTAATCCTGCGCTTTTTAAGCATTACATGTCGTACATCGCTTAAAACTGAATCTTTTGCTTTTCGTTTCGTACGCATTTCAATTTTATTACTTGATTTTTATTCGTATTTTACTTTTAATTATAATGTTACCAATAATTGTGTCAACAGTTTTAAGAGTTGCTCAAATTGTAATTGAGAGTGGCTCTGAGTAATAATTGTGAGATATACGTGAATAGATATTTCGAAAAATTTTCTGTGAAGAGTACTTTGAAACGATTCAAGCTAGAGATTGAAAGAGTAGTTTATAATTGTTCAACAATTTCACATATGAGACATTTAGAAGGAAAGGGTTGTAAGTGATGAAAATGAAAATTTGAGGATAACTAATGCAAGTGCTCGGTGAAGCATCCATTTATATCGCTGCCAAGAGATGTTTTTAGTAGTAGCCCTGACAGGTGTCGTGTTGTTATCTAGCGCTATTTAATACTCTTACCAAATGAAATATGCTGTATTTTTTAGATCTTTGCACTCGTTTCACTCAAAACCTTTTTTTTTTCATTTGCGTCCCTTTGCTTCGCGCTGCATCATATAGAATTCTAGATTCGAAATGTTTCCGTAACATTTTTGGGGGAATTCTTCATTGATCAAACCTTCTGATCAAATTTTTTAAATAAATATTTTTAACCAAAAAATATAGACTATTTTGAAAGTGAAAAGCTGGAGGGTTTTTAAACACTTATTTTCAATTTCAGAAGTTCATTTTGATCGAGGGTGCTCTCCCATAGGTCCCGTACTTTAGTTGGACAATATTCGAGTATAATTGGCCTTTTATTTCCTTAGCCTAGTTGGCTGAGGGAAATACCCATTTTTAGCCTACTTTCCCGTAAAAGTAAAAAAAAAAAAAATAATAATAAAGCATGAAAGAAGGCTTAATGTATCGTGAAAATATCGTTAAAAATCAAGAAAAGTCAAAAATAAGTGAAGTAATTAAATAAAGATTGAAAAATAAAAAATTTGAAAGTAGGGTATTGAGATGGGGAAAAAGTGTGTCTGTCGGTCTGTCTGTCTGTCGGTCTGTCCCCCCCCTAATAACTTTTGAACGAATTGTCCGATTGAAAAAATTCTTTTTGAATTCGAAAGACCTCGGCGAGGACATCTCATTTCTATATTTTACTTTTTGATTTGAACAATTTTTTGTTCAATTTTGAACAGTTCAAAAAATTTTAACATTAGCGCCTATGGACAAAATTGAAGCAAATTCTGTAAACTCTGGGTACAAGAGCCAAGTTCCTATTGCAAGCTTATTGAAAGGAGTTCTCGGCGTGAAATATTGATTTGAACAGTTTTTGTTCATTTTTGAACAGTTCAAAAAATTAACACAGGGCTTACGGGGGAATTTCAACCCTATATAAATCCTGATCTAACGGACCGATTTGCTTGGAACAAACTTTATTGGAAAGCTCTTATAACGTAGAACATGTAGAAATAGAAAGTTTATCCAGAACTTACGAGCCTATTTTGCTATGAAATTTTTTGATCGGGATTTTCAAGGATATTTCTCAGTGACTCAATGAGTGAAATAATGAATGAATGAATAAATGAAAGAGCGAAAGAATAAATCAATGAATAAATAAATGAGGAAAAGAATGAATGAATAAATTATTGAATAAATGAAAATATAAATAAATGAGTGAATAAATACATGAATGCGTAAATGAATGAATAAACACTTGAATGAGGTAACGAATGAATGAATAAATGCATGGCTGAATAAATGAAAGAATGAATGAGTGAGTGAATGAATATGTATTATCCGTTGAAAAAGGTATATTTTCAATTATTAGAACTAAAGATAAATAAGAAAGAGATAGCTAGATTATAAATTTGAATTTGGTGTATACGGGAAAGTAGGCTCGTATAGTTCTAGACGGAACTTCTTGTTTTCTTCTCTCATGTCGTTATAAAATTATAAAAGAATTTTATTGTACATAAAAAAAAAATTGTGAACTTAAGAAGCATAACTTCGAACGAGCACATATAAGTATTCGGAACATTTTTTTTTTTGGATTAATCTCTACTGTTGCAGGTTTTTCTTTCATAAAAATAATTATGCACTAAAATTTTTTGGCTATGCATGACTCTAGTTGCTCTTGCTCTCTATTTGACTGTACGGTCTTAGTTTGCCTGTCTCACAAACCACAACTCTTTCGTATCCCGCTAACCCCCTACCTGTAATTTTATTTCTTATTTACAAAATGCATCACTGCTTGTTTGAATAGCTCAAAGATTTTATTTCCCTTAAATTTTGAATTTGATTTTTTAATAATTTTATTTTTCGATTTAGGGGCCGTTCATAAATGACGTCACGCTTTTTTCCCATATATTTGACCCCCCTCCCCCCCTTTGTCACAATATGTCACACTTCAGCGGACCCCTCCCCCTTTTGTCACGCGTCACGCTATGTTGCATAATGCATGATGTCACACTTCTTGTTACCCCCTCCCC
The DNA here is from genome assembly GCA_038502835.1 of Octonoba sinensis. Classification (NCBI taxonomy): domain Eukaryota; kingdom Metazoa; phylum Arthropoda; class Arachnida; order Araneae; family Uloboridae; genus Octonoba; species Octonoba sinensis. Next base: position 118,381,306 of record CM076601.1, on the reverse strand, counting down.
ACCCCCTGTCACACTTTGTCACAATTTCACGAGCCCTCTCCCCCCCCCTCGAAGCGTGACATCATTTATGAATGATTCCTTAGTAGCACTTAAAATACATTTTATATTTTATGGGCATTTTTGAAGCGCTACATTTCATCCTAAGTCCGGGTTTCGGAGGAGGGCGGGCTGTCTCACCCTCACCCCCCCTTCTCTAGACTAGGTCACTGCCTAAGTCAACTGTTCGTGCACCATCTTGCAACTATTCAAAAAAGCACTAACAATCCTTTTATAAATGCTACAACAATAATAATAATAATAATAATAATAAAGGATTCTTGTGCAATTGTTGGGTCTATAATTTATCTCAAGGGAAATATAATTTTCCCTAGTCAGAGGTTTCATTATTCCCTTTTCAGAAATGAGCACAAGTAAAAACATAGCATTTAGTAAATTCCCTTAATAAAAGCAGAATCTTATTTAAGAAAAGACCACTGACCAACTTTCTTTTCAGGACAGCTCCACCTTCAAATACCCTTGCACTAGTTCACGTCATGAAACGATTAATAAAATCCTGTGAGAAGTCCGCTTTTAGAAAATGTCAGTGATACGTTAGCGGCTCTCCATTTGTGGAATTTGATTGATGTTTTTTAAAGTGCCAGTCGAAATCCGACGCTTGTTTTAAAAAAAAAGTAGGAAGATTACCAAACTTTTTTCTCCCCCCTCCCCTAATACCACTTCACACTTTATTTCAGTGTTTCGGGAAATGTTGAAATATATGTATTTTCTGCTTCTTTCCTAATACTTTATGTTTATTATAGATATTGTCAAAAATATTGAAACATGCGATTTTCTTTTAATATTTTTCAGAAATTGAAAAGTTTTCAGAAGTAATGGGAGGGAGGGGTCAAGGTCAGGGTTAGAGGTGCATCGGCTATGAATTTTGCCGGATATCATATATCTATATCTGGTGTCCCTTGCCTAACAAATCCGTATACTGATATCTATCTCTGACGTTTGAAATCTGTAAATTCTATACATATTTTTGAGCCTCCCACGGCTTCCATGTACATTGTAAAGTTTGTATTTTACATATATTTTTAAAACCTGCTAATTAATTAAATTGTAAAAATCAAATTTGGCGTACCGGATAACCGGATCTTTAGTGCAGTGCCCGGATCAGATTCAGGATATTAAAATTCGGTCGGATACAGAACATTCGATGCTTTCTGGGAGAGTTAGTTCGTTTAATTACACAGGTATTTTAATTTTACCGTGATAGCGATAACGTTGTTAAATGCATAATACCCCAACCTCCCACACCTTTTCTTTTTCCCGACCACAAGATTCACTTCAGTGCTTTGTCTAACTGTGAAAAGAAAATGTTTTTATTTTTTGAAATGCTATCGTTTAATGTTTCATAATGTAAAGTAAAAAATTGCATTTTCTGATTTTAATAAAAAACTTAAAGGAAAAGGCAATAAGTAGAATGAACTAATTTCATGCTTGTTTTTTCCAGAATTGGGAATTTTTAACAAGATTCTGCTTCTTATCAGAGCGAGGAATGTTTGAATATGACATCGAATATCCGAAAGTAAGAATCAGACGTCCATTTACATTCATGAATATGATAGCACAAAATAGCAACCGGATACAGAGCGTAACCACCGATTTTACATCCTACACTGTAAAAAAATTTGGTGCTATTGAACACCATTTTTGGAGTTCAGTCTGTGTAAAGTTGAAAATTATTCATTTTTTGATGCATTTTAAGTTCTTTTAAGTGTCTGTCTAAAAAAATAAAAACAGCAGAATGTTTTTTAGCATATAATGTTCGTTAACTCTTCCACGTATTAAAAATTCATTACGATTGCGTATTTACAATATTTTCGTAGAAATGAGCCATCGCAATGAAATTTCGGTGCGCAAAAGAGTTCACAAATTTCATACGCTAAGAAACGTTATACTGTCTATATTTTCTTTGACAGAAACATAATTTTTTTAAAAAGTGTATCAAAAATGAATAATTTTCAACTTTACACCAACTGAACACCAAAAAATCGTGTTCAGTAACACCCAAAATAGTGGCAACTAAACGCAAAATTTTTAGTGTTGTATATGATATTTTAAACCACGTTTACGTAATAGTGTGTCTTAAATTTATGTGCATTTGAAAATAATTTACTGATAATTTATTTTGTATCAATTATAGTTAATAATATTCATTGCCAACGTGTGCTTAAACAGGCCTTAATTTGCGTAGGAGCTAACGGGAACTCAGCTCTTGCAATTATTTTTCTTTTTGAATGAATTTTTACATACTTCAGGGGTCGCCCAACAGTCAATCGCGAGTTACTATTAGCTAGACCGGTAATTTTTGGTAGATCGCGGCCGCGTCCAAGTGGTAGTTATAACCGCTACTTCCGTAATACTAATTAGTATTACGGAAGTAGCGTTATAACACAACGATTGTAAGTTGATTTTCAAAATTTCGTTACTACTCGCAGTGAATCGCACGTGGCTCAGAAACAAGTCATTAAATTTTAAGGAAAGTCATTACTTCAGCATGAAGATTTTTAATAAATTGCAACCAATATAAATTCTGTACATATGTTTTCTTTGCAATAGGATAATATTAGCGGTGAAAAACTTGCTTGCTTCAGAAGGATGCGATTCTGAATTGATGATTTTCCTCCTTTTAAAAAATCTTAGTGAATACGAAATCAATAAAAAAATATCTTTCATGGCATAGTTTATTTTTAATCTTTTATTTTTTTTTACATTCGCACATTTTATGAGGCATGTCTTAATTTCAGAAATATAGCTATTTTTTTAAATCCAAGCGAAAAAATTAATTAATTTTACCTGTCTTAGAGTGTTTTAATAAATTTCACAGCTCTTAATGCTTAATTTTTGCCACAATTCTATCATCACATTTTTGCGGTTGCAGCCGACAAGCAAAACTCTGTACATATGTTTTCTTTACCATACGACCACCTTAGCAGTGAAAAACTTGCTAGTGCTTCGTATCGAATAACAACTGAGAGTTGATTAACTAAGAGAGAATTGCGTTTATTGCTATCTTTATCCTGCAGGGGGTGGGGGTAGTTTGTTTCGATAGGCTAGAGGAGGCGGGGAGTAGCTCGTTGGGGAATTTGAAAATGGTACAGTTGCTCAGTGTCCTCAAAAGTTTGGCGAACACTATCAGACGAAAGTAAGACTATTTCCGAATTAGTATTAGTTCTGAAAAACATAGAGCTTCTTCCATTTTTTCTTTTAATTAGAAATTAAACTTAAAATGTATTTCAAGATTGCTTTAAAAAATTAATTTTTAAATTTATTCCACCTTAACTTTGGTCTTATTTACTTATTTCACAATGCAATAGTTTTTTTTTAGTGTAAAATTTCTGCTCTAGAAAATCTAAAAATCTAACATTAAATATGCATTAAAAAAAATCTTCATTAATTCATTTGCTATGCTTGTACGACAAAACTATGCAATGAATTAGCGAGAGCATTACATTTGCTTACATATCAAACTAAATGTACATATTTCATGACATTGGATAACCATCTCACTGTGGTTATACACTGGGGCTAAATTCTTGAAGTTCTTATAACAAAATCAAACGTTCCTGTACTGAAAGAATTACGGGAACATCCCTGATACGAATAGATTCGTTATGATGATATTTAAATATTTCAAAATCAAACCTGTCTGCGTAAAATATTACGCAGATAAGGAAAAAGGCGTTACAATCTTCATATTGCCTTGTAGTTTACATTTACTGCTTGCCAATCTTCATAAATATGTGTGTATTTTTTACCCTTCAGGAATTCAAGACACAAAACATCCTTCTGTATTACGATGAAAGAAATCAGTGGCCATTTGTTTATAAGAAGAATAAGGTAACATTTTTCCAAAGATTTATTTTTTAAAAATATATTGATGGAAAAGTGAATTAAAATTTTAAATGTGAGATTTTTTTTAATACATGTCTATCAGGGTTGTTGAATATATGTAATTTGTTACGTGTGATCAAGTTTTGTTAAGTGCAATATTTAAAACATGTTGAAATTAAATGTATAATTTAAACTTCTACTGAATTTTTCTGAGGCAGTAAAAGAACTTAACTCCTAGCAAAAACAAATTGTTCAATCTCTTCAGTACTGTAACTTTCTAAATAAAATAAAGTCGTTCGAGGTTCGGATGTAAAGGCGCCTTCTAATGCTATGGAATGAGTACGATATGGTTTGACGTCATTGCATTAACTATCATTGATGAGTAAGAAAATTATAATAATCTATTGTTTGTAATGACATTTTGTAACTTTGACACTGAAACACAAGGCTGTATTTGCGGGACTGAATTTCAACTTTTGCATACGTGTTCTCTTTGACCAACAGTAGAATTTTACGCCATCAATACAGCGGCATGACCTTTTAAGTTTTCAGCAGTTTTCTGGCAAATACTGCCTTTAATTTGTTTTATTGTATGTCATAAAAAGAGATAATTTTTATATTCGTTTTATCATATGCTATAATAAGTATATTGACTCTGAAAGAAAAAAAATCGAAGAAATATGCAAACGTTACTGTACCTTATACTTCAGTGGGTCAGCCGGTTAAGCTCGGATTCCACAAACAACGAAAGTTAAGCAGCACTGGCCGTGGTCAGTGCTTGAGAGGGTGACCACTCCTCGCGACCATAGTGTACACTAATGGAAGCTGGTGCACATTAAACCCGTTGTGGCTCCAATGCCCTCCATGTTTGAAATAATAGCTCTTGGGGTGCCAACCTAGGTAACGGTTCAAAGTTAGGAGGCCCCCTTTGAGTCAAGTAGTACTTCCACTCTAGCGGAGCTAATAAATAAGCAGAAGGAACTTCCTTGTCTGCCTGAAGTCCTAGTCGCACTGCGAGGGGACATTAGATTTCCAAGTGGCATTAGCAACAACATCTACTTTGTACTTGGACAATGTCAAAACGGTTCCCTAAGAGCAAAAAGGTTGAAAAAGGCTAATTTAAGCTATATTGTCATGCCTGTTACGGAATAGTTTCGTACCTTCTATTTCATCCCTTGCATGCAGAGTCTATGTAAAATATTTTTGTAAATTTAAACAACTCTTTTTCACAAAGAAATGTGGAAAATAATGGTCAAACTCAAACGCAACTTTCAAACCTTTTATTTTTATTCGCAGACGTGCCTGGAAAAAGAATCGGTGCTCTTCGTTCCAAACGGGCAAGTCATTTACCTGAACCAATCTACTTTCCGATCTGGGTGCTTCGACAGCACCGAAGAAGGCACGGAAGGATGGATACATTGCCACAGTCGAAGAACTTTCCAGTCTCGGAGAGAAAGATGGTGGTTTATTGCCATCAGTAACTGCGACTCCAAAAAGGTACCTTGCAACCATCATTAAAGGAGAAGGATATTCTAAACCCTTTCATATCTAAATTTCACTTTCTAAGCAAAAAAGTATTTTTTTTCACTATTTTTTTTGCTTTTAACCATAAAGAAACAAATGACACATTTTTTCTTTTTATATTTTTATAGTATCATTATATATTTTTTTCTTTTGTGAGTACATAAAGATAAATAGATAGATATATAGCAAGTTATCTTTGCCCACTTGCGAATTAATCAAGTGCTTATTTATGGCTTTGAAAATAAGACGACGCTCAATGTTATTCGTTGCTCAATTACCTTCGCATCATGTAAGTTATTACAAATATATCATGACTTTTAAAATAAAATTACGCCTTGTATACTGGAAAATATAATGTATTAAAAGTTTTGTACTACTTGTGCTTCCTTCCACAGGGTTTGTTTATGCGATACAGAATAACCATGACAAATGATGAGCACAATTTATGGTTCAAACACTTTTCAGCAGATGAATTATGTAAGTATTCAGAAAATTTTTAATTTTAAAAATTCGGAAAAGTTGCTTTAAAGGGACATTTGTGTGGGTCTGACATTTATAACTATCGGAATCTTTAAAATTTTGAACAAAATTCCTTCAACAGTTTTTGTTCGCTTATTTTTTTATATTTTTAATTATTAAATACATATTTGACAAGTTTTCAGACTATCGTTTCTTAACCTGGGGATTGCGTAAAGGGGGTCATAATCTAACCTAAAAAGTAAGAAATGTAATTTTATTAAATAAAGTTTTACCAAAGCAATGTGGTGTCACGCCGATTGCGGGCGGCCAGATGTGGAAAATTGAGAGGGTATGTTATCAACAATGGGACAAGATTCCCAAGAGTCAAGAGTTGCATTCCACTTGCGGACAGACAGATACGGGTGACCAAAAAGAGAAATTTATAGCGTCAATTAGGTTTTGTCTTCATTTTCCCGCTACATTTCCTCTTACGCTTTTCTCCTTTCTCTACATAAAACTGATCTTACGTTTTCATACTGCAGCGTTTCAGCTACCAAGTCATAGCTTTTATTATTAATTTCCGAAATTTTTTCGTGAAAAATTCGAGGGACAGGTGACGATATTTCTTTCCAAACTCTTTTACTTTTTTTGCATATTGTCATCGTTTTCTTAGCTTGGATTCTTGCTTCATTTGATGCAGAAGAATAAGCGTATTGAATATAATGCGTAGAACACTATATTCAAAATTCGTCTTCATAATTAGCCATTTGTCCTTTTTATCTTTTGAGCAAGCCCATGAAATGTATTTTTCTTTCTTCCAAAGCATTCTATACTGGCATCCGTTTACAAGTAAAGAATGTTTATTTTTCATAGTTGATATTAAATCAACTAAGACAAACTCCGTAGCAATAATGCTTTAAATCAGCAGAAATGAAAAACAATATGTTTTCTGCTCCACAATCAAGCATCAAATGAAGAGATGGTACACATGTAGTACTTATTACCATAAAATAACAAATGCGTGCATAGACAAATGCTGACCAATAAAACGTGTAAACTCCCTTTTCAACCGCAAATGAAGCGATTACCTCTCCCTTCTAGTCACCCATTAAAATGTTGTAACCATGTGAAATAGAAGTGACTGCTTATCTCCCTTAATCCACTGTTCATTTTTCGATTCCGCTGTCCGCATCTGACCTGTCCGCAAGTGGTATGTAACCAGCAATGTTGCACAAACATATTTCAGCAAAGGCAGAGGGTAGTAAGTTCTTTTTATAGATATTTTCGCCTTTTCAAGGGCGTTGCAACTCGTAAAAAAAAGGTTGAGAAACGACGGTTTAGACATTTAATTATTGCCAGCAGCTTGTATATAAAAGCTTAAAAATCTCAATATGTATAGCCTCGACCAGAGGAGAGCTCGAGGAGACAGGAGTCAGTTGTTTAAATTTATTAAAATGAAGGGCTACTCTTTTGCACAGAAGGCAAAGAATTATTATTTTAATAGGGTTGTAGGGACTTGGAATAGTTTACCGGAAGCGACTGTTACTTGCGATGGGGTAAAAAGTTGAAAGAGCGCTATTGATCTTCACTTGGATTTGATAAACTGACTAGGACCAGCATAGTTGAGAGTTTCCTCCTAGAGTCTGTTGCTGATTGTCGCTTTTGTATTTCTAGTTGTATTTGTATTTGTAATAGCATTTCTTTACCCGTTTAACTATAACTGTGTAGTTCTAACAACTCATGTTGGGTCAAACTTCCGTCAAGTGTGGTATTTGATCCAGTTTGTATATTCTTGAAAAATCCCTACTGGAAAGGGCGGATGTTAAATGACCACTGAAAGGTTAGTGTAAAAATATGCCCACTATTATAAACAAATGAATAACGTCAACTTGCCGTATGGTTTAGAATTGCTTTAGAAACGTTTCTTTATGTTGTACTAGCAAAATTATCCGAGGTTTCCCACTACAAAAATAATGTTGAAGAATGATATCAGCGCATACATGTTAAAAAAACAGGAAACCTGGTAGCGAAAAATTAATAATTCAGCTTTCGAACAAATTTTATCTGACGTTGATTTGTTATCAGCTTCAGCATGATATAACATTTTATAAAATGAAATGATTTTTTTCTATCTTTTTATTATCAAAACAAGTGTTGAAAGTGGAATAACAAGAACACTAACCCGAATTTTCGAATGGAACTTCATGCGTTACCTTTCTTAGGGGATGATTGAATTTTATGCCAAATTTCATGCGAATCATCCATTAGTGTGGCTTTGTACAGCAGACACACAAGCATACAAACAAACAAACCCATAACCGAGCTTTTTTAGATACATAGAGTATAGATGAAATTGCACTTAAAACAACCATTGATTTCTTTTAATGTGGAAAACACAAAGTTCTCTTATTAAAGTTTATTTTCCTTTTGATTTTCAGATATCTTACAAGTGGATATTTGCTTCCTAGTTCTCTACGTCATTTTGCTGTTGATGTCCTTTGTCGAAACACGTGAGTGACGCTTTTGTAGCAATAATTATCTAGAGTCTCTATACAGACAGGCCAACGCATCCGCCATTTTTAATCAGAGTGCATGTTCTCCGTGGCGAGATTTGGTAACGTGATGTGACAGAAACTTCACTCTGGTAGCCCCGAATTTCCTGAAAAGGTAGAAATCTGATGCAAATGCCTGATGCGTTGTTTTGAATATAGTGGCCTTGGTAGCTAAGATTTAAAATTTTGCTCAACTGACTAATATACAGCAAAATCCTCTTAACGAACACCCCTCAAATGCGGACACTCCCCTTTAGGCGGACAATTAAACCTAGAAAACAAAACAGAAAATCATTAGAACATCTAGAAAACAAAAGCCTCTTTTGGGGATATCTCTCTATTTCGGATAAATATTTTTGTCCCACTAGTTTCCGCTATAGGGGAGTTTTACTATATTATATTGTTCAAATTTGTTGAATTATTTGAAAATAAATCATCATTTTCATCTTAAAATGTAACTTTGTTCGGGAAAGACTCAAACCATTAAAGTTTTTCAAGAGAAAAGAGAGTAAAATACCATGCTAAACTAGTGACTTATAATTTCCTTTTTTAAAACTTATACACTTTGCTTCCAGTCATTTCACATTTGTCCGCTACCCATTAACGTGTTTAGGTAATTCCTCCTTCTTCCAATTGCTTTTTTTTTAACTGCTAATTTTTTTCGGCTTTTTGTTTTCATTGCTTTTAGTTAAACATTTACTGCTAAATTTTGGTATTTTTTGAACTATATCTATGTATTCATTATTTTCGGTGAAAACTTGAACATCAGTTTCGATTTTTCGAACTTTTTTCCTCATTGTATGTTATTATTTACTTTTATTCATTTGTACATTTGGCTGCATTTGTATTAATACTTTAGTAAACACTCTGTATTTAGTTATCCCTTATTCGAAATCCAAAATTTATTGCAATAATTCATTGTAGAAAGAAATCAATACAAGAGTTCGACTACACCCTTACCCATTTGTGATTAATCACAAAGGTTTTAGCAACTAATTGAACAAATATGGAGAAAAGAATTGTTAATATTGAATGCTAGTAACGGCCCCGAAGTATGGCTTACTAGGAAATTAAAATTCTTATCAAAAAAATGTATTTATAATTAACGGCATTTCGACCCAAAAATAAATATACAAGCGAGAAAATACGCTCAATACTAAAACCAAAGCTGATTTTATTTCAACTACAAAAGGAAAGCTATATTCATAGTTGGGTCACAAACGGAACATGTTATCCCAAAAAATGGTAAATTTTGATTTTTTATTAGCATGTAGTAAAATTTTAAAAATTTCGTACCTACACACACGCATATATATATATATATATATATATATCAAGCAATCAAACTTGCTCATCAGACGTCCGCCCTCTCAGAAACGCATGCTCAAATCTCACGAAACTTTCGTCGTATTTGACAAAATGGCTTCGTGAAAAATGCTCCGAGTAAACCTTTCGTCAAATTGCCGAAATTTGTGTGGTAACTTTTTAAAGTCACGTGATCGCGCGAGGAAAGTATCGTTGTAAATGACGAAATTTTCTTGACGATTGAAAAGTCCTCAAAAGTGACGATTCTATTTCTGAGAGTGCGGGGGTTTTAAAATGGAGTTGCAAAAATTACACACACATGTGTATATGCATATAGGTTTATTATGATCGTTTTATGTAATAAACTATCATTTTCTTTCTGCAGAAGCACTAAGAGCGAGACATCTGCTCCACAGAACATACCTGCTGTACTTATCTTCTGTCATTCTTGAATGCGGTGGACTGGCATTCCTTTGTGCTTATTATGGCATTTACGCTCAGGAAGGTTCATCTAGGCCCGGACTAAAATTAATGGGTGAATATATAAGTGCATAATATCTTTTTTTATGTAAAAATATTTAAATTGAAAATTTCATGACTGTAAAAGCTCTGAATGAATGTAGTTTAGATTCATCTGTTGATATTCCTCATGAGGTTCTGTTCGATATTTAGTTAGAGTTTCTATATTGCCTTTGATCCTAAAAGTAGTAAAAGATTCGGTTATCAGTTTTTTTCGAACGGTAAGGGTCAGTGAGAGACGCATTCGGTCTCAAATATTCAATTTTTTTGCATTTAAAGCTTTTAGAATGAAAAATTCATTTTGATATGACCACCAGGGTGTTAAGTGGTGCAAATGTATTTTTTGCTTCTGTTGAGTTAAATAATTTTTGCGTTTTTTTATGTTTTATAAACATTTGCTTGTACCTTCTTTGCCATTCATTATTTATTTTAGCATTTTTTCATTTCGGGACCGACCGAGTTTCATTTTCCTAGGTATTCAAGTGCTTTTTTAGCCTACTTTCCCGTAAAAGTAAAAAAAATAATAATAAAGCATGAAAGAAGGCTTAATGTATCGGAAAAATATCGTTAAAAATAAAGAAAAGTCAAAAAAAAGTGAAGTATTTAAATAAAGATTGAAAAATAAAAAATTTGAAAGTAGGGTTTTGAGATGGGGAAAATATGTGTCTGTCGGTCTGTCGGTCTGTCCCCCCCTAATAACTTTTGAACGAATAGTCCGATTCGAAAAACTCTTTTTGCATTCGAAAGATCTCGGCGAGGACATCTCATTTCCATATTTTACTTTTTGATTTGAACACTTTTCGTTCAATTTTGAACAGTTCAAAAAAATTTAACATTAGCGCCTATGGGCGAAAATGAAGCAAATGATGTAAACTCTGGGTACAAGATCCATGTTCCAATGAACAAGCTTACTGGAAGAATCTCTTGGCGTGAAATATCAATTTGAACAGTTTTTGTTAATTTTTGAACAGTTCAAAAAATTAACATAGCGCTTACGGGGAAATTTCAATCCTATATAAATCCTGACCTAACGGACCGATTTGCTTGGAACAAACTTTATCGGAAAGCTCTTATAACGTAGAACATGTGCAAATAGAAAGTTCATCCAGAATGAAAGCATGAATTAAGCATGAATTAATAAATAAATGAAGGAGTGAAAGAATGAATCAATGAATAAATGAATGAGGAAAAGAATGAATAAATGAGGGAATAAATATATGAATGAGTAAATAAATGAATAAAGACATGAATGAGTAAACGAATGGCTGAATAAAGGAAAGAATGAATGGCTGAATAAAGGAAAGAATGAATGAGTGAATGAATATGTATTATCCGTTGAAAAAGTTATATTTGAAATAATTAAGAACTAAAGCTAAAGGAGAAAGAGATAGCTAGGTTATAAATTTGAATTTGGTGTATACGGGAAAGTAGGCTCGTATAGTTCTAGACGGAACTTCTTGTTCAGTTTTTATTTCTTTCTTTATTTATTATTGCCACGTAAGCCTAGCCGTGCGGTGACTGTTTACATTTTATGAACTGTTTATTGGTTACTGGTTTTCATCACTGTTTGGTTTAGATGCATCTTTCTTTGCAAACTTTAATCCTTTTCACCTGAATTATTTTTACTTTCATATTTTAGTGTGTTTCTTTCCTTGTCAAGCGTTATTTGTCACTGTGATTTCCAACTCCAACATAATAACTATCGGTAGCATATTCTTACTGTTACCTCCATACGTAGTGTCAACCTCAGACCAAAGAAAAAGTGCTGAGCATTAGGGTCGCTTTTAGGTTGTCAACCCGAAAGCGCTTGGGACTATTTTGCAAGCTAAACCGTTAAACTTTACAGCTAAGGGGTTTTTCAACAGTAGTGTTTCTGTGAATTTTCTTTAAGCAGAGGTAATTTAATTTCATGCGATGACGATAAAGCAATGGTCCAATACTTCGTCCGCCGCCAGTTGCTGATGTCACTAATTTTCCCGGGTTTAACTCTATAGCTCTCTACTCTAGTCAGGCAATGGATAAAGACGCCAAATGAAGACCCCCCCCCCCATTTCTTAATTACATCTGTTCTTTCATCGTGACAGCTGGTTTCAACAATGTGTGAAATGGGTGAGGCGTAGGCTCGGTCTGTGGTGCCAACATGTTCGCTTGAAGCAATCGAGCAAACTCCATTTACCTATCAAGTGATGTCTTTACTCGTGTTGTTTTCTCTCCTGATTCTTTCCTAGTGTATAATGCAGTTCCGTTGTTTAATTTTCAGGAAAAGTCCTAGAAGCTTTCAGTACTTTATTCCTGCTCGCACTTCTCATATTCATCGCTAAAGGTTATACAGTGACGAGAGGACGCCTTCGGAAAAAAACGCTGTTAAAAATAGCAGGTTTCTTCGCTATGTATATTTTGGTATACACCTGCTTATTTCTATATGAGCAACAGGTAATTCTTCATACCATATATTTTTTTCGGTTTTAGAAGAGATTTATATTTGTTATTTTAAGGATAAAGAATTTTTAAGGCATACTTGAGCTGTGAATTATTCTTACAATTTTAACCTGTGCATGCGTTTGTTGTTGATACATATGTCAGTCGGATAATCCTCGAGCCCGAGTAGGATTACCCGATGTAAGACTAAGTGAGCTTCTTCCGTAGTACCACAAGAGTGGAAATGCTACTTTAGAATTTTAACCCTTTTAGAGCTGGTGTCCAGTATGTTGGAGCGTAGAAGCTATTTGAATCATAAGACAAGAGCAAAAGGTTTGGACTGTAAATTAACAAACGCTTTCAATTCGTAAATATTTTTTTTATTCCGTTGACACCTGAAGCAGCCGTCTGCACACATTGAGTTACAATCGTCAATTCACTCCCCTTGCACGCACGGCGGACCTGAAAGTTCAGGCATTTAGGTAGTAGCCCGAGTCCAGTAGACACATACAATTTAAGTACACTGTTAAAAATTTCATCATGAAATTACGGTTAAATGACCGGCAGCAGTCTGTCCATCTAATTCACCGTTAAATTTACGGTTTGGAACATTTTTTCCATCTTTACGGGACTTAACCATTTCCAATCAACTTGGTTTAAAAACGTAAATACAAAAGTTTGCGGTTTTATAACCATTTAAAAATGGTTTCAAAACAAAATTTTTACCTTTTTTTGAACCCTTTTGAGGTGTAGAAACCGTGAACGAAGCTTGCAAGAATCGAACCCGGGTGTACGGTACACCATCCTTGATTTCTAGCCATTCGGCCATCGACACCACGTGCAGCGGCCGTTTATTTATCAATAAATCTTCTTTTCCAACAGGCAAACTGCCTTAAAATTGAGATTTCAGTTTTTGATTGGATCCAAAGTCATTTTTAGTCTAAATTTACTGTATATTGACGAAAATCATTTTATTTTCTGTAAAAATTAAAATACAAACAAGGTTCAGCAGCTCAAATGATGGGTTTGCTCATTCGCAAACAGTTCGGGAATCCGAAGTCTCCAATTTTTGATTTACTATTTAGTATCCACTGCTTAAGCCACTTTTTTTTTTCTTCTTTTTTTATATACACATGCAGATTTTAACTGATAAATCCGTATTCCTATATTAAAACAACGCACGACCGGTAAGGTTTCGCAACCAAGATGGACGCCCGATTCTTATTGAGCACTTGAAAATTACGGTTAGTTAAACGTTCTTTAGGATAAACAGAGAATAAACGATTTTTTTCGCAATCAGCGGTTTGAGTACCATCTTTTTAATGGTTATTCAACTGTTGTAATTAAATATGGTAAAATAACAATCAAATAGTGTTCGGCAGTAGTTAACTAGAAAAAGTTAACTACTAGTGGCAACTACTAGTTGTAACTACTTTTGTTTTGAACTAGTTAACTACTAGTTAAACTACTTATTTTCCCAACTACTAGTTACAACTACTTTCAAAAAACATTTTAAATCTATTTTTTGAAAAAAATAATCATTTTTTAAACATTAAATTATTTAAATTTTTAGTTTATGAATATTATTCACACAAATGTATTTTATATATTACGTTATTTCATGTAAATGCACTCATAAAAAATCATAATATTTTCGCAAATTAGAAAAAGTTTTCTAGTATAGTCAATAAATAGAGCCCGCACCAGCACATGCACAATCAAGTTTCATTTAAAGCCCAAATCTTCACTATAGGGAAGTCTTACCTCTACTCCAGTACCATGCATACGTTTGGGATACCATAAAACACAAAAAGAAAAAATGCATACTGGTTTTTAGGATTTTTTTAAGAAGAAAATACTGATTTTTATGATTTTTATGATTTTCTTTTTAGAAAAAAAATACTGATTTTTATATTTTTTTTTTTTTTTTTTTTTGAAAAACTGATTTTTATGATTCTTTTTTAGACAAAATATTGATTTTGATGATTTGAAAAAAAAAAAAAAAAAAAAAATTTTTATATCAGCTTCTTACAAATTATTAAAATATAGATTTTTTTTATTATAAATTTCAATACATTCTGGGTTCAAGTTATTTATGAGAACTTTAACTTACTATATGGTGGCCTTAATGCATCTGGTCCTCTAGGGAAAGGTGGAATAGCTTTGTTAAGGTGTAAAAGAATGACATTTTATCAGAGAACATTAAGTTTTTGGACATGCTGACTACAGCAAAAGCATCAACAGCCCTTTTGGAAAGGATTTTTTTTTTTACATTCGGAATAGGGCACTAAAAATTAAGAAATAGACTAGGGGTTGATAAGGCATCAAAACTGGTATTCTTGATGAAACATCTAAATAGTAAAAATGATTAAGCTGTAGTAAACATTTTATGTGATATTTCCCATCTCTGTTTATATATTCAAGAAATTTGTATATACTAAATAAATTATAATAGTCCAGTCAACTTATTTGTATATATTCAAGAAATTATAATACATTTAGTACAGAAATATAAGCTTTCTCTTCTGCTTCTTGTTGTTCTCTGTTTATTGAGCATATATTTTATATAGAATATAATTAATTAATAATTTTGAACTAGTGGTAAATAATTATTTCAACTGAAATATCTCAAAATTCTTTGAAGAGATAAATAATTAACTGAATTTGTTACTGTATTTGTGTGCGCATATTCTTCTTTAAAAAAATCCAAAAAAATCTGATTTAAATAAAAAAAATTCTATTTTTAAAAATTTGTTTTAATAAAAAAATCCCTTCAACACAATTTGTAAGAATATAATCTAAATTCTAAATCACGCGTGTTACAAAGATATTCTGTTAATGAATAGGGGTGGGGCAGGTCGAGAATTTTGAATTCATATTGAGGGTAAACCCCTTTATTTTACAACAACTGCTGAAAAATTGCTATTTCTTAAGAACATAAATTATTAACTTTATTAAACAAATACATATTAAAATTCAAGTTTAAATTTAGAGAAAAAGGTTTTGTCTTTATTCATATTCTCTTTATATATTAATTGTTCAGTGTTATTTGGAAATATTCAATCTTTGAATGTTTTACAGGAATTTCTTTAAAATTGTTTTAATGATTAAAAATAATATTGAGTTGAATTATTAGGATTAAATATTTAAGAACAAGCTTAAAAATGGACATTCAAATGAATTATACTTAAAAGTAGTTAACTAGTAGTTAACTACTTTTGGAGAACAGTTAACTACTAGTTACAACTAGTCTCAGAAAAAAGTAGTTAACTACTAGTTGCAACTAGTTTTGTTTAGAGTAGTTAGCAGTTGGTAGTTAACTGCTTTTTGACGAGTAGTTGCCGAACACTACAATCAAATAAATGGTCGTTTTACTATTTTCATACGGAAATTTTTAACAGTGTAGCTCTATATTTTTATTATCAGAAACCGCTTTATCTAGGATTTTTATTTTTATAAAAACTAGACCATGGGGGAAAGTATTGATGCATGAGAAATGTTGCAAGGAGGAAGGGTAATGGCGCAGATTACACTGATTAGAAATTTTTGGAAGGGCTGTGTTGTAGAACTAATTTAAACAGTGCTGTTTTAAATTTCCGCTTCCTTTGTTACATGTCCTAACCTTCTGATGATTTTCTTAGTTATGTTTTTGAAGTGGGGGGAGGGGAATACACCAGCGCTCCAGGAGGGAGAGCTCTTCTGCTATTGTTAATGAATTCATTCAGCATGGTTTCTTGTTTTTTTTTGCATACTAAGAGTAATTTTAAACGCCGATTGTGGTTGATTACCGATTACTTCCGTATAATCGGAATATCGATGCATCCCTTATTCTGATAAAACTTTCATTTTGAATTTAAGCAATGTAACCGAAAATAGATGTCCTTATTTGCAAAGCAAGCCATTATTACATTTGACTTTTGCATGTGATATTGTGTTTTACTCTATCTATTGTGTTTTTAGTATTTTGATCCAGGTAGAGTTCTGTATTTGTACGAAAGCCCTGCAGGCTATGGCATTATTGGACTCCGTTTGCTTGGATGGGCGTGGTTTGTTTATGCATCCATATTTACGATGATTCATTACCCTGAAAAGTCCAGTTTTTATACGAAAATGTTTCTACTTTATTCATTGTGGTGAGAGGAAACTCTTTTCTTGATATTTTTTACCTTTTTATCTCTTATTCTGAGAAAGATTACAAATTTAAATCAAATTAATCAAAGATAGATTAAAAGCTGTCTTTTCATGCGAATAAAATTGAACAAATTAATTGGTGAAAATTAGTGATTGTATTAAATTCAGTTGCTATTTTAATGTGATGTTACAAAGGATTTCTCCAAAGAGAGAAACTTATATTTCTTAACCTTCGGATATCCAGGTAAAAATTTGTAGTGTTATAGACAGTATGGGGGAATTATTAGGAGACCCCAATATTAAAAAAATAATAAGAAGGATTTACCAAATAAAATATGGAAGCCCAAAACGTAGCTTTTAAAACATATTAATAAATGTATATAAGCGTGGCAGTGGCATGCAAAAAAAAAAAAAAAAGGAAGAAAGAAAAAGTGCAATATAGCTGCAAAAAAAAAAAAAATTCAAAATATAAAATGATGATTATTTTATGAATAAATAAAATTTGAGACATTCAACAGATAAAAAAATTTTGAGAACATTTTAGGACCTGTTAACCACAAATTACAGTGTTTTTGTAAATATTATTTTTTTTTAATTTAAAGAAAGTTATCATCTAATATATTGGATGTTAGGAATCGTAATGTTTTTAAAGATACTATAACTGGCAACATTTTTATAGGTATTCAAATAAAATACCATGCTTTAAAAAATGTCAAAGAGAATTGGGAGTAGTTAATTTAGAGCTTAATTTAGTTACGCACGCAAAAGCAATAGTTTATTTTACATATCATTCATTTTTATTTCAATCATTTTCTTAAAATTTGTTTTACCTGTATAAAGTGTTTTATTTACTTATTGTGTTTATGAGCTTATTTATCTCGTCTTTCTCAGTTCACGAAAAAAATATTTCATCTCAGATATACAATATAGTCTAATTTCGAATTAAAATCCGAGTTTTCGAAAATTCTACATTAATTAGTTTTTACTTTATGCATTAAAAACTATATTCTGAGCGACGTAAACATAATATTAATTGTTTTCCGTGCATTTGGAAATACTACCTATACATGCTATCAATTAGTAAAATAAAACCCTTGAAACAACACTAAAATTTGACCCATGTGTGTTCGTTAATAATATATTAACGAACAATTTGAATCACAGCAGCACGTATGTATTCTTGACACTGAAATTTTTGTGAGCAAATATGTCAACTTTTTAAATAGGATTGAAAGTTATTCCTTTTGCGAATAAAAATACAGTTCTACCATCAACCAAAACTATCTGCCTGTCAGAGTGTCTAGGACAGTTGTCGGCAAGCCGTCGATCGCGATCGACCGGTCGATCGCAAGCCCATTTTCTGTCGATCACGATAGCATTTTGAGCAGTTTATATGTTTTTTTTTTGGGGGGGGGGGAGGGGGCATATGACTTGCATTAGAACGCGAACATATTTATCTTCCCCAGAAAATGTATTAATTTATCAGACCATTCGCCGTACCTAAGAAAACTTGCCACTATTACGAAATGTCAGTTCTCACGTTGACTATGCTCTCGGTGAGACTTAATTGAAGTATGTAACGGCGTTTTACATGTGTGTTTTATTTAAAAACAAAACAAAAACTAACAGTACATTTAAAAGAAATAGTGAGGCCCAGTGGCTGAGTGGTAGCCCTCCGTGCTACCATGCCACAGATCCGGGGTTCGATTCCCGGGCCGGCCCTGACTCAGCCTTTCATCCCTTCAGTGGGGTCGATAAAATGAGGATCAAGCATGCTTGGGAACTAACACTGGGGATTCTGCGTCAGGCCGACCACTTGACCGGAATATCTGCTTCTGCACCCCAGGGGCCTCGGTCTCGAAAGCTGGGATGGGCACAGTAGGCCATGGCCCCAATGGGCCACTGAGTTAAAAGAAATAATATATTAGTATATGAAATATTGCTTTGATGCGAATTAACCCCTTCCCTCTCGCTCCCGTGAAAATGACGGGCTGAGGCTTCGCCTTCTATTTCTCGCTCCCGAGAAAGTGACGGACTGGAGTGTTTAAAATTTCAAAATAAAAACAAATCAAAAATTAAAAATGAATACATATATTGTTCATACACATATTTTTATATAATTTTCAGGGATAAAAAAAGCACTTTTATGACCGTTTTCTTGAAAATTACCCGACCGTTAAGGGGTTAAGGGTGTTAAGATAACATTATTTTAACTTTTAAACTTTCAAGTAGGTATTATATAAGCATCAAAACGTGTTCGGACGAGAATTAACCTACAATTTGAAAACAGGCACAGTCCCAACTCCCAACATGTCCTACTAATTGTGTATGCACCTCCCTCAGGTAATTTAAGTCGATCTAATTAGTGTTCCCCGAACTTGAAAAGTGGATCTTCAGTCAATTTAGGTTGCCGACAGCTCGCCTAGAAGAATCCATTCATGTGCAAGGGAGGAACTGCAGGAAAAATGAATGCCGTTTTTGTTTTCCTTCTAAATAGTTCGTTTAGCATACTTGACTTCTTCCGAACGGATGCTATGTACCAGTTTATATAGTGCCTTTGAACAAACATAGAAGCAAACATTCTGATTCGCGTAATAAACAAACACACTTGCAAAACGAACTTCCCTGAAACTCAAATGGATTCGTTCTTTCCTGCCATGCGCAGAAGCGTCCAAATGTCAAAATTCCGTGGTCGAACTGTACCACTGTACGTATTTATATTTTCTTATCAATTTTAATTCAACTCAAAATTTAACATACTAGACGCTATACCTCATAAAAATTAAGTGTGACCCACTGAGCTTTATAATTTTATGAATGTTGCCTGTTTCATAAAAAGTTGAAAACGTCTAACTTACTGTCTGTGTCATGATCTTCATTTATCTCCAAGAAAGGGAACAAAAATTAAATATCTGCCCGAAGCCTTTTTTCGAAATTCTTTTAGTAATCCATAAAAAGCGAGCATTATTTCTTCTCTTATCTTAATGTTTTATTCTTAATAAGAAATAATTTGTCATTTTTGCAGTGTGGATGGTTTTTTGTTGATGTGTGTATATTTTCTTAGGTTCATCTCTGCTCCCGTCGTCATTCTTATTTCAACTTTCATTGTGCCAAAGTGGGTACGAGAAAAACTTCTGAACGCAGTAGAACTTTTTATTTCGATCGTTGCTCATCTTATATTCTTTGTAAGTATAACGCATAAAAATTTTGAATTTTGATCGACTGAAAAATGTAATCTATAATTTACAAAAGTATTTCAAAAAGTAAGCGAGTAAAAGTTTTGACAGCAGCAAATTTTACGTGCGAACATCACACTTCATCTCACTATCTCGCAGATCGCCCTAAAGTCATGCACTCTCTAGTGCGCTTGCTCTATGCATCGCAAAACGACGTCTAGAGCATGTGGATGCGACTTCAAAGCGGTCAGTTCCGTTGAGATGGAGCGTGGCGTTCACTTAAAAATCGAACCTTTAGATAGCTAAACCATCGAAGCATTCGAACGTTACAGCTGAAAGTAGTTCTGCTCTTGCGCGCCTTAAATCACGGTCAAAAGGGAGTGGAAGGAAACATATAGTCGGCGCAAGAAATGCGATCAGTTTCTAAGCGTTAGTCGAAATGTGTCCCCAGCTGTGTCCTGCGGATGTTGCCTGACAATGCCTCTTCCCATTCGTCCATAGTTATGCTTGATTTGGTGCATATTTTCTGGTGGAAGTTGGTTGAAACAGTGGCATAGCCAGAATATTTTTTTTTGTTTTGGGACGGGATAAAGGAAGGGGAAGTAGCACGTACATATACATGCATGTGGGCAGGACTGTGAAACATACTTTTCATTCCAAATCTAATATTTTCCGAGCTAATAGACCGTGGTCCAACCAAGATATTTCTGGCTGACGTATCGCCTGACATGTTTCAGGCTTCTTCAGAGTGAGAATGAAGTCCAGGCAGAAGTCTGGTCCTTAAGTATCAAGCATCACATGTGATTGAACCTCATTGGATAAGCCACCAATCTCAGACTTCCTGGAACTGCTTCTGATTGGTTCCTCCTCTTTGTTCCTGGCATTGATTGGTGCTTTTTTGGTCCCCCCTTTTTGTTCTTCTTGGCATGGGTTGGTGCTTTTTCAAAAGCTTCAATCAATGCCGGTATGGACAATAATCAATCACGGCCGGTATGGACACCGGCCGTGAAACTCTAAGTTCTTATATACTTTTCATTCTTCTTGGGGAATATTGTAACCTCCTTTCACCGCTTTGCTGCGCCACTATTGGAATCACGGAGGTATCAAGAACAACTGTGTTTCACTGTTGACAATTGCTGAAGTATCGAGATGGCGAATTGTATTTGCAGACAGAACGTGAAGCAGAATTTGTACAAAATTCTATGATAAGAACATAAGAATGGCAGTTATGTCAATCTAAAATGTGTTGTTCTCATTAATGTCACATAACAACATTATTCAAACGAAATTGTACTTTTTCACTACTAAATAATAACACAAAATAGTATTGTATTCTCTTCCCGTATAAATGAAAAATCCGAGTAAACTCAATATTTCACCTTAGAAGAGTAATATTTTATCTTGAATAGTTCCAGGTGCATGAGTTATCACTATAGCAGCCGAAGAACATAGCATAATGCTGATTTAAATACTTTTTATAACTATAACCATGCCAAATATCATTGCGATTCCTTTGTATTATATTTTGTATCGAATAGTTCTTTACTAGCAACAGAAATGTTCTGTTGACAGCCCGGAAATCGTACCGAATTTGCACAGCTGTGAAATACGTTTGTCGTTCAGTTTCGAGAGAATGCAAAGGTTATGTTTTATTGTATATTTTACTTTTTATTTCTCTGACCACAATCGTTTCTTGATGTTAAGTTGTTTTACTTTACAATTCTTCTTAAATTGTAATACATTTATTTCAGATTCTCACCAGACCATCTAAAGCTAATAAGAACTTTCCATATCATGTACGAACATCTCAGGTAAGAACAATATAATTTAATAATTCATCATGCACGAAACTATCTCTTATTTCTAATCAATTTATGTGACTGCGTAAGTTTGAAGTTTTTATGAAAGCATCGAGAGAAAAATGTTTTTAAATTTTTCATTCCTTTACAAACATTTTATTGTAAATGAATGTCAAATGCTCTTTGTCGAAGGTGGACATAAAACGTTATTCGTCATAGAAAATAAAAATTACAACCAATGCAATTCGCCAGTCCATTATCCGAAATATTTTTAAGAATTATGAGAGAAAAAAGGAGAGTTTGGATAAAAATTATTTCTTATATTAAGTGCCCATGGGTCCTGAGACCCTGGAACAAACCCTGATGTGTACTCTTCCCACACAGATAAACATGCAATGAGTATTGTTCAGATCCATTTGAGGTTTCCACCCACATCTGCCGATTTCTGTATTATTTGCTCGTTGAAATGTTGCTCCCTCTGTAGAAACTCGGTGAATCCCTACATATTATTCTTCACATGGCATTCATTCTCCACTCCTACTTCTAAATATTTGTTCCTGCTTCGCTCCGTGCTCCGAATAATTTCAATAGACTACATTATTTATATATTTTTATTAAGTTCATTAATTTTTTACATAATAAAATATTTAAAAAGTAAAAGAAACTCGGAGCAGTGGAACGCAACAAATTTATTTGCTCCGACTCCGTTCGAGCTCCTAGCAAAATACCATGCTCCACTGCTCCTCTCTCCTGCTCCATGTTCCGCTGCAGATCCCTGATGATGATGATGATGATGACGACGACGACGATGATGATGGTTGTAGCATTGTTTCTACCATCTCATTCAGCGGTACCACAATGAGTGTGTGGTACCATCGCCGCATAAGAACTTAAACGTCCAGCTTCTTCACCCGAAGGTGTTAGCACCCGGAATGCTGCTGCTGCTGATGATAATGATAACGATGATGATGACGAGGACGATGATGATGATGATCATGATACCGATATCGATATTTATAACAATAACAATAGCAACAACAATAACAATATCAATAACAATAATAATAATAGTTATAATAACAGTAATAATAATAATAATAATAATTATTATTATTATTATCTTTAATGTAAACAAGAGGAATATTGACTTGAAAAGTATTATCCCCGAATTGGGGATTTAGGATTTAAAATGTCGGTTCTACGGGAATGGCTCTATTGATGTAATCAATATTCGGAATTTGAAAAATTTCTGTTGCCTTGTTCGAAGATGAGAAGCATTAAATGAAAGCCATGATTTTTATCTGAATTTTTCTTTTACAGATAGGTGTAATGCTGCAGGGGAACGGAACGACCCCTATGGGCGATAACTCCATTGATAAATTTGCTCATCATCCTTATGCTCTCAGTTCCAGGAGCTACTTGCCTAACTATGCAGTCATTTTTGGAGTGCAGTCAAATGGAGATCGTGTTGCTCCAACGGAAATGGTGAGTTACGCAAAATGGTGCATGATGAAGTAGAAAATAATATCGTTTGAATAAATCTCATTACAAGGAAATTCTTTTTAAGCAATTTTTTTCCGGCAGTATAAAGTAGTTCTTATATTTTTGATGTTACGCGATTTCTGTTCTGCTGAAGCGCAATAAGAATCGAAAGTACGTCAAGCGATGTATTTGCATTTACTTTAATTCATAATGTGTTAAGTATTTCCTTTAGATGCGTAAATTATTTTGAAAGCAAATTCAAAGTATGTGCGAGCTGTTCAGAAGTCAAACGGTGTGAGTTTGACTTCTGAACAGTCAAACTCACTCGGTGTGAGTTTGACTTCTGTAATTAGAATTTTTCATTTTTTAAAAATTCTAACATTAGTCTATGCACTTTGTTCTCGGGTATTAATATTACAGTACTTTCATTTAGGCATTTTTTTAGTTTATATATTTAGACGTAAATACGACTGGGGGATATGTAATTAAATAATTTGTATTTTAAGTTCGTGGTGGCATACGTTTTCCACAAATTTTGTGTGAATTTCAGAAAATTCTTTTATGCTGAGAATTACTATAGTAGTACGTATAGATTAGATAGCTGATATTGAACATATTGCTATCTCTAATGTCAATAAGAGTTAGATAATTCTACTTATCAAAAGGTTATGCCGTTCATAAAGAAAATGCTCCTTCCTAACAATATTGAATTTAGTCTTGAAATTTTTTTATTTTTTTATTGAAAATAATGTAGATAAACTTCATTTTTTGACTTATATGATGTTTTCGCTGGCCAAAACCTGCGTGCCAGCCCGTTGAGTCGCATGTTCTTTAAGCCTGTTATAAAGCTTATGGAGAATTTAAAATCCCCCCTCCCCCATGGTATTTTAAATAAATTGTCGAATTTTGCAACTTCGGAGGACAATTCCTTACTCTTACAAATAATGTGACAGAGTTCTTTTAAAACTCATTTTCGTGTCCTTTTTATGAGCTTTAACACCACAAAGTAATAGAATTTTAAATAAAACATTTTTAAAAGATTTGATTGTTCTTACTTTCCCGTAAAAGTAGAGAGATAAGAAGTCCCTTCTTGAATTGTACGAGACTACCTTCTCGTATATACACCAACATCAAATTAATTATCTAGCTATCTCTCTCCCTCTCATTTAGCTTTAGTTGTTAATTACTTCAAATGTACCTTTTTCAACGATTAATACATAATCATTAACTCATTCATTGAATTCTATCATTTATTTATTTATTCATTCATTCATTCACTTATTCATTCCTTAATTAATTAATTAATTCATTCAGAAATATCCTTAAAAATACAGATAAAAAACTGTTATCGGAAAATAGGTTCGTTTAGTTCTGGATGTACTTCGTATCTGTACATTTTCTACGTCAGAAGAACATTCCAATAAAGTTTGTTCCTAGCAAATCCGGCAATCCGGCTGTTACATCAGGATTTATAGTATTGAAATTTTCTTCGTAGGCGCTATAGGAGCTAATGTCAATATTTTTTGAACTGTAAAAAAAGTGAACGAAATATTGCTCAAATCAAGAAATAAAATACGGAATGAGATGTCCTCGCCGAGATCTTTCGAACGCAATTTTTTTTCCAAATTGAACAATTCTCTCAAAAGGTATTAAGGGGGGGGGGGGGGCAGAAGACAGATCGACAGACACACATTTTCCACATCTCAAAACCCAACTTTCATTTTTTTTTATTTTTCATTATTTTTTTAATCACTTCACTTATTTTTGACTTTTCTTTATTTTTAACGATATTTTTACGTACACCAAACCTTATTTCATACTTTTCTCTTTTACGTTTACTATTGGGGAACTATGGGCAGTTGCTTGCTTCGCCCGTGCTTTTTTACTGCCTTTGGACTAGCTAGGTTGTTAATGAAATTTCTATATTTTTCGTGGCGATACGCTATTTTATTAACTGTGGTTTCTTTTTTCTGTTACTTTTCAGGTTTCTTACTCGGGTTCCCAGCAGAATCCTCCAGTTTCTCGTTCTAGCGAAAGTTAAAAAAGTATAACATCGGAAATACATTTCGTTAGCTTCACGTTGAAGATTTTCAGTATTACAGAGCAGAGAAGAATATTCAAACCTCATTGCATTTATTTTTATGTTGGCTAAAATGTTTCTGTTAGCGTGTATTCCAATAAAATTCTCCCTTTGGTGTTGTTTCTTTGATCTAACTAATGAATTGCTTATTATATGACACGTACCTAATCTGGATCCGAAATAGATATTGGTTGAACAGCCATGATATTCTTGTAAAATTGAACAAGTCACTTTAGCAACAATACCCCCCCCCCCCCGGCCAGCCCAAAAAAGAAAAGGTCGTGGTAGCCTAGAGCTTAGGACGTAGGACTTCTACCTGAAAGGTCGCGTGTTCGATACACGCTGAAGACCCACCATGTACACTTGGGGACATGTGCATGTAAAATCCGTGGACCCCACTACCTCGCCCTGTGCACAGCCATTTCTAAGGTCTTGGCTAACAGGTAGGGGTCTGGTGGAGAAAAGTTCAAAAAAGAAAAAAGCAGAAATCGATATTTCGTATGTATTATATATATATATATATGTATAATGGAGCCTTTAAATTAAGAAAGATTGACAAAATCATGTATTTTTGAAATGAAATGAAAACAAGAAAAAGAAACATTCTCTTTTGTGGAAAAAAATCAGTCTTTTTCGGAAAAATGAAAAAATGTGCTGTAGAGGGGCGGTGTGATAAAATATATTGCACTTCTAAAAAACAGTAATACCCTCCAATCTTTTTTCAGCCTCAGATTTCGTGTTATAAGAACCCAAATATCGTTCCAGTTGTGCTAAAACATTGCATCTATAAACTGCGCCTCTCAAAAGATTAAAACCGGGTGAAGGGGGAAATTTTGTATATTTTAACTTTCAGAGAACTTCGGTCTGAATATTAATAAATAAGCACAATTCGTGAAGAATCATTAGATATTTTAATTTTGAAAGTTAATGTTCCATGCTAATTATTCTTTCATAGATAAAGGTTTCCTTATTGTGGAAGTAAATTTTTAAGCTGTAAAAACTTTGTACCACAAGAACATCTGCTGTTTTGGAACGGCGTTTTGCATGTGACGTCAAAGTGAACATAAAGAAAGCAAAATAACGCATATAAAGTTACGTTTCCGGGATGTCTTTATGTAATTCATAACACACCTCAAAAGAAATAAATAAACAGGATCAAAGCATATGAAGTAGATAACGATAGACGGTAGATTAAATACAGTAAAACCTGTAAAGTTGGCCACCTGTCTAAGTTGACACTTTTGTCAGAAACGGAATCAGCCCTTATATTCTATAATGTAAGGAAACCTTTATTGCAACTTCCTTACATTATATAAATTGACCACTTATGTACGCCAAATTTGGGTGGGGTTTTTATGAAAAACCCTTTGTAAGTTGACCGCCTAATGATTTCTATATTTATTTGTTCATCTATTTTTGCAAAGAAAAAAGCATAATAACTTCTTCAGGATATTTTTTATGCTATAATGTTAGACCGGTTATTTGTCTGGATGGATGGAACATCAATATAAAGTTTCCATACAAATTCTATGTAAGTTAACCATATGTGAAACTACTATGAATGTTCTTTTTTTCTTTAAATAAGCTGCTTATTCTTCTTTCTTTCATCTGATGTAGACATTTTGAAAAATTATGTATCTTTAGGAAATCTTTAGTATCATATAAGTAATTTACATAAGTAATAATATATTTACTTTATTTTAACCGAGTACCTTACTTTTAAAGTTGTATAGGCAATAGGCTGCACTATAAGTCATTAAGGTTAAATTTCTCTAATGATATTTTAGATAATTGCGAAAAAAAAAGCTAATTACTATTTTAAAGAAATGTTAATACAGGAGGCTTTATATTTTAATTAGTTACAAATGAATAAATGCATAGTGCACGGAATTACAAAAAAGAAAAAGGGAAAAAATCTCCACCCTCTGCAAGTTGACCACTACATTGCTGCACCGCAAGTGGTCAACTTACACAGGTTTCACCGTATCCGAAAGTGCTTCGCAGGTTTAAAAGGTACGGAGTTCAAGCCTGTTTATTTGGAAGATGAGGAGGAGTCAACCCTCCCCCCCCCCCCCCGGGGAAATTTAGAAATGACAGGCCTGTAGAAACCCTGTGCTAAACAGATAAAGTCTTGAGAATAAGACAAGAAGAATGAAAATAAATTAAAACTTTTTGAATACTCGCTGAAAAGGAACAGAAGAATATTTTAAAAGGAGTCATTCCATTTCAAATCAGGCAGGCAGGTCTGAAACTTGTCACATGACCCTCACAGATTTTTTTAAAAAAATTACAGTAGTTACAACTAAGGGACATATAAAATATCCCAAAAGGATTTTTCAAAAAAAGAAATATTTCTCTAGTTACAGACGTTTAAAATTTGGGACAAAGTTGGCCGTTTCCAGAAAATCAGCAAAACACTCACTTTTAAACTGGCCACTGTTTCAAAAGTTTTTAGCTGATTCGAATGATTTTTTTTCTAGAAATTATGAAGGGATGGTATTTTATTTAGACACTAATTTAAAAAATTTAATTGGCTTCATTGATAAAGAAAAAAAAAGTGTTTCTGAAGTGAAAAAATAGTGTTTTTTCTGACTTCAGGATTTTTTTTCTTATGAAAGAAATTTATTTTTGACAAAACAGAGGTGGCGATCTAAAGTGCTGTTATGGAAGTTTTGTATCAAATTTTATTGCAAGCATGAGATGCATATCCTCTCAGAATTTAAATTTTGAAATTTGAAAATGTTCAAAAAATACGATTTTTGAAGTGTAATTACTCAAAAAAGCCATTTTTTAAAAATCTGAAAATCTGCTCATTTATTGCCCTTAAAGTGCTTAATGAGCTGCTATCAATTATATTGTGTATTTTTGCCACAGATATTTTATATGATTTTTCAAAAATGGCCTTTTGTGTGTTTCTCAAAAAAGCCAGAAATTCTAACTCGTTCTTATTTAATCACTTTAATATAATATTTAATCAATATTTATTAAGAAATATACTGTATTCTTACACAATTACTATAAATAAATTGTACTTAACCTTCTTAGAACTTAAATAGCTCCTAGCACAAAGCGTAGCTACTGTGATTTAATGCATGTTATTCTGTTCAATCCAATTACTAGTTTCAAACTCACACGCTTTATATCAAATACCAAGCAACAGCAAATGTAAAATTTATTGTAGGAATACAATCAAAACATTATTGGCTATCCTACAATACTGCTAAATAGTAAAAATTCCTAAAATAGTAATGCTTGTTACATGGGACGTACGAGCAAACAAGAAGTGGAAAACAGAAAACTAACAGCCTCTTAAACAAATATAACTCAATGCATGATTTCTAAATAGGAAAATTTATTGAAAGTGTGAATGAGAATTATTGAATGTGGCAAATTAAGAATGTATCATCGATGGTTTAGGGACACTATCGAATAATTTGTACACAAGTAATCTAGAACAAATATTTCAATAGCCAGAATATAATACCACAAGAAATATAACACCATATGAACCCTCCTAGTCTTTGCATTTTTTGGGTAATAACGAGTAGAAGATGATTCAAGAACTTGATTCTACTTATTTTGCTTTAAGTACATAATTTCATATGCGTTTAAAACTATGTATATCAGTGCTGTAACATATTTGATGTGAAGTGTGCGAGTTTAAAACTAGTAATTGGATTGAACACAATAACATGCATTAAATCACAGTAGCTAGTAGCTACGCTTTGCGCTAGGAACTATTTAAAATCTAAGAAGGTTAAGTACAATTTATCTGTAGTAATTGTGTAACAATACAGTATATTTCTTAACAAATATTGATTAAATATTATATTAAAGTGATTAAATAAGAACGAGTTTTAATTTCTGGCTTTTTTGAGTAATTACACTTCAAAAATCGTAATTTTTGAACATTTTCAAATTTTAAAATTTAAATTCTGAGAGGATATGCATCTCAGGCTTACAATAAAATTTGATACAAAACTTCCATAACAGCACTTTAGATCGCCACCTCTGTTTTGTCAAAAATAAATTTCTTTCATAAGAAAAAAAATTCATGAAGTCGGAACAAACACTATTTTGTCACTTCAGAAACACTTTTTTTTTCTTTATCAATGAAGCCAACTAAATTTTTAAAATTAGTGTCCAAATAAAATACCATCCCTTCATTATTTATAGAAAAAAAATCATTCGAATCAGCTAAAAACGTTTGAAACAGTGGCCATTTTAAAAGTGAGTGTTTTGCTGATTTTCTGAAAACGGCCAACTTCGTCCCAAATTTTAAACGTCTGTAACTAGAGAAATAATTTTTTTTTTTGCAGAATCCTTTTGGGATATTTTATATGTCCCTTAGTTGTAACTACTGTAGTTTTTTCAAAAAAATCGGTGAGGGTCATTTGACACCCTCTGCCTGATCTGAAATGGAATGGCTCCAAGGTGCTTTAAATTCTCCCTTTACTTCGTAAAAAAATAAAGACCCTTTGTGTACTAAACATGAAAATTAAATTTTTAGAATTACTTAGTATGTTTTTTGATTTATGTTACATATTAAAGAAAAATATAAAATCACATTTTATTTCAACACCTATGGGGTCCCCTCACCCTCCCCCTGACTATTTTATGACTTATTCTGTGTGGACTTTAATACTACTTCACTGCTTTTGTGGAGGTGGATCTCTTCGAGCCAACCTTCAAAGTTAATTCAATGATATGATGCGGAACTCGACGCCCCTAGAAAAGTACCGTCCATTGCCCTTTTCCTACAACTTCCTGCTCTATGCCACTATGATTATTGACCTCAGGGAAGGCGATAGCACGAATGGCGCCCTGAGGCAAAACTTTTTTCCGCCCCTAGTATATGTTGCGGAGAGAGTAAAAATGATCGATACAAACTTTAATTATACATATTTTAACTTTCAAAAATCTGAAGGAAAACAATCACTGATCAGAATGGACTGAGGGAAAATAAAAAACAGAAAAAGAGAAAAAGCAATAGATTCATTTTGCTCGTCATAAAGTAGAGAAGACACTTTCCTGGAACTGCAAACATTTATAAAACGCCCCCTCCGGAACGCCTGTCGCTGTGGGCAAGAAAAGCATAATGTACAAAAGAAGAAATAACCCAGTGAAAAATATATCCTTTCAACAAAGGAAAGAAAGAAACGGGAACGCTTCAAGATGTTCCTGATGTGTTTCTGTGTTTGATTTTATCAAAATTAAGCGTGTGATATAAATTAATGCAAAAATGAAATTAAATGAAGTTTTGATGCATCATTTGTAAAACTAAATAGTTTAAATAATACAGTGAAACCTCCAAGTGACACCTCCAAAAAAGGGACACTTTTTCTGGTCCCAGTCCCTTTGAATAGGGACCGCAATGTATTTACCTCTGAATAAGGGACACTCTATTTAAGGGACATTCACAGAGAAAAATTTCTAAAATTCAAGTTATATAGATAAGAAAAAATTACTGGAAATTGAAGATTTTTTCTAAAAATTAACTTCTGGAAGTACTAGCCTGAGTCCTGAAACACGTGTATTTTAAAGTGCTAGCCAAAACCTACTTCTGAAGGTTTCCCTCTCTTGTACTATGGAATACATGTATGCTCAGCATTGACAGGTAGTATCCGGCTACCAACAAGTTTTTGAGGCAAGGATTGGAAAAAGTACAGGAAACTTAAATTATGCTGCATTGCCCGAATTTCGTACTTTAAAACATATCCATCTCATAGATTACTTCAAATACATTTCTGTAAGCTACAAAACTTTGCTATGCTAAATTTTATGCTTATGCTAAAATTTTAGTTTTTTGATGAAAAAATTGTAAATTTCAATAATTTCAGCTTATTATTTGTATGCATGAAACATTTTCAGTATTTAAGCTTAGATGGTAACACATGTTTATTATTAAAAAGTTGAACCAAGTAAATACACTATACGCGTATGCATCAATTTATGAACCTTCAAAGAAGGGACACCTCTATTTAAGGGACAAAATTTCCAGTCCTCTTAG
The DNA here is from genome assembly GCA_038502835.1 of Octonoba sinensis. Lineage (NCBI taxonomy): Eukaryota > Metazoa > Arthropoda > Arachnida > Araneae > Uloboridae > Octonoba > Octonoba sinensis. The sequence continues at coordinate 118,349,969 of CM076601.1, read as the reverse complement.
TGTCCCTTATTGAGAGGTTTTACTGTATTTCATTTTTTGAACAAAAACTATTGTTTGTTACTTAAAAAGATGCAGGGCATATTTAGGGGCAATGCGTCCCTAAAAACGACGCGCCCTGAGGCGGGCGCCTCACCGCCTCAGCCTAGCGCAGGCCCTGATTGACTTTAAACAAAAAAAATATCCCCCTTTTCCCCCCTCTCGGGACGGCCTTATTTGTTTTGATAGCGCCTCGCCGCTGCTCGGGGTCGTAGTGCGAATTCCTACTGAACGCCTTTTCAGGGTTGAAAAAATCCTGTTTTTCCCCCCGAAAACCCAAATTAATGGTTTTATCGGATTAAGTTGGTTTTGTTCTGTGTTTTTTAAAGAGCGTTTTTCCTTTTTGCGCCTTGGTGCCTTTTGTGTGCACCGCATGACCTTGCACATATTACAGTGGCTAGAATACCTAGTGTGCCGTTCGGAGCGAAAATATTGAAAACGAAACTAAGCCACCAGTAGGTGGCGCTAGCATCGACAGCGAGGTAACTGATTAGCAGAGCGAACGTTAAAAAATCATTTACTCGCCTTAGTTTTCGCACTTTTTTCAGTATTAAAAAAAAAGAGGTGCAAAAAACATGTGATTTTTTAATCAGTATTAAAAAAAAGGAGGTGCAAAAAACATGTGATTTTTTAAAAAATATTCAGTCATCTATTCTAGAAAAGAATTTGGAGCAATAAATAGACGGCTGTCGTTTAGGTGAACACAAGCATGAAAAATGTTTTTATTTAGTTTCCGGAAGCAGTTTTAAATGAAAACCATGTATTTTATTAAGAGAATATTGTTATACATTTTAAAGACAAGGGATTTTTAGTCCAATATAGTGTGAATGAGCTGTTGAAAATAATTGCATTATTATGCTCATATTACCTAAAGAAAGAAAGGCTATATGTCTATGTACTATAGTTTAACATAAATAAATAAAAAAAAAATTTACAGTAATTACTATCACATAAGTTTTTTAAAAAGCACATTGCAATCTGATGTATATTTTTAAAAAAATAAACACTTGCAATGTCATTTTTTAAATGAACTGCATGCTTAAAATTTTGTGTTAGATTTTTTTTTTTTTTAAATATAGATTAAATTTTTTTTTTTAAATTTACATTTATTTAAAAACACATTATGATGCACAAAGTTTTGCTAAAGTTTCAATTACATACAAAACCAAAATAGAAACAAATAACAAAAAAAATCTTGAACCAAAGCAAAAAGCTTAGCTTTAAATTTATTTTGTTGTTATGACAAGCACAATTTCATTTTGATATTACATTTCTTCTTCTTTAACGTCAATATTGTTTCATATATAAAATTTAATATTTGAGTCACATCTTTTAAAACTTTTTGTAGTTCCAGACCAATGTAGAATTTTGTTAAAAAACTGAACCCCCCCCCCCCCAAATCCCCCCGCCCCCTCTGGTGGGTACCTTTGTCACATTATGATGCACAAAATGTTGGTCAAGTTTCAGTTACATACTAAATCAAAATAGAAACAAATAATTAAAAAAATCTTGAACCAAAGCAAAAAGCTTAGCTTTAAATTTATTTTGCTGTTATGACAAGAACAATTTCATTTTGATATAACATTTCTTCTTCTTTAACGTCAATATTGTTTCATATATAAAATTTAATTTTTGAGTCACATCTTTTAAAACTTTTTGTAGTTCCAGACATATGTAGAATTTTATTAAAAAAACTGACCCCCCCCCCCCGAATCCCCCCCGCCCCCTCTGGTGTGTACCTTCGTCACATTATGATATATAAAATGTTGTTTCAGTTACATACTAAACCAAAATAGAAACAAATAAAAAAAAATCTTGAACCAAAGCAAAAAGCTTAGCTTTAAATTTATTTTGTTGCTATGACAAGCACAATTTCATTTTGATATCACATTTCTTCTTTTTTATCGTCAATATTGTTTCATATATAACATTTAATATTTGAGTCACATCTTTTAAAACTTTTTGTAGTTCCAGACCAATGTAGAATTTTGTTAAAAAACTGAACCCCCCCCCCCAAATCCCCCCGCCCCCTCTGGTGGGTACCTTTGTCACATTATGATACACAAAATGTTGGTCAAGTTTCAGTTACATACTAAATCAAAATAGAAACAAATAATTTAAAAAATCTTGAACCAAAGCAAAAAGCTGAGCTTTAAATTTATTTTGCTGTTATGACAAGAACAATTTCATTTTGATATAACATTTCTTCTTCTTTTACGTCAATATTGTTTCATATAAAAAATTTAATTTTTGAGTCACATCTTTTAAAACTTTTTGTAATTCCAGACAAATGTAGAATTTTATTAAAAAAACTGAACCCTCCCCCCCCCCGAATCCCCCCGCCCCCTCTGGTGGGTACCGCGGGTACCTTCGTCACATTATGATACACAAAATGTTGGTCAAGTTTCAGTTACATACTAAACCAAAATAGAAACAAATAATAAAAAAAATCTTGAACCAAAGCCAAAAAGCTTAGCTTTAAATTTATATTGTTGTTATGACAAGCAGAATTTCATTTTAATATAACATTTCTTTTTCATTAACGTCAATATTGTTTCATAAATAAGATTTACATCTTTTACAACCTGTTGTAGTTCCAGCCAAAATGCAGAATTTTATTCAAAAACTGAACCCCCCCCCCCCCGAGTCCCCCCGCCCCCTCTGGTGGGTACCTTCGTCACATTATGATACACAAAATGTTGGTCAAGTTTCAGTTACATACTAAACCAAAATAGAAACAAATAATAAAAAAAATCTTGAACCAAAGTAAAAAGCTTAGCTTTAACTTTATATTGTTGTTATGACAAGCAGAATTTGATTTTAATATAACATTTCTTCTTCATTAACGTCAATATTGTTTCATATATAAGATTTAATTTTTGAGTCACATCTTTTACAACCTGTTGTAGTTCCAGCCAAAATGTAGAATTTTATTCAAAAACTGAAAAACACCCCTAAGCTCCCCCTCACCCCCTCTGGTGGGTACCTTTATCAGAGGAACTTTAAGCCAAACTACCATATTATTTTAATATATTATTATAATGACGTTCCAACAAGCCTCTACTTAATTTTCTTGACTGGTTATAATTCATAGTATATTCCACACAAAATTTGAACATATTATCACATATAATTCTTTTAAAGTTTAGCCCTTCCTTTAAAGTTTAGTAAGTTCAAACCCACATTTAGTTCACCAATATGAGAGCCAAAAAAAAAAAAAAAAAAAAGCGATACTTTCGAAAGCAAATTATTCTGTTCGGATGCAGATTTAAAAAACCACAGACATTTATTATAGCATTGCAAGACTTTGCCCTTTAGAAATTCTTGTTTTCTTTGAGGTGGTCAGAATTAAACCGATGTATCACAAATAAGTTTACAAAAAACAAAAATGGACATTTGTTACAAAATCCTTTTCATTTATTTATTTTATAGAATAAAAAAAATGAAAGTTGTTCGTATTTCAAAGTTCGAATGAGTGAGATATTTATTTCATTTCCTGCTTCCTTATGGAAAAAACTAATCTGAAAGTAGTTAACAGTAATCAATTCATGTTGTGCATCAGTGTCACTTGTCACTTTCTGAATGACAATCGGCTGAACGAAAGACTTTTGGTACACAGGGCCTTTAATCGCAGCAGCTGGCCCCAAAGCCGTCTTCCGGCGGGCTCGAACTTACCTCGCTGTCGAATAGAACGCCATCTAGTGGAGGCTTACTTTCGGGTACAGAAAAAGCGCTGGAGGACAATGGCGAACGGCACACTATCTATTCTAGCCACTGTACACATATGAACGTGGTGCGCGCCTGGGTTTTGATGCTGTTGAAGGAGATTTTTACTTTGCTGTTCAAGTTCAAGTGTATTCGGTGCAAACAGGAGACGCTCAGAGGTGTTCTCAAGTCCAAATAATTTATAAGTGCTCACAAGTATCTTTTTTACATCCGGAATTTCGCACATTTTGTGTAATGACAAAGGGGTTCCATGTAACCCCGAAACTCGTGTCTGCAATATTAACTTTGCATTTTGGGTAACCGTTTTTTTTTTTTTCATTTATTAATGAAAGATTCCGCGTGAAGATAAATTGTACCAATGAAAAAATATCCAAGTCACAAAATATTGAAAGGTCTGCTGCAAAAAGGAGGAATAGCTCCAAATTTTCAAGAAACCGATAACAACAGCTATAAAAAGTCAAAGCTCTAAATTGCTTTTCCTTTTTTTTTTGATGCATTCCCTTATATAATTATGCTGAGAATATAAAAATCCTTTCCGTATCAAATAAATACAAGACAGTATATACTACATCTGTATGGGGGGTTTGACTGTTTGGCTATATTGATGAAACAGTTCCTAAAATAGAGCTACATCCTCCTTTGCAGCAAATCTTTAAATTATTTTCCAAAAGCAAGGGAATTAAATTATAATTTGGACAAAGTTGAAAGTAAATGGTAACGAAATGGGGACAAATTTTTCCAAGGGAGATCATCATGGCGGGAATCTACTCCATGATGATCAGATATAATAGAAGGTGGAGGGCGCATTTGCTAAATGAAGTGTTCATTATGCACCACTTGTCTTTGATGGTCCCATAGATGGTCAGGTTCGCCGGGTTGTACACTTTGAAACACTTATGTTGAGAAAAGTTTCAGTTAGGAATATATAATGTTACATTGCGAAAAATTTCGGGTGGGGGGGGGGGGGGCGATACGGTTTTGTATGTTTCTATGCATAATTATTTTAAATCGGCAATTTAATTTAATGCCTGATACGAATGACTAACTTTTGTTGTAACAATAAATTTTCCTATGGCAGTAATTTCACACTTAATGAACTACTTAATATTGCCTGCATTATTTTATGCAGGCAATATTAGGTAGTGCCTAAAATGATTTCCTCACCATAAAGTAACCTGTTAGGTTATTTTATGGTGAGAAAATCATTAGTGTTCACATTTTTTTTAAAAAAGGGCAGGGCACAATTTTCAAAAAGGGCATTTTCTGTTGAAAAAAAAGGCACTTTTCAGTTGAAAAAAGGGCATTTTTCATTAAGAGAATAGATATTTTCCTAATTTCCCTAAAAAGGGCAGGACGCATCCACAGTTTTCCAAAAAGGGACAGGGTGCCGCGCCCTTTGAAAAATGCAAAACATGAACCCTGGAAATCATTTTTAAATGCAAAAGGTGCTGAGAAGTTTTCAATTCAACTGAAACTAGTATATTGCCATCTATTTGATCTCATTATATGTGTATAAGTTATGCTATTGATTTTTAATTGCTAGCTGTTGCGTGCAGCTCTGCAGAAGTTATGAAAGCAGCGCAATCTTTCAATAAAGAGCACAAAATAATTTTTTAAAAGATAACCCATCTTTTGTCGAGTTTCGTACGTGTAACTATTTTGTCACACAAACCGGAATATTAAAATTAATGTGCTTTATAATTAAAATGATTCTTTGACCGTATCACTGAATTTGTTTAGTAAATAGCCCTTTGCAGTTAGAATCTAAGCTGCAGTTACTTACTAAACAGAAAAAAACGTTTTAAGGTGTATTTATGTGCTTGCACACAAAAGTTATCTCGCATGTTAAATGTTTTGACTCCCAATGCCAACTATGTTTAGGACACCCATAAAACTTAGCTTGTCACATGCGGGTGGTCCTCTGCATCTGCAACTTCAGTATGGTTAACTAAACAATCTATAATGATGTAGGAGAAAAGATGTAAACATGAGGTAAAGTAGATTTCTAAAAAATACCGTGCCTAATATTGTCATTTATAAAGCAAACCAAAGGTTAAATAAAAAGTTTAAAAAGCTAATTGCAACCATGTGGCAATAAAAAAAAACTAATTGATTTTATCATTTATAATATTTTATATAGATTATTTGCTATTAACTAGACAAAAGCCCAACAAGCCGAAAAGACTGGGATTTCTTCAACTGAAATAGAAACATTTCCAGAAAGAATAAGTTTTTAATCTGGTGAGTAAAGTTTTTTTCTAGTTTGTAAATACAGATATTTAACAGATTTATATTTTTCTACCTCTGACATATGTGATAATTTATTCCCTCCCACTTCCCCTCCTTTTTACAAAAAGGAATGTTTTTAACCACTTTACGTGCTTAGCTTCAATAAAAGACCTTTATAAAATTGACATTTTCAGTTCTTCTACAAGAGTAATTGATTCTTTTTCAATGGTGCACAATGTGTGAATTATTATATAGATACACACTAAAAATAAAATTTCATTGGAATTTTCATTTCTACTCTAGAGCCAATTTGGTTTCAAAGCCCTTCTTTGATAAATTCTTATCTTTTGCCATACATCTATACAATGATTAAAAATAGTAATGGAATAATTCTTGGTTACTCTTTTTCGGAGTACTTAATGGTCTCTCCTTTTTTTAGTTTTATCGACTGTTGTAACAAACAATAATATTTATGACCCACCAGCTGCACAACTTTTTCTGTATTCCAGGGTGATTCACTAAAAAGTATTACACTGTTTCTTTTCAATACACCATAAATCAAGAATAATATGAGATAATATGGATTGCTGGCAAGAAAATTGTATAGGATTATTTTAGGTTTAGTTAGGTATTGTCAAGCGTTCTATGTGTGGCCTGTTAGTACTGATAAAAACTCTTTAAATTTAAGAAAACTAATTTCTTTTAATTTCCGGGAGAGAGACTTGCTGTTTATAGCATTAGAATTCTATCACATTATCTGCAAAGTAAAGCCCTTTGTAATAAATAAAGCTTGACAAGTACCTACTAAATATTAATTATGCATTACCTTATTGATAATCTAATAATTTTATTTTTTTTACTTGTTTCCATGTATTGTAATATTGCATTTTCGAGTTCAGAGTTGCTAAAAATATTTGTATAAATATATGTATTTTATTTTAACAATTATAAAATTATTTTTGTTATTTCCTAAGTATCTAAAGGAAGTAATTTTTGCTCTGAAAAACTCCTTCAGTTCGGGGTCTTCATTACAGAAAAGAACATTTTGATTGACACAATAAATTTTCTTAACAATGTTAAGACTTTAGTTCTAGCAAGCTTGATGAAAACATATGTGTAAATATATACGTAATGTATTAAATCTGGTGTGAAAGGAATATGTTTCGTCATTGTGTTTTTTTGTTTCAAATGGCTGATGTAAATGTACTATTTGCTAAATTGTTTATTATAGTTCAGCCTTTTCACCAGTATATCAAGAAAAGGTACTCTCATTTTCAAGCAATAGTAGAGGAACAAAATAGTTCTGTCTTAAATCTGCATAAACTGCAATAAAACACTGCTTTGTTAAAAACAGGTTTCCCCATTCTATTACCATTAATTTTTTCCAATACGATGACACCTGATAGCACCTGTAATCCTCACCTCGAGAGAAAAAATGTCTTTAATTGCAGTGTAAGTCTTAATAAAGGATTTAATATTGTGCTACTGTATCTGCGGATGTTCAGCAAGACTATTATTGTGCCTATCCCTTATTTCATTTGTTGTAACGTTGACTGTGCTATTATTAAGATAGGAAAAGGGCAATGACAAAAATTACTGCTAGTACTAATTAATTGTTATTGACTTTTTAAACTGATGTGATTATTTTTTTGGTTGGGGAGGGGATTTTTTTCTACCAATTGCCTCAGATATAAAGTTTTTATAAAACTAATTTTTATTTTAGTTTTTTTTTTTTCGAATTTTAAGCTATTATGTTATTTAATTTTTTTTTAATTTTATTTATTTTGTAAGTAAGTGTTTCGATAAAAAGGTGCTCTAATCCCTATTCATTGTTGTGGACATTAGAAAAAACTTGTCATAAAAATCCTTTAGTGTATTTTTCAAATTTTCAAAAATGATTTTAGTTCTTTTTAACCGACTTCACAAAGGAAGGAGGTTATACATTCATACTGTATGTATGTCGTTTTTTTTTTTTTTTTTTTTTTGTCCACTCATAACTTCGCACTGGAAGAAGCGATTTGCATGATTTTTTTTTCAATCGATTGAGGGTGGTTTCCCATAGGTCCCGTACCTTAGTTTGATCATATTCGATAAATAGAACAAAAGTAATGGGCAGAAATGTAGTATGTTTTTTGTTTTTTCATCCATAACTTTTGACTAAATGAACCGATTTTGATGATTTTTTCTTTAATCGATAGAGGGTCGTCTAATTCAAATGTTGCAAATCAATTTAACTACATTCGTTTTTTAGAAAAAACGTTACGGGTGAAAAATAAGTATTTTTTATTTTAATTGGAAAGGCTTGGCTTGATTTTTCTTTGTTTTAAAATCTATTAATAAATATAAAAGTCATTGTTGAAAACATGTTTGTTGTCATGGGCTATAATAATATTAAAAGAAATTACAGCAAGAGTTTGACTGAAGGCGAAAAATAATCCGATCAGTTTGTTTGCTAAAATCGACTCCAATGGGGAATTTATCATACAAATGATTAGTTTTTAGTGCTATTCGTTCAAAGAAGTTTTGCCCTTTGATATGGATTTTTTTTTAAATACAATATTTATATAAAAAATGTATTTACACTAAAAAGAATAAAATAAAATAATTTTTATAAAAAAACAGAACAGACTTCAAATCATAAATTGCGCTAAAAAGTGAAAAATAAATTCATTCTTTAAACAACATCGATGTGACTTTTAATCATAGTTTTAGAAGTCTGTGCAAAATTATGAGTCTAATTACCATTATACCATTTCCTACTTCATATTGGAACTGTTGCTAATTCTGCGAAAATAAATATATTTGTAATTGATTCATGATTACAAAAGATTTTATCTATCCTAATTTTGCACTGACTTCTAAAACTATGTTTAAAAGTCACATCGATGTTGTTTAAAGAATTAATTTATTTTTCACTTTTTAGCGCAATTTATGATTTGAAGTCTGTTCTGTTTTTTTATAAAAATTATTTTATTCTAAAACAATTCAATTGTGTCATCCTTTACAAGAATGCTGTCATTTTCAGGATTGGTGTTTTTGTCAACAAAAGGGTATTTGTGATAGGACTGTTGCAAAAACTGGAAAGAACCAAGGCAGCAATCTAAAAATGGACCAATGGCAAAAATAATCATTGTTCATAAATAATGTGCACTGAGGACTAATTTAACAGGGACCTAAATAGTTAAATTAATATTGGGGCATTGTTGAATACCTTTATTTTGTTAATAAATATTACAACTAAAACAACTATTTAATGAAAGTCTAAAGTTACCGATTGCCAAAGGTAAACACCACCTGCCTCATAGCCTAAACCAGCGTTGTTTCTTAATTGTTTTCATCCATGGAACATTAAGGTATACTTCTAATGTGTGTACTTCCCTTGTTGTTTTTAATATTAGATTAGGATTTTAATTCAAGGTTCTTGAAACATATTATTTATAGCAGAAATAAAAATTTCTTGTTATTATTTACTCTTCAGAAAGTAATTTCAAACCTTATGGGAGTATGAAAGAAAAAAATACAAATATTATGGAACCTTGAGGGATCTTCGTGGAACACAGGGGTTCTGCGGAACGCTGGCCTAGACTGTGCCACACTGTGGGTAAAATCTATTGATCATTAATTTTTTAATAGGAAAATTTACTGACTAATGTTACTTGCACTTCATTCCCAACTGAAATAGAGAAATATGTCAGCTTTTATATTATTTATTTTATTTTTAGGAAATGTGCAGAGGGATTTAGGTTGCTAAAGTCAAGGAAGTTGAAGACTATTTCAGTTGTAATTATCTGATGACTTTTGCTTCAGATTTTATTCTCTATTTAAATTTTTATACTGTTTTATGAAATTTATGTTTATAAAAATGATGTAAAATGTTTCTTGTAAGCTTATTTTTTGCCCGAGGGGGAGCAAGTTGCCAAAAAGGTTGCGAAAACTAACTATAGTTTATACCTTTCAACTGCATAGAATTTAAATTTTGTTGTGATTCTAAATATTTTTTGAATTTTGAAAAATTGTTTTAAAATATAATAAAAAATAAGATGAATTGGTAAGAGTTTGCATACATTCAAAAAAGCAAAATGTTTTCCTTCTACTGCATATTTGATCTTTGTAAAGATGTTCAATTTATTTCTTAAATTTTGTAATATTGATCTTTATTAAGATAAACTAAAAGAAACGAACTGCTATCTAAATGTGCAAAATTTCATAAAATTTTGAAGAAATTTTTGTTTTATACATACTTATACTTAATAAATTGTTTTCTATTTATGCAGTTAGATGTTATAAGATTGAAAGCACAAAATTTTATCAGATTTGTTTTGCAAACTGTTTCTTATTTTTGGCTGGTAAATAATAAATATAAGTGGTTAATTAATGTTTCTGAATTCAACTTTGTTTCCATTGGAAAGTGTATTTTCAGTGCAAAAATGAACTGTTTAATCTCTCCCTTTTATATTAATGCATGTATATATATAATTGTGCCCTCCCCATTTCTTAGTTTTAACCATGATAAATATTTGAAAACTTGGTTACTTTCTCTCATAATTAGTTAGTTAAATAAAAATTGATCATTTTGTTATTGGTTTTAGTCTCCTAATTTAGTTACTAAAACAGTGAGAACATATGACTTGTGAAGTTTTTCATATTTCTCTTGAGAATTTGATTTCTGGAGGAAGAGCATTAAACTCTGGTGTGAGGATAAGCTTTGGAAAAGAATAACATAAATTACATGTAATAAAATTAAAATCTAGATCATTATATGTTTTACAATTATAAATAATTTCTAATTAATTGTGCATTAATTTTTAATGCACAACTTGAAAAGTAAAGTTTCAACTTGTCTTGTTTGTGTATTATATTAAAGTGTTTGTAATGAAATGTTTCAAAATAAATTGAACTATTTAGAAATGAAATTATAATTTTTTCTGTTAATGACATGTTTTATTACATATTGTCTAGTTAGTTATCGATTGAAAATGATCTGTACTGGAAACTTTTCAAAACTGCTTCAAAAGCTTTTGTCCTCTCCAAAAAGGTTGAAACTATTCATTACAGTATGTTTTACTTTTCCTTAAACTTTATTAGAATTGCGAGTTTTTTTTTTGTAAAAGACTGTTTTGTATTATATTTATGTGTCAGTTGAATAAAAATAAATGTTTTTGCTATTATTGGTCATTTTATTTTTAGTATTTTTGAATTCAGTACCTGAGGCATTTTCTGGTCAAAATCTTGTACTAAAACTTATCGGTTCTGGGAAAATAATTGCCTGCTTTCTGCAGCATTTAAAACAAATAAGTGACTTCAAGTATTATCATTAAAAAAAAGTTAAAATTGACTATAAAATATTGTTTTCTGAAAACAATAAAAATGTTGCTTTTGGTTGTGGATTTCATGATATCAATGTATAAATAGTTGTGTCGATATAAATTAATTTACTGTCATTTATGAAACGTAAAAAGCGACTCTACTGCAAAACGCAGATACGCGACGTAAATAAAAGGTGACCAACCTAGCAGCAAAGTCGTCTAAAAAACGTCATAAAATAACGTTTTAAAAACGTATGCAAACCACATCGCAGTGTCGACATAATAACGACAATCATATGACGTTTTTAAAACGTCTGCGAACCTAAACGATTATCGGCTACAAAACGGCATCACGCGACGTTTTAGAAACGTGTAAACGGATCAGAAACGTCAGCAATTGAGGTTTAGAAGATGTCATTGGAAAACGTCTGGATTTACGATTAATGTTGAGACATTTTGACCAAATATTGACGTCGTTTCATAGCCTTTTTTTTACGTTTTGAAAACGTACTCGTGCTACTTGGGAGGTTAAAATGCATCCGAGTGATGGCACAGTAAAAAAGGCGCCAGGCTGCCTAATCAAAAAGCACCTTAAAAAAAGGGGGAATTTCCGGAACTCTCTTTATTCTAGTGGATGGTAGGGGGGGCAATAAAATCCAAAAAGCCACACAGTGCAGGCCTGCGTATTTTCTCGTTTACCGTCAAACAAGCAAAACAAATCGATTACTGCGCTCCGTGAAGGGTTTTGCGCCAAAAACTAATTAGAACCACTTCCCATCGAGGTCTATGTGCGTGCAAATTTTGTTTAATTTCATACACATTCCGTATGAGTTTTATACTGCGGTCACAAAATAAATAAATAAATAAAAATAAAGTAAGCGACCACATACACAGGATTTTTTGACACGACATATAGACCCACATTTTCTAAAAATGTGTAAATCCGTCTAAATTTTAAATTTGTTCATGAATCCATTGCTTAATACTTCAATATGTTTTGGATATACAGTAAAACCCTATTATACCGCGGAATCGGATATACCGCGGTGACTATCATGTCCCCCGACGTTTCAACCACCCTTTACCATTGCCATTTAAAGGTGATTCCTTACTTACTATTGTAAATAAAGTCAGCCTGAGCACACAAATATCCTAGCCACAAAGCGTCCCCACCAGACACACTAACAGATAAACAGATAGGTGCTACTAGGTGGGGGCAAGGAGGGACAGCAGTCTCCGGGCGCAGAGTCAAGGGCGCCCCAGGTAGCACAGAAACGTTGCGACAACGTTTTTTCCAAACGTTAAAATAACGTTTTTCTCTAACGTTAGAACGTACGTTAAATGGGCTCGTTAGATTACGGTAATTCAACGGTTGAAAATTGGTTGATTTTATACGTTGTCGCAACAATGAAACAACGTTTCTCAGCCACCATTCCCCAATGTTACATTAACATTAAAACTACCCATTCTCAACGTGATACTATAACGTTAGAACGCACGTTAAATGGGCTCGTTAGATTACGGTAATTCAACGGTTGAAAATTGGTTGATTTTTTACGTTGTTGCAACAGTGAAACAACGTTATTCAGCCACCATTTCGCAATGTTATATTAACATTAAAACTACCCATTCTCAACGTGATACTAACGTTTAGCATAACACTAAACTATCCATTCTCGACGATTTCCTAACTGAAAATTCAACGCTATAGTAACGTTAAATACAACATTGGAGCAACCGTTTTAAAATGTTATACTGACATTAAGGTCAATGAAGAACTAATTATTCTTCAATATAGTATTAAAGTTTACTTGCTACAGTAAACTAACCATACTTAACGTTAAACCAACGTTAAGTACAACCATGAATAAGCATTTCAAGTAACATTAAGTAACCCGTTTTGAAACGTTGTGGTTACGTTAAATAAAATAATAAACTGACTATTTCAAGCCTTAACATTAACCTCAGGTGAAACTATGAAACAATCAATCTAAATGTTATACTAATGTTAGGCATAGCGATCAATGAACCATTCTAAGAGTGTTAGTTACGTTAAATGCAATGATATCCTAACCTTTCTAATTGTTAGTAGTATAAAATACAAGGTTCAGTATTGAACCAACCGCATTCTATGCATTGTTTCAAAGTTTAATGCCGTGATAAACTAAATATATTCTAATTGATAGTAATAATGTCAGGTAAGTTCTTTATTAATACCAAAAGTAAAATCTTGAGCAGTATATAAAAAAGGAATTTCTTTAATGATTTAACATAATCGTTAAATTATACCCAATCCCCTGAAAGACTTTCTTTTTTGGCCTAGAACAAAGAACAAGATAAATAAAACGCAAGTGTTTTGCAACTAATCAATGTCCCTTCTGGGATTCATTGATTTTCCAAACTCTGCCCTCCCTCCTTTTCCTTTCCAAGGCTGTTATGAACAAAATGTAGTTTTTTGCATTCTTTCTTCTTGGCCTTCTTCCAGTCTGAATACCAAGCTCTTCATTTCACAACATTCCAGGTAGAAGGCAAAGAGTTAAAACGCAATGCACATTGCATTAAAAAAAACAACAGAATTCACATGCATATAAATAAATGTATTATATTTCCCAAGCTCGAGGAAAATGACACAATTGACTACTAAATACAATTTCCTATCGATATAAAGAACTGCTATTGATTGCATATAGGAAAACAAAAACCACCTCGGCTTTAAATTTCGATTAATCAATGATTTACCATCAAGATACTTACACTGGTTGCAGGTTGATCTGTGGACTATTTAACATCTCTTCTCCAACTTTTAAAAAAAGACCAAGACATAAATGAGTTTTGAAAGAACAATTTTATTCATATAATAAAAATAAAATACTTACAAAAATCACCGAAGAAAATGTTTATTTACAGTAAATATTACATAAAAAAATAAACCCTATTGACTTTTTTCAGACCCCATTCTTTTCAGGGGCAAGAAAGTCATGTCCTAATGTTGTGTTTCGCAGTTGTGCTCCAAATTAGTCTTTGCTGCACCTGCAAGAAAAAAAATTTTAGCTATATAAATAAAGCAGAATTTGTGTGTCAGTCACCCTCTTGGCAAAATGAAAAGGCCCAGAAGCACAAAACTCACTTCTCCACAAATGCGAATGTTTTTTATTCATATTTAAACAAAACTTTCAATTTTGGGGAATATTTCCTCGGAGTAACATTACACCTTTGCAGCATATTAATACTCATAAAAAACTGCGCACAAAAATGAACAATTAATACATAAGTAATATTTGTTTGAACAACTTTTCAAACTTTAAAACAAGGCTCATCAAGCATATTTCTATGTTTTACTTATATTCGCCAAAAGCTTTTTTGTCACGAATAAGACCATTTCTTTAGCGTAAAGCAAGGGAAATTTCTTTTTGAATTAAACTGTAAACAATATTTTCTCGTTTAAGAGGGCATAATTTTTTATACTGCTCATTTTCTACGTTTTATAACTTTCCGAAAACTGAATTAAAAAAAATCTTCTGATTTAATGCAATACATGTTTCGGGGTGCTCAACGCTAACTGCAGCCATGGGCACGACCGCAGCGATGTCCTCTTTCGAACCTCCCACAAACTCTCTAGGCACTTGACAACCAGCACCGGCCATAAAGGGCTGGGCTGGCAGAGCGTTGCCCACCTGCTTTACCGACCCGAGGCCACAGTCATACTACAAAGTATGACTTGCGTCACCCGGATAGGATCATGGCACATTTACGCAATATTATGTATTTTTTGTAGTGATTTCTCCGTTTGGCTGCATTTTATACTATAATAGAGGAAAACCATTCTTTTTTTGTTCTAAAGAGTATTGTCATGCCTCCTTCAGCACATTTATTCATCTCTAAAAAAATTAACTATTTTGTACTAGCATTTTACTCGATGTATGTTCTACATTTTAAAAACTTTCCAAATGTCATATTTAGAGTATCGTCGCATGAAATGTGCAATGTTCATACTTAACATTGAGATTGATGAGAAAACTTAGTATGAGAAAATTTATAATTCAAATTTTCAAATCTTGTTTTTTATTTAACACTGACACATGTTTTGAAGTGTACTTGCTTTAATAAATATAATAAAATATTAAAAATATAAATGTAAAAATAAAGAGAATTCTAAGTACTGGATATTCATAAAAAATTTAAAGTATGCTTAGAATGGTTTTTATTTCTGCAAAACCCAACTTCAAAATTTTAATATTCAATTAAAATTCCTTCTGAGTTCTTGCCACAAAGAGGGGGAAAAAGTGTTTAAAACATAAAATATGTTGCACTTACAACACCTTGAAATACATTTTAAGCAAAACTTTGAAGGTCTCTCCGCCTGTGCGTGTATAACATATTTCATAACTTAAGAATTAATATTATCTTAATCTGCAGACATCTTAACAGCAAAGCATAATTAATTAAAGCTGTCATGTCGCAATTCATAGCTTAATATATTTTAAAATTTTAAAAATACTATTTTAGATATTTAATGAATAGCACAGAATCTTTATTACAAGCACACATGCACATAGGTAGAAGTAAAAAAATTCAAAGGGCAGAAGTTAATTTTGCTGTAATTATCTAAAAACATACATTTTCTAAAAATTTCATCAATATATTGTGTATGCTAATTCCCTTCTTTCTCCAATAAAATCCCCCCCCCCCCCCGATTCACCATCTATTTTTTTCATAATAACAAGCAATGACACAATTTGATAATTAAGTTGGGAACTCAAGTCTATCATTTTTTTACAAGCACTTTTACAGTATATATAAGGAAAAAAAACTAAATTTATTATAATTAGCAACACTATCACATGTTAAGCTGTTAAATGAAGCAATATTGAAAAACATTTAAATTTATATTATAAATACTGTCACCCATGTGTATACTATTTAGATACAAAAAAATGTAGCAATTGATGTCCTATGATACACATAATTCATACAAATACCTGGAATTGAATATAAATTAAATACACAAAGCAAAATTTGGAACCTTGAGATTAATATCCCCCCCCCCCCCCATAATAACATGAAAAGTGATGCTGTTGTACTTAACTTTTTATTGCTAGTTAAATGGCTAAGATAAAACTTGTACAAAAACAAATGGTAAAAATTTTGAATTTTACTTAACTTACGAAATATCATGCTGCCGCTCGTATATGTATATGGTGAAACTTTGTCCCCTCTTCCCTTCCAGCCACGTTTTGCAGACTATTCTGATTAGCCAAAATATGCTTTATCCAATCTCCTCCAAGTGAAGAAAAGTAGTATACCTAAAATAATGAAAAACAAGCACACAATAAATAACCAAAAATAAATAAATAAATAAATAAATCTCTATAATATCCACACCATGAATTTTCCAAAAATTTCATGAATATATTGCATTATGCATTAATTTTTTTAGCTATTTTTAATAACAAGAATAACTTTAGTAATCATTATATTTTTATACTTAATAATTACGGTCAAACCTTCTGGAAATCATTTATCGTGATCTTCTAATAAACATTCCTTGATTCCAAAATAAAGTATTTCACTATTAGCTATCTTTTTCGTCAATCATCTTGGGGGAGAAAAGAAAAATAACTGCATTATTAAACATTTATGTGTTTAGGACGGCTAAAGTAATGTTAAATGCTATAGGCTAGTTACATAATTTTCCCCGCAACGACTTTGGAGATTCTGTTAATTTTTTAAGGTCTGGAGATTGTTCTTCAGAGTCCTCAGAACTAAAGGTTTTAAAGTTATCCTTTTCTGAATGATCACCAAGAGATTCATTTTCAATTAGATTGTTATCAATTTTTTCAACTGGATTGTTAATTGCACGAAAATGCTTTTCAACCCAGTGGCGTAGCTAGACCCGGATTTGGGGGAGGGTGGGGGTTGGGGGTTCTTCGGGAGAAGTGAGTTAATTTCATTGTTTTACAAGAAAAATTGGTCAAATTCTAGACAATCTTTACCATTTCAGAGGGGGTTTTATCCCCAAAACTACCCCCTTATCTACGCCAGTGTTACAACCAGACTATTACAATTCCTTTGCCCTAAAATATCAGCTCCAACTCCCGCACTACTTGTATAACCCATGTTCTTTTTATTCATCATATATTTCTTTACTACAAAATATGCAGTTTTTTTTTTTTTTAACTGAACTGCAAATAATCCATATCATTAGACCAAGAAAACAAAAATAACTATACTAAGAACATCTGTTTTAAGACACACAATGAAGCAGAAGAGAATAATATAGTAAATATTAAACGGCTAAAATATACTTTCAATAATTTTTATTTTTTTAAATTTCTCTTTCCAAATTCAATATGGGGCTGTCAAAATCCAGGGCTGAACTCTATGTCAGTCTCCCCCCCCCTCCCCATTACGCTTGCATCTAAGACATGGAAACATTTACCTTGCACTGCTCCGATTCTGATTTGGTCCAGCTTCACTAGTTTTTTTTTTGGTTCTTTTCAAAGAGGGGGGGGGGGGGGGGGGGAGTTACCAAATAGCAACACAAATTATAAGCAACTATATGTTAAGCATTGATTAGAAATAAAAAACTTAATCAACATTTATGATTTAAATCAAAATGAAAATTTAAGAGAATTGATTTTTTTTTCTTTTTTTTCAAAGTAAGGATATAATATTTCAAACAGTTTCAAGTTGAAAAATGTAATCAATGTAGAGGGGAATTTACGTTTTAAAAAAAATGTTTCTTCTATGCAATATTAAATTATCCTACTTGGCACTCAAATTTAGGGGGGGGGGGGGGAAAGAAAAGAAAAATTTCTTTAAAAAGGGATTTTTTAATCATTTTTATTTTTATTTCGTAAATGATGGCAATTTTTTTTTTCAACATATTGCATTTCAACTTGGAAGTTTCTTAAAAATAAATCTTTAATTTAAAAAAAATTTTTTATTTTTTTTGAAGAAAACCATAACTTTTAGGCTATGTGCGGGGAAGGCCCATCATTTACGGGGGGGTCAATTGACCCCCTCTGGCTTGGGAAATAATGTATTTATAGCTATGCATATGATTTTTTTAATGCAATTTAAATTGAGTTAGACCCTTTTCCCTCCCCCCCCCCCGGAAAATTGCGAAATGACGGTCCTGGTGCGGGGATTTGAAATATTTTTTAATATGGGTATTTTGTTTAGTGATGTGGGGCCATCGACTTGTTTATCAACATGAAACCAAACGTTTTTTCGATAGACCTCTGGACTTAGTAGCTAATAAGAGGAAAAATCCCTTTTCAGCTGTAAAACAGAAAAAATACTAGAGCTTATAGGGATTTTTCCGTAAAATAACGAATTTTCGAAAAAAGAAATAACGGACATATTCTAGCGGGTACATGGTAGCAATCAATTAATTGCAACTAAATTGCTTTATTAGGTATTTTAAGTAATGTTAAGTTCATTAAGTTATTTAAAATAATATCAAGAACTTTAAAATTTTCATTGAATCAATTTGAAATAATGCAGGATCGTAAAAATAAAATCGCCAAGATAAAGAACAAAGAAAATCCAAATAAAGAATGCATTATAATCCTTTTAAAAAAGTAGTGACTGCTGAAAAAAGGACATTCGACATGCATTTTTTAAAACAATAATACATTACTAAGAGTGAGAAATGGTAAGTTTATAAGAGAAGAAAAAAATGAAGTTCAAAAAGTGATATCACTTACTTTGAAAACTTCTTTAAAGCACGTGCAAAGAAAATGATGTTTCTCTATTCTCTATTCTCTTCAGTAAATTTGCTGCTGGACAAGAAGGCTATGACGACACGATCGCCTCTACGCATGCGTCGCAAAGCGCACCAATTAGCATCCGACTTGGTTTGAAAGGGAGGAAGCGAGAGAAATTTATGACTTGTTCAAAGATCGGATAAACGTTTAAAAATAACCTATTTCCAGCCCAACCTATTTTCAACGTTTTCCCAATGTTTAATAATAACCAATTTCTAACCTAAACCAGTTTTCAACCTATACCAACGCTTTCGCAACGTTCACGACGGGTTCTCAACCTTTCCGCAACGTATTCTCAATGGTTTGTGCTACCTGGGGCCAATTTAATGAAGGGGCGCCCTTATATGCTAATCAAAATGAAAGTTAAAACGGCGAATTTTTAGAGCTATTTATCATTTAGGAAGCATAATTTTTTAAAATTCCCTTCAGGTGTGCCCCTAGGCCCCCAGGGGCACAGATGGCGCAAAATCTTCAGTTGTCCCCAGGCGCTGAAAACCCTAGCTACGCCTCTGCAGATAAAGCTCTATTGTCATAGGCGTACATCATGATGTACACCTTTTCATGCTTTTTCTGTCTTTCAAACCTTATATACCTTTTGATTTCAAAATCGGGTGCAATCGCCCCGGCTTGTTTCTCTTGACATGAGCGGAGCTCAATCGTTCAGGGACTGTTTAGCTCAATGCTTAACTATTCCATTTTCAAAAGTCTAGTTATCTGTGTGTAACTTCTTTTATAGCGCTATCTACTTTTGTAGTCCAGATTCTTAATTCTTTAGCATTCCTGAAAGTAAACATATTCCCTAGTGAGAAGTGCGTTCCTCCCCATCTAATTTTTTTCTTAGTTGATAACATTAAGAGATTTTTAAGCACTTTTTCTCGGAGCACAGTTGGTCGATATTGCGCAGCTGAGGTGTGTGCTTCTTGTACAGCACTATCTTTTATTTAGTAGTTCTATGTCTCTCTGTTAGTGCTATACGGTTTAAGTCATCTCATCAGATGAGCTACTCTGCTTTCTTCTTCAGTTTCTTTGCAGATTGTGAAGAGCCTTCTCCATGTGCTTTCGTCGGCGGCTACGCAAGAGCTGTCAACCTGTCATAAAAAAGATTTTAGTTCCTTTTCTATGACTCATAGCATAGTTTAATGACTTAAGTATCAACAGGTGAATGGAAAATGAATTTGTTGCTGGGCTGTGGTGCCAGTTGTACTGATTTTCTTTTTGCGATTTTAAATTTTTGGAGTAACTTTACTGAAAAGAAATGTGATTGAAAGTTTTCATATATTTATGGAGGATCTTTCCGGTAAAAAAGATGCTATGGCAGATCGCAGGGCAGAATTGGAACGGAAAAGGCAAAAATTGGCTCTTCTACGAGAAGAAAAAGCTCGAAGAAAACGGGAGAAAGAAGCCCTGAAGGCAAGTTCATTGATATTGTTCAACGATGTCTATTTGCAAATACTTTACAAAAATCTGATATTGGTATATCCTGTTGAAAATAAATCTGTTTCTTCAAACTTGATTTGGGCAGTGCATGGTTTACTTTTTTTTCTCTCTTGCTGTTCTTAAATTCGATAGTTTTTAATAACTTATAGATTGTTTTTTTGTCTTTAATATTCTGATACTTCTTTTACTGTTGTAATGCGATGAGATAATACAAATACAAAAGTGACGCCCAGTAATAGTTTCTGGGCTCAGCCATGCTGGTCTTATTTAATTTAATTATGTAGCATTATAATTTTTTGTTTTGTAAGCATTTCATCGATGGCTGTTTTAGGTGTTTATGAAGTTTTAAAATTATACTGTAAAAAATAAGATTTTTTTCCAACTGTTTTTACTTTTTTATTTTTAAGAAGACAACTTTCATATAATTTTGCTTTTTCCTCCTAAACCATTGGTTTTTAAACTGCTGTAGAACCCTATTTTTCAACAATAACTCTCCCTCAAAATAGAGATTTGAAAAATAAATAAATATAAAGAACACATTTTCACTGATATTTTTAGCCAAAAAATAAGAATGAAATGTGAAGCTTTAGATGGCATCCTTGACATCAGTATGTCATTTTGCAAAGCAAGAAAAAGGGTGAACATGTAATTTTATAGTCAGTTATTTATTCTCTATTTGCTTTAATATTCCTTCTCTAAAGATTCTCTCAAACATTTTGTATTATTTTTAGTCTGATGAATCTGTTGTGGTTAACTTACAACGTGAAAGAGATGTACTATTTGAAACTGACAAACTGTTAGCTTCCTTGAATGTGACCACTTCAATCTGTGAGTATTAAAACTTTTAATTATTTTTGTTGTTGTTTGTTATCAGTATTATTATTTTTAATAAGTTATCTAAATAGGATTGCTTAAGCCATCAAATAAAATATAAAATTACTCATCTGTAACTTCATAAGGTTTTTTTTTTCCCCAAATTTAAACATACTTTATTAGTAAACTTTTCAGTATGATACTCGGTGCTTTTATTGGGAAAAAATATTTATAAGACTATATCTTTAATTAAAGTTTTGTATATTTTGCATTTCATTTGCATATTTTGTAGGTCAAATAAATTATGATAGGATAAGAGCTATTTAAATATCTAGAATGCTTTGCTATTGTAGTTACTTTTGACACTTGTTACCAAATCCAAATTAGTAACTTGGACTTTTCATTAAATAGTTGTTTTAATTAAAAAATTAAGATGTTCAATAATACCCTGAAATTAATTTAATTATTTTTTCAATTTAAAACTTAAAGAATAAGTTTTTTCCATTTTTGCCTTTTTTTTCTATTTTTGCCCTAGTTTTTTCAAGTTTTTGTTACTGTCCTGGCAAAAATATCAACCCTGGTTCAGGATTATGTGGTCAATCCAGAATTTATGAAAAGGGAACACTAACCTATCTATCCGACTACTGACTAGAGATAAACACTACAAAGTTTGCCTTGCTTTGACTACTGACTAGAGATAAACACTATGATGATTGCCTTGCTTTGATTGCTGACTAGAGATAAACACTACGAGATTGCCTTGCTTGTTACCAAAAACTGTTTTTTCAGTTTGGCCTCTGCAAATGCAATCCTAAAATTTCACTAGTATATGTTTTATATTGATATATGGCCAGATACTGAAAAGCTTTAAAAAATGTAGTACTGCTGAACTAATTATAATTTTTATGCAATTAAGAAAATGTTTTTTCCAATCATTTACTATTCATTTTTTGCACAAACAACTCTTCATTTTCTTATTTTTACAATTAACTTATTTTTTAGCTTCTCTTCCAAGTGTGTCTGATTCAAGTGTATCTGATACATCACTGAATAAATCAAATGTTATAGTGCCACCTTCGCAGCCTAAACCAAAGTAATTTTTAAGATTTTATTTTGTTTAGCTGATTATTATTTTATATCTTCAGTTCAGTTTTTGTAAATTTGTAAGATCGACACTAATTTTCACAAATTACATATTGACTTTATGTTTCAAGTATTTAATTTGCAATTTAGCACGTTGAGGATGATATGTACCACCAGTGGCTCACATGCAAATAGTTTGTCTGGCAGCATGTACCACCAGTGACTCACCCATTTATAGTTCATCTGGCAGCATGTACCACTGGTGGCTTTTTCACCTATAGTCTTATAACACAGTTTTGTTAGATGAAAAAACTTCATGTGGTTAAAAATAACTTTTTTACTGAAAAATTGAAAAACCTATTTTTACAGGTAGCAAAAATATGCGCCGTCATCAACATGTTAAACTAATTTTCTCCTTTAAAGAAAAGCTTAGGCTTTTTATTCTTAACTAGATGTCGGCAACCTTTTCTGGCTGTTGGTCGAAATCAATACTAAAAAGTTGTTTGGATTAATTAGTAATTTCAGTCTAAAAGTCTTTTTTTTTTTTGTAAATAATATGATAATTACAATGTGTTTTAAATTTTCAGCATAAAATTTAAAATTAAAATTCAAAAAATTAAGAAGTAGACATTCTAGATATTGTCGGAACTCTACCACCCCCACCTCCAGTCCTCTTTATGTTTTATGATGTCATACGCTGTTGATTTTCCAATTCCATATTCTTCCCATAAATTTCGAGCAGCTGCCCCTGTCCCTTGATCAAACTTCTGTAGTATTTCAACTTTTTTGCTATGGTAATAGTACAATATTTCTTCCTTGTCCTTTTCAAAAAAAGGAGTATCCAGTTCTCTGTTGGCTCATATTTCAGAAGTTAACATTAAATATGATTGGAAAAACAGAAGCAGTATTGGAATTCAAATGGTGCACACACACAGTATGGAAAAACACCTTTTTAAGTTGAAACTTCTAGCTATAACTAAGCAAACAGGACATACATCCAATAAGATCAGTGACTTCCAAACAATAATGAAACTAAAAAGTTATTTAAAATAGGATTGGCTGTTTGAAATAAACATTTTCCAGGACTAAATCGGATTTGACTTGTGGGGCCATCTAATTTTTAAATTTTTAAAATGTCTGAACTACAGATGTTTTCGAACCACAGTAGTCCAAAATAACGATGTTGTACTTTTTATATATTTTCAAGACATGTTAATTAAATAAATTTAAAACATCAAATTTAACATGCTGAATGATTGATATTTCATGGAGAGGCCGAATTGGGCTCCATATTAAAAGAAAAATTAGTTGGATACTCAATATTTGATGCCCCCTTGGTGTGTGACCGGTCCCATTGTCCCCCCGGGGCACTCCTGATCACCTATACATATCTCTATAGGTTATATAAAGAAAATCCATTAAACAGAAATAATGCACATGCACGCTAGCACTAGATAATATAAACTCGAAAATTCTAAATAAATGAAACTTTTCTTCCAATTCTTTTGCATAGCTGCCAACCGTTCCTCATTTTTCAGAAGCTTTTCTCATTTAGTTTCCATTTTCCGCTTTTCCACGCTAATGATCAGAACTTCCTAATTTTCGCTAAGAGTATGAAGTATGACGTGCAATTCTTTAGGCATATCCAAATTATAATGCTCATGCGTTTAAAAACCCAGTCTGAACTGAGCTGCGACTAATAGGCTCAGAACTCAAACTATCGTCGCCGCAGCATCTGCAATATTCCCCCCCTCATGGTGATTATTTAAACATGACAATTTTTGGGGCAAGAAATAAGAAAGAAATCCATTTGTTTACAAGTATTTACTTTTTAAATTTTCATCATTTTGTTTCAAAAAAAAAAAAAATAAAACTAATCAAAGGTGTTGAAATGGTCTTGTTAATAATCATAGCAAAAGATGTTTTTATGATATAATTATACCAAATCCCTCATTTTATAAACATGTTTTGTTAAAAATGTCAACATAAAATAATTGTAAATGTTCAGTAATGATAATTAAATTTAAATTTTAGTTACTTTATTCATCCATGGTGTAATTTGGCATCGCATAAAATGTTCAGCGTTTTACATAATTTCTTCTACAAATTTTTAGATTATCTTCTACATTTTTCAAAATAAGGGTTGGCAGGTATCCTTTTGCGTTGGTCGTAGGTTGCTCTCATGATGAGTCAAAAAAGAAATGGATTGATGCAATTCAAAACTTTAGGCAGCAAGTTTGACATCTAAGTTTGGAAATTTAAATTTAAAAATGAAATACTTTGTTGCTTTTTATTGCACTTATTGCTCATACTAATTACTGCTCATACTAAACCTGAACTCGTCTTTTTTATTTTTTAAATTAAATTAAAATTAAAACATTTCATCTTGTTTTAATGATAAAATGTAAATTATTTTAATTTTAAAATGTTGTAAGTATAGCTCTGGATACATTTAAAGTACACTGAAATTAAAAAATGTTACTATATCCATCTATAAAATTCAATAATTTATTCGAGTTGTACTGTAATATTTTTAAAGTGTTAAATTAAATTTCTTTTGAACAGAAAAATCAACCTTTCTGTTGTAAATGTGCATCAGACAACAGTTCCTCCTGCAGAAAAAGTAGTTTATAACCGACAAACACAAACATTACATTCAGCTGTTGATAAAGAAGGTATGTTAGTATATATTATGTAATGATAGTTTTGTAGATAGATTATGAAATTATTAATAATGAAATATTGTATAAAAATAATATGTAATATTATTGGCAAAAAAAAAAAAAAAAAAAAGTTCAGTAGAAAAAATTCTAAATTTTCTCTGGCTTTGAAATTTCTATCCTAATATTTATTGCATTTCTATTTTGTTTATGTTACCATACCACTATATTTTTCCTAAATAATTCATTACTAAAATTAATTGATGATACAAAACATATTTTGAAACATATTTGAAATATACTATGTTTTTCAGAAGTATATTTTGGCAGAACTCCTTTAATAAATAAAAGCTTGTGGAAATGAAAATAATTCTTACTAATTCTAAACTCTGAAAAGATTAAAATTAAGAAAGCAGCTTCTTGAAATTTTTAAGCAAAAAATATTATTTTAGACATAGTTTGAAGAATGGTTCTTTTGGTTTAAACTTTTTATTTGTGACTAGGGCTCAACCGATGGCATTTCTTGACTGATGCTGATTATTAGCCAATAATTCAAAGATTCAAAATTTTCAATGGCCACTTAATATGCAACAGTAGAAAAAAAAAATTTTTAAGGTTATTTTTGAGAAAATTATTTTTAAGGAAAATTATTTTTTTTAAAACATTACTTTTTCAAGAACAATATTTTGTTCTGCTACACTGTAATGTATTTATTACCAGTTTTTGTTTTTCTAAAAAGTGCCCTTTTTGGACTGTCAATTTTTTAAATAGTTGTTTAAAATGTATGATTTCCCTTTTATATGAATAAGTAAACATTTTATTGTAAAAAAGGAAAACTTTTTTCTATCATCAATGAAAGTTTTTAACCAAATTAGTATTTTAAAAAATAGCTGTTTATCGTGATTTTATAGAGTGGAATAATTGTCATTGTAAAAAACTGTGTGTTGCTATTTTTTAAAAATTTCAGGTCCTGTCGGTTTTAGCAAAAGATCCAATGCATTTTAGCAGTGGCATAGCGTATGTTTTGTACAAGGGGACGCTGAAGTAATCTAGTCGAAATTACTGTAATCTTTTATTCTGAACATTGCATTATATAGCCGATTATAGCGAATATGAAGAGATCAACACATTTGCTTGTCAAAATCGAATGCTCGTAAAAGCAGAAACATATCAGATTTAAAAAAAAGGCATATAGGAAGTTTGCTTACCGTTTATTTTACATTATTCTCATGATATTACATTTTAAAAAAATGCAGAGTAGGCTTCTTTAAACAACTTTATACATTAATTCTATTCGTCGCTTTTTCTTTTCAGCGAAGACATCTATGCGTCTTTCAATAAATACGGGGTCACTAGAAAGTTCTCTCAGTAAGGCCTTTTCAATGGACAGTGAGCTAAAATTACTTAGACTGCCATTTCTCATGGAATTCCGTCTAACGGAATTCTTGATTTTTTTCTAAAGTAATTATAACAGTGAACACAAGACAAAACTATTCAACACCTTTTTTATTTCAAACTCTCGGGATTCTAGCCGCTTCTTCCTCTTTTGGAAAGAGGCCGACGCGGTGTGTGGTAAAAAGAGTTCCAGCTTTGAGAGTCCGTACGCCAGCGTCAGCCAGAGCAGAGGTGAGGAGATGAACACCCTAAAAGAGCATGCGCAGTCCCTTCTTCTCTTCCACTCCTTCCTCTCTTCCCCTACTTTTTAATACGCTGAACAAGATCAGCGTACCATAACACCTCCCGTCGCTGTTAAAAGTTATTTTCTCCTAAGTGCCAGACACTTTGGAGTCGGTGCGGTTTACTTTTATGGGAAAACGAACGCAAATGTGATATTTCCATTGCTATTTTGTTAAGAAAAATAGTTAAATTTTCCAAATGAACTTAGTTTTAATATACTTTTCTTCTTAAGGATGAGTACTCCCGATTTTCAGGGGACGTTCGGGGTACGAGCGTCCCCTTTACGCTACGCCCCTGCGTTTTAGTTTTACTGTTTAAAGTGATTCACATTCACTTTTTCTGTGGTAAAATCATAGTAACTCTAGGTTATTTTTTCGAGTTGGTTCGTCAAATGTACAGTATGTGCTTTATTAGACCTATACCTAAATATAGGGTAAACGGACATGTACATAATTTCCGCAAGTTATACTTGTGCTCAAGGCCGTATCCTAAGGGGGGGGGGGGGGGGTAGCCCGAAATTTTTCTCAATGTAGCATATATTCCTCCCTGAAACTTTCCTCACCATAAGTGTTTCAAAATCAGCCCCCGCCCCCCAGAAAAAAATTTCTGGCTATGGCCTTGCTCGTGCTACAATATTTTTGTGTCCATTTTTAGTTAGCTGCATTTTTTACAAATATCTAAACAATAGCAAATGTACTGAGCACAAAATTGGATACAACTTTTGAAACTTTTTTTTTTCTTTAAATATCTTGATGTTGAAACAGTCTGTAAAAAAATCTTGTTGCATTACTTCAAACTAAATATCCTCAAGGAGATAGTATGTCTAACATAAATACTTATTTTGACCAGAAATTGAAAAAAAAAAAAGAATTTTTTTTATTGCAACAGGTACAGTTATTTTATTTCTTAAAGGTTTTTTGTTTATAACCATTTCCAGTGAGGTGTAACACAAAGCATATTGGGTTGCAAATATCTAGCCATCTTTAAACTTCATAAGGAAATAAACAAAAATATTATCGTGTAAGAACAGAATTTTTACAGGGTATCCAAGATAAATTAATATTGAGCTATTGGGGTCGTACCAGAGGAAATTGCAGTTAATCAAAACAGACCGTTCAAAAAATTCCAATTAATCAAAATGGACTCTTCACAAAATTCCAATTAATCAAAGGGATCCTTCACAAAATTCCAAATAATCAAAATGGACACTTCACAAAATTCAAATCAAATCAAAACTGAGCCTTACAAAATTCCAAGCTTCCAAATCGTAGTTTTTACACCATTATTTATTATAAAAGTGACAAATATTAATGAAAGTTTCATCACTATATGTTTAAATTTTCAATTTTCACAAAATTATTTGATTTTTCACAAAATCTCTTTAATATTCACAAAAACGGACGCTGTTAAAAAATGCTGGATTGACCCCTGGCTGTATTGCACCAAATGTACATACTACTTCAACTCATCATGAGAAACACTTTTTAATAATGAAATGAGTAACTGCTAATAAGTTGCAGACATGTTATTCAGTTAGGCATGAGCTCTGTAAAGACCTTTTGTAGATCCAAAATGCAGCCATCATGAAAGCATCCTTCTCAAAAAAAAATCTGAATTTCAAAAATAGTCCTGTTACAAATACAAAAACAAAAGTGACGACCAGCAACAGGCTCAGGGCCCAGCTAGACTGGATGTGGCTGGATTACAAAATATGAAAATAAATGAATATAAATAAAAATAAATAACTTTGACTGAAAAATAAATAAACTAATAAAAAATCAGCACTAAAAGCACAAAGGAGCAAGAAACAAAAGCTTTCATGTTGGATAACTTTGCATCTATGAGCTCCTATCTTTTTGTATTTTTAAAAGAGGTTGCTTGTAACCCCAAAACATGTTATTCCAGTTTATCCATTATTTAAAAAAAAAAAAAACATGCATGCATGAAATTAATGGAATTTTGGCAAAAATCATTGACATTTCACACACACACACACACAAAATAAACTTTCTTTTTTTTTACACACACACACACACACACACACACACACAAAAAAAAAAAACCTGCTGTTTTTTGCAGTTTTTAAAAATTTATTGTAGCAACATTTCAACATTTATCTCAAATTGGTGGTAAAATCACTTTGCCATAAGTGCATTTTAATTAATGCAATGGCATAAGAGATTATTTTTATTTTTTTCATTCCACTGGATCTTTTACTATGTCCCAGAAATCCTTGTAAATAATTAAAATGCACTGTATTAAATTATTTTTATGTTAAATCTTTTAAACTGTTATTCATTTTCAAATCTAGGTACTTTTTAATATCACACTTCATATTATGTTGATATAATATTTAAGGTTTTTACTTACTTTATTTTAAAAATTTTATTATGCTGCTAATAGGAAACTGAAGTAGGTGGTTTTTAATATGTCAAACAATATATTAATTTCTATTTTGTAAAATTTAAATTTTTATTATGTTTCTTTAAAATTTTAAACTTTTTTTTCACAGCTGCTGCTGTAGATTACTATGGTAAGTTTTCATTTCAAATGCTTTTTATTTTAAAATAATGTATTTCTTTATCATGATTTACCTTTTTTTTAAATAAAAATTCTATACTTGCAGTAGATATTGACTTTTTTCTAAAATTGTATATCTTCAACAACATTTATTAGTAACATTTTTAACAACTATGTTAAAAAATGTTTTATTTGGTTAAAAACAAATTCTTAGTTATTAATTACAGAGGAGAGTCATTAAGCAAGTCAAAAACAGTAACTGAGAAATACCTTTTAATGAGAAGCACTTCAAAACTATTTTCTTTTCTGAAACATTTTTCCACAAATATTTTTGCAAGCATACCTGTTCTATCAATGCCGTAAGTACCAAATGCAGAAAATTTTGTAGGTTGTCCTTGACCATATTACAGTGATGGATTAATGCAGTTTTATGGGTAGGGGTAATCTGTTGGAAGATTCAAAACAAAATGGGGGAAGTGTATGAAAGTTGAGAGTTGTGGACCTCCTTTCCCCACACATACTCTTATACACCCACGAAAAGTTCTGAGAAAAACCATTAAAAATTATTCTTTTTAAAACTGTTTTGTGTTTTAACGTAAATGCTGCTCACTAATACCAGACCTTCGATTTTTCGGAGGTGGGGCAAAGGTTTGAAACTGAGCTTATCCATTTTCCTTCCAAATTCATTATGAAGTTTTAATTAAATAATGTACACAGAAGTAGGTTGAATTTATAAAATGTAAATTTGTGATTTTAATTGTGTGTACTAATTTGTGATTTTCTTAATGATTCACTTTTGTATATTAAAATCCCATGCTGCGAAGTTTTGCATTTCAAGCTTCTCACTGCAGAACTAGTCATTATACTTGCAAAATTACTTACCTTTTAAGCAGCAGATATATATATTATCTATACAAGGGTCGCGCCACAGGAAATTCAGTACTTTTTTTGGAACATTCATAAAATTCCAATTAACCGAAACGGAACGTTCACAAAATTCCAATCTTCCAAACGGACCATTCACAAAATTCTGCGCTACCAAATCTTTATTTTGGTAGAATTATTCATTAAATAAGCAGTAAAAAATGATAAAATTTTTTATCATTATCTTTAAATTTTTAATTTTCACAAAAATATTTAATTTTTCACAAAAATGTTTTAAAAATTCACAAAATCAGATCCTGCTATATACATAAAAGAGCTTGTTTCTGTGTATCTTTGGTTGTATGCATGTTCTATGTACAAATCCACACTAATTGACAGATTAGAATGAAATTTTGCATAAAATGCAACCATCCCCTGAGAAAGGTGACATACAAAGTCTTATTCGAAAATTAAATTAAAGTTTTTTTAAAATTTCTATTTCAAGATTTGATTCAACAATAAAAAGTATTAAAATCCTTTTTTAAAATTTTATATCATTCTGAAGCTAATAAAAAAATACTACATGAGATAAAATTTGTTTGAAATTTCTAGAATAAACAGAACATGACTTAATACTCTGAAACTTATTCTTCTAATGAAGAAGATTAAACTAAACTAAGTTATTGTTAAGGCAGTAGCCTTCTTTAGAAGGCCAAAAAGAAGCGTTTTTTGAGGAATTTTTTCAGGACAGAAAAGAAAAGCAAGTCTAGCGAAGATTTCAGATCATTTTATTACATATTTGAACAAGTAAAAAAAAAATTAAGACAAAAATATTCAAATGCTACTGATTTTTATACACATTTGTGGAACACCTTGCAATTGCGGTCTCCGATCGGCGGGAAAGATGGCACTCGTAATATTCGTCTGAAACAAAAAAACAAAAATGTTTTTCATTTTCATATATTTATCTTCTATTTAAACTAAAAAAAAACCGAAAATTTGAAAAATTAAAAATTTTTCTCAGGTTTGAAAAAAAAAGTCTTTTTTACAACAAAAAAATTGTTTCAACTTGCTAAAAAAGTTGTTCAAAATTTTTTTTTCATGATTTTTTTTAGTTCAAATAGAAGAGAATACAAAACTGAAGCTGACAAGTTTTGTTTTGTTTGGTCTTCTAGTTTCCTCGCAATCACTCCCGCCAGTTTAGAAAAACATAAAAACAAAAACTCGAGAAAACGCACTTGAAAGTTTACGATCGGAAAAATGTTAATTTTCTATTACTTACAGTGATGATACGCTAATCAGCTATTCCTGCGCCATATACCAAATCGTTATAATCGAATATATTGTTATAATCTGTATTACAACTTGAGTCGGTACTTCTACGAATTCAAAATATTATTTTGAACGACCTTTGAACCTTTTCACATACATAGCTCGGAGCTGTTCGACCGAGGGGACGGCGCTCCAGCTGTCCGAGTGCTCGTACACCTGCTCGACATCTGGCCACGTTTAGGGCTATATTTTTAAAAATATTGAGAATTAGCCTCTATAACTTTACATGCATATTCTTAGATATATTAGAAACCTATTTAAGCAATAAAAAAAATTTCCTTTTTTCGAGCCTTCTAAAGCAGGCTTTGGCCTTAAATGAAGATTTTGAAGTGACTTCAATAATTCATTGCTATAAAAATAAGCTTAGGAGCTTTAATTTCAACTTAATTGTTAACTTTCTGCTACCAGATTTCATTTTTTAACATGCGATGGGCTGATATATTTTATTAATATTATTATTGCAGTGGGCAGCATTGGGTAATTTTGCTAGTATATATGTAATGTATGTAATACAAGGTGTTGCAGAAACAATTAGATGATTTAAATTTTGCAGCAAATTTATAACTGATACATTGATTCATGCATTCCTTTGTAACATAGTTTATACCCTTTATTCATCATCATGGATGCTCTCTTCTGTAGCATACCTCAAGAATTCCTAAAACTAATGCAATATTAGGTTGAGCTGTGTCAACTATGAGCATAACATTTTTAGGTTGAACTTAATCTGTGGCATATCAAAAAGTATCTTCACTACAATAGAAGCTTGAAGTATAATAATCTTTTTTCCCATAATAATTTTTTATCCCCAAATTTTGAGAAGACGCTAACAATTTTTTTTTAAAAATTTGGATAAATTTCTACTCAAATTAGATCCTTTAAATGGTTTTACTCATTTTAATTTAACTTCAAATTGCAGAAACTTAGTAATTCTCTCACTGATCTGATAAGCCTCCTGTCTGTTGGAGAAAAATTTGACTAAGACCTACTTCCTTCGTTATTTAACAACACTAATGCAATTTGATTACAACTCTCAAGTTTTTAATCCTAATTTGAATATAAACATCTTTTGCTGTTTCCTTAATCTATTTATTATTGATATGTGTACATATCATAAATTAAGTGAGATTTTTTTTAAAAATAGCAGGAATTCTGTAATAAATTTGAAAAGTGTTGTTTTTTTATTTTATTAAGAGTATCAATGTTTTTGTAACTAGCTAAAATAAAAATAAAAGCTTTGTATATTTGTGGCAAGTTACTGAAAAGTGGCAAGTTACTTTCAGTACGGCAAGTTGTACTGAAAATTTTTTTGCATTTAATATTATTATCTGTTATATATTTTGTAATAAATTATTTGTAAGTTCATTTTAAATTTTGTATATTACATATATATATATGCAAACACAAAATATGCACTCTCAAGTTTATGCATGCATGATTTTTTATATAGCCAATATTTGTATTCTAAATTTTTTTTCCCTGTGGTGTGCCCCCGAAAAATGATTTCCATGATCATTGTATTATGATCATGAACAAATTTGGGGGAGGGGTATTATAAACAAATAAAATTAAAGATTTTTCTATCTTAAAAACCTGGAAATCGTTTGCAACTCACAAAATATTTACTATTTTTGCTATCTTTTTATTTGCTTTACTTAAGGTCATGCATTTATCAGTTTAGAGGGGGATGGGGCAGAATTTTCAGTTGTTCAGCCCCATGAACAATAGAGGAAAAAGCTTCTGCACCATTGGCCTGAGTTCAAGTCCTTGCCTGGGCATGTATGTGTTTGATTGGCAACAACGTATACTTCTTCCAATTTTGACCAATTCTTTTATCATTCAGATCTCTTTTTAAGTTTCAAGTCTCCCATAAGGGCACTTCATGCTCTGTCTGCACAAGATGGTGAACTGTTTGGTTGCAACCCAAATTCCAAGAAATTTGAAACATATTTCATGAAGCTTGATTATCAATGTGTAAGAGATAGTGATGAAACTTACAATATTGAATAAGGTAAAGCCAATAGAGTGGGCACCAGTGCTTGCTGAAGGCTTAAAAATCTAAGATTCGGAATGATTTGCAATAATAATAAAAAAAGAAATAGGCAATTGTTGGAAAATGTAAGTCAATTTAGATAGTTGAAGAAAAAAACGCTCTTGTAATTAATGGTTCTACCCTGAAATATAGAAGTTCTACATGAAAATATTTAGCATAAGGAATCTTTGGATAATCTATTAGAAATTTGAAATTTTAGGGGTGTGTATTGTGTGTCACATAATAAAACTTTTTTTTTCTTTTCAAGTGTAGATAAAACAAAAAGTGGTTTGGAGACATTGTCTTATCCCGGATGCTTTGAATTAAAAATGCTTGTTTTTATGAAAAAGGAGGCGCATTTTATTTGCAGTTCACGTTTCTGAATACAAGAGTAACATTTTCTTTAAAAAATTCAAGACTTTACATTTAGAAAGCAAACAATAAAAACAACATTGTGTCATGCATTTTCAGAGAGAAAAATTATTAATTCAAGCAGACACAGTTCTATTATGGTTGTACAACTAACTGAAATCGTGGCAATCACTCCTGGAAACCTGAATCTCCTCTTCCCCCCAAAAAATTCAAGTGCTCCATCTCTCTGACCGCACAATCTCACCAGGTTTTCCCTTATGTGCTAAAATGTGAGCCAAAAAAAAAAACTTTTTACTGCTTATCTATAAAAGCTATTTATTTCCCCTTGTGACTATTTTCCCTTTGTATTATTATGGAAGCTGCACTGTAGGTCAACTTACATTAAAAAAAAAAAAAAAAAAAAAAAAAAAAACAAGTGAAAGGTATTATGCAAAAATAAAGGAGAAAAAAATATAATTGAGTTGTAATTCACAGAAATAGTTGAATGATAAGAAGTTTTTTTAACTTTCAAAGTAAGCCTTTTCTCTCTCAGTTGTATGGATATAGTATATATTTAAAATCTGTAGAATACATTTTTCATATCTCATCAAGTAAAGTGTCATGAGCTGTTAACTTTCTTCTCAGTATTTTTAAAGTGTTTTTTTAAAAAATTAATTGACAAATGATATATTTATCATAAAATGATACATTCCTTATCAGCAAAGAGGCTAGCTTAAAACTGTTACACTCTGTAGCTAACTATTTGAAAAATGCTTTGAAAAAATTTCTCTATGTTTGCTTTAGAATTATTCTGTAACATTTCTGTTTTCTCTAATTCTCCTATAAGTAATTTATATCTCCTCAAAACTGTTGAAGCAAGTGTGCGCTTAACTCTTTAAATAGTAATTTTGATCATTATTGGACTTTGTGAAGCAAGCATGGTTTTTATATTTTTTGTGATGATCATGGGATTTATTTACGGGCATTTTAAGTTGAAATTGTATGTTGCTCAAAATGTGCAATTGTGTGAACAGAACTTTTGTATAATGCAATCATTGCAACAAACTCTTTATGAAACAACAATGATCGTTATATTTTTCGTGATGATCATGTGATTTAGTTATGGGCATTTTTAGACGAAATTATGTTTCTCAAAATGTGCAATTGTATGAACAGGATCTTTGTATAATGCAATCATTTTAACAAACTCTTTAGAAAATTCCTAGTCAAAAGAAAATTGCCACAACATTATTTATTATTATGGTAAAATATACTTTCAAATCCTTAAATAGAAATAGTGAGCACAAAACTTGGAACCATGAAATATAAGAAAATGAAATTTTTTATTTTGAAAAATGAACTAAGAGCCTTAGATTTGAAACCCTGTATGCACACATGGAATGAACAAATGGACTAAATTGTACATTTATTATGTACATTTAAAGAGATAATACAAGTAATCATACTTGTCGGATATATTCATTCAGAACACCCTGTTCCTTTTAGGCATTTAACAGTGAGTAATGTTGAGTACATCCACCCAGGCGGACATTAGTTTTGAACCCTTCCTTCTTCAGAGCCAGAATTCTCTTTGCAGGACGGCTCTGCTACCTAGATATAAATGTGCATAAATATTCCAATACAGCTTATAAATTTGTTACTGGTATTTTCATTGGACACACTCGCACATGTGCTAAGCACAAAGTAGTATCTGCAGTTTTAAGAGAAATTGAATTATTGTCACCAGATAGTTCATTATTCTTTATTTTACCAGTATTTTGTGGTTATGTGTGAATGAATAAGAAATATATATATTTTTTAAATCTGAAAAAGCAGTATCTGAATGAAGTGTGCAATGATGGAAAACTTTAACCCTCAATTTCTCATTTTGAGCTCAGCCGCAGATACCATGTTTGTGCTTCACATGGCAGCACATTCAGAATATAGCTTAAAATATTATTTAAAAAGTTAAATTCATCTTTGTGAACTTTAAAGTAAGCATCCAACTTGAAGTGGTATTATTTTATTCGAGCCATCTTGCATTCTTGACTTCTCAGTTGCATGTTTTTGCTGCATACCTTTTATCTTTCTTAGCTGCTCTTTTTCTTTGGTGTGTTAGTTCTTTTTCATAGAACATTAATACATTTCTTTTAAATCATCAAATTTGTTTTTTTTTTCTAATGTTAATTTATTTAATATGTATGCTTTCACAAAATTATGTTACACATATTTCATTTTTCCATTGTTTCATGATTCTTTCCTGCTGTGGTCGAGCCTCACTTTTTTTTCATCCATTTAGAGTGGGAAGATGAATTTCAAGGTATGTAACATGCGGCTTTTGCATGCATCATCTTTGCTCTCACTTTTTTGTCTTTATTTGCTGCGAGTATAGAATTTTTTGCGGCGAGTATAGAAAATACTTCCATAACTACATGATTTATGATATTTAAAAAACAGTTTTGGGCTTATGATTTATGCATTTGTTATAAAAATTATGTGAAGAAAATAATTTAGTTAATTAAAATATTTTGAACAAATTTAATAGAATATTGACTTGTGTAGTTGTCATTCATTATTGTCAACTAACATATTAAATGATTGTTGCTTTTAATAACGTAATTCTATGAATAAGTATAGTGCATAAAAGTATCAACATAACTTTCAAAGCTTTGAACCCTTTTTTTAATAAAAGTACTTTCTGATTGTTGTACTTTTTCTTTTTCTAATGCTGGTCAGTACCAAACCTTTCTTTCTTTTTATGAGTGTGTGTGTGTGTGATTGTTAATTTTTAGTTTTTTGTGTATTTCTTTTAAACAGAGGTATACCCAATGTTTGTCCAAAAAGTTTAGTAGAATGTGCAGAGAAATTAGTGGATGGCATTTTAACTATTTTGATATCTTCATATAACTTGGGACTGTGCCAGTAGATTGGAAGCTGGAAAATTGCATACCGTCCTTCAAGAACGGGTCTAAAGCTGAGGCTGGAAATTAGTATAGGCCTGGGAGCCTTACTTCAGTCATTTGTAAAACTCTAATCAAAATCAAGATAGTGAATTTCCTGGAGACAAATGGTGTGTTGACTGGTTTGCAGTATGGGGGGGGGGGGGGATTTGGAAGGGTTTGTTTTTGTACAACTAATTTGTGGCATTTCTATTACAAGGTTACCATGCCTTTGTGCAGTGCCGGATCTAGGGTGGGGTAAGCCGGGGCCCGTGCCCCAGCGGCACTTCTGGGGGCGGCAAATTCAACTGTTATGCAGAAAAAAAAAAAAAAGAAGAGAAACGGAAAAAAAATAAGGAGAAAGAAAAAAATTTAAAAAATTCAATTAAGGAAATTTAACTTTTGGAAGA
The DNA here is from genome assembly GCA_038502835.1 of Octonoba sinensis. Taxonomy (NCBI): domain Eukaryota; kingdom Metazoa; phylum Arthropoda; class Arachnida; order Araneae; family Uloboridae; genus Octonoba; species Octonoba sinensis. The sequence continues at coordinate 118,312,782 of CM076601.1, read as the reverse complement.
GAATTAAAATCCTAGTACTGCGCTCCGATTTTATCATTGATCAGCTATATTTCTAAATATTAAAACCGATTAATAGAGTTATTTATTTGAATAAAATGTTGGAAATTCTGAACTTTAGGTTAAGGGGCCGCAAATTTTAGTGTCAAAATTTAAAAATTTAAATTTTAAAACGTCAAGGTTTTTTCTCTCTTGTGATAGTGAAATACATATAAATCAGGCTATGCTCAAACAAAACCCAATGGTTTTTCTTTTAGAAACTTTCAAAGCATCCTTTTGGAAAGAGGTGGGAGCTTGTAAGTGTTGTTTGAGAAGGCAGACACGTGGCTCTTCGATATGGGTGTTAATAAGAAGGAGGGGGAGGGGAGAGTCCAGTCCTCTGGATTTAAAAAAAAATGAAAAATTTTTTTCCCGAATTTTTATTATTACTTTATGAGTAAAAACGTTTAAATTTCAAAAGGTTTTTGTCTGCTTTTTTCCCTAAAATTTTTCAAGTCCTAAAGCGTCTCCTAAGGCCTCAAAATGCACCAGTTTGCATATAATTTTCAAAATTTTTCTGGACCTCCTACAACTGTCAGAACTTCATATCTTCAGTTAAGGGGGACCTTTCATATGGCTCTATTTCCCCCCTAATGTTGAGCTGAAAAGGCCATGCTGTGGGAACATTAACGAAAGTTTTATGGGTTTATCAGTGGTCCCAAAAAGGAAAAATAATCAAAAAGAAAAAAAAAAAAATGGCCAGTTCATAAAAAGTTATATGAAGTATCAAGAATAATTGGTTGGACGGGGGCGGCATTTTTAAGTTTTGCCCCACCTTGGAAAACTCCAAGATTCGGTACTGCCTTTATGGATAACAAGAAGTGCATAGATGCTGTTTATATTGACTTTCAAAAAGTGTTTGATAAAGTACTGCATGAAGTTCTTCTTAGCAAACTTGCTTACATTGGTATTGGTGTCAAAACTTTAATTTGGGTTAAAAATGGCTGACTGGCAGAAAAACAAAGAGTAGTAATTAAGGGCAATTATTCTCGGTGGATTGATATTTAAGTGGTCCACAAAATTCAGTTTTATTGCTGTTATTTCTGTATTCATTATTTTTATTAATGATATTAGTCAGAGTATTTCTGGGAACATCGATAATTCGGCTGATGATTTCAAAGTCATGGGAATTGTTGACACGGAAGAACAAGTCAATGAGCTTCAAGAGGATTTAAATCAAATTCCTAGGCAGGCAATTAAGTGGGGTATATGTTTTAATTAGGAAATGTCAAGTGCATCATTTTGGTCATGGGAATAAACGGGCAAGCTATTATTTACAAGGCTCTATCATTAGTGAAGCGGAAGCAGTTGTTAATCTAGGAGTATTGATTAGTCGCGACTTCAAAGTGTAGTCGGCAATGTAGCATACTAAGTAACAAAGCTAACAGGAAGCTTGACTTCGTATTTTGATCAAGTCGAAGGAGGTTGTCTTGACATTATACAGAAGTTTGGTAAGACCTCATTTTAGTATGCTGTTCAGCTCTTTCTCCTTATCTTAACACTTTACCGACCGGCCGTCGATTAATCGACGTTTTGTTCTCAGCGGATACCTACTGGCCGTCGATTATTCGACGTTTGCGGTGAAAGGGCATAGTATGTTCGAACCACTACCGGTCGGTAAAGTGTTAAGAAGAATGTTACCTTATTAGAGAGGGTTCAAAAGAGGGTTACTAGGTTGGTAAACAGTCTCTCAGACTTAGATTATGAGGTTAGGCTTAAGAGACTCAATATGTAGTCTCGAGCAGGGGTTCTCAAACTTATTGCACTTGACTGATTTACAATAAACAAATTACAGAGTGTTAAAAAAATTGTATTAAAAAATTGCATAAGAGATATAAACAGCTCTTTGTGCAATTCAAGATAATAAAGCTATGCTATAAAACTAGCTAAACTGAATTTACAAATGCTTATAAAAAATAACATTGAAGCTGAAAAACTTCGATAAAGACTGCATCAAGGAATCTTTAGGGGAAAATGAGTATAATCATTATGTCATTTACTAAAAACTGGGCAATTTTTCAAAGGATTGAAAGCTCCTTAAACAAACTTCTTTAAAAGTTGAGAATTTCTATGTAATTTTTATTGAACTAAAATTAACTGTGCGCTTGATATTTCAACAGTGCTGAAAAATGCACAGTGGAAAAAATGCACAGTGAAAATCCAGCCACTTGAGAATTTTAAAGAGTTGCTGATTTCAGTAGGCAAGAAACGTAGGGAATGTATGTTTTTATAGGGGTGGGAAATAGTAATTCTAATATTGTGTGAGTATCATGTGCAATTGGACACGAAAGTAATAAATTTAAAATACTTCATGTTTGATTAGTAAAACATTCAATTACTGAATTAAAAAATTTCCATTGATAGAATAAACAAATTACCAGAAGTTTGTCTTTTTGCATTCTAGCATTGACTTTTACTTTTGCATTTATTTTTACTTTTAGCATTGACTTTTTAACATTAGTTATCTCTCTGTTACTTTGTTCATATTTGTTCAAATCTGCATTTTAAGCAACAAGCATCTCAAAAGGATATGTATCTGTTAAAAGTAAAATATTAGCAGTCAGAAAAGGGAGTCAAACTCATCCTCTCAATTTGTTAGGGATTATGTTGCACCAATTTCTAACAATTAAGGTTTTAAATAGGGAAAATTTAAAATCAGGTATACATTTTTATTATGTAAGAATACAAATGCATTAAAAATAAAATGTAGAATTGAATCAGAAACATTCCTTTCAATATAAAATTTTAAAATTGGAATGCTGAATATACCTATAAAAGTAAGAATTTAAAAAATGTAATAATTAACAAAGGCTCTTTGTTCATTTCATAAGAAAAAAAAACTTATAATGTCATATAAGAAACCTTTTTTTGCAATAATAGTTGTAAATTCACTCTTTTGAAGACTAATTACGAATCCCTGTAGTGCATTTCTTCAGAATCCAAAAGATATTTTCAATTGAATTTTAAAACCTGTTTAAAAAACTCATTTGAGATGTGCTTTAACTAATGCAAGTTCCCTGACTTTGTGTTGATTTCTCCCCCTTTCTTTACTTTTTTTTAAAGATGCATAATTTTTTTGCTCACTTATGTACTTCTATAGTTCCCAAGACTCATGGCTCCCCTAATTTCATATTTTATCTCTGTGGCATTAAGGAACCGTGGTCTAGAGCAATAGAAAGTTAGTAGGGATATGATTCAGTTATTTAAATTCATTAAAATGAAAAATGTTGATGGGCTACATTTATTCATAGAAGGTAGAACCAGAGGTCATTGTTTTAAGCCTTTCAAATCTCAGGGTAATCCTGAAATTAGGAAACAATTGCTATTTCAATAGGGTTGTAGGCCATTGGAATAGTTTACCTCAATCGACTGTTACTTGCAGTGGGGTGAAAACTTTTCCGAAAGCTCTTGATGTTCATTGAGGACTAGTAAATGGACTAGGACCAGCCTAGCTGGGCCCTGTGCCTCTTGCTGGTCATCACTTTTGTATTTGTATAAAAATATTTGGAGGCTGATCTCTTCTAGTTTTTTATTGTACATAATGATATTTATGTAAACTCATGTTTGTGAAAATTGCAACACCATGAAGGAATCGTCATAACTGAATGAAATTAATACACAGTTGAGTGGTAGTGGGTACAAATAAATGATTAAATTTTCAAAGCAAACAAACAATAATAACAGATCGGAATCAGTATTTTGTGTAGCCACCACGGCCCGCAATAAGTGCTGCTACACGGAGTGGCATGGAGTCAAACAAATTTTGAATGTCTGCCTGAGGAAGAGCATTCCATATTGTTTGTGTGAGTACCCAAAGTTTGTCTACAGAAGCTACAGGACGAGGATCACGAGCGAGACGCCGACCAACGAAATCCCACACATGTTCAATTGGCGACATATCCGGGGAATATGCAGGCCAAGGAAGAAGCTGTACTTGCTGCATTGCAAAGAAGGATCGAACAGTCCTAGCAATATGAGGGCGGGCATTGTCCTGTTGAAATACAGCGCCTGGCAAGCTTTGAAGGAAGGGAACAGCTTGGGTCTGTAGAACTTCACTGATGTACCGGTTGCTGTTCAGATTGCCCACAATTCGTATCAATTGAGATCGTCCATGATAGGCTATGGCGCCCCAGACCATAACTCTGGGTGTTCGTCCACTTGGCGTTCGATAATGCACTCCGGAAGGTGGCGTTCACCGGCATAGCGTCTGACACGAATGCGGCCATCATGGCACCACAAATTAAAGCGGGATTCGTCAGAAAACACGACATGCTGCCAATCAGCACGCCAGTCTCTATGCTGATTGGCCCATTGTAGCCGCAGGCGGCGATGGTTTAGCGTGAGGGGGATCCTGTATAAAGGAGTCCTTGCGCGCAGTCCACGCTGCAGCAGACGTCTACGAATTGATGAAGCACACAATGAAACACCTGTAGCTATTGACCACTGTGCTGCTAATTGTCTAGAGGAAGCTGTACGGTCCGTCCGCTCCATGCGGACCAGGTGTCTATCATCGCGAGCTGACATCACATTTCGGGGTCCACTCCCGGATTTCCGAGTTGTCCGACCCTCGTCCGTCCACTGCTTCCAAACACGCATCACTGTGCTGCTGTTATGCTGCACATGAGTGGCTACTGCGCGATACGACAATCCAGTTTCACGTAGGCCGATGATTCTCCCCCGTTCAAACTCTGTAAGTTGTTCAAATCTCGCTCTCTTTTGTCGAAGAGGCATAAGTAAAGATTGAGCTAACGTTTACCACTAGCAGATAACCACCGATAACCATACACGTCTCGCTACAGCCGTCTATTAATTCGGATCCATCTGCCGTTCAGAGGGCGCTGCCCAGCATTCGCATGCGCTATGGATTTGAAATTCTAATCATTTGCATATTATGCGCTACTTGGTATTTCCTGAAAATTTCAGCTCACTTGCGTAAGTCCTCCATGGTGTTGCAATTTTCACAAACATGAGTTTATATATGTCTTGGCTTATGATATAAGATATTGGTAATCATATTCTTCACTTATGAAATTGTTGCAAAGCAGTAATTAATTCTAATGGAATTTATTAGAAAGCTAAGGGGACATTAAATTTTTCTATTCTGAGGTCTACAAATTGTTTTTCTTTTCATGGAACTAATGAATTTAAAAATTGTGTTCTTTGGATGATTATGTATTTAATGTAACACTCATTAAAGCTATTACTCTCAATGTTTACAGCAAAAAATTAGATTTTGTATTGTGTTTTTACTATGTTTATTTTAAATTTTTTCCCTTTATCTAGTTTTGACCTATGATGATTCCTCTATATCAGAAGATGGGGAAAGTTTATCATTGCCATCAATTGATGGAGTTACCCATTTTGTTCACCCAAAACATCAAAAAGTTATTGGTTTACCTAATGTCAATATGGTTAAACCTGCTCATACCACTGTAGATGAAAATAACTTAAATCAGATCAAGCAAAAAGAAGAAGAAGAAAAACAAAAGCGTAAGTATTTCAGTTTCTATAACTTGAGATTGAGTGGCTTTCATTGCATATTACTTTTTGTGTGTGCCGTAATAAAACTTAAGTGGTATTATACATTTTATAGGTAAGGGTAATATGTTCATCAAATTTACACATAATTGTTTCAAAAAGTTCAATTCGTTTTATCTCGTCTTAAAGGTATTGATCTAAGTGAAGAAGAGAAAATAATCATTTTAAGAAGTGAAAATTTTCATCATTTTTTGGACCGAACATCACGTATAATAGAAAGAGCCATTTGTGAAGATGTTGACATTTTCATTGACTATACTGGTGTTAAAGAAGAATCAGAAAGGTATGTTATAGCAGTACCATCACTATCAACAGTTTGTGGGACATTGGGGGCAGATATATATCATGATATATATTACATGATATCATGATATATATCATGGTATATATCACTTGACATAGATCATGATATATGTATATTGTGATATATATCACTTGACATATATCATGATATATATCATAATATTTGTAAGCCAATATATATCATGATATATATTCAACCACAAATTTAAACACTTTAAATTCACCTTGGATTTCCCCAATGAATACAAGTAACACTGAACTCATTGTGTAAAGTCATTTTTCTCCATGTTAATTTCTCTCTAGGTTAATTTTCTAATATTAAACATGAAATCAACATCAATAGAAGCTTTTACTTTTATATAGTTCTATAATTATGGTATTATACCAAAATTATCAGATATAGGCTGAGCATTGTCATGCAAAATGATAGGGGTGTTCTGCAGAAAGTGTCGTCATTTTTTTACGCAAAGCTGGTCTGAGACGGTGCTCCAAAGATGAGCAGTAATACTGCGCATCGACGGTTCGCTGTGGAGGAACGGTATGCGTTAAGGTGACACCATCATGATCGTACACGAGAATCACCATAACTTTCACATTGCTGGGATTCCGACAACATTTTAAACATCGTGGTGACACGTAATGAGCCATTCATTTGATTGGCATTTTATTTCTGGCTGATTCAATCTGGCCCAAGTCTCATCCAGGGTAATGATACAGTGTAAAAAAGCCTCTCCTTCATGCTCATAGCGCTTCAGGTGGGTTTGAACAGCATCATATCATAGCCATTTCTGCATTTCCATCAAATGATATGGAACCCATAGTGAAGCAATTTTTCTCATGCTCAGACCTTCCTTCAGAATGTGCAGCAGAGTTGTATGTGCAAATCCTGTCTGTCGGCCTGCTCACGAATCATTTGGTGTTGATCACTGTCCATTAGTGCGGCAACAGCGTGCACTTATTCTTCACTGACACTAGGATGACCTGGCCAATGCATGTCTGCCATATTTTGGCGTCCTTCATTGAAATCCTTTATCCATCTTGGTCCAGTTCGGTAAGGCAATGCAGATTCCCCGTAAGCCTCCTGAAGCCCTAGATGACATTGTTGTGTTGTAAGACCTCCGGCACATTCAATTTTTATCGAACTTCATTGTTTTTGTTTTGAAAACATCCTGACAACACTTACTTTACAAGCTAATACAAGGATCAGTTCTTCATGCTACTCTGCATGCACCGGGGGTAGAAAGGATGAGTCTTTTTGCTGAGAGGTAAGGTAAGCATGTACATGTGGTATACACGACATTCTTTGATTTTGCTGCGTACCATCTTTACAGCAGTGTTGCCACTAGTAAAGTTCCATCCCTCGTATATACATAATTTATCATGTGTATTTTTTTAAAAATGTTAGATGAGCTTAAATTGTTCTAGAATTCTAAATTTCTTTCTTTTAATATAAAGAAACGGCTAAAAACCAAAAAGAAAGAAGAAAGAAAAGGTCTAGAATATCTCTTAATATGGGGGATAGGTTTTAAGACTCAAAAATTATGGGGGGAGGGGCTTGGACCACATAAGAGTAGGAAAGTTCCCACAATTCTATGCCTATGCATTATGTGCAACAAATTCAAAATTTATCCAATTTGAATTATCGGCTTTTAAGAGTTAAAATGGAAAATGGCATGTATAGGAAAAAGAGTAATGGGGAGGAACACTAAGTGGGATTAACATTTATTGTGCTACATTCATGGAAATTTTCTTTACATTTGTTTGTAGATAATCAATGTACAATGGCCCTGGCTCAAAAACCTGTAAAGACTTTTGAGCCAGGGAATATTACTGATTGTTATGAATGTTCTTGATAGATACAGCACTTCTTCCTATGATATGCTCTAATCGTTCGGAAGCCACTTAACTCTCACATCGATTCTGAGGCATTTTGTGCTTTGCCTATATAGCCAACTATAAGGGCACAAGATGGTTCATTGTTGGGTTACAGCCAAGATAAAAACCAAAGATAAATTAAAAAAATAAAGATTTTTGCTTCATTCTATATTTCTTGCTTGCATGAAATCAAAATGTGAATTAAGTAACCAAAAGCATGAAGAAAAGAAGTAAACTTTCTTTCTTTTTTAATAATATAACATAAGCTAAATTTATGTGTAATTTTTTTTAACCCAAAATAGAAATTAAAAATGAAAAATAACAGCTTATTTCCTTGTCAATAAAAAAATATTTTCAAAAGCGAAAAATAAAAATGTTTTTCGTTTACAATTTCAATAATTATTCTGAATACTTTAATCTAATTTGTTTTATGCAATTAGGCATAAAACTAAGCAGAAACACATTTTAAATTTTAATTGTCCTTCATATATTGAGGTTCTTAAAAATGACGATTACCCTCTCCTTTATAAAATTTAATATTGTATTTTGTAGAACTGTGTTAAGGTGTAGCAGTACTAGATTGAATAAAATACACAAAACTATATTAATTTTCAGCATAAAGTTGAAACTTTTATTACTGGTTATATAATACTATTACTCATATTCATTTCCATGTATAGATTTCTAAAATCCTCAAAATTTCTTTCAAATAGACGTAAATTTTGAAAAACCTTAAAAAACTCTCTGAGTTGGGTTTAAAAAAACCCGGGTTTTTCCAGCCCTGGTCTTCACTGATGCCAAAAATGTCTTTCTGAATCATATTCTCTACGACAGATTTTGCTTCTTATTTATTTATTTATTTTTTAAAACTTTTCACAAGCTAATGAAGACAGTTTTTTTTTTTTTTTGGAATTATGAGTAGCTATTATTATGCATGATTTTTATCAAATTTTCCTTTGTTTCAGTGATGATCGAAGTGGTATGTCCCTTTCTCTCAATCGCTGTTTTGTTGATGAATATTGGTCCAAAAATCGTGCTGTAACTTCATTTGATTGGTCATATCAGGTAAGTTCTGTTTTTTTCATAAATTAAAGCATGAGGAGATTTTGTTAAGTTGTTGTTAATTCAATTGTTTATGTTTTATTAATGCATTGATTTGTATTTGATGTTTTAGTTTCCTGAACTGCTGTGTGCATCTTATAATCAAAATGATGAATCACCTCACCAACCTGATGGAATTTGTCTTATTTGGAACATGAAATTTAAGAAAAACACTCCTGAATATATCTTTCATTGTCAGGTTTGTATGTTTTATCAGAAAAATAATCTCTGTAATTAATATATTGCTTCTTTTTCCAATGAAATTTTTTATGTGAAAGGATTTTTAAATATCATTCACATGACATATAACTTTGAAATAAGCATTTTTTGTATATGTTCAGGGTTAAGGTTGAGTCTTATTCAACCTGGGCCCCAAGGACATATGCATCTTTTTGAACTTAGGTCATTACAGGGAAAAAATCATCCCACAGGGTGCATTTTTTGCTTCCTAATTTTCAATTTTTCAGTATTTGTGGTATATTGTGTCGGTGGCAACCCTGCTGTTTAGAAATAGTAGTTTATAATACAATATTTTTAAAATGTAGTTTTTCCCCAGTGGAATAAATACTTAAGTAATATCACTTTTCCTGCACCTTTTTATGTATATTTCAAATTCTTTTAATTACTTATATCATTCTTTTATATTATTTAGTTTAAAAAGTAAGTATTGTAGTGTCTGGTTGTTGTATTAATATTTAAGTATTTGTGTTTAATTGTTTGTATAATTCAGTTACAAAATTAAACATTACTTATACATGTCTTTTTTTTAAAAGAAAATATTGTATTTTAAATACATGTATGTTACTTGTTCTTTTTTAAATTCAACTTGAATTCTATGTTGCAATTTGAAAATAGATTTTCTTTTGTTGTTATTGCTTTTTGACTCGTTTTGACAGTACAGATTTGTTTGTATTGTAAAGTCAAACTTAGAATTTTTCAGGTATCTTACTCATTCAATTATAGTTAATTATTATTATTGTAATCATTATTTATTGTTTTAGTCTCCTGTCACAACAGCTTGTTTTGCAAAGTATCATCCGAATCTAGTCATAGGAGGAACATATTCTGGCCAAATTGTTCTGTGGGACAACAGAAGTTGTAAAAGAACACCTGTGCAAAGGAGCCCATTATCAGCTGTTGCTCATACTGTATGTTCGTCTGAAATTCTTTATTAAACACTGAAATCTTTTTGATTTTAAGAAACTAATCCATATGAAGTGTTTTAACACTTCAGCAAATAATTAAAATAGGGGATTAACTGTGGGCAAAATACATGTTTAACTGAAGAATAACCTAAGAAATGGAGATGCTTGTTTTTGGATAGTTGAGAACACTCTCTCCCTCCTCCTCTCCAAAAAAGGAGAAAATGCTACCCAACCGAGAAGCTCAATCACTACGAGCATTCGGCCCAGGCAACAACTGCACTTGGAGCCTACCATTCTCACCAGAATGCCTGGCACTGACACACTCATCCATGGTCGGTATCGTTCACTCCTCACCTCCTTGCTAGCGTTCGCTAGAGGGGGTGTATATGTGGAGGTACGAGTCGACGCCTTCATTGGCCAACTTCTGTCCTGGCCATCAGGTACCTTTTGGCAAAGCGTAAAAGTACTGGCTTTCCACCGTTGAGGCCCCGGGTTCTATCCCCGTCTTCGGCAGACCTGCTCTACCAGCACCACCATGTCCCTGCACTCCGTCTGCTACGCTGTCATAAGCCCATTGGTGGTCTTGACATTTTATAGTCTCACTTCCCTTAATCCTATATGCCTTATCTGCTCTGTTATGCATTTGTTTCCTTTTTTAAATAAAAATTTTGAGCTTTGTGCATGAATTGACAAATCAGTTATTCTTTGGGTTTGCTTCATATAACAATAGTACACAAACTTCAAATAACAGTTTGCTGTTTCTGAGGTGTGTGTTTCAAGACTTTTTGATAATTTCTGCTTCTTTCTCAGACTGCTCTTCTTATCTATTTTCTCTCTCTCACTCCTCTCTCTTTTTAAAAAAGTTTTTGTACAAAGGACCATGCAGTACTATTGTTTAAGGAAATATGCAATGGTGATCTTTCAGCAATTATTAACTGTATGTACAGTAAATAATGCAAAAGAAAATTTAAAAAAAAAGTTTTTAAATTTCAGTAATGTGTTAAAAATATAGAGGTAGTTGTATAACATAAAACAAAGTTAATAAAGGACATTTTAATTTTTATCTTATCAGTTTTTTTAATGTAAAGAATAATTTGCAATGCTGAATCTGCTTGTTTAGTTCTGCTTTAAAAAAGACTAGATCTTAAGATGTATTGCAGTTATTATATTCATTGATCTTCGAAATCTAATAATCTACTATTCCTCTAGCATCCAGTTTACTCTATATGTATGGTAGGATCTGAAAATGCTCATAACCTGGTGACCATTTCCACTGATGGAAAGTGTTGTACATGGAGCGTTGATATGCTTTCAGCCCCTCAAGTAAGTTTGTACTTGAAAGGAATTCTTTAGATGTTTCTTAAATTTGAATCATGAGAAGAAAAAAAATTTTTTTTTTTTTGTTGTTTACTTTGTAATATATGAAGGGGAGAAAGAATGAAATATTATAAATGAATACTAGATGGCTTTGAAACTTGGCCCTCTTGCAGTAGAGGAGTGATGGTGTTATTAAATGGATTTCAAAAAGTAATTTAACACTAGAATTACAGAAGGGGTCATTTTGACCCCTAGCCGACTTTTTTTTTTGTTAATAACTCACATCCCCCCAATCCCAAATATCTTAATCCTTTCTTGACTTTTCCTCAATCATTGTGTGATAAAATACAGTTTCAGAGAAAATTGCTTTTATTTTTTTGCCATTACAAAGGGTTATACCTAGAAATATGAGCAGGGGTCATTTTGACCCCTTTGCTGAAAAAGGAATATTAATACATTTCAACGCATTGTCTGAACACTATTTCTTTTGTAAACTATTTTTGTTAGTACCTGCTCAGCAAAGAACAAATAAAAGAAGAGAAAATGGGGTCTCTGCATAGTCTCACACCTGCCAGTTATGTGATTTGAAATTCTGGGATCATAATGTCATGTGAAAGATTCAATGAAAGGATGCTAAGTAGAACAGAACAATTGTACATTTTTTTAAAATTAAATATTTTTTTTTTTTTAATTTTCACAATTTTGATAAACTCTTTTGCTCAGTGTATGAGATTTTTTATATAAACATACAAATGCCTCATACAGCTAATGCAAGAAAACCATAAATTTGATTGCAAGAACTTTCTGATCACAATACCAGTCCTGAAACTGATGGCAGTCTAACAGATAAAATTAGTGACAATGCATATTAAAATTCGTTCAGAATTTATTATAGCGAATGATGATGCAACATAATTTTCTAGATGAAGGGAAAGTAAATATGGATTGGTTTCTGCAAATTCCAAAGTCTTGATATAACTAAGGATGCCAATGCAGAAACCAGAGAATACTCGAAAGAAGGCAGACATCTTTGTAAAACATGTCGGGGTAAGAGAAATAAAAATGGGATTTTGCTAAGTGCAATGCATTCATCAGTAGAATTTTCATCTAGAGAAAACAAAACACTGGATTAGGTAAAGCTTTACAATTTCACAACATTTTTTGTAGATGTTCTGGACCAAATGACAAAGAAATTCTCAGTGGCCAGCACGTTTCCTAAAATATTTTGCACTTATCTGGTATACATTTGTGGATTATTTATAAGGGAGTATCAAAAGAAAGTATCAGCAGAAGGGATTGTTTATTGCGTTGAGCAAAACTTTGATAAATTTATATAACTAGTAAAAGGAAGCTTGTTCTCGCTTCAAGTGGTAGATGCATTTACAATACTCAGTGGAATCCAAAAAGAAGTGTGAAATAAATAGAAATGCAATGGTAACAAGATTGGTAAGATTTGTGACAGCTGTAATAGATCTGTATGTAGATATTGTACACAAAAAATTAGAAAGATGAGAGTGAGTGCTAATTGCTGTGCAGACAAAAAATCAGTTTTATTAATTTATTTCACTTTTTGCAAGGATAGATCACGCTAAAATATTTAAATATAGTTGGGTTCAAATTCTTTTACTGCAAAAAATTTTTAATATTCATTCATTTTGTTGTTTATGTTTCTGAAATGCAACTCAATCCAACTGAAACAATAACGTTAGATACTTCAACAGAATTTGATTAAAAATTAAATTATTTATAATCTACCTTGAAAATCTCGATATTTTTAAAAATACAGTTCAGTTATTATAGTTTATTTTACTTCCTTTTTACAATTACATAGCACTATATTGGGAACTATGCAGATTTCTTTTCCGAGGGTCAAAATGACCCCTCCGTAATTCTAGGTATATGGAGACCGCCGTAAAAGATCGGCAGAATCCTCTCATTGCCCCTCCATATTTTTGGTCACAGTTCGAATGAAAGAGGGAGCTGAAAGTGCAGTGGCATACCAATCGCTATCTGCAGAATCATTGTAGCTCAAAACATAAATCTCAGATTTTAGAATTGAAATTCATTTTACATTATTTTCAATTTATCTTTTAAAATTTCTGCAAAAATCCCCCCCCCCCCCTGATTTTTAGAAATTTATTAACAAATAAATTTTTTAAAAATATCAAAACCGTCTGCAAAGTGTGAAACTTTTCTGCGAACAGCGTTCACGTGCTTGTCTATATTATTCAAGTCCGACTTTAAATAAAGGTAGATGACATCCCATATTATGGTAAATTGTATTAATTACATTTTCAAAACAATTGACATATACCAGTATGTCTCATCCCCTCATATTCTAAAGATATCATTTCAGGGGTCACGCCAGAGGCAATTCTGGTCCGTTTTCTGACCCGTCACAAAAGTCCAATCAATTAAAACGAACCCTTCACAGAATACCAATAAATCAAAATGGACTCTTGACAAAATTCCGAGCTACGAAATTGTACTTTTTACAGAATTATTTATTAAATAAGCGGCAAAAAATGATACAAATTTTTTAGCATGTATGTTTTACCTTTTGAATTTTTACAAAAATATTTCATTTTTCACATAAATGTTTTTAAAATTTACAAAAAACAGACCCAGTAAAAAATACTGGATGGACCCCTGCATTTGTTAACACATATGTCAAATGTTATGATGATGTGCAAGTAACAAGGAAAGCATAGACTAGAGCGCAAGCAAGCATCGAAGTACAGTGACACTTCAACTCAACTAGTCAGAAGAGGGTACTATCAGATCCTAGAATCAACAAAAAGTTTGAAGGGCAAAAACTGACAAACCACAAATGCCTACTGACAAGAATCTACAAATGCAAACTTGTAGATTTATGTATTATAATATTATGAATACAGTCGACGCTCGTTATAACGACCACGCATTATAAAGACCATTCCATTATAACGACCAGTGATAAAAGCCCCAACTTTCTTCCTATGAACTCTATGTTAATTTGCTTTCGGTATAACGACCGTTCTGTATCGCCCAATCCAATACAGCGACCGCATTCAATGGACACTATTTCCGGTATTTTTCCAAAAAGAACATGTTTCTAAATTTGTAACTTGAAATGACCTTGATTATAGTTTACTGACAAGCTGCATGCAGCCTTCAGTGTTCAGTCAGTCCAACTTTGACAGGGGGAGGGGATTACCACTCACCATAGTATGGAAAGAATAGAGAGGGGGAGAGAGCACGTGGACTTTACGGATTTTAGGAAAAGGGGGTTGACAGATGTATTGGTAGTTTTTGTCATTTGAATCACGTGTTTTCCCAAGGGTCGATTCTCCGAAATACGAGGAGTCTTGCTGTCCGTGACTGGTGGTGTCATGTCAGCTCAGAAGTTCTGCTTCCAGAAATGTGAATGAGAGGGTTCGAGAAAAATTAACCTGCTCTTCAACCTGAATGTTGACAGGTTCCAGGTCACGTGCCTTGGATTAGTTATCCTCTGGGGGAAGGAGCGAAAAAAGAATAAGGTTCTTCAGTGAAATGCATACTGCAAACAGGAGTTGCATTTTCGCTATTGAACGAGATGGCAGGTTCAAACAAGCGCAATGCGATATGTCTAGATACTAAAATTAAAATCTTAAATGAAGTTGATAAAAAAGTTTTAAAAAAATGCGAAATTGCTAGAGTTTTCAAAATTCCCAAAAGCACCTTATTTGGCATCATTAACAACCGGGACTCAATTTTAAGAAAAGAAGAAATTGGAGTCAAATCTTCTAGAAATCGGTCCCGTGAAGGGAAATTTCAGAAGATCGAAGAAGGTTTATATGAATGGTTGAAAATAATGCGATCAAAAAATGTCCCAATAGATGGAAATTTGCTGAAGTCAAAAGCTCTAACTTTTGCTCAAAAAATGGACATTGACGAAACTGTGTTCAAAGCTTCGGACGGATGGTTGCAAAAATTTAAAACCAGACATGGTCTTTCATTCCGGAAGCTTTGTGGCGAAAGTGGTTCTGTGAATGAAGAAGCAGTGGACACATGGAAAAAAGAAAAGCTGGAAGAAATTATCAAAAATTATACTCCAGAGGATATTTTTAACGCAGACGAGACTGGACTGTTTTTCATGATGAAACCTGATAAATCTTTCGTTTTAAAAAACGAAACTGCGAGTGGAGGGAAAGAAGCCAAGCAAAGACTAACAGTTCTCTTATGCTCAAATATGTCTGGTACTGAAAAACTTTCACTCTTAGTGATCGGAAAATCAAAAAAGCCGAGATGTTTTAAAGGACTCAAAACCTTACCTGTCACGTACAAAAACAACTCCAAATCGTGGATGACATCTGTCATTTTTGAGGAATGGCTACGTTGCTTGGATAAGCAAATGACAATTCAAGGTAGAAAAATTATTCTTGTAATTGATAACTGCACGGCTCATCCCAAACTAAATGGGTTGAAATCAATCACCGTGGAATATTTTCCACCTAATGTCACATCTGTTCTTCAGCCACTAGACCAAGGGGTCATTATGAGTTTTAAACGCAATTATAGGAAGTTACTACTGCGAAGAGTTGTTTCTGCACTCGACGAAGATCAAGATTACAAAGTTGATGTCCTAACAGCTTTGCATCTCTCTAAAGCAGCATGGAATGACGTCTCAGAAAAAACCATCAAGAATTGCTTCCATCATGCTGGTTTTAAAAAGCAAGAGGAAAGGGAATCTACTGCTGAAATAATTAGTCCGGAAATCGAAGATGAAAATTTCGTTGAAGAAGAGGAAATGCTGCAAGAAATTTCTCAGAAAATGAACATGGATGCAACGTTGAACTTGTTTTTGACGATTACGCTAAAATCGATAATGACTTGGAATGTGTCGAGCATCTGTCAGAAGATGAACTAATTTCCCGTTATTATGGACAGGAAGAAATTGATGCATCATCATCAGATGAAGAAGAGGAAGAAATTGTAACAAAAACTCCTAGCATAAAAAATGTGTCTAATGCTATCGAGACTTTAAAATGTTTTTTTGAAAGGCAAGAAAATACAGAACACTATTTGTCATCAATAACTGAAATGGAAAATTATGTTTTGCAAAAATCACATGTGCTAAAAAGGCAAACAACCATTTCTGATTTTTTCTTCCGAAAATGAATGATTTGCAAGTATGTAATTTTTTCCTTATATTTTCTACTTTAAAATCTGTTTAACATTTTATTATAACATATTGCACTGATAATTTTTTTTAAATTCCAATGATAAAATATAATTTGAGCATTTTGTTGGAATCTTTGAAAAATTGGCAATTTTAATGGAATTACTATACTGCATGATGCATGCATATATATTTTTAAATTCTACCTCTTATAGCGACCACCCGTTATAAGGACCTTTTTTTGTGGAACGGAGATGGTCGTTATATCGAGCGTCGACTGTAGTAAAAATGCACTATAGTGAGTTTGTGTGTACTATTCAATAATTGGTTGACACCCTGTTTAGAAAATGTGTTTTATTATTTTACTACTTTTTATTTTATTTAAATAATTTTTTAATATGTATTATTATCTGGTTATTAGTTCCACATTAGTCATTTTTATCCCAATTTGAGGATTTTATTATTATTAACCTTTTCGCTACGGCACTGGTACAATTGATGTACCAGCAAAAGTTCTCTTTTTTTGCCACCATTCTATCTGCCAGTCCAAGGATAATTTTTCTCCTAAGTATGAGAGATTTATTGGCATAGATTTTATTTCCTAAAACTGCAGATCTGCAATCCTTACAGTAACTACTGTATAATAGCATGTATACTGTTATTATACAGTAGTTACTGAAATTCTGTTACTAACAATATGCTAACAGTTCGTTTTGTTCCTCACCTGCTTGCCGTAGTGTAAAGGTTCATCAATATCACTAAGCATTTTATTTAAAAACTATATTTAGGACTGAAAAACAATTATTCACGTAAAGAAAGCACAAATGAGCATTAAGATGCAGACATATGTTTCGGGATTGCTTGGAATCCCTTTTTCAATGCAGTAGTGGAGCTTCTAGATGCAAAAACATCCAAATGAAGCTTGCAAATTCTAGATGCAAAAACATCCAAATTTTTGCATCTAGAAGCTCCTCTACTGCATTGAAAAAGGGATTCCAAGCAATCCCGAAACATATGTCTGCATCTTAATGCTCATTTGTGCTTTCTTTACGTGAATAATTAATTGTTTTTCAGTTTTACTAGTGTACAAAGTTCATTTATTTTAAAAATATTTTTAGGATTCAATTGAACTCAATCAACAGAAGCAGTCTCGTACTGTTGCTGTGACATGTATGGCTTTTCCTCATGATGAATTCAACAACTTTGTTGTTGGTAGTGAAGATGGAATTGTTTATTCTGGTGAGCTATTTTATTATACGTTTTTAAAAGAAAAATGTTTGTTTGCTCCTTTCTTAATCATTGATAATGTAATTTAAAGTGTCAAATATTTTTGATAAAATGTTTTCTATTTTTTTCCTTGAATGAAAAACAATTCTGCAGTCTCATTTCTGAAGTCTCACTTAGCTATAAAACATGGATATTCTATATTTTCCTATCTATTAAAATTCAACTGAATTTTGTCAACATATTAGGTACAGGACAAAACTAATTTTCATTAGAAATGAGTAACTTGATGTTAGACTTTACAAGTACAAATTTAAAAAGTGCAATTCCAAATCCGAAAATTTCTGCCCATTTTAATGTTAATGTTGAGTTGTTAAAAGCTCTCCTTTCATAATTCTATTTTAAAAATAATTTTGGTGTTTGAGCTCAAGAATAAAACACCGTAAAAAAGCACAAATTCAGAAAAATAATGCAAACAGCTATTTTGAGGCTACAAGGGAGCCTCTTCATCAGTGCAGAAGAGAAGTGCAATGCACAATTAGAAAGATGTGAGTGAACAGTACTAGAGTTATTGTTCACTCACAACTTTCTAGTTATGTGCTGCACTTCTCTTCTGTACTGATGAAGAGGCTTCACTGGCTTCAAGGATAATTCCTTCATTTGTTTCAAATGCGAAGAAATTCTATTTTTAACTAATTTTAGCAAAATGTTGATATACTGTATTTCGCTGTACGTTTTTGGATGAAGTTCCTACACATTTGTGGCAAATGAACGAGTTATCCTACTTCAAATTTTTTTTGTTGGCTTAGTTACACCGATGGCACCTTTTTATTATTAAAAATAGAAAAAAAAACAAAAATGTAAAAAATTTTTAAAAACTGACCTGGGCAAAATTTTTCTATATTTGAGGCAAATCAAGAAATTCTCTTGCAAACTTAAATATTTTAATTTATACTATGTACCATTAATGCCACCTTTATTGCACCACCTGTCATCAAAAATAGAAAAAGAGAATTTTTTTTTCACCCTATCCTACTCTACAGTAAATGGTAGGTTAAAATTATGACATATTATTTAATGTAATATATCCACTATTGTTAATTATAATTTGTTTCATTTAGTGTAATTGTGTTGAATATTTTCCCATGTAAGTTAATAGAGCTGGTTTATTTTCGACTTTTCCGATTTACAATGGTATCTCTCTTGAACTAGTTTATATGCTGTTACCCCAAAAACCGGCAAAACATTATCATGGCTTACTTTTTAATGTTTATTTTGTTGAATTTTTATTATTTAAATTAATAATGATTTAAATAAGATAAAATCATTGCTTAACTGTTATTGATTATTTTTATTAATAGCATGTCGCCATGGGAACAAAACTGGAATTGTGGATGTATTTGAAAGCCATCAAGGCCCTGTTACAGCTATCAGTACTCATAAAAGTACTGTTTCTGCTGAATTTCCAGATCTTTTCTTGACTTCATCGTTTGATTGGACTGTCAAACTGTGGAACTTAAAGGTTATTTTTTAAAGATTCTTCATTTGGGCCAATTTTTCAATAATAAATGCTGCTGTTGCTTTTTCTGATAAGGTTTTTATAGAACTAGACATTATTTTGGAAGTTTCCTTCATTTTAAAAAGTATTTAAGGCCCTGTTGACCTTATCCTAATTAGAATTTTTACATGGACTGTTAGCATTATTTCAGAAATGTTACCTTTATTCAGTTTGGATTTTTTTTGGAGATTGTTGATCTTATTCTGATTGGGGGGGGGGGGGGGAGAGATTATCAGTGAAAATTGTTGCTTAGCATAAAAATCAATTGTAAAAAAAAAAAAAAAAAAAAAAACCCTCAGATGATTGCTTATCATAAAAATCAATAGGCCAAAAAAAAAAAAAAAAAAAACCCCCACTTTTTGAGAGAATTTCTTTACTTAAGCTAAGATCTTTTTATGACTGATGTTCGTATTGAAAAGAGGCTTTTTTTCATGCTGTTGCTTTTTTCTGATAGAATTTATATCTTAAAATTTATGCTTGTGAAAATAGCTATTCTGTTAACTGAAAATAAATATAAGGCAGCGAGAAGCAAAGGGATGTAAGTGACCAAAAACCGATTATGAGAAAAACACGTCCAAAGTTTGGATTGTATGGGACATTTAATGCAATTTTTTTCTAAATCATACTGAGGGGGGTGGGAGGGCAGCACCTGTTAGCGCTACCCCTAACATCTCTTGCGACAATATAGAATAGTGCTTTCCCTATCATTTGCACTATTTATCTCCAAATTTTCTGTTTTGTCATTTACACCCCTTTGCTTCTAAGTGCCTCATATCTACAATTTTAATCCTGCAAAAAAAGTTTTGGGTGTCTAAAATTATCTGGGTATTTTGTAATACAATGCAAGCAATATGTATTTTTTCTAAATATTTTGTTAACCACGTATTGTATATTTCATGTTAAAAGAGACTGATTTAGGACATTTTCGAAAACAAAAAAATATGAAAGAATTTTATAAAAGCTGAAAATTTGTTGTGTAATATATATATCTTTTGATTTAAATTATGTAATATGTAATGCATCTTTTTGTTATATCTGAATTTCTTACTTAATTATTTCCAATTTGAAACTAAGAAACACATATATATTTTCTCCCATTAACAGGAAACTCAGCCTTTGTATTCCTTTGAACATAATTCAGATTATGTTTTTGATGTCAGCTGGTCACCAGTCCATCCAGCATTATTTGCTTGTGTTGATGGTTTAGGAAACCTTGATCTTTGGAATCTTAACTGCGATTCTGAGGTACATTATATTAATTCTTTCCCATTAAAAATTTTGTAGAAAATTGCTCGTTGCAATGCTAATGGTTTTTTTTTTTGGATTTTTTTCGTTGTTTAAGAATTTTTTTTTCCCTTTAGTATCAATTCAACATTTTACGTTAAGAGTTAATAAATTTATGAATTTGTCCTAGCTTCCTACAGTTGGTACCTTGATTGATGGAAGTCCAGCATTGAATAGAGTTGCATGGACACATTCTGGGCATCATGTTTCTGTTGGAGATTGTAATGGGAAAATTTGGTTATATGATGTGGGTGAGGTAATTATCAATCTATATATTTTGTTGTAATTTTTTTTTTCATTTGGTGGCAAAATATCGCTTTAAATCTTATTTCCAACTAGAAATTTAGGATAATAAATTTTTAAAAGTACTTGTCTATATATATATACACACATACACACACACACAGGGCTATTCAGAAAGAAGGATCAGATTTCAGACGTTTAATTTTTTCAAACTGCAAAAGGTAGAAATGCAATTCCAACATTTGTGGAAGGAGCTCAATTTTTTATTTTATGCATTCAATATGAGCGCCCATGTGTTACATGACAAATATAAAAACATTCAACAGCAAACATAATGCTTTTCCTGTTGTGTCGCTATTTTGAGTGCTACACATAATCAACATGTCGAGTAACAGCTCCAATGCGGCTGTGATTGGAAGTTCTACCTGGACTGTTCAAATTTTAAACTTTTGTCTGTCCACAATTGTTGGAATGATAACTCTACCTTTTGTAATTTGGAAGAAATAAATGTTTAAAGTCTGATCCTTCTTTTTAAATAGTCTTGTATACATACATATATGTATATATATATAATGCACTACATATTATTTTTTCTGTTAAAGAGATGCAAAATTAATTTTTTGTAGTAAAATTTAAAAAATGAAAATAATACTTAAAAATGCAAATTTTTAAGTATAATTTTCATGCATGGTATGTGTGTGGAACTAAGTAAGGTTTGCTTGTGATGTGGAAAGCAATGGCAACTATAAACTGTCAGCGAACTTGAAAGAAAAGATTGAAAGAAATTGCTTTCTCTTGTGTTCTATGCTTTAATAGCAAAATTATTGGTATTGCTCGTTGCAATAATAATATTGAGAAAAGAAATCAGTAGTTGCATGTAGTAAAAATAAATCAGCTCTATACACGTTCGAATGAGAAATGCAATAAACAACGAAAACTTGTTTAAGCAAAAGCCTAATTTGTCAAAAAAAAAAAGTAAACACTACATTGTCACTACAGTGAAACCTATGTAAGTTGACCACTTGCGGTGCAGCACTTTAGTAGCCAACTTAGACAGGTGGTCAACTTATAGAACATAGAGGGTGGAGGTTTTTTTTTTTTTTTGGTTATTTCTCACACGATGCATTTATTCATTTGTAACTAATTAAAATGTAGCTTCATGTATTAATGTTACTTTCAAAAAGTGATTAGCTTCCCCCCACAATTATCTAAAATATCATTGGAGAAATTTAAGCTGAAGGACTTACAATGTGTCCTATACAGCTTTAAAAGTAAAGTACTTAGTTATTAAAATAAAGATAAATATCTTATTAATTATGAAAGTTACATATATGATGGTAAAGATGTCCTAAAAATACATAATTTTCAAAATCGCTACATCAGATAGAAGAAAAAAGAAACTAATTTAAAGAATAAAAGAGTGCTCATAATAGTTTTCCCATATATTTAACTTATAAAGAGGTTTAGGCAAACTTTATATTGATGTTTCATCCATCGAGACAAAGACTGTTATAACATTATAGCATAAAAAATATTCTGCAGAAGTTATTATTATTTTTTTTTACCTTTGCAAACATAGATAAACAAACAAATATAGTAATAAGTAGGTGGTCAACTTACAAAGAGCTTTCTATAATACTCGCACTTAAATTTGACGTACATAAGTGGTCAATATAAACAGGTGGTCAAGTTACAAAGGTTTCTCTACATTATACAATGTAGGGCTAATTCGGTTCTTGACAAAAGTGGTCAACTTAGACAGGTGGCCATCTTTACAGGTTTTACAGTACTCCCTTTCTGCTGATCTGTTAGTACACACTAAAGTGATATTGATCTATCATCACTTGGCTATATAGTTCAGTGTCCATTATATGGTGTGGATTTTATTCCAGTTGCATTAAATAATGCGGTTGTTATATTTGGCGAACATTTTCGATTGGTGTCTCTCAAAAGGAAAAGTAGCACCGAACGATGTGAAACCTTGTCTCAAAAAACTAACAATTAAGTTTAAATTAAAATTCACATGCTTATTTGTAATTCATACTCACAACACTCAATTATTTAGATTCCGTCACTACAAAATCATTGTTTAACAATATAACTTAGCTTAATACCCATTCAAAGAAATAAGAGATTCTGGGCATTAACTCACACCCTATTTATTCTAGAGTTTTCAAAGAAATTGTATGCAATGTACTTTTTTTTATCAGCTACAGAACAATATAAAAGTTTAGAGAACAAGATGGTTTTTCTGTTTTTTATTGTTGAATCAAATCTTGACTAATGTATAGTTAACCATGATTAGCTTTTAAGAACATTCTTCCTAAAAACTTTATTTACATCTGAAAGTACAGAAAAATTGGTTCTATGAACAACTTATATATATTTTTTTGAAAACAATTTTAAACAGTCTAACTTTTTTAAAAAATAATGTTCTTGAACAAAAAAAATGAGTTATTGTTTATCTTTTAAATGCATTAAGGGTACCAAGACATTTTCGTAAAAATTGAATTTTAAGACTTCTCCCTTCAGTTCGCTATATCTCTTAGAAAATTGCCAGTACAGCTGACATTTCTTTTGTGCCTCATAATGCTGTTATTTTAATCATTCTACAGAAGTACAAAAGAACTTTTGGAGGCGAAAGGTTTTTTCTAAATTCTTAGTTGAAAACAGATTTAGCATAATACATATGTGGCTTTTGGTACCATTTAAAAAATAATTCGTTCATTATGTTTTTCCATTTTTTTTGTGCTTTTACAAGGAACACCTGTTAATAGAATGTGTTCTTCTTTTCATGTATAAAGTTACTTTTTAATTAAGGATTTTATTTATAGAAAACATATTTGTTGTTCACTATATTAACTGGTATTTTTTGCAATTTTTGATGGTAAATATACTTTTTATAGTCTTTACATGTTTCTGTCAATCAGAGGGTTTAAAATAGCTTACTATAAACATTTATAAATTGATTAATTTTTTGGAAAGCATACTTCCTGCTGCCTTATAAAGGTTAAAAAATGATCTCGTAAACATAAATTGTCATATTTATAATTGCGAGAGTATTCTTCAATGCAAATTTTCATGTAGTATCTAGTATCTGAAAAATTGTTTCAAGCAGTAATCAATCATTTTTGCATTTATAAAAAAAATCGAAATTCAAATTTCGCACAATTGATACAAATGTATATATTTTTTTCTGTAGCAACTTGCTAATCCAAAACCAGATGAAGGGATGAGATTTGCAGAAACATTAGAAGAATTTCAAACGAATCAGTCATACTTCCAAGGTGATATAGTAGCATCTCCGCAACCTATTCAACCTGTGCTTTCGCCGTCAATCTATGGAACTCCAATGCGTTAAGTGGTGTAACTGTGATAATCAGATTTTCTGCTTATGCTATTATCTACAGTTGTAGAGCTATTTTGTGATAATTGTTAAAAAAAGTGTATGATAGTTTTATTCAGTGAATAAATTTCTTTTTAATCGTATTATTTACTAGTTTATCAATAAATAATTGCATATTTTATAAAAAATCACTTAGTTTAAAAATATATGAAATATATAAATGTATGCAAATGAGTCAACAGACATACCCAGTACATAAATCCATTTTAAGTGGTTGCTTATAATTTTTGCTCTCTCTTGGGATGGGATGTTATGGGTATATGATGTTGGAATAAGTATTTATCCTTCTTGATTTCAATTAAGGGGCATAATTAAAGCGCAAAATACATGAAGTCAGAGGTAAGAGTATTTTCGTAAAAAATACAAAAATAATTAAATAATATTCACAGGGTTCATACTCAAATAGCCAAAAAAATTTCCATGAATTTTACATATAGATCCAAAGCAAAATTTCAGGTTAACTTTCGAAGTAAAAATATTTATTAGCAAATTCACTACTTGTACATTAAATACGCCCGTCATAACATTTTATACATACAATTATATTAACCTCATATTAAAAAATTCCACACAGATGCTTATTAAGATAACAAACTTATAATATAGAATTTCTAGTCTATATAATTTCAAAAGCAAAATTTTGTGACACACCACTGCCAAAAGACCTTAGCTTTTATATTTGCATCCATCTTTTTAATTTTTTTTTTTTTAAATTTTAGAAAGCTAATTTACAATAAAACAAAAAAATTTAAAATTAATAATAAAATTACGATTATCCCAGTGGGGACAAATCAGCTTTTTAACTCTATAATAACGTATGAAAACATATTTAGAGAAATGCTGAAGTAGGGACTTTTATGCCAAGACAATATAATAAACACTATTATATAAAGAAAAAACCTATATAAGAAAAGGAAGGCGAGTTAATGGAGGACTTATTCTTTTTTAAAACAAATGCAATACTTAAAAATGATCTGATAAAAAGTCCATTGAGTAACAACTGCTCAATGACACTGAAGAAATTAATCCGAGACTCAAATAAAAATAACAGTTGGTAAAAGAAAACTTAATTTTTATTTTAAAAGAACATTTGATAAAATTATATATATACATACAATATGTAAATAAAAATATTATGAAAAAATGGAATCAATCTCCATGTTAAATAGAATAAAAGTCGGTAGACCTCATACATTTTTAGGCAGTTCAGAAACTTGGCTGTTGATATTAAGGTTTTCAGTTATCTGCACAGAAAGTTTATAATTTTCTTTTCTTTTCAATTTTTTTTATTTGTTCCAATGCTTTGCATTTCTAAGTTTCTTTTTTGTTCAGTTCATGATGTTACGCCGAATGCATTTTTTGAACGATTTTTTATTTTCTTGGTAATCTGACATCGCGACGAGCGTAGGTTTCCTCCAAGAGGGGGAAAAAATCCCCGACTTTTCCAGGTTTTGTCAACAATTCACGTTTTTCCCTGACTTTTGCAAAGGATATCAATTTCCATGACTTTTCCAGGTTTTCCATGATCTCCAGGTCGAGTATGAACCCTGTATTCAGAAACAAATCATTGAGGTTCAGTAATTGTCATTTTCTAAAATTTTACTTTGAAAAAGATGTTAAAAAGTTTAGAGCAATGTGTATTTTTCTTGAAACGAAGGAAAAAACTGCACATGAATGCAAACTGTGCAATGTGTCTCTGCTTTAAATCTGTGTCTACAGATTTTGCATACCGCTTGGAAGTATTAATTACTACAGTATTCATCAAATATATATTTTATAATGTTAACTGAAGCTATTTTTTCTTGTGTTTTTATATTTTGTATCAATAATCTGGTGTATATTTAGGCATTTTCAATTACAGCAAAGTTTTATTTTCTTACATTAAATACAGAGTTTTTTAATAAAAAATTTTATTATGCTTTAAAATACATCTACCCATATGTCTTTACATGATTTAATTTGTAATGTAAAGAATAAGTTTTAAACATTATTACGAAGCGTATATTTTTTACGAAATTTTAGTTACGAAAATACATGTTAGGCTTAGTGGGAGAAAATGCTCCTGCCTGTAGTTGGTGCTTGGCAGGTCTCTGGGAACACTTCTTTGGGATCGTTCATAAATGTCATGCTTTTCCCCCATATATTTGACCCTTTCCCCTTTGTCACAAAATGTCACACCTTAACGGACCCCCCTACACCCCTTTGTCACATGTCACGCTATGTTGCATAAGCATGATGTCACACTTGTTACCCCCTCCCCTCTTCACTTTAGTGAACCCCCCTCCCCCCTCGAAGCGTGACACCATTTATGAATGATCCCTTTCTGCTGGCATCTGTCCCGAAGGAGTTAGCAAAGAGATCTCCTGTTTTAGTTGATCAAATATTTTTCAAAACAATGCAAAAAGGAAAGAAACTGATTTGTTTTCAGACCCATCATTCCAAAATCTTCCAGGCAGGGAGGGGCAACAAGTATAAATTTAATGTATATTACATTAAAAAAACAACACACATATTCTAATGCATTCTATTTCTAAAGCCAATGGAGAGTTAATTGCTCCTTCCTGACCATCCTAAATGGTGGGTAGGTCTATTTTAATATCCCAGTTTTTTTTTAAATAGCAAAAGGAATGCAATTTTAATCTTCATTATGTAAAAAAAAAATGCTCTAACTAACAAAAATGAAAGTTTATCAACATGTACCTACATTAACACGTTCAGCCCCAGTGCCGAATTTGCTGTCCTTTCCGTTCAGCCGATACAATGTTGTAGAGCCAAGAGATAAGGAATTCTTCTTTGTCGTGCTATTTTCGGCATCTTTTAGGTGTATGTGTGATTCTGTTCACTATATTTTCATTAAAACTACATTTGATCACATTTCATTGAGACTATATTTATTTCTTTAATACTGTTGGTTCCATGTACAGATGCCAGTCAAATGAAAATTCTAGTGCTGGTCCTCAGGGACCAACGCCAGGCAAACAAAAATTCTAATTCCATTCCTCAGGGACTGACGCCAGCCAAAACAAAAATTCTAGTGCCGGTCCTCAGGGACCGGCGTCGGCCACACGGAAAGTTCACTGCCAGTTCCCAAGGACTGGTGCTGGGCCCAACGTGTTAAAACAAAACTGTCCAAAAAGGAAGATGACAATTTAAGATCTATGTACAATATTAATACATATATTACTTGTGTTTCTGAAATTAATGATTACAATATGCAGTAAAGTCTGAAAAAAATCACTTTATCAATATAGTGGGATTGACAGTCTGAAATGTCAGTCCAAACTATTTAATCCAGAGTCTACCAAATCATTTAGAGTTGGTATTTCTGAAGTCACGATGTTCACATCACAAGCTGGATAATTTTCGAAATTTGAGGCAAAAATTAAATCTTTGTCGTCTCACCTTCCTTTATCAAATTTATTACAGATAATATTCACAGGGGTGGAAAATTTGCCGATTTTCAATACCTGATACTGGTAATCTTCTCCTCTAACCTCCTTCCCTATAGCTCTAGAGCTTAGGGATGCCCTCCCCCGGGCGCAATGTAAGAAGATCCACAGGTTTTACATGCATGTATCCCCAAATGTACAAGGTAATACTTGAAAAATGGATGCCAATTACCAGGGTACACACTATGGATGTAACGAATATTCGGCCACTATTCGGTATTCGGCCCTTTGGCTGAGTAGTCATTTCATCACCCAGCCGAATAGTGGGTAAGGTCAAATTCGGCTTGGCCGAATAATTGATGGACTGTTCAGCCGAATAGTTCTGCTTCAAAACTAAAAATTTTTTACACGTTAAGAAAGCAACTGAGCATTAAAATGCAGACATATGTTTCGGGATTGCTTGGAATCCCTTTTTCAATGCAGTAGTGGAGCTTCTAGATGCAAAGACATCCAAATGAAGATCTTTTTGTATTTTGCAATTGCATCTAGAACAGTGGTTCCCAACCTTTTTGTGCCATGCCCCACCTTAGCCTGAATAAAATTCTTATGCCCCGCTATGTAACATGCATAATTTTTAATAAATTAAAAAATTGAATTGTGTACTTAAACTTTAATGATAAGTTTTAGGAAGAAATCACTTGGAAATTGCTAACGAAATGCAGTAAGTAAATTTTCAAAACATAGAATGAAAAACTGAAATTCAAATTTCATATAATTTTTAAAATGATTTTTTCATATTAATTTATTATTTTAATTTAATGAGATCCTTGCGTTTGATGCTTGCTGCACAGAGATTTTATATTAAAGATATTTCATATTAAGTTACGATGAGCCATTCAGATGCAAACTGGCTTTTTAGCGAGATTTTAAAACGTCCGAGGTTCCCGGCGGAGACTGCCATCTGCCGCAGTGAAGTTTACTTGACGACGCCAAACACCCCAGTTAATATTTTGGTGTCGTCTAGCGAAATTATACCTAATAATTATTTAACGCAATTATTTAAGAATTTGCTTTTTTCATTGAATTTGGCACCGAAATGTAGCATTGGATTTAAATTTCTCAGAATGAAAGGATTAAACTTGTGTTGATTCCATTTTCGAATTGCCTCCCTTAATAATCAAATTGCCCCCCCCCCCCGTGGGACGTGGGCCCCACGTTGGGGAACACTGATCTAGAAGCTCCACTACTGCATTGAAAAAGGGATTCCATGTCTGCATTTCAATGCTCATTTGTGCTTTCTTAACGTGAAATGTTTTTTTCAGTTTTACTAGTGCACAAAGTTCCTTTTATTTTTTAGTTCTGCTGCAGTAGAAATGTAAAAAGTAAAGAAATTTGTAGATTTTAAACATTTTAAATTGTATTATAATTATTACAAAAAAAAAAACATTAGTATATAGTTTTTTTAAATAAAAATAATTTAGAAATAACTTTTTTTAAACTTTGTTTTAGGCTTGACTGAGAAAAAAGATTTTAAAGTTGTAATATTGTATTTTATATTTAGCATTTGCTCCCAAAAGCTGGCAATAGTTAATTGTGATGGAGAATATGAGACATTTATTTTGTTATTAATAACAAAGTGAAAGTCAGACTTTGATTGGGTAAACTAATTTATTGTAAATATTAGGTAAGAGAAATGTGAAAAGCCTAGAATATATCATGAATATTTAGATTGCATAAGTTAATGGGGTTTTTGAAACAAAAAATATATTCCAATTAGGTAAGTGTATTAAACTTTAATAGATCTGTTAAAAATAGATATGTAAAAAATCCCATAGAATAAAAATTTTAACTTTTATGACTTTTAAAATATCTTTATAAAACAGTTTTGAGCAAGGTGAAAGTTCACTAAGCAGCAGTAGTTCTTTCATTTGAATTTTATAATTAGTAAAATAATTCTAATGCTTACTACCGTGAAACCTGTCATTTCTATTCCACTTGTGGGTGAAATTCTTAACAAACAAAATTAAATCATACATCATAGATAGTGTGTAATTGGTGTTTGACTTTGTGAATAATTTTAAGTTTGACAAATACTTTCTACTACAATGATTTTCTAGAAATTTTAATATTCGGTCTAAGACATTGGCCGAAGATTCGGCTTCGGCCTGGAAGAAATGGCCGAATATTCAGTATTCGGCCAAATCACTATTTGTTACATTCCTAGTACGCACTAGGTCTGCAAAGGTTAATGACCATACGCAGCCCCATTAGAAAGAAAAAAAACAAGGTGAGCCCTCAGCAGATCAGGTATCGACCTTCTGGTTGGAAGTTCGACATTCTAACCACTAAGCTACCACAGTTTCCTCCAATCATACAAAAGTAACACTACGCCCCCACATAGTAGGTGATAGGAAAAGAAAAAGAGGTAGCCAGAAATTTTTCGAGTGTCAAAATAACTATTAATTGACACAAAAGCTAATATTTAAAAATATTGTAGAAATCATGTTTTGTGTCTTTCTTCTTGTGTGCAAATAAAATAAAAAAACTTAAGCAGAGAAAATTTTCGAAGCTAGCAGTTATTCTAAAAACTGTTGGTGACATACCAGAAAGGAAAATGACATTTTGAAATTTAACTTAATTTTTAAAATGTAATTTATCAACACTACTGAAAAATTATCTTAAAATGCCCCATCCAAGATTTTTGATTGTAGGGGGTATTGGGCAAAAATTCCTTCATAAAAAATCTGTGTTCCCAATCGTTTTTATGTCGACAGCTTTTTACCGCCTCCATGAAGAGCTTGAATGCTGCTCAAGCAGAGCAGAGATGAGTATGCCAATAAGAGCAGAGATGAACCCGTACCTATGAAGAATCGTGAACCCCCATATATCATGACGTTACGGTTCAATGCCGTAGCTAGACCCAGATTTGGGGGGGGGGGGGGGGCTTTGAGAGAAGTGAGCTAATTTCATTGTTTTACAAGAAAAATTAGTCAAATTCTAGAGAATCTTTACCATTTCAAGGGGGGGGGGGCTTATCCCCAAAACTACCCCCTTATCTGCCCCAGTGTCATGGCTTCTGATGAAATCGTGATATTGCCAACTCCGACATATCGCCCAGTCCTATCTCATACAAAAAGGATTAAATTCGCGATTTTTACCCCCTAACTGCTATTTTAATATTCAAAATATTTTTTAAAAGGTAACAAATAGCAGTTCATTGCCCTTTTTGCAATGAAAGCCGCATTTAAAAATTAAAAAAAATTTGATAAATTCTTCATTTTTAGGGTATTAGTCGATGAAATATCATGACAACCCCCACTCACATGTCATTCCTTTGTGCTACAATTCCATTTTCATTAATTTTACAGAACAATAAAAAATTTTTTTGCAAATGCCAATATCGAATACATGCCTTAGAGCAAATTGCATGTTGTGTTCGAGATTGAATCTTTTGCCTCCTAGAAAAGTTTCAATTATTTTATAAGTTGGAAGTTAATTCAACATAAGCTACCTTAAATAAGCTTATTTTATTTTTCATTAAAACAAAAATATTTTTAACTTGATTTTTGAAACTACTTTGCTATTAATTGTTAATAGTTGCTAATTTTTTGGGACTCTAATAGCTTTTAAACAAGTATGCAACTAATTGTTTAATTTTTGTTTGTTTTTAAAAATAAATAATTTTTAAAGTTTTTCACAAAAGAAAAGAAAAATCTTTTCACATTCTAGGTCTGTTTTTTGTGAAAATCAAATATTGACATTGTGACATGAAAATATAAAGAGGTTGTTCATTTATATGGCACCTTATAAATGTTTTAATTGTGAAAATGAATGCATTTCACTTAGTTGGGTGTAGTAGGATCTATCACAAACAGCAAAGGAAGGTAATTAAATCAGTTTATTACTTTTTAAAAATTGATTCAATTTACAAAAGAAAACTTGAGTGTTTTTAATAAATATGCACAACATATTTAGAATGACAAAAAAAAAAAAAAAACTGTTAAAAACTCAATCTGATTGATTATAGGGTTTTAAGTAGAATTAATTGAATGACCAGAGTAAGAATCATATTTTGGTTTCTTTTTCTTTTTCTTCTTCTGAAAGTCACCTTTAAAGTCACCTTTAATTATCGTCATTTTTATTTTTCCATTTTCTTCACTTCTTGTGACTAAGGAAATCAAATACAGAAAATTTAGTTCTTTAAATAATTATTCACACCATCATATTACTTCATAATTATTAATGCAATTTGACAAATTATAAAAATTAATAAAGGACAAAAATGAAAGTGTTTTGAAACATTCTAATTTTTTTCACATGCGTATTTTTATATGCTGCATTAAGGAAAGCATAAAAAATAATAGTTTGGTCAAACATTAGGGAACTTTTGTTTTAAAAGTCAATCAAAGGAATCAAAAAGTATTCAAAAATATATGAAGTAGTTAATATATTTCAAAATTACTTCTTAATGGTAAATAGGGTGAGTAGTAGTCAGGGGGGCAACTTTAGAATTTGCTTCCTTTTCCCGGAAAAACTGCACAAGCATTTAAATCAATCATTCTGGCCCATGATAATGGCTAATCAGTGTCTTTTCAACTACCTGCTGCATGAAGTACTAACTCTTTCTCTGGTATCACCCAACTCCTTACAGGTTATCCATGCAGTGAGCAAGAAAGTCAATTACCGGAATGAAGAAAGCGTAAGCATCAGGGTTTGAAAAATCCTTAAAATTTTACATGCCCTGCCGGGCATGTTTGTCTGTAAAATACATGCCCAAACAAATTTTTTAAATGCCCAGAAGTTGGTTTATTGCATATTAATAAAAACACTTGAATTTGTCGTATAACATTGATCAGACAAAAAAAATGAAACAGCTTTATATCTGAACCAAGAATTATTTTAACGTTAATCTAAATCATTAAAAAATTACATTACAAATCAGGGTTCACACTGGGGAAAAATACAAGGTGGGATTTTCCTCCTTGACCAAAATTTTAAGTGGGATTTTTAAAGTTTAAGCCCAAAAAAATTTTTTTTTTTGAGTGGGATTTCAAAAAATATTGCGGGAATCGCGCGATCGCGCGTCCTAGCGCGAACCCTGCAAATAAATATTACAAATAAGTCATAACAAGTCAAAACTTGCGAAATTAAAATTTTTTTTCAATTTGATTGTTGACATGCATGTTTGTCAACATGTCTTGTTCCCTTGGTATTGTCGCTGCAGGCTCAAAAATGTCTGGTTCTTCACCATAAATGGCAATTCTTATTAGACTGCTCATTGTCTCTATAGACAAACTGCAACGAAGAGGGCTTTTTGTTCAACTAATGGCACTAAAACCTCTCTCACATGCAGATGTGCTAGGAGAAATGCAGGGCAAAATCTCCACAAGTAAGAGAATATTTATAAATAATTCCTGTTTACTCCTTAAAATAAATTTTGAATTCCAGTAAGGATGAATGGATTTTTCAATAAAATAATAAAATTTTGGAAAGAAATATTTGATTATAAAAATTACATGCCCTGCCAGGCATGTAAGGGTAGAAGATTGATGCCCGATCAAAATTGTTACATGCCCCGGTAATGTCGAGTAGCATAATTTCCGAACCCTAATAAGCACTGTGTACAAAACATTTTCTAGCCAGTAAGATTGCTTCCAGGAGTTTAGTTTTTTCTTTTTGGACTAGCACCTTACTATGATCATTTTTGGTTGACAATGTGCAACTTGCTAGCAAGATTGTGATCAGGTGCAGACACGAATAATTTTTGGAGGGGGCCCGACCAGGGAATATCAAGGGGCTCTCTCACGCAAAAGTTTTCATAATCTAATTCTTCTAAGAGTTGTTTTCCTAAACTACCTCAAAACCAATTTATCTACTTTGAAGTACAGAAAGATAAGTAAAAATTATTTAATGCATGATTACATATTTCTTTTACTCCTTTGAGAAGGCACAAACCCCCAGTCCCCCCCTCCAGAAATCCTCCACTGATTGTGATCTGTTTTGAAGAACTTTTCAGCTAAGTATCAGAGAAACAAGTGGATATACCAGTAGTACACTTTTGGCATAAAAAGTAAAAAAAAATGTTAACAAGGTATTGGAATTCCAATTTTTTTTTTTTTTTTGGACATTTGCTGTGTATATGTTCTTATTAGTTCCTAGCAGTATTTTGAACACCAGGAGATAATCTAATTTGTGATATAGGGAATAAATGGGAATTCCACTTTTCTTGAGAATGAATTAAAGGTTTTTATTGGATAGAGACTTGAGTGAGGATTTATTTTATAGCATTTCTCTTGGTCTTTCCATTGATATGCTGCATTATATAAGTTAAAAAAAAGGCAAGTTTCCCTTTCCTTAAAGTACACAATTAAAATTTTAAAAACAAATTCCATGTATAAATACATAGTATGTTGTAAATCAAACAATAGAATATCAAGATGTGATGATAGTGGCTTTATTGAAAATATTTTTTATCTTTGATGTTTACGGTTCTGTTTATTTTCAATTTTGGTTCAATTTTTGATTTAGCAGCTCTGTAAATCAAAAATAAGTACACAAAAATATCTCGGTAAAATTTCATATTTTTATAACTCCACACCAGCAGCACATGTCAAATTTTAAGGAAATATGAGATGGTAACTTCAATAATATTATAAATATGTATAAATTCTTACACTCAAAAGGGGGAAATACCACAATCTGGATATTCTTTTGACTCTTTCGGCATTCATCAATACAAATAATTGTTTAAAGATTGGAATTATCATAATATTGCCATTTTATTTTCAAAAGTGTGGAAAAATTACAGAAGAAAAAGTAATATGAAACTTACCACCAAAAGAATTAGAAGAATTGGAATAATCTACTAAAGGAGGAGTATAATGAGAAAAACTAGCAGGCCATGAATATGGGGTAGGTTCAACAGTATCAACATCAATATCAGTCGATTCAAATTCTTCCTGGAAACTTTGAGGTGGCTTGTAGCTAGAAATGAAAAGGCATACAAGCTATTAGTGAAAGGAAAAAAAAAAAAACCACAGTATTTCCCCCTTCCCCTCAAAATATAAATTAATCCTTTCATGTATCCTACTTATAGTACCTGGCCAACGAACCGCAGATTTATTGTATTTTCATGTTTAGCTCAGATTTAGCTCTAAGTTCGTTTTTAATTATTATCCATGTGATAGAAAATTTCTCAAAATACTAGAAAGTGTACTTAAAGCTATATACAGAACAAGAACAGCGGGGAGAAGGGGGGAGGGTGCAATTTGTGATTCTGTGTGACATTTGTACTTGTTCAACCCCTGATGGCAAATTCTGGACAGATTCTCCTCCTCCCCTGATTGAACAAGATTTTCAATATTGCTCGATTCTTCTGGTGGCTTGTGTGGAGGAAATACTCGAGTATGAAACCGTTTACGTCTATGAAATCGTCTCGGAGAGAAGGCGACGAATTGTGTCCTTTGTTGCTCTTTCAAAGCCCCTTGAGGCTCCCAGGCATCACCACACGCACGTGTTCGACTTATAGCTAATGAATGGATCTTCTCTGAAATTAGAACTACAAACTCTGCCTGCGGGGAGGGAAAGAGAATTTCTTGGGACACAGTTTACAGCGAAAAGAAATCTTCTCATGATGAAAAAAAAAAAAACGCCAATATCTTTTTGGAAAATGCTGAAAGGAGAGATGGCTCTATCAATCTATGCTTAAAAATCAAGCAAAGCTTTTCGTTACAGGAGGAGTTCTGAACCCCCCCTGTTACGCCACAGTAATTATTCCATAGAAAATCACTTCATTAGGAAAATATTTCAATTTTCACTTTGCCCCACGTTGCAAAGTGATAATTTTACTTTTACGTTAAGGTAAATTTATTGCTTAAAATAGTTCTCTCTTTATGTATTTCCAATTTGTTCATTTTGGAAAATGCAATTTATCTTAACTATTTCACTTTGTCCCACATTCTCCTACAAAAAAATGATATAATCAACATCACACTCACAGCTGATATAATAAATACCATACATAAACAAAATAAAACATGATTTTTAACATTGGCTCAACTATTGTGACTATAACAGTAAAATTTTAATTGAATTGAATATTAATTTGACATTTTTTAAAAAAAAGTTTTCGAAGTATATCCCATTCGCAATCTGTAATTATAATTGTTATTTTTCCAAATATTTCTTTAAATTTCAATCATAAATATTTGATTTTCATAATTTTGCAGCAATAAAATTAAAGCTTCAAATCATATTTTTCAGAACTATAGTAGAAAGAGAAAATTTATTTCTTATATTTAACTTCAGAAGCAGAATTTAATCTCCAGTAATTTAACTATTTTTTTTCAACAGTTTATTTTCACATCACCAAAAATTATTGTGCAATAAATAATTGCTGTTCAAATTGCAAAACTTATTACACAGAAGTGTTACTTTTGGACAGTCAAACCTGTTTATCTTGAATTTCACTGGAAAGAAAAATTCAACATAAAGAGGTTTTGATAAAGCTATAAAAATGGGCAATTGAAACAAAAATCAAAGAGTTTATTTCAGCACAGAGAGGTTCTTGAAATAAGCAGGTTTGACAACAAACAAATGAAAAATTATATTATATGAAAAAAAGTTAATACCTTAATTCTGGCATAGGAACACTCTTTATTTGTAGTTTATGAGCTGGACAATTTGGTTTTTTCATACATCTAGTGCCAGACTTTGTAACCTGACCACAGTACTAAAAATTATAAAAAGCATGTTACTATTTAAGAAATAAAATTAGATATTTAAGTATAAAAATAATTACACATGAAAATGGTTAGTATCTAGTTCTTCCTTCAAAGGAAAATTAAATGTATTGCTTTACTATGTTGTGAATAGTTGCATTGCAAGATGAAAATTCCGTTTTTGCATAAAATTTGGGAGATTCTCTGGTAAATGAATTTTACAAAAAATTTGATTGTAAAAGGATTTTTCTAAGTTTAATTGATTGTTTCAAAAAATTAAGTAGGGATTTTAAAAATTAAGACAACATTTTTTAATTGATCAAGATCATCAACAATAACCCAGATTATAAAACATGCAGAGAGGTACCATAAAAATAAATAAATAAAAAAACTGAATTTTTATTAATTATTTTTTATAAACCAAAACTCCACACCAGGGTACAATGAGGAGAAATGTTTTTAAGTATCTTAAAAAACTATATTGATAGCACCAGAATAGGTTTGTCTTTCCTATAATTTAAAAGCAAACAAAAGAATAAAAAAGTTCCGCACCTAAGTAAGATGTGGGTTGTGGGGAAATATGTTTTTAACACTTGTTAAGAACTTAAATGCAAACTGAAATTGATATTAAAAAAATCAATGTAACTGTTAAATTTGTAAAATAGTTAGAAAATATTTAGATCAATAAATTATAAAAATAGGTACAGTAGAGTATTGTTTATACAACGTTTACATTTATGCAATGCTTTAGTTATTTATATGACGTTATCGTTTGTGCAATGTTTTTTTCATAGTCCCTTCTGCATTGTGTAAACGATACTCCACAGCACTAAAAAGAAAAAG
The DNA here is from genome assembly GCA_038502835.1 of Octonoba sinensis. NCBI lineage: Eukaryota > Metazoa > Arthropoda > Arachnida > Araneae > Uloboridae > Octonoba > Octonoba sinensis. The sequence goes on along the minus strand of CM076601.1, from coordinate 118,275,660 downwards.
CCAACTATTATTTTTATTATGAAAAATAAACATTGATGACTATGAAAGAAAAGTAAATGTAAATTTTTGATTTCACATGTTACTTATTAGGAAAAGCCTTAAGTTTTAATTAAAATTTCTTGCAAAAACAAAAACAAAAGGTGCATACTAAATAATTTAATACTAAATAATGTACTAATAAGATAGAATGCAAGCATATTACTCTAACAAATTCACCCTGAATTCAAAAATCTTACATTAAGAATTTGTGTCCAAATACTATCTACAGTAATGTTAAGATACACCATAAATAGTAGCTAATTTCCAATTAGATCATTCTGTGATCTAATGTTTTATCATGTCAATTTGTTACTATAAATATCAACTTAATTGCAGAACGTGCTTTTAACATTACAAATATTTCTTAATTGACAATATTAATCTAAGAAAAATACACAGTAAGCTAAAAATGTTGTATGAAACTAATAATATTGAGCATATGAAGTATGACATATCTCGTATTTATTGTACAATTATAACTAATATTCGACATGCACAACAGCCGAAGCTAGAGCGAAACTGTGCTTCGTGCCATCACTACTTGGGACAATGTTGAATTTGTCCATGCAACAACACAGGCCCTAGATGCAAAACTGGAAATTTCTACAACTGTTCTGGGACATTCAATGGTAAAATTTTAAAGAAAGTAATAATGAGAGAGGGCAGCAACTCCGTCCCCAATAATATTGGGTATATGAGTGGGAATAATTTTAAAATTTTCATTCTTTGTTTCTTCTTCCAGGAAAAAATTACTCAAAATACCCATTAAGGGTTTGGGGGGGGGGGGGGGGGGGGGGGCAAAATAAATCACAAAATTGAAATCACTCTGAACTTGTAATTAATTAAAAAGAAAATCATACCTCTTTAGGGAAATAACCATTGTCTTCTGAAAAGAAAAATTTTGATTAATAACTTTTCATAATAGCACTTAAAAAGAGAGGCAATGTAAAAAAAAGGCACTGTTGCCAGCTGCTATTAAAATTACTGATTAATAAAGTAATTCATTTATAAAAATCAAATCTAAAGGAACAAATCTGAATCAATGAAATCATTGTAAAACCACCACATAATAAAATCCGTAACCCTGCTTTTAAAAATTTTAAGTTTCAGATACTATTGATCGCATGAAATAAATCAAAGCCATGGAGAGCTTTTCATATCAAAACATGTATGAGTTGCAATGCTTAAACTTTTCTTTTTGGGACCATACCCCAACCTTTTGTATTCAACAACATTTAACTGATGAAAAACAATAGAAGAATCAGAAGATTTAAAAAAAAAAAAAATTCAGAACTCGAAAAATATGGAAAAATAAAAATAATTTACTAAACACAAGTTGGAAAGAAAAAAAAAAGTCTGTGTTTACTTTCTAAATAATCTTGTAAGTCTATGCTATGACTAAAAAATAATCCAGTCAGTATTATTACAGTATAAATAATCCAATCATCAACAGTTGACAAAAGACTTGAAGTTTCATGAAACTTGCAGTTTCAGAAATCAACAGAATTTCCCCCACATTCAGCAGAGCTGAGTGAACTGGAAGATTTGTAAAAAATGGATTACATATATAAAATTGTTAAAATTTTGCCTTTTATTTAGTACTCAACAACATTTAACTGATAAATGTTGTTAAATACTACATACAATTCTTTTACTAAATAAAATTTATGAAAAATTAATTTAACCACATAAGCTGCAATTACTTGAATTAGGCTTCGAACTGGTATAACACGCGTCAGATATTCTTTTGCACTTTAACCAAGGGTTTCAAATCACTAAAATATATTTGAGCTTACGACAACAAATATTCGAACCAACATGATTAATAAAATATACATGTTGACAAGCAAACATTTTCAACTTTTTCACAGAAAACTGCCATTACGCATTGTCATTTTTAGTATAAAACAATATGTAAACAGTATTCTGAAGAATTATTTACTTCGGCAAAAGCAGAATCAATGTGCATTTTAAACATGTATTTAAAAGATTCTTATTATATTTTTTCCAAAAGTAGCAGGAATTTCTTCAAGAAAGACAGAAAAAAAAAAAGACAGAAAAAAAAAAGATATTTTATCTGCAATTTCACCAACATTTGGTACAAAAGTTCCGGAACACTATGGACATTTTAGATTATGAAAAATCAAATGAATACGTACCTAGCTGCAGCCTGACCTTAGCATTCTTTGGAGGTCCTTTCTTAGATTGTTGTTTACGTTTTTTCCCAGCGATTACTAAACAAAAAAAAAACGAAATAAATACATGGGAAACCATACACGCAAAATTTCAATCCAATGTTTGTAACTATTTAATGTTGCATTGATATAATTTGGATAAAAATTGAATATCCGTGAAACAATTCATTCTATCCATCTTCTTTTCAAGAATTATCAAAATACCACTCATTAGATTGTTGATATCTTTGAACTTTCACGATATTCCATAGATTTTTAAATGTAAGTTGGAATGTATATTTGGCTAGGAAATTAAGAAAGTTAAAAATTGCTGTCTTTTGCACATATGCAATAAATAATTAATTTTATTAAATGCTATGATTTTATCAAACATTTAGTATCTATTTCAAATTTTAGCACTTAATTTCAAATTACTGTTTCTTTTGTATGTCGTCAACTTTTTAAACAAAAATGTATAAAATAAAATACACATTGCAAGTAAACTATTTTGAGAAATTTACAGCTTATTTCTAGCGTTATTATACGAGTTGTTTAAAAACGGTTGCTTATGTAATCAAAGCAAAGAACATTCATAAAATGCTGTGCAATTTAAAAATGTTTACAAGAAGTGGTTACAGTGCATGGTTTGTCTTTTTATGCAGTTAGTAAAAACATGTTACACATAAAATAAACACACACAAAAAATAAATAAAAAATAAAATCAATTAATTAAATAAATACAGTGAAACCTCCTTTAAGGGACGCCTCTGAAAAAGGGACACCTCTAATCACTTTTTCTGGTCCCTTAATACACTATTTAAGGGACATTCACAGAGAAAAATTTCTAAAACTCAAGTTATATAGATAAGAAAATACTGGAAATTGAAGTTTTTTTTTTTCTAAAAATTAACTTCTGAAAGTACTAGTCTGAGTCCTAGAAGCATGACCAAATAAACAAGTGTATTTTAAAATGCTAGCCAAAACCTACTTTGTGTGTGTGTAAAGGCTTTTCCCTCTCTTGTACAATGGAATCCATGCATGCTCAGCATTGACAGACAGTACCCGGCTACCAACAAGTTTTTGATGCAAGGATTGGAAAAAGTACACAAAACTTAAATTATGCTGTATTGCACGAATTTTGTACTTTAAAACAAACCCATCTCATAGATTACTTCAAATACATTTCTGTAGGCTACAAAACTTTGCCAATATGACATTTAAGCTAAAATTTTAGTTTTTTAATGAAAAAATTTTAAATTTCAATAATTTCAACTTATTATTTGTATGCACGAAACATTTTCAGTATTTAAGCTTAGATGGTAACACATGTTTATTATTAAAAAGTTGAACCAAGTTAATACACGATACGTGTATGTATGAATTTATGAACCTCCGAGGAAGGGACACCTCTATTTAAGGGACAAAATTTCCAGTCATCTTAGTGTCCCTTATTGAGAGGTTTTACTGTAAATGATAATAAAAAAAGTTATGCATGTAACAATTTAATGAAAATTTCAAATAATTACAGGGGCAAAAAGTTAAAAAAAAAAAAAAACATGACAATTTAAAACAGAAAAAACTAAAATTAAATGACAGATTTGCATCACACTTATGAGTTAAAAACACAAGCAACAAACATCATTTATTAGATACGAAGAAATAAATAAAACAAATAAGTAACCTTAGAAAAATTAGAAAATTATTTAATTAACTTATTTAAATCTTAAAGTAAAAACAAAATGTATCTTTTCAGTTAGATGCATAAGAATTCTCAATTTTTACTAAAATTTAAAGAATTGAAAGAAATGAAATCTTACTTTTTCGACCATTGCTAGAAAAACTATCATTGGGCGGCTCAGTAAAGCTAGGTTGAGGTCTGTAATACAAATGAAACATGCTTTCTCATTTGCTAAAAATATCTTCGTAAAGCAAATTTTACCACCAGTTATATTTAAATAAAAATGTAAAAACACATATTTCAGATTCCATCGAACTTTTTACAAGACATTTTTCAATTTAAAAAACAGCAAGTTTGGAATAAAATTTAAATCTTTCATAAGTTTTTTACATTGCAAGGTACCTTAGGGAGGTCAGGCAGAAGGAATTGGCAAAATTTTTTTTTTTTTTTTTTGCATCTCATCTTTCGTGGCCCCTTTCTAAAATAGAAAATGTTAGTTGCAAAGCACTAGGCTAGAAAATGTTGGATGCTAAGTTTTAACTCATCCTGATAACATTAATCTCTAACTCATTGAGGTTAAAAAGAAAAATAAGTGATTTTTAGGAAAAAAAATGAAGTCTTTCTTCAAGAAAGTCAAAACTATTTCTCCTAGAAACTTGGTTCTGAACTCATTTCCTTGGAACTTTTATGCACTTGAAGTTTGATCTCGTCCATTATTTTGTTAAGACTCAGAGTGGTAAATCTTACATTTTTCATGTCACGTTGTAGTGGATATCCTTAAAAATGCTTCCAATAAACATATCCTTATCATGTGATACTCTTCTGATCTTTGAAAGGTTAAAAAATCCCTGGGAATTATAAAGAATAAACAACATTTGCTAGCTGTTATACTTAGCAAGTTAAACACATGCTTTCCTTGTGATAAGCAGTTAATTTCCTTCTGATAAACCGTTTGAATTTCAAAAATCATTCTTTCTCTTTGTCCCCCGTCCCTTGCGAGTTTCTATGGACAATATGAGTTGATCCATCCACACCCAAAGAAAACTCTCTGGATAGTCTTGGTAGTTGCTGTATTAAGTGGAATGAAAAGTTTCTTCATCATATTTTCTTGTCTCTTGAGTACCAGGGTTGGTATTTTTTTGCCGGCAAAAAGGTATTCTTGCCAGATGGTGGCAAAGACTGGAGAAAACCAGGGCAGAAATGGAGAAAAACGGCAAATATTTATTGTTCCTAAATAATGTGCAGTAAGATCTATAATTTAATAAGAGCCTAAATAATTAATTTTTTAGTATTGAATATCTTTATTTTGCTAATTAGTAAGTAGCATAATTACAACAACTATTTTTAATAAAAAATTTACAAATTCAAAAAAGAAAGCTGTTAAAACAAGCTCAAAATTGTACAAGGGGAAACCTTCTGTTATGTTTCATTGAGGCAACTTAATTAATTTTCTTCCTTTTGCTTTTAGAAAAAAGAACAAATACTTTCACCCCTTTCAGCAATATTTATTAATATAATGCTCTGTCCTAGTTGTTACTATAAACTAAGTTGCTATAAGAGTGCAAATGTATTTCATATAATTTCTTGTAGAGAAAAATTGAAAATGTGTAACTTACTTTGTTTTTCTTCTGCTTTTCCTAGTTGTCAAACGCATGCATTTACCCAATTCCACTTTGTAATCTTTCAAGTCGTGTTTATTATAGCAATTAGGACAAGTGACAAAACTACTTGTTGAAGCATCTTCTGGTTCTATAAACATAAAAAAATAGATTACTACTTGACTTCTATTTTGTGACTGAATGACTGTCATTATTATTATGCAGAGTGCTTCACTACCAAACTGACAAAATGGCAGATTGTATAGAAGGCAGAGTCAACTCGAAATCAAAGAGCAATGAGCAATGCAGTGTTGAAAATGTTGTAGTTACAAGCTATGGGGCAGGGAAAAAGATAAAGCAACAGATTAATGGGACAGAAAAAAATCTATTGAAAGGTAGTGCTACAGAAGATGTTCGAAATTATGATAAGAACAGGGCTCATATTCAAACAGCCAAAAAAATTTCCATGACTTTTCCAGGTATATCAAAGCAGAATTCCAGGTGAACATTCTAAGTAAAAATATTTATTAGCAAATGCACTTCTTGTACATTAAATAAGCCTGCCATATTGTTTTATACATGCAATTATATTATAATCATATTAAAAAATTCCACACAGATGCTCATTAAGATACCAAATTTCTACTATAGAATTTCTAGTCTTACTATAGAACTTATACTACAGAATTGACTTTCAAAAGCAAAATTGTGTGACACACCACAGCCAAAAGATATTAGCTTTTATATTCGCATCCATCTTTTTATATTTTTATAAATTTAAACTTTAGAAAGCTAATTTAAAACTATAAAAATATAAAGAATAAATATAAATAATAAATAAAATAAAATAAATATTAAGATGATCCCAGTGGGGACAAATCAGCTTTTTAACTCGAGAACAACGCATGAAAAACAAATATTTAAAGAAAAGGTGATGTATGCACTTTTATGCCACAACAACATAATAAACCATTACATAAAGAAAAAGCCTACATAAGAAGAGGAAGGCGAGTTAATGGATGACTTATTCTTTCTTAAAACAAATACAATACTTAAAAATGATCTGTTAATAAAATCCATTGAATCACAACTGCTCAATGGCACCGAAGAAATAAATTCGAAACTCAAATAAAAATAAAAATTACAGCTAATAAAAGAAAACTTACATTTTATTTTTAAAGAACATTTAATAAAATATTATATACATACATACAATATGTAAATAAAAATATTAAATCATGAAAAAATGAAATCAATGTCCATGTTAAATAGAATCAAAGTCAGTAGACCTCATACATTTTCGGGCAATTCAGAAATTTGGCTGTTGATATAAGGTTTTCAGTATCTCCACAGGAAGTTTATAATTTTCTTTTCTTTTAAAGTTTTTCCAATGCTTTGTATTTCTCAGTTTCTTTTTTGTTCAGTTCATGATATCGTGCCGGACGCGTTTTTTGAACAAATTTTTCTTTTCTTGGTAATCTGATATCGCGATGTACATAGGTTCCCTCCAGGAGGGGAAAAATCCCCCGACTTTTCCAGGTTTTGCCAAAAATTTACGTTTTCCCTGACTTTTGCAAAGGACATCAATTTTTTCCACGTTATCCATGATTTCCAGGTGGAGTATGAACCCTGCAAGAAGTCATCCGGCAGAACCGACAGTGGTCCTGTTTGGAATTCATTACAAAATTTATATAATGGAATATCTGGCTAAGTAGAGGATATGCGACACACCAGGAGTCTTTCCAGAATGTAAGAAATTCCAAGCACACTGCTGTCAAGTCGGCCTGACGACTTCTGGTCATAAAATAAAGTGTAAGTCTAAAAAGTTGTGTATAACACGCAAATTTTCAATAAAATATTTTCGCTCCCATTCAAATTTTATCTATTTCTGTGCCTTTTCCCTTCCTCTCAGCTACAACATTTTTGACTCTATATTGCTATTTGATTCCGAGTCGCCTCTGTGCTCCCTGCCTCTATACCTCCTACAAATTTGTAGGTTGTAGTGAAATATCTAGTATTAATGCCTTAAGGATCTCTTAAGAGCAGTCTTATAAACACATTAAGATTGCTACATAAGTGGTCGGTGGTTTCTTTAACTCATTCAAACAACGTTTTTTCGAACACGGTTCCGAAGAGCGAAATTTTTTCTTCGTTATATTGTTCATTTTTAATAAAAAAACATGGAAATCACCCAATTCATAAGTGAATTCACATAAATAAGATCATTGCACACCGATCCTGCATCTCGCTCCTTGGAAAATTTTAATTGCGAGGAGCGGATTGAACATCATGTGTGCAATGTAAGTTAAAATGAAAATACATCATTAAAATATTTATAAACATTTATTTCAAAAATATGTTAGATAAGGGACCATTCATACATCATTGCACATTACTTTTATTGCATACACGGTGTGCAGGCTACCTTATAGCCTCGGAAATCAATTGCACACACAGTGTGCAATCGGTCTCGAATGGGTTAAGCTGTGGAGCCGACCTACTTGTGTGGAATTCAGTACTACTAGAATTGTGCAAGCCTATTTGGCATTTTCTGACAAAAATCAATAAGGTGTAAAGTGTGTTCTTCAGCGGTGCTCCATCAGAAGGATTAGTGTGGTGACCAGTGTTTCTTTCAGACCTTTTGCTCCGAGGAGGCATGTTAAGAATTAGGAGGGGCGGTGTATGATTCAAAATCATTACCTTTTTATATATATATGACTATAAATGATGATAATATGAATATATTTTACATAGTATATGATAGATTGTTGACACCATGTACAATAGCTTAGATTATCTTTGGTGAAGTTTAGGGCAGTGTTTTTTGGGGGGGCTTCTGCATCTTAAATTTTTGAAACTGGTCTTACAACTATAATTATTAGTTTATCTCTGAAGCGGGGGGGGGGGGGGGGTTGCAATTTAGCTCCTGAGAATGCTATTTTAGGCTCTTTGGGGACGTTAGAGGAAGGAGTTTTAGAAGTTCTTCCGTAAGAAAATTTTTGAAACTACAGTCTTAAAAATGAAGTGTCTGTCTATCTTTGTCAACGTTACTGGAGGCAGGGGTTTCTAGATCTCTCCCCAGGAAACTTTTGAAAGCATCCCAACGATGCAATTGCGAGCTTCTTTAGTGATTTTAGAGGAAGCAGAATGGAGTTTGGTTAGTGTTTCCCCGCAAATTTTTCAAAATAAATTCAATAGGTATCTTTAAGGTTACTTTTGGTGTCGCTAGTGACAGCATTCGATGTCTTTTACCTAAAGGTGTTTCTGAAACTAAAGTCTTAAAAGTGGAATCCCTCATTTCTTTCATTTTTATTTTAAATTTATGAACTGATTTTTTTCTCCGGGGGGGGGGGGGGGGGTCAGTTGGCTAGCTCCGAGGGGGCAGTGCCCCCCCCCGGAAAGATGCCTGAAAGAAACTGGTGGTGACTGATTTTATGCAAATGTTGAATTTTGTTTTTGAATATTTTAAGTAGTATTTTTTGAATATAATGTTGAGGGAGTTATTGGTGTGTCAAATTTACATATTTTTCTCATGTTAATGAAATAAATGTTCATTTTCTTTTTAAACACTTGGTTGTCTTTTTCTTGGATAAACACCATCTTCTATTTTTCGTAGTTGGCACAGTTGAAAGTACTTTGGTTCATCCTCGGAACTTCAAAATTTAAATAAAAAAACCAATAATATATATGCTAAATTATAAGGAAACTTACAGAGAGATAATTTAATTAGAACTGTAAGAAAGTAATAACTAGCATTTTTTCCAGTTCAGTACAGCTAGCTCGATAGCTGTATAGTTCAGTGTAAAATCAACACCCCTTTTTCAATGTCGTAATGGAAAATTTGTAATTAATTATTATTTAATTTTAGTCAGTTCATTAATTACATATGAATAGTTAAAATAAATATATAAATTAAAGCACTTTAAATACATTATTAGTACCAAATACATAAGGTTTACGTAAATTTCAGAGTTGCCATTATTACATTTTGCATACACATGTTCCTTGTTGATCATAAATCTTTTAGTTTTAACTTGCAGCACGTAGAAGGGTTTAGTTTTATCAGTACAGTAGTAGTGTACAATTTAATTTTTAATATATACAAAGGTGAGCCAAAATATAATTTTAACGACTGGGCCAAAAATAGGAGTTCACCCCCGTTTAGTTGTTAAAAATGGATCGCGATCTGGAAATGTTTGGAAACCACTCTTTTTGAGAAACAAAATGCAATATGGAAATTTTATTTATATACTCTTTAAAAAAATCTTTATGTGAAACAAAAATTACTTGATCAAGATACTTACCTTGGCTTGGCACTCTGCTTGGGCAGTCAGTTTCAAAACACATCAGAGAAGAGGAGGGGAGAAGATTTTTATAATTGAATTAGTAAGAATATACATGGAAAAAAATATTACAGTAATTATATCTCATTCAACTCCTTTTAATTCAACATTTCATTTTTTCTCTCTCAATTATCACTTGCACAGGAATAGCACGTCATTCAACCCTCCAAAACATTCCACATTGTAAAAATGGTTATTTTCACATTGTCATATTCAACTTCAGGGTACTTTTCCATGGAAAGTCCAGTCAGGGGAAAAAACAAAACAAAGCACTCCTTTGTATTTGGACACTTTTTACACAAGAGACACATGAAATATGTCATTTATCAGGAATAGTGTACTCTATAAAATTCTGTTATTAGAATTTTGTTAGTGGGTCATCTTCATAATAAAATGAGCATCAAGTTTAAAATTTTAAATGACAACTCCCTATGTTTATGATACATTCAGTAGCGGATTTAGGTCTAGGGCGGCAAATTTCGAGGGGCGCCAAAATTTTTAAGACGACTAAAATTAAAAATCGATTGGGTTTCCTGTAAACTGTAAGAAAAAATTTTAAAGTTTATTTTATTGCGCTCTTACTATCTAAACATAGTTCCATTTTGGGGGTAGAATTTCTTTGTTAAAATAACTAATCAGGCTAGTATTACAATCTGAAATATCTAACAAAAAGATTTTAAAAAACTTTTTTTTAATGCTAGCATATTATTTATTTACAAAATTAGATTTTTTTTTCATATTTTTCATTCAAAATTTAACTGTAACAGTTGTTTGCTCTTTATTATAAAACAAAACATTAATTCCTGCAATGAATTGTTCTGGAGAAAGATCATTTTCCACCCTGAAAAGAGTGAAAAGTTATTTGCGTGCAAGTATGAAGCAAGACAGACTCAATGCACTTGCATTACTAACCACTGAAGCACAATTGGTTCAAGAAATTAAATATGAGGAGGTCATTGATATTTTCGTACGGACGAAAGCAAGAAATAATTTATTATATGATTAATCAGATAAAAATAATTTATATTTTAATTACAAGCAATTTATTATTAATTCCATATTTGTTATGTTAAAAAAATAAATGTTTAATTTATACCTGAATTAGATTTCTTCTTCTTATTATTATTATTTTCATTATTTTATATACACACACGTATATGTATATGTTTATATATATATGCTGTTTCGAAAGAAAAAGGGCGCCATATCGTCTCGGGCCTAGGGCGCCCTCAAACCTAAATCCGCCACTGGATACATTTGTATTCAGCATCAAAATTTGACTTTGTATGTTTGTATACCAATTTTCATGTAATTCCGTTCACCCGTTGCTTCAGAATTAAGCTGACAAAAATGTGTCTTGTAATGTTAAAAAGTTTTCTGATATTTTTCATATAATATCTACTAAACCACCATGGTATGGCAAAGATTGTTTTTTGACAAAAGAGTATGAGCAAACCAAACAATAAAAACATGATTTTCATGGTCTAAAATATAAATTTAATATTTTTTATGAATTATTAAATTAATTTTTCTAAAAAATATGATCTGAGACCTTATTATATTTTGATGGAAAATCAAGTTTGTCAAGTTTTTATATAGGCATCCAAAATTTCAGCTCAAAATATGCAGTAATTTTTTTTTTGATATGTGAATAAAAAAATTTTGCTGGCTTAGGGGCCGTATACCACTACAGAATGTATAAAGTTCTACTTATTGGATAAAAGTAAGAAATCTAAGCAAAATCACTTATTTTGCAAGCAGTTGCCTAAAAGTTACGTATTATAATGAATAGGAGCAAACCAAACAATAAAAACATGATTTTCATGGTCGAAAATATTAATTTAATATTTTTTATGAATTATTAAATTAATTTTTCTAAAAAATATGATCTGAGACCTTATTATATTTTGATGGAAAATCAAGTTTGTCAAGTTTTTATATAGGCATCCAAAATTTCAGCTCAAAATATGCAGTAATTTTTTTTTGATATGTGAATAAAAAAATTTTGCTGGCTTAGGGGCCCTATACCACTACAGAATGTATAAAGTTCTACTTATTGGAAAAAAGTAAGAAATCTAAGCAAAATCACTTATTTTGCAAGCAGTTGCCTAAAAATTACGTATTATAATGAATATGGGCAAACCAAACAATAAAAACATGATTTTCATGGTCTAAAATATTAATTTAATATTTTTTATGAATTATTAAATTAATTTTTCTAAAAAATATGATCTGAGACCTTATTATATCTTGATGGAAAATCAAGTTTGTCAAGTTTTTATATAGGCATCCAAAATTTCAGCTCAAAATATGCAGTAATTTTTTTTTGATATGTGAATAAAAAGATTTTGCTGGCTTAGGGGCCGTATACCACTACAGAATGTATAAAGTTCTACTTATTGGATAAAAGTAAGAAATCTAAACAAAATCACTTATTTTGCAAGCGGTTGCCTAAAAATTATATATTATAATGAATAAAATTAGTTCTTACCTCTATAAAATACATAAATGATTGTTTTTATGGCTTTATAAACTTTGACCTATAAATTAGAATACTTAAACTTGAGGTAATCTCGTTTTCAAGAATCCGGTTTTTATGTTTGATTTTACTCAAATTCGGTATTTAGGCCAATTTGTGCACGCTGATTTCTATTCTGTTGTCAAAACTTGGGCCTTTCATTTAAGTTTTGGGAGTTTGTGTTCATTTTAATATGTATACAACCCCTTATCAAAAATTAATTTCAATACTTTTAAAGAAGGCATTAATTGATGACGATTGACACCTAACTTATATTTCCAGAGCGTAAGATGGCCAAGTAATTTTAAGTTTTTCATTCCCCATTAAGTGTTACATACGTACTTAGGTGAACTTGCCCCACCCCCATCCAACACTCAATGTGTACATCTTATATATAAGCCGCTCGGCTCTGTCTGTCTGTCCGCTATAGAATCCCAGGCCGTTTTACCGATCGGGACCACATTCGGCACGGTTAATGTTTACGACCCGAGAAACGCATCGCTGCAAAAATGAAAGTTGTGACTCAATTAGTTTTTTTAAATTAATTTTTAAAAATTTTTCAATGACTTTCTCGACTTGTTTTATTTTATTTTTGCATTGTTGCCGTCGTTTCCAACAGTATAATTACAGTTGCCGTGTGAACAAACAAATCAATGCAGTTGCCATTGTTCTTGTAACAAATGTACTAATAACAATCGAAACGTTTATCTCCGTTAACGTCATATTGAGTGAGGCTTCGCTGTATTTCAATCTCCGTTAAAAATTAATATATATGTGAATTTAATTTAATCCTTTCTTTCTTTTTAGCTTATTTCTTTATCGTCTGCGCTTTTCTTATTTTTCTTATTAGAGTGGCAGTGCTCTTTTTGTCCAGTTTGGTTAAAACTTTTGTTTTGAAAAGCATAATAAAAATTTCAATAAGTTATTTCGGTGATAAATTTATATTTTTTACAAACAATTTGATTATATAGTAATAAATATATAGTAATGTGGGGCAGTAAGCAAACGAGCGTCCTCGCCGCCTGACCTGGGAATTCAGTTAGAATTAGCAGACACCTTTGCATAAATCATTTTAACTACAATTTATAATATCTAGAACATCAGTCATTTCCGCCGGGCTTACTAGTATTTATATATAAGCTCAAAAAAAAAAAAAAAAAGCTTTAAGTTATAATTAAATGAAAGGTTAATACCAAAAGTACCTCCCCCCCCCCCTGGAAACGTAGGTAAAATTGTCTTGAAAGTTTTTTAAAGTAGTACAAAATATTTTGCTTGTCGGAAGGAAGAAAGAAAAGTACAGATATTATTCATCAAAGAAATGTTAACATTAATAACTTGAAACTTTTTTGTAAAACCGTTTTTTTTTTTTTTTTCAATTTTCAGAACAGAGCCCTGAAAATTTTCGGAAATGTCGTAAAATTTCACATTGGATTAACCTTTGGGTCAGCCATTGGAAAAAATGTTTTAAGTCTCACTTAGGACAACTACATTCCATTACAAAGTTAATAAAAAATACTGAGAAAACATTTAGGCTTAACAAATCATGCATGTATGTGTGATTTCCCAAGCATTTTTCTTTTTTTCCATCTAACTTTTAAAATTATTATTTTAAAAATTAAATACAGCAGTCATGTGTTGGACATGAATGTCTCTATTTTCACATATTTGCCCTTCTGCTTCAATAGCTGATTTAAACTGGTTAGAACCAATGTCTGCTACCAGTATGGCAACTAGTTTTTGCCAGCAAAAGGCTAACCTTGGTTACTTCCAAGGTTTGAATGCTGGGTTCATGGGGAAATATTTATAAAATTTTGATCAGAAATTAGGGCTGAACCATATTATTTACTGCCTTTTAATGTTGCACTTTTTGAACATACTATATATATTTTTAAAAAGCTAAAACGTCCAATTTGGAAAATGCTGCTGAGCTGAATGCAGCTATAAAGTACTGGATATTGTACAGGAAAAGAGTAAATACTCACCTTAGATGCCCTGAGCATGATTTAATATGCAGTGAAAAGATTATTAAAGGTAAAAATTAACAAAAGGTACATTTTTTTTTTTACACGCTCATTTCAATCTGAAATAAAACGTTAATAAGCTTCATATGAAAAATCTGTCAAGCAAGTTCTATAAAATGTTAGGTAAATTTAACATCAAGCATTCATTAACTTACTCAATTTCATCATCACAAATAAATGCTCCAAGTTTTACTGCTTGATGAACTTGAAAGCAATGTTCTATAATTATTTCTTCATACAGATCACGGACAAATTCTTCTGCAATTTCTGTATCATTAGGTTCATCATCGTTAGAGGATTCATCAGAATCACTTTCACAGGTACATTCTTCAGTACAGAATGTACTTTCATGAGAATTTTCTAGAGTCGAAGATAGATCAGTGAATTTAGTTTCAGAATTGTACTCAGGTTGTTGAGGACTGTAATTAATTTTAGAATTGTGATGTGATGAAAAATGGACATATTCTTCTGGAATATGATTAGGATCAGCATAAAAGTTGGTGCTGCAACTTGCTGCAGGTTGTCTTTGATCATATGGTGATATATGATCATAATTACTTTTCTGAAAGAAAAAAGACCATTAATTACTACTTAAAATATAAAGCCATAAAACAGAAAGCGTATGCCAATATATTTACATAAAGAATAATATCACAACAATCCATACATTTATAAGCAGAGGTACATTAAACCGTAAGCAGATTTGGTGGTTGCTATTCCTTATTTTAAATATCTTGTTTGTTTCATTGTAGAGAGTTCTATAGGCAGGGACGTAACTAGAGGGGGGCAGACGGGGCGTATGCCCCGGGCGACAGATTGTTTTAGGGGCGCTAAATTGACTAATTGTGTGTGTTTGCCTAAATACATATACTTATTTTGCGTATCTAAGGGGGGAGAGAGCGCTAAATCCTGGTCTTGCCCCAATTAGAAAATGACCTAGTTACGTCCCTGTCTATAGGAGAGTCTCAAGACAGAGTATAATTTCATGCAAATTTTATACCATATATTAACTAAGGACAGAAATGCCATTTTTCAGTCCAATTTATTTAATCTTGAAAATTCTTGGAAGTTTTCCAAATGTTTCAAGTATGAAAATTTTTAGTTATAAGAGTATATATACTTTTTTAAACAAATTACATTTTAGTCTTCTAATTGTAACTTCAAAAGTTACTGTTCAGGACTTGTCTGAGTGCAGGAGAAAATTTAGCAAAGTTCAAACATTGCTATAAAAAATTGATCCTTAGTGACGGTAATCCTCAATTCATGTGAAATAAATAGCACCATAATTTCAGATTCCATGGTGAAAGTGCCAGGCCACACTTTTCCAAATAAAGGTTTATACTAAATAAAGAAGTTGCTTTGCTGATCACTTTGAAATAAAAAAAATATACATATTTTTTTTCAATTAAGAGCAAGAATTTCAGGGATTGCATCAATGGAAATTCAGGTTCGTTTTTGGACCCTTTTTTACAAAATTCCAATCAATCAGCACAGACCCTGACTTAATCCCAATGAATCAAAATGGACTTTCACAAAACTCCAATCAATAAAAAGACTTTCACAAAACTCCAATCAATCAAAATTGACCCTTTACAAAATTCTGAGCAACCAAATTGTAATTTTTACCAAATTATTTATTAAATAAGCGGCAAAAAATAATAAAACATTTTTAGCACTGTACCTTAAATTTTGAATTTTCACGAAAATATTTTATTTTAGACAATTTTTCTTTTTAATGCACAACAAAATGGACCCTGTAAAATGCTGGATCGACCCCTGATTTTAAAGGAGCATTACATAACTCTCACCAGGATAAGACTTTGAAGATTTTATGTTCATGAATGCACATTTTAAGATAGATTGCATTCTTAATAACTTAGGAAAACACTGCTATAGGGAAGAATAGTATGAAATAAAATAAACTTTCTAAAACATCTAAACATTTATAAATTTCCTATTTAGATGAAAAACTGCGAGATCAAAACATATGGAAATTGTGATAAAAAATTTATTTGAACAAAATTTTAAAAATGTTGCATTTGTGTATAAGTACTACAGTCGACGCTCGTTATAACGACCACACATTATACAGACCCTTCCATTATAATGACCAGTGGTAAAAAGTCCCAAATTTATCCCTATGAGCTCTGTGTTACTGTGCTTTCGGTATAATGACCGTTCTGTATTGTCTAATCCAATACAACGACCAAATTCAGCGGACACTATTTCTGGTATTTTTTCAAATAGAACATGTTTCCGAATTTGTAACTTGGTTATAGTTTGCGGAGAGCTGCATGGATAGTCTTCAGTGTTCAGTCCAACTTTGGCAGGGGGGGTGGAATACCACTTATTACTGTAGGGAAAGAATAGAGGGGGAGCAAACGTGAAATTTTCGGGAAAAGGGGTTGACAGATGTATTGGTAGTTTGTCGTTTGAATCAAACGGTTTTGCAAGGGTCGATTCTCTGAAATAACAGAGCCATGCTGTCTGTGCCAGGTATCATGTCAGCTCAGAAGTTTTGCTTCCAGAAATATGCATGCATTTTTTTCTTCCAATATTTTCTACATTAAAATCTGTTTAATATTTTTCACTGATATTTTTTAAAATTCCAATGATTAAAAAACATATCATTTAGTTCGAATCTTTGAAAAATTACCAATTTTAATGGAACTACGGAATATGCATGATGCATGTATATTTGTATATATTTTTTAGAAAATTCTACCTCTTATAGCGACCACTCGTTATAAAGACCTTTTCTGTGGGATGCAGATGGTTGTCATATCGAGCGTTGACTGTATATAAATAATGTTGGGGGTTTAATTTGCATTATGAAGCAAAATTTACAAAATTGATTTTTATTATAAATAGTTAGCCTCATTTTGAAAATTTTAAACATTTATCATTTTCCTATGTTTAAATACTGTAAAACTTGTTTGTCTGTCTTCCCTTAGGTTTTCAAAATTTAAATTTTTACAACTGAAACTCAAGTGAGACCAGGTTTGTCCAATTTTTTTCCAATCTCGGACAAAATATCATTTTATGTCCATTTCATCCAGTTTCTTTTTGGTAAACTGAAATTTCAATATTTAAAATGCAGAATTTAGGGTACTTACGTACTATCGCAACCATATGGCGAGATTGGCGACCTATATACTTACTTAGGGTTACCATAAACGCCTTAGATAGGTACAAAATCCGAAATGCCAATTTGGCGCGTTATCCCCGAATTTTGGCATGGTTGTGATAGTACGTAAGTACCGAATTTAGTAATCTATACATTTTTACTTCATTATATGTTCGTGTGTCTGTGGCAGATTTCATTGATTTAAATCAGCTTGATTTAAATGATTTAAGTCAAGTGATTTTTTTTTCAATGTTCGAAAGTGTTGTAAAAATGAAATATGTTGCATTACAACCACTGTTTCAAACAAAACTTCCTAGGTCCATCTGTCCGTGTGCACAACATTTTTCATTAGTTTAGAACTAATTACTATTTTGTTAATTTTACAATATTACTCTTATTCTTCAAGCATCTTAACAGCAAAGCATAAGTCATTCAAATTATAATTCATAATCATCATGAACAGTTCTGTGTTTTTTATCTTAAAAATAGTATTTGAGATCGATTTAATAAATGACACACAATAAATTCAGAATGATAGTATTTAAAACAACAATTGATAGAATTTAGAATATGTATCTTTAAAGTTTCATTCATGTCCCCTAATAGCTTAAGGTTTTTTTCCTTCTAAAATATTTTTTAATCATAGACGTTTTCAATAAAGATATTTGACTGAAACAAAAAGTTTCAGTTTTTAGTAATGGTGTGAACATATGAGTTTACTAAATGGGTAAAAATACTTCAGGCTTTTTCATTTGTAAAATAGAAAAATGATTTTAAAGTACATTTACACACAATAGTTACTTTTTTTTCAGCTTTCAACAGCAAAATAATTCAGATTAAATTTGTTCATTTTATCTGTGCTTATGAGTTATGAGTGCACTATTATTCCTGGTAGGGTTAAGTTTCCTTTGAGTCATGCATTTGTATTAAAATTTTTTTATCATTATTATTAAAAAATATTTATTGCTGTGAAAATAGCTTAAAGTGTATTTTTGCATATTGATTAACAGGCCATATTGTTTCTATGAATGTAACATAATCAATATCCAAAACATTTAAGGTCTTTTTTAAAAAATCAAAGAAATCGGATTTAAATAAAAAAATTGGATTTAAATCAAAAACATCTGATTTAGATTAAAAAAAAAAAAAAAATTAAAAATCATGAACCCAGGTCTGTTGTGTGTGTCCTGAAGAAAAAGTATGGCCTGCAAAGTGGAAATTTGGTATATAAAGATGTAATTTCTGTTGAAGTTATGCTCCTCTTAGCTTTGTTTGTCTCAAGGTAGGAAAAAAGAACAAGCATTATTCATCAAGGAAATCTTAAAATTAATACAACAAAAAAATGTCGGAAAATAGAGTTTTAAAAAAATTTTTGGAACAGTTTTCCAAAATGTTTGGATTACAATCAACTGTACTGACTACCACGTTAAGTTCATCTGAATCAATAGCAATTGTATAACAAAGAATTATTGAATTTAAAAAACCATCACCAATAAAAACCACAGGGAAAAAAAAGATCTCAAGTGTAAGCATGTAATTGCAATCAAGTGTTTACTTGTAAATTTTTCAGTACCAGAATGCAGATTATGACGGGTCCCTCATTATGGAAAACCAGCTATTTTCAGATTCAGGACTTCAGCTTTACTTTTTTGTAAGTTTAATACCAGCATCACCCCACTTTTTGCTTGCAATAACTTATGATCGTAGCTACAAGGTACCTCCACCATTTTTTTCCAGCTCTTTCAGCTTCCGTAGGAAGTAAGCTTATATCAAATCAACCAATAAAAAAGTAATTTTTAAGGTCAATGTTTTAGATTGTAATACCTTTTTGGCTTTTTGTTATACTTACTTCCACGATGAAAAAGTGAAAGTTTTGAATTTTTTCAACAATTGCTTCCAAATTTATAAATTTTTGACAAAATCAAAAATTTTGCCTTGTTCAGAAATCTTTAAGGTGATGTTATTAAAAATCTATTTGACCTAGGAAGATAAATTTTGTACTGTTTGTTCAGTATTTTATAAGGTTTAATAAACTATATAACATGACCCAGCTGCTCAAAATGAAATTTATTGTTTGTTAAGCAAGGAAAAAATTATAAAATTTCAAGACATTCAAAAACAAACGACACAATAAACAAACACAACCTATCTTTATATATTATTTCTCTAGCCTGTTTTTTGTCACTACGCGATATCTTCCTTATTCTTTTATCAAATTCCATGATTTACCCCTCATTTTAAAGTTGATAGTGCCGGCTAATGAAGAAAAATAGACCCACAATCCAAAAATGTACCGCTTCTCTGAAATTTGACACTTAAAATCATCTACAAAGATGTCCTTTGATGGATGTCAAATTGGTATTGTGTATGCTGGCGCCCTCTGGTATTAAGTAAACAAGCAAGAAATTCTTCGGCTTTTATTGTGTCGCAAATTGAAGTTTTTGCTGCATCTGTGAATTGAACTTCTGCAATCTAGGCTCTACACATTCATTTATATTATGAATGTGTAGAGCTTAACCAACCAACTGTAACTATATTTTAAGCAATGGAACTTTTTCGTTAGTGTATTGTAATGCAATGAATACTACTAATAAAAATAATTATCATTTTTCTGTGATTTTTTTGTTATTTTGAATATCTAAATAATAGTGGGAAAAAATTGTAACAGCTATTTGAACTGATGTGTTCAATTGACCTGATGTCTTCTTTTGTACCAACACCTTTTTGCTTTCTTCTATTCTTCATAATGTTCTTTTTCCCAAATTAGTGCGGAATTCCGCATGGGTTGACTAGTTAATGCTTTTTGGGGGAAAATTAAATTCAGATATATTTTGTGTTAGGAAAGTTTCAATGGAAAATATTTAAACTAATGGCAGTGCGTTCGGTCACCAATGAACCCCTGACTGCAATACACAGCATTTAATTTGATTTGATAAGCAACATACTTCTGAAACACGACTGCTATGAGCGAATGGAATTGCCTGCTCCATTTGCAATATACAACAGCAATCAAAGCAGAACTAAAAACTGAATATAAATATGCTGTAAGCAGAAATATTTTGCCTCACATTGTTAAATAACAATACTACACTTTAGAAACAATCCAACATTCGATACACTTGGAGTAACACAAAGCGCAAAATCTAAATTATGTTGTTTTGGTTGTTTTGTTGCCAATCTGGAAATCGAAACCATCTGCGTCAAAGTGTCATGTGTCTTGGAGAGGAGAAACCATGTGTCGCCAAATGTAGTCTGTTATTTTGCCTGCGCTAGATGGTACCATGGTACCATTAGTTTATTTTTAAATTTCAAAGTTTTTTTGATATTTACGTAAAAAAGTAAATGATTAAATAACAATAACTAAAGCGTAATTCTGTGCCCAATCTCTCTCTCTCTCTCATCTTTCCCGCGTCGTTACATCAATGCATATATTTTTTTTTACTCTTATGAGGGGCAGAGGTAACCTGTTCGCTCATAGGCACCGGGGGTCCGATACTAGCCGGTCGAAGATCTTCCATGTACGACAATGTGACTGGTGTACGTTAAATCCGTCGTGGTCACAAAGCTCTCCCCATGTTCCCATGAAAACCAATACCTCTGGGGGTGCCAAGTTGTTGTCTGAATTTGATCTGGATCCAAAATATCCTTCTGTGATAAACTGAGGTTCCATCTTTCGTGTGATGTCAGAGCGAAGTCGCATTTCCACCTGTGTGGTGCTTCTTAAAATCGCTGGTTTGCTGCCTTAAACCGGTAATCGGACTATCGGCGCATCCGAATGCTATATAAAGTCAATAACAACTCTTCCGAGCTCTACTTTTTGTGTGCATAAAGACGTCTTTTCAGTTCTTCTCTCGTAAATATTCAAAACAAAGACCAATGCGTTCATTATTAATTCGAATTCCTTCTTTTTTGATCGTATTTACCAGATTTTAAGCTTATTACTTGCGGTATAGCATAAGAAAATTGATGATAATTCGTATTTTATTCTTTTAACCGACTTCACAAAGGAGGAGGTTATACATTCATACTGTATGTATGTAGTTTTTATTGTTTGTTTGTCCACTCATAACTTCGCACCAGATGAACCGATTTTCATGATTTTTTTTTCAATCGATCGAGGATGGTTTCCCATAGGTCCCGTACCTTTGTTTGACCATATTCGATAAATAGAACAAAAGTAATGGGCAGAAATGTAGAATGTTTTTTGTTTTTCATCGATAACTTTTGACTAAATGAACCGATTTTGACGATTTTTTCTTCAATCGATAGAGGGTCGTCTAACTTAGTGTTTTAACTTTTGATACTTCCCTACTTCTTGAATGGATTCAGAGATAAAATTGTGAGCATTATAGCCACTATTGTACTTCTTGTGAGTAAATGTGTACAAAAATTTTGACTTTATGACTATTTGTTAGCAAATGAGCTTGTGTTTACAATTACCCCAGTGTGTTTACAACTACCCCAGAGATCTGGGGTAATTGTAAACAGTGATTTATTTTTTAATAAGGTTGATGCAAATGGAAAAATGTTTCATACACAGTCTGCTTGAAGGCTTAAGAAGTTCCGGAGCAATGATTCTCAATCTGCGGCCAACAGGCCGCATGTGGTCCGCTGAGTTATGTTATGAGTCGGCTGAGATCATTTAACGAAAAATAACTTGAAAAATATCAAGTAATGCGACAAATTTATGTAAAATTTGTCCCGCAGTGGATCAGTCGGTTAAGCTTTGATCCCACAGAACACCGAAAGTGAAGCACAACTGGTCGTGGTCAACGCTTGGGAGGGTGACCACCTCCCGCGACTGATTACTCTGAGACCGAGTGCGCTAAAGGGAGCTGTGCACGTAAAATACATCGTCGCTTCAAATGTCATCAAGTTAAGAAATAATTTCCGCAGAGGGACCAAACTAAGTGACGATCTCTCCTCTGGGAGCTGGTTCAAGATCATTAAGCCCCTCTGAGCCAAGTGTACTTCATTCTAGCGGAGCTCATTGATAATCAGTAGGAGCGTCCTTAATTCATTGTCGCCCTGCAAGGAGGGCTTCGATTTTCAAGTGGCATTAGCAACAACAACAACAGTTATGTAAAATAGACACAAAAGTGTAATTTACATCCAAAATATAATACTTATTGTCCCCCCAAAATATTGGAAATAGGATAAATTTAAGTGTTTACAATTATCCCAGAGTGCGAAATATATGGATTATTTGTAAACACCTAACCTGCAGATGAAAAATAACAGGAAGAATTAAATTCATAACTAAATGTTTTTAGCAGCATTCTATATGACAAATAAAAAAAGTTTGAAACCGCTTACATCGCTTTTGTAGACGAGCTGGAGAGGAAAATGTAAGATCACTAAATTTTGTTAAACAACTATGCTGCCAGTTTATCACTCTCACAAGCAGTTAAGTTTTCAAAACCCCCACAAGTGTAGTTATGAGGCTTGTTTACAATTACCCATGTTTACAATTACCCCAACTGACCCTATGTTTTTTGTTTTTTCATCCATAACTTTTGACTAAATGAACCGAGTTTGACGATTTTTTCTTTAATCGATAGAGGATCGTCTAACTCAAATATCGTACATCAATCTGACTACATTTGTTTTTTTAGAAAGAACGTTGCGGGTGAAAAATAAGTATATTTTATTTTAATTGGAAAGGCTTTGCTTGATTTTTCTTTGTTGGGAGAACTATTAATAAATATAAAAGTCATTGTTTAAAAAGTGTTTTTTGCCATTGTGCTATAATATTAAAAGCAATTACAGCAAGAGTTTGACTGAAGGCTTCTCTTAGTCAAAAATTAAATCCAATAAAGTTTGCCCTTTGATATGGATTTAAAAAAAATAGAATATTTATATAGAAAATGTATTTGCACTAAAAATAATAAAATAAAGTAATTTTTATAAAAAAATAAAGCCGACTTCAAATTATAAATTGCGCTAAAAAGTGAAAAATAAATAAATTTTTTAAACAACATCGATGTGACTTGTAAGCATAGTTTTAGAACTCGGTGCAAAATTATGAGTCTAATCACCATTACAAAATTTGCTACTTCATATTGGAACTGTTGCTAACTTTGGGAAAATATATATGTTTGTAATTGATTCATGATTACAAAAGATTTCATCTATCCTAATTTTGCAACGACTTCTAAAACTATGCTTAAAAACCACATCGATATTGTTTTAAAAAATAATTTATTTTTCACTTTTTCGCGCAATTTATAATTTGAAGTCGGTTCTATTTTTTTATAAAATTTATTTTATAATTAACATACATATATTCAAATAATAAAAGATTCACACTGAATAACTTATAAGTGAACGAAAGAGTAATAAGAGAGTAACGCTAATAAATAAAAAGATGAATCTTCTGAATCATCAATATATATATTAAAATAAAAATATTTTGATGAATGAAGAGATGGGTACCGAAACAAATATCTAAAATATGTATCGAGATAGCGGTTGGATAAATAAATACGCAAGAGTGCCCACGAGATTCGTGATGCAGGCTGCGCCATTTTGCGCGTGGGGAAGCTTACGACAACTTTCTCCTGATAGGCACTATAGTTTACAAAATCTCTAAAAATTTAAGAAAAAATTGCAGCTTCTGCTTCAAGGATGGGAAAAGGGGACAAGTGAAGAGTAAAGCAAAAAAAAAAAAAAAAAAATAAATAAAATAAAATAAAACAAACAAACATACGAAAAGTGCTTAAGATTCAGAAGACAAAAGTCGATTTGTAGTAGAAACAAGTAATTCAAACATCAAAATATATAAAATGAGCGATGCAGATGGACGAAACTTTTGGACACTTAAACAAAATATTATAGCATGTGTCCAAGTCCAAAAGGGATAAACTATCAGCAAAAATTATTTCTGGCATCGTAAATGAGTATTAAAAGATTTCGATAAATTAATAATAATAATAATAAGAGCCATTTGATTAATATGGTTAGAATATAATTTTTTAACGTGTTTTGTCTAACAAAGGTTTGATTTTGATAGGTATTGCGTCCTTTTCTATTAATAACTGTTCCGTCCCTTTATTTTATTCAAATTTAAAAATACTATTTATTTTGTGCACGGGCAGACAAGTGTAAAAAACATGTTTATTTCAAAATATGTAGGTGTAGTAAACTTAACCAGTTAAAAAAAAAAATGCATAGACACTTAGTTGCATAAAAGTTTTTGCGCATAAGGCGAGGTATATACAAAAAATTAAAATCTCCCTTTCTTATAACAAATCTGACGTTTCAACGTCATTCATAAGTACCGCTGACTCTCCGATGCTATTACCGAGCACGACTCTACTAAGCCGTGTTAATGAAACTTAACTCCTCCCAAATGTCATTAAAAATTTTTTTTAACTAAAAAGAAAGCTTTTTTTCCTTATAAGAGTAGAATTACTTTAACGGAGTAATACCAACCAGTGAAATGATATTTAAACCTTCAAAACAGACTTCTACAAGCTGCAGTTGATAGCTCTTGACATCATTTCAACTCCAAGGTCGAATGTTATTATTTAAAGCCTTCCACGTGGTCGATGTTAATGGGGGAAAAAAAGGCAGTACAAAAGTAAATATTTGTAGTAAATGATGTGCGCAATATTTATCTAGCAGAGGGAAATCTGTCTGTAGAGGGGTGGCTTTAAGTAAATATTCCGAAATGTCTCCTATAACCTTCGCAAATGCTTTTGCTATTTGAAAACATTTTCTTTGAAGCATTCTCAATAAATCGTGCGAGCCTTAGGACAGCAGTTGGCTCAAAATGAATTGGGTAAAGTCATTCCCGGCGAAACTGGGTTACATGTGGTATCTCATGAACCCGTTTGATCATCTTTTTGAAAACGTGGAGTCTGTGCCGGATTATTATAAAGAGGTAAGCCAGACTGTTATGAAGACTAGAATATTTATGCGCTCGTAATAAAAAAGTAATGGGATGCCCTTCCCCGTACGTCTTTAGTAGCCTTACCTGCGTCGAAGAAATCTTACATAATTTTAAAATTCAGTCAGAAAACATATTGTTTCAGAATCTATTTTCGGTTAGCGTTCGGCGACTTTGAAAATTCTTTCGGATAATAGTATTGGGCAATATTGTTAACTTTGGTAAAGTACGAACTTTTCAGTAGAACGCAGTAATAATTGTTTGCGGAGCCCACAAACATTTCTCCTAAATTTTTACTACTTTTTACTAATAATATAAGCTCTCATTGATTAGCGTTGAGTTGAAATACACAAAACAGTATAATATATCCAAACATTAAAGCAAATTCAATCAGTTTGCTTTACTTTTTGGCCAACTTTCCCGTAAAAGTAAAAAAAAAATAATGATGATAAAGCATGAAAGAAGGCTTAATGTATGGTAAAAATATCGTTAAAAATAAAGAAAAGTCGAAAATAAGTGAAGTAATTAAACAAAGATTGAAAAATAAAAAAATTGAAAGTAGGGTTTTGAGATGGGGAAAATGTGTGTCTTTCGGTCTGTTTGTCGCCCCCTAATGCCGCGCAATCGGAAAAGTAGGCTCGTATAGTTCTAGACGTAACTTCTTGTTTGAATTTACATTAAAATCCTTCATCGCAGTCAGTTCATCGTTATCATGTTCAATTAATGTCAGGTGTTGGTTTTGACTTCCCCTCCGATGATTTTCTTTCCGTAGCTCACAAATTTACGCATTGATACAAGGGTTCCATGTAATCCCAAAGCGAGTTGCTTCAATTCTGATTTTTTGTATGTTTTGTTGATTTTGTATGGTGTTATTTCTTTACAGAGGTAAACTTTTTAATTCTGAAAATAAAAAAAATCATTATACTTCATAGGGATAAAATATGAATATTATCCCATCCTTTAACCCTCTGACTGATTGTCCCGTGATTTCCACGTGCAACGTAAAATGTTGCGAAATTTTCTCATCCCGCGATTTCTACGGGCATGAGCTTTTTAAGTGTACTTAAAATATTATTCCGCTGTTTCATCGTTAAAACAACAGTATTGCAATTTCTCAAGTATTTGGAAATTAATTAAAGTTTTATTCCAGAGATGGCGTTAGTTGCATAAAGTAAACCAGTTTTTAGCGAATCGAATTCGCTGAAAAAATGAGCAGTCAGAGGGTTAATGCAGTTACCCAAAGCTGCTATTGCGAAATAAAACATTAAACATGAAGTTTACTTTAAAATACTCTATTTCTTATACGCAATCAGAACCTGCCTAAGGGCACACATCGGGTAGAAGCGATCTAGCATGGAGTTATTTTTCAAACACCATGCTAGTTGATTCTACATGGAGTTTGCATACGAACTGAAAACATAAATGTTTTCAATTTACTCCTACAGGTGACACCAGCCTTTATATTTGTTATTACTTTAGAGCAATGTATTCGCCTACTGCAAGGAAGAAAAATTATGAGACTGAACGATTCAGTAGCGAATATTTGCCAAGGAATGCTGGTGGAATTATTTAAGTAAGTACAACCAAGAAAGTCGCAATGAATAAGCATTACTTTTTATGTAAAATAAAGTTGCAACCTCTTTTGAAAATAGTGGTTCCGAATTTGTTTTGCGTGTCAGAGCCCTGTCACAGTACAGCAGTGGTCATCACATTCGGGGTTCCGGGAAACCTAAGGGTATCATGGTGCATCAGGTGTCCTCGCGAGTCAAAACAAAATAGAAAATATTGCTTTTAGTTCAATGAAAAAAAAAAATTAAAAATATAAAAACAAAGTAGAATGTTAGTGAAAGGCGACTGGTAGATAACATCAAAAAAGCTAGATTTAAGAGTTGGGGGGGGGGGGGGTTCATTGAACAAACCAAACATAATGCAAAGGCAGGTGAAAACTAAAGCTCGAATTATACGTACTAAAAAATCAATACAATGTGTTACGAAATACATAAAATATGCACTATATAGTAAATTTTTACCCAGAGAAATCTTGTTACCTGTAATTAAAAAGCTGATTGGCCTTTTAACTTCTGCATTTTGGTTATGACGCGTTAAATATTATATATATTAATTGCTTTTATTACAAAAATTTAAAGTTCTTCAATGTTTTCTGCAGTTAGAATTGCCTGTTGTCATTTAATGTCATTGATAAGATGAAAAAAAAAAATGTCCAAAAGTTTTTTGCCCCGCATTTAAAGAGTATTTATATCGTCCTGTAAAATACAAGTAAGAAGACACATACCCTCATCGCTTGGAAAAGTATCGCATTTTTTCAGTCTCTGAAAGAGTTCTTTGGATTTTTTCTAAATTTAAGTTGATTTTCTCTTTGACTCTGACAAAGAAATTACATCTCCGTCTAATCAAACCTTTTCTATGCTCGGAAACTGAACTCTTCACCAGAATATTTTAACGTCAAGACATACCGTCATACTTGATAAATATTTTAGCATAACAAATCGAACAAGCGAAAAATAGGCGTCATAAGTTATTTAGAAGTTCGTCCAGAATTCAATAAGCCTCTTTTCCCGTGCACGGGCATCAAATTTGCAAATCTTGCTAAATATAGTAAGATTTACCTCTCTTGTTAAGCTTAAGTTCTAATTTATTTCAAATATAACTTTTGAACGGTTGAACACACTACTGAAAAAAGGTAAAATAGATATATAAATGGGGATAAAAAATTTTCTAACTATATAGAGGCTTTTAATGTTGTTAAGCCGAATATATCAAGCCAGCAATCATTTCATTCCACACACACACACACAAATTGCAGCCAGAAAGGAAAAAAAAATTCTCAATTTTAATTTTTATAAAGAATCGTCTCCGATTCTTCATTTGTGTGAAAAGCAATCTTCACTTTTCGAAATCTGAAAATGTATGTAAGTTATGAAAATTTTATTTCTGTTAGATCATTTGTGATTGGAAGGTTAAATCATTAATGAACCTTTTTTTATTTACATTTTTTGCTTTTGTTTAAAATACAATTTGATGTTAGAGCAAGTTTAATATCATTCATCTCTTTCACTTATCTGTCGGTTTTGGTCCGTCACTTTCACCAACATATAACTGAGAGATTATCGCACTTCTTTTTAAGTACAGTGTTCCCTCGCCACTTCGCGCTTCATGTTTTGTTACTTCAGTGCTTCGCAGGTTTTTCCAAAATATTCATCAAAAAATAAAAATGAAAAAATACAACCATGTCGGCAGCCACATTGCGGAAAGGAGCGTTGTTTCATGTTGATGCGTGAGAAAGAAGGATCACTGCATGTCAAACTAAGAGAGGAGTTGACTCAGAGTACATACCACGGGCTCTCATAATGTTGATTAATGTTTATTACTGTATAAGGTTTTGTAATTAACCTTATTAATTAGCACTGACACGTTTAAGTAAATACCTATACTGTTGTAATTTTTGTCTTAAATGTGTAAAATATAAATACTGTTTACATATTTAAAACATTCGTGTACCCGCATACCCGAAAATTCCTAGGGGAAAGTCCTACTTCGCGGTTTTTCAGCTTTCGCGGAATGTTCTGGTCCCCATTAACCGCGAAAAGCGGGGAATCACTGTATTTAATAATTGAAATTAATAAAACTAATAAACTGTAATTTAATAATTAAAACTAAATAATTTATTTCAATATTCAGCCTTGATTGTTTTTTCGTCTTTGTTAGAATTCCCTTGTACGGTATTGAAATTATTCTCTACACCTGGATATACAATAACTGGCGCTTTTGTACTTTGCCTTGGGATTCCGTTTGGACTTGGATACTGTGCCTCATATGTACTGACTTTTGTTTCTATTGGATGCACAGAGCAACGCACCGTAAGTTACAAGCAGTTTTCGTTTCAAACGTAAAACTAAAAAAGGGTATTATTTTTTTTTCGAAGAACTCATTGCAAAACAAGTAAAAACATTTCAAAAGCTAATTTAGAAGCAGAACAAGATAATTTTTTTCAAACGAAGTAATGCCATTTTTTTCTGTTATTCTCTCCCCCCCCCCCGTTTTCAATGTAAAATTCAAGAAAGTTTTACAAAAAGAAGTTATTATAACACAAGTAAATACTTGTCGAAAATTAGTTTTTAAAAAATATCTTTGTATTCCCGTTTGACATTGTAGTAAGGGATATATGAAGACCTTGATTAAGGTCTTGAATTAAGATTCACCACTAGAAAATGAAATATATGTCACAGAAAAGACACATAAAAATTGGTGATTTATTTTTGCTCGAATTTGGTGTTTCAAAGCTTGATCTTAAAGTGACGCTTTTTATTGATTCACTTGTAGAAAAATTGCGATCGAATAGAAAATTTAGAATAAATAACAGGTCGTTAGTAAAAGAATTTCGGGAAAAAGAGGAAATATGAGGTCAAAACATTGTTTTTTAGGTACTCAGAGAGTGGAGGATCAATGAAATTCCTGAAATTGGGAAAGAAGACGTTGGTCCGATGTTTTATAGAAGTGAGAGCGATAAAAAGAGAAACATTCGGTCAAAATTCTGAAAAACAAATGTAATCATATGAATGATATTTGAGAATGAATTCAATGCTGAAAAAAATGCGCGTGAAAGGGCAATTAGTGGAAATCAACAAATAAATTAAATATTAAAAACTAGAAGGAGTAAAATTGCAACTGAGCAAAGTATTAAAGGCAGCATGCTAAAAAATAAATAAAAATCTCAGACGTACCCTCTGATTATATATAACATATGACATACACATTGTGAGAACAATGCGTTTCAGTTATTTTTGTCTCGTACTGTGAATTTTGTATAGGACTATATAACTAATGCCTATATCGTACGCATTTTTGGGTTTTATATAGAATCTTTTTAAATGCATGTGAGCTCTGGATTTATATCATTAAATTTTTTTACAATGTTTTTAACATCTGTGTATTTAAGTCGTCGTTGATGAAAATTCATATTGTACGCAACTCGTGCGGTCAAATATATAGGAATGTTTCTTAAAGATTTAATTCCGTTAGAGAAAATGTACTACATTTGTTTAAAGTTTACTTTTGATCACCTCATAGACGTTCAGCAAGGTGATTTTCTTGTCACATTTCATGGCGTAATGCAAATGAAACTAAAGAAAACAGAAAGTCTGTGCTGCTGAGGTTTAAAATTCATTACTGGAAATCTGTCGGAGGAAAATTTATTCTAATTAGTTTATAGCGAAATGAAATATATTAAATTAGCCAGTCCTTAAATTCAGAAGTTTTAGCGCAGTACTTAACCAGTTTTCAGTGGTATTTATTGTTATGCAAAGAATCTGTAAATATTCATTATTCCCTTTCAGAGATAAGCATACTGTGGCTGTTTCATGAACCACACCACAGCTCTGAAGACTACAATATGACGACACCATTGCGTTTGAGTGTTTTTACAAGTGCTGCTCTTTGGGTAAGCGTGATACCTTTCTCTGACATTTATTAGTAAAATGCTTCTTTTGATACACCTTCCCCAAATAAAACGAACATTTCTTGAAACTCCTCTAAAAATGAGATATGAAAGAATTCCATAGCTTTTCCCCACTCCTTTGCCATTGTATTTTATGTTCTTGAGTGTCCGCCACAGGAGAGTTTCACTGCAATTATCATATATTCCAATTTTTACTGTAGTTGTGTTGAGAATCAGAGTAGGAAAGCTTACCTGTTCTTTTTCCTTATCAAGTCAAAGGTTAGAGGGATAAAGAAAGATTTACTGTTTCGCATTTTAAACATTTGTATAAGTTGTCAAAAATTGGAAAAACTTTATTAGTGATTTTGCGAAATTTTCAAACAGACACAGACATCTAAATTCAAGCAATCTAGCTACTACACTAAAGAGCAAATCTCAAGAGCAAAAAACATTTTAAAGTATGCAGTCATGAGATTAGCAGGTTGTAGCTACCACCAAAATAAACTCTAATTCGCTGAAAAGGTGATGTGAATACAATTTGAGTAAAGACACGTGGCAAGTCATGTGTGAGTGCTACACTTGGCCGTGTATAGAAACCGGGTAAAATTCTAATTACCAATGAATTTGAGTGCATAAACTTGTAAATGCCCGAAAGCTCGTCACACAAGTTTCGATTGGTGATTTGTGCTGAAATGTTAATTATTTACATAATTCACCAAATTTCATCAGCAAGTCAATTTCATAGCACTTGTTCAAATTTTCCTCGATGAATGTATTTTATTTGCGGCAGAGTGTCAACTGATTTCCACTAAAGCATTCCGTTTCACGTTGAGAGAAATCTGTTTCTTGCTGTTTTCTTTTCAACTTTTTTAAAGCTTTACTTTTCAATAAATAAGCAATAACGTTTTTCCAAAACTTAAGTACGCATGTTCAAAAAGAGTTTAATAAATAGAAATAGCTTATACGTGGCAATCGAAAGTTTCCCCAAAGACTAAACGGTTGCCTAAGAAATCCTAACTTTTCTACACTTTGAAGTCTGCCGCGTCCTCATTCATAATATTCCCCTTTGTGCACTTTCAGTCTATATATATTGTGTCCAGATCCCCTATTGTTGGGAAAAACTTTCACTTCCGAGTCCTACTTTTTCTAAGATACTTTACACGAATCATTTTCTTAAATTCTACTTTGTAGTTCCAAGGCTGAACTTGATCTAGTTAGTTAACAGTTAACTAACAGGATCAAGTTCAGCCTTGGTAGTTCTTACGTAAATTCAATGAATGCATTTATTTTTTCATTTCATGATTTTATTTACACGAAACTCTTTGTTATTACAATTTTATGAAAATAATTTTCTGTAAACTGGACTTGCATAAAAATGGAAAACCACTTTCACATCATTTAATTTATAAACTTAAAATACATCAAATGTGTTTTTTTTAAAGTTCTGTTGAATTTTGAAATAAAACATGTGTATGTACTTTCTTCACTTTACTTGCAACATGGAAATTAACAATATCATGCACTCCTTCAGCTAACGTATTTACCACTGGCCTTTGCTATTCCACCATCTACATTTCTGGTGCATTATCAGCTAAATGTGATATTCCAGTACTGGCTACATACGGATGTAAGTAACATAAATAATTCTATCTTCTTATTTTATTGTTTGGTGTAGCAAATATGTGTCAACATAAATAGGTAGTATTTTTAGAGTGTCTGCGAATTTTTACTACTGTTTTCACGCTTCAAAATAGTTAATTTTGACTTCAATTCATTTCATATTTATTTTTAAAAGCGGCATCGAGTGTTGCAAATGAATTTCACTGTTTCAGAGGAAATAATAATTCAAATTTTATTGAATTATTGATTCCATTCAAATTTTATTGAATGGAAAAAAACAGCATACTCAGTAGGATGTACTGAGAAAACTCAAAATGTTTTTTTATTTATCGTAAAAGTTGATTGCTAACAAAACTTGTGACTTGAATTACATGAAAGTAAATGCTTTATTAAAAAACAACTAAAGTTTATTAAAACCCTACCTCAGAATACCAATTTGAGACCTTAATGTGACATATTTCATTTCCTGATTTAGGAGTATAGTGTAATAGGTATAAAGAATGCAATTATCTTCGTCCATCTTCTTATATTACTTTTTTTGTTATCTCTCAAAATCATCCTTAATTTAGATGCACGATTTGACAGCATCTTGGTTAGGCTTTTCTTTAGCCTGTTTCCTTAAGATGAATTTACAGTTATCTTGGGTGGCAGCACGATGTTTTTATTTTCCGTTTCTTTTTCTTTCTTCTTTCTCTAAATTACTTTTACGGTTTGAAGTACATCTTGAGTGGCAAAACTTTTGGAAGTATTTCAAAAACTGAGAATCTTGGAGATTTTTTGTGCATTGTATCTCAATGTTTCTCATGCATTATAGCAGGAAATTTGTTTTCCCGATGGAAAGGGAATTTTCGTGCAGTATTAAAATTTGAAAAAAAAAAAAAAAAAAAACATTCCTTTTTTGTCGACCTACCCTAATCGGTTTCGATGACGCTGCATAACTGTAAATCGATCTTTATTGCGTAAGTATGCTCTCGAAGGAAAAAAGAACATGCACAGTAGCGTGTACCGAGAAAACTTAATGTTCTTTTCTTTTCTCACTTTCCTTTTTTCACTCGTAATTCGTGGTTACCGAGTTCCATTTCGTATATAAAAGCCTTTTCTCTCCATACAGGTAACTAACTCGCCACTAGACGTAATTTAAGTTTTTTTTAATGAAATGTATATTCAATTGGCCCGTTTGCGGCAGTATTTTTTGCCTTGCATAATTTCAGTTTTTTTTATTTGGCAAATGATGCTTTTATTTTATATTTAAATGCAACTTTTGTCACATTCATAACTACAATGTCATTTTCATATAGTTCACATGTTTGGGACTTTCGCAATGCGATTCTTTAATTTTACATCTTAATTAAATTTAGCGCTTCCCTGCAAGAGGGACGTAAGAAAAAAAATTAAAAAATTGGAAATAAAATTTCTTTTGAGCTCTTCGAGTAGCTCTTCTAGTAGCTTGTCTTTATTTATATTGTGTTTTCAAGTTATTCGAGATAGTTCAAATTATAGATCGAACGAAATTATGAGATAATTCCATATTGGTCCTATGAATTTCTTAAATTATGCATGCGGTTAATAGCAATAATGCCCACATATGATCATAAATATACAAAACGTTATTTAACACCAAATAAAGGCAAATTAAAAAGAAAAACAGATTTTAAGACTGGTTTAAAATTTTCAAACGCTATCGCGCTCTGGAGGTGTGGTTTTCAAGGTTTGTTTATATCATTTGGAAAAATTCGACCACGTAAGGGTAGAATTAGCCTATGCCCATTTGAAATGTATTTGCAATAACAACAGTAGTAATTCTTAGCATTATGCTTTTGTGGGAGTCTCAGCAAATATCGATAAAATCAAATATATACAACCAAATATCGAAACTATATATATATATATATAACTTGAAAATTAAACAATAATATCAATAATTATACTGATAATAATAGAAACTGGAATCTAATATATACATTTTAAACTTTTAGTTGGTTAAAACTCTTGGAGTTATTGAATATATTTTTGTTACTCCAAGTCATCATAGAGTACATCACGGTAAGTCATGTTTATTGTTATGCTATACATTATATTTACAAAGTAAAAACGAATTGAAACGAATACTCATTGAAGAATGCAGAACGTTTCACGCCAGTGAAAGCAATGGTACATATTTCTACAATTCTTTTTAAAATGCATTGCAAAACTCCAAATTTTTTTTATTGAACACGTTATTTATCCAGATACTCCTAATTTGTTTTTTCCGTCATCGAAATAAAAATAGGACACTTTCGGATTTCTAATTTCAAGTTTTATTTCATCTTTTTTGAGAAATTTAAATATGATTGTTACGTAGTGTATTATCATTGGATAATAATACGTAAAAATAAATAAATAAATAAATATACGCAGATGCAACCCGCAAAAGGTATTCGATTTATAAGAAAATAATAACAGACATACATAAAATAGATTAGAAATATGAATAAATTTTAATACAAATCCAACTGAATTTACTTATGTGTATGAAAGAAAAGTAAGGATAGAAACTATTTTCATATAATTTAAACGCAAGGAAAAGATTTTGATGCATTTAATAATAATTACAATCCAATCAAATCGTGAAGTTCTGCCAAATTCTCGAATTTAAAAACATGAGCTTCTTAAAAATGCCTACTCTCTTTAGTGCTATATTTATAGAATTTAAAAGTAAATACTCGTATTTACTACAGTGTAGTATTTATGAAAGAAACTTTTATTAACATGACTTATAATATTTTGTATATGTATAATGACTGTGCATAGGTCGGAACAGAAGATGCATTGATAAAAATTTCGGAAGCGTGTTTATTCTTTGGGACCGCCTGTTTTCAACATTTGAATTGGAAAAAGATGAAAAAATTACATACGGAGTAACTACAACTCTGAAATCTTTCAATCCTGTCCACATACAGGTAAGTGAGTAGTTTTTTGACGATTTTTTTTCCAATTTTTGAGTTTATTATCTGCATAAAATAATAGGCCTGTTTCAACTACATAATAATCAAATTATTATTGATCCTCAAATTAGAAGAGATAAAACTATTCGATAAAGAAATATTTAATTGGAAACTATTTTAAATAATAAATTGTGAAATTCACTAACAAAATTGTAAAAATAAAGAATTATAGAAGCAAAGGTTTTTCAATATGAAAAGCAATTTTGTAAAATATCTTGCTTTCGTCCAACGGATTTATTATTACGCATTTCATAAATCTTGAAAAGACAAAAATTTACAAAACCGTCGAAAATCCCCTGATGTGAAAATATTATTTGTCCTTGGTGTTGTCGAGTGCCACTTGTTCCAGTGGAATGCGAAACATAATAAAATTTGTATGATTATTTTTGAACATAATTTAATAACCAAAGCCAATGAGTTTGTTTATACGTATGAAGTAAGTTGCATTTACTCATTGACTGAATGCCCACAAATTTTTTGCCTATAAATAACGTGTTTTTAATTGGAATAGATATCAATTGCTTATAGCATCGAAAAATTGAAAACTTAACTGAGATAAATGTAAGGCTTATTGCTTCTCATGAATATTTGGCATCACTTCGTCAGCTCAATGTCAAACTGAGATAAATATAAGGCTTATTTTTTCTCATGAATTTTTGGCATCAGTTCATCATCTTAATGTCAAACAATACTATCTACAAGTGTACTCTAACCAGGAAGCCACGGAAATGATGTAGTTATAAAAACTAGTTAAATGAGGTTCATTAGAAAGACATAGACCATAACGCATTTTTTGGCTCATATGCTCTTTGCCCTCGTCTGCCCGTTCCAGGGATTTTTTTCAAGTTTCTAAAAAAAATCAATAGCCGAACGAAAAGGTATTAGCGGGAAGGGACGCACAAAGAAAAAAACAAAAAAAAACCTTGATTAAAGCTTGCACAAAAAAACACTTCATTTGTGCTCTATCTGTCGATAACATTTCTTCTTCTTTTTTTTTTTTTGCAAGCTTCTTTAATTTTTATAGTAGTAAAGCCGACTCGCATTATATCGATCACATTCTCATTTCAATATTTGGGTTGTTATATCAATTGGTTACTGTATGCTGTTGAAATTTTGGATACTTTTATAAAATATCATCTAGATTGAATTTTCATAAAATATATTATGTTTTTAGATCATAATTGTCTTAAAAATTAATTTCATATTTTTAAAAGACATTAATTTAAACTTTTTGTCCAACGTTTTTATTATTGGGGTAGCTCATATTTTTATATAAAAAATAAATCTTTGCCATGGTAGTTCAGAAAAAAAAAGCCAAAATATCAGAAAACTTTATAACATTACAAGACGTATTTTTCTCAATTTAATTTTGAAGCATCGTGTGAACGGAATTACCCGAAAATTGGTATGCAAGATTAAATTTTGACGCTGAACACAAATATGTCATAAAAGGGGGGGGGGGGGAGTTGAAAAATTCAAAATTGACACTCATTTTAATATGAAAAGGACCCCTTAACAAAGTGCCAGTAACAGAGTTTTATCAGGAGTACTACATTACTCCTGATAAAATTACATATTTCATCTGATTCTAATGTAAATAGTATTCAAATACAAAGAGTGTTCCCCCCCCAATAGCGCATGAAATTACGGATATTTTCTGATTTCAAAATATGCGGTTATTAGTTTCCAAACAAGGAATTAGGGTTTGATGATGTCCAATTTTACCAACTTCAACTCAAATTTGTCTGCTTAAGAAAGGTAGCCATACATTTTTATCAATATTCTTTATTATTCCGAGTAAGACCGGGTAATTTTGCATAAATAATACCGTATATAATATTAACATTCATTTTTGATGCTTTATATATATTTTTTCTTTGAATTTTAGACTAATCACTTGCAAACGATATGGAAGAAATTGAAAACAGTAAATGGTTTCAAGAACAAACTGTTCGTCATAGTGAAAGGTCCGGGATGGAGTCCTGGGAAACCTTGGTTAGGAAGATTAGAAGATATTCCAGAAGTAAGTAAACATAACTCGTTGAAAGAAGCAAAACACTTAAAACTGACTGATGTTTGTAGTTTACCTGGGTAATTTTGTTGTTAGAATAATCAAAACATTTGACAACAATTAAGCTAAAGCCGCGTAATTCAATAAAATAATAAAGAAGAATGAAAAACCTTTTTTTTTTTGCCAAACTTTTAATGAATAACTTAGGATACATTCGTTTTATATGCATTTACATTACTATTTTATTGAGATGCTGTAGTTTTAAATGACAGATGTAACAAAAAAAAAAAAAGAAGGAAGGCTATTTTTCGCAATCTCAATGCTTATAGGGCAGGTGAGATTGCGCGCAAAGGTAGGAGAGATTTCTTGCTAGTGACAGTAAGTTGATTGTGTTCATAATACCTTTAAGTAAATTGTGAAAATTGTTCTAACTAATAAGGAAAAAAATCCCTGACTGAAGGAAAATACTAAGGAAAAATTCAAACGAACAAGGAACAACTCTGATGACCGATGATACAAATCCTAAGAACCGTACTAATTGAATGGGAAAATTCAAACGAATAAGGAAAAAAAAAAAAAAAAGAAATAAAAAATTTGGGAAAAGATTAAAAATGAGAAAAACAAATGATTAAGGAGAAATAATCAGGGAGAAAGTCCTAAGGCTAACACTAATTGTCCTAAAAGCTAAGCAAGAAATTTGACTACGAATATAGTCCCAGTAACAGAGGGGAAAATCCTAGGAACTAAGAAAAAAATTCCAATGATCGAAGGAAAAATTCTAATTAAAAAAACAAAAGAAAAAACAATTAAATACTTTAAAGAATATGGACAAAATATTTTGGCTGAGGTTTGGGGTATCATTCAAGGGTAACAAGATATCAGATTAGGTCAGACTGAATTTTATAGGAAATTTAGATAATGTGTTTTAAAATGATGTTCTTCAAAATATTTTCTGATTTTTCATTCAACAAATTTGTCCTCTTTCAGCCTAAAGAGGATGATTTAAAATACGATCCTCGTATACCTAAATGGCTGGAACTATATATTATATTTCATATGACTGCATTGGTGATTGGCTATTTGCTACTGATTTTGAATCTCAAGGTGAGTATATTATTGCCTTAAACTATTAAACTGTAGTAAGGCACTGGTTTCGTAACCCCAGGACCAAACCTGGACCAAGTCGGTGGATTTTCAAGATGCAGAAAATCGTCAGCGTCCATGTCGTATGATTATGCTATGCGGCATTTTAAAGATCCCTTGAGTATCAGTTTGGCTTGGATACTCTCGGCTAAATTAAATTCCTAGTGCAGTTGCGCATCATTAAAAGTTCAGGTGCCGCCCTCTGGGGGGGGGGGGGGACTGATCGTCAAAGTTCTCAAGTCGTAATGAAATCCGCTGATAGTGGTGCTACTTGAAAGAATGGATGTCGGTTTCGGGGAATCCATTAGGTCTGCAAAGGTTAGTGACCATTAGAAAAAAAAAATAAAAAAAATAAACTAATGTGAACTTTTTAATTGCCGCCCAACGTTTAAAGAATAGTTTTAAAATGTCTTGAAAACAGAGAATTTATTTATTAGGAACCCTTATCATTAGTAACATGTTTAAAGATGTTATACAAAACTCGTCTATTTAACAGAAGATATGCCACCAGCTGGTACTGCCTAAATTTGAAAACTTTCATACAAGCGATTTAAAATTGGAAAGAATATCTTTTCTCAGAACGGCTAAAATTGAATTCTGAAGGAAAAAAGTTTTTATTTTTTATTTTTTTCATTTTTGTCTCATGGTTTCATTTCTTTTGCACGTAAGACTCTGAAAAAGGTGTGTGAAATTTTTAATGCAGAAAATTTCTCTACTCGTTTGTATTTAACACCGCTGAATTTCTTCATTTGTATAGCCGACATGACTCCTAGTTATTAACAGTTACTAACCTTGTCAAAGCTCTCTTAACCTTAATGTTATCCAGAGGTGCTAGAACTACACAGCTCGCTTTCTGGCATTTTTTTGAATTTTCAAGCAGCAAAGAATTTTAACCATTATTATTAGTATAATATTTGAAGTAATTACAAATCTTAGTTTAAAAGCATTTAAATTATAAGTAGAAATGGAAAGAGAGCTCATTGAATTTTGCACAAAATATTTGTTCAGAATAATGGGATTGGATTGATTTTAGAGAAAAACAAAGTCGGATCTCTAAAATGACTAAACTTCAGTAAACGAAAGTAACTTCAGATTTATAAAGCGTGTGTTGCGATTCAGTAGGTATTTAAAATTTTACACTGGTTACTCTATTACACAGTATTAGGTTCAATTGCGATCTGTAAAACTTCGCTAATTCTGTAGTTTTAATCCGAAAATAGTTTTCTTTTGTATTTGACCTTTTACAAGGAATGTGATGTTTTGATTATTTTATACGCTGCATTGTATTTTGTTATTCCTCCCTTTTTTTGCTGTGGTGCTTACTTTTAAAAATAAACGGTGATGCAATAAAACAAGAGTATTTTTTATAATTATATTACTACTATTGTCTCTTATTTTTGAATCCTCTTTTCTGCATTTCTGATATCAAAAATTTTCCTTATCTGGATGACGTTCGATCTAAATTAATCCGGTTAAGATGTTTTCCTCTATTTTTCCAAGTTTCATTAACATGTTTCTTTTTATCTTTCAGAATTTACCTACCTTTCTTATTACTGCTTGTGGGCTATATATCGTTATCACAACGGTAGCAGTTGGCTCTTTACTGGACCTCAGGTAATGATTAATAAAAATATATTTTACAGCTTAGAGTCTGTTAAAATTACAGATGTAAAAGAAAGACGAAGAACTCATTTGTATCACATACGAATATATGATCTTATAGATGAATTTCATTAAAAGTTACACTTAATTATGCTGGGATGGAAGCTCTCTATAAGTGTGATGTGCGCCATAATAGGTTCTAAGTTCAGCTTGAATCCGACATATGAAATCAAAGAGATTATTCATTTTTTAGCATTGGTTATCTAAAATTACATATTTTAGCAACGTAGTTGTTTTATGCGTCACCTTAAAAATGATTTCAATTCAAGCTGACGCGATCTTTTTTCTCCTAAAAAGTTAGAAAAGAAAAATAAATAAATAAAATTGGATGAGATTTGGAGGGTTGCATGAAGTACAAATCCGGATAAATAGTTTAGACAACGAAATGGAAAAGTGGATTTCTAAATTCTTTTTATTAATGTAAGTAAAGCCTGATAGATATAAAAAGTTGAATGAAGAAAATTCGCTAAAAACATTGAGACAGAGGAACTCATAAAAAAATTGAGACTACTCAAAAATTATTATTATTTTTTTTTAGCATGTACCCTTGACGAAATTTTTTTCTAGGGTAAGTGCGTCACATCTGTGCAGTTCATGGACTGGCATGTACAGGGCTAGAGCTTTAAATGGATTTCTGTATGAAGTAAAGTTCAAAATTTGGTGACTTTTTATTTTGAACATTTTCTAATGCAAATGTCAGTAATGAAGACTTAGGGTCAGTTGGTGAAATTGTAAACAAGCTTCATAGATGCACTTGTGGTGGTATTGAAAACTTAACTGCTTGTGAGCTATAAACTGGCAGCGTAGGGAAGACTTTGAAAGAGTTTCGTAAGTTTCGAAACAACTGTGGAGGAGTCACTATTGTTTGAAAATGACACAGTAAAAAAAAGTTGTTTAACAAAATTTAGTGACCTTACATTTTCCTCTCCAGCTCATCTACAAAAGCGATGTAAGCGGTTGCAACTATTTTTATTTGTCATATGGAATGTTTCTAATAACATTTAAATATGAATGTCATCCTCCCTGTTATTTTTCAAGGGTAAGTTAGGTGTTTACAATTAATCTATATATTTCGCCCTCTGGGGTAATTGTAAACACTAAAATTTATTCGATTTACAATATTTTGAGGAGACAATAAGTACGTTATATTTTGGATGTAAATTACACTTTTGTGTATATTTTACATAACTATTGTTGTTGCTAATGCCACTTGGAAATCCAAGCTCCCCTTGCAGGGCGACCAGGAATTGAGGAAGCTCCTAACCGATTATTAATGATCTCCGCTAGAATAAAGTACACTTGGCTTAGAGGGGCTTAATGTTTTGAACCAGCTCCCAGAGGAGAGATCGTCACCAAGGTTGGTCCCTCAGCGGAAATCATTTCTAACTTGGTGGACATTTGAAGCGACGACGTATTTTACGTGCACAGCTCCCATTAGCGTACTCGGTCTCAGAGTAATCAGTCGCTGGAAGTGGTCCTCCTCCCAAGCATTGACTAACGGCCAGTTTGTGCTTCACTTTCGGTGTTCTGTGGGATCCAAGCTTAACCGACTGATCTACTGCGGGACACATTTAACATAAATTTATCGCATTACTTGATTTCTTGCAAAATATTTCTCGTTAAATGATTTCAGCAGACTCATAATATAACTCAGCGGACTACATGCGTCCCGTTGGCCGCAGATTGAGAAACATTGCTCCGGAACTCTTTAAGCTTCCAAGCAAACTGTGTATAAAACAATTTTCTATTTGCATAAACCTCATTCGAAAATAAATCACTGTTTACATTTACCCCAGCGGCTCTGGGGTAAATGTAAACACGAGCTGATTTGCTAACAAATAGTCATAAAGTCAAAATTTCTGCACACATTTACTCACAAGGAGTACAGTATTGGCTACAATGATCACAATTTTATCTCTCAATTCATTCAAGATGTAGGGAAGGATAAAAGTTAAAACATTGAAAAAGCGTTTACAATTACCCCAACTAACCGTAAATATTTTTCTTTCAATTGAAAATTTCGTGCTCACTGAGAATCACGTATAATATATAATACGCATAGAGAAAGAGTTAAGAGAGAGAGAGAGAGGGGGGGGGGGGAGGGAGAGATGTGTGTTTTGATAGAAGAACGCATTTTTCATAATAATGCTTTATTGAATATTTAAATTTGTTTCAGCGTTTGGGGCCCTGTACTCGAGCTTCTGAGGTGTCCCTTGTATTTTGTTGTTGATGCATTGGTGAGGACAGAATTTGCAAGCTTGTCTGTACTTCTCAACATCTCGCTTCACAGCTTTCGAATTTTGTCTCTTTTTTCTTTTCTGTTTTGGATATTTACATCTCCTTTTACTGTTTTTATAAGACGGAAAACATTTTGAATTGATTGAACATTCTTTTCCTATAATATGCACTAAAAACGTATTTGTAATTAAGAACTCGAGTAATAAACAATCAAACGAAGTGTTCTTGTTGAGTTAATTAATAAATTTTTATGTTTACAGAACATACATGTTTAAAACATTTATCGACATGCTTAAAGCAATATCAATGTAAATTGCCCGATTTCATGACACAGATTCTTAGAAAGCAGACGTCAGGAAAGATGCGGTTACGAAAAAATAATGTCTTAGGCTGAGAAGTGTTAGTATCATGAAAAAAAATTGGATCCAGGGAGAAGAATGTCATAACCACACCCACACATTCACACACAAGCACAAAAAGCAATAGAAAAACATTGAATTAGACCATAGGTTCTCAACCTTTTTTCGCCCACTGCCCACTTTGAGAATATTTTTTTTCTAACCCCCCCTCCCCTTTTTACTTGAGAATCTGAAATAGCTATTCCCACGAATATATTTTTAAATGTGTAATATGATACATTTTATTCGTAGATAGGATATGACCCTATCCTATTTCTGTTTTTAAGGGAGACTATTTTAATGAGAGCAATCAAAATGCACACTAAATTATATTGAAAAGTATTTTTATTAAAATTTTCAGACATCGAATTCGTAACTTAACTAATGAGAAGGTTGAATTTGATGCATTTGAAGGAGTTTGCTAATATCAGGCTCGATTTTACTTAAAAACAATCGTAAGTCGCCGCGTTCAGTAATATGGAGCCGAATTCTCTTTTTGGTTAGCAATGTTGCTACAGCACTATAGCCACGTTCAGCTAAATATGAAGATGGGAATGCTATCAGAAATCGTGGAACAATCGACCATAAACCTAATACTTTTGTTAGTACATAATCAGCGTGTGTAGTCTATATTAGACTATATTTAAGTAATCTGCCCACGCCCCTCCGTGTCATCTCAACGCCCCTAGTTTTCTCTGGGTCTTTTACTGCCCCCCTGAAAGTCTCAAACGCCCACAAGGGGGCGCTATCGCCCACGTTGAGAACCTATGAATTAGACTTACATGGCCTTTCAGAAAAGGATTATGAGAATAGAAAAGAGGAGGAAATAGTGACACTGTCATGAAAATTTTAATGGAATAATTGTCTGCATCACTACCATAAAGCTGCTACAAAATTTCAAAAGATCTTCCGTTGGAGAAATAATTTTGGAATTTTAGAATGTTTTCACCGTTTCA
Source organism: Octonoba sinensis (assembly GCA_038502835.1). Taxonomy (NCBI): domain Eukaryota; kingdom Metazoa; phylum Arthropoda; class Arachnida; order Araneae; family Uloboridae; genus Octonoba; species Octonoba sinensis. The sequence continues at coordinate 118,231,804 of CM076601.1, read as the reverse complement.
CTGAGATCGAGAACAAATAACACAGTGAGAACCAAAGGGATGTAAGTTGCCAAAATACGATTCCGAGAAAAACGCGTTCAAAATTTGAGGAGCAGCACCTGTTCCCCACCCCTAACATCTCTTGCCACAATACAGAATAGTGCTTAACCTATCATTTGCAATATTTATCTCCAAATTTTCAATTTTTTCACTTACACCCCTTTGCTTCTAGGTGCCTCAAATAACGTATTATCGCCACCTTTCGAAAGTAATGTTCTTTTTAAAAAAAATAAAACGTCCCCACCAGTTGTTTCCTGTGAACTAAATATTGAAACATTGTTATTGTTCTCAATTTAGAGCAAAACGCCATTATTATTCACTTGTAGACATAAAATTCATTTTTTACATTTAGAAAAAACATTTTCTTATTGGTTTCGGAGGGCGCTTTCTTTATCTTCTATTTTTGAAATTAAATTCGTTATTGCTTGTATCTTTGAGAGTAAAAACTCAAAAATATTACTCAGTATCTCCATTTATTTATGAATTCGAATAGGAGAATCAAATTTAATTCAGCTTAAAAGGCTTAACTTTCTTCATAAGTTTATGTATAAAAAGAACCACACACACACAACAAGAACGAAAAGAAAAAGAACAGCTAAATTTCCTGAAAACTAAATAGTAAATATAAATTCTAGTAAAGAAATACATAGTTTTTAACAAATTTTCCTCTTCGTCATATAACTTTGAAAACCTTCTTTTCGGCTAATTTAGGATTTAAATGTGTAGTTCAGAGTAAACAAAGTAAATGCGACAGATTGGCCTTAGTGAAAGAAAGAAAGAAAAATAAAGTAAATAAAAATAAAAATTGATTTTAAAATCAGTTATTTATTTAACTTATGACAACATTAGGAATGATTTTTTATGCTGTTGTTCAAAATAAGTTCGGCTCCGATAAGTTGAGGTCCGACCTAGAGAGTATTTGCTTCTTCAGGTAAACTGATATTTGGTATTGATATTGAGACGGTTATTCCATAGGGTGGTGCAAGAAAACAAAATTTTTATTTTCGAGTCTCTATAGGGCTATTTTTCTTGTTCTTTACTTCAAACCAGACTGTCATGTAACATTTCAAAAGTAAAGTAACGTTATCTTTCGTAACGACGGAATTCTTTTCTCATTATTTTGCCTTCAGCTGAAGCCCGGCGAGCCTTAAATTTTAATTTTTGATTGCTATAAATATGTATTTATATTTTTATTGTTATAAACATTTATTTGGGTTCCAGTTAAAGCCCTAATTTTGATAAATTTTACTTTATGCAGGTTCTTTGTGCATTAAAATGATGTAAAAAGCGAAAGTGGACAATAAATTCTTTATCTCTACATTAGCGAATTTATCTCAACAAATTGCCAAAAACTGGAAAGAAAGAAAAGGGAAAGAAAAATATATAAATAAACAGAAAGTAAAATAATAATAAAACTAAAAGAACTAAATAAAATTTTAAGAAAAGTCTTTTCGAGTAGCACATCACTCTTCCAAACTAATTTTGTACCAAATTTCTGGGAAACCAGACGGATGGTCTTAGCCGTACAAGAAATATGAACAGACACACCTTCAGGAAGACACAACGGACATTATTTTTAGAGATGTAATATTTAAACTAAAATGTTGTTAGTTTAATTGGTTGCTGTTAGTAATAATAAATATTGTCTCATGATTGTGTAATATAAGGTCTTGCGTTCATAAATGTAGCGTTAAATTTTCCATTATTATTGACATAATTGTACCTTATTTCAATCCTCCCCCATCCCCTGAATTTTTACTTGTTCAATTTTTAAAACGATGAATGTAAAGGAAGAGAAAAGAAGAAATAAAAATCAAAGAACTTGTACCAACATTAGTTGCAATTTACTTAATGAGATACGTAGAATAAATCTGATGTTCTTTTTTATAAGTAAAGTCATTAAATCATATTGCGTTTGTGGTAATAAAAGAAATCATCTTGCCACCATGCTAGGGAACTTTGAATATTTCGGAAATTCCCAGCTTGGAACTTTCGGGATAAAGTGGCTTTAATTAAGAAAAAAATGGATTGCAGTTTTTAATCTTCCATTCAAGGTCTATTGACAAGAAAGAACATATGAATGGTTACAAGGTCAAATTCACTTTGTTCGGAAGTTTTGTTCTGGAAAGTGGAAAGTAAATATGTTCCTCTTTAAGAAGCTCTACAGCATTAAAAGCATCTTAGGAAGTTGAGCTAATTTCACACAGAGAGCTGTAGGCGTTTATTACAAAACACTAGCGCTCTGTACATCTCAATAAGGTAAAAAGATTTTTACGATACTAAACACAATAGAATGAAACTTTTATTTAAGTAAAACAAAGAGTGTCTATATGTGGCTGTACGTATGTCATCAAGCAATTCTACTTTATGCCAGGGATCTTCACCAAATTTCGCACGGAGATACTTTCTTACTCAGAGATTGTCGTAGAAGATTTTTGGAAATTTAAAAAAGGTATAAGGTGACTAATTAGGAGGAAAGAGCATACTTCCCACCGCCTTATAAAGGGTTAATGGCTCAAAAATCAGTACTGAAAACGGTTTGGAACTGCGTCTTAAATTTTGAAAAGTCCCCCCAGAAGTACATCGAAGTACTAATGTTTAGCCGTGCTAAATCTGGAAAAGGTCAAACATACAATATCTCTATCTCTACTAATAATAAAGCAGCAAGTATGTCTGTGTATGTGTCTTTCTGTCTATCTGTCTGTCTGTGATAGTTTTTAATTATGTGGAATGCTATACTTTTTAATAAAATAATATAACTTACACATAAAAAAGTTACCACTATAGACACAATGGCGAACCGTCTTTTCATTTTTTAACATGGGTATAGCCGTGCGGCTGCCGCTAGTTATAGATAAAACGAAATTTGAATTATTGGAAAGGGGCACCTATAAGCAATTCTGCAATAGATTATTATTATTTATATTATTTTGATATCATCTTCAGCCTGCACAAGAGGCCGAAGTTTTGAAATACCTATAAAACGTTGCGTTCCTTTACTTCAAACCAGGCTGGCATGTAACATTTCAAAATGAAGGCAACGATATCTTTTAACGCATCTGATGAATTTGTTTCACTTGCGGACTTTCTAAGAGCTGCTTTCACAAGTGAGCCACCTGCAATGTGAGATGAGTCCGGTGTCACGGTTTGTCAATTTAAGCACTTTTGATTGCTTGGCATAAATCTAAAGCATATTTTTGAGAAGAAAGATATTTTTATCTTAAAATCTCACTCCGTAATTTACATTACATAATAAAGTTGGGATACTGCTAGTACGTTAAAAACAATTTTCAAAAACAATGTCCTTCGATTTCCTTCTCACTTATTCAATACTTTCAACTTGTGAAAACTTTAAATTTTGAGATATTTTGTAATTTTTAAAGTTTTTCCCCCGTTTGAGAATTTTGCTGTTGTCTTCATTAATACCATGATTCTGGAGCGGAGCGCCGAGTAACAAAATTTTGCTCAAAACTAGAGCGAAGTTTAAGTAAAGAAATTTGCAGTACTCCACCTGCTCCGGTTCTTTTTTGAACTACATTCATAAAAATAAATTAATGAGGGTTGTTTTCGCAAATATTTTTTTCTTTGCAATGTTTTTTTCTTTCTAATGGGGCTGCGCAAGGTCGCTAACCTTTGCAGACCGAGTTCACCGGAAATCGGCATCCGTTCTTTCAGTCAACACCACTATCGGCTGATGCCATTACCACGTGAGAATTTTGACGCTCAGTTTTCCCCTAGATCGTGGCACCTGAGCTATAAATGATGCGATACTGCACTAGGTACTTAATTAAGCCGAGAGTATCCACGCCAAACAGATACTCAAAGGATCTTTAATATGCCGCATAATCATACGACATGGATGATGACGATTTTCTGCATCTTGAAAATCCACATACTTGGGCCAGGTTTGATCCTGAGTACTTGGGCGTACGACGCCAGTGCCTAACCACTTCCCGACCCTTCCGGCCGATAAATAATATGATTCCTATTAAAATTATTCGGAGCACGCAGCGAAGCCAGTGCGGAGTAGGAGAAAATACTTAGTAGTCGGAGCGGAGTAGGAGAAAATACTTAGTAGTCGGAGAGGAGTAGGAGCAAATACTTAGTAGTCTGAGCGGAGTAGGAGCAAATACTTAGTAGTCTGAGCAGAGTAGGAGCAAATACTTAGTAGTCTGAGCGGAGTAGGAGCAAATAGTAGTCGGAGCGGAGTAGGAGCAAATACTTAGTAGTCGGAGCGGAGTAGGAGCAAATACTTAGTAGTCGGAGCGGAGTTGAAGCGCATCAATTTAAAATATTCGCTACTCCAGGTCCTTGATTAATACATGCTTTAAATAGCTTATTTAATTTTGTTGAAAGATTTTAATTTACAAGCTCTCTAAATTTGTTTTATTAATGGAAACTGCGGGAGAAAATATTGCAAATATTTAAAAATTTAGTCCTCTTTCTTAGGATAAAGATGATAGTAAAAAAAAAGTTTGCTTTTTTTCGCTTCACCCGACAAACAAGATCTTATTTGATTTACTGATGTTCCTGGCTCTGCACCGGGTTTGAATGCAATATATCAAGTGTCAATCCAAAAAAAAAAAAAAAAAAAATGACAAAATAATAAAAACTGCCTAAGCCTACTCAACCTTCCTTTTTTCCTCGATTCACACATAGATAGAATATATTTTACACGATTGGAACGTAGAAATGAATGGAGATTATTTATTGGGCGTTAGAAACAAAGCTTGCTTCGATTATGGCATTGAATTCATCGAAGAAGTGACACTTTTCAAAGCATTTTTCGAAGAGGGATTGATGTTTCGATTCTCGAATGTGCTTTAAAACACAATTCAATACTTTTAATAATCTTTTGTAATAATAATGTCTATATAAAGTTCTAATAAAAACTAGAGAAGAGGAGACAATTTTTTAAAGGGAAAGGGCGAAAGAGCTCAGGAAGAAAGTAAGATCTTCCAACGTTATTGAAAAATATCATTTTAAATTGGATAAAGAAGCTATCTTTTGTTTTTAATAACGCTTGGGAATTCTTGTGTTTCTGAAGCAGCATAGTGGCGTTCACGTGCTGCGTTTCTTCAGAAGACTATAAAGAAGAAAAATTGTTGAAATTTTCCTCCGTTTTATTTGCTCTGGATTGTTTTGAAAGAATATCGAAAAGAATTCTTCTACTTGAGATATATTTAGGGGCACAATTTTTCGATATTTTCCTCTGTTTTTCTTTCAAGGGACGATTTAGAAATCATATAGAACAAGTGAACTGTCAAAGATGAACTAGGGGGATCGATGGCATGTTTCATGGGGTGGTGGACATTTCTTGTGAATTATAGCTTCGATTACAGTAGAAATATTTGGATTTCTTGAACCTCAACGCAGAGCAACTATAAATATTATACACAATATTTGTCCATTCCTATCTCTACAAATAGATGAATATAGGAACAACTCCTTATATCTTAACAGCAATACTAGGGAGTAATCGTAATAGCATGGATATTCATCTGTCGATATGATCTGTGATTGTCAAACTTAACGGGGAGGCACTGAGCAACCAAACTCTCAAATTCTACCGCTACCACGTGCCATCTCCTGCCCCCAAACAGAAATGGAGGGGGGAAGGAGAAAAAAATAGAACTTAAAAATTTTTTTGTTGTTTATGTATGCCAAAGCACATGTGTAGGCTATTACATTGGAACAGTTACCATTTTTTCACATACCATTTATTTATGCCAACAAAGAAATTTTTTTAGTTTCTTTCTGAGCCTTGAGCACAATGCGATCATTGGAAAAATATGGGAAATCAACTAACCATTGTTGCTGTAAATTATGTACTGACTAACCACCTGAGCACGACCGCGAGCGATCTACCAAATATCACCGATCAACGGTTTGGCGATCACTGGTTATGGTGGATGAATATCCACACTAGACACATCCCTCATTACGACAAGGTCTGCATTGCTGCCGCAACATTTTTCTAGTGCTGCTTTTGGGTGGAGATACAGTAAAACTCCTCCTAACGAATACCCCTCGCGGACGGTTTTTAATTCCAATACTGAGCCTAATAATTACAAATCATTCAGCCTGAAAAACCCTTCTTTGTGGACAAGGCCTTAGCCAGAAATTTTTTTCGGGGGGGGGGGGGGGCGGACCTGACTTTGAAACACTTATGTTGAGGAAAGTTTCAGGGAGGAATGTATGCTACATTGCGAAGAATTTCGGGATTTCGGGGGGGGGGGGGGGGCTGGACCCCCCCTCTGGATACGGCCTTGTTTGTGGACACCTCTCTATTACGGACAAATATTTTTCTCCCGCTGTAGAGGAGTTTTACTTCATTTGCCTTTCGCATAGACTTTATTTTAATTTATACAACGTTTGTCCTATTTTTCATTTTAACCTTAAGAACTTATTAATATCGTCACATACCACTTATTAGACAATGCTAAGCAAACACTGAGAGACAGAGTAACGCATCGATATGACTATGTGTATTCATAGAAATATTGTCATGTGGCCTCCCGTCTACGGAAAGGAACCATATTATCACCATTCTACTACTATACAAAATAAACGTTTTACGGCAGGGGCGTACGAAAAAAATACTTTTAAAGTGAGCCTCCCTCTTTAGAGTCCTTTGCAACTCTAGCACGTCTATACACAGAAGGAAGATAAGCACGTTCCAACACCCCAATCACAATTTTAAAAAAAATCTAGTTGAGCAATTTTGTTTTGGGTACTGGGAAATTTACGAATGCATCACCAATGCCGATTTCGCCTTGCTCACATGCAAAAATTGTAATATTTCTTCTTAAATATAGTTTGAAAGTAGCTACAATTTCTCAACGCTTCTTTGGTCAAAATGGCACCCTCGCATGCCATGTGTTATAAAGCAGGATCAAATTTTAAAACGAATGATAAACTTTCTTACCTGAAGATGGCAGCACTATTATTGGACTCTGAGTAAAGTTTCCAACATTTGGGAAAACACAATGATGAATAATTTCTACTTATAAATTTCAATTATTATTATTGTCATTTGTTTGCAGATTTATATCGTAATAATTTATTAAAATTTCATACAAAATGATGAAGAATAATAGCATTTGAAAACTAAACTCTAATGGCTATTATAAAAGAACAAAGTAAAAGAAAATTATGCATGAATGCGTAGAAATAGATATAATTCTTTACTGCACAGAAATGGAACTACGAAAAGTAACTTCATACTCTCCCTTTTAAGTTCATAAAAAAGTTCTGTGTGTCAGTTAATTTCCAATAAAAAAAAAGTGGAACCGTTAAATTTTGTACTGCTTTTCAACTAGTAGATAAAAGTAGATGTATATTGTATATGAAGTTAACATGGGTATGAAAGAGTACCGCCATTAAAAACATATTAAGTTGGAGAGAACAATTTATTGAACGAAAAAGCGAAGTTCCCAGCTTCATGTTTAAGAAAATATATTTGCACTTTACGTGCAGTTTAAAACGTTTGAAAAATTCTTCATTTTCCAGAGAATATTTTTTAAACACTGAATAATTTTACGACACACGTAACATTTTTTCCCGGAATTTTTACAGAAATCAGTTACAGTGAAAAAAAAGAAGCATTTTTCAGTTGTATCGATCAACTTGATTCGTATTTTTTGAACGAATACTTACATATCTTAACAAATATGCTTGGTTTTTCCTCTGCCATTGAACAGAATGCGGGAAAGCAAGTTAAAATACAGAAAAGAAACTGAGTGTTAAACAAACTGATGAATCCTTAGTAGGGTCAGTTGGGGTAATTGTAAACGCTTTTTCAATGTTTTAACTTTTGACCCTTCCCTACCTCTTGAATGAATTCAGAGATAAAATTGTGAGCATTGTAGACACTACCGTACTTCTTGTGAGTAAATGTGTGCAAAAATTTTGACTTTATGACTATTTGTTAGCAAATGGGCTCGTGTTTACAATTACCCCAGTGTGTTTACAATTACCTCAGAGATCTGGGGTAATTGTAAACAGTGATTTATTTTCGAAAAAGGTTGATGCAAATGGAAAATTGTTTCATACACAGTCTGCTTGAAGGCTTAAGAAGTTCCGGAGCAATTATTCTCAATCTGCGGCCAACAGGCCACATATGGTCCGCTGAGTTATGTTATGAGTCGGCTCAGATCATTTAACGAGAAATATCTTGCAAAAAATGAAGTAATGCCACAAATTTATCTAAAATTTGTCCCACAGTGTATCAGTCGGTTAAGCTTGGATCCCACAGAACACCGAAAGTGAAGCACAACTGGCCGTGGTCAACGCTTGGGAAGGTGACCACCTCCCGCGACTGATTCCTCTGAGACCAAGTGCGCTTAAGGGAGCTGTGCACGTAAAATACGTCGTCGCTACAAATGTCCACCAAGTTAGAAATAATTTCCTCTGAAGGACCAACCTAGGTGACGATCTCTCATCTGAGAGTTGGTTCAAAATCATTTTTAAGCCCCTCTGAGCCAAGTATACTTCATTCTAGCGGAGCTGCTCATTAATAATCAGTAGGAGTTTCCTTAATTCATGGTCGCCCTGCAAGGGGGGCTTGGATTTCCAAGTGGCATTAGCAAAAACAACAACAGTTATATAAAATAGACACAAAAGTGTAATTTACATCAAAGCATAATACTTATTGTACTCCCAAAATTTTGGAAATAGGATAAATTTAAGTGCTTACAATTACCCCAGAGTGCGAAATATATGGGGTAATTGTAAACACCTAACTTGCACATGAAAAATAACAGGGAAGATTAAATTCATAACTAAATGTTTTTAGCAGCATTCCATATGACAAATAAAAATGGTTGAAACCGCTTACAACGCTTTTGTAGATGAGCGGAGAGGAAAATGTAAGATCACTAAATTTTGTTAAACAACTTTTCTCACCGTGCCATTTTCAAACAATAGTGACGCCTACACAGTTGTTTCGAACCTTATGAAACTGTTTCAATATCTTCCCTATGCTGCCAGGTTACCACTCACAAGCAGATAAGTTTTCAAAACCACCACAAGTGTAGTTATGAAGCTTGTTTACAATTACCCCATGTTTACAATTACCCCAACTGACCCTACTTAGATAACATTTTCTCAGTAAAATTTTAGTTTTATTGAGAAAATGTTTTCAAGGAATTGATCAGTTTGTTTAACACTCAGTTTCTTTTCTGTATTTTAAGAATTTTTTTTTTTGCAGTGCAGAAGGAATTAATTGATGTTACCATTAATAATTTTGTTATTGGGTGCGAGTCAATGAGATATTTCAAAATAATAATTGATATTTTGAGATTAAAGCCAGCTGAATTTTTTTAACCAGGATTTTTGCCGAAGCTTTCGTTAGTTTTTTTTCCACTAAATGTAAATGCTTGATAGCGTTGTGGTTAGAGATTAGCCAATTCTTGATGAGTGTCACACATAATCCCCTAATCTAACAAACATTCTGTATTTTTTTTCTTGATGCCCTTCATGCGCCACCGACCAATAATGACGAGCACGATTGAAATTTCGGACATTGATGGTTTTTTAACACTGCCTAACCGTCAGTGTGATATTTTTTCAAGTAATTACTTTTTTGAAAGGCATAAAATTTAAATAATAAAACATCATTGTCATTACAAAGCAGAGCGTACTACTTAAAAAAAACCAAAAACAAAGCAAAAAAAAAAAAAAAAAAAGAAAAAGACAAAAACAGAAAGTATATTCTACCGCTGTACTCTACAATCCAGCGCTGTCAATAACGCAAGACTTTTTTTTAATTTTTATTTTTAAAATTCATTTTTATGGATATAATACCGGGACCTCACTCCCTTAAAAAAACTGAAAATAATTTATAAATTTGTGCTACGTGGCGAAACAAGTGTTTGTACCTTGAACATTTTCCGAAAATATGTTCGTCAGATTAGCAATGATACATAACAACTTGAAAAAAAAAGAGGTTTCTTCTCAATAATTAATCACAGTAAAAAAGCGTTGCAGAACAAATATTTCTAACATAAACATCAAACGTATTTTCCGATATACATGTCATTTCAAAAATTCTTCAGAAAATCTAATGTTTGTTAAAAATACCTTTTTATAACTTAATTAACTTTTTTCTTCCCATTTTCGCATTTTGTCTAGTTCTAACAAGGATAACGTAGCTTATGGTAGAAAATTGACAATACTCCCACGCGTTCAGAGTTTATTTTCCAAACTGAAAACATAAACTAAGGATTTTTTTCATCATCAAAAGAAACTTCATTTCGCTTAATTAAGAGATTTAATGAAATAATTTTTGCGCTTTTTCTGATGTGTTTTGATTAACTGCTTTTTGAATTTATCGGACTGAAACACATTTTTCTTTTAAGAAACCATTTTCATTTACTTTAATTAAAACATTTCAGAACCTGTAGAATAATTTCATTAAAGGATAAAATTAAAAAAATACCAAACAAGTTTTGATTGTTTTTTTAACTTCTTGTATGCTTAATTTAGAGTTTTAATCAAGTGTGTTAAATAAAGAAACAGATTTCTCTTTTAAACAAGAAAAAGTAGAGGAGCTGTCATTAGTTTTGAAAAACTAGTGTAATTGCACTTCAGCTAATAATAATGATCAGTGTAAAAATACTTTTGAGCGATTTCAATATTTTAAATTCAACAATTAGTAAATATTTTTTTTTATTTCTAATGGGCTGCTGTTGGCTTCTGCCAATTGCAGACCTAGTACGTTCCGGAGAGATTGGTGCCATCTCTTTCAGCGGTCCCACAATGAGTGTGGCACCATCGCCGCGTGAGAATTTTGGCGTCCAGTTTCTCCACCTGAAAGGGCGAGAGCCCCTCTTCTGATGCGAAACTGCACTAGGAATTTAATTTAGCAGAGTGCATCCAAGCCAAATGTCTGCTCAAGGGATCTTTTACATGCCGCATAATCATACGACATGGACACAGACGCTTTTTTGTATCTTGAAAATCCACCGGCACTGCCAGGCTCGATCCTCTCACACAATTAATTTTTGAAGGGGGAAAAAAGTCAAACGATTCCTTTCTAAACTTTAGGACTGAAATTAAGCTCCTTTTATAATGTTGACAACACCTACATTAAATTTATGTAATAAATATAACACAGAAATTGACCATGAGATAAAAAAGAACTTTGTGGATATTCCTTGTTAATTTTGTAATTTTTCTAAAACAGGACTCCGTGCAACCTTGGTTTTAGGCCTTTTTGCGATTCCTAGTATGGTAATGTATGTATATGTAATGGCTTTTATGAATGGTGACTCTTCAAATTTAGATTTTTTTGCGTCTTGTCTTCCTTTATGAGTCGAAATTGCTTTTGTGTTAAAAAAAATCATATTTAGAAGTTGTTAAAAAGCTGCTTGTGTAGGACTGACACATAAAACTCCGTCAACATTTTCTAATGGGAACTCACTATTTAGAAATATTTCTGTTAAAGCTTTTCGCTCGCTCTCAGCAAAAGATATTTCCATTTATTTTTCATGGAACGTGTTGATAATTTATTACTTATTATAAAATACTTTCGCAGGTTTTCGAAAGTTTATATTTATTATTACTTTTCTTTTTTAAAATCGGGTACTGAAATTTTTCCCCCCAGTTTTTTCTGTTGGTGTCTTTCATATTATTCATTTGAATATGTTTATGTGAAATTGTTTACTGTTTTTCTCGCGCTGCTCTATATATCGCTAGCAGAAGTGAAGAAGATGTTTGTCTAATAAATGACCCAGGTAAGTGACATAGCTTATTAATTCATAAAAATATGAATAAGCACTTAAATTTTGGGTCCGTGGTAGCCCTTGTGGTTAGAATGTGGGATTCCCAACCGGAATATTGGGTGTTCGATACCCAACCCGCTGAAGACTCCTCGTATACACTTGGGGCGGCGTGCATGTGAAATCCGTGGACTCTGATGTTCCGAGGGTACCGGCGGGTCGAAAATTCCCCTTCCCTTCACTCTTAAGTCAAAAAAGGAAGGTGGCGTATTTGTGGTGGCGCATTTTGATGTCATCCGAATACATATTGTGTCAAGTCGTACTTCCACCGCTGTGGTGCTCATCTATAAGCGGAAGGCTCTCCATTCTGCCTTCATTTTTGGTCGCTGTGCGAAGGGGAGCTTGGATACCTAAGCTGCACTGGAAAACACAACAGAAGATGTTTATCGTAACTCCAAAACACTTGTGGGCAGCTTTTTCTGCAAATCTTTCCAGATTCATGTTAGAATGAATGAAGTTAACAGTGGGCGCAAAACTAAATACCTCCATTTACCAGGGAATTTTAATTATTTCACGTAAATCAGTTATTACGCCTTGAAAGAGAAACCTACAGCAATCTTCAAGACCGCTTGCAAGTTTTTTTGTGCAAAGAATGAATTTCAACATATTTGTTTGAGGGAGAATCTATTGAATTTATTGAGCACCTTTGTTTTGTAAAAAAGAAAAACTTATTTGTCTTCGTGAAACTGACAAAGCTAAATCGTTATAACTATTGCCGTTAAACTACTTTTGAATGGTTTTATAATAATAAAATAAAATTTTCCAGTTATACAATACTAAGAAAATGTATTAAATCTATTTCCAGCACATATACTTTAAGAAAACTTCTATTTCGTGATGCCTAAAAATGCAATAAAAGCAAGGTACTAGTTTTTGAAAAGCTTTGGGATTGACTTTAAGGACGACCTTTAAATAACTCTTCATATGACGTGGTTTTATGTGCTTCACCTTTATGAACCATGTTTTGGAATAGTTGCTTTGAGAAATAAAAAAAAAATGAAAAAAAAATTCAGAAATTTCTTTCTTGGCAGATTTTGGTTTAGAAAAGAAAGAAGGAAAAATGGAGAAGACTTTAAAGAAAAGAATGCTATCCATCTTTTACGTGTTAGAAATAGCTTTCGCTTCGTTCAAAGTTGAAATTTACTTCTGGTGTGACTTTTTTTTACAATAATTCCTTTTTGTATAATTACGGAAATATTTTTATTCACAGTTTCGCCATATTTGTATTTGTTCGTTTATATGATAACTACTCAGCAGCTGGTAATTTAAAGTAGTAGTATGAGAAAATGACAAAAATTATAAACATAAAAAAAAAAAAAAATAATAAAAAAAGCCGTGGTCTATTTAGAAGGTTTGAGGCTAACGTTTAGAAAGCCAGGCTCAGCCTCTATGAACGACCCACGAGCGATTAACGACCCACAAGCACGAAATATAGTTAGGTTATTGATGCCGGCTGTGAAAACTTTAATTCGTCTTAAATTAATTTCCCAAAATTTGTTTTCTTGGTTATTAAATAACGTAACTGTAATTAGTGTTTGCAGTACCGGTATACCGAATGTTCCCGTTCCGAAATGATATAAGGTTCCCTCTAGCGAAGCGCTTGGATGAAAGACGCTCAGAATGCTGCTGGACGCCAATGCTCCAACAAATATTTCTAAAAAGATCTACCCGCTATAGCAATACTTATTTGTGTCAATTAATATTTATGTTGTGTGGTTATAGTGTTTGTCTTTATGTTAAATAAAAGTAATTATAAAATCAAATCTACAGTTGACGATCAAACTTCACCAAATACCGGCATTTTGTGTTACTTTTTCAATTTCGTAAAAGCGGTATTTCCTTAGGTAAAATACCGTCATTTTTGGTATCATTTTATATTTAATAACTGTTTTTTCCATTAAAAAGATTTTAAATGAACTTATTGTCTATTTTTTGGTATTTTAAAATCAATCATTTGTGTCCAAAATTTAGCTTGAAAAGCATGAATTAGCAGAGTATCAGTGAATGAAAGTAACTGAAGAATGCAAAAAGGTATTTTTATCTTTCCAAATGGTGTGATAAATCATTATATTTTAGTGCATTTATTTGCACCATGATTTCATTTTTTTTTCACTCCCTTGTTCGTATACTTTGGCTCATTAGGTTCTTGCAACCTTGTAAAAGTTCACTTTAAGTATCTGTCACGTGCATTTTTCGTATGAATTGTTTATCCCAACCGGGAGGGGGGGGGGGGGAATTGTAGTATTGCTTCATATTAAATTTTTTTTACATCTTTGTTTCAACTATATTGGGTTTCGAGGAAAGCTTTTTCTGTTAGTACAACAAAGGGTAATTTGTCGTCGGTTTTGGTTTGTTATCCTGTTTCGCGATTTAGCCCTATACTTGTCCAAGTAATACATTGTTTCTTTCTGAATTCATGTCTTTTGCACTTTTGGTTGTTACAACTGTAATTTACCTTCAAATCTCCAGCCAAGTGGGTTTTTCATAAACAGTGGTAGCTTTTGTGAGTATTATTATTTGAAAATGTATCTCATATGATTTTGAGATGTGTATTCATGCGTTTAATTAGACGCTTTTCTCTCTTTGTCTGCGCAGTGTTAAAATGAACAGTGAAGCCATAGATAAACTTCACGTTATTGTTTTAAATGTTTGAACATTTCGATATTTTTTAAATTGCCGAGTTCTTTTTTCCCCAGATAATCTTGCTATCTACTTTACCGTTTAAAGTATATACATTTGTTTCCTATACTGTAATGGTTCATTTTTAACTTAATTTTTGTTGCCAATGTCATAAATTATGATAATACTGCTGTTATTATGAATAGTTAATTAAAACATTTGAACCTTTATTTTATATTCTTATAACGAAATTGTATTACATACTTTTTTTTTTTTTTGAAATTACGAAATAAGTAACGAATCAAATAAGTTTTTATTCCTTTTTTGAAAAATTCCTAATACCGGTATTCCGGTGTCACCTTTAAAAAATACCGAATACTGGTATTGTATTTTTGGTTCGGTATTGCAAAGACTAATTATAATGTATAATTTACTAAAAAAACTTACATCAAAACATATAACCGAAATATAATTGGCTTATACGATAAAATATTATAAAAAATTATATAGATAGCGGTATTAAAACACAAATTGAAAAAATACTGCATACATTTGTTTGGGGCTAAAAGGAAGTCATTTTCAAGGCAGAAAATTCTGACCTTTTTTTACGTTAATAAACCAGTCAAAACTTTTCAACCGTTGACCATTAACTTTATTAAGCTTTTATTTCTTCCGAGAAGAATTGAAGAATTGAATGATACACGCAGCATATCTGTCTTAGCACAAACTCGCTCCAGAATTTGCGGTGGATAATTTTTTCATTTTTAACGTGTCGCTAATAAACTTGTAGAACCAACCATTAGAAATGAGCAGATATAAATTAGTTAAATAATAATTAACCAGTATTTAACACTTTGTCTAATTTTTATATGAACTCCGAGGAATTTCTTCTATATAATGATCTTACTCGTTGTATTTATTTCAGACGAATGAATACTACTTGCTATTCTGATTGGGTGACTGGGCAATTTTCTTATGCAGTAAGTTCTTGTTTGTTTTATGAACGAGCAAGGATTTCCGCAAGTCATCAGAAGATTTATTCACAGTGAGAAGCTGATGAGTAGGGCATTCCCTTCTAATTCCGCAGGGGCCCATGGGAACTCTATAATCTTCAGAACTTTTTTCAATGTATAAATAGGCTTAATTTCTTCTAATGTGTAAAAAATCATATAAAATTGGAAAAGAAGGCCGAAGCTGAGTTCATGTCAGCTCTAATGCAATTTAAGCTCTGCTGCTGAATAGTGTATTATTATGGGTCTTTGAATGGACGATATATAGTTGGAGGCTTGGAAAAGAGTTAGTCACTCCGTCAGTAGGTTTTAATTATTTATGGGTCTAATACGACGTGAGGACGGGTTTGATTCTTCATCAAATTGTTCTTAACTGAAAGGTACAGCAAACATTATCAGAGTAATATTTCGAACAAAGATCAAAAGGTCCTAAATTTGATGATAATATGCATTCACAGGGCCTTATTTAAAAATATGCCATTGTGTGCTCGAGCTCAAATCAGGACGGCAAAATTTAGGGGGCAGCAAATTTTAAATTTTTGAATGTCTTTTAAAGATTTTTATATAAAAGAGTGAGAGTATTTAAAGTACAATTAAATTATTACTTGAGTTTCTTGGTCTCCTAAAACAAGCTGATATTTGTATTAGTCGTTACAGTTAATAGTTTGTGTGTAAACTGAGAAAAATAACAAGAAGGTACCTAGTTAGGTAGAAAATGACTTTGAAGGCTGGCATGGTTTCAATGGCAATCATTAAATAATACTATAACTATAGCATGCATTTGACACAGAACCATGCTTCGATCCTGAGGGCAACGTTGAAGTAGATTTCTTGGCCTAAGTTTATCTTGGTCGTTTATCTTTAACCAGTCTGCATTAGATACAACGGAGTCGCTGCGATTTTATTTTCAGTTCGCAAGTGACCAGATCACACGACGAGGACCTTTTATGTTTAACTAATCGGCTACAGAAGGAAACAGCTACCGGAACACTTACCTCTTGCTCGGTAGCTCTTTGTATGAATATTCGTTCTTGAGTCCTTGCTCACGAGGATAGCTACTTGAGAGATTCTAAACTTCCTTCAAACATCTTGGCGCACAGAGTGAAGCCTAACAGACACAATATTGATGATTTTAAAAAGTATGAAATTAGATGAATCTTATTGTAGGGGTCTATTATACACGTTCGGTCGTTGTATAGTCGTGTATTAAGTAAAATAACTGCATCAATGGCTTTCAAATGAGGAAACGTGCCCGTCCTAATGTAGCACCGGATACGGGGTAAAACTAAGACGGTAAAAATCCTCTTTCTCTCCTCTCAGATGTCAGTAGCGGGGTGTATTGCAAGTTAACTGAAGGGTGAAGCTTCCATTTCTCTTAGGACTAAAATTAAAGGCTTTATATAGGGTGCCACAAGAAAATATCAGTAATATATGTCCTGATGTTATTCTGGTTCACGATAAGTCATAATCTCGTTGGAGTGCACGAGAAAAAGCGTGAAAATGTCCAAATGTAGATTGGACCCTTTTTTTCAAGGGTCTTTTAAGGTGTCATTTTTTAATGATTCGAGCCAAAAATGTTTGGACCAAGAAAATATGAGGAAAATATGTCTTAATGTTATTCTGGTTCACGATAAGTCAGAATCTCGTTGGAGGGCACGAGAAAAGGCGTGAAAAAGTCCAAATGTAAATTGGACCCTTTTTTTAAGGGTCTTGTGTCATTTTTTAAAGATTTGAGCCGAAAATGTTTGAACCGAAAAAAATTTTTGTACTGAAAGAAAGCTAAGAGCTTACTTAAGGAGTTAACGGAAATCGGCAAGGATGTATATCTCTAAGTATCCTTTGGGTTGTCATATTCCTAAAGTATGAGAAGATAATAGAAAAGCTGCAAACGGAAGATATGATCCAAATCGCTAATATAGCTAAAATTTCCTAACACAAAAGCTTATTTAAAAAGCACAATTTAGCATTCTAATACTACTTACGGCTGTTTAATGTTACGCATAAGTTTGCAGAGTTTTAGAATCACGTTAATTTTTAAGAACTGTTGTGTTTTCTATAAATGTTTAGTTGTTGATGATTAAATCGATGAAATTAATCTGCAGGATTTAAACTCCGTTAGAGAAATTGCCATGAAAGGGAACGAAAATAATTTCGTTTAGCACTAATGCATAATTTTAAACTGAAGAAAATGTTAAAGTGTCAAAAAAAAAAAAAAAAAAAAAAAGAAGAATTGAAAGAAAACACGAAACACTTCATTTTTACTTTAAAAAAGCATGCATAAATGTTTGCAAGAAAGCTACTTCGTTTAACACCCCGCAAAAAGTAATTCTTTGACAGTCAGTTCTTTAAGTTCTTAAGAATTAAAGCTCATCATGAAGTTTTCAAAAGTTTGGAGGTCACGGCAAATGGAAGATGGTTTTTACTTTCTCTTTTCAGATGCTTTTATGTAGCCAACCTCAAAGAAATTCGAAATGAATTTACTGAACTATTTTTGGAAGGAAAAAATGAGAAAGTAAGGTAATTCTTCACCGAAGAAAGCTCACAGAAAATGGATCATGGGACATTTTTAAGGCCATTTGCATTTCCTTTTCTACAATGGTTTTTGCTTTTTTGAGTGCAGTAAAATTTAAAGGAAAGGAATTGACTATTTAGCCTTCCACCGAAATAACCTTTTACATTTAAAGCCGGAAGTATGAAAAACTATAAGGATGAAAGGTCGAAAATGATGAAAAATCACATGAAAAAGATGTAAACCTTAAATCAGAGCCTACATTGAAATAGCTATGAAAGGGGATAATTCATCCATGAAGTTAGAATTAAAATCATGTTTTAATGCAAGAGCAGCGGATTTTTACTCGTTTTTCTTTAATAAGAAATTAATAATAGTTCTTTTTACAATAAATTATTATAAATTGAATACCGCATCTTATCCTACCTTAAAAAAGTTAATGATCGCTCTGCTTGACAAACGTGTAATTTTATTATTATTAAATACCATTATTATTAATTACTAATTCATACATATTCACCACTACTACTTTATTTTTCCTTACATATTATAAGTGGCACTATTATTATATTCTAATATTAGCATTAGATTGAACAGTGAGTTGTAATCTATTATATTATTGCATTGCATTCATTTAATTTATGTCTATTTTAAATGAAAATAGCTTTTACTAGAAGTAAATATTATGAATAATTTTCTTACTTACATTTACAGTTTCAGCAAGTTCATTTTTAAAAATAAGTTTGGTCAGGTTTATTGAATAAATTGAATTTAGTGTTTTGTGACCTGGATTTTATATGCATTTAGATGGTAAACGGTTGCGATTTAGTAATTTATACCTGACTTGTTAAATTTCCTTTTGTTCATCTAAACGTTCTACACCAACAGACAATTGATGATTTATATCCAAGTTTGTTGCTTAGAAAAGTCGAAATGAAAATTATGATGTTGAAACTATAGTAGTTCACTTTTATAGCATGCTTGAAAGTAGTTGGATTTCAAAGCTTTTTGAAAAGGCTCAAAAGCAAAAAAAAAAAAAAAAGAAGTTTCTTATTTCAAGAGCTTTCTTTGCCAAGGTGCACCCAGACGGTTCGGAGAAATGTGCTTCGATTTCATTTTTCTCTTTCTCGCTTATCGGGTTGAGCATCATATTCGCAAAAGTGGAATCGATTTTTCAGACTAAAAAAATAGAGACGTCCCGTGAGAAGTTTTGAAACAAAAGAGAAACTGTTTGTTGGGCCACTTTCAAGTAGTGATTTTGCCTATCGATTGAAACTTTGCACCGCTGGATTGCTTCGAGGCTTCTTCTCTCATGATCAAGTGAGTGCGTTTCCTAGATTCCAGCCCTTTTTTGAATTATTGCATTTTCTCAAAGAAATACGACTCAGAAACTGCTCCCAAAACGAGACTTTGTTCAATAAGATAAAATAGGGACTTTAAAAAATGATTATTGGACCTCAATGGGTCGGCAGGGACTCGTTAAAGGTTCGAGAGTTGCTTGTTCAATGTAAAAAAAAAGTTTTACCCAGAAAGAGACATTTTAACCAAGTAAACTTTTTTCTTTGTTGTTTGAGAGAAATAGAGAATGAAGATTGTCGCTTGTTTAATAATTCCTTGTGCTTTAAATTCCCCGTATTGTTTTAGCTTTTCATAGCCATGTGTTATGGTATCGATGCTTTTACAATAATTCATTAATTCAAGTTACAAGCACCGATAAGCATAGTGCATCGCCGATTACCGATTACCTTTTAACTGACTGGAGAAAATCGGCCGATACCGATTAATCGGCAGCCGATTAATTATAACGACACTTATTTCAAATATTACCGATTCTCCATCACTATTTTTTTTTGCTTACAGTTTTCACCTTTACAGAATTAGCAAACAGCTAATTTCTGCGAGTAATGTTTTATTTCCACCTATTTTCCTATTTTAAAAAGTAATATTTTCTGATTTTATTCAAATTATATCAGTCAATTTTCTTATTGATTGTTAGTAAAATCATATTTTGTTAATTAGACCTGAAGGTTTGCACAATTAGATAGCAGCCCGTTTGCAGTAAACACTTGGCATTGTAAAATAAATTTAAACGGGGCTGTTGTAAATTTCCGTTTTTTTGTTATATATTTATTTTGTTATAGTTTGTTATATATTATATGTTTTTTTCTATATTTATTTTTAATGAAATCATATCTTGATAAATGTTACTCTGACTCTTTTCGTAGTTATTTTTCCGGGAGTTTTTTTTTCGGGGGGGGGGGGAGGGGGGTGTTCATCATTGCTGTAAGAGGGAGGGCATCTCTGCTATTGTTAATGAATTCATTAAGCATGGTTTATTGTTTTTGGTATATTAAAAGTAATTTTAATAAAAAATAAGCAATCGAATCACCGATCAATCGGTGCAACCCCATACACACACACACACACACACACACACACATATATATATATTAGTAATATGTGGCACAATATAGTGTTCCATTTCAAGTCTCGAACGAGGCCTAATACATCCTTTGTTAACGACCTTGATCCCTTACATTACGGGACCCTGAGGGCGTTATTCTCGCACAAGTCCAGGTGTGACCCCCATATAATAATTAGTTATAAAGTGATTGACACTTGTTCGTCAATTGCCAAGCTACTATGAAGAGAGTAAAAGTTAAGCTCACCCCCTAAAAAATCAGTCTGAAAGTCTCTCCGCGGTGGACGGACACACTGCTTCTGAAAAGCGCGTAGAGTCAAGATACTATGACTGCCCTACCATTTTCATTACCGGCCCTCGGCTGTGAAGGCCGGGTGTTTCTCCAATGTACATAATTACTGATTGCTGAAATTGTTCAAGTACAATAAAGGAATTTGTTGAAATATGACTATCTCCTTTATACAGCTGGGTCGACACGACTGCACATCTATCGGACTGTAGACAGCAGGAATTAAGTATTTTAAATAACAAGATCTTCAGAATAATTTATCACGTGTATATATATATATATATATATATATATATATAAAACATAATTAAAAATAATAAAAACGTTAATTTTTTGCCGAACTTTTGATGAATATTATAGGAAACATTCCTTCTACAGGCTTGATTATACCAGGTTTGATTAATTATTTCCATGTTATGCAGTCATTCAAAACGAGAGCAGGAATAAAGCCATGACAGCTATTTTTCGTTTCTCTCCTTATAGGACGGTTAAGGTTGCACACATGGGTGGTTCACACGCAATGTAAATGGCTTTCGATAATAAGTAGATTATACTAACAACAACTGCAAGTAAATTGTCAAATTGCTGAAAAAGCGTTTGCTTAAAAACTATCTTGCAGTACTCTCAGCACAATAAGAGAAACAGTAATAAAAATTCAAGCCTTTATATTTGGAAAGCAAGTACTAAAAGCGACGTTATCTCATGCACGTTCAGAGTAAAAACTTACGAATTTGAGTAGACACTGCTGTTGTGGCTGTACAAGCGTACCTGTGTGTGTGTGTGTGGAATCGCGGTTCACTCACACCCCTTAACTCCAAACATTCAAGTGTGCCATCTCTCCGATCGTGCCATCTCACTAAGTTTTATCTTATATATATATATAAAAATATATTTATATATATATATATATATGTTGTATATATACTTGTTGTATATAACAACTTCGTAAAATTAACCGACAAAAGTTTGCGTGTAAGGGCTATTTTTTTTCACCCTAAAAATTCATTTGTTCTGTAAGAAACGAAAAAAAAATAAAATACGTAAGCTCACTAGTGAGATAAAATAGAAAGCAGTTACAATGAAACTTGACCTAATCTTAGTGAATGAATAATTAATTCTAAAATAACAGCTCAGGCCTCTTAGCACCGACACGGTTCCTCGCGGGTTAAATCGGAATTTCCGTATATGAAAATACAGATGAAGCGCGGTTTCTGAAGTACTTCTTTATCTTCTTTATTTGCTATAATTCATTTTTCATGGTGTATTTATTTTTAATATGTAAAAACTTTTGATTTTTTTTCAAATCCTTGCCTGTACCCCTTACTATATAGCGAAATTTCAGCTGGCAAAAAAAAGGTTCTCCTTCCCTATATAATTTTTAAGCTCTCCGTCACGTGATACCGCAGGGTTTTTCTGATTGGCTAATGTAAGTTTCTAATCATGCCATGGAAAAAGGGGAAGGGAAAGGAGAAATGTATAAAGTTCCTACAATTGTCTGTAGGTCGCTTTAGTCTATGTGTTTTAAAATCGAAACTGAATTTAAAGAGGGGTTGAAAAAGGTTATTTGTTTTTAATGTTATATATATATATATATATATATTAAAAAATAAGAATTTTCTGATCAGCGTATTCAAGCACATTACAAAAGTGTAAGGCAAAAAGTAAAATGAGATCTTTTCCGAAGGACATCTTTCAGTTTCTATTTTTCCTTCGTTGTCTACTGCTATGCATGATAAGACAACAACCGATGAAAAAAATTCTAGCTGTGGTTTATAAAGGAATGGCATTATGGAGCTATCTCAGTGAATGGAACCAATAGAAATTGGCACAAAAATCACGGTTCTTTGGTATTATAAAGAAATTACTTACTTTGCAAGTTTCTCCTTTCTGAAGCATCTGGCCTGAATATATCCATAACAATGAGCGGTGATGGCAAAAAAAAAAAAAAAAAAAGAAAAAGAAAGAAAATTGGAGGTACACGTTTCACCCAAGAACTTTTTCTTTTTTCAAAGAGGAGGGGCTGATAAGAAAGTATAATACCATACAGTACAATATTTAAGGTCCTTTAAGGTTCGCTTGAGTTGTTCTGAAGAAAAGAAAACGTCAGACAGAAAAATTGTTAGCCGGAATTGTTTCAAAGTGTCAATAAATACACAATGCTCATAGGTTAGTTTTTAGGTCTATTATACCTAGTTTTTAGGTCTATTATACCTAGTAGGCAAATGAAAAATGCTGAAAACTTTTGAATAAACATCATCCGACGTTATGAATATTTTAATGTTTATAGTACGATATTTAGTTACATATATTATTTCTTCCTTGCACTAGCTGGTTAGTTGTATCGATTTTTGTTACGATTATTGGTTTGTCTGGTGCATCGAGTGCAAGAAGAGTGAAAAAAATAAATTTCGAATATGCAAGACTCAAAAAGTATTTTTAATCTTAAACCTTTATTTCTGAGAGGAAATAAAATGAAAAAAAAAGTCTTAGTCGCTGTGAATTTATTTTGAGCGAAAAAACACATCATAATAAGAATAGTAACTTTTTTTTTTTTGTCCTTTTTAGTATTTATAGGATTCTTATCGCGAAATAGCGATGGTGGCTGCAATATATGAGACCAATTTCCCACAGGGATATTACTCGTACCAAAGTCAATAGCAATTAAACTACAAGCTTGAGTGGGCCAACCTTCTCATCAGCGCTTGATTAGGCCACGCACTTTATTCCTATTCTGATTACTTCTATTCAGAGAATTGGCAGCCGTAATTTTTTGAACCACGTTACGTAGATAAATAAGTTCCTAGGTTAGTAAGAAACGGTTTGGCTTGGCACCAGTGATAAAGCAGCTCTTTCCTTTAATCTAAACACATACACTTTAGTATTATCTGAATTTAGAAACTTTTCGCTGTTTTATGAAAAATTTTCATTAATCATTTCGCTGTCCTCCACACATCTTTACGAGCACTAAAAGCAACTTCAAATAAGCTTGAATTTGATATTTACATAGTTTGTATAAAATTTTAACCCCTTGAAGCATGAGTTTTTTTCGGAAAAACTGGAAAAAAATGATCGTGTTTTTTTGACAGAAAATGAATACAGTAGAACCTCCATAAGTTGACCATCCAAGGGACTGTAACTCAGTGGTCAACATACGGAGGTGGTTAACTTAAAGAATTTTTGAAAAAAAAAAAAAAATAGTACAATATTAGAGAAAATTCCTTAATTTTTTAAGTATTTTTAAGGAAAAATTTAGCGTTTACTCATTTTTATTTTTACTGAAGGTACAGCCCTTCCTTACTTTTTTTTAAAGGAATGATTCAATTTTTATTTGATTCCCCTTTTTGTTCATTAGGTAACTAAAAAGCATTTTCCAAGTTTACAAGTCCATTAAACATGCTCGGGCATTTTTCTGCACCAAAATCTTTTAAGTTCTTCAGAAGAAAGAAAAAAGAAGCCAGAGAAAAGAACGAAATTTGCGAGCGATGTACGTTGTTTTCCAATTCTGCGTAGTTCGATTCTACGCACATCTCCCACTCTTCTTATCTTTTTCCAAATTCCAGCAATTGCAGACAATGGTATGCAGTCCAAGAAATGAAAATATTCAAAGGGTTAGAATATTATGTATCCTTAACACTGGGCATAATCTCTAGGATTTCCCTCTCATTGTATCATACTTTTCTCCACCAGACCCCTACCTGTTAGCCGAGGCCATAGGATTGCTTACGCACGGGGAGAGGTAGTGGGGTCTACGGATTTTATATGCACATATCCCCAAGTATACATGGTGGTCTTCAGTGGGTATCGAACGCGCGACCTTCCAGGTGGAAGTCCGACGTGCTAACCACTAGGCTACCACGGCCCATTGTAACATACTGGAAGTGAACCTTGAATGGAACATCAGGAGGGTTGGGGGGGGGGGGGGAGTGCCTCAGATAGGCCAAATGAGTAATAAAGAATTTCCCGTAAACCAGATAGAGAACAAACGGGGAAAAAATCAAATTCAAGAAAACATCAGTGGTCAAGTTACAGAGAGTAAATTATAGATATTTAGTTCAAATAACCTACTAAAAAGTGTTCAACATACAACTTATGGAGGTGGTCAACATAGAGAGGTAAATCACCATTGAAAATGCATTGTGACCATTCAAACTATGAAATTTCGGTCAACGTAGAGAGGTGGTCAACTTTGGAGGTTTTACTGTATAGTATAAATTGTTTTTAGCATTTTCAGCTGTAGGGGGGGGGGGGGAAGCGGGGGTGAGGTAAAAGTTATATAAAAATTTTTTATATAAACAAAATTCAAACGGATCTCAGACAGGCATTAGAAATAAATTAACGCGAGATACAAGATCGCAGTTAAGAGGTTAACTGGCAAATGAAGATTTCCTAGATATTTCAACAACTATGTCCGAAACTTCTACCTGCTGTTTCTAGTTGAACTAGACTTTAAAAATAGACACCGTAAGTCTACACTGTTAAAAATTTCCGTAAGAAAGTAGTAAAATAACCATTTATTTGATTGTTATTTTACCATATTTATATACAACAGTTGAATAACCATTAAAAAGATGGTACTCAAACCGCTGATTGCGAAAAAAATCGTTTATTCTCTGTTTATCCTAAAGAACGTTTAACTAACCGTAATTTTCAAGCGCTCAATAAGAATCGGGTGTCCATCTTGATTGCGATTGCGAAACCTTACCGGTCGTACGTTGTTTTAAAACAGGAATACGGATTTATCAGTTAAAATATGCAACTGTATATAAAAAAAGAAGAAAAAAAAGTATCTTAAGCAGTGGTTACTAAATAGAAACACATACACACGTAAATCAAAATTGGAGACATCGGATTCCCGAACTGTTTGCGAATGAGCGAACCCATCATTTGAGCTGCTGAAGCTTGTTTATATTTTAATTTTTGCAGCAAATAAAATGATTTTCGTCAATATACAGTAAATGTAGACTAAAAATGACTTTGGATCCAATCAAAAACTGAAATCTCAATTTTAAGGCAGTTTGCCTGTTGGGAAAGAAGATTTATTGATAAATAAACGGCCGTTTCCCATGGTTTAGATGGCCGAATGGCTAGTGAGCAAGGTTGGTGTTCCTGTTGACGCGGGATCGATTCCTGAAAGCTTCGTGTGCGGTTTCCACGCCTCGAAATGGTTCGAAAACGGAAAAAGTTTTGTTTCGAATCCATTTTTAAATGGTTATAAAACCGTAAACTTTTGTATTTACGGCTTTTTAACCAAGTTGATTGGAAATGGTTAGATCCCGTGAAGATAGAAAAATCTTCCAAACCGTAAATTTAACGGTGAGTTAAATGGACAGACTGCTGCCGGTCATTTAACCGTAATTTCATGATGAAATTTCTAACAGTGTATTTTTTAAGGTCCCAGTAGTCTTTTAAGATGCCACACAAATGAGCCAAGCGAAGAAAATCCGAAGCTCCTTTCTGAACCACCAAAGTTTTTTACAATTTTGATGTGATTGGATTTTAGATAATCGTTTCTTCACGTTTCCCTGCAATTGTCGACCAAAGGTCTTGAAAAAGAAATGTCGCTTATTTTGAAAGTTTTATTGATCTATAACATTTATGTAACAGACAGTAATATCCGACGAGAAATTGTAACTTCTTCTTTTGTCAGCAGTTAAATAGAATTTATTCAGATAAATGTTACAACCACTTTAAAAGGGGAAAATATTCTGCTAGAGAAACTATGTCTTTCTATATCTATATCTATCTATCTATCTATCTCTCTCTATATATACATATGCATATATATATATATATATACAGTACAACCTCCATAAGTTGACCACCGAAGGTACTGTAACTAAGTGGTCAACATACAGAGGTGGTCAACTTGGGGAATTTTTAGAAAAAATTTAGTACAATATCAGAGAAAATTAATTACTGTTTTAGTATTTTCTAAGGAAAAATTTAGCACTTATACTCATTTATATTTCTGCTGAGGGTACAACACATTTTTACAATTTTTAAAAGAATGATTCAATTTTTGTTTGAGTCCTCTTTTTGCTCTTCAGGTAACTAAAAGTCACTTCCACAGTTTACAAGTCCATTAAGCGTCCTTGGGCATTTTTCTGCAGCAAAATCCTTAAGTTGCTCAGAAGAAAGAAAAAAGAACAGAATATACAAGAGATACACCTTGTTTGCCAATTCTGCGTAGTTCAATTCTACGCACATCCCCCACTTCCTGCCCTTTTTCTAGATTCCAGCAATTACAGACAATGTATGCAGTCCAAGAAATGAAAACATTCAAAGGGGTAGAATATCCATACCATCACTATGCCACACTGGCATAGTAATTTGCATAAAAAAGTTTTTATGAATATTATCACAGGTCAACTTTACAGGTATTTTAAAATCTGCAATAACAAATATAACTTGGATAAAAATGTTTTCACCTTCTCTGCAATCCTTTTTTACTTTAATAATTATCCGCTGAATTTTATTAATTTTTACATTAAGTCGTTTAAAACTTTGGCGTAGCGTTTTGCAGTTGCTGTATAACCATAACGGAACCTCATTGACACACACGGGATGAAGATTCCTGGCTAAAGTCCATCAGTTGGAACGCCAGTTTTTGGATGTTGTGTTGGTCTGTGAGCGAGATTGGAAAGTCAAGGTCAGCCACATGGACACGGACGGACTTAGCCATCACATGGCGTATCTCTTTCTCGGCTAGTTGTTGATGTCTTCCTTTTCTGGTCCTGCCCTGGGAGGTGAGTAGATTTAGAAGCTATATTTTAATCGTATTGCTTTGCAGGTCTGGGAGGGGAAATTTCGGCTATAGCATGTTGTTTTTTTCTATTTTTACATTTTGACTCAGTTAGTATCACGTAAACTCGAAACTTATTTTAATAATAATAAAAATTTTTTTTGTTCTTTTTATAACTGGATAATTTACTTTGATTATTCAAATTATTTTGATTATTCACTTGGCTTGCCAACTCCCAGTCTTATATTTTTTGTTATAAAATTTTTTTTTTTTCTCACATGCTATGCTGAGATTTCTCAGAAACCTGCAATGACAATATTTCGTTATATATGCTTCCTGCTCCCTCCCACTGATGAAGAGGCAGGCTATTTTTCATTTTTGAATGTTTATATTTGTGATTTCCCACGTTCAGCCTTTTATATTTAATTGTTGTTTTTTCACATACCCACGAATTCTTTTATATATATATTCTCTATTTCTTACAGACACATATATATATATATATAAGCATTGAAATCAGATATCTGCAATTCGCATTAGAGAATCGAAATTTCTACACTCGATTTATTTACTTCAGCGACAAATTTCTTCATTTGAAGAGAAAGTTGTTTGCAACTTGCAGCATTGAATTGATTTTTTTTTTGTTTCTTTGCGTCTTGAGTGAGTTTCTCCCAAAGAAATAGACAAGAGCATTATTGTCCATCACAAACTTTGGTGAAAGGGTATTTCCGAATAAATCTGTCTTTCCTTTTCAGATCAGGGCAAATAAAAGTTTCGTTTTAAGGCAGTAGACTAAAGATTGCGTAAAAACATGTCTGCTCAGTTATATATGTTAATAACTTGAGAAAGAAATCGGCTTACTTGATTTTAAGTGAAATTGTGTTGAAAAAGATCGCACACCCAAACTTAAACATTTTTATTCATTAAAATATAATGGCAAAACCAATGCGTAGAGAATAGTTGAACGCTCCCTTACACTTAAATAATCCCGTTTTACCCTTTGTCACTTTTTGAATTATTTTGACTTTTAACTTGGAATTTATACACCAAGTTAATCAGAATCAGAATATAATCAAAGTTAATTTGCATTGTTTTTTTCAGCTTAGCATTTTTATATGGTTTAAACTGTTTTGTAATGATGCTTGTGGTTTTGTTAAGATATCACGTGAAAATTTGCTTGCACGAAAGAAAATTCAAAGACAAAAAATAAAAAGTTTTTTTTTCTCACTTATTCAGCAAACTTTAGGGATAAACGCAAAATCCCAGCATAGTATCTGAAGTGTCACTTTGTCACGATATTCGTTTGAACCACTGAGCTAAATAAGAGAAACCTGGAGCGAGGACTGAGCGGTCGAACCGCTTCACACCCTTTTCAGCAATCAAGGCAAAACGCGCTAACTACCAATTCGCGCAATGATAAAACGGCTAACTTTAAAGAGCTCTCGAGCTCTTAATTCTTTTCCGATTTTCCTAAAAAATTATATTCTAATGCCTGACACATAATAATTCAAAATTTCTCATAGCGTTTTAGAACAATCATTCATAAATTTTTTTCACGATAAAAAACATTATGCGACACTTTTTATTATCTTTGAATGCTATATGGGAGTGTGCGACTATGGCAGGTTTGAAAAATGTTTATTTAGACAGGAAGACAGCCTGATTAATTGGTTTACTCTCCTTGACTACTGATGAATAAATACTTTACACAGTTAAATTATAAATCTCATGATAAGAAGTTTCAGTGAGCAGCTTCGAACAGCATCAATATAGCGACTTTTATTCCCAAAAACGATAAATGCGTTTTTAGAGTTCTTACACTTCGATATTGCATTTAAACATAATACAATTAAAAAAAGACGCACTTAAAATAAGAAGAAAGAAGTCATTTTTTGGAGATATTATAGGATAACATTATTATTAAAAAAAGTTTGCAAATAACTGGAATGGAGCATGTCATTTTGAGATAAATCTGAAATGTATAAGCATTTACAAATTTTATATTTTACAAGTTTGCTTGCCTATGACCAAATTAAATGTTTCTCACTAATAGAACATTTCATTTAATGGATATTAAATGTGAATAAGAATAATAAAGAAATACTACTTATTTTTTTAACTATGCACAAATTAAAAATATAGCTGATCAGTGCATCTGCTGGGAAAAAGTGTGTGCTGTAATTCAAAGTTTTATAAGCACATTAAAACTCTTTGTGTGCAGATGTTAATTTAGTAACAAAAAAACATGATCATAATAATATTTATCATGATTTTTTAAATCATGCATAAATAAAAATTTCAGCTGATCAGTATATTTACAGGGGAAAAGTGCTGCAATTCAAAGCTTTATGAACTCATTAAAAATCTTTGAGTGTAGATGTTAATTTAGTAATAAAATAATAAATAATAATAAAATAAATGTTTTTAAAAAACAGCCACATTTTGACAAAATAAAAATTAACACACGCAAAAATCAAAATTTTACTCAAATGAAAAGTTAATTCAAAAACATCAAAATTATTATTGAAATTTCCATTAACTAGCAAATTAAGATAAAAGCAAAAAAAGGTACATGATTTAACTATTTGTATAACTGATATTTTCACTTATAATAAAATATTACGTAATAAGGTTTGACTATCGAGAAAACAGGAGAAATATTTAGGCTATAATGCTAAAAGAAAAAGTTTTTCAGCAATGTAATTAAGTTGTAATATTATGATTGAAGGTAAACTTTATTCATCCAAAAAACGATTTTGTGTACGTTATGGGCATAGTAATTAAATTTCTGTGAAAAGGCAATTCAAAGATAGAATACGAGAACAAGGCATTTAAAGTTTAAATAGCCAATTCGCCATCAAAATGAGCTTTAACACCGTTTTCTTTTAAGTTTCACGAATTTATTTTTACATCCCTTTGCACAACAGGATGCAAACATATTGCTAAATGACGAAAATAAAATTTTTTGATAAACTATGATAAATTAAACCGAAATTTTTAACAATACACCATACGAGCCAATGCTTCCACAATGGGAAGTCAGCGATGTTTTGCCTTGATGGCTCGACCACTGTATTCATGCGCGTCGGCTCGCAAGCTGCCTTGTTGAAGCATGGGGAGTCCTCACTCCAGATTTCTCTTATTTAGCTCAGTGGTTTGAACTTTATCTGTGTGTGTAGCACAGGATCTTTATCTCTGCCTTTCTAAGCAAAAAAGAATAAGAAAAGAGAGACAGAGCGGGAGAAAGAGAGAGAAAAACGCACATTTTTTGACTCATGATAATTTTGCTGCAATCACAAAAAAAATGTATCAATCCTCAAATGCGCGCAACACTCACGAAACTACAGATACCACTATGAAGAAAAATGTATTTTCATCATAACAATAAGTGCTTTTCTGTGCACTTTAAAAATCTGAAAAGCTTTGAATTTTCATACTGGTAAGAGCTTTCAAAATTGCTTTCAGGAGTATTCAGAATATAAATAAGCAAGCTGTTTCCACACCTCAACTTTTGACACGATGGAATACGTGACAAAAATATGAATTCAAAACCAATGAAACTTTTCGGATTCGAGAAAGGATATGTAAGAGAGATGTTGATATAAAGTGAAGATCAAATTCGCGTATAACGAGGAAATTAATTTTCTTTTTTTTGCCATATCAGAGCGTGCACGTGTGAAGTTTGTTTTAAAACATATCTTATTTTTCTGAACTTGAAATTTTTCAGCATGAAATGTAGTAATTCATAAATAATGCGTAATACAACAAACAATTTCAAAATAAAGAACATTATTAGATAAGTGTCTGCATTGTAATCTGTGTTGAAACTGTGTTTCTTTAAATTTACGAAGAACTTGTTTAAAATTAAATAATCATGTTTGTTGATAATAGTTTCTCAATAAAATTCGTGTTTTACAGCACGCTGTAAAACTACAGAGAAAGAATAGTTAAGTTACGTAAAACTGAACACTTGAGATCCGTGATTATCAGTTAAAAAGTTGTAAACAAATGCATAAATAAATACTTGAGAGCAATAGAATAGAAAATAATAAATTCATTATATATTGTTGGTGTGTAATTTAATTTCAGCTGAAGTGAACAGCCTGCTAGCCCCGGTGGCCAGCCTTCCCGACTCCAGAGGCACAGGAATCACTACAGCGTGGGCTCCACTAAACTCACCTTCAATTTTCTGTACCAGAAATCGTAACTCAGTGTACTCACCGATGGAGCGACTGCTGCTGCATGTTGTTTGTTCTCTGTAATTTCCCTTTTCAAGACTTTGTAGTTTTTTAAAGCCTCTATAATTTTACGCTAGACTTTGTAGTTTTTTTAAAATCTCTATAATTTTACGCTAGATTCCGGATAAATGATTCCAGGTTATCGTGTAGTTTTGAGCCAAACATTTTTCAGTGTGTTGTATATTATTTTATTCATTGAAGGCAAATTTTCCTTAATCAATTATACAAAAAATGACAGTAAGATGTTAATAAGTAAATAATAATAATAATATATAAATACAAATAACAGATTTTCATTTATTGTCTGCGCTGGGTTTCTTTTTGAAAGACCTCTCACACTTTACAGAATAAATCAAAAATTGTAAAATGGTGCATAGGTTTTTGTTCAGCTTAAATTATTTAAATTCGATAAAATACTGTTCTAGAGTAACTAAAAAAAACATTTCATTCTTTTAACTTTTTTTTCCGTTTGTTTTAAAAACGTTGAAAACAATTGTTTTTGCTCCTATTTTTCAGGCAATAAAAAATTTTACATTGGAAGTAGACCAGATAAATTCAAGTGTTCAATTTGAATTCAAATTCTTATGCAAAAAGAGTGTAGGTACTATTTTCTGTAGTTTTTTTTTTCCGGATAATTTGTCAGTTCTTTGTGGATGCATTTTTAACCAGGCATGAATTTATTCGAATATTGTTTTTGACAACTTACTCTTGAACTATAGTGGCTTATGGAGAAAATGTGATTTTCAAATTTTAGAATAAGTAGCGATAAAAGTATAGCAAAAAGGAGTAGTGACTATGTTGTATACTGTACTCTGAACTCTTTACTGAATGTACTTGAGTACGTAAACATAGAAAGCACTGAAAATAATTTTATTTTAGTAATATGAAGAGAAATTTTAGTCAACAATGTAAGAACGAAGTAAAACATGGGATGTTTAAAGTAGCTCAAGAAGGGTCTTCAATTGCACAATGGCTCAGTTAAAAGTCTTCATCTGTATAAAAATATCAAAGTATTTAAAAAAAAGAGAGAAAATGAAAAAAAAAAAAAGTTTGACTTTGTTGCTTCTTAAACTAATGCATCACAGATGATTATAATATTTCCCCAATTGTCCCGTTGAAAAGTTCAGAAAGCACTTATTACAAGCGAAGAAACTTTTTATTATTTATTTTTACCTAAAACTTTCCTAAATAAAGTTTCATATGAACATTAAGATAACTATTTAGAACAATATCCGTACCTGAACTATTAAGGAAGAGAACTATTGGTAAAACAATCAATTGCGGCGCATTTGCAATTATCGTTTTCAGTTCCATATTTCTAAGAATTTATCAAAACAACAATTTATCGGAATAATTTCAGTCCTAATTACATTACGCAATTCTAATTATTAAATGCGTAGAAACGAATCATGCTTTATTTGTCAGGGATAATAACTAAAGTAACCTCAGACATTCCATTCCTTATTTTTTTTTGAAATAATTACCCGAGAATGACTATTTAGAATCAATTTGATGAATATAAATTGGACATTGCATCAAACCATGGAAACTAATAACGAACCGTCTTTGTACATTTAGGCATTTCAATAATTAAAATGGTGGCTGAATATATTGAAAAGCGATTAGAATGCTTTATTTTCTTGTAAATTGACTGAGCATCGGAATGGTAAATGACGTTGGAATAAAATTGGAATTTTAATTTCTGTTAGGAAAGGTAATCATTCGTTACAGTAAAAGGAGATGAGGTTTAAAAATAAATAAACTTTTATATTGTTATTCATTTATGAGAATATAATCTTTTCTAAAATAATTATTTATCCAACCCGATCTAATATTTTAGGAAATGGACGAATAAATGATTTAGTGTATGTGCTATGTTTCTTAGTGAATAAATGTGTATGGGCAACACAAGGTGTTTTTAGATGCTACAAAGATTCATTATTGTAAAACCAGATTTTATTCTGCTCGTGATCATATAATGAATGAAATAATGTGTACACATTTTAGCATTCACATTGTTCTTCTTAAAGAAACAAAGCGAAATAAACTCCATAAAATGAAAACACTTAACGAATACGCTCATTCACTTTTAGCAGGTCCATTTATTGTTGAAAAGTGCAATTACTTTACCAGCAAGAAAAAGGAAATATTATGCTCGAAATGGCAATCTTGATTAGAAAGCATGAATACTAACAACTAAAGAAATCGAATGTAAATTCACAAAACTTTTAGTACTTACAAATAAGTACGTTTATAATTATGTTTAATTTTTGGAGAGAAAAATATGAATTTCAGACAAAGTATTACTTCAAATACTTAAATAATTATGTAGTATGCTTTAGAATAACACTTTAAGAAATCAATTTTGAAGTGAAGTATGGTGCGATTAAAAAATTTTATTTTGCAGATGTATCCCGCAAAAAATTAAGAGTATAAAATATAAACTTTAAAGTCTGAATTTACAACATTTTAAAGAAATTTTTGCAACTGCAATTGTGTGTTTTAATATGAACAGAGTAGTCCCTTTGCCTTATAAATGCATATTTTAAAATTTTTACTACATAATTTAGGTACTTTTAGTGCGTATAATCCGGTCTCCATCAATCAATATTCTTTCCATATCTTTGCAGAAAATAAACCCTCGCAACTTTAAGCAAATATACTTTAATATTCCAATACTACTAATTTGTATGAAATTGAAATGCTCTAATCGCTTCAACGCATTCATGTGCAATGGTGGTTTAGAAATGCCTGAAAGAGCAAATTCGGATTAGCATTAAATGCGTGATAGGATGATGTTTCTAATTTCTATTCATTAGATTGATTTCAAAGCCGAATTCTCAGATAATTTATTAACAAAATTTTCCCGTTTAGTTTTTCTCCAATTAATACTTTAAACTGGCGCATAAAAGGTTTTTTTTATTTCCGATTTTCACATTTTCTGGGGGAAAGGGCACCTACGAAATTTATTCCACAGCAATGCATAATGCAATCAGAAATAAAATTATTTGCATAAATCTTCACTCATTGAAAACTGTATGCAAAAACAAGCGCTGATTTTCCTTCACCAATAGTTTTTCCTTTTTTATAAATAAAATTTAAAGCCTGGAGGACATAAGTATTTAATACAGCGGGTGACTTATCAAATACGCTAGATTAAATTTCAGAATCAAACGTAGTTTTCCAAGTTTTTTTTTTTCAAGTCAGTGAACTCATTTTCAACATTAACGCTTTTGTTAATCCCCCGAAGCAGGATATTAGCTTGTCAGCATAAATAGGAAATTTATCACTTTATCAGATAACAGAATTTCTGAAAATTCTTAAGCTTTAAATAGAAAAATTTAATAATTAAAAAATGTTTTTAAAAAACATCGAGCCTAAATATAGTCCGTTAAAAAAATATATAGTGCAAAAAAAATTTGAATCGGTAAATAATTTATAGAACAAAAAGCCAAAATCATATTCTTTCAATAGTTTTTAAATGCAATTTTCAAAATAACTGCAATCTGAAATCTTAAAATTGTAAAATGTGTACTATATTTATTCTTTTACTTGTAGTAAGTTTTATATTTTAAAAAGGAAATTTAAATGTTTGACACACACACACGGACACTTATACGTTTATTAAGCAACAAAAGAATGAAACAATGAACTTAATTTAAACGCCATAGAGTTTATTTTCTGTTTCGCATAGAATGTGTTTTTCATCAACACGAATTTAGTGATGTAAAAAATGGTATTTTAAGATATACATTTGTTTTAGAAAAAAGTAATGAGCAAGAATTTATATACTTAAGAACAATTTGCACA
The DNA here is from genome assembly GCA_038502835.1 of Octonoba sinensis. Classification (NCBI taxonomy): domain Eukaryota; kingdom Metazoa; phylum Arthropoda; class Arachnida; order Araneae; family Uloboridae; genus Octonoba; species Octonoba sinensis. The sequence continues at coordinate 118,196,343 of CM076601.1, read as the reverse complement.
CTTTTATGGCTAATAATAAAATAGTTTAACCTTTCAAACAGCTTGCAAAAAAAAAAAAAAAAAGAAACCTTTTACTTCAACAATTCGAGGCACTTTTATTATTCTCAAATATTTGTTGAACACCAACTGTCCTCCCCTTTGAGGAGCATGCATTTCATTTTTTCAGTTTCTATGTAATATATGTTCATTATCAAATTACTACTTCTCTGATATTTTATTAAGTGATTAAACAGTTCTCATTCGTTAAAAATGTGTTTTTCGTCTTAAGTGATACTAACCATTTTCCGAATTTTATAATGTTTGCTGTAAGAGGAGTTAAAAATGTTTTGTGCGCAAACTTTGATGTGTGTACACAGTTTAAGTTCTTTTATACTCACTCTTTCAATTTTGCACGTTTCATACTATTATTTGATATTTACATTCCTTTAGTACCATAGATTTTATTTCCAGCTTAATAATCATGGTGCGATCGTGTAAATGAAGTTAAAATTTCGACAAAATACTTTTTTACATACCCATTTATTTTTGAGGAGAACTCATTAAAAGTTTTTCTTACTACCAATAGGCTTTTAGAGGAAAAAAAAAAATATCTCTTACAAAACTGAATATCTAATGAAAAGTTCTAAAACGTATACCAAAAAAAAAAAAAAAAAATATTTTTATAGTTCTGTGTAAAATGAAAAATTAACTAATTAGAACTCTGAGCAAACCACTTGTAAACAATGTTTTTTTTTATTTCTTTTTTTTTCTTTTCTGCTTTTCTTTCTGATTTGGCTGTATATGGTCACTAACCTTTGCAGACATAGTGCATTTCCCGGAAACTGGCATCCATTTTTTTCAAGTAGCACCACTAACGGAGTAGGCCTGACCTTTGCAGACATAGTGCATTTCCCGGAAACTGGAATCCATTTTTTCAAGTAGCATCACTAAAGGCGGAGGCCTGACCTTTGCAGACATAGTGCATTTCCCGGAAACTGGCATCCATTTTTTCAAGTAGCACCACTAACGGCGGAGGCCATTACCACTTGAGAATTTTGACGCTCAGATGGCGACACCTGAGCTCTAAATGATGCGAAACTGCACTAGGAATTTAGTTTAGCCGAGAGTACCTTAGCCAAACAGATACGCAAGGGATCTTTAACATGCCGCAAAATCATACGACATGCGCGCTGACGATTTTCTGCCGCTTGAAAATATATCGATTTAGGAAAGGTTTGATCCCGCAAACTAGTACGTACGAGGCCAGTGCCTTACCACTACGCCACCCTGCCGGCGCTTGTAAACAATGTAGATCCATGAAAATGAAACATTCGTATGAAGTTGAGTTTACTTTTGTCGATAATGTAGTTATATTCACAAAAGTAACACAAATTTAAGCAAAGCACATTTGTGTTACAAATACATCAAAAGTAATAACGAATGAGTTAAAAGTAATTTTTGAAAAAGAGTTCAGAATATACAAGTAACAGAATACAAGAGCAGTGCTCAGAAATTTAATCTTTTCTCTCTTAGGATTGATATTTTGCAGAACATGTATATAAAAAATGCAATAGAATCTAAATTTTCCATAGTCTAAGATTACTTAATGTGTATTTGGCTTCCCAGCTTATTTTAATCATCCAATGACAGAGTTATTTAAAATATTTCACCAGTCCTGTGCCGCTCATACAAATATATGGTAATACTGATACTGAAAGTTTTCAAAATACATATTATAAATTACACTTTATTTACAGAATCACGAGAAATCAATGAGTGTTTTCTAGGAGAAACAGTTCATATTAGTAGAAAGCGGCGGGGTGGCGTAGTAGTGAGGCACTGGCCTCGTACGTCCAAGTTTGCAGGATCAAACCTGGCCCAAATCGGTTTATTTTCAAGAGGCAGAAAACGTCAGCGCCCATATCGTATGATTATGCGGCATGTAAAAGATCCCTTGAGTATCTGTTTGACTTGGATACTCTCGCCTTAATTAAGTTCCTAGTGCAGTCTCGCATCATTTATAGCTCAGGTGCCACCATCTAGGGGAAAACTGAGCGTCAAAATTCTCAAGTGGTAATGGTATCCGGGGATAGTGGCTCTCCTTGAAAGAATGGATACCGGTTTCCGGGGAGTGCACTAGGTCTGCAAAGGTTAGTGACCATACGCAGCCCCATTAGAAAGATATCCGTTCTGTACGATGGTGTTGTAGGAATTTCAGTAAAGTGTTAAACCTTAATGTAGTATAAATCCTACATAAAATTTTTAAGTCCCGGAACATTTTAATAGAATGATATTGAGTCTTGTTAAGGTGCAAATCCCTGCAACGACCACTTTCATTGTAACTGCAACTGTTTATTTATCAGATGTTGCACTTTGCCTAAAAACATAATTCAGCATAACAAACTTGAATATTTTTATTGTTTTTCCATAAATCCCTTATTAGATTAAAATATAACAGCACAGAACGCTAAGACGAAATATTTTATTTTATTTTATTAATTTTTTATGCAAACTGAAGCATTATTGTTTATTTCCCATGAGTAGGTTTTTATTAAATTCGATAACATTAAAATGAATTCTTGAGCATCGAAATGAAAAATTGAATCATTATTTAATTAGTTTTCATTCTGCATTCTCTACGGTTACAAGAAGAAATGGAAAAATCGAATGGATTGGATAAAAAAAATTCGACACAATTTAATACTAGACAGAAAAATATTAACTTTAATAAATATTTCTCCAAGCAAAATACCTTTTATCTCTTTTGTAATCTCAGTCATAAATTCGTGTTTTTTTTCAGTAATTGTACTGTAAAAATAACATATTAAAACACACATCGAAAACTTTACACGAAATAAGGTTATAATTTTGTAGACAAAAGTAAATTGTGAAGGTAATAATGTAATACGCACAGTTTTGTTTTTTCTTATGACTTTTTATTGACATCATTTACTTGCAGCATATAAACAGGACAAGAGTGTCGTTCTCGTGATGTAGCGTGTCAAATACCCAGAAATCGAAATGAAAAAAATGAAGTTTAAATGTTCCGTGACCAGATGCAGATACAAAGAAAGGCAACGGCTGCAATTGCCCCCCTTCCCCCAGATAAGTGTTATTAAGGATCATACGAAAAATGAACTAAAATTTTACAACTCTTTATTTCTTGAAATAAATTTTCCGGGAGATACGTAAAATCAAAGAAATTGTCTCTCCTTAGAAAAATTCTGTATCCGTCGCTGCCAGCGATAAGCGTAAATATGACCACCAAAACGATCTGTAACATACAAATCAATTACAATATTTAAATCTTTTTTAAAACTAAGTTTGGGGATCTAGACTTTTTCCCGAAAAGGACCTAAATTTGCAAGGCTAGCTTCATCCTCGGGATCTAGATTGAACAACGTTTAGCTTCAACAATGAAGTTAGCCGGCCGTTAAGTTCTGCTGGTTTGCAATAATTGTATAAGCTTTTTCTAAACCCCCACACACAAAAAAATCCTAAACATAAAAATAAGACTAAATCCCCGACTGTAGAAAGAGATCTTTCTATAGAAAGTAAACTAAAAATGGCTCATAATAAAATTAACAATTTTCAATAAACTTTTCAAACTAAAATTGACTTACGATATAATAAAATTTTAACCAGGGAAATTATTATAATTTTTTTGAAACTGAATAGAGAATCTGAAAATAACTAATTATTAAAAATCAAACTGGCATTACAATTGTAAGTAAATTTAATTTCTTTATACATGAATTTCTTTATGCTTGAATTTCTTTTGTTATGCTCATGTGTTTGATGATCACTTAAAACTGCTCAAATGCCGAAACAACAACAAATCGAAAACCCTCAAGTACTGAAATGTCTTAAAAGCTCTTAGTGTAGTTATTTCATGAATTGATTTTTCTTTCTTCTTGTTTCAAATTTTTTATTTCGTGTTTTCTCAAGTTTCGTGGACTTTTTTTTACCCGTTAGCAATTTATAAGTTTTCAAACTTGCTAAAGTATGTTTCAGGGATAAACGCATTGAAAGACTACTCATAATTTTATGTGCTTGGTGTCGATATTTTAAAATAAATCCGAACAATTTGTTAAATTTTTCAGTGAAAAATAAGTAATTTTTAACTAAAACTACAATGATCATGCATATACAATGGTATAAACACACACACACACGCCTTTATAACCTGCTTAGCATAATTTTTTTACTAAAATATATATGTAGTTTTCTTAAGTTACCATATGGAATTTTGAAGTATAATTAAACGTAAACTAACTTATAAATAAAATTATAATAATTTATTGTATTAAGTTATGCATAATGATACAGATTGAATTCCAATAAATTCTGAATGAAAGTCGATATCATTTCGTAAATGATACATACAATAAATTCTGAATTAATATCAATAAAATTACGTAAATGTTACATACATTTTTTTAGAAACCAATTTGTTATTATTATTTCGATTAAAATTATAATGTAATCTTTATATTTATTAGAGCTTGTTGGATAACCCAAATGAGCTCTTATGCATTTTCTACCTTATTTAAATTAGTTAGTATTATTTTTATACGTTTTGCTGTTTTTCATAGATTTAAAGAGGCTCAAGTTAGAATTTATTACTCTAGTTTGATAGATATCATAAAAAAATTGCTTATGATATCTATGCTAATGCACACTGCTATCATTGATGCATTTATAAAACATAGGATGTTTTTGTTCTCTGAATGTTGTCATTAATTACTAATAAAATGTCTTGTAGCAGGGCCGTCTTCGAAGTCAGCAATTTGATTGCGCAATCCAAGTGATCCCACTTTCTGCAGCGCTTCATCGTTTCACATCGCATTTTTTTGTTTCATACCGACAAAAAGTTCTCAAACTTTCGCTGCCTGTACTTCATTTTGGTACATTTACAACAGAAAATTAAACACATATATTTTGTTTTTTAAAGCAGAAAAATATACTAAAATGTTTTAATCTTATTAGATTGCTGATAGGACTTCAGTTAAAACTTACAGTACTTGGTAGCTTTTATTTTTGGAAGTCATTTTTAACAGGAATTATTCAGTAAAGCATCAATAATTTAAAAGTTAAAAAGCAATACTTTTAAGTGAAGTCATCTTTTTAAAAATTATTCTTAGGAAAACAATAAATAAATAGCTATGGAAATAATTATCAATTTTCTTCATATGTAATTGATGCTTTCATTGTAAGTGTTTTTTTAAACTATAAATAAATATGTTAAAAGATCTAAAATTTATATTAAATAAGTATAAATTTATTTTCAAAATATAAAATTCATTTTATTCTTAAATTTTGTAGTAGTAATTTTAAAAATAATTCTTTAGAGATTTAAAGTGTTCTACATGACAAAATTTAGAATTTTTCAGAACTTTTATATATTTTTAACATTTTAAAAAAATATATGATTTTAAAATTTACATTGTAAGGTAGTAATTCAAACAATCCGAAAAATTCAAACATAACTTCAATGCGAGCAAATTGAAATAGAAAATATTGTTTCTAGTTTCAACTAAATTGTAAAATGGCGAGTATTACCGTAATTATCTGTGTTATGGCCCGCGGGTTATCTACGAAAAAACTCCTTTTTTTACTATCTGCGGGCAATACACGGAATTTAAAAAATAATAATTATTATTAAAAAAGAAAATTAAATTGAAAGAAATAAATGATAGGTTTTGAAACGATGATCCAATTTCACCCATTCCTCTTAAATTCCCCATGCAAGCCTTTGCTTCCATACCAATTAAATCCCAATAGGATAGTAGGACCAGAGCACATGTCCCTGTATAAACAAAATGTGTAAATAAAATAACCATCTATAAACAAAATATGGTAAAATGAAAATTTTTACAATATAATTTAAAATGTTAAGTCCTAAGTGTTCTGTAATTAAAAATTGTTTCCTTACAAACAGTGTACCTTACAGAGTGATTTGTTCATGTATTTGTTTTTGTTTTGGGTGCGGGTTAAACTACGATGCGGGTTATACACCGAACTTGATTTTTTTAGGATGAATTTTTCTTCCTGCGGACTATACAACGATGCGGGCTATTTACCGATAATTACGGTAATTGAATTTACTCAAATTAAAAATTCGGACGACTAACAGGGACCATGAGGGCCCTACCCTTAAGACCAATAGTTAGACAAGCACCCGTCATTGTCCGCTAAAAGGAATACATCATTGGGACAGTTTTATGGTTTTATTGCAGAAAAGGGGCATTGTGACGCATTTGTCATGTTTTGTATCGCTACTTCCAAGGGGCCTTCGGTCGCAGAATCCTTCTCCGAGTGGGGTGATTCTCAGATAAGATGCAAACATTTAACATTGGTTTCTGAAATACAAATACATTTGCACTACTTACTGAAACCTCCTACCCCCTCTTTCTTTCTTCCTCCATCGCATTTATTTTTTATTCGCGTTAAACCAATACTAAATTTGACTCAACATTTCACTTTTTTTTTCTTAATTATTTTAAGCAATTTGAAACAGATTTTTTTTTTTCGGTTTTTAGTTTGAAAAAAAAAAAAAAAAAGTACATACGCACACACAATTAGTCAAATTAGCTGCCCATAAAATTTGGCGCCCGGGGCACGGGGCCCATCTGATCCCCCCCCCCCCCCCAGTTACGTCCCTGGCCCCACACCATACCAGCTAGCTCGTATACCATCCTCGCGCAGTAGGAACTTGGAAGGAACATGGGATCACTTGAATGACTCATGCTAGCGATTCGCATGCTTGAAGCAGGCCCGGAAGAAAAGGAGAAATTGTTGACATCGAAGACGGCCCCTGCTTGTAGTCAGTTTCAGGAATGATTTTGATATCGTGACCGGGATTAATGTTTTATTTACTTATTTATTTTTATTAATTATTTATTTTTAAAATTTTCCGCACAACACATTTATTTTGCTTTAAAATAATTATTTTAATTCATGAAGATGGGCATCTGAAGTGCTGGCAGAAGAAATTTTGTCAGAATGAAAGCACAAAATCGATGACATTTTAAGAAAAAGAAGGTTCGTTCAATTCTGATAGAACGTTTCGCGCACTGAATGCAGGACATTGCCAAATTAGTACCATCAGTGATAATTTAAACAAACCCTAACAATTCGATCTATGTAAAAATGAGTTAATACGTAGTTGAAATACAAATTTTAATGAAGCAAACGACTACCACTCATGCCCTAAATTTTCAAAGCAATAAATTGCTCCCTGTTAAGAATTGGTCTTTACAGTTTATAGTAACAATGGGTTAATCGTTAAATGTATAAAATACCATAAATATATAAATTAAAAAAGAACAGAATAGCAGTCGATAAAAAAGTAATTTTTTTAGTCCAGGAGAAAATGCAACGTTCTGCAAATATTTGAAAAGTTCGATAGTTCTTTGAACGTTTGACTTAAGAGTTTTTTAAGAGCTTTATTTAATAGCAAGAGCTTTATTTAAGAGCTTTATTTAATAGCAAGCTGCTTTACTAGGATTAAAGCTATTTATAAAAAGCTTAAGTACGTTAATTTGCAATGACAAGGCTGAACTTGATCGTAACCGTTACCGTTCAGGCTGTAGCATTGCTGGAAACATCAAAAGAATCGACGTCGCACTTTTTCCGCCACTAGGAGCGCTAGTTCGCGACGAAGAAAAGTTCTACATCATTTTAAAGCCTCTTTATTTTGTTGATACGATGTACTTTCCTAGTTTCAGGAAACCTTCAGGGTTCGGGTGAATATTTGAGTGTAAAGTCGTCCTGTCTCTCTTTTGAATGTAATTTTTAAAGATTTTTGCAGTCAATAAATTTTTTCTAATGAAAATGAGGTATTCGTTTTGGGGAGGCTGGGAAAGGTTATTTTTTGTTTTTCGCCCAATCAAACTACTATACCATTTTGGGTTGCCGTTTGCGATGTTTAAATATTTTTAGTTTAGCCTTGGAAATGATTATCAGCGAAAATGATCAAGTAATAAAGTCAAAAGGAAAATAAATTTTGTTTTATAAAAATGTGGATTAAATGCGTAGTTTTTCGGCATTTCTGAGTGTCTATTTCATTCAGTATTTTTTACGATCTATAACAAACTCATACAATCTATATCATGAGCTAAATTTGTTCGGTAGTAGTAGTTTCTCTTCAGTATAAAAAAATATAGAACTGAATAGTTATTTGAAAGCTAGCCAAGTCAGGACCAGCTAAAACATCGAATAGAGAGATGCGCAAACCTCGTACAGGAAAAGTTCTAATCCGGAAGTCACTTTAAGTTTATAATAATAATAATAACATTAATAACAATAACAACACTAACAATAACAACAGCAACAACAACAATAATAATAATTAGGCAATTTTTCCTTCCTACAAGTCGAATAGTTTTGTTTTTACTCACGCAGGCTCATACATAACAGGTTATGCTGAAGGGAATTTTTCTTCTAGTTTCGATGATAATAATAATAAAGCTCATTGTGAAAAAAAATCCTTAAAAGAGCAATCAATTTTTAATTTTTTTCTTACTTAATTTTAGTTTTCGCACGGATCTTGGAAACAAAATGTCGGATGAGTGAGACTCCCCTAAAAGAGTGAACTAAGTCAAGGCACATTTACGGCCTTATTCACCAAACATGGTCAAACAGCCGGTCCAGTCAATATTCGAAAATGGGCCGTGGTAGCCTAGTGGTTAGCACGTCGGACTTCCACCTGGAAGGTCGCGCGTTCGATACCCACTGAAGACCACCATGTATACTTGGGGATATGTGCATGTAAAATCCGTAGACCCCACTACCTCTCCCCGTGCGTAAGCAATCCTAAAGCCTCGGCTAACAGGTAGGGGTCTGGTGGAGAAAAGTCAATATTCGAAAGAACCAACGTCAAGACCGCTGTCAAATTCCGTATTCACCAGACATTAGCATCGTTAATCTTTCGACTGCCTCTCTTGAGACCGCTCTCTTGACAGTTCTATTATGATTGGCTGAATTCTACCATGTGACCTCAGAGTCAAACTGCAGCAATGTGAATTCTTGTAGACGATATCGCACATGGAAATATTTTTCTTCCTAAGTTTCAAAGTCGTTCATAACACAAGAACAAACGCTGTCAGCGATATCCAAATTTCTCAAGCAATAGTAATTGAAAAAAAAAAAAAAAAAATCATTTACAAGGGGAAGGCACAATATGGAAAATTCATTTGGGGACGAGACTTCGTGTAATAGTAGTCTGCTCCTTTAGGGTGTTCAATCCTTAATGTAAAAGTGTCGAATGACAATTTAATTAGGAGAAAGAAGCAAATAAAATTTCAAACTCAGTTCAGATGCTATAATAAGTTTGTTCGGGGCCCAGCGACGAAGTAGCCTATCTGGTAACGTTTCGGCGCGGCGTTCAATGCGAACGTTCAGGGTTCGAATCCCGCCCTTGATTTTTAATCATTACTCATTTCACTTGTTATATTTACATAAAAATAAATTTATTCAGAAAAAAAAAGGCAAATTAAATATTAAATGATATATTTAACTAAAGTAACAATTTTACTTCATAAAAAAACAGAATAAATAATTATTACAGAAATACTACTTATAAACAGTTACTGTAGAAAATAAAGAGTTTAAATTGTGTTATGATTTAACTTTACTCATTACAAATTTTTAACGACAAACAAGAAGCCCTGAATTATCCTGCTTTTTTATTAGTCCCTCATTCCATTGGACCAGTTTTGGCATTCAATAGAAAAACAGCAACTCTAACATTCACATGAATACTGCTTCGGTAGAAAAGGTTAAGATTGAATCTATAAAATGATCTTTTAAGCCCATTTTCGTACATGAAACAATTTAGAACAGCTACATTTTATGATTGATAGGAATTGTTGCCATATTAGAACTTTTTAGTTATTTTTCATTTTAAAAAGTAAAACGATTATCATAATTAAAATATAATTTGATACTGAACAGTGGCGTAGCTAGACCCGGATTTGCAGGGGGGGGGGGAGGTGTTTCTTCTTTACAAGTGAGTTAATTTCATTGTTTTCCAGGGAAAATTTGTCAAATTCTAGACAATCTTCACCATTTTAGGGGGGGGGGGGGTGTTCTTCAGGAGAGGTGAACTTTCATTGTTTTACAGGAACATTGGCCAAATTCTAGACAATCTTCACCATTTCAGGGGTTTTTTTATTCCCCCAACCCCCCTTATCTACGCTAGTGATACTGAATAAGCCTTTTTTCTGAATAAATTAATTTTAATGTAAATATAATAACTTAAATGAAATTAAAAAAAAAGATAACCAAGGACGTAATTCGAACCCTGAAAGTCCACACTGAACGTCGGCGCGTTACTGGATAGGCTACTTCGGCGATGTCTCATGAACAAACTTACTAGTATTTAAACTGAGTTAAAATTTTAATATTTTTTCTCCTATTTAACAAGCATTCGGCTCTGTTACGTTGAGGGTTGAACACCCGAAAGGAGTACTACTATGTCATGAAGTCTAGAACCCAAATGAATTTCTCATGTCTTGCCCAGATAATTGATTTTTCACCTCGCACTACTCTTCGAAATCAAGAAACTTCAGATGGCCGCTTGTTTACTGCGCACGCGCTGTAAGTTTGGGCTGCTTGGACCCTTCGATTTCTACGGTCGAAGTCTCTCGACCGACCGCGCTGGGAAATAGCTGTCTCCTCCGCGTGGGGAATACCGTCTTGGACTTGAGTCCAAAAACGGACCGTGAAAACGCTGTCTGACTGCCAGTCGAAAGGTTGGTGAATACGGCTGTTTAAAGTACCCGCAACCTAGGTTCCATTCGACTCGATGTCAGCCCATACTTTTACAGTAGTTGCTAAAGCTGCTCTGTGTGCTAAGTTCTGCAATGTGTACGTTAAACCTCTTGCAAATGCCATTCATTTATACACTGCTCATACCAAAGTAAAATTTCGCCATTTCCTTTCCCTACAAGTCGAATACTTTCGTTTTGCTCACGCAGGCACATACACATTTTAGGGTGTGCTGAAAAGAATTTTTCTTCTAGGGGATCATTCATAAATGATGTCACGCTTCGAGGGGGGAGGAGGGTTCGTGAAATTGTGACAAAGTGTGACAAGAGGAGGGGAGGGGGTAACAAGAAGTGTGACATCATGCATTGCGCAACATAGCGTGATACGTGACAAAGGGGGGGGGAGGGGGGTCAAATATATGGGGAAAAAGCGTGACATCATTTATGAACGGCCCCTAGATTCGATGATTAGAAAAAGCACTATTGATTGCATATTACAGTTCTGAAGTTTATAGGTTAACTTCTTGTATTGCCGGAACTTGGCGATTTCTTTTTTTTTTTGATGTTTTTAGCAAAGTTTGCTTTCCTCCCTCCTTTAAATGATGATGGTAAGTACGGAAAAGGTGCTATTAGAGGCATTAACTTTACATAAAATATTTGAAGTAGGTAGGATAATTCCTTCATTTTAGCAAATGCGTAGGAGTTTTGCAAAAATACTATTTTTTAAGGTTTAGACAAATTTTGTCCAGATGCTGAAATACCGTATTTGGCCGTATAATATTGATCCGAAATTTCTCTTTCACTTGCAGCAAATGAAGGAATTGTCGTATGCACTTCAAATTTTGTGTGAAATTATTGCTTCCAATGACACCTTTTCCGCATTATCCAAATTACTACTACTACTTCTAATAAATTGTTAAAAACATCAAAACGCAGTAATTGGCAGAAATTTCTGCGCAATATCTTGGGGATTTCAAATTTCAATTATTATACGCACTTCATACCACCATGGACACCTCTTCCACGCAACCCATAACCAAAAATAGAAAAAGCATTTTTTTTTCGGGTTACCCTTTGTGCATACATCCTACTTTATCATTCATTAAAACAGTAGATGTTAGAATTTTGTATTCCATAACAATTGTAACCAAATAAATGAAGTTAAAAAAATATATATATTTGCGTTTTTATAATGTGCCCTTTTTCAGTGATTTGTTTGAAGTGTACCTTAGGCCAATTGGTAATGGCAGCATAAGTTTGGCACAAGAAGAAAAGTTTCAGTTGAGGAAACATAAGAACGTTAAAAATATTTTCACTTATGCAGAAAACTTCTAGATGAGTTTTAAAAAAAACTAATATCACGGGAAAAAAATATTTTTCTGGAAAACTAAGTAGCACATTCAAAGAATTAAAATTGAGTTCCATGCACTGAGCTGATGACATAAAGCCACCCTTCATATGTAGCACCAGGCACAGTACATGATAAACTGGTTTAGAGAAATTATTTTACAGAAAACATACATGTTGATGATGAGATATAGAACTTTCATAAAAATCATATACTTTGTAAATGGCCGGCAAAGTGGCGTCGTGGTAAGGAGCGGGACTCGTACGCCCCAGGTCATAGGATCGATTCTGGCAGTGTCGGTGAATTTTCACGACGCAGAAAATTGTCTGCTCTTATGTCGTATGATTATGCAGCATGTAAAAGATCCCTTGAGCAGACATTTTGGCATGGATGCTCTCGGCAAAATTAAATTCCTAGTGCAATTTGCATCACTTAGAGCTAAGGTGTCGCCATCTAGGGGAAAACTGAGCGTCAAAATTCTCAAGTGGTAATGGCTTCCACCGATAGGGGTGCTTCTTGAAAGAAAGGATGCCGGTTTCCGGGGAAGGCACTAGGTCTGCTAAGGTTAGTGATCATACGCAAGCCCACCAGAAAAAAAATAGAAAATAAGAAAAATGTCTTTGTTAAACTTTGGCTGTAAACCAGGAAAAATTCATTGAACATGGCAAATAGCGTCAAACGTCATACATACCCTGACATTAAAACATCAACGCTTTAATTTTGTAAGTAAAAACTAAAATTCTGACCGCCGTTTTTTCAAGCGATTTCGAAATATCTATAAAATTTTTTAAATCCGACCTTGAAAGATCAAAATTCGTGTGCTTCAGTAGAACGCAATCGATATTTTCCATATCAAGAATACTAAGCATGCAATGCTATGGAAATTCGTGTTATTAATCCAGAAATGTTGTTTGTATACACATAATTCAAATTTACTTCTCCCCAAACAATTAGTAAATCATTTCCCTTCTGTTTGAAACGATACTGCTATTTAGTGCTTTTATTCAAAAATTGGGATAGTTCAAGGCAAAACTGTAACCATTCAATAAAGAAAAAGTACTTTAATGGCTCTTTTTGAATACCACTTTAGAAATAGTGGAGTCATAAACTTGAACCATAAACTGAAAAGCATTTTGAGTTTTATTACGTCTTGGAATTATTTTATTTTCTTAAACGTAGATGCATGTGTTTTAATAATCTCCAAAGAACAATAGTGAACACAATTCGGATAAGGAAGGTATTTTGAATTCTTTTTACTACACAATTGTGCATCGCAATGATAAATGTATTTTTGAAAGAAGTTTCCAAACGTTATAATGTTACGAGAACATAAGAAGATTTAACTTTATTGAATAGCGGTACCTTGCTTTAGGAATAATATTTTATTTCGACATGCACAATTATGCTAAATATTTGAAAAAATTGTATTCTTTTTACAAGTATTATTAGAGAATAATTAAAAGTACAAGTACTATTTCAATAACGTGTTTCTGAATTCGTTTATTATTTTTAGTGTTTAAAAACAAATCCCTTATGTAAAAAAGTGCAATCATCCCCTTCGTCAGTACAGAGAGTAGAAATGTACTGACGAAGGGGGTTGATTGCCCTTGAAACCGGTCTGCCATTTTAAACTTTTTATTTGCGCCCGTTAACGTTGCATTTACTTATTTTGAAAAACAGTTTTCAGTTAGTAAGATTTTTATTAAGCATTTTTCATTAAAAAGCTTACAGCTGGAACTATGTACATAGAAGTGATTAGTTTAGTTAGGCAGTTTCTGAATATTTCTGTTTGATATTTGTGATCATTATCAAAATTTTTGGTATATATATGATCAAAGTGACTTAAAGGATATTTTAAATCTCGTAGCTTGATTTTCTAAATAAAAAAAATCATTTTGTGACGGGATCGCTATTACAATTTGCTTTATTTCAATTCGTCTACCCGTGTTTGTTCATTACCCTTTTCCAGTTGATAAAAACATAAAAGGACACACGATTTTTATATAAAGTAAAGAATGTCAATATTGAATCTGCATATCGGTTGTTGGGTAAAAAAGGGGGCGGCATTTCACAAAGTTAGAAAAACTAGGAAACTCAACAATAAATTGGAAGCGCTAAATGAACCTGCAATAAAGATATAGTTAGTGGTTTGATGTTTATCAGAAACTTAGTGTTGTTGATTCTTACTATCACCTGTCTGAATTTATGCATTTGTGGGGAAACAAACATTATGTATGACACAATTTCCGGCAAAGATTCGATTCACCACAGATCGTGGACCGACCAGACAGTGGAAGATATACTTTCTCTAATCAGGAAGACCTACCCAGATTTCATCCACAAGACTTTGTATCCACAACGTCAGAGCATGGCTGCAAGTTTAGCCTTGTTATTATTTCTGCTAAGCTTGATAGTTGTCTTTCAGGCAAAATTTTTTTTTTACTCAACATATGATAACAACAATTTCATGCTAAAATGGATATAAATCTATAAATAGAAGATTGCAAGCATCGGTTAAACTTTTATTTTGACCAGATTAGAAGTTGGAATAGCAGTATATGCAGGTTTGAAAGAACTATTGATGAGCTGGAGTCATGATTCAAGAAATACTTCTTGGAACTTTAACTGTATCAAGAGATGTTGAGAAACACGTAAAGTATATATGTATATATACGTATATACATATATATATACATAAACAGGAAAATAATTAAAAATAAAACAAACTTACCGCAAATGTAATGAGATGCCAGCTCAGAGCTGCTCGAAACAAAATCCGTACAAAAATAATAAAAACTAAACCAACAAACAGCGTAATAAAAGTAGGACACAAAATGGAATAATTCTGCACTGTTAGAAATTTCATCATGAAATTACGGTTAAATGACCGGCAGCAGTCTGTCCATCTAATTCACCGTTAAATTTACGGTTTGGAACATTTTTCTATCTTTACGGGACCTAACCATTTCCAATCAACTTGGTTAAAAGGCCGTAAATGCAAAAGTTTACGGTTTTATAACCATTTAAAAATGGTTTCAAAACAAAATTTTTACCGTTTTTGAACCATTTGGAACCGGTGGACGGTATACCAACTTTGCTCTCTAGCCATTCGGCTATCTACACCACGTGAAGCGGCAGTTTATTTATCAATAAATCTTCTTTTCCAACAGGCAAACTGCCTTAAAATTGAGATTTCAGTTTTTGATTGGATCTAAAGTCATTTTTAGTCTAAATTTACTGTATATTGACCAAAATAATTTTATTTGCTGCGAAAATTAAAATACAAACAAGCTTCGGCAGCTCAGATTATGGGTTCGCTCATTCGCAAACAGTTCGGGAATCCGATGTCTCCAATTTTTGATTTACGCCTGTATGTGTTTTTATTTAGTAACCACTGCTTAAGCCACTTTTTTTTTCTTCTTTTTTTTATACACACATGCAGATTTAAACTGATAAATCTTTATTCATATTTTAACAACAACGTACGACCGGTAAGATTTCGCAACCAATATGGACGCCCGATTCTTATTGAGCACTTGAAAATTACGGTTAGTTAAACGTTCTTTAGGATAAACAGAGAATAAACGATTTTTTTCGCAATCAGCGGTTTGAGTACCCTCTTTTTAATGGTTATTCAACCGTTGTAATTAAATATGGTAAAATAACAATCAAATAAATGGTTATTTTACTATTTTCTTGCGGAAATTTTTAACAGTGTTTTCCTTCTCCTTGATAACGCACCAGCTGTACGCTGCGCGTTTTCTCCATTTCATTCTATTTCGTGTCTTACTATTATTATGCTGTTTGTTCGATCTGTTTTGATTATATATAAGTATATATTTAATTAATTATTTATTTAAGATTTCTGATTTCAACCGAAAAGCAAACACAACACTTGCTCGTTGAACAATCGGCGGAAGAGCTCTTGATAATGATTAAAAAGCTCTCTCGATATATCTACTGATATCTGCAGACTTCACATAATTATTGCAGGTTTACCAGCAGCACAAACTTTTAGTACAATGTTGATTGACTGTTGGTTAATGAAACATAACCAAAATATTTTTTTCTCTCTGAGCAATAGAACTTAGAGATAATTCGTTTCGGAAAGAAATTTTTTTTTTTTTTTTTGATTGTGTAATCTCGGTTAAAATTTTATCTTTCAAAAATTTTCTTCACAAATGTAAGCTATGAAAATCAAAACTGAATTTAGATTGTCTTTTATTTCCATTTTACTAACCTCTTAGTTTTTTGCGGAAATTTCAATACCATTTGAAGCTCAAAAGGATATGCATTTGATGCATTACGTAAAGGAGAAGTTTTTAGATAGATATTTATCAATTTGGGATTTAGAATTTTAGCCTTTTCAAGTTTTTCCGAAGAATTTTCATTTAAAGTAGCATTTTGGAAAAGTACCTTTTGTAAATATATATCAAGTTTTCTTCTTATTCTTTATATAAAGAGTGTCTAGTCGGGAAAATTTACGTTCTTTGAACTTCTTTTCCAATTTATTCTAAAGGAAAGAACTCTATTGGGGAAAATACCAGTTTATGAAGAAGAGAGCAGAAGGAAATAAAGGATACATTCTATAACTTATCTGTTTAGAAAGTATGCATTTCTTTTTGAACTTAGAAAGATGTTTTATAGACTACATCTTCTGCAAGTTTATGTCCATGTGCTTCTAAGTTTACTCATATAAAACGAGATCAAATATCGTTTCCGTCTTGTTACTAGTAATTATGTATTTTCAAAGCACTAGATAACTTAACGAACATATGTTTGCAATGGTTAGTTGATTGGTGCCGTGTCCATAATATGTTTGCAATAATTGAATATATTAGGTGCTGTTGCTTTCCAGCAAAGGCTATGCCATACATGCATTTTTTGAAACAAATATGAATAAAAAGACGAAATACGGAATACATTAAATATGTATTTTTACTTCTTTTGATATTAGTAAAAAATGGAAACTGATTGTTAACAATTATTGAAAGATTTATAGAAAAGTCATTTAATTTCACGAAATAACATAATTATACACATCATACAATGATTTGCTCTTCAAACATAGGGAAGAGACAACACCCTGAAAAAACATTATAATCCTTATTCTTTTCTTAGTATTGCCATTTAAAAAACTTCAGAAGAAAAAAATGAAGTAAAAGTAGCAGTTACAGTAAGGCAGACTGGAATATCGCTTGTGTTTTGCCTTTAGACGCAGAATTTTTCAAAAGTTAGATGAAGAAGTAACATTGCATTCAATGTCTGCCTACTTTCAGGTAAGAGCCTCCTTTCCTGTAAAAACCAACATCAAGTTTATAATCTAGCTATCTCTCTCTCTTTCTCATTTATTTTTAGTTCTTAATTACCTTTCTTAATGGTCAATACATATTCATTCATTAATTCATCAATTCCCTTTCATAAGTTTATTCATACTCTCCTTCATGTAGTTATTCTCACTCTTTAACTTGTTTATTGATTTTTTCACTTATTTATTCATTTCTTCCTTCACTCAATCGTATGTTTATCCATTTCTTTGTAAATATCCTAAAAAAAGCAGATCAAAAAATTAAATGGGAAAATAGGCTCATTTAGTTCTGTATGGACTTTGCATCTGTATAGATTCTACGTCATAAGATACTTTCAATAAAATTTGTTCCAAGCAATTCCGTTAGTTAGATTAGGATTTATATTGGATTGAAGTTTCTTCGTAGGCGCTAATGTTAAGTTTTTTTTGAACAGTCCTAAATTGAACAAATATTGTTCAAATCAAAAAATTTCATGTTGAGAGTTCCTTTGAATAAGCTTGTTCAAAGGAGCTTGGATCTAATGTCCAAAATTTATATACACTTTGCTTCATATTTTCCCATAGGCGCTAATGTTTTTTGAACGGTTCAAAATTGAACGAAATACTGTTCAAATCAAAAAATAAAATATGGAAATGAGATGTTCTTTCCAAGGTTTTTCGAATAAAAAAATCTTTTGAATCAGACAAACAAACAGATGCACATTTACCCCCCTCTCAAAACCCCTACTTTCAAATTTTTTATTTTTCAACCTTTATTTAATTACTTTATTTATTTTTGGCTTTTCTTTATTTTTAACGATATTTTTACGATACATTAAGCCTTATTTCATACAATTTTTTATTACTTTTGTGGGAAAGTAGGTTAAAATAATACGTGATTACGATGTGTTTGTCGTAACATCGTTACACGCGCAACAAGTTTTCCGTTTATTGCTAAAAAATTCTTCGAAAAGGTTCACGTCTATAAGCGAGTTTTAAAATAGTTTTACTATAACGATAAATCTGCCCGAAAACAATTTCGTTGTGCCAAATGCTTTTGCTTGTGATAGTTGCTTTAATAGAAAAAAACACCTCTTTGCAATGTTGATCGAACAGGAGAACAATTAGTAAAGTGAAAAGTGATTTTATTTGACAGTTAACGTCTTCTACGTTTGGAAGGAGTGAAAGTAAAAGCAATTAAATATTACATTATTTAATAAATGAATAAATAAATAAATAAATAAATATAAAAAAGGAATATTTTTTGATCGTTTGAATTTTAAAATAACACTCTCGTTTTGGACTTTTGGCAAATTGGCTTCTTTTTTAACCAGTAACTTGGGACTGATATTACATTTTTCTTTCTTTTTTTCCGTTGTACGAACGTTGGTTTTTAAAGGAAATTACGGTCATCAGAAAAGGGGTAAACAAACTGACGAACATCAGCTGTAGTAAAGTTACTCTGTAACATAACCAACGTCAAGTGTGGACCAGCAGATTTTAAAACATTACCAAGTTGAATGACTAAAAATTAATGCACATGAACATAATGGAAAGTACAAAAGAGAAAAGTATGTAAAGTTAGAAATAAAATTGAAAAATAGAAACTAAATAAATAAATAAATAAAAACTTGAAATAAATGAATAAGAACATAAACAAAAAATAAATTTACATTTCAAGAAAAGACTGTCTCTAACTGAAAACATTTGACGACGAAAGTCCAATGCTATACATTGCGTTAGACATTGTCATTTGAGTTTGTTTTCAGCATGAACCATACACACATTTTTTTATGTATTCATATACACGGTCGGTACTCATAAAAAACACAGTATTGTTCAAAATGAACTCTGTTAATTCTGACTTATCAATCTAAGCTTTACAAACAACTTAAACGACAAGCAGCACATTTTCATAACTATTCTCTTAATCTTATGCTTCGTACAAATATCATATATCTTTTCTAAATATTTTTGTTGCAGATATCTTTAAAAAGAGGTATTCGAGAAATACAGAAAAATTCTGCCTAAACTCAATACATGATTGACATATATCATGAAATATTATTTTTCTTTCGGATAGAGCTAGTGAAATCTCATATATTCTACAAACTGTCAGCTCGTAAATCTTGACAGTACCTTCCTCCTTTGCATAGAAATTGTTTGACAAGATAAATGTTTCAAATACATCCTCGGAATTCAAACCAGCTCAGCTGTTAGCAAAGAAATAGTTTTTCGATATTATTGACACTTTTCGAAACTTCGAATCACTTTTAATTAGAATTTCGCAAAGACAAAGGAACAATAAGTACTTGAAAACCGAATTAAGATTATCGAAATTCGTTAAAATGGTTGTTAATAAAAACCACGAGAAATGTGTTTAAAATCTTTGGAGAAAGAAATACTGATGTTAAACAAATAAAAATAAATTGAGCTTCTTATTTCGAGCCTCTTTGAAAAAAAATTCTTGAACACAAATGTTTTAAGAAGTTTTTACGAAGCTAATCTATTGTAAGACTAAATGCAAAATAATTAGTGCGTTGCTGATGATAAAGGTATTTCGAAGTAGCCGGTACACTTTCCTGGTTTGAGTGAAGTGAAGAATTTAAAATATAGCTTCTAGAATATTTTAAAACATTCTTTGAAAAAGCATTACTATTATTTCTAACGAGCTGCGTAGTATTGATTCTTAACCATTGCAGACCTAATGTGTTCCCAGAGATTGGTACCAACTCTTTCAGCGGCACCACAATGAGTGTGGTACTATTGCCGCATGAAAAAGCGGTATAAAAATCCCCTCATATTAATGCATTGACACGTCTGTCGTAACAGAAAGATGGGGGGTTACTATGTGATACGCATTTTTACGACCAACGGTGACAGTCCGGACCAACAATAGCGGAAAAGATTACCTCAACGAAGGCCCATCGGAGGGATAAAATAAATATGAATTTTATGACACAAGATGGCTGCGGAGGCAACAACACCGTGAGAGCACCAGAAGACGGACGCTCTGATTGCGTGGATCTGTACCGCCCCACTGATAAACTCGCCAGCCAACGGCCGACGGGAAGCGGCCTGGTTGGGAGAAATCTAAGAAAAGATGGGAGGTCAATTGTGCCAGAATTGGTCAAGACCTCCCATCAAATCAGCAAGGGGCTTTTGGTTAATTAAAACCAAAATCTCGGCGAGAGCGTCATTAGAACATCATCAGATTTTGACAGAGGAGAGTTTTCATCAGATCTTGACAGAGGCGATCAGTTTTTCCCTGAGACCACTTCATCTTCCCAGAAGAGTCACGAGAGACTCTTCCAAGGCAGAGATGGGCCCTTTTCGTACAATTCTTGATTGATAACATCTGCCGTCTATAAAATAGGCGCGGCAGGCTTCTTCTACAAGCAGGACTATGATCGTCATTCGCTTCCGGACGAGGAAGGATCACCCACCCACAGATATGGATTAATTTTCACAACAAGTGCTGCCCTTTGGATCCGGACATGGTTCGTTCCCTGCACATTTCCTTTTTCTTTTTAATAGTAATAGTCTCATGGGCCTAAGTTAATGTCTATATACGTATGAATAAATTAGCCTAGTTTTCCAGAAAAAATAGTGTTTTATTGTCTATACCACTTTGCGTATCACGCGCCCTTATGTCGTGAACCTGGCCGCGACAACGTCGATGGAAATCTTGTGTAACAAAAATGCAATGTTGTCATCGGTAACAGAGGTAACATATCTGACTCGGACAGAAAAGAAAAGGAAAAGAATCCAGTTATAATTTTAACATCGTGTGATTAAAATACTAATTAGCAGCAGTAGCGACGAAAAGTTTATGCTTCTTCATCATATAATGTGCAAATCAATTTTCTTTCTTGCGTCAGTTATTGAGTGATTTCCTTAACTTTTTATTCTTTTCCATTCGATTTCTTGCACGTTTCCGACTGAAAACCTTATTTAACTCAGTCATTACATTTTCGTAGCTTTAATTTTGCAATGACTTGCTTTATGTAAATTTTGAGTAAGGAAAATGTACTAAAAATTTTATGCTTTACAGAGTTTCAGAGCAAAGAGGGAGTTAAATTCAATGAGTATTGTTCTATTATTTCGGTTTTATTTAATAGTTTTGTTCGATATCGCTAGGGTTAGGTCTCTCGGTTATGACGTATTTTATTAGAATTTACGTACTAATGGCTATAAACCTTAAAATAAATTACAAGTGACATTGGAATGTTATTTGTTTATGTGTAGTTTTATAAAAGAATTTTTTGCCAACAAAAAATAATAATGAAAAAAATGGCGTTATTGTTAATGGAAAGCCTGCCATTAATATACAGCATTTTATTTCTACTTAGAAGTGAGCATCACTTTGTGTTAAAGTTGTTTCTAATAAGCACTTAATTTTGCTCTAAAATAAAGAAAACAAATTTAAGAATAATCGAAATGCATAGTGATGTCTTTCCATACATATAATGTTCCTTGAAGTTTCAAATAATTTC
Source organism: Octonoba sinensis (assembly GCA_038502835.1). Lineage (NCBI taxonomy): Eukaryota > Metazoa > Arthropoda > Arachnida > Araneae > Uloboridae > Octonoba > Octonoba sinensis. Next base: position 118,174,461 of record CM076601.1, on the reverse strand, counting down.
TGCTGCAATTAAAAATAATATGATGGCTTAAATGCGTTCATCCGCAAAAGTCCTTTTGTTAACAAATTTTTAATGATTTGGAAATCAGTGCAAAAAAAAAAAAAAAAAAAAAAATCGCGAAAATTTGTTCCCAGGTATTTAACTACAGCGTCAGACAACTAAACTCATGAAATCACTTCTTTTTCCAAGCAGAATATAAGATTTTAAAAGCGTTTGATCATAAAACGTGAGCAAGATTTGGCTCTTTTATTCGAATTTTTTCTATGTAAAAGAAAGCAGCCAAAGAAAAATCTCATTTATTCTTATGTTTTGCATTCTCTTTAAATTGAGGAAGAAATAAATTATTTCGTTTAAAGAAACGATTGAAAGTTTTGAAGTTATTTAATTAAGTATCTTTCAAAAGAGAACCGTTTTAATAAACCTTTTTTCTCTCTCTTGTTCTTATTATATTACTCTTTAATAAATACATGACCAGAATAAAATTCCGGAAAAGATAATTAATTAAAAAAATCATGAGATTTCTTGCCAAGAGTCTCCAGAAGGTTAAAGTATATCTCGAATTTCCTGTAGAAGTATAAATGGTGTTTATAAAGAAAATGCGAAAACATCAAGGATTTTTATTTTAAAATGATTTTTGTTGTTGTTGCAAGCAATGTAAAAAGTGAAAGGAAAGCAACTTCAACAGAAAACCAGCCACCACAATAGCATCACGCAAGAGACTAGAACAGTAAAGAAACTACGTTTCTTTTCTTTTTCCCTCCCAGCTGTTCTGAGGCTCCACGCATTTAATGTGTCACTTTAGACATTTTGCAGACAATATATTTTGAAATCACGCATGTTGCAATCCGTAAAATTAATATTTTTTACTTAATTTGCACTTTATTTGATTGAAAATAAATAATAACATACATTTTTATTTATTGAGGTGGGGAAAGAAAAACTATTTAGAATTTTAAATAGTAATATGGCACACACTTTTCAAAATTCGTTGTAGAAAGCAACATGCATAATTTGTTTCAATAAGAAAATTGTTCTTGCATAAGCTCTTAAATTATTACATCACGATTACTGAGTAGTTCTGATTCTGTTTCCTTATGAAGCCATTTTGGAAAAGGAATAAAACTTTCATATCAACCATCCCAGAAATTGTTACACAGGAAAAACCCAACTTGAAATTTTAATAATCATGTAAAGTTCATCAAACTCTCATCATAACCGAAGCACATTCATTGTGTTTCTTACCACAGCGGTTCCCTAACTGAGTGTCGCGGCACCCCAGGGTGCCTTAGCTAGAGTTGGGGGGTGCGGCGCTCGTGATATCAAACCTTCTTTCCTTCCTTAAAAAAAAAAAAAAAAAAAAAAACAAGTGTGATGGTTTCAATTATAGTACTAGTGGGAATTTTAAATGTCAGATAGTTTTTTTTTGTTTGTTTTAGAATGACTAATCATGGTGTTTGAAAAAAAAGGTAAAAAATATATTAGGAAACGGATGGTGATGCTCATAGTTCTTGTCTTTTGGAGAGGGGGATGGGCTAGATCGTAAGCAGTTCAGGGCATTTTATAGGTTAGCAAAGAACAAAAGAGTGATGGGATTCATAAATGAAAATGCAAACCTAATAAAATATCCGAACCATGTTTCGAACATATTTATTCAACTGACTTAATTAGAATATAAGACATAAGCATAAAAATACCGATAACATGGAGTCATAAATTTGGCAGTAAAGTAAAAACAAGAACATATTTCTTGCCAAAAGAGAGAAACAATCTTGCTTTATATTTCTTGTACACATTTAGGAAATCGTCCACTGATACAAAATTATGATTCTCTTTTATTGTGCTATAAATTTATCATCTGATCTCTTTTCTTTTGTGTGTTATAAGAGAAAGTCGCCTCGGAACATATTTAATCCTAACTAATGCATTGCTGTTTTCAATACTGCCATACGAAGCAGAAATGTAGTATCTGAAATGAAAATGAGATATTGACGATTAAGGTTTTACGCTATGTACTTAATTCAAGCACCACTTTTCCAGAAATTTAAAAAAATATTTCCCATTTACATCTGACCACAAAACATTGCAATTTAGGTAAAATAAATTTAGAACCACCTGGTGGCAATAACTCAATTTCACTAACAAGTTCAGATACGACCTTTGCACTCAGATAGGGTGGAATAGATATTTCATTTAGTTTAATGGCTTCCCTTTAGATAGAACATTTTTTTTTCAAACTTAATATCAGCTCATTTTTTTCGAGAAGCCCTAACACAAATATGCAAAGTTCCAACAGCTATTATGTTCTTCTCCTGCAAGTAATTTCAATTTTTTCTCAAAGTCATTTCGATGTTTAAGAAAAAATGTTTGAACGTATGACTCACTCAGAGTCTCTTTACATTGCAGAAGAAAATTCGTCTCTATTTGTGACCATCCTAAATGCCTCACTTTCCTCCATTCATTTTAGAATACATTAGAAAGGTTCCACTGTATTAAAAATGGCATCGAGAATTTTGCTTTTACTACGAAATGTTTGTGCTAACAAGTATTGACGTGAACTTATTCGACCCATTTATATATAATTTTACTTTTATATTAAATGTCTAGTAAAGAACATCTTTAAGGACTCTTTCCTCGAGGAGCTTAGACATCGTAATTCTAACAAACCATGGCTAAACCAGATTCTAGAAGTCCCCCAGTGGCCTAGAATGAAATTTGTTGCCATGTTTTGTTTTTTATCTGGCCATGACTGCCTAAATAAACATCTATATTGCATCAAGATGGTTACTGACCCTTTTTGTACCTTGTGTGAAATTCTCGAAGAGATGGACATGTCTCACCTGTTTCGATGCCCCGCTCTTCCTCGGACATCAATCTGGGAACCCTACTGGACTGCTCGCAATCATTTATAGATTTTTTGTTATCTTTTGATGTTCAATTGTCATTTAATGTACCATTAGAAATTTAAAAAATATATATAATTTTACATGTGTTACATTTCGGCAGCAACATATCCTTAAAATCATAATTTGAATTCTATTTTTTGTGTAGTACAATTTGATTACAAAATATGACAGAACTACTGCAACATTCACCATTACTGATAATTAGGAAAAATCCCAATATTCGCTTGCAGTTGAATCCAAGAAAAAGTTTTCAATGCAAGGCAGTGAAAGTTAACCAAACTTAAAAACTCTTTTTGGATTTCAATTAAGGGGAAGTTCTTATAAATGCCATTCAGAAATTTTGAACTAAGAAAGTCTGGATTCATTCCATTTACACAAGTTCAAACAATTTTCTTCAGCTATTAAAGTATATTTTCATTAAAGAGGAAAAAGTAAATAATTTGCAGAAATTTGTGTTTACCTTCAGTGTATGGGGAAAAAGTCACTTTTTTGTGCAAAGTAATACTTGCGAGTCTCTGAAGTTACCAGATAAGAATAAATTGAAGAGAAAAATGTGTGGAAAAAATCAATAGTTTAGATTAAATTCACTTAGTTGGTTTCTGCGCTATCTCGAGTAACTGTATTACAATATTCACACATCGAAAATTTAAAAGAAAACGAGATGAAATTTAATAAGAAAAAACTTGAAACGTATAATTTCTTTGCGTATCGTTAATATTCAATTTCACATTTTGCAATTTTTCGGTGAGTTTTTCAGTATTTTATTCCAAAACAGTTTTTAAAGATAAAATAAAGAGTAAAATATGATTACAAAAAGTTCTGAGAAATGTGTGCTAATCACATCCTGTTGAGAGTGCCTAAGAAGAGCATCTGCATTGTCAGCAGAAAAATAAAAATGAAAAGACTTGTTATTTGTAGTTCTTCCTGTGCACCAGCTATAACTCAGAGGAGATGCAATCTTTTTTTTTTTGGAATTCAGCTTTGTTTAAATGAAGAAAAATTTTCAGTGGCTAATTGCTTTTCCAGAATTTTAAAAATTACATTTCGTCAAATTTGTACAAGAGGTTTAATTTTTTGTAAATATAATTTTATGGAGAAGTACAAATGAAAAAAAAAAAACAAATAAACATACTACAAGTTGAATTTTGTTTGAGTTCTATGACCTCAGTGTTTTTAAAAGACGGAAAAAGTTTTACGCTGACGATGAATTTTCCAGCGAATGAACTTTTATTGTGTCTCTAATGAGAACACAGTTGCTGTTTTTACACAGCATGAACGATTGTAGAGGAAAAATATTTTTAAAAGTTTATTTAAATATCTCCTAGATTTAAAGGGAATTCATGTTGATTTAAAGGCAAGGGACCGTTCATAAATGATAAATGATGTCACACTCTTTTTCAATACATTTGACCCCTTCCCTCCTTTGTCACAAAATGTCCCATTTCAACATACCTCCTACCTTCCTTTGTCATGTCAAGCTATATTACAAAAGGATATGTAGTTGCAGTGTGGCAGCTCAAAAACAAAACACTGCATTATAGACCACGTTCCTAATTTTATTTTTGAACTTTTCAAGACATTTTTGAGCATAACAATAATAGTGTTTACATCCATATATCCATACATATATTTCACTTAACGTGGACCAGTTACGATTGAATTTTTCGGAATGATACGATACTGACATCATACAAAAAACAAACTGTGATGAAACGATATTTAGAAATGTGTTTAATGATTAGCCTTGAAAAGTAACATAATATTTGAATTTATTATCGTAACTTACGGGCTTTAACATATATTTCTATTTCTTAAAAAGTTTTTCCATTCATAACTCAATTTTTAATTTCCGATACTTTGGAGTGGCAACACCTTAGTTTGTTTATATCGAGCGATCATTGTCATGTTCATATCTAGCGATATTTGCTTAATTCTTTCAAATTTTAAAGCATTTTCTACAATTTTAAAATGCTTAATTTGACTGCTGCACGTATAGCCCGCAGATGTTCTACGGGAGGTCAGCTAGTGTGTACATAATTTGTATAAAATGATAGTACGTTTTCTAACACTAAAGGTAATTAGTATAAAATAAAAAACAAATTAATTGTTCGAATTCTAAAAAAAATCGCAATTTTATCTTAAAAGTGTAAATGCCTAAGAAGATTTCCTTTTAAACGTTAAACTAGAAGTACATTTAAACCTTAATCACTGTCGGTGTTTTCGATAGAAAATAAAAGCAATGAAACTTTAAATTTAAACTATGTTATTGAAAAAAAAAAAAAAAAACCTTTAAAACTTGATTTAATTTGCTGATTTTAAAGGTTTTTATAGAATGTACATAATGCCAAAATGTATGATGTCACATTTCTTGCTACCCCTCCCCTCCCGTGGTCACAAACTGTAATAATTTTCGAGCACCCTCCCCCTTCAAAGCATGACATCATTTATGAATGACCCCCAAGGAGCAATAAGTTTGTAAATGCTTAGTGTCAATTGTTGGACGAAAAGACTTCCTGAAAGTATTACAGCGAAATATTTGACTTTTTTTCATAAAAGGGATATACATAATTGCTAACACTGCATTTAAATTCATCATTGGCGCTTGCCAACTTAATTTCTTGAACTTAATGAATTTTGTCGTGTAAATAAAAATATCCTTTTTTGAACAACACGATTGAAGGAGAAATATTCTATTTTTAGAAAAATTAATAAAATTATACATTTTATTAACTGTTTTAAAAATAGAATATTTCTCCCTCAATCGTGTTGTTCAAATAAGGATATTTTTATTTACACGAAATCTCAATTTCTTTAAAAATACCATTGAAGGTCGTCATCCATTCACTGATCTTTTCAATTACTATCGATATGAAAATGAGTTTGAAACACGCAAAAGGTCAAAGAAGCGAAGCATCTTATTACATAGAATGATAAGAACTGAATGTAAAATTATCTTTTGAGTTTAAATAATTAATCTAGCAGATTAAATTAACTTCCAACCGAACCTTTAAGATAGGCCCATCTCATTTTTAGGAACAAAGACTGAATAATGAGTGATACGAGCTTTTGAAATGATGTACCTAGTGAGGAAAGTCTAGTTTATTATTTGACTCTCCTCATCTGTTTAGCTTCTAAAGATAGATCAACATCTTTTGTAATAATAATGAATGGCTTTTGGTTGAGAAACAATTTTTCACTTCCGGGTGGGGAAGTATGATTTATTTATTTTCCCAAAAGATAGCACTATGTTGCGGTTAAAATTTGACCTTACCATTAGTTATCTCGTTATATGATATAAATGTTCCAAATTAAGTGTTAGAATAATTTTCCAATTACCATTGTGTTACCTAAATAGTACGGATAAATAGAATACGGAACGTGTACTTAAAAGCAAGATTTATGATGCGCACAAGAGTGTAGGATTCCTTTATTAATTTTTAAAAATGCAGGCCTTTTATTCTTACCACTTCTTTTGCTCTTAAGTATAAGTGATTTTTCGTCTTTGAACTCTACCCATATATTTGGTACATCTGGAAGCAAAGGGGTGAAAAAAAAAAAAAAAAAAAAATTGAGTGAAACGACTGCGAAATTTAAATAATATTACTTTGGCTTAGCAATCTTCTAAATTACACAGTATTATAACATATGTCTGGGCTACCTCGTACACCTCTTACTACAAAGCAGATTGGTATTTCCCTTATCATTTTAGATAGTTATCTCCAATACTTCATTTTTAGCACACGGACCCTTTTTGCTTCTAGGTGCCTCAATTGTCCTTTATAAGTTTCTATTAACTGATTTCTTCACGGCGAAAATTTTACTTTTGTTTTTCGAAAAAACAGCAATTTCGGGAAATAGGACTATAACTGTCAAGTTTTTTACTTGGCAAACCGAAAAGGTGGAGTTGTAGACTCGGTTCGATCCCTATAATACGTCCAGTATCAAAAATAGTCCAGTCGAAGGTAAGGCTACGGGTAATCGAACTTTTCCCAGCGTGTTCGTAGGGTACGTGCCGTTTTTCGAAAAAACAGCAATTTCGGGAAATTCGTTTTGTTATATCGCACGTTTTCTTAATATTTGCTCATATTTTTTCATTCCTAATTAAAAAGTATTTATGAAGAATAATTTAAAAACAATGAACTATGTACGCAATGAAAATTTAACGCAACTAACCAGCGTTATTAACCTTGTTATGTAGAAACTACAGCAGAAGAAACAACCATCAAATGATTTCACCGATAATGTAATAAAAAGAAAATAAGAACTATGCACATATGTATATATTCGAGTAAGTATATCGTCGAAAAGAGAAACTTCAAAGCAATATCATAATTTGCCATTTGTTCTATTCTGCTTGCTTAAATTGATTCTACTTTTATGCTAAATAATATAATGATTGTCCTATATTACAAAATACTCAAACGTTTGTGCTTAGGTATGTAGTTTAGTGATGCTTTACTTTCTAAATTGATGATTTTCTATAATGCAGTTGTAGGTGGAAACAAAGTTAACATTTAAGAAACATAATTTAAATAGCTAAATTTAGTTTGATATTTAATTGAATCAATGATAAGAAGGTGTCCCGAAAATCCGAATGTTGCAAAATTTTTAACTAATAATTGTGAATTTTTACTCCATAAGAATAATACCTGAGTAAATATTTAAAAGCGAAATTGAGTTTTCCTACACTTATCTTCCACTTTGAATTTTTTTTAAAAAATTGCTTTTCGAATGCAATTTTTAGTAGTTGAAGATCTTTTGTGCCTTTGGGAGTTAATACTCAGCATGTTGGATGCTTTTTTGAAAATTACTGATTTGTTTTTGTTTATTATGTGCCTTCTTCTTCCTTGATGGTTAAAATCTGAACTGATATTTTCTTAAGGCCTGTTTCATGTTTCTTTTCCACGTGGGCCACATTAATGTATATGTATCTGTCTATCTATCTATCTATCTATACAGTAAAGCTGCTCTTAACGGACCCGCTTCTTAGACGGTTTTAACTTTTAAGCTTTTCAACTTTTAGCTTAAAAGTTTCCACTTTTCAACTTTTAAATACTCAGCAGCAAATCGTTGAGAAATAAAAAAAACCTCCTTTGTCCGGATTATTTTTGCCCCCCCCCCCCCTCCTTGGTATCCGCTATAGAGAAATTTTATTGTATACAAGTTTCAATGACATATGTATATTAGAACAAGCTCTGTGTAAGCCAAAATAAGGAAACTTTAATAATAACCACTCTGTATTTCCAAAGTTATTTTTTTATTATGTGGTGAATAGATTTTATCAATTGAAATTATATGAGTTTCACAATATAGAGGGAAAAGAAGTATCGCACCTTTTTGTAGCCTTTCCTGTTTGAAATAGAAACGAAACTCTCAAACCTCCCCAAAACACAATATCCATCAGAGCATAAAATTAATTGCTACCATAAATACACAAGTAAAACTAATTTAGCATTTGAAACAAGCTATATTTTTGCCTACTTAAGCGACATTTTACTCACATCTCCTTTTTATAAGTACGCTGAAAACCATTTGTTGCATGCATTGGTAGTTTCCCAATAGAGTGCACCTGACTTTGCAGTCGAGTGAAAACATAGCCGGCATTCTTTCGTTAATTAAAGTTCTTAGAGTGAGGCTTGATGCTCTTTGGATCGCAGGATGGGGACGCTATCACAATGCAAATCAGCTAATTAAAAGTGTCACGCATGAAGACACGTGATCATACGGGGAAAAAGATGCTTGGGAAGTAGTTTCATGTTTCTAATTAGGATAGTATTTGTTTCTGAACATGAGTAGCTGTAAAGAGGGCCTTCATTATTAGATCTGAAGTTGATTCCTAGAATATGTTTGGACAATTAATTGTCATTATGATTTAGTTTTTAAAATTTTGTTTCCTGAAATTTCCTGTAACAAAAAAGATGATTTTTTAAAAAAATTAAATTTCAAGTACGATCGTATTTTACCTTATTCAGTATACTTTGCTTTTGAGAGGTTTGATAAATTTGCTAGTTAAATATATTATATCCCAGGCAATGGGAAGCTTTCAAATAAGTGTAGAAAATGCCATGACTTATTTTATTGGTAGCCAGGGAAGATAGAAAAAGCTTACTGAAAAGAGCTATGCAAACAATACAAGTAAAATATTAAAATTTGTTTGCCTTGAAATTTAAGGCGTTTCCTGAAAATATACTGTTAAAAATTTTAGTTCAACTTTTAACCAAAAAGAAAAAGGTGAAATTTAGTTGCAACCAACACTTGATACTATAGTTGAACTAATATAATGGTTCCTAGTTTCACATTCATGGTGAAACTAGGAGAAACTACACCATTATAATGGTTCAACTTAGTACCAAATGTTGATTTCAGCTAAATTGCACAATTTTGTCCATTTTTTTGTGAAAGGTTGAGCTAGAAGTTTTTAGTGAGACCGTTCCAGTGTTTTCTGTGACTGTTTTAAGTTTCGACTGTAAATTATTGACTGTAAATTTTGAAATCTAAAAGTTTTTATAGCCGTAGGCGACAGCTGGCGAAAGTTATAGATCATTAAGATGGAAATAAATCCAAAATACAGCTCAAAATTTATGAGTAGACCCAGTGATAATTGATAATTTTACTGAGTTATTTTTACATATTTTAGAACTCAAAAAGACTTAAATGTCTTAAAGTGGTTAAAACAGGGCTGATGCGACTTTCAGTGCAACAACTCGTATCTTGAAATCTGAAAATTATATTGCATAAAAAATGTTGCATAGAAAGAATTTATTGTTTTAATGAAACTATAGTTAATAAATTCCTGCAAACTTTTGATTTTCACCAAAGGATAATCATACAATTTTCTACAACTGCATTTAGTCTACTTTCTGTAGCAGAGATTGGAAGCCTTCTGCTAACATTGAGATGACTTAAGAACTTCAAATTCTTCGGTGTTCATTAAACATGTTTATATATATCTGTTCTAACATGTACTTTTTATAGTAATGCAAAAACGATAGTATTTGAACTACACCACATTGCAAGGACAGGTGCAGAAGCTAATTTCTTCAAACGACATGATGTCCAATAGCTGAGAATTGCAGCAGCTTTTATCTTTGTCTTCTACAGTTTCCTTTGCTCAGAAAAGTTTGGTGTTCATAATTCTAATCTGCTGCATTTAAATATTATTACTATATGCCTCCAACTGAAAAATTCCCATTGCGCATATCCAGTAAATTAGGCATAATGAGGGCGTATGAAAATAAGGATCAGTAAATAGGAAAAACTTGATATATGTATTTCTGCTTTGAGTGCTTTCAAGCATTTCAGGAGCTCATGTGTGTTCACGTCAGTTTGATTTGAATAACTCTTGCCATTTGGGAAGTTCTTAAGAATTAAGATAAGCAAATGTAGAGTTTCATAAATGTTTTCGAATACTAGAAAAGATCGTGTACTGATAGACTTTGTCCTTGTGTCGAAGCAAAGGTTAAACTATATATTTTTTTTAATTTAAAAAATATCTAGGAATAAAGTACAGACACTTACCATTTTCACCGGAGTTCAATGAACCAAATATTTTCATTTAAATAAACATTTATTAATTAAAGCATCTTAAAAAATGGCAAAATCCAAGATAAATTTCTTTTTAAAACATCCACAGATTAAACCTACACAGTCAGCAAAGTAATTTAAAAACGAAGGTAACCTTCACGGTCAACAAGCAGTGACGCAGGTCACTGCTTGTTGACTGTTGAGTTCACAGTACATCTATCTTGCAGTTGAAATAATCAATCAACAGCCTATACTTAAACAAGTTGGTAGTTGAATCATCTGTTCTTAATGCTTTCTTTTTTTCGTGATTTAGATCACGAGTAAAGAAAAATAAATAAATGAATAAAAAGTATTAAATAAGCATTATTACCCTTAATTCTATTCAATATACTATGCATGTGCTCCTTGGTTTGGTATCTACACAAAAAGGCAAATATTTGCATTTGTCATGTCAATTTTACCGTTGCATTTTTTTATGTAACGAGAAAATATTAGATAAAATACTTTCTTCTTTTCCTTTCACGTCAAAGACTATTTTTGGAAAATATATCAGAAAAATGCTTATTAAATTTAAATAAAGCAGACATTTACTTATAAAAACTAATGTTAAGGAGCATTATACCTGTTTCGGTTCAGGATAATTGATTCTTTTTTGTAGAAAGAATCCTTAATGAGCGAAAATATATTTGAACGAAAAAGGCTGGTGGAAGAGGATCATGCTCGAAAGTCGAAGGAAAACTTTTATTTCCTAATGTGATTCCGAACATACATTTTCGTTTATTTTACTGTCGTGGATTTATCCTCTCTGATCATGAAGAAATGAATGATATATGTGGAAATTTCTGGTAATTTCTTTTTTCAAAAGTTTTCATGTCATTAAAACTTTTTTAATGACATTATATATATAGTTTGTAAAAATCTTTTATAATGTTTCCTTCATATGTTTCTTTTATATGAGGAATTTCCATATCTGTGTATATGTGTGTGTGTGTATATATGTGTGTTTTCGTTACGACAAGAAGTACAGGCGATCTACGAATAATGCCTTTTTTAAATCTTATTTTCCCTTAAAATGAAATGAAAATAAGACAATTTTCAGGGCAGGCTGTAAATCAAAATTCATCGCAGAAGGGATCATTGCTGTGCTAATAGTTTTCCAAATGAACATCATGCTCTTCAACCTGTTCTTTGCGAGCTCTAGTACTTACGGGTAAAATAAAAAAAAAATAAATAAAAAAATCCCTGAATCTTGAAACCACTAACGCTTGATAAAACATTTACGCCGGAAATGTAAATAATCACAATACAAATTCAGTTTTAGAACAGTTTTTGTTTCAAACATATTAATCCTGTTATTATTATTATTTATTTGGCCAAAATTTAATAAATAATAAAACACTACATCAAGCATGCATTTTGGTGCTATTAATACTTTTTAGGACCGAAACAATAAGTCAACTACTTCTGAGAAAAAAACAGCACATTCTAAAGAAAAGTATCCCATATCTCAGTAAAGAACAATTGTGCAATTTTTTTTGCAAAGAATATTTTTTATGAGTTTCGCATCGCAAATGATAGTTTTTTTAGATAATTGTTTTTCAAGTAAGTGAAGCGAAATTTTGTAGACCTTTTTTTATTGTCACTTCATCAAAGGGTCTTCATACATGAAAAAAAAATATATTTTAGGTACTGAATCGCTTACTTCAAACAGAAATTATTTTAATTTAATTTTTTTTTTTGTAAGAGTGATAGTGGAAGTTAAATTAAAAAAAAACCTTAAACAAATAAAAGGGAAGAAAATTAAGAGAAAAAAAAAATACAATCAGTTCATGAAGAAATCGAACGGATTTAACGAAACACATTTTGAGACTTAAAAAGTAGATTAGAGGTTTTTAATTACAAGACTAGAAGAATATTCTTTGGCATAACAGATTTTGTTTGCGCATCTCATATAACTAGTAATTTTGTTTGATTAGAAACGAAATGCGGTTTAAAAAATAATTGTCACCGAACATATGCGTTCTTTCGTATGCACAACATTATTCAATCTTCCACGAAAGCAAACGAAATCAATGTTTGCACAAACAGATTTAAAATGAATAAACTTTATTAGATTGGCAAACACAGCTAATTTTTGCTGCTAGCATAAATTCGTTCAGACATAATTGAGCACACGTTAATTACTATGCAATAGAGTTTTAGTTGATATTTAAGAGTGGTTTAATCAATATGGGATGTGAAGCGTAGTCATCTTCACCTGATCACGCAATATTTTTTGCTTCAAACCTTTTTATTTTCAATGTGGGAAGTGAAGGCTTATCAGCTTCACTGATGACGCAATATATTAGGCTTCAAGCCTTTGTTGTTTTTAATTTCTGATTTTTAATGATTGTGTCTTTCATTATTTGAGTTCGGAAATTGCAATATCGAATGTTTTGCATTTTGTACATGTCTTAAAGTGTTTTTCACCTGTACGTACTATGGATATCGAAGTTCTTCAGGTTTATTACCTTTTTTTTAACATTTAAAAACATTTTATTCAACACATTAAATTAATTTACTAGTTATAAAAAGTTTTCTACGATATTACATTAACTTTTCACTAAATACCTACTTCAAATAAGCTATGTACATATAAAATTTAAAAAAGAAAAAAAAAGCTTTAAATAAAGAGACAAAAAAGAAAAGAAATGGCAACCCCCCCAGAAATACTTATAAAAGTTTAATATTTCTGAAAATTTGAACTGTTAATTAATTTTATTGAAAAAGTTAATTTCAAAGCGTTAAACATGTCATGATTTTAAAGTAAATAAATGTATAAAATTTACGCTATTGCTTTGTAAGCATTAGCCAAAAATGATTGTACCTCACAGAAAATTGCATTCTTTAAAGCTCAAATTTATAAAGATGTATGCACAACTTATTTGATATGCAATTTTCCGTATGATTCATATTTTAGCAGAAAGCTTCTCGGAGAAAAATCAAAATATTTATATTTTCAAATTTTTACAACAATCCTACAACACTTTCAAATCACCAGAGGGCATTTCAATTCCATTTCCATATTGAATTTTTCCACCTTCCTTAAAATTCCGAAGCAAAGTGAAAAAGAAGAAAAAAAAAATACATTCTCCGTTAAACGATTTTATGCGAATACGTCAAAAGAGAAATACTATAAAAAAATAAGTCATCTGCATGAAATATTTTATATAATATATATTTATATAATAAAGTTTCCAGCAATACCATTGTTCAAAAATGTATACGATTTATTTTTTATATTTTACATTAACTTTATTTATTATCAAACAAATTTAAAAAAAATAACAAAATAGTTTTATTTATTACGTTCGGTTACATTTCATTCAAAAATGTACTTAGTACAATCGATCAACTTCGAGTTGAAAGGTAGCGATACCTTTGTAAAAAATGATGTTACTTTGTTTTAGTTTTTAAAGGAGTGAAAATACACTCAAGAAATTATTTCTTTCCCAGTAAGAATAAAAATTTATTTTAACTAAAAGCAAATTTAAGGATACTAAAATAAAGGATTACGAATATACTGATAATCCTTTCATGCTCGCAATCAAAACAATTGCAACGGTTTGTTACAATTTATATGTTGGTTTAGCGATAAGTAAATTCGAATATCATATAAATATATAAATTTTTAAAAACGTAAAGAAACATATTTTTAATGAATAAATATTAAATATTTTAAACAGCCCAAAAGTTAATCTTTGCAATGTCATAAAATCAAAACATCTATTACAGCTTTAGCTATGAATTCATTTGTATCAAATTAACTTTAACTTTGCTCAAAACTTACCGCTAAAGAATTCTTATTTAATTCCAAACATAATATTTACGCATTGCAAATTACAATCGTTTCGATCGCGCTTTTCCTTTTGAAACAAGCAATTCACTAACCTTTGATAATTTATGGAAACTTTTCTAACTTCTCAAGACTTCGGCGCAGCAGTTAAATGTGTTTTCCGCTTCCGGTTACAGTTAATGAGAATTTGCCCAGCTACTTCTAAATTTACGACCATCGATATTAAAACGATTATAATCTAGTCTTTTTTTTATATCGCAGACCCTACATAAATATCTGGTAATATTGCGTCCGCATTGCGAGGAAATAATAGCAATTTTATGCGCTCTTTCAGGGTATGAATTTGGTGTTTAGACCGGAAAGGCTGCTTATATTTTTATGCTTCTTTCTTGCTTAAGATGCCACTATTAAGCTACGACGTTGCGTTTTATTGTATTTCGGTCAAATTAGTTCCATCTTCCAAAAATTATGAGGTAATAGTAAAAAAATTAATTTCCTTCTCAACTGGTTTTGTTAGTTTTTAGTTTTAAGTATTCAGTTACGTATATTCAACGTTTATATTACGAAATATCAACTTTTTTTTTAAGTTACAGCCACTTTTGAATGTAATCATAATGACTTAAAATTGCTGATTCTCAAAACCAGAGGAACCGTTTTCAATGTATTTGCTTACGCACACACCATTAAGAGAGTATCGTAGAAAAAACATCTTAACGGAATGTTTGAAAGTTGATAGAAAAATTTTGTTTTCATAAAAGAATTTTCTAGAGTGGACTTTTTCAAATCGTGCTCAGCCGAGCACTTAGTTCTCCGCAAAACGACTCCTAATCCTTCACAAAAGACTCGCTTTAAGTAAAAAGATACTTTTACTAAACATATATTTAAAGTTTAAAATTAATTTTTGAGATCAATGAGAATTCAGGCCTGAGAAACGTAAATGATGAGATATAATGTCTTACAAGCTTAACTGAAGACGAAACTACCTTGTACCTTCAATGCCATGTAGTCTCTGTATTACAGTTACAGTTAAAGTAAGAATGAAAGTTTTTCTTGGAATTGTAAATGAAAATTGATTGAAAAATAACTCTTAATAATTAAATTTGAATTTTTTAAATATTAAGAAATCAATGTTCGTATTCGTTGTTTATTTTTTTCCATGCATTATGCTTAATTATGTATTACTTTATAAATATACGTAACTTAACTACGGCTTTAACCGACAAGGATTGGTGTGACCCAGTTCTAGCCGGTTAAATTAGAAGTCTTGGGTACTTTCCGGGCTTTAACCGCAAAGCCTTGATAATCCTCACATTAACCAGTTAAACCTAGGTCTAGTTTTCAACCTTGCTTTGGCCGCAACATATATAGTAAATACAGTAATATTGTGTTAATAAAATTTAGTGTTTCGCTTTGAATTTTCAATTAGAAAGAAGCTCTGGGACTGAAAAAGTTTCAGAACCTCTGCTGTAGAAATTTCAAATGAATGTTATTTTATAAATCAAATTCGTTTTGCTTAAAACACTAAAATTAATAATAATGAAATAACAACTTTTATACTTTAGTTATAAAATGCACTCTCATGCGACGGATGGCTGACTTTCAAGAAACACTGGAGATACGTTAACTTTATACTTTATCCAATTTTATAATAAGATCGATATTCACACAAGGGGGGCATCTTATCTCATATTTGTTATATTAATCCCTCGATTTCATTAAGTTTGAAGAATTTATTTTTTTTCTTAAGAGCTGTCTTATTCAGCTGTGATGTCAAAATAAGTTAGACAAGTGTTTCAAAAACATATGGCTCAAACAGAAAATAAAAATCAATCGAATCAAACAACTGCTTGAAGAATAATACGAAATGCCTTCTGTTTGTACTTAAGTTCAGTTTTTCTTTCTTGAACTCCAAATAAATTTCACGTTAGTCGAGGCATGCAAATGCAGAGATAAACTAGAATTTTTGCATGGAAGAAATTAAATTATTTTTATTTAGAAATAATTCTAAGGACGGTATAAAAAATTTGTTTTGTTTCTAAAATTTACTCATGAATTTCAAATTGTCTATTGATACTAAACCTACCAGAGTAGTCAAATGAGCGCTCTTGAGTCTTTAGCCAAAATTATTAAATTCCAGGGTTTTTTTTTGCCCTTACAGGACAACTTTTTCTATAATATACTAATACTGTAGCTGTATGTTACAGAGAAAGTCATGCTGTAAGTTTAAGAAAAATGGAAACCCGGAATTTAACAATTTTGATTAAAATTTTGATGACACCTTCTGATAATATTTTAATAAAAAGGCGTATTTGATTGCTCTAGCAGATTTAGTGTTAGAATCAGCAAACTTTATAATGTACGGAAAATGATTATGGCACTTTAACAATTGTATAACACTTGTATCTTCAACCCGTAAAATTACTTTTTCCACATCAAAAAAAGTGCGAGCAGTTTGGTTTATAAGTTTCAATTTAAGAAAATGTGCGTCATAATATGTAGCACCGTCTTGTATTATTATTAGATCCAAAATTGATACATCAACAAAGAAAGCAATAAGAAGAAACTACTTATACTGACAAGAAACGTGAATTTTCAATCTGGAAAAAAGTGCATTTTGTCAATTTATAGGGCCCCGTAGTGGGCAGAAAAAAACTGAGTGAAAAAACAAAAAACAAAAACAAAATGTGTGTAAAACGCGGAGATCTAAAGACAATTTTTGTTGATTTAAAATTTTGTTGTTTTGAAATTAATAAAATTAATTTCTTATTGTTTTTATTAAAAACGCTTCGTTTATTTTAGGGTTTGCTATTTCATTTTGAAAAATATTTAATAAAAATAGACAGAAATCGCAAGAAAATTAAAACATTTCAGAATCATTCACACATTTATGAGTCAAATTTATAATACACCAAAATGCAGAAACTACAACCAACTAAACTCAGAATGCATTCATGTTATCAAAAGGCCTCAGGAAATGTTTCGGGAGTAAGTGTTATCCGGAAAAACGTCAATGTCGGCAAACCTTACAGTCATCACGCAAGCAACGTTAACTCATTATTTATCTAATGCTACATTTCCTCTCTCTCCTTTCACAAGAATTTCACGCAAAAGGGAACGGATTCGAAAAAGAAAGGAACTGCTTTGGAGAGAATTCTTTGTTGTTCCGATTGTTCAGAAAAGTCCTTTGAATAACGTTGGAACAGCGCCAGGAAAATATCTGATAAGGTATATATATAGAGAGAGAAGAGTTGTTTTTTTATCCCGATTTCTACAGATATTTATTTTTACATTTATTTTAAATAATGCTTTTGAATAAAAGCGTAAAATTTTATTAAGTATATTTACGTGCTATTGCATTACGCGCCATGTGAGTTTTTAAGATGAGATGGTTCTCAGCACATGTATGTGCATCCATCTAGTTACCTTTTTTATTTTCATGTCTCTATTCATTTAATTACACCAGCATGTGATGGCAAGGTGTTTTATGATTTGATAATTAATTCTTACGCACTTTTAGTGCAGAATTCGGAAAGGACCTTCTTTTTTTCCATCGCGTAAAGATTCTTTAAAAAAATCACTATTTTCAAAATCTGAAAAAAAAAAAAAAAAGCGCCTTTAAAATATACTTTTTCCTTTATTGAATTTTCTTCTCATACTGCACGTACATTATAACGTCTAAAAAAGTGAGAGGTTCAAGAAAATGGGGAGAGTGTTTACTGACCCCTGTAAGTTCCAACAAAAATGGCCACGAAACTAACATTAATTATTTTTTGTAAATCAGAAGCCACTCTCTGTCTTCATACATTCTTGATGATGAAGTATCTACAACACTTTTTGTATGTGTCAAAGTGTTTTTAGACCAATTGTGCTCTGCTTTGTGCTTTTCTCCTGTGAATTTGCTGGCCGCCTTACGTTTTGTGCGCAGAAACCTACCGCACTCTTACCTTTTGGTGTATACGTACCTTAATGTAAATCAACCATGAAGCGATGGCATACTCAAACTGCTTCTCGCCACACAGAATGACGAATGGAAGATAATACTAAGTGCAATTTATTTATATCCAAAACACTTTCCTTTTAATGTCCCATCTTAACAGCAAGAGAATACAACGAAGTGAAACTCAACATCATTAAACGCGTAAACTAAAAAACTGAACTATAACTAAAAAATTAGCACTCAACATCACAGATTAAAAAAATAGTTCAGTTTAACATAAGCATTTGATGTTGCATTTTAAAGCCAACTTGTAAATAAATAAAAACCCTAAATGCTGTTAAGAATATGATACAACCGGAAAAAATTTCAATGATGCTGCTCAGAGATAATTTGTAATAGGTCTAATTTTTAGTGTTTTTGAAAAGATTTGATTATTGCGTCACATCTTTTCATCAATAATATAGATTAGACCCTTTAAAGTGTAACAGCTAAATACATGCACCATACGTTTCTTGCCACAGCAGCCACTTACACGGAGAGGACACTTCCTTTTCTAACGAACAAAAGCTTCACAGGAAACTCTTTTCTAGACGTAAATGTAAATTTGGGGCAATATGCGTATATTATTTTGAAAAAATAATCTTTTCACATCCATAAACTACAATCTGTGACAGAATGTTCACTATAAGAAAAATATTTCTGCGACTGAAAACTTTAATGCATTTATGAGCTTAAGGCAAAAATCGTTCGCTCTCCTGCATAGTATTCACAATGTTACGATAATGATTTCCAACAACAGAAAGCTTTAGCAAAAAGCAGAATATTTCTAGTCTAAAGAAGGAAATCAGTCAATAACCGAAAATTTCTGGTTTAAGCAAAATATTTGTAGTTTTAAGACATACAATACGCCTTCCTCGATTGAAAACTCCAGCCCCTAGAATAATATTTATTATTAGGAAAAAGTCTTTCTGTACCTTGGTACTGAAACTCAAAGCATTGCTGATATGAAAAACAGTTTACCTATTGTGCCATCAATAAAAATGAATGAAAGGTGCAAAATAGCAAAATGAAAGTTGCAGAGACGTATTTTGGGATGTATTTGTAAGATGCCTTTGCATCCTTAGTCTTCAAACTTTTTGCAATAAAAAATAGGTTAACTGTCAACCCGAAACACGTATATGAAAATTTTTTGCACAATGCACGTTTTTGCTGAAATACCTCCCCTTTTTTAAAACTGCTGTACCTTCCTCAAAATAAGTTCAAAAGTGTAATGTGACTACCTCAAAAGATGAGTTGAAATATTTTAAGTTACACCATGTTATGAAGTTGCATAGTAAGTCATGAGTAAACAGATCAATTTTTACGAAACTGTCTGTGAGAGAAAAGCTATATATTTCGAAACCACCCTAGCAATTACTTGACACATGATAAGAAATACGATGCAATTACGTTTTATAATAAGATTATTAATAATATAATAATAATGATAATAATAATAATAATAAAACACCTTTTTTAAAAAAAAGTGCATCTTTTTCAGTTCTGCAAAAATAACATTTTCTTTCATAGATATTTTATAAGATAAGAGGCTCCAAAAAAATTGCTATTTTGTAACTAAACGTAGCTTCCACTTAGCTTGCCCTTACAATTGTTGTTATCATCATCATGCAGCAGCATTATCATCATCATCATCATCATCATCATCACTATCTTTATCATCATATCATCATCATCATCATCATCACTATCTTTATCATCATCATCATCATCATCATCATCATCCTCATTATCATCATTATTTACTATTATTATTATTGGATTTGGCATGAATAATCAGAGGATGCTTTACAATCGCCATTGTTTCTTCATTCCAGTTAGCTAAACGTAATCATTTTAATTTTTCTCCTCTTCCTTAATTATTCTAAAATATTTTTTCCCAAGTGTAATCTCGGTTTTAAATCCATAATATGGTAAAAAATGTACACATGCGTTCGAATGTAACTTTCTTTCATTCTACAAATTTGTAACAGAAAAGACTTACTTTCCTAATTAAGTTAATGAACAAGCCCTTTAAAAATGATAACATCAAGAAACGCTCTTATCAGCCGTAAATATCTTTAGTTAGCATTTAAAAGAGCTCCTTAATGTGTTTGATTTCCTTCTTTATAATTATAATTTTCACTTAATTGGAAAACAAATAATAATTAGCTAAAAAATAAATAAAAATAAGGCATTTATATAGTTGAAAGTAAATTTTAACTACTAGTATATGTAACTTACCATTTAACTCTCTATGAGGGATGTAACGAATAGTCATTTGGCCGAATAGCCGAATACCGAATATTCGGCGACTTCTCCCATGCCGAAGCCGAATATTCGGCCATTTTTTCTAGGCCGAATAGGCCGAAGCCGAATATCCGGCCAATGTCTTAGGCCGAATGCTCAATATTCGGCGGCCGAATATTAAAATTTCTAGAAAATCGTTGCAATAGAAAGTATTTGACAAACTTAAAATTATTGACAAAGTCAAACACCAATTACACACATTCTATGATGTATGATTTAATTCTGTTTGTTAAGAATTTAAAACTATTTAAAATAATCTATTTTCTCTATTGTTTTGAATGTAATAAAACTAAGAGTTTCACCCACAGGTGCAACAGAAATGACAGGTTCTATGGTAGTAAGCATTAGCATTATATTACTAATTATTTAATTCAAATGAAAGAACTACTATTGCTCAGTGAGCTTTTACCTTGCTCAAAACTGTTTTATGAAGATATTTTAGAAGTTATAAAATTTAATACTATTTTATGGGGTTTTTACATGCCTGTCTTTAAACAATCTATTAAAATTTAATACACTTAACTGGAATATATTTTTATTTTCAAAAACCTCAATAACTTATGCTATCTAAATATTCATGATATATTCTAGGCTTTTCACATTTCTCTCTTACCCAATATCCACAATAAATCAGTCTACCCAAACAAAGTCTGACTTCCACTTCGTTAATAATAACAAAATTAATTTTTCATATATCATAATTAACTCTTGCCAGCTTTGGGAGCAAATGCTAAATATAGAATACAATATTACAACTTTAAAATCTGTTTTTGCTCAGTCAAGCCTAAAACTAGGTTTTAAAAAAGTAGCTTTTTTCTAAATTATTTTTATTTTTTAAAACTATAAACTAATGTATTATTTTGCAATAATTATAATACAATTTTAAATGTTTAAAATCTACTAATTTCTTTATTTTTTAACATTTTTACTGCAGCAGAACTATTCGGCCGAATAGTCCATCAATATTCGGCCAGGCCGAATATTCGGCTTGGTGATGAAATGATTATTCGGCTGGCCGAATATTCGGCCAAAGGGCCGAATAAGCTGAATACCGAATAGTGGCCGAATATTCGTTACATCCCTTCTCTCTATGTAGTTATCCCTTGAATTCTAACCTTAAGTCGAAAGTACTGAAATTAACTTCGAAGCAATTGTGACGTATATTTCAGAACGCAAGAACCTTCAATCATTCGATATGTCTTCAAAACATTTTAATTTGCTTAATTTCCTTCTTTCGAATTATGCATGCTAAGCAGTCTTTACATTTAATTTTCACAAACATCATGCTTTTTGGATGTTTTTTCGAATTGCCCTTTTCCGTTCATGTAACATATTCCGTTCATGTATGATAAATTCTTGAATGAAATAAAATAAATGAATATTTTCAGACATTTTATAATACTTATTTTAAAAAGGTCTCTTAAAATAGTAAATTACTCTACATGTTAGACACTCATATTTGAATTTCTATGATGTACACTTGTTGAAATATAATACTGAATTTTTGTTTTTTTCACGCAATTTACTACGCCAAAAAGATGTAACAGTTTTTCTCACAAAAATGAACAGATTGGCATACAAGAGAAGAGATATAAATGCTGCAAGTTTGGATGTGTATTCTTGAGAGGAATTATAATGTTAAAATACTGTAGAAACCCTTGGAATAATACTTCGATGTAGTCCTGACTAACACACAGAGTAATCATAAACCAGAGACACATCTTAACGTTAATTCCTATGTAGTCAAAAACTGCGTACAGCGCCCCCACGGAGAAAAACAGGAACTTCTTTTGACGGTGTTGCTGTTACTTTAATTGTTGTCACTCCCTATTCTTGGCTGTTACGGTTATTGACGTCACCCCTATAACCATTACTCATTCCTTTTATTTTTGAATAATTGTCAGTAATTTTTATCGGTTTTGAAAAATTGCTTCTATTACTTTGAAATTTTGCTTCGTATAAATAAAATGCCATTTTTACTAACGACTTTAATTTTCTCACCGACATTTTTTAAAAAATTGATTTCAAAATACGCTTCCCTTTTCTCCCTCCCCCTTTTATAGAATTAAACTGCAAGTAAGATGTATTTCACACTGATTTCCTATCACCAGTCATATTTAAAATAACACTTTCAAAACATATTAATCTATTTCAGAATTCTAAATATTTGTTTGCCCTTTCCTCATTTTTACTTCGCCTAGCATTATATTTGTTGACTCGGTTTCTTTTAATTTCGTTGATGTACAGTCTTTTATTCTATACTTCTAAAACCTATAGCTTTGCATGAATGTTGGAATAGTTTTTAAGATTTCCATCTTGTTTTATTCAACGTACTTACTGTTCTTTTTGAATTAAAAATGACATTAAATATCATACAAAAAGATCTAACAAATCGGGTACTTTTCCGTTTCTGGGGGTGCTGGCGATGGTTATTATTATTTTTTTCTTAGTCAAATGAATCTACTATATGATTTTTGGGTTGCCGTTGGCGATGTTTAAATATTTTTCGCAAAAACAAACTCCACAAACTAAACAAATTGATTTAGAAAAAAAAAAAAAAAAAAAAAAACTATCGCCAGCCCCCTGAATCGGAAAAACCAAAAATTGGAGCAGAAGTTTAATCATAAAACAATATACATAAAAGAATCTTTATTTAAACTTTTTATGAAGACAAGGTGCACAATTATAAAAATCAATAAAATATATCCTATTAAATAAAGTCTAACATAAAAAAGATAAATAAATTTAGCATTAATTTCCAACAGATAAAAATGAAAATGTAGAACATGTTCCAAATATGTTCAGTTAAATATATTTGGTATCAAGAAATTCTCAAGTTAGATATTGTTTAAAAAAGTAATCCTTTCTAAATACCGTAAATAAACTTTAGCGTTGAAAAATATTCCAGAAAATGACGAACAAAAATAATGAAAGTGCAAAAATGATTTAATCTGAAAGAACTACGCAAAGCTGCAAATGAGCAAACCGATTCTGAAGAACTATTCCATTTCTTTTCAAAACAAAGATAATATCGTCGTAGAGGAGACATGAGTTAAACTTCAATGCGAACTCTTGTAATTTAGTTCATGTTTTTCCCCGTGGTGCGCTAGTGAAATCGACACTACAAAACGACTTGAGAGTTAACCCTCTGGTTTATGATTACTCTGTGGACTAACATATAACTATATATATTATTTAAAATAGACTAATATACGTACACATTATATACATACAGCGGAACTGCTGCTCTTTGATGTTCGAAGTAGAAGGGAAGCAAAATATAATGACAAACGATATGTAAAAGTAGTAAAATTAAATTTTTTCGAAGTTAAAGTAATTATTTTAAATATTAAGAACTGCACGCGATGATTAATAAACATAATATTAAACAAATATGAAATACAAACGATATTTAATAAATAGAAAAAATAAACTGAAATAAACATAAATGAAATGCATATGTAGTGTGTATCGATTGGTTTGAAATCAATAGCATAATTGTCTTTGGGCAAATGTTAATTCCTAAAGCACGAATAAGATTCTAAGAAACGTACAGTTGAAAATAATATGCAAGGCATAAACCCAGCTTATGTTATACAGAACATTCATTCTTAATTTCCGGTTGCTTTCAAGGGAAATACAACGAAATCAGTACATCATGTGCATCAAAAATGCAAGTTTTCCTTACGTAGAATGGTAAGAACTATCTACAGCTCTGAGTTATAAGGCACATAATTATAATACAGCCATGGAAAAAATTATAAGGACACGTTGAAAAATGAGTATTAATTATTAAAAAATTCATCTCCTGCAAACAAAATCAAATTTAATTAACTACTTGTAATTAGGAAACATTAGAAACTTGTTAATATGAAATTAAATTACAATAAAATTATTAAATCACAAATTAATACAAATATATTATATGAAATATGGAAAAAAATATAGGGACATTAACACATATGTCTCTAAATAAATTAGTATTCTACAAAATTACCTTTTTTCTCAATTACCTTTATTAATCGTCCAGTCATTGACTCAGAAAGTTTAGTTAAAGTTTGTTTAGAAACGTTTTTCCACGCCAAATTAATGGATGATATCAGTTCGTCTTTATTTCCATATTGTGTCCCATTTTTACACACTTCTGTAGCTAAAATGCCCCACAGATTTTCTATGGGGTTTAAATCAGGGCTTCTTGCCGGCCAGTCCAAAAGTTTCACTGAACTGGCCTCGAACCATGAACATGATGCACGAGACACATGGTAACTTGCATTGTCTTGTTGAAACAAATAATCACCACTTGTGATAAGGGGTGCTTCAGGTAATAAATTTTCAGCTAACATGTCAACATATGATTCTGAATTCAAGCGACCTCGAATGGACACTATTGGTGTTGTTCCATTGGCTGCAAAACCTGCCCACACCATCACAGAACCAACTCCGAACTGTCGTTTGGAAAAAAATGGTTTGTCTTTTCGCAAATCATACCAGTAATGGCGAAAACCATCTGGTCCGTCTAAATTAAATTTTTTTTTCATCAGAAAATACAACGTCTTTCCATTTAGACCCAAAAGAAACGTATTTCTTAGCGAATTCCAATCTACGCTTTTTGTGAAGTTTTGTAAGCGGCGGACGTGATCGTAGTTTAGCATATCTAACATTGGAATTCTTTTGCAGAACATTACGCACTGTTCGGCTAGTGCATGGTAAATTCATTTCTGTTTTAATTTGAGTAGAACTCTGTTTTTTTAAGCAAGCTCGACGGACAATTGAACGTTTCTGGCGCATAGTAAGAGTGGGAGGCCTACCTGTACGTTTTTTCTTTCCATACTCCCTTGGATTCTTCAAAAAATTATAAATTACTGTTTTAGATCTGTTTATCTTCCTTGAAATTTCACGTCCACTCATTCCACATTTTCTGTATGCAATATTTTGTCCCTTTTCACATTCAGAGAGTTGTGTGCTGCGCGCCATGATAAAAAATGAGATAAAGTGAAAAATTTTACTGCGTAACAGTTTTGGGTTATTGTAAACAATCATATGATACGACTAAATATGTAAATTTTTTCTTTCTATTTCAAAAGAAATGTATGCCCTTATAATTTTTTCCAAGTAGCAAACTATTAAAATCTTAAAAATTCATATATTTTAATAATTTTCAAAATTTTCGGAGTAAATTTTGCTTTAAAATGTCTCCTTTTACAAATTTTTAGCACAAAAATGTTTGCATACTTTTCTAGTCAAGCAACTCCTAGAATTGGCGACTTTTCGCTTGTCCTTATAATTTTTTCCATGACTGTAATCAAACTATCCTCTCATCTTAAATCGAAATTCATTATTCTCTTGGTTTTTCATTAATTCGTATCCGGCTCAACTCTATTTTAATGTTATCGGAACCTCTGCAGTACAAGAGAAAATGTCACGGTTGGAAATGCAGTCATCATTTTAAAGGGAATTAGTCAATGATTAATAGATACGCAAAGACAGATGACGTCATCACTTTCCAACGAATTTAATTAATGGTTGAGACATTCTCAGAACTTTAGCCTTCGAGTCTTCTCTAAATAAAGTGCACGCTCATGTGTCACATGTCCTTCTCTGCTAGATTTGTAAGTTTTAGACCAGACATTTGAATAAAAGGATTAATCTAAAAATTTAAAACAGATTAATTCTGAATTTAAAGACTCACAGTTCTCCTTAGACTACATTGATTAATCTAAAAATTAAAATAGATTAATGCTGAAACAAAAGACTCACAGTTCTTTTTAGACTACATTTATTGGTAACATGTTGTCGTATCTTTTACATCACAGAATTTGTTTCTTCTTTTGGGAAGAATTTTTCAATTTCAATAGTTATTCAAGCTTATGAAAATGTTAATCCTCATACATCAGGTACAAATAAAAGTATCAATAAATTTATATCCAATTATAATAGTTTTTTTCTTGATGATTCTCAGTGGTTTATTTCTCGGGTCAAAGATTAAAATGTGGTTCAAATAAATATACTTTTCGTTTTTTTGCATGCAACGTGTTCATAAAGCTTTAATCCAAAGTATGGAGGAAATATCAGGAAAAAACGCATGATTGGTATATGGAAATTTTTTTTCGACCTAATTAATGAAATGATCATTTCCTTAAAGAAATATTAAATCTCAATAATTTAAGCATGTTTATAAATTAAAAGTATTTTTATATTTGCGTTTTTATCCCTTCTTGAGAGCAATTTAACTGAAAGTGTGGTTCTTTTATTCTACATAATTAAAACAGAAAGCTTGGCTATAGGTGCTTCGGATCAGGTCCTTGTGCACCTTGAAACGTTTTTCTCAAAACTCGAATTTGTTCCTTATATATTAAAATTTTAAGCAAAACTTATAATTTTGGGATTTTCTCATTGAAGAAACGTCACACCTTTAAATATTGATGCTCATAAAAAACCGCATAAGATTATGTCTTTCTGAAGTTCGCACAGTGTTAAAAAAGACTACTTAAGTTTACTAATTAAATGATTTTTAAGGACCGTTTGTTGCCTATCCTGCAATGGGAATTTTTAGCTAAATTTCTCCTTATATTTTTACAACAGAATTTTGGACGTGTCACGTGGCCTGAAATTGACGCATGATAGCCCGCGCATGCAGCTAGTTGAAAACAATAATGAAAATTTTGGGGGTTGGGGGTAAAATGTTTTGAAATGTATTTCCTTGCAAGAGGATTTGTATCGTCCAGTAAATATCCAGTTTCTCAATGTTGACTATCGGAAAAAAAGTTTTTTTCGCAGTAAACGAAGTATTTTTTTTTCTCATCCTTTGCATCATTAAAATGATTTTTTTCAAAACAAAATGAAACGCGTGCCTGCCATACACACAGAAAAAAAAATCCAAACAAACACACACATTACCCCCCAAATATTACTCCACATCCTATCGTTAATTGGTGATGTGCAAACGTATACGACTGTTTCACGTTGACTGCAATATTCATTTTGAATAATACATAGTTTTAAAATGGGAAAACAGTTTTGCGTCTACAAATGGTAATCTGTGTCTTAAAACTGCCTACATGATTTAAATACGACTTTCTAAACCCATTCATCAATCAATCCATCGACAAATATATCAATAAAATAAACGAGAGCGAGGAAACAGAATGAAATTTTTCCTGATTTTGAGTTTTGAATCATGTCCGGAAGAAACATCTTTCTTTTTCTAACAATTTTTCAATTGTACCTCATGTTGCTTTTTAAATGAAAGAAGGAGCACTTAAGTAGAAGTATTTGTTAAAAATAGTTTCTGCTTAATAGAATTTTAAAGAGAAAAGAGGCAAGTAGAAAAAACCAACACCATGTTTATCTTACCGTAAAAGTCTTAAAATGCAAGCACGTCTCGATAAAATCAGTATAAAATACATTTCATCAAATAATTTTCAGGTTAAATAAGTATAATTTATTATTTTTAGCTTGAATACATTATAAAAAATCTGATGCGACCAACAAATAACTTCCTTATAGCATGTTAAAAATGTATACATAAAAACGCCATAATGTGTGGAGGAAAGCATTTTAAGTATTTACAACTCTCCCTTTTTTGCAATTCGTAAGAAAAAGTAATTATAAAATGATACTCTACAGTATTTTCATCAATGCTATAAGAACATGGATTTCTGAAACTCGTTGCTGCCCTTAAAAAAGATATGCTTCACGCTCTGTTAAACAATCTGTAACGCGTTTTGAAAATATCAACGCAAATGGAATATACAGTTTTCTTTTATACATGATCCGTATACGTTATATGGTTGATCTATATAACGTTATATGATCCATATATGGATGATCCATATAACGTAGATAACGCCAAGTTTTAATGGCATACTAATGTCAGTTCGCCTCGTAGGTTTAAACAGGGTAACCTTGACCCCTTTTAGGCGAAGCATAGACATTTCCTAAAATGTAATATTATTTTCATTGAAATATGCTTAAATGGCAATCATCAAGACGAAAAAAAGTGTCGTTCATAAAAATATTTTAGGGCGAAATTAATGTACATTTAATTGAATAATTTTCTTATAATCGAACTTACATAGATATTTTATGGAAGTTTTCGAAACATTTTGAATGCAAATGGACTTGCCCGTTAAGGCACAAATAGATTGCACGGTTTTTTGCACACTTGACATCGTCTACGAGAGTGATAACAAGCCTATGAAGCCACTGAGAAGCGCATCTCTTCCACTGCGCAAAATAGAAAGACGCTATTAGAGTAAAACCATGTTTGTGAGTGAGACTTTTTCTTTTCTTTCAACGAAAACACGTATAGTTTACATCGAGTGTACATTAGCTTAATTTATCCGAGTTGAATCGGAATTTGTACGTGACTTTCATAGTATAGCACTTTAAAAAATTAAATTCAGGACACCGAAGCAGTTCTTGTGTTTGTTTCTATGGCAGGAGTTTCGTTTGCAAACTTAGAAATCAATTTTTACTGTTTCTTTGATCATTTCTTATGCCACATTACTTTTTAAAATCAAAACTTCATGTTGCAAACTGAGTCGGGGTATTTTCAGCGTTACACTTAGCTACACTAGCTGGTGATTAAGATGTGTGTAAGTCAGTCTTACTAATCTTATTTAGTACTTAAAGTATTTTTTTTTGAGAAGTTACATCAGTAAATGTGTTTTTTCTCTTTTTTTTTAATAAGAAATAATCAAATTTTTAATAAGTCGGTATTTCTGAAATTTCAACTATTCTTTCATTTAAGCGCTTATCTTTTCTTTCAGAGAAAGAAATAACTTCGAAGAGTTCAAGAGTATGCAATACAACGAAATACAGTTATTTGTGACATGCATGTTGATGTATTTTTAAATTGCCTTATTTCTCGTTAAACGTTCTCATGAATGCCTAATTTCTTTTGAAAAAGTCTGTTTTTACTTTGTATTAGATAATGAATGCTTACTTTTGATCGAATTTTGATCGAATTAATGAAGTAAACTAAAAATAAAATGCATGACATCACACGTAACTAATAAATTCAGGAAAACAATTTCTTAATATTAGTTGAAAAATGACAGTAAGCATTCTTAATACTGCAACCGCAATCGACGCTTAAAAGCTGCCATTTTTTATTCAAAGAAAAAAAATCCAGAGATCCCTCGTTGAATAATTCTTCCCGTCAAATAAGATAATAATCCTCGTACAAAAATAGAACAGGAAGCCATAAAACGAAAAGAGTAAAAAAATGATTATTTACTAGACATCACGCTGAAATGCTGAAGCTCTTAATCTAGCTTGAATTTTTGATATGAAATGACTTTTGTCAAAATGACTTTTATTTAGTTAAGTATTTACTTATCAAAAGCCTCATTTTCTTTTAATTTTGTTTTGAAGGCAATTCTTTGGAATATTTTTTAATGCCATAATTTATGGCTTAAAGTTTATTGTTTTGATATCGTTATTTTTATCACTATTTTTATACAGATATTTTTTCTATTATCGACGAATATTAGGCCAAATTTTAAATCAAAGTAAAGGGACTTTATTTCATTGCAAATTTTTGAGTTTGTCATTTTGAATTTAGCCCTTTGCGGGAATTTTGTAGTTATTAATTTTGTTTTATGCACGTTTGATTGTGTTTGTTGTTTTAGAGATTCCTTTTAAATTTTCTTTGAGTTTTATTGACTCTGGAAATCAATTTCTAACGCAGTAATATGTTTTTTCCCTTTGGTGGATGCCATTTTTCAGTTCAAAATACAACTATCGTTCGATTACTATTTTTTTACTTTTATAACAGTGATTTAAGAAATGTTAAACAGAAAATTACTAGACTTATTTTCCCACTCGTTTTATGTAAACTATAAGTTATTAACGTTCAATGAAATATAAAACAATTGAATTCTCACAACAAATCCGAGACCCCAAGGGGGAAAATGCACCATGAATTATTTTAGAATGCTTTTTCTAAACTTTTAACAGGAAAAGAAATGCACTAACAATATGCAATATGCATAGGGGGAAATAGAGCACAGTTGGCCACCCGGACTCAAACCTATTGCTTTCCAACTGTTTTAGTTCGTATGAATTCTCATAGGCAGTAGCATAGTTGTTTACAGCCAAATACGTCTGATGGAAAGAATAATAAGCAATACATTTTGCGCAAATTTTATGTTTTGAGCTATAAATGGAGTTCTCTCTCCCCCCCACCCCCCCAGAATCGGAGGTTTTTTTTAAAAAACTTTTTATATCTATTGAGAATAAACTGATGTCTATCAGTAATAAACAGTTCTTCTAGAAAGGTAAGATTTTGTTGTTTCTAAATGCTTAAAATAAAGCAGTGAGAAGCAAAGGGATGTAAGTGATTGAAAAAAGATTCCGAGAAAAACGCGTTCAAAGTTTGGATCTTATGTGATGCTATTTTTTTTCTGAATCATGTTGGGGCACAGCACCTGTTAGGGCTACCCTATCAGTGCTTTCCTTATCATTTGCCATATAATAGTGCTTTCCCTACCATTTGCCCTATTTATCTCCAAATTTTCAGTTTTGTCACTTACACCCCTTTACTTCTTCTCAAAAGTGCCTCAAATATGTTTGCGTATTTTTCTTTCTTCTTCTTTCTTATTCCCTGATCCGAATCAGATCAGGTCCATGAGTCCCTCCGCCTTCAACCTATCAAGAACAATACTAGGGCTACGCAATAGGTCCTCCCGAGATTAGGCAATGCAGCAAAGCAATTGTTCGGCAGTGGCCTCGCTTGCGTTGCCCTTTGTATAAGTGGGGAAGATTTTGTTTCCCCGGGAAAACCTTAGAGTCCTAAGATGACCGGACTTGAACCTAGACAAAGCTGGCTGGTCCTTTCTCACATCGCCAAGGGTCAAAGCACCACCAGGGCCAGAGCTACAGTTCCAAAGATGAGTTGAGAAGAGTCTTACTTCTGGAGTATATTTCATGGAAAGTTAAGGGGCTCAGCAGAACACAGAGGCAGAAAAGATCCCTTCCTAGCCAGACTATCGGTAATGTCGTTATATTTAAGATTTACATGAGATGGTGTCCATTGAAAATGTATAATGGATGACTTGGGCAGCAATTTAAGTTTTTCAAAAACACGGATGCCTCTCTGGTCTACAATATTCCTCCAATTTTCTAGGTATTGTATAACACGGCGCCTATCTACCAGTAACCAAATCTCCCCGAATAGTTGTCGTTCTAAGAAAAAGTTTAAAGTATTTTATGTTATTATAGTCCTTAATATAAAATATATATCGTATTTTTACAGTCCATATATAGTCCCAGTGTTATTATTTGTTTGGCTTCGACTTGGGACACAGTCGACCATCGTTAAATGCATCTAAATATATAAATTAGATTAAGTAGCTAGCTGATTTATTCTATGTACCGCAAATTATTATTATCTGAAAAATACTAAATTTATGAAAATAAAATAAGATATGAATAACATGGAAACATTAAAGTCGTTAACTACATTGTTATAAAATTTATGCTGAAAAAGGAGACACCCAATTGTGTCGAATTTGGTTGTTCAACGAATTGAGGAAGCCATAGGGTTTTGTTAGGTTTACATAGATTTATTTATAATGAAAAAGTTAGCTAAATTTACCTTTCTAGAAACAGAAGATGAATCCATTATGGATGTAAAAGACATGACATCATATTATCATGGACCCACATGTGTCCTCAAGAAGTTCAAGTATGTTTATTTCAAATATTTCCTTCAGTATTTCATTACAAAATTCTAACGTTCGTTGATTTTAACTGATATTTACTTAACAAAGTTTCTTAGTATCATTGAATTTCTGTTAAACTTTTATTTCATTAAACATTCATTTTATGTTTTGTAACTTTATTTCCTGAAAATGTTCGGATTGCATTGTATACAATGAAAGCACACGATTTTCTGAATTATGGAAACAAAATTAGTCTAAATCGTTTAAAAGCATTTTCTTAGGATGTTGCTTTATGTAGGTTCTTATCTCCATGTGATTCAAGTAGTTTAGAAAGAAATATTTTACCAAGAACTATAACTGCTATAACCGTGATCACATGATTTATTTGAAATACGTAATGATAATAATGCATCTAAAATATTCATTCTATCAAAACAATTGTAGTATACAATAAAGAAACAAACACCCTATGAAACGAAACCATATCGAAAATCAGTAAAGCAAATCCTTCTCAATCAGTCTCCAAGTCTCCTGTGGTTGTAGAAAGAATATTCAACACCTGTGTCGTACAGAAAATCGTGCAGATTAAACCGCAAGTAGAATAGAATTCCGTTTCAGCCAAGAAGACCTGATGTTGCTTACTCCCTTTTGACATTAGAAGTGAATTTATGATTTCTTTTGTTCGATATGTAGGATAAAGTTTATTATTTACTTTATAAATTTCTATTACTGTCTTTAAGCGACAGATTATGTCAATAGTATCACATAGCAGTGTTTAAACCGACCCTAAGCATTCGAAATGATCTTCAAACTATGAAAATACTGCAAAAAAGTCTTTGAAAAGAATACTGGGAAAAAAGTCTTTCATAAGAATGCTGGCAAAAAACTAATTAAAAAATTTTATGGACCGGCAAATGGAAAAGAAAAAGAAAAAACCGCCTCGAGGTGCAACGTCTGGCATTTCAGACAACTTGTGTAGTG
Source organism: Octonoba sinensis (assembly GCA_038502835.1). NCBI lineage: Eukaryota > Metazoa > Arthropoda > Arachnida > Araneae > Uloboridae > Octonoba > Octonoba sinensis. The sequence goes on along the minus strand of CM076601.1, from coordinate 118,141,266 downwards.
TGCATACCGAACTTCAAGTCTGTAAGTGCGATAGATACGTCTGAATATTCCACGCACTCACGCATAACAACATCTGTATATATAATGTCTCTAGCGTGTTTTTCTGTCGCTCCGCGATATCTTCCTCATTCTTTTATCAAAATCCATGATTTACCCCTCATTTTAAAGCTTATCGTGCCGGCTAATGACGAAAAATAGACCTACGGTCTAAAAATGTACAGCTTCTCTTAAATGTGATATTTAAAATCATCTAGGAAGAGGTACTTTAATTGATGCCAAATTGGTGCCGTGTATGAGGGTGCCATCTGTTATCAAGTAAACAAACAAGAAACTCTTCTGTTTTTATTGGGTAGAAAGTTCATTATTGTTAGGTATCTATAGGTAGGTTGGGTATTCTTGGGTATAAAATTAATTATTGGTGTTTTTATAGAGTAGAAAACTTGTTGGTCATGTGCGCGTCTGCGCACGTGACCAACAAGTCAGTATTGTTTCAAACCGATTGAAATCTTCTTCAAATATGCAGGGAATACCTTTAATGTAATGTCATAGCACATCTTAAAGCCTTATTTGAATAGTGGACCCACTCTATGTGCATTCATTTTGAGGTAAAGAGCCTTAAAGTTTAATGATTGCGGATAATTCTATGGTTGAGATACTACGTCAATGAAAAAAATCTTATATGAACATGAAAGTGAAGTTAACTAGATTTTTTAAAGTGGAGTTAGCCCACTATTCCTGCAGGGCATTCCTTAGAATTGAATTCATTAGAATGACTTATCAAGTCTAATGACTTCAATTCTAATGAAGCTTCAACTGAAAGCCTTCCATTCAAGTCTTTTATACAGAATTCTACCAAATGTTCTTTTTGTAAAAACTTCTATTCCTTTGTCACATCATGCATTTCATACCATAAAATACCAGCATAAAAGATAACGCATTGATTGAATAAATTGCTTCCAAGAGAAAATAGAAACTGCAGGCATACAGAAAGTTTGCTTTCAGTAAACAGAATGAAGAATGTCTTTTACAGATCAGTGAATATATTGATATTTCTCGCTAGTCCATTATAATAATAAATACGAGTGAAATATGGTGCCTCTTTCTTTATATTTTCTTGCCAAAGAAATGCGTGTATCTTGAGTTATTAAAAGACCTAAACTTCAGACCAGTTTATTGATGTCTTCGCTAAAAGCAGACATTGCTAAGCGGCGCCGACAGAAATGCGAAAACTTTCCTGTATTCGTGCAATTTTTCCTATCTCATTTCGTAATTCCGATATTTGCTCATTCGAGATTACTCGTAAATTTCCTCGGAATCAAGAGAATAGCCTGCCGCTATAAAATATGGAAAAATCTTCCTTTTCCATCAAGGACCCACTTGGTTGATTTAATGAATTCTGAGCAGTGGTATTGGTTGCACTCGGTTTCAGAATCCTGTTTGCTCTTAGAACAGAATACACAAATTTAGTGAATACGTCACAGATTCAAAGTTATGTAAAAAAAAGCCGTTTTTATGTTATTTTTATTTATGAAATATAGGACTATTAATTCGTAATTTATTAACAATAGCTGCGTTAAAAAGCTAGGGCGTTAGACAATTTTTGGGCACAAATTGCTGCAATGCATTCAAGTGTGTGTGTTCTAACCTATCAATTCATAAATACCTTACATTGGTGTTTCATTATAGTCTTGAGTTACTTGCATTTATCAATAGGGAGCAGCCACTTTTTCAAGTTGAGCTCCGAATTCTGTTGGGCTCCGCTTTAATTCCACTCCACTCTCCTAACAGTTTTAATATATACAAAATATATATATATATATATATATATATATATATATATCAATATATGATAGAAAAATGAAGTTATTTACAGACAACGTATTTGTCAATAAGTACTTAATACTTCATAAAGCCAAAAAAATTGAGGAAGAGTGATTTGATGACTTATGTAAATGAGCAGCATTGATCAATCAAGAGTTCAATCCGTTCAAGAATTGTTTACGAAATGATATTAAAAAAAATACTGTGTACGAACAGTGTATACGTAATTATTTCACGAAAATATTACTCGTAACTTTAAGGGGGAAGGGGTGAGCACTCACCCACAGTTTGTAAAAAGAGGTATAAGTCACGATTAAGTCAGAAAAAAAAGTATTGTGCTTAATGCTTCATATACAATCAAATTTCATAATTTTACTTCATACCGTATGTTACTTTATATTTAGACATCTCGAATTCTTCGTACAGTAAAACGCTTCCGTCTTTTTCTTAACACAAATGGGGGAAAAATACATACTATGAAACAAATATTTTGTACTTTTGACATTCAAGGATTATTTTATGGCTCTTCACTTTGCAAAGATAAAAAATAATAATAATAAAAGAAGAGCTGTGAGCAATTTCGTTTCTCTTATATGTTTTCTTCTTAGAGACTGAAAAATGGCTTTTGTTTACCTTGGTTGCTGTTCTTGCTTTTCTTTCCAGTTTTAGTAAATAACGAAGAAATAAAAAAGGTGATTTATCTGCGGTCAGAGATTTTCTTGGGGAAAGAGAAAACGTTTGATCTTTTCTTTTCTTTTTTTTGTATCATGCCATAGTTCATTTTTTCACTTAAATACACATAACAATTACATACAATAAACTTTAAAGAAAAGTATCTTTGTGTTAATATCTTGTCCAAACTGTTGGTAACTTTGTTCTTTAGGCATTTAAGCAACTACCGAAAATTAGGAAGATCTTTTTTAAAATGTAAATTGGAAAAAATGTACATCAGAAGTGCTCTACTCTTCTAACTTTAGAGTTTAGAGAAAAAATTAGCTATTCTAATCAATAATATGACACGAAAGTCTGCAATTTACAAAGATTGCCACATAAATTCTAAGAAACTTAAATTATTTTAATTTTAATTGCAGACACGATTTGATAAATCTTGTTATTATAAGGTTAAAATCAAGAGAAAAGATTCAAAATAGCTAAGTGAAATTCAGGTGATTTTAAAGAGGTAACTTAGGCTTGATAAAAAATATTAAAAACGATAACTTGTGTTTCTGCATACTTACAGAAAATCTGTCGTTTGACTCACAATGGTAGCAAAATGGTGAAATTTTAAAATATGCTGAATAAATATGTAATATGGTGTCTAGAGAAATCATGTTAAATGTTGAATTCCTTCCTGCATTTATATTATTTAAATCAAAATAAAAGCACTGTAGTGTTGCAAAGAACTGTGTGAATGGTTTTAAAACAATGGTTTGTTCCGCATTTGTAATGATAACTTTTTAACTTTATTTCTTCTCAATTTTCTAATTATTTCATATATATATATATATATATATATAAAAAAAAAAAAAGGAATGTTTGTTTGTTTATTTGTGCTTTATAGACTCAGAATCTACTCGTCGGATTCGCTCATGTTTTTGGATTATTTGTTTGAGCACTGGCGGGGCATGTTTAGAGAAAAGTTAGAAAAAAATCCGACAGGTAGTTCCTTTTTAATTCCAATTTTAAGCAAAATCTCCACACGACTTCCCTAATATGGGGGCGACTCAGCTGAAAAACTCTGACAGTCGTATTTAAAATAATTCTATTCTAATTCGTATTTTCGTTGACAAATTAAGCGAGAGATTTGTCGAGTTTAATGCGTAAACGAAAAGCAAGCATCGGAATGCCCATGGGCGACATTAAAAGGACAGCTGGTACTGTTAAAGCGGTTGTTTCAGGGTATCTTTTCATCCAAAGAATGAAAAAACTCGATATTTATGAAAAATAAAAGTTACAAGACCCCCTTAAGGTTTAGAGTCTGCAGTATTTGTAATTAGATCTATTTCGAAGCTGTTTGTTTCTTTCCTTGGATTTCACATGTTGAATTTTAAACGGTCACATCAACTAGTACAGCGTTTCTTAAATTATGTTACGTGACGTGTAACGCCGGGACTCCATGAAACCTAGTCTTTCCCTTCATGACATTTAAGAATGTCATAAAAAAAGTTATTTTTACTGCAAATTATTCATTTGCAGAATACTGCATTAATGCTATCCTTTTGAAAAACAACAGCAACAGCAACAGAGATTTCTCTATAGAAGTCGAACTTAAAAAGCGCTCCGTGGTTCAACTATGAAAGTACTCATTTCAAACCAATTAACATAGCTCGCCCTAGGATTATCTTTCTTCCAGATTCAATTATCCTCCCACATAAAAAATACTATTTGAAGGCATAAAAAGGCATCATTTGCAAAGAATAAAAGTTTTGCTAGTTATTATGCACTTATAGTACAATATTTTATAAACTTCGTTTGAAAACTTAATAAAAATCTCCTTTATTTTAAAAAAAGGCAAGCACAAAAGACTGCTACTTTTAATTCTAAACATTATTCCAAAATATCGACTGCTTTCAAGATGTGCTATTTTTTTGAAATTCCGTATGAGAAATTGTTCCTTGGCATCCAAAAGAACGAAGAAAAAAAAAGCGCCTTCAATTTTAAAAGAAATTCCCAAAGAAGGTAGGGATAAAGTGCTTGAACAAGCAAGAAAAATAAGCAGCGTAATCCAACACAGAATCACGTTTTGGGGAAAATACTGTTTCAAAGAAGAACTACGAGTATAACGAAAAAATTTTGAATTTGAAAGTATTGAGAAAATACCTAGCTTGACGCTGTAAAAAAAGGAAACTGAGAAATATTATTTGCTTTTCCCCCTTGTTCTTCTTCTTCTTTTTCTTTTAAAATTACATCTAGGAAAAAACATTTTAGAACATTTTACAAGTGGTAGTCTTGTAAGAATTTTTGATTACTTTGAGCATGCTTGAAACATTTGATTTAGAAATCATGTTGTCTTTTAGTTTTTTACTTCATTTTTGTTAACTATATTCTTTTTCTTTCTTTTCGTAGTTTTTAAATAAATTTTACAGATGTTTTTCAATTTTTATGGATGAAAAAATTGTGTGGGGTAATATTGTCGTCTTATGAGTGAAAAGTTGATGATACGTAGCGAATCGGGAATGTATTTGTGAAATTCACGATGCTATTTGTACGAGTATATGGGAGGTTTTGCTTGGTGAATATCCTGTTTTGTGATAGGTTGCATAACTGCTTCCAAACTGTGAATGGCTATCCGTACATGATAGTTAATAAATTCAGTATCGGCATTATGTATAATGTAATGCTATGAATTTTTAAGAAGAATCAGAAGTAAAACATTCAGCAGAAAGTTTTAGATTAACAGATGTTATGTTGTAAAAGAAAGTCACAATTAGTTATTGCCTTAAATAATAACTTTTATTGGTTCAGCTTGCTTGTTCACAGAAATTCGTCATACATACTGCAAAAATAACTTCCCTTCATTTACTATTTTCAGCTCTTGATGTAAAGATTAATAAAAAATTTGAATCTTTTGACGAACTCGAAACATTTCATTTTCAAAACATTAATATTTTTATGTTAATAAACATCATGAATTTTAATACATTAGTGTCTTTGCACACTCTGATATGATTTCAAATGATAACGTTTAATTACAACATTGATTAATTAAAAAAATTTGAATAGGTTTGCTTTTTTTTGAGGGGGAGGGGAGTAGAAAGGGACTATTTAAACTCGTATTTAGAAGCTCATATCTTATTTGCCTATAATTACTTACAGGAATATCATGTATAGGGTAATTGTACTTAATTTTGCAATATTGAAATTGTCTTAAACAAGAAACGGTATTAAAATGAAATAATGTATTCACTTGTAATGGTTGTATCAAGCGGTAAATTTTTAAGAAGTTAAACTTTCTGCATGTATAATATTCATATCTTTCATTCACTTCCAATACTTACGATTGGGTTTGTAAAATGGTATTTTGATAGTTTACCTAAAGATTATACGCAAGGCTCACAGGATATTTTATAAACCGAAATTGTTTTATATACTGAAATAATGCAATCATTTAATGTATTCTTTCACCGGTAATTTCTTATTATTATTGATTTCAAGAAAAACCAACAGTTCTGTATGCTAAAACCGCTGCGAACAGGGTTAATGCTCGTGAACCCCTTAAAATGTTTGTGAGGTGCTGGGCAGCGCATATTTCTCCTGAATTATCACAATTAAACCTTAGTGTTACTATTGATATGGATTTTTTGCCTTTCCTCATTCATTATTATAGACAAAGGTAACTAAGACAAAATATTTAAGTTTACATAAATTATTTCTCATTAGAAATACCTACAGCACATTTTCATGAGGGTTGAGCTTTGAAACGGACCCAACTTTCCGCACCCTTTCCCATTTCGTACTTAAGCATCTCCATTGGTTTGTAAAACATAGAGCCACTTTTGAGAAAGTAGTTGTAAATGTGACTGAGAGCCTTCGTCTACAGAAATAAATGAATCAGCCTGTTACTATCGAAAATAAACGATTTGCTAACTTGTTGTTCTGTATAAGAAACACCGTCGGCAGCCAAAATAAATGAATAAATAAGTAATAAAAATAAAAAACGCTAATTTTTACTTTTTCACTGCAGTACTAAATCTTGTGAATTACGTTTTAATAGAATTTGGAATAACACATTAGAAGTTGAAGGAAATTTACACAGTTTAAAAGTAATGTTTAGAGTTCGTCAGAATTTCAAACTTAGCAAAAGCTGCATGATATCATTAGCACCACTGAAAATGAACGCAGCTCACAACTTCTCCACATATATTATCCAGCCTTTAGTTGTACTCGAAATGCTTGTTCCTTTCCTCGATTACAACTGAAAGAAGCCAACATTTCCTCCTTTGTGATCTCAAATGTCTTAATATTATGTTTCTCATCATTGTACAAATGATAATCATTTTGATTTCATGTCATTTTTTTTTTTGAAAATTTTGCTCTTTGTATTTTAAAGACAATGATGAGATTCAATGAAAATTAATTCGGAATAAGGAATATATGAAATGATTCAGCGAAGACAACGTGAACACTTTGAAGGTGTTTCAAATTTTATACAGTCATGGGCAAATTATTACATATTTCCAAATTATCCATTCGCCTGAAATTACTTTTTAATAAAATACAAACTAAAAAAAACCTCTGCGAAAGAAATATTTTAAAATTTTGTTGCACAATTTCGTTTAACTATTCGTAAAGTTGAACAAAACTTTAACTTAGTATTTTCCCTGTTATGTATCAGCGAAGAAAATAATGCGTTTGAATTTTTTTACCAGTTCAGAATTAAATTTTTATTTGGCCACACATATTTTAAAATAAATTCGAGTTAATCAGTACGATGTTAATTGTTAAGTAATTATTAACCACCGTACTATTGCACAGTACTGAGCAACATGTGTCTTAGAAAAAGTATGACATCTTGAAATCTTGAGCCTTGTTAAAAATTTGCCAAGATAATTTCCATTTCATAACATGATAGCAAAATAACAACAACAGAAAATATAACTTAAAATACAGTCGAACTGCGAATTTTAACTTTATTCTTTTCAATTTAAAGAAAAATTGAAAAACGCATCGTGAAAACGTAAAAACTTCTATCAAAAGGCAATAACAAAATTACGTAATAGAGTATCATAATCATATGAAAGAATCTTGTAATATATAAAAAACAAAAAATGTAAATAAAAGTGTTTAATAAATAATAATACTGCAAAAATACCTAAAGTAAATAGTAATAAACTGAAAAAAGAGAAATTGAAACAACAGATAATTTTATAAGAAGGCTAGAGGTCAAATAAGTTTTGAAACGTTGAAAGGAAATTAAAATTGTATTTTTGCCTTAATATTGATGTAGCTTTACAGTACTAAATTAAGGTCAATCTCTAAATTCAGTGTCATAAGGTTCAAAAGTATTTTTAAAAAATGTAAAATTTGGCCATGACTGTATTTATTTTTAGTTTTTTTCCAGACGTTTCTTATGTTAAAAACATTTTGTCTTTGAAGCATTAGCAAGTTACACCCTGGAAAAGTATTTAGAAGCCTGTGCGCATAAAAGAAAGACGCAACGTATTTTGTAGATAATCTATACTGAAAATTTTTATTGCATGCTATGTTCATACCAAATTATTATCCATGGAGTAAATATCATGAATTAACATTATAATAGTTAAATTCAAGAATTAAATGTGCTGATGGGGATTAAACATGATGCAAAATAAACAAATAAAGGAATAAAAATAGAAAAAGCAAAATAAAACTTTCAACTGAAACTCCAAATTAATTTAAACTAAATTTGAAAAAAAAAAAAAAAAAAAGAAAAACACATTACTGTTAACGAATATCATTTCATATAATAAAATATACGATTTGTGTTGTGACTTAAAAAAGTGGCTTTTTCTGAACGCTGCTATTCAAATAACAAAACATGAGGTAGATTTTTATGACTTAATTTAAATAAATGAATAAATAAATAAAAAATATTATTAATAATAAAATCTAGGGATTTTCCAACCTTTTCCAGCAAAAAGTCTTAAAAATTCTTGACCAAACAGAACATTAAAAATATGATTTTTCTTATTTATTCCATGAAGAAGAGCTACTTCTGGTAGTCTTTGATTGAGCCTAATTTGGATAAATATTCAGAAGAGAACAAATTCTTTCCGATTTTTTTGTATTATACTATATTTAGCTTCATATTATATGCAACTAGGTATACTGTTCTTTTCGCAAGTTAGATTTTGATTACCCGTGAAATTCATTTTTATTTTTCAAAAAAAAAAAAAAAAAAAGGAAAAAAAGAGAGAATGTGTATGTATGCGATGTGGTTAAAATCTCCTGTAGGACGATCTTTCATCAATAGAACAATATTGGAACATTGTATCTTGGAGCCAATTTTACACAATTAAACGGAATTATTGGATTAATTACGGATTAATCCAATTTAGGGCAATTGCTATACCGTTATGCTATATCTTAGATAGCAATACACGCCATTGTTATCCGCTTAGAATGTGTCACAACGTTACTCAAAAGTTTAGTTGGAAAATCCTGAATTGAATTTATGAATTAAAAGGGAAAAAATGATTAAAATATCTATCATAACATTTGCGTCCTTTTTCAATTGATCGAAGCCTTTCATAATCAGCGAGGAAAGAAACCCAGCGAAGAAACAAGCTTTCGACAAGTGCGTGATACTATTACTGCAAAAAGAGTACAATGTTGAACGTACAGTGACTGGTACCACAGTGTGTGCAGTGCATATGAAAAAGTGTCCCAAAAAGGAGGATATAGAATATATATTTGATTGCGCTGAGCAAATCATGTATGCGAAAAAGACCACTGAGGAAATGCTAATTGATTACAGCACTATCGTATCAAATGTTCTGATTATCAAGTCTAGAGGCCTTATATTAGTGGTATACAACAATTGCTATATATACATCACAGCCTTCAAGGATCCTTCAAAACATAATGCTCTGCCAAAGTATTGCTGACAAAGTTTATATACACTTTATAAAAATTTCAAAATACAGAAAACTTGACACAATTTGATTTGCTGGAAATATTCTTTTTCTACAAATTTCTCTTTAAAAATAGATAAATAATAATATAAATCTTTTATCTCTTTTTTTATCTCTAAAATAATCTATAAACATACCAACATTATTCATACATTGCATTTGCTGGCAACAGCTTTTTAGATTCATCTTCATATCAACATTCAATAAAATAAAAGCATTTTGCAGGGAATTTATGTGTAAGTAAGTATACTTCACATAATTTATCATTCTCAGCAGGTAAAATAAAATAAAGTTTAATATTATAAACCAAGCTACTTGCAAATACAAAATATTATATTTCGCTTTGAATGAAAATCATGTGTTCTTTTGAATATCCGGTATTGAATAAGAACAATGGATTAGACGTTCTTCGTTTTAAATGGATTTTTTTAAAACGGAAACTTCAATAGGTCTTGGAGTTAACAAGAATATCAGTCGGATAGTTTATTACTTTTTTTTATCAATATTTATAAGGATCTAAAAGTTGAATGTTATTAAAATTCATTGAAAAAATGTAGTTACCATTTTACTTGCTTAAAACTGACGGCTGAAAATTTCTTGTTAAATGTTACATGCTTATTTTGAGTACTTCCTAAAAAAATCGATAAAATACATGTAAGATTTATCCTCTAGCTTCAGTCTTTAAAATTTTACTTCATTGCTCTAAACCTAATTATATTTACTGATTTATTAGTTTTTAATAGAGAACGTTAAGATAAACAATAAAACTTACCTCATTACTATATATTCACAGCAATTACTATTGGCAAATAATTACTACTGCTTGACTAAAATTTGTTGTAATTTAAATTTTCAATACGAAAATTTTTTATCGCTTTAAATGTTCTCATTCCTTCGCTTTGAAAATTTCAATTTAAATAAACACTTTTAAAGTAAGTTTTAAAAATACTAAGCCAATTTAAAAACTGAAGTTTTGTAAGTAACGTTCATATAGAGTTTCAATAAAATGTTACCTACAGTAAGATATTAATAACTTCACATAATAGCAGTATATTATAGAAAATATTCTCGAGATTGAACAAATAACTTTGTGTTAAGAATTAGGTTCCGATAGGTTTACTTTGTTCCCATAGTTAAACACTTAATAAATACAATAAAGAAACATTTAGAAACCGAAATCATTGCGAAATCTATCTTTTCAGAAAGCTTATTAACGTCATACAAAACTGAAAAAAAAATCTAAATACAATCTAGTAAGCATGTACTATTTTTAGAACTATTAATAACATCTTTAAAATCAGAAGTTTTACTTTAGCACGACATTAAGATAATGATAACACAACAATCATTATCTTTATGATTGTAGTGTTATGATTATCTTAATGTTAATTATATTAAATTAGAGTAAATAACACACTATATAATAGCAGAGTGTCAGAGAAGTAAAATAAAAACAAAAATGAGAGCAATAAATGAACAATACATTAGTGATAAAAAGGGCTTCATACTGAAATGAAATCCTTATTAGTACACATATCATAAAAAATAAAATAATAGTTCTATTTGAAATAGAAAGTACGATTAGGTAAAAATACCAATGAATTACATTACAAATAGTTTTAACATAAAGAATGAAATGAACGTAATGATGAATGAGTTTAGACTAAAAGTAGTTATGAAACATTCAATATCACTTACACTAAAATGCAAAGAAATTTGCTAATTGAACAAAGATATTCTGGTTTCATGTTAACCTCAAAAGATGTATGGTAAAAACAACTATTTTTATTTTATAAATGCAAAGGTATCCACTGAGAAGAGATAAAATACATCAGGGTTATTTGGAAAGGAAATGATTTCACATGCCTCGTTATTGGATAAATACATTAAATATTTCAACAAAACTCTCGTCTTTCAAACACAAAAACTTTCTGTTCAACAAGAAAGCACAACGTCGCTTTCTTTGTTCAAAAATGCATATCAGAAATGACCACGTTCTGTTTATAATTAAGTACAGTTTAAACATACAAGAAACTATTGGATAATGAAATAGTTTTACATGCCGTGATGAGTGGATGTAAGAAAATGATTATCGAAACAAAAAATTAGAGTCTGTTGCTAGTTTAAACTTGCTGTTTTTCATTAACAGATGATGACCATTATGAACTTTTCGCATTTTAAAGATAAAATGCAGTGAAGAAGAGAAACATATATTAAAGAAAACAAACTTTTTCACATGAATTATTAAAAAACATCATACAAGAGAACAACACTATTTGAAAAGTAAGTTTTAAACAAATATGACTTTGGGATCCATTAATATATATGTGTGTGTTATTATTACAGTCTCACAAAAATTACACCAACCGAAACAATTTGTTTGTGTACTTGATACGATTCAGTACACACATTCCTATGATTAATTGTTGACTACAAAACACATCTACTCTTGGTGTCTCACTATTATGAACTAATGGTGCTCTTCACATTTCTTACTTTTCTTTGCTATCATAGGTTATGTAATTTGTCACATTTTTTCTGCGACAGTATATAAGTATAAAGAATCAACGAAGGGCACGGTAGATTGCATCAGTAAGGCCCTAGCAAGCAAGGCGTGAAGTTAACTCCTTTTTAAGTTAAAATAGAACTCGTTCAGTTGCTACTACGGGCTTGCTGTACGGACTTGAAAGTCGCAGAAATATCACGAATGCTTTGTATCAAGCTGGTATGATGAATTGAATTATCTCGAAAAAACTAATTCTGCTGCCTTGTTAATGCTGGTATCAGTATAACAGCTACATTAGAAATTCTCAACCACTGTGAATTTCTATAGATTAGTACACGTTATTGCCGCATGTTTTCCGATATACGCTCTGTGTTGCTGAATTTATTGCTATTATTTTTAACAATAAATTGTTCGTGGTATAAAATGTGTGCCTTGTGAAACTCAAAAACTTAAGAATTCATGAAAAGTCTTAATATTTCATGCCTCCAAAAGGACATGATGGACGTTAAATCACTCTTTCTCTTGCATAAAGATAGTAAACTTTGAGTTCGGGTTTACTTTATCGCATCAACAGCATGTCTCATTATAATTAGATGTCCATAACTAAAATAGGAAGCAATGAATGTGTCTCAAATTTTGTTTCTGGCACTTGAATGCTTCAAAAAAAAAAAAAAAAAAAGAAAGAAAACGAAAGATTATTAAGTTAGGCAGCGTTCGTAAAGTTAAATTTGTAACTATTATCTGAAATTGAGACAACATATTTTACCTTTAGCTCTTTCCATTTTTTAGTAATAATTTATTTCGAATCATGAAAAAAAAAAAAAAAAAAAAAACACTGAAGATTTATTGAGTCTAAAATTAACTTATTAGCTTTATTTTGAATGTTTTCTTAGGGAAAGATGTATTAATATCCGTGAGAGGAAACCGGGTATGTTAATATTATACTATTAATGTGAGAGTATAACATAAATACATGTTCGTACTTTTATTTAAAAGCTAGATTTAAATTGAAATTTCTTCCAGTTCAACGTCCATCGTCCCTTTAAGACAGAAATGTTTTTATAAAACACATTTTATAAAACTTTAACTTATCTAATGAGTGTAAAAGCGGAAATATACTAAATAATATATTAAATAATGCAACAATGAAATGTATAATGAATAAAGTAAAAATAATCTTTAGCAATCAGATGAATATAAAATCACGCAATGAAAATATATAAGTAAATATATAAAATAAAATAAACTACAATGAAAATAAATAAATAAATGAATAAATGAAGTTGAAGAGAGTCGGGAGGAGTGGGACAGAGTACACATTTTTTTATTCCACAAGTTTAGACTTATCAAGAGGGCGTCTTATAAAAATCTAATAGCATGTTATTTAGGCTATTTAAAAAAGAAGTAGAAAGGCAGCAAAATAACTCAATTTTACGTACCCATTGAAACATTGTAACATTTTTGTCCCGTACCTCCCTCACGTGAGGAAGGTATGGGACACACATGAGGGAGGAATGGAACACACGTGAGGCGAGGAATGAGACAGGATTTCAGAAAAATTAAAACTAATGAATATTGTATTTAACAAGTCAACACTGAAATAAAATAAGATTGGTCTCGGCGGGAACCCCCGGGGTGTAGCTACTTGAGGTTGGGGCAATTTTATTTATAATTTTATTTTTCTCTACTCTATTGAAGTCATTTTTTTGTGGAAAATGAAAATTCTCCTTTTTATCCTTTCTCATAAACTAAACATGATAAGACTCCATTCCGCTGTATATATCATCAACTCTGCTCAGACAATAAATTATTGTCTTCTTCGTCAAAAGCTTAACAAGCATAAAGTCCTTCACTCCTATTTTTGCATCCTTCGTCAACCAATTTGTACAAATTCACTATCATCACGAGCAGGATGTAAATCAAAAGACTCTTCATCATAAAGTCGTGAAAAGAAAACAGCAATTTGATGTTTTCATCAATTTAATGTTTTCCATCTATTAATTCATTGTCGGAGAATTAATTCACTTTTTTCTCTTCTTTTTCTTCTAAACTTCAGTGCTGATTCTTATTTATTGACTGTTAACAGTTAAAAACTTGAGTTCTTAGCATATTCAGCTGTTTGAAAAATCAAAAACAAGGGAATAAAAGGAACAAGATCCACCAGGGAGGAGTAAGACATGTCCCATTCCTCCCGAAATGTTGCTGTCCCATTCCTTCCTCTGCAGAACATTCTTTTTAAAACGTCTATCACATAAAACATGCTGGATTTAGGCTTAATTTGACTGTTAGTTTGCAATCACTATATCTTTGAGTTTGTTATCGATTTATATTATTTTTATTTTAGTAGCAATGTGACTGAAAAAATCATTGAAAAGTTAAGAACTTATATTTATTTCCTAGGGATAAAAAGAAGGTTTCCTGATTTTAAACACAGACAATAATGTAGCTGGTTAACAATTAGACCCAAGCAACAAGCTATAACTGTTCCATCTAGTAGGGGAACTAGAAATCAATTCTAAAGTTTTGTTTAGATATAAATGCAACTGTCCCATTCCTCTCAACTCTCCCCTCCAGCAAAAATGAATGAATGAATGAATAAAGTACAGTAAAAAATAAATAAAGACTAAATAAATAAATAAATAATATAAAGCAAAATTTAGAATTTTCATTAAAAAGAAAATACAGCTTTTATCACACTTTTATTCTGCTCAATGTTCTCTATAACATTTTGTTTCCAAATGCACGGAGTGCAGAGCATGCTCCCGCGCTTAGAAGAATCGCAAATATATTATGTATCTATTATCCTTGCTGTTTAAGGTTGAGAATTTCAGTGTGTATGAAGAAGCTCGATTGCAAGAAGAAACGACATGATTTTTTCCCTAGTTCTTATCCAAGTGACTACTATTAAGGAAACAATTCTGGAAATAAAAGTAAGTAACTGCAACAGATTATTTGAGTTCAAAATAATGGTACTTAAAAAACATTGCTCATTTAAAACTGAACAATTCCTTTCAAAAAAGGGATATTTAAGAATTTATATCACTGAAAAAAATTGATAAAAGATGTACTAGATGGCAAGAAAAATTCACTTTCAAATAATGAACTTTTAGTAGTATGGGTAAACTAATTATATCTCGATAAGTGTTTTTTGCTATTGTTTGCCCTTATCGATGGAATAATTCAAAAATTTCATAACTAAAACAACATAGGTTTGCCGTTAGTGGCTGCAGCATAAACGAGTAACTTTCATGATTATATATTTGGTGAAGTAGTAATAAGAAATTCGCTTTTTTCAGATGATCCTTACAATTTGCGATTTTTAAATTCGAGATAACCATCCAATTTTAAGTAAACTCCATGAATAACCACTTGGCAGAAATTTGATAAGCATCAAAATGAACAATGCTTGCGAATCGTTCGGTTACCACATTAACACGTTTGTGTAACGTATATATTAGACAGCGACATATCGCTTATAGAAATGAACAGTGTCATATCTACAAAATAGACATTTTTCAAGAGAGGCGTTTGAACGTTTTACAATTTGTTTTATTTAATTGCCTTATTTGTTTCAATGCTTATTATAATCGATTTTGTTCAGAAAATAGTTATGGTTCTAGTTTTCTATCACCTGATGGATGTTAATGATGTCAAAAAAAAAAAAAAAAAATAGAAATAACTATAAAAACTAGTTATTACAGTATTGCACAAAAAAATTAAGTTGACCCTAGCCTTAATTTTTGAACATTTTCTCACAGCAGTATTCCCAATATAAAAACAAAAAACCCCCCCGATTTTTTGCAGATACGACACTGTTCATTTCTATAAGCGATATCTACCAATCATAACTCTAAAATATTCCTTTTGTTTTGATGCACTATTTTCTTTTCTGTTTGCGATATTTTTTAAATACCACCATTTTCATTTTAATTTTGGAATTGTCCTTTTTTCGTCATAATCGAAGCGAATTCAAATCAGAGCAGTACTAAAAATCAATTAAGTGTGCGGTAGAAAAGAAAAATACTATAGGCGTGGGAAGTAGTGAACAAATCAGTATGACAATCTATATAAAAGCTTCATTACGATGCAATTCTTTCTCCTTCCGGTTCAAAAATACATCGTTTTCGAGTGTGGTAGTCACAGGTTTCTCCAACTTAAAAGTTGTCTTTTAAATAAACACACATCTATGCTTTCTTTACATCCTGTTTCTGATATTAAGAAATGTTTTGAAGATGTTCATTATCCTCAGATTTTTATAAAAAATAGCTTTTTCAGTCATTCATTCTCTCTTCTTAAGCCCATCTCCCAGTATTGGAAGCTAAAAATTATTTGAACTCCATTTTAGCTTGTAAAGCTCATTAAAATTTAATGTCATTTTAATGTGTTTTTCAAATTAAAACAGAATCAAAAATATTTTTTAAAAATATTTTAAAAAGTCTTTTAAGAAACAGAACAACTTCCTTTCGAATTTATAAACAAAAGCAAAAATTAAAATTAAATCACGAGCTTCAGACACCCATTAAGAACTTCGTTGAACGCTTTTGGATTTCGAATTGTTCTGAATACAATTTTGGTTTTTAAGATAAAACTGAAAAATTAAAAAAGAATGAATGCAATATTATATGTAATAATAGTAATAATAATAATTAAAAGTAATAGATTGGGAACCTAATCAGAAAGTTAAAAAAAGGAAAAAACTTCTTTTTCCTCAAGCCAACAAGTTCTACTATGTAATCTAGAGTGAAGTTTTTGCTTTTGCTAATTATCACAATAGTAAATTCAAGTTCGTTAGTTTTCTATAAGCAATGCAAACTTCAACTTTCATCTACTTGCCGACTTCGAAATATCTGAGTTTTTAAATTTCTGTTTTAGAACGATTTGTTTATTTTGTTAAGAATTTGATTCTGCTGGTTTAAAACTGTACACAGTTCTTATTTTCCGTGACCAGCAGTTCCAAAGATAAAGTAAAGTTAATAATATTAGCAAAATTATTATTTTTTTAAAATAAAATAACTTGGGCATACCTCATTTCAGTTAACTTATCAAAAAGAACATTCAAAGCATTTGTGGTAAATAAAACCCATAAAGAATACAATTCTCGTCTTAGAAAAAATACAATTACAGTACATAAAGCGCAAAAATCGTTTCGAACTATTAAAAACATTTTAAAAAACAATACAGTGATTTGAAACTCCTTTTTGTGAAAAAAAGCAATAACAATAAAAAAAATTAAAGCAATTACTCATATAAAGTTGAATGTAACACATTTTCACGTACGCTATTTTATGCAATCTTGCACGATCGGCTTTAGCATGACCTTCTCTACGTGTTTAATTCCTGCTTAAAAATCTTTTAGAAGATTTTCTGTTTAAGAAGGTTCCATTTAGAAGATAAGCTATGAGTATGCACATGTAATTAAGTAATTTTATGTAGTTTTTATAAGATTTTTGATAGTTAAATTCTGCAATGTATACGAATTGCTACTACTATAAAGCTTTAATTAACAGTGGGAAAATGCAGTTATGAGCACAAATATCAAATACTAATAAAATTTTTAGAAAATATTTAAAAAATCTTCGTTGTTTGACTAATTTTCTTATCATGGTCATTTTTAAAATGCATGATTTTTAATTACTCGTTGTTTCAATTTCTTCCCAAAAAAAAAAAAAAAAAAAAAGGACTCATGGAATTCTGCGATAGTGTTTGATTTACGTAATGCACCGGGGAGCTCCTGTTACATTCTATTAATAAAACGAAAGTCGTCATTACTTGCAATTGATAGAAATTGTAACATACAAAAAAAAAAAAAAAAAAAAAAGATAATATTTTTTAGATACACATTTTCGTAAATCATTAAGACTCGAAATCTAAAGTCTCGAATGCAATTTTTTTTCGGAGTTGTAGAAAACGCCTACGGAAATGTTCTTTATTTTGATTTTAAAAATATCAATTTCAAAATATTAAACCCATTAATTAAAGAAAAATGATCTCTGGTTAAAAAACTGATATATTCTTTCTAGAAACTATTTTTTCTGGAGAAATCATAAATTTCAAATAATTACTTTCCATTTCATTAATAAACATGGAAACCAGTCCAAAATGTTAAATGAGACTGTAACCGAACGTAATAAGGAATTGAAAATGTTTTCATACTTGCTACTTCAAACGTAAATTTCTAGATGTACTTCTAATAATATTTACTAATGTAATTCCTAATTTTATTTTGAAACTCTCCCAACTACTAAAAATATAATAGTTTTTGAAAATGGAAGTAACATATAATTAAATGCTGTGTTGCTGCATGAACATAAAATTAAATGCTGTTTTGATGCATGGCAACTAAATCAGTAAACGTATAGAAATCTTAAATAAATTTTGTGTCTAAAAGTAAGGACAAATGAATTGCGAAGACTTCGGATTATCTAGTCAATCTTTCAGTCATTAATGTTAAAGAATACTTCGTTTTTTAAATATTTTAATTTTAAATATTGATATTTTTAGATTTATTTAAATAATAACGAATATCTGGAAAAAAGAAAAAAAATGTTGGAAACATAAGTTGATCAATGATTTAATGGGAAACTAATACTATGTTAAATCGAAACTAAAAATTATGTTTACAATTCAGTAGAACAGCCAAAATGAAGGAGATTTGTTGAAAGTTTACATAAGAAGTACAGTTAGAAATTTATTGTGTAATCAACCATATTTTAATCTTTGAAAAAACTTTTAAAAATTACTATTTGGCAAAAAAGAAAGAAATACTAATTCTTGTTATTAACTAAGAGTAAAGTTAAAATATTTGCATATTTATTAAAAAATATATTGAAATTGAAAATTCTACTTTTTAAAAGTTAAATAAAATTTGGAATGCCAACGGAGAGCAACGTATAAGATATGAAGATATAATCTGAACTGCTGGCTGTGTTTCCTCTTTTTCCCTTCAATACAGATTGTGTCTAAAGTTTACGCATTGAGAATAAAAAGTTAAAATGCAATTTCCTTCTCCGAATATGTAAACAAATAACTTCTTGAGAGACCAAGTACTTAAGCACTTGATGAACTCTTCTTCCTCAATGTCTGTATTTTAAATTTCAGTACATCTACAATTTTATACAAATTTAAAATCGACGAACTTGTACAAATCGTTCTAAAACAGATTTAAAACATTATATTTGGACATTTTAACTACTAGTGCTTCATAGTGGACATTTATACTTGGTCCACCGAAAATAGGAAGAACTTGCTACCATCAAAATTTTTAATGCCCCTCATGTATCTCATTTCCCTGATGCTAAGTATGGTTTCCAAAGAGCCTCATGTACCACCAACGCTTAAGCGTTTACAGTGTTCACATTTAAATCAATTAACTTACTGTATATGAAAAATTCAATAGTTAACGGCCTTTGGAATTTCTTTCGGTTTCGGAATTAGACTATTTGCACGAAATTCAACTTTTTCTCGGAGTCATGGAATGACATCACATGTGACATCTTACGCCTGGAACATGGATTGGAAGACCTGCTCCGTATTGGGCAAGTTAGTGGCCTGATAGAAGGTCTCAGACCGGTGCATCGATCCGGGCGTGGCGCTGTCCGGAAATCCCAGATCCATGCGCGGGAAACAGCTCTCGGACTTGGGCCTCGGCATGCCCCTCGCCACGGACAGATGACCCCCCATGGTAAGAAGCCCGCCCTCCTTGTTGGAGTCGTCCGAGTCGCTCTGGGCGCTCTGCAGCAGCAGACTGACCGTCTTGAGGTCGGTCTGCAGGTCTTCCCTGTTGGACACCAGGCTCGGATTCTTGCCAATCTTGTTGAGCCTCTCAGCAGCGATGGATTCCATGGTCCGTCGCATCAGCGGGTACAAGTCGAGGACGGCGTTGAAATGCTCCACCGACAACGAGAACAGATTGCAATAGGTCTCGGCTCGGACGCTGGCAACGCGCCGGGCGTTCGTCAGCAAGCAGATTTCTGTAAAATGCAAGGAAACTGTCAAGCAAAATAATAGTTTATTCCTAAACTAATTTTCTATTTAGGAATGACCTTAGGTATAAACGGGATGATCGTGACAATCGAGCGCTCCTCCATAGCTTGCGTCGCGGAGGTACCGAGATGAAGTAAAAAATGCTACATAAAATGGTAGCATTAACAAATTAGTAGCAAAATACGGAGTAGTAAAAACCATTTAATATTTATTGAAGACTAATAGATCTTTTCTCCAATCAAGTTAACATTTAAACTCGAGTACAGAAAAAAAGAGAATGCATTAATAGTGTGTAGAATACTAGTTGCTTTAAAATTTCAAAAATGAAGCCATTTCTAGCAGTAAAAGCTATTTTTTAGTTGTCCGAACAATAAAAATCGAATTTATAAATATAGAAGCAGAGAGTTGTTTATGGTGGCATTTTTTTAATACCCTTCTTTACTACTCTGAAAAAAAAATGACCTGATTTTTCTTGTTTACGGCGAGTCTAGCGAGGTATTTTTCTATTTATTAAATAATAATTAGCTTCATCTATCTTATGAAAATGAAACATATTTTAGAGGTCAATCACTTAATAACCTTCCTATGACCCCTATCTGCCATTTTAATGGCAATAAATTAATATAATATCGTAAGGAGGCAGCCTTTCTGCATATGCATGATTTTTTCCAATTTTGCGAATATTCCTTTTAGCGACATTAAGAAATTATTGGATTTTCGAAAATTGGTTACATTCTTCTTTTGAAAGAAACCGGAGAAATATTTCTGGACTACGTATGGGAGACCTGAAGCTAAATTCGGGCTTGAAAATAATTCATTAAAAAAAAAAAACAACATTTTTTTACGCCATAGCATTTTTGGCAGAGAAAAGGTTACAGTTATAAAGTAATAATTGAACACTCCTATGAGTTTTAGTGTTTTTTTCTTTTTGTAACACTGATTTTTTTCACCTCTGAAGACTAAAATTTTTTTGATGTAGGAGGATAAAAAAAGAAAACACAAAGAAATTTAAGTATCGTTACAACATATAATTGAAAGAAATATAAGAATGTGTTTTTTTTATTACATATTTAAGAAATCTAGGTAAACTCCTATAATTGATGGTGATTAGTTTGAGCAGCAGTAAATTAATATATTCTTTGAGCATTTGCTAAAGATTTTGCTGACTGTTGCATTATTTTTTTATGTTTTTTAAAAGCCACCATTACTAATACTTAATATTACGCATCACTAAATTTAATTATGTTTCCTCTGGATCTGTTTATCTCATCTCCAAATAATACAGCAGCAAATCAGCCAAAAATAGTTCTTAATTTAGCACGAAAATTGAAAAGTATCAAGAATATTTTTTGCAAATAATACTTTGTGCAAATAATACAATAATTTCATAGATTCGAATTTATTGAAGTATATGACACTTTTGTTTTTTAATCCTACATAAAACTCTAATTAATAGAATACATTCCGCATAACAGTTAATATAATTCTCAGGTTAAGTTTAAACGTAATGAAAAATTAAAAAAAAGAAGAACAAATTCTGTGTTGATGACTTGCCTCCAAAGTATGAGCCATCCGATAAACTGGTGGCGACATCACCGTTACTCATGACGATGTCAACGATGCCCTCTTGTATGAAGTACATCTTAGTGCCGAGAGTACCCTCTTTGATTATTACGTCACCCGGCTGAAATACTTCATATTTTAGCTTAGTGACGACGTCGTTCACGAAGTTTGGATCCGCATTTGCAAAGAACGGAACCGAAGCCACCAGTGAACGGCAGTTGTAATTGATAACGTCCTGCAAATCAAGAAAAGGAGTGTTATGAAAGTACAAGAGGAGAAATAGAAGCAAATAAACATGATTGTTTGAAATACAAGTAAGTGTTCCTGTGTGTATTTTTTGTGTTATAGAAACAATTGCAGCAGCAAAACAAAGAGGAAATTTGTAATTTATAATTGTAGACAAAAATTGGCCAAAAATAGTTTTCTTACTATTCAATACATGTAACCGACAAATGAATATAATGTAATTCTATACCCGGAAAAAAAGAAGCTTACGCAAAAAAACTATAACCTGTAAGCAAATATCTCCACTCTCTATGCAAAAAAAGTATCATTTTTGGGTAGTTTAGTAAACGTTATAATTCCTAAACGGAAAACCTTCAAATGATTTTTCCTCGGGAGCATTTTTTTTATATCTACGTACTATTTAAAGTCATAAGTTACATTATTTGACTTAGTTCGAAAATATACATTGTTATCATCGTTCACCATTATGACTTTCATTTAACAGTACAGTATTGGAGCAAGAAATGTCAAAGGCCTCTGAGTTAAGAAATGACTTAAATTAAAACTGTGACATGTTTCCTGCTATTAATGGTTATATGGTTACTTGTCTAAGGTTTTAGAGCATGCTACGTATGAAGTTTTAAAATAAATCGAATAAAATTTTGAATTACACTGTTAACTGAGACTACATATGTTTCCATCTGCTAACCAAAAAAAAAATGCTTACTTCTCGAAGTCTTTCGGATAACTCCCCAAGGATCATCTCCTCGTCGAAGAACTTCCCTTGGTAACGGTGTTCGAAGTAGTCTGTAATGCGAGTTCGCAACTCGCGATGTAACTTCCTGTAAGCCATGTATTCTTCAACTTGTTTTAGCTAAAAAAGAAAAATAATAAATAATTAAAATGATTACGTCACTTAAAACATATGGCAGTGCGTTAAGCATCCCCTCTTCTAAAGTTCGTATTTTAAACTTAACATGAACAGATTGGTTTACAGAAATAATGCAATAAAAAGATTAAAATTCGTTCCTTAAGCAATGCACTTTGCAATTAGTTTAAAACAAACAAATTACAATCACTTCTTTATTAATTATATTACATTAAATTGACGAAAGATAGTTCCCAAAAATTTTCTTTTTTAAATATGAAATAATATTAACACATCATTATGAAGCAACGCGTTAAACTTAGTAAATTCTTCCTGTAAGCCATGTGCACTTCAACCAATTATTTATTCAAAAAAATAAGGAGGTCATTAATGACGCGATGGTAAAAATATACAATCGTGTCATTACTAGGCATATGGTAGTATTTGAAATTCATCCTCTGAGCCGCATACATTGTTCTCTTAATATTCGAAGTTGGTAAAAAAAGTTATAACTATAATATATATTTTTTCATCACAACCTGTTTTCACTGAAACAATTATGTGTTTACGTCAATATCAAGTATTCATCCGATACGTTTTTTTTTTTCATGTCAACTTGTTTAAACGAAAACGACTGTGTGATTAAATCAGTATCAAGTATTCCTCCTGTAAGATGATTTTAATTTCAATTTGTTTTAACTAAAATAATACGTGATTACGTCAATATTAAAAATCTGTAGTAAATTATAGTGAGTTCTTTCTGTACACCTTATTTATTTGAAACCTAGAGGTCCATCGTTGTTGAAGAGAAAGAAAAAAAAAACTTATTACTGTTAATTCAGGGTACATCTCTTTGTGAAATGTTAAAAATTAACATTTTTAGCGATTATTTATTTCTTCATTTTATGAAGTGTGAAAATTCAAGCAGTGCGCTGATTTTAAAGTTTAAATGCTTCAAATATCATGCATTTCTTGAAGCACCATTTAAAGTTACTAAGAAAAGTTGAAAAATATATCTTTGGAAGAAATAAAATCTTGTCCTTTCGTATTTAAAAAACAGATAAGCAGCGTTACTTTAATTTTGTGCTTAAAACGTTGTTTATTTAATTATTTTGTATACATATCGTCGGAGTTTCATGGCTTTTAATTCTATAATCATTTCATCTCTGGATTTAACAAGTTTCTGACACCCTATATACTGCGTAAAAAATATTTCAACATTGTTTGCACGGGGATTTTACTTAGCGTACCTTTTCAAAGAGCCAGTTCAACCATTAATACTTTATGCTGATGGTGATGGTTATATCATGATACAAACTTTCGTAGGCAGTTAATTATTCGTTACTTCATGGTACAAATTTATAGGTAATGTTAGACGTCTCAATAAGATTTGACTTTGACAAACTGGGTAAACCAAACATTCTTATAAATAATGCTTAAACGGTTTGTTTACAAGCCCTTTTAGACTTTAAACACTACCATTTATACTTCAATGATGTATGCTTGTATTTCGTAAAATATCAATTGTCCACATCCCGGCCAAACGTAGAGAATAAAAGCCATTGCCAAAACATGAAAAGTAAAAAGGATTTCGAAACCGATGAAATTTGTAAATAGTCAGCCTGTAATGCAGCATATTTTTTTACTGCCAACATATTTACAAAAATTAGAAGATTATTATCAATGCATCACAAGAACTAACTTTCATTTTATTTTATCAATACATTAGTTTAAAAAAATACGATTGAGCACCGTAACCAGTTATATTTAGAATCACACTGCACCTAATTTCTCCGTTCATGAAAAAATAGTCAAAAATTTTGCTTTCGTGCAAACTAATGTTGACATTGACATTGTACTAACTAAAACTCTGTTAGGATGGGTCAACAGAGAATATACCGTAAGCATTCAAGCAAAAGTTTTCAAATATAATATTGATGAAATGATTTTGATATTGATGAATGAATATTATATTTGAAATCATTTCATCATTGATGAAAGGATTTAAACTTTCCATCAATGTCAAAAATAATATCAAATATTTTGCAACTCTTAACTCCTAATAGTGTGTTTACTGATCTATTAAATTGCCACACTGGGCTCTTATCATGAAATAACTAATTGGAAATTCTAACTTTCTGCAGTAGTTTCGAAAAGTATTTTGTGGACTTAATGACTTTTGCTTGAACGTTGACGATGGGATAAAAAAAAAAAAAAGCTGATGTTATGATGATGATGCCATTAAAAATGCTGATGTTTTTAATGGTGTTATTTCTTTTCTGATCAAATGATAAATGTATTTTCACTCACTTTTTCTCTGTACTGTCTTCGGGAGGAATCTAATGATTGTATGAGGTTAGTGGTGTGTCCGAGGAAGAGGGCGTAGCAGGTGGCGCCACTGATCATGCTGAGCAGAGTGAGCCACATATCGGTCAGGCTCTGCGGTGGGAAACGTCCATATCCAATGCATAGCATATGTGACATGGCCTTGAATAACGCCCACGAGTACTGATTGAACCAGTGGGCACTCTGGAAGGAATAAAAATAAAATTTTAATTATGATAAATACCAAAAAAATATAAATAAATAAATAAGTAAATAAAAAGAAAAAGAAAAAGCGGCAAAGCGTCCAATACATTAAAAAAAAAAAACAACAACAACAACAACTGGAAGTAAATAGTAGACACTCACTGTTTGTGCCATAATAATTTAACAATAGATTTTTTTATCAGTTTAATAGCAACGATGATATGTAGTAAGCGGACTTTAACTGTAAAATATTCAAAAATAAATAAATACAAATAAATAAAATAAAATAAATAAAAACATTTTAGCAATCTTACTGCATTGTATGTGTGCGCTTTAAGTTCTTTTTTTCTTTTTCTTTTACTTAACATCATTTAAATACTTAAAGCCTTAAATATTTCTGCTAGAACCTTCATTTCGTTTATCACAAATTATTCTTTTAAATTTTCTTAATTCTTTTCATGCTCTTATTCATCTCAAAAACTCGTGACTTTCACTTATTTACTAAAAACTAAAATCTGCGGGGACTTATTCTTCCAACATTTTGTTACATGGGCCCTTAAATATGGAAAAACAAACAAAACTAGGGTGCCCGCTCACTATCTCTCGCCAATCCCCGGCCAGAACTGCTAGCAGCTCCTTTCGGATCGCTTTGCAATCAATCCAAGGTCGTTGTGCTTGCGCGCCAATTACTACTTTCTTGTAGTGTAGCAGGTCTACAATCAGGTGCTCAGATATGAAGATATGGGTGGCATTGGTGTCTATCTATATAAACAGTCGATAAAAATTCAACGCTTAGGGTGAAAACTAAAATTTAAAAAAATATTTATACATCATACAGATTAATCAAAACACATTTCATCCTTTCAAAGCTTGTCTTCGATTAATCAGGGCTCAAAGATCTTAAAATCCGTCACGTTAATTTTCGTTGTTACGTCTTTTCGCTATCTAATGTACGTCTGTTGCGTTTTATGCTTCGCTACGCCTCTACCTTCAAGGCTTTCCAGCAATTACCCATACGCTCTTCTTGTGCCACCTTTGTTACCCAAAACAATCTGGCCTTAAACGGTACTCAGCCCACACATTCCACAAACTTTGAATTCTTTTGAGATTAATGTATATAATAACACATCTAAGGATTGTTTTTATGATTTTTCTGCTGGAATTACGGAAGCACAATACTCTGGTGCAGTTTACGATAAATACCCCAATAGGTAATTTTGGAATTTCTGTTCATAAATTTATCGTTCATCTAGCATAAATTCCTCCGAAGCGTAGTTTTTGGTATTTTTCTTAGATTGTTAGTAAAAATAGATGAGGTCATTTTAAATGAACGCAAAAGCCCCTTAAAGTAACTTTGAAAAAAACTTTATTGCAAGATTGGTACAAAATTGCAATCTAATGAAACATATGCATTTAAAGAAGATCACGCAAAACCTACCATAATATTAAAGTGGTTACTTTTTATCTTTCATTCTTTCTTTCCTTTTCTTTTCTTTTTTTTACTTTTGCAGGGGGCACAGGGTTTCTGTTGCAGTAAAAAATATCGATTTATCAAACCTACCGGACATTTTTTAAATCAGTAAAATAGGCGATTTTTTTCAAAACAAAATTTTCGAATTAAAATAAGGTACATTTAATCCTTTTTCCTCCGTTAATGCCAACCTATGACCATCGAACGCTCATGGAAGAATGCATCTTATTCAGGTACAATGACATTAGCACTTCTTGTGTTGGCTTGGCGCCAAAAAGTTCGCAAATTAGGAGTCAAAAAGTTTGGAGACAATGAAAAAAATTGCAAGAATTTCTAATTGAGATATATTAATAGTATTAAATATCGATGATACGGAAATCCTTAAAAAACTTGCCCCTGAAGATATCTAACTACAAATTAATTTAAACAATGCAGAAAGCAGAAGGAAAAGAAATACCTAACCAACGTGTTGCCACTCAAGATAAAAGATAATTACCTGAAAAATTTATTTAAGCAAAACCGGCTTTCGGAAAGCCTAACTAAAGGGTTGCCAGATCTTATATCTAAATTAGGTCCTCGTTTGGGCATTACACTAGGGAAACTGAGGCACACAGAAGCAAAGGGATGCAAGTGACAAAATTGCAAATTTGGAGAAAATGATAGGGAAAGCATCACTATATATTGTGAAAAGAAATGTTACTGATGGTCCTAACAGATGCTTCGCCCCAACGTGATTTAGAAAAAAGAAAGGATTAAAGATCCCATAAGATCCAAAATGAACGCGTTTTTATCAGAATCGTTTTTTTCGTTCAAGGTTTCATACGACATAAATGTCGTATGTAACCTTGGTTTCGGCATTGCAATTTTTTGTTTTCTTAGGTAAGATTTATTCAAATGTACAGTCAAAGCAAAGATAAATGTTTATGAGTTTCTTCAATGTCTATAAGTGTTCTTGGACTGGGATATTTTTTAGACAGGTTTCACTTTCCTGTCTTTTAAGAAATTCCGTTAAGCAAAACTTTCATAAAAGAGACAACGACCTTTGTGACAAAGAAAGCAAACATTCTTGCTGCAATTGAAAACAAAACAAATTCTTCTTCGGACACTTTGGATTCTTGGTTCTCCACATCGATTGAAACTTTGGATTGATGGATGGGGACGCGTTTTCCAAATCTCAAGACTTGGGAATTCGTTTTCTAGAATGTTCTTTCTTTCCTTTCTTTGTTCCTTTCTTTCTTTATCTTTTTTGATGAATGATACAATGTTGAAATTTAAAACCTGACGCCAAAAAAGGAAACTCTTTTTAAGTGAAATTTTATAAAATGTAAACTGAATCACATAATAAGACTTGAAATTGTTGTAATCTACTGCTCAACTAAAAATTAAAAATAAAAGCGAGCACTTCAGGTTTTTTTTTTTTTTTTGAATGACTTCTAGTTTCCATGAAGTGCTTGTTCATCTACAAGTTCTTCTTCAATTATCAATTGTGTAAAAAATATTCGGTATATTTTACAGTGCGAAACTAAAATTAAGAGATGCGATTGATGAATTAAAATTACGAAAAACAATTTTAATTTGATCCTTTTCTTCGCTGAAAACAATAATTGAAAACACTTCACTTTAATCAACAATTTTCCCTAATACACGTAATGTGGCTCCATTTCAACAAATATTCAATAAAGTGTTCTGACTATTTAAATAATGCGGAAATACTAGTCTACGCCACTACAACGTAATATTACTCCGCTGGCTTTATAAAATAAATGTCAGAACCGTTGGATAATTCAAGAAAAAAAAAAGAATAATCTCGTTATTTAAAGCAAGTTGACGAAAATACTGCAAACATTGTAGATATTTCATGTCTGCGACTTTACCGCTGTGTGTTGAGTACTTTTTACTGATACGGAAGAGGCTATAGTGTAGCCTTCAAATAGGTATTGGCAATACCTATTTCTCAAATAAGTAAGTTTCTTTTTTATTTGTGTTTTACTTACGTTGATTATTCAGTTTAAGCATATTTTAACCCAGGATGTAGATAATTTTTCATATATATATATATATTTCCAGTTGCTACTAATCTAAAGTGACCATTTGTTTTTTTAAAACAAAGACGACAAGAAGTATATATATTTAAAAAAGAAAAAATCCCCTCATTTTTTTAATTTCGTACTTATCAATGAAAATAATCGATGAAAAGAAAACAAAGAATTTATGTGTCCCATATTTTTTTGAAGAACA
Source organism: Octonoba sinensis (assembly GCA_038502835.1). Classification (NCBI taxonomy): domain Eukaryota; kingdom Metazoa; phylum Arthropoda; class Arachnida; order Araneae; family Uloboridae; genus Octonoba; species Octonoba sinensis. The sequence goes on along the minus strand of CM076601.1, from coordinate 118,112,449 downwards.
AATTCGCTTAATTATAGTGAGTATTGATTTTAAAAAAAATTAAATTGTTGGGAGGATTTCTTACAACAACTTTGATGAAAACATTACTCTAACTACTGCATTTTTTCTCCAGTCCACAACTGAGCATTTATTGGGTGCACTAGAGCTGAATAAATGAAATACATTCAATAATAACAATAGGAAAGTTCGTATGATTCGAATCATTACCAGCGGTTGGGCCTTTTACTTTTTTTTTTTTTGAATTTGTTACTATTGGTGATTCCTTTTTCTAGGTTATTCTCTTTTAGAAAACAAGATATTGTAGCTCCCCGAAGCAATCTTAAGGGAAAATAGGACCGACGATCTAAAAAAAAAAATGAGATCACCCCGTCCACTACAGGATGTTATACTTACCTCAAGCTCATTGATAGCAACCCATGAGTTGGCCGGGAAGCCCTGAAGCATGGGTACGAGGAACTGTAGACAACCGCTCCAGTGTCCTATCAGAAGCATCATGCATATCAAGTTGAAGATTTTCATAAATACGCTAGCCATGTTGAAGAACTGAAAATAAAACCAAACGATTGTAATGCCTTTTCAAGAAGCAGAACATGATTGAGCAACAGCAATAAGTGGTATCTAAAAAGCTGAAACCATGTAAGGGCATTATTAAAACCAATTTAATTTACGTATTTCATTTCCATGCATGATTTCCATGAATGTCTGATTTAAGTGTATAAAATTGAAGTTTCATATCTGTTAAAGATCGAGAGATAGTTTACTTATCTAATTCAACTCCTGACATGGTTTTGTTGGGCTTGGCATCAAAGAAAAGCAAAAAATGTTTATGTATGCTTTAAAACATGACAAAATAAATGAAAGCAAGAGTAATTTAAACATGCGAATGACAAATTTCTTACCATAGCACACCAAATAAATAGCATTTTTTAAAAAGTCTATTTCTTCGTAACAGAGAGGCTCTGCACATTTCGTCGTCAATGCATATATGTATGTATATACATATATATTTTTTTCACGCCGGCACGGTGACGTCGTGGTTAGGCGCAGGTCTCGTACGCCGCAGTTCACAGGATCGAGCCTGATAATGAGGTGAGTTTTCAAGAAAATCGGCTGCGCTCATGTCGCATGATTATGCAGCATGTAAAAGATTCCTCTTGAGTGTCTATTTGGCTTTGACACTCTCGGCTAAATTATATTCCAAGTGTAATTTAGCATCAGCAGAGTCCGGGTGCTGATACTTTCAAATAAAAAAAAATGAACGCCAAAATTCTCATGCGGCAATGGTACCACTCATTGTGGTGCCGCTGAAAGAGTTGGTACCAATCTCTCCGGAACGCACTTTGTCTGCAATGTTAAGGAATTAACATATATATCAATAATAATATTGATATGTATCGATACTGATAGCCGCGGTATTGATTGCCTGATATTGATTCATTACGCAGCCTATTAGAAATATGTGTGTATTATTTCACTGAATTCTAGCAGCTGCCGCCGCTAAAGCAATCGCGTCATCATTATTTCAAGAACTGGATATTTCTTTTTTTCTTTTCTCTACTCATTTGTTTTCACTTTCTTCTATACCCACTGTATAGAAGAAAGTATTGGATTCGTGAAGACCAGATTGATTCACAAGCGCAGTCAATTAACTCCACTTTTCAAAAAGTTTCTCTTTTTTTTTTGCTCTAAAAGTTCTGTGTGTATATATAACGTCGTCAAGTAAATACTACTCAAAATACAGTATAAGCACATAAAGATGTTTTTTAGAATTCAGATGAAAGTGTTATGTATGCTCATGATTAAGGAAGGTGTTCTCATTTTATTTTTAAAGAATGGTAAGGACCCTTCGAGCTTTGCCTCTTACAGGCCTATAGTCCTTGTCCCCACAATCTCAAAGATTCTTGAAAAACTAATGCTTTTTCGTCTTCAGAGCCACTTATCCCTTAATAACCTACATCATCCACTGCAGTTTGGCTTCGTACCTCGGCGCTCGACCGAGCACGCCCTTCTTCACTTCTACAATAACTTATTGCAAGGTATCAGCTCTGAATCCCTAATGGCGGCAGTGTCGGTTGACATTGTGTCGGCTTTCGACAATCTCCCTTGGGTAAAAATTCTACAGTATATGTCTTCGTGTAATTTCGACCCGGCTGTCCCCTTGAACCTTTTCGCCAGTTTCTTATCCGAACGCGCAGTTTATGCTCAAACCTCCTCCGGCTGCGTTTGGACATCACAGTGGAAGGGTTGCCCGCAGGGTTCCTGTAGTGGTCCGGAGCTATGGAACTTGGTGGCAGCATCGCTCCTTTCCATTGACTGGCCCGGTCACACTAAAATACAGGCCTTCGCGGACGACTTTCTTCTGCTAATTCATGGCCGCACGAACCAACTGCTGGAGGCTAATGGTCGCTTTTCTCTTTCTTTACTGGATGCTTGGTTGAGGGAGCACGACCTCGAGGCCTCGGGCAGCAAATCAAGGGTATTGGTTTTCAAGGTACCGCGGGACCTGGTGCGACCCCCATACTTACGCATCGGTGATTTATCAATTAAACGAAGCCCTACTTTAAAATATTTGGGCGTGGTATTTAACCAATTTTTGACTTGGGATGCACACATTGATTACATAAGGAATAAAGCAATTTTCATTCAAAGTGGTCTCCAGCGTCTCGCGGGGGGTAACTGGGGCTTGAAAATTCGCCAACGGGTTCTCATCTTTATAGATGTTTATAGACCTGTTTATACAGGTCTTTGAGACGTCTCTCCTTTATGCGTCGGGACTGTGGGGACGCACTCTAACAGTCCGCCAGACTAAAAAGGTTCTCACTCTCCAACGCAGAGCACTGCTCTCAGTAACCGGGGCGTACGCAACGTGCCCCCACTCAGCACTGTACATTCTGGCGGGAGTGCCCCCTATAGACCTGACGATAAGGGAGAAGATTTGGCTCACCCAGTTCTATGTAGAGAGGAGGACCATCGTTTTAGATGGGGTAACATTCGATCCCTCTTTGTATGAACACGCGGCACCAAAATGGTTTCAGCGTTCGTGGGTGCAAATTTCTGACTATCCTTGCAGTGTTGACCGTGACCCCCCATCTTTATCATTTAATCGTTTTTATACCGACGATGGCTTCGGCGGTGGTTCAGTACAAGGGACACCGTGCAGTGGGGGAGTGTGCAATGAGGCATGCTGTTGGTAATTCAATTTTTCAGGCGGAACTTTTTGCTATTAAGTCAGCGGCGAACCTGTCGCTCACAATTCCATCCTCTAACGTTCAAATTTTTTCAGACAGTCAGGCTGCTATCCTTTCTATCAAAGACCCACTTCAGCGCAGTCCTCTAGTAAATTCAGTGCAAAGCATGCTAATTTCGAATCCTAGAATTTCAATTCACTGGGTCAAGGGTCATTCAGGGAATGTGGGAAATGACAAAGCTGACCAATTAGCTCGAACGGCAGCTGAGGATCCCACATTTTTACCCTACACGGCCCTTCCCCTTCCTAAATCCAATTTCATACAACAAATTAGAGCCAAAACTAGAGAGGATTGGCAGTACCGCTGGAACGAGGCGGATACTGGTCGCCGGGTTTTTGAATTCTTTCCAATCGTTCGTTTTTCTCCAAGGGTCAGCCAACGTTTTGAAACAATCCTGGTTTCTGGCCATGGCCCTTTCCCAAGCTATCTTCATCGCTTTGCTCTTTCTGATTCTCCTTATTGCTCCTGTGAAGCGATGGGTACGCCTGACCACTATGTTTTTCATTGCCCTTTAACCAGTAAGTATCATATTCGGGCTAGCAGCCAAATTTCACCCATTCAAGCTATTCGTAACGCGTTCGAGCATTTCCATGCACGCTCCCTCCTTGCTTCTTTGTTTTTGCATTTATCAAGCGAGGGGTATCTATCTCAGGGAACTTAGTGTTTGTCTAAGCTTTGTTTTATCTTCCTTTGTTTTTGTGTATATTTTTGAGTGTACCATTTCACATTGTTTTGATATTGTATGATTGATTTTGGTACTTTTTTATAGTGTTGCACGGTTTCTCATTGTTGTCTCATGTCATATAGCGCTTAATGCATACTCTTAAAGTTTTGCATTCTACTGTGATTTAGTGTTTTACAATAACCTGTATTTTTTATGTTTTTTTATTTTATTTTTTTTAATGGTTTTCATAAATTAGCGGTTGGTCGAGCTCTCCCGGAACCCCATTTGCTCCCGAGGGCTTGCACTCGGGGGCATCTAAAAATACGATAGGCCAGAAAATGGCAGGTGCGGGGGGTTTCTGGGCGCACCGCACTGCACTACATCAGTAATTTCACGTAAAATGCTTAAGGAGTTTTTTGTAATTATTAAAATAATACGTATATTTGAATAATTTGTAAATTTATTAGATTAGTTTGCAAACTTGAACTCCCCGCCCGTTTACTCTTCTCTTCCACAGGAGAGAGGTCAGTACAGTCCGACCACGGAGTTTTGACACTTGGGCGCTTCTGCGCATGGCAGAAAATGGTGAGTCCATTCGAGTTTAGGGAACTTCGTTTTGCATGTGCGTTTATTATCACGCGAATCATAATGTTACCTTCTGTGTTTGGTAAAAGAAACCAAATTTATAAACTGCCATCTAATATCAGCTCGGCAGAAATAAAGAGCGCTAAACGAACTAAAACGAGAATAGAATATGGCACATTCCTTATACCGACAGTTTCTTCCATGAATGGATTGTTCTTGGAACTTTGCCCGGCAGAGGTCTTCGTTTGCTCGTAGGACTGTTCAAAGGTATTTAGGAGGAAAGCTCTTACAGTTTTCGTAGTTGAGATACTTATTCGTAGCATTTGGGAAAAGAAAAATGCATTTTAAAGTGACATCTTCTCTTTTATTTTTACTTGACTTTTATCTTTGAATAAAAATCATCCTCCCTTTAGCACAGAAGACAAGAAGCCAAAAAAAAAAAAAAAAAAATCCTGGAAAACACCTACTTTAATTAAAAAATGCAAACTGCTTAACCAGGACTTATTCTGCATTTAATACAAGTATTACAAAATCTGGTTTGTGAACTCTTTTTTGCTTCATTTAAAATGTGGTATACACTACGTATTATTGTACTTAATCGTAAAGCATTATTTCTTTTTTCACTCCACCCTCTTCAAGATTGTAAAATGTTTTAGCGCCTAAGGATTTGTATAGTATAAGATAAACTCCAGCTATGCATATTTTTTAATAATAAAATTTGTGTATACTGCAATATTTTTCTAGAAAGTTGCTTAACTCATTTTTCAAAATGCGAAATAAAAATGAAAATAAATTCACTATTTACTTCATACCTCATAAACTATTTTCTATACAACTGAAAACGAAATAACGCTATCTTATGGATTATTTCTTAGCATAACATTTAGAAACATGCATTATTTACAACATTCATTCTTTCTTAAAACTTTGTATCTCTGAATTTAATAATTATACATTTAAACCATTTACTTTCCCCAAAATAAAACAACACTTTAATAAATATTGAACAACCAAACAACCATTTGAATTACCGAATAACCTGCAAAACTTCAGCAATAAAATACTCTAACACCTTCTTTAGCTAATTCTTTCCTCATGTGAGTTCAAAGAATTTTTCTTAATAGACGAATTGCGTTTATGTCTAGTCACAAATGACTTCATATTTTAGAAACCAAAGTTTTATTAAATTAATTTCGCAACCACGTTGCGGTAATGAATTTTTGAAGCTCACTTTAAACGTTGAATTTATTGACCCAGACAAGAACGACTTAAATTAACTTAATTTCAGCTGTTGGTGATGAATATTACATGTTAGATTGAACTTGTTTAAAAATTATATGTTGTAGTATAAACATGTATTTCATTGGAATTATCTCACGTTGCATGTTTTGAATCTGCTTCGTGCATTTCTTTTTATTTTACGTGTGTACCATATTTAAACTGAACGCTGTTTCAAAATTTAATTAAATTCTTTATTTAAAAAAATATTGAGTATTGATATTATTTACGATTATTTTTATCTTCTAATAAATAATTTGAAAAAACTTTCGGTCTAACTAAAACACACAATTAAAGTATTCCACCTTTTTTAGTAATACACGTTACTTTAGCTAGTAATATACTATTCAAGATTTCTCAATTCTCATTGTAATTAACGTTGAATTAAAATAGTAAGTTAAACATGATTGTAAAATGGAAGAATTTATTTCAAATTTGCAAAATATTACTTATCTACTTGCGCAGGCGAAAAATTCCCCAACGCGTGTACCAGAACCGTTCAGTGTAACTCTCTGAGAGACGTTACAGTGTTCGATATCTTAGAAAAATCGGAAAAAGGTTTCTTTTTCTATACTAATTTATTTTCGATCTAGGACTTTTAATAGTTTTTTTGAAGGGAATGTAAAGTGTTGATTGATTATAAAATCGCACACATAAAAAATCATGAAAAGTGACGACGTGCCACGCACGTCGTTTTTGTTTCTATGGAGTTCCAAGTGTAACAGAGGGGACATCATACACAGATTTTGCTTTTAAAAAATTATAAAAATTAGTAGGCCAATCGGTAACTTTAAGTAGCAGTGTATAATTATTTCACTCAACATTGAAATTACATTCTCATTTGATCTCTTTAATTGAACTAAAGTATGTGTAACAGAGGGGACAAAAAATATCAACAGTATTTGACATGTACTATAATTTATGTTAAATTCTGTGACTTGGAGATCTTTTAAAAAACTTGGCATTTTTTTAAAACTCTGAACATTCCAAATTAATAAAATTATGCATTGGTATATTGAAATCAAAAATTCTTTTTATTTAAATGTGGAAAACAATGTGTAACAGAGGGGACATGACATGTAACATAGGGGACAGCTTACAGATTTAGCTTCAATAGGTGCATATATTTGTTGCATTACAACAAAACATTATTGCCAAATCAAAAGTAACACTTCTGTTATTCAAAGTTGGAGTTGGTAACACAGTTATAATATCAGACATGTTAACTCATGATACATCACTGTAATTGTATTTAAAAGTTTTATGTCTACCAGATCGTGTTAAATAAACAACCCGAATATTGTCTGTTTCCCTATCTAATTCGATGATTTGGCAAACAAATTTTACTAGTCGTTTTTTTCCTTGGACATCAACAATAGCAAAACTGCCAACAGTTAAATCAGTAGAAGAAGGTTGATCAACTGAAGTAGAACTTTGATATTCTGGGCATTACTTTACAGTATCCTTAAAGTTAAACTGTACTTCATCTTTAGCCGAAACTGGTTTAAACAAGATCTTACTACTCCCAGATACATTCCCAGAATTCCTTATAAACATTTCAACCGATGGGATTTGTTTAAAAATTTCATGTCAAGTTGTAACAGAGAGGACATTCCAGCTTTGTCCCTTATGTTACTCATTTATGTCCCCTCTGTTACTGTTATAATTTTGTTAATTAGTAAAAAATTTTCAAAATAATTACAAAACATGGTTATACTAATAAATTTTATTGTAAATACCTCTTCTGCAGTTTATTGTTTGTTTATTTTTTGAATACAGTAAACTTATTTAAAAATTTGTAACAGAGGGGACATATTAATGACTAGAAAGTTTTTAATTTTAAAAAATAAGAAAAACATTTTGTATCAAAACATAAACTCAACACATATACTTAGAGTAATGTAACTTACTGTATATAAAAAAATAGGGATAAAATCACTAAACTTATAACAGTTTTTTTACTTAAAAAAGCAACATTTTTGATGGGAGAAATCAGAGTCTAAAGTGCCCCTTATTCTTCATAATTTTAAGTATAATTATGCATAGTTCTAAAAAATAACTATTCAATCCATAAACTTGGATATGTTTTCTTCAAGAAAATACCAAACCCGTGAATATTGCTCAAAGTTTACAGAACCAAGTAGTGGTTTCAGTTGGCATGGAATGACACTTCTGTGATAATCGCATGACGACGTAAATACAACGTCGTTGGCTATTCTGTGACAAAAGCATTACGACGTGCGCGGCACGTCTTTCCAGCGCAAGTGTTTAACAGAGCAATTGTAATTTTAGAGATTCATTTTTGAAGACCGAAAATAAAGCATTTTAACTAATAAATTTGTTTTTCTTCTAAACGTTAAGCAACTCCTCAACCTTACACACGTCTTAGAAGCTAATAATGGGAGTATTTTCTCTTTGAATCTGAGTGTCAAATAACAACTGTCTATGTCGAATGACTATCCTGATCTTACTGTCCAAGCAAATCTCATACTCAACGTATCAACACTTGAGGAAAGAACGGCTAAGTTTTCCTTGAAGCTACGCAGTAAGAACCCTTGTGAAATCCATTTCTTTTAACTGCAAACATGCTTCCAAGCTTCTGCAATCATATTTGTTTATTCAATAAGAATCTTCAATCGAAGCAAATAAAATTGTATAAAATACTTAATAAGACTAAAATTGGAAGACTGAAAGTCTTCTTAGAAAATTGAAAACTGAAGACTAAATAAACTTCCCAATATATTTAGTTGAAATCTCCTTTACTTAGCAGTTGTTCTACCTTTCGCTTAATATGTTCGATTATGATCGTCCATTACAATTAATTGAAGCACATCTTAGGACTAAAATTGAGAAGAATATCTAATATCCATTGATGACATAATAAAATCTTCCGCTTATTATATATGCAGCAGATAAGCGCACTTAGAAGCGAATTTCAAAAGTAACATTCCTTACATAAGCGTTCCTACGAGTTGTCATCAAAAGTAGCATGGTATCCCCTCTCCATGATATGACCCATGAAAATTCAAGCTAACTAACTGGTAATATTTTTGCGCTTTTTATTTACTATGCTCAAACCTTAGATAGCTTTTCAAAATGAATTTTAAACGCTTAATTCTTCAAAACTTTTCGCCGGGAGCACATGGTACTTTCATCTTCTGAAAAAAAAAAAAAAAAACAACAACTTGTAACAAGGTAAAAATCTCTTTCGAAAAAGTAAAATTTTAATTTAAAGTTTTATTGACTGTGTATAGCAAATATAGTAAAACTATTGAACCCTTTAACAAAGCAATAATAACTGTATATCCTCACAACATCTTCATAATATTTTGGAATGTTAAATATTGATCGTTTTCTTCAGACAACTTACATACTAAGCTTACTGAAAATACGTATTTGGACCAGATTACATCCAACAGCTAAAACTCCTCAATTGTTTACATTTTCTTCAAAGAGAGATGGCGGCTTCCAAAAGAGAGTCTTGCCTGAAAAACGTTTGAATAGCTGTCACGCATTATTATCTGCAATTTTAAAGCAATCATTTCAGTAAGCTTTAGACATCACACAAAGTTTCAGAAGCATTTGACAGTTTTAAGTGATGTGAATAGAATGTTAATGCTTGGACATGTGCAAAAAGTTTCAGAAAAGTGAAGAAGAAAGTGGCGTTAAGTGTATGGTAAAATGAGTAGAGACAGAGAGATAAAGTGAAGTGAACAGACTCAGCTGGTGTAATGTATTATTATTATTATTTTTAAATTGAATAACTTGCTTAAACATAAAAGAGAATGAACCTACTGCCATTTTTACGGCAATGGGTTGAAGGAAAATATATTGAAGATTTAACCCTGTATAAAACGATTTGATATTGTTTTTTAATGAAAACATAATACCCGTATTATTGCGATTTTTTGTAAAAATCTTTAAAAATTTGCAATACAAGTTGAATAAGATGAACCTTGCATTTAAGTTTTAGAAATTATTGTTATTATTATTTCCAATTCATTTGTGTAGGTTGTAAATTGATGAAATTTGTATTAAAAGAGAAATTTTCAGTAAAACATTGCAGTTTTAACATCAACAAAGTGTGTTTATTTATTTTATTTTACTTTTTTTTTGTAATTTTTTGAAGCATTTGGGAAGTAAAGTGGTTTTGAAACTTGTAGTGTGCCGTTTTAAAACAAAGGGAAAGCTAATTAATATAATTAGAATCTGACCATTAATTACACAGTTAATTTTTCGATTTTACACATAAACAACGGCGGAGAAAAGTAAGTTTTTCAATAATTGAAGAGAAAAATTTCTGCGTTTTCTTAACTATTTTTCGAGAAGTTATTAAGGAGATGAAATTAAAATGTCATAATCATAAGTTATCCCATAGAGAAGAAAAAAGGCAAACACACGAAAGAGGAAATTAAAAATTACATTTAAGAGATAAAGGAAAAATAGCAGCAATACATTTAATAGCGTAATTGGAGAAAAAGTATTATTGTTGTTTTGGGTGACAGCAAAACTAAACTATAACTAGAAGTTCGGTCTAGAACTATAGGGATCATTCATAAATGATGTCACGCTTCGATGGGGGGAGGGGGGTTCGTGAAATTGTGACAAAGTGTGAGAAGGGGATGGGAGGGGGTAACAAGAAGTGTGACATCATGCATTTTGCAACATAGCGTGACGTGTGACAAAGGGGGGGGGGGGGTCCGCTGAAGTGTGACGCATTGGGACAAAGGGGGGAGGGGGGTCAAATATGTGGGAAAAAAGGGTGACATCATTTATGAACGGTCTCATACGAGCCTGCTTTCCCGTAGGCACCAATGTTTAATTGATATAAATAGGTTTCTCTATTTCTCTTTTTTATTTAGTTTTAGTTCTCCTCAAATAAGAGTACCTTTGTGCTAAAAATTAAAACAAAAACCCATTAAGTATGCACAAAACTTGAAAAAGAATTGCAGGTATGTGGTTCGATATTACAAGGAACTCATTTTATAATGCAAAAGAGGCTCGTTATAACTTCAAGACACAAGTCTGTAATTTTTCGGAAATTTTGTGCTAACGTAAAAAAAAAAAAAAAAAAAATATATATATATATATTATTGTAAATACAGTCGTTATCAATAATGTCATTATATTTCAATCGTCAAAAATTGACAAAAAAATGCTGAAGTTTTTAAGAAAGGATTAACATCTAGCTCAATAAAAATAACTAGTTTAAAATTGGTTGCAAAAAAGGAAAGCTCGTAAAAAAAGAAAAAGAGAGTTTGGTTATTAGCGTAAAACCGTAAACGCCAATCGGTTTTCATAAAAAGTAAAAACAAATTGTAAATGTTGGAAGCTATGTAGCAACATTTAAGCTTTTCTACTGGAATGCTCAAGCTCAGTCCAACGAAAATGTAGTAACTTTTGCATATTGACGAAATAAGTAAATGTTCATGGTTTCCGCATGGTTCTGCGGTCATACATAACAAAACAACATAACTGCGATACCCAAAGAATTCATCAAAGCATTTCGAAAAACGACAGAGAAGAGATTTCTACAAAGAAAACGAACTGGCGAAAACGAAAGCAAAAAATCAAAAGAAATAACTACACAAAAATAACGCCCTTCCAAAGTAAAAACTTATTCAAATAAAAAATGTCAATTAAACTGATTATTACTTTATTTTTTTGGAAAATTAGGAAACATACGTTAAAAAAAACACTTTGAACCAACTGGTCTCGAAGTACTTTTGAAACATGCGTTTAATTTAAGAATAAATAAGTAAAAATTAAAAATGTAAAACTACTCTAATTAAATTCAGAGTGTAAGAATGGTTGTTGCAGTATAAGAGTTAGAGTTCAAATTTTATTTGTATATACATGCAAAGCAGTGAACATTTTTGAGGAAGAAAATACATATCCTAAGAATGCGCGCAATTAAGGAAACGGAGCAACTGGTTTTAACCTTTAACCAAGAGTGTTTCAAAACAGGATGGCAATGTAACGGACTGCTTTACAGACATCAAAAACTTTTATAAAGTATAGCAAAAGATATACATTCGATGCAAATTACAATTAAGTAATTTTCTCAATTATTTTTTTCATTAGGCATTTAGGTTGTACTTAATTATTTGTTTAAGAAGGTTGTTCGGGCAAAAGATCCACCACATTTTATTTGTAGACTCATGTTCAGGGTATTTTATAGCATGAATTGATAAAGCAATTTATAGCAATTACATTTTGAGTGCAATGTAATAGGTAAAATGTAGAATTAGTTTTGTATATTTCCTTCCGATATACGAGTATATGCAAAAAATCAAATTATTGATATCATTTAAGTGGAAATATTTACACAAACTGGGCATAGAAACTAAATTTGCTCAAATTTTCGAGTTGTCAACACAATGGTTCAAAATAAAAAAACTAGCATAAATACTGTTTCTATAAGAAACGGACAAGATAAAATAGTTCAGATTTAAATTGCTCGAAGTCTAGTCTATTTTACTTTGCATAGAAAATTCGGTACCAATCATTTCCACTTCACAAAAGAAAAAGGCTTAAAATTGATTCTCTCTTTGACCTAGAAATTTATTTATAAACTACAGGCTGTTCTTTATCTTTTTTATTATCTTATTCGAGTGTGTATGAAAAACGAAATTGATATTTTGCATAATAATTCTGTCTTCTTTTGTAAGTCTTTCACTTTCTGTTAACAATTGACGCTAAATATACAAACCATTTATTTCCAAAAAAGGACAAAAGAATCTTTATTGATAGGTAAGTTGAGATTTAAAATTTGGTGCATTGAATTGCTGAGTTAAAAGACAACGACAATTTAGGTGAAGTAATCTTTATGAATATGTATGGCGCTTTTTTTCTTCATACATTGTCATACAAGACAGAATAAAAATTTCTTTTTTTGAGAAAGAAACATTATTTGATGGCGAAAGTACCATCTAAATCAAGAATAGTGGAATAGATTTTTTTGTTATTATTATGTGTCAAGAAAAGGGGAAGCTACATTTTAAACGTCTCGAAAGAAAAAAATGGGGTAATATATTTTGCGCCTCTTTGTAACTGTTACATATTTATAAAGTGTTAAAATCCTTCAGCATTAGAGAAGAACGGAAACCAGTGGGTTTATTCGAACATTTTTTGCGAATAATGTTTGTAAAGTTTATATAAAAATACTTTTTTTCCTTTTTTTAACTCCCTTACCTTTCGTGTGTACTTAATCAAATTTCAAGAATGGGCAGGAAAATGATCGGTCACAGGAAATACAGTGCAAATCTTATAATGTGCGCAAATCTTGAGCACAATTGAAAGAGTGGCACGTTGTAATAATAATAATAATAATAATAATAAAATAATATTAATACTAATACTAATACTAATACTACTACTAATAATAATAATAATAATAAAAACAATAATGATATTAATAAAGAAGGGAGAAATGTCTTTATGAATCAATGATTAACGTCTATGTTATTGAAAAGCTTTGATGGATGATGATTACATAGGCTCAATTTAAAAATACATTTTAGTTATTTTTGTGAACTCTTTATGCAAATAAATTTTCCTCATAATTGTCGTTTTTTCATGAATTGGTGGCTGATGTCAAACGTATTTTGTTCTCTTTATTCCTTTTAGACAATAATCATTTAGACATAATGTGGATTAAATCACTCTCTTTTCGATGACTGTCCCGTCTGAGTTTAAATTAAAATCACGTTCTCGGTTCAAAAAAAAAAAAATAAAAAAAAAATAATAATAATAATAAGTTTACTTAAATCATTTTTTTTTTTACCTTCATGTTCGTTTCAGTGATAGATAATGGAAGAAGACATTTCCCCATCAGAACAATATAGTAAGTAGCACATGAGAACATGCAGGAGTGAGGCATGAAAAATCTCTGCTATTCTTTTACGTGCCAAGTAACGTGTACTATGCCCATGTACATATCATTATAAGAAAATTAGTGTAAGAGTTGTTTTTAATGCTTATGTGGTTACTTTTATCTCGATTTGAATAAAAAGGCATATAATTCTTCCATCACATTTCAAAACTGAAGCCTTTTTTTAAACTAAAAATTGTATATATATTATTCATATATATATATATATATATATATATATTCTATTTTACTGACAATGCGCAGCCCATGTAGCGATCAGATTGACTTTTAAATTTAAATTCTTTCTATATTCATATTTGTTTTTTAAGGGAAGGAGATGCTTAGTGAAATACAGAATAATGAGGAAATTTTCCACTGTGTATCAGCCATGTTTTTGAATTATTTTTTTCTACAGTATTTCAGTTGTTTTTAATCGACACGTATGAAATTCGATTTGTTCATAATAATAATAATAATGCAGACAAATATCAAGCAGAAGCCTTTCTTCAGAATTACGCGCTGAAAAGGCTTTCAAAAGCATACTTAGAACTAGATTTTTTCAAAAAAATACAAAACTGCAGTTAGCTTAAAAGGAGAAAAAATTATATTTATTTTATAGAAAAAGAAATTATTCAAAACTTAAAAGTTTATTCTTAAGTATTCAAGAAAAGTAAAGGAGAAGGAAACGATTTTGAGTCGAGCTTCTTTGCACTGAAAAGGCTATATTACATAAAACAAAAAAAGCATTCATAGCCAATTGAATGCATCAGAAAGTTACCACCACGATTTTAATGTAACATATCTTAATTTTAAGTAATTAGGTGACATGTATTTCATTTCAATAAAGGCACCAAAATACAATGTCTAGGTTTTTAAAGTTCACTTTGCTACAAATATCATTTTCGTAAAGTTTAATAAACACTGTCATAATTTTATTTTTTAATATGAATAAAAATTGTTCGCTGCGTGCAGTTTAGTTATAGACTCTTTAAAATGCATTTTGCAAATCGTAAATTTCTCAAAAGTACTGTTATTTTTTAAACGTGCGAAAAAAAGTTACAAAAAAGTATAATAAATCAAGATAAAATTAAAACTAATGAACTAATCCATTATCGCCGTTTCTGATATTAAAAAACTGCCAGTCGTGAACGATTTATATTTGTAGAAAAAAACTCCTTGAAAAGCGTAAAAGTTTCACTTTCTTTCTTTCTGGTTATAAAAATGACTTAATTTTACTTCTGATATTGCACTTATATTACGGAAAAAAACCACATATCTGCCAAATCATACGTTAGAAAATTTGCAACCAAACCTTTAAAATAAAAAAAAAATGGAATCAAAAGCTTTTTCTTAAAAGTAAATATGGTTCATACATATTATAAATACGAATATTATCTAAGCGATCACTTTGACAGCATATCAACTCATAGTTAAATTTTTCTCTGCAATTATTTAACATGTGGAGTTTTTCTCGGCATGGTCGCGTCATGGTAAGGCGAAGGACTCGTACGCCGAAGTTTATAGGATGGAGCCTGGCAGTGTCTATATTTTCAAAGTGCAGAAAATCGTTTGCGCGCATTTCGTATGATTATGGGACGCATAAACGATCCCTTGAGTGCCTATTTGGCTTGGATACTCTCTGCAAAATAAATTCCTAGTTCAAGTTTGCATCAACAGAGTCCAGGTGCTCAGCATTTCAGATGAAGAAAATGAACTTCAAAATTCTCATTCGGCAATGGTTCCACACTCATTGTGGTGAATTTGAAATAGTTGGTACCAATCTCTGGGAACGCACTAGGTCTGCAATGGTTAAGAACCAAGATATGCGCAGCCCAGTAAAAAAATTATTTTACTTTCGATACAATCATATTTTATGAATAGACCACTAAAAATATTTATATATTATGAAAAATTATATTTGAATTTTTTATATCAATTAAAAGTTCTGTTGTCTTGAAATAATAATTGCTAACATTTAATACTAGCAACTACTCGGTATAGGCCGAGTATATAGTAGTAAAAAATATGGCGGAATACCTTGTTCTGAGCAAAGTGACCGAGTGAGTTAAGTACCGAGAATATATCGAGTACTCGGTACGGCTCTAGTATGTGCTATAATTTATAATTATTATTGCTTCAAATTTGTATAACTTTGTAATTAGTTTCAGTTTATAAACAGTTTCTTTGAATAAAAAGTTTTGGTTTTAGAAAATTTAGCGAAATCTCATCCAAAAAGCAGTACCCGACATGGCAGTCAACACAACTTGTTAGAACTTGGCAAAACGGTCAATTATTTAAAACTCTGGGCCCTCGTGGTTTGTTTTGAATTACTTCTATAATGTATTTTCAGTATAACAATTCAAAATGATTTAACAATAAGGCATAAAACAAGATAATATTGTTATTTTCAGCAAAGAATTCAAGTATTTAAAGTTTAATTTTTTAAAAGGAAGTCTAATGTACCTGTTTATTTATTTTTTTTTTTCAATTTTGTACTCTCTCTCTTTCACAGTTCACTAAATTGCCTTCGGATAAATAATTGATAAATAACCCATATGCAACACCTATCCGTTTCTTTTGGAACATTTATTTTACAAAAGACATCATCAAAACAACGCCCGAAGGAGAGTGCACTTTTGTACAAAATCCTAACGCACCTCTTGTTGAGTTTTTGCTGTTCCGTAGTGCTTAGCCTGAAGCTTGAAAACACTTTGTTAAAAATAGAGAATTTCTCTTGGGGATTTAAATTGCACTTAATGTACTATTTGCTTCGCTTAAAAAATATTGAAAACTATTTTTAGAGTAGCGCAAAACTTCTAGACGGTCATTCTCAGGATATCTTAGTTGCTTTTTCCTGAATCCTAGAAGTCCATTGATTACACCTTTGACATGGGTGTACAAGTTTTGTAACAAGACAGTAATTTGTATTATATTGCACACTTACTCCTGCAAGAAAAAAAAAAAAAAGAATATTCTATGATTTTTTATATTTTTTATCGAACTACGATAACGTGTGTACATATTAGTGGTAGCTATTTCACAATTTTGTAACCACCTCGAAGAAGGGTAGGTTTTGCACTGAATCAACCGTTTGTTGATTTCCCGTCTTCAGTACACAATGGAATACAGCAATAATTATAATTTAATTGCCTATCATAGAAAGAACAGATCTTTGCTTTTGGATTCATTGTTATAAATGATTAGTTTCAGTCTACTTTCGCACCTGCCTCATGGGGCCAAATACGCTGGGGCCATCCCTATTGCCGAGAATAGTGGTGCTATACCCTGTTCCTTTTTTCGTTGTATTTGCAATCATCAAGTCCAGGCCCTCTAAAGCTTCGTTATGTCAAAAAAATGGCGAAGATGGCACAACTGATATCAATACACTACTGATCGGTAAGTGAGGGTCCGTTAATTTATGTATCACCAGAAACGGTTTACGAAGATTCTCGTCAACTTCTATGCTCAATATCAAATCGCCAAAGATTTGATAATGCAGCGGCAAAGAATGAAAAAGTATGTAGTGCGCTTGAGCACTTCATGAGGCAGTGACTGATAGATATTTCGTTGGAAACGCGGCCGATGCGAAACCACCATTTCTGTCATGCAACTGTATTAACTTACATTTTAATACATACAAACTTGATTATATCCCTTGTTTTAATGCTAATCGATTTAAGTTTTTCATTGAACTTTGTTCTTTACTTTAACTAATTCCTTGTGATATGTTTGTCACCTCATACTTCTCACTGGAAATGTATTCTTTATCTAGCATTTAGCTACCCTTTTCGCATATGAAATGGGCAAATAATTGCTCTATTACGGTAGATAGTGTTCGGAGCATAATAAAATACTTCGATAAAAAGCATAGCTTACTGATTATTAAGGGCATTAAAAAAGTAAATTTACTTAGTGATTATTTAGTGCCGTAACAGTGCTTAAAGTAGCTAAAATGAATTATAAATAAATTTAAAATTTCGTCACCACTGCCTGCTCTGCTGTAATGAAGCAAGAGAAGACAAGTAAATGCAATTTAAAAGCAATGAAGCACAATGTAAATATCTCAAAGCATCATGCAAGCATAGTAGAAAACATATAGATAGTAAAATATACATGAAAGACAACAAAGTACAAGCATACAATTTATAGAAAATATCATGCAAAGCAGGAGTCTACTTATCTAGCATTTTATTACACCAAAGAGATTACATAAATGTGAATAATAGGGTTCTTTAAATATTCAATGTTTCTCTAATGAACTTTTTCACTTAATGAATTTCTTTCCCGATTTTTATGCTGCTAAATTAATTTATTGTACTGGAGTTACTGGTTGGTTACCATACGTGTTTTTGTTTTACTTTGTGTTTGTCCTAACTAAATGATGCATGAAATGTTGTTTGTATAGCCGTTTTAGTTATTTGTCACTGAAATAAAAATATTAATTTCTTGGTCTAAAAATGAAGTATGTTTTATCTGTTCTCCTTTCTATTAATTGAAAATGCTTTTATTTGTGGTTAATAACAAAATAACGCTAGTTTCTGAATCATTTTTTTAAGCTACGGGGTTTCTTTTAATGCTACAACTTTTCTGTAATTCATTGAAACATTTTGTTTTAAACAGTACTTCTTCCGTAATAACTATTAAAAAAACAGAAATAACAGAAGAATTGCTTACATTTTTGAGTTCAACAGTAATTAAAAAAATAGCAAAAGCAAAATAACAAACAAAACTAGTTTGAATTTAAACTTTCAGTCATTCGTGTTACCGTATTGATTGATTTTCCATGATTGCATCATGGTTCTATTAGTTCGAACGAAGTTTAGAATAATAAAAAAAGTTGTTTACGAAATTGTGCATTTTAATAGAGGACTTAAAGGAAATAGATCTGGAAACCTATCAATTGCAGTTCTTAATTGTCTATCAATTCATAATTAAAATTATTAATAGATTATACTACATTCTAGTTTTCAATTTGACTTTATTTACTGCAAGGTAAAGTGAACAGGTTTGCTGCCACATTTATATAAGATGAAAAATAGTGTAAAAGTCTAATTTAAAGAGAGATTTATGTCTGCTTATAAAATGATTTTTAATGTAGCATTGAAAAGAAAGTAGATATTTATATTAATAGATGCTTTAAAGACTGCAATGTACTTCTATCATACTATAGATAAAATTACTTTATTTTTGATGCGCTTTATATACAAAAATGTATGCTAGTGTGAATTTGGAAAAAAGTTTTTTGTTTTTTGAAAAATGTCATGCATGTCTGTTTCATGTGAAGTTGGTTATATAATTGTTTGCGTAAAGCTGAATGAAATATAACGAACATGCCATTTCACAAATACCTTTTCTCAACCTCTTTTTGGAGTAAAATGACTTATATATAGATTTAAATAACTTTAATTTAAAAACAAAACAAAACTTAATACTAAAATAATAAATACCTTTCATTTCAAAAATGGCAAAATATAGAAATTTTATATGAGACATAAATTAAAAATTAATTAGGATAAAAATATGCTGAAAATTATGTATTCAAGACATAGACAGTGAAAATTTCAAAAAAAAAAAAAAGAATAACAGGAAATAATCAATAAAGGTAGCTGGCTACACATGCTCATATATACTTGCACAAGCATGCATATCTTTACTGCACATGTTTTGTATGCACACGCATCCTGATTGAGCAAAGTTATCTTAGAGACACTGTTTACTTTCACAAGCATGCTTGTGAAAGCAAAAAGTGTCTCTAAGCAAGCATGCTTGTGAAAATATTGTTGTCAAAGGAACCTGGGCGTGTATTGCCAGCTAAAAACATATTTTAAAGTTAAAATTACGAATAACATAGGACAAAATGGCGTTGAGAAAAAAAGGGCCTTGTATGACTTTCAGGAAAAGTATCAAGTCGTAAATTGCACGAAACGTTTTGAGAATCTTGAAGCACATTCTTTTTTTCTTTTAGTGAATGATAAATTGAGGCACTTAGAAGCAAAAGGAGTGTAAGTGACAAAATTTTAAATTTGGAGATAACCAGTGCAATGATGGGGAAAGTATTATTCTATATTGTGGCAAGAGATGCTTGTCATATCTTTAACAGGTGCTCCGCAACAACCTGATTTAGAAAACAATTAACATTAAAGGTCCCATAAGATCCAAACTTTGAACGCGTTTTTCTCGGAATCGTTTTTCAGTCACTTACATCCTTTTGCTTCTCACTGCCTTAATTAGATGTGGAATAAATGTAATCTCTTTGGTGATGTTCTACCACGATGAGTCCTATCTAACTATGGACTCATTGTATACATATGGGTTTTGACCCCTTTAATTTACCCACCTTTAAAGCCCACGATTCCCCGCAATATTCGAACAAATAGCTGAATGGTCCCGTGCTTTGGGTGAGCGAGGCCAAGTTGTGCATCTGCAAAGGGAGAAAGGAGAAGTTGAGGTTTGCTTGCCCAAGTCACATCACATTACTCTTTTTTTACGGCCAGTGCTACTTCTACGGACTAACTATGGTAATCAAAGTTACTACCAAAAAATGAATCTAACTCTATTGACGTTCTTTATACACTGATTCGAAAACGTATTATCCACTTGAATTCTTTTCTTCGTAATATTTTCGTAAATAAATATGTATTATAATATTGCATCTGCTATAGAGTGATAAAGTTCGGAAAATTCCTTTTGATGTAGTGATCTTTGTGGTTTTGATGTAGTGATTTTTCAATTCAAACATAACTAAAATGTTGTGTATATCCCTTTATCGTTTAGATATTTTGTAACAATTTTATAGTATGTAACATTAATTTAATAAATGAAAATTGTTTCGAAGATTGTCAGAATTGCAGAAAAATTAAGGGGTTAAATGTATAGAATTTTTTTACAACTGATAAAACTAACTCATTTATAAAAGCAGATTAACTGCCATTAAAAAAATCGGATCATAAAATAAGGTTTATGACTTTGTATTAAGATCGTTTGTGATTTTATAAATGTTTTGTGCAAATACGTTTTACGAAGTGTCCTCTAAATGAAACAGATTGAACCAATTTTTTTATTATATAATAAATAGTATATAGCCAAAAGATAAAGGACATGTTAAATTTTAGACATTTGTTTCGAATTGGAGGAGAAACACATGGCGGATTGTTTTGTAACTTCCGTCATATAAAAGCCACACTTCAACTGCAATCACTAAGCATTATGATTTATTCCATAATTATTCAGCTGAACTGATACATTGTACAACACAGCACTCTAGAGCAAATGTGAATATTAAAACAGCTTAAGATTTTACCTTTATGGAATAAAGGGAATCTGTCATGGTTTTTCCAATAAATCAGTCTCATTTATCAACTGAAAAAAGGTGTTAATAATCTTTTCATTTTGATCACCTTTTGGTTATATATGACAAAAGGAATGACAGTTAAAAGGATTTTTGGGGTGGGGGGTAGGGGATGTGGCGAGAGATTTACTGCTCAATTTATTTCATATTGCATTATTAACTCTGTTGTCATCTCTTCCAACTAATTTTTTTAGGTTGGATATTTCCAAGCTCTATCATTAGCTACTGGTAACAATGATTTAGGAATTTTCCCTACCGTTGTTTTCCCCCCATCATTTATTTATTTCCTTTCCTTCTTTTTCTTCATCTATTTTTTTCTTTAAGGAATACGCAACAAAACTGATCAAGACGATGGGAAATATTGTAATGGGGAGCGGAAAATTGGACGATCATTACTGCTTGAAATGAGAAGAAACGTTGAGGCAGATTGAATAAGAAGGATTTTGGTACGATAAAATGTAACTCTATTTATTTATATAAAAAAAAATTATCATGTCTATTCGCTTTCTTTCATTAAATTCTTTGAAACAAAAACAGAATACCTCTACTTTATCTTTTTATTTTGTAGGAAGTTTTAAAGGCAAAATTAATGCTGATGGTATAAATGAAGTCTTTGTTAAAAATAAAAACAGATAATTCTAATTTTTCATTTTTCTCATTAAACATTGATATAAGAAAACCCTTTTAAGAATCAAACTTATGTTGGGACATATCGTGCATTTAATTGTTCTTTTGTGATGCATATGGATTAAAGTAAACTTTAATGGAATTATAATAGTACGACATATTTTGGAGGAAAAGTGCTTAAAAAAGGTCAAAAACTGAGAATCACAGGACACTCACTATACAACTTCCACAAGAACAACAGCTAAACACAAATAATTGTTTATTACGTTCATGCGGAATTTATTTAAAAGGCAGGCCAATAAAAGAAGATACAAGTAACAATGAAAAAACACACAACACACTGAACACGACACCAATAACTTACCTGTGTTGCACCAGCAGGCAGTGCGAGGGTTGCATTTCTAGTGTGCCAGTATGTAAGAAAAAAATCAAAATGCGTAACAATATTGAAAAAGTTCGATATTTAAAAAAAAAAGGGAAAAAAAGACGGATGTTAAAAGACACTTTAAATATGGTAATTGTAATTAGCTTATAATTTGACTGCAATAAAAAGTAATATAGTATAATGTAATTAAAAAACTATTTATAATTACAATTACTTTCTGAGAGCTGTTTTTGAAGATTTGAAGTTCAACTGAAACACGCTAATAAGCTGGTACACAAACCCTTCTCCTGTTCTGAAAAGAACATAATCTACATTGGAAAACCAAAATGCGCAATAATTTGGGGAAAAAGAGTAATTTCATAATTGAAAAATAAAGTCTGTTGTGAATAAATGCGGTATTTAGTGTGGAATGTAAAAGTTCTTATCTTTACTGAAAAATGAAATATTTGATATTCCCAAATGTTTTTGAACCATTTGATCGTCTTAAACATCTACAATACAATTTGAAATTGTTTAGAGCTTGAAATAAAGCGCTAGAACAGAATTTATATTCGATATTATATGCCGAAATTAGGTTATAGCGACGTTGGTCGTTTAAACAAAATCGGTTGCTAAACTTGAGTTTTTAATAATGTAAATGTAATGAAAATGTACAAAGTATTTAATTTATTTACTGAATTTAAATGTAATTTCAGTAAATAGAATAAAATAATATATTTTTAAAAAGAAATATATATTGAACTGATTTTAAAGCAGAACCATTATAAATTTTGCTAAAAGTGAAAAAAAAAAATCATTCTTTAAACAAAATCGATACTATTCATATAAACATAATTTTTGAAGTTGGCGCAAAGTTACGATGGATAAAATCACTTGTGATCATGAATCAATTACAAATATTAATAGCCCAGAGTTAGAAGCATTTCCCATATTAAAATATATTAGTAATTTGACAGCTATAACTTTGCGCTGACTTCAAAAATTATGTTTAACAGCAGTATCGATATTGCAAAATTAATTTTTTTTAGTTTTTCAGCGAATTGAATTATAATTGTTCTGCTTTGAAGTCGGTTCTATATTTTTTTCAAAGAATACTTTATTATATGATTATACTTTCAGTCGAGGCTTTTGAAAACCGATGTGGGAGACTTATAAAAAACACGACGTAAAACGAGGTATAACGATATTTAAGGGAATAAAAAAGAGTATATCTTACAATTAGAACCATGCACATATGTCCTAAAAGCTGAAACTTCTGTTCGTTTTTGAAACCAAGTAAAGATTACATTAACTGAATATCATTATTAGTAAAACGTTATTGATTGCAGGGATTTCCAGTTAAATAGGCTCAATGATAATATTTAGAATGTACCAAATAATCTTGAACTAATATATGGTGTCAATTAGAAAAATACTACTCATCAAATGATGTTATGAAGGAAAAGGTTCTGCTACGTTAAATTGATTTCACTTGGTTAAAAATCAAAATCATCGTTACTGCATAGATAGCAAAGAGAATTAGATATGGGTTTTTGGATTACAAGAACTTATTTTTCAATGCAAAAGAAGTGAGCTTCTGGAAGAAAAATTGCGTTTGAGAAAAGTAGATTTAGCTTTTGGTAAACAGACAAATTAAGTAAAAGTAAAAAGGAAATTTAAACCTACTGTTAACCTTCTGAGGAACATAATTGAAAGAAAATAAATTGCAAGTTATTAGGAATGAATAAGTTGCTCTTGTGGTGACCGTTCAAAAGAAATATGGAATAGGGTTGTCCTTGTTTAGCGCGTAGTACGATTAACGTGGATGCTGAGCATAAAAATAAGTGCTTTATTAACATAAGATTTCAGTGAAAAATAAAACCATTAATACTTAAATAGTAGGAGGCTAATATTTAAATTATTTTAGCTATAATCAACCAGTACGCACAAACGAACATACGAACATTCAGGCGGCACGACTAAACTCATCAAAACGGATTCAGGGAGGTTTAAAATCAATATTTCAGTGGTCCGTACGCACGTGCTTATCTACATACATACGGATATTGTGAAAAAGAAACTGCCCAAACTGATTTACTTGAGATTGAAATGCAAATTTTGGCTGAAATTTGAGTGCAACATATTTCGCGATTATAGTATCTCGTACAAGGAAGTAAAAATGAAAATGATTTTATTCTGACACGGTAACATTAACATTTCAAGTTTTTTTCAAAAAACTGATGGCTTTAAACGGATTTTTTTAAAAGAAAAGGTTATGTTTCCAAGTGCATATGTCTCCAATAGAATACTAATGGAAAAAGGATGATTTGCAGAAGTTTTATCAAAATTAATAAATATTTATTTATTTGAATTATATCGAAAAGACATAAATTTTACCTTTCGGAATATATTTCTTTTTTGAGCCAGGCAATGTTCAAATAAATAAATAAATAAAAAATAAAAATAAAAGTGAAATTATTTCTTCCAAACAAACAGAATTAAAACATATCAAAAGCGTTTTCTTTGACAGCACTAAGAAATAATAGAAATAACTGTAGTAATGTTATCATAAAATCTTTAAAACAAGAAAGAAAAGAAGATAAATAAAAATAACAAGAAGTTCCGTCTAGAACTATACGAGCCTACTTTCCCGTATACACCGAATTCAAATTTATAATCTAGCTACCTCTCTCTCTCTGTTTTTCTCGTTTAGCTTCTTCTTAATTGCTTCAAATATACCTTTTTCAACGGTTAATACATATTCATTCAATCATTCATTTGTTAAGTCATTCATGTATTTATTCACTCATTTATTCATTCATTCTTTTGCTTATTCATTTAATCATTCATTAATTCAAAAATATTCTTGAAAATCCCGATCAAAAAATTTCATAGTAAAATAGGCTCGTTAGTTCTGGATGAACTTTCTATTTGTACATGTTCTCCGTCATAAGAGCTTTCCGATAAAGTTTGTTCCAAGCAAATTGGGCCGTTAGATCAGGAATTATATAGGATTGAAATTTCCCCGTAGGCGGTATGTTAATTTTTTTTGAACTGTTCAAAAATGAACAAAAAATTGTTCAAACCAATATTTCATGCCAAGAGCTTCCTCCAGTAAGCTTGTTCATTGGAACTTGGATCTTGTACCCAGAGTTTACATAATTTGCTTCATTTTCGCCCATAAGCGCTAATGTTAAAATTTTTTGAACTGTTCAAAATTGAACAAAAAATTGTTCAAATCAAAAAGTAAAATATGGAAATGAGATGTGCTCGCCGAGATCTTTCGAATGCAAAAAGAATTTTTCGGATCGGACAATTCGTTCAAAAGTTATTAGGGGGGACAGACCGACAGACCGACAGACAGACAGACCGACAGACACACTTTTTCCCCATCTCAAAACCCTACTTTCAAATTTTTTATTTTTCAATCTTTATTTAATTACTCAACTTATTTTTGACTTTTCTTGATTTCTAACGATATTTTCTCGATACATTAAGCCTTCTTTCATGCTTTATTATTATTTTTTTTTACTTTTACGGGAAAGTAGGCTAATAATAAAAAACAAAGAAGTAAAAGAGAACTTATTTCTTAATAATAAACTACAGTGAAATAAATCAAAAGTATATTCTTTGAAATCACTGAGAAATAATAGAAACAATGGGCATAAATTTATTGAATTAACTGAAATAATTGATATACTATGGACAGAAAATATGAAAAGCGTTTTACTGGGCTTAAAATATTACGTAATGGCAAGTTTATTGCTAATTTTATTAAAACTTCTTTTGTTTCTAGTTTAATCCATTTATGGAGCAGAACTTTACTTTATAAATAATTTTTGCTTCTTACGAAAAATATATTAGAATTGAATAACTCTTTTAAAATGAATTTCTAAAGCCCTTTTATTTACATTAAGAGATGGTTTTTACAAGTAATTATTTCTCGCGTATCACTTAGGGTAATTCAATAAATTATATCAAATGATATAGTTTTCACTCGAGATTAGCTTAAAGAGTTAACATCTCAAATGACTTCTTCTGAATGAAATAAAGAATGCAGTCGTACTTTTAGACAGAAAATAATTGAATTATTGTTTCCGGAAGGCGACAACAAACTGAAAAGAATTACTTAAAAAAAATTACTTTTAAAGAAAAAAATTCAATATATTTACTTACATTTCTTATCGTGGTGCTTTTAGGGGGAAAAGTAAAACTTGTGTTTAGGTTCTTTGATGTATGATAGTGAAAATGAAACTTTTTGTTTCCTTCGAAGTAAAATTTGAAAACCATCAAAGAGCTTTGTTAGCAAAGTTTCCGAAATTCTTAAATTTTTTAGCACTATCACCACATTTCTTGCTTATTAACGGTTTTAGGTTTACTTAAATGGAACAGAGCAAAGACCCAAACTTTCTACGAGTTTTCTATTGTTCAATAAATTTTTCGATTTACGGTTAATGCATAGTAAGGATTTTGTTTTCGTATTTTTTATATTTTAGTTTTATAGTACTATAAGTATTCATATTAGCAAAATTATTGTTTCCAGAAGGCTAATAAATGAAATGTTTTAAGGAAATGAAAAAAGAAAAATAAAGAAAGAATAAAATAAAATAACCGAAGTACTTAATTAAATTCAATAAATAAAAACTATTGTTAGTATTTTTTGACAACTCTTCCGAGTTGTCAATCCGAGTTGTTTTGGTCACAACAAAACATTTCTGTTAGAAAACTTAGTTTCAATTTGTTACTCTGCTCTCTTTCACGTTTAAAAAAAAAAAAAGAAAAAAAGATTTGTTAAGGCATTGGCATTGTTCTGTCTAAAAACATTCGAAAAATAAAAGAAACATTCCAATCGTTTGCGCAATTTTGGTTCTAAAAAACAGCACAGCACAGCATAATAAACAAAAAATAAAATCAAATATAACAAAATACATGAGACAAAATATTCCTCCTGTAAAAGAACTATAAAAATTACCAAGAAAAATAACATATAGCTGAAGCCTTAGGCCATGCTACCTTCCCTGTAACAGTTTCATTCTTTAATATCCTTCTTCTCGTTGGAATCCTTTTCCTATTTTTCCGCGCACTCATTGTTTTATCTTTTGAATTGAGAATTGCATTCTTCGTTGTAGTTGTAGCAAGCAGTAGAGGATAATCGGCAGACGATTAATTATAATGGCTATTTTTAATGCTAACATTTCTCCATCACCATTCTTTCTTGTTTACAATTCGTAGCTTTTCATGAAAAGTTAATATTTCATTTATTTCTGTTTTTCTTCTTTATTTTGACATTTTTTTTCCTCAAATACTCTTTGAAAACTTTATTCAAATTTATTACAGCCAAAAAACGAAAATCTATTTCTATGGTAAAAATCAGCAAAAGAAAATTTTACATCGAATTGCTGTACATTACGATTGAAACGCATCAGTTATGAGCGCTATTTTTTAACATTATTTCACTTTTTTTTTATCAAACTTTTATCAAACTTTAATTTTACATGACATCTTACATTCCAAAAAATTGTGTTTTCTAATTAATACATTCATTCAGCATTTTTTCTTGCCCTGAGCATACTAAATTTTAATAAAAAATAATCGTTTTCTTTTGCCGATTAATAGGTAAAAGTTGCCGATTATGGCTGATTCCCGTTTACTGCCGATTGTTTTGTGTGCATCCCTAATTTATATAATTAAACACATTTACGAAATTGTAATGATGTATGGGTACGGTCACTTAAGGAGTTCTAGAAGGTCAAATGCGCTCCCTAGAAAGTAGGACCTACATCCCAGGCATAAGCGATTGAGACATAAAAGCAGTACTGACACCTTAAACTTAAGAGAGAAACTTATTTTAAAGCATATTTCTCCTACAAGTGTATTACGTTTATAGAATAACATTTTAGAAAAATACAGAAACTTGTACACAAAACAAAAATACACAAAATGAAATTTTAATTCTTTAAAATTGCTCATGTGTGTTCTTTTAGTGCTATTTGTATTAGAATTCAATTAAAAATTGTTTGAAAATTCAAACTGTTCAAGGCTTTATTATTGTGGGAATCAATGAGGGAATCCTACATTATAGGTGTATTAAATTTTTATCACAAGCTTATAAAAACAAATTCGAAAAATGTTGTTAGTTATTCAAAAAAACCATCGTGTTGATAATAGAAAAATATGACTGTCCCCCCCCCCTTCACTTTTTAAGGAAGATACTACGAAAACCACCCTGAAATTTTCTACCCAGACTTTATATTTCAATTTTAAAAATCAGTAAATAATAGTGGTACACACATGATGATTTAAATTCATGTCTTATCTGTGCTTTTCCTCCTTCTGTTATTATAGAAAAACTGGTTGCTCTACAGCATATAACTTAGTTTAGGCTTAAGATCATATTACCTAGTTCCATCAAGGCTACAGAACGTGAGTGAAATATCTGATTGTGAAACGTGTAACTTTTTACGCATTAGTTCGACAATGCTTTTAAAAAATCAAAAGGATCTTTGAAAAGTCAATAAGACGATCCCCTGAATTTGATAATGTGTAAGATTATCTGCGAATGAAAGCACATTTATGAATGAAGACTTGACCTGATTTAAAATGACTTTTGTTAAGACTTTTTTTTCTATTCCTTCACTGTAAAAATTTCTACAGAGGATTAAATTGAAAATAGTAATATAAATTATTTGATTGTTATTTTACCATATTTAATTACAACAGTCAAATAACCATTAAAAAGATGGTACTCAAACCACTTATTTTGAAAAATATCGTTTATTCTCTGTTTCTCCTAAAGAACGTATAACTAACCGTAATTTATAAGCGGCACCTAAGTCTCGTAGTCAATAAGAATCGGGCGTCCATCTTGGTTGTGGAACGAAAAATAGAAGCACATACACACGTTAATCAAAAATTGGAGGCATCGGATTTCCGAAATGTTTGCGAATAAGCGAACCCATAATTTGAGCGTCTGAAGCTTGTTTGTATTTTAATTTTGGCAGCAAATGAAACGATTTTCGTCAATATACAAAAAATTTAGACCAAAAATGACTTCGGAGCAAATCCAAAACTGAAATCTCAATTTCAATGCAGTTGGCCTGTTGGAAAATAAAATTTATTGATAAATGGCCGCTTTGAGTGGGGAAGATGGACAAATGGTTAGAGCGCAAAGCTGGTACACCATACACCCGGGGTTCGATTCCCGCGCGCTTCGTTTACGGTTTCTGAGCCTCGAAGATTCTACGCCTCGAAATGGTTCTAAAAACTTACATTTAGTTTTGAAACCATACTAGTTATAAATGGTTATGAAACCGTAAACTTTTGTATTTACGGCTTTTTTACTAAGCTGATTAGAAATGGTTTAGGACCCGTAAATATACAAAAATGCTTCAAACCGTAAATTTAACGGTGAATTAGATGGACAGACTGCTGTCGGCTATTTAAGCGAAATTTCATGACGAAATTTCTAACCGTGTTCTCTCTCCCAAGTTCCAAATAAAATCTAACAAGAATTTCCGTCTAGAGCTTATACGAGCCACAGAGAGTAATCATAAACCAGAGACACAACTTAACGTTAATTCCTAGGTAGTCAAAAACTGCGTACAGCGTCCCCACGGAGAAAAACAGGAACTTCTTTTGACGGTTTTGCTGTTACTTTAATTGTTGTCACTCCCTATTCTTGGCTGTTACGGTTATTGACGTCACCCCTATAACCATTACTCATTCCTTTTATTTTTGAATAATTGTCAGTAATTTTTATCGGTTTTGAAAAATTGCTTCTATTACTTTGAAATTTTGCTTCGTATAAATAAAATGCCATTTTTACTAACGACTTTAATTTTCTCACCGACATTTTTTTAAAAATTGATTTCAAAATACGCTTCCCTTTTCTCCCTCCCCCTTTTATAGAATTAAACTGCAAGTAAGATGTATTTCACACTGATTTCCTATCACCAGTCATATTTAAAATAACACTTTCAAAACATATTAATCTATTTCAGAATTCTAAATATTTGTTTGCCCTTTCCTCGTTTTTACTTCGCCTAGCATTATATTTGTTGACTCGGTTTCTTTTAATTTCGTTGATGTACAGTCTTTTATTATATACTTCTAAAACCTATAGCTTTGAATGAATGTTGGAATAGTTTTTAAGATTACCATCTTGTTTTATTCAACGTGCTTACTGTTCTTTTTGAATTAAAAATGGCATTAAATATCATACAAAAAGATCTAACAAATCGGGTACTTTTCCGTTTCTGGGGGTGCTGGCGATGGTTATTATTATTTTTTTCTTAGTCAAATCAATCTACTATATGATTTTTGGGTTGCCGTTGGCGATGTTTAAATATTTTTCGCAAAAACAAACTCCACAAACTAAACAAATTGATTTAGCAAAAAAAAAACTATCGCCAGACCCCTGAATCGGAAAAACCAAAAATTGGAGCAGAAGTTTAATCATAAAACAATATACATAAAAGAATCTTTATTTAAACTTTTTATGAAGACAAGGTGCACAATTATAAAAATCAATAAAATATATCCTATTAAATAAAGTCTAACATAAAAAAGATAAATAAATTTAGCATTAATTTCCAAGAGATAAAAATGAAAATGTAGAACATGTTCTAAATATGTTCAGTTAAATATATTTGGTATCAAGAAATTCTCAAGTTAGATATTATTTTAAAAAGTAATCCTTTCTAAATACCGTAAATAAACTTTAGCGTTGAAAAATATTCCAGAAAATGACGAACAAAAATAATGAAAGTGCAAAAATGATTTAATCTGGAAGAACTACGCAAAGCTGCAAATGAGCGAACCGATTCTGAAGAACTATTCAATTTCTTTTCAAAACAAAGATAATATCGTCGTAAAGGAGACATGAGTTAAACTTCAATGCGAACTCTTGTAATTTAGTTCATGTTTTTCCCCGTGGTGCGCTAGTGAAATCGACACTACAAAACGACTTGAGAGTTAACCCTCTGGTTTATGATTACTCTGTGATACGAGCCTACTTTCCCGTACATACAAACATCTAATTTATAATATATATATCTGTTTCTAATTTAGCATTAGTTTTTTATTACTTCAAATATACATTTTTTTAACGGTAAATACCTAATGATTCACTCATTCATTCATTCAATCATTCCTTCATTCATGCATTCACCCAGAAATGTGCTTAAAAATATAGATCAAAACGATTTATGGGAAAATAGGATCGTTTAGATCTGGATGAACTTCGTACCTGTACATCTTTTACGTCATATACTTCTTTGGATAAAGATTGTTCCAAGAAAATCCGTCTGTTAGATCAGGATTTATAAAAGGTTCAAACTTCCCTGTAGGCGCTAATGTTAAATTTTTTGAACTGTTCAAAATGGACAAAAATTCTTCAAATCAAAAAAACGTTTTTCAAGAGCTTCTTCCAATTAGCTTGTTCAAAGAAATTTTGACTTTATGCAAAAAGTTTACATAATTTGCTTTCTTTTCCCCACATAGGTGCTAAAGTTAAAAGTTTTTGAACTGTTCAAAATTGAAGAAAAAAATTGCTCAACTGAAGAAATAAAATATGAAAAAGAGATGTCCTCGCCAAAATACAGGGTGCTTCAAAAAAATGTATACACACTTTGAACTTCCATAGAAAATTTATTTACCGTTCTACAAAGTTAAATTTCAGGAAAATAGAAAGCTGAAAGTCCAATGTAAATGAAACATAAATAACAAATGTTAATACTGTTCAAATTGGTGACCTGCAGCATCAATACAATTCTGAGTACGAGTCACCACTGATTCTGTACATCGTATCAAAACGTCCAATGAGATTTCTCTACACACTGCTTGAATCTCATTCCAAAGAATGTCTAGGTTACGTGGTTTACGTTTGTACACCTCATCTTTTACTGTGCCCCACAAGAAGAAATCCAGTGGTGTAAGGTCTGGAGAGCGTGCTGGAAACTCGATTGGCCCCCTGCGTCCTATCCACTGGCCCGACAAATTTTGATCCAGGTAAGCTCGTACGTCCCTGTGATAGTGCGGCGGGGCACCATCTTGTTGAAAATAAAAATCATCATTACCGTATAATGCACGAATGGCAGGAAATATGGAATCAGCAAGCATTGTTAGGTAATTAATACCAGTTACAGTGCATTCAAATCGAAAAGGTCCAATGAGTCCTCTTGAAGACAAACCGCACCACACATTTACACCAGGCAAATTTACAGCTTTTTCAATTGTAATGTGAGGATTTTCTTCACCCCAGTAAACACAATTGTGCCTATTGACAGTTGCATTAAGTTTGAATTGGGCTTCATCCGACCAAATGATGCTACCCATAAATCCCGGTTCACGTATCACCATCTCCTGAATCCATTCACAAAATTGCAACCTTCGATCTGGATCGTCGTCATTTAGCTGTTGCACCAGCCTTGGAATGTAAACACGATACTTGCCTCTCTTCAGAATGCGTAGCACGCTGCTAGCACTTACATCACTTTCACGTGCCCCTTGCCTTGAAGATTTGTTAGGAGAGCGTTGAAACAGTTCCAAGACTGCCGTTGATGACTCATCACTTGTAGCTGTTCGAGGCCGACCTGAATGACCTTTATGCACATCACACACTGTTCCATGAACTTCGAATTTGTCTCGTATGCGTGTAATTGTTAATCTTGAAGGTGGTTCTGTATCATACTCCCTTCTCCACTGTCTTTGAACTTCATTTACATTCTCAAACTTCCAGTACCACTTAATAACCTGCTTACGTTCTTCAAAACTCAAACGTACGTCCCCCTTGTTGATATTACAAATTCCAACTGATAATAAAACATAGAGGGACGATTATGCTGGCACCTGGCGAAGAAATATAACATTAGCCTTGTAGAGCGGGAAAACTACAATAGTTTAAAGTGTGTATACATTTTTTTGAAGCACCCTGTATATCGAATAAATAAAAAAAATCTTTGAATCCGACAATTCCTTCAAAATTTTTTAAAGGGGGGGGGGGGGGGGCGGCTGACAAACAGACTGACAGACGAGCAGACAGACAAACCGATAGTCACACATCTCAAAACTCTACTTTCTATTTCTTATTTTTCAGTCTTTACTTAATTACTTATTTTTGATTTTTAAAAATTTTTAACGATATTTTCACGATACATTGAGCTTTCTTTCATACTTTTTTTTGTTTTTTAACCTCGTACGGGAAAGGAGGTTAAAAATGGTGTGAATACGTTGAAAGAAAGTAACTTCAACTCAATGTACACATATCGCAGATTGAATCTTTGCATATTCTTTGCAAACTTTGCTTACGTGTTGGAAAAAATGAAATTACACAGAGAAACATATTTATTTTCTTAAAAACTTTAATTTTTAATAGCAGGTAGAATTCCAGCATACTGAGACTGTTTTAAAGTTGAGCTATTCTGGTCAGAAACCGTAATAAAAATAATTGTTCGTTCTGCATAGGGGTTGTTTATAGTGAAGTAATTCAATTGCAGTTACTGTCTTTATATGACTTGTAAAAATCGAAGGTCTTCAAGTCTTGAAAACCGCCATTTTGAACCATAACGTAATACGATTTTTACATGACAATTTATTTCACATCACAGAATAATGCGAAAATATGATATCATTTCTCATTAATTCCAAGCGGCTTCACAAGTACTTATTATACAAAATAGTTAAGATTTGCTTGTTATAAAGCAGTATAGATGGTGTGAAAATTTTTTGTCAGTATTTCAGAAATTATAGATAAGAAAAATTCCAAAGTTAAAACCTGATACAATTAATAAAAGTAAATATGTTTCGTTACATAGCATTTATTATTTTACAAAACTGTAAATTGCCTTATGTAATAAAATAACTAATATTTTGAGTTGTTAATAGTAGTAAATGCATAACTCTTGTAAGCATGCGGATACCATTTCATGTTTTAGGGTTGAGTTTTATTTTGTTCTTGTCTGGAATAATGATGAATAAATAAAGCTAAAACGATTCTACATGAATGCATATTACTAGGGGGGGATTTTCTTCAATTTTTTTCACATTTTGGAGGATGTATAGTGAGGAAAAGCTGGCATTTGTGACACTGACACGCCAAAACTTTTATGTGAACCACAAGCGGTACATTTTTGTAAAACCAATCAAAGAAAGTGAAACAACAGCTAAATGTACAACTTTTATTAAAAACAGCTTATTTTTTCTTTTGGCCCACCCTAAAGCATACATTTCCCAAAATATTTGGTATACTCTTAAACGATTCTTGCTATTAAAAAAAACTATCATGTAGAAATAAAACAGTGAATAGTATACTATTATGTATAAAAAGTGAACTACTACGAATACTACTATAAAACACTAAAACGAAACTACCAAAAAATTGAGAAAAATGAATTAAATGATAAAATTACTCACACAAGTAGTAAACGAAGTCTATAGCAACAAAGATCTCCAGATTCAGGTATAATGCTGGAAGGTTAATTTTAATCCATAATTAACAAGTTAATTATGGATTATTTTTTCAAGGCAAAAGTGCCTAAAAAATCATATTTTAATTTAATAATGGCTTATGAATAAAAAATTGTTCCGTAGTAAAAACTAAAGAAAACAAAAAATACTTTACAAGGAAATAGCTATTCAAGTAAAGTATTTAGTATTCTTCCTTGGAGAACGATGATGTGCGACATTCTGAAGTGTTCAAAACGCAACAAAACTTCCATGCAGTGATTGTCAAAAGATAAATTTCTTTTTATTTTTAATCAGCATTAGCGATGCTTTCTACGAGTAAAAACTTTTAATAATAGTATCTTCTAGTGTATAACTTATTTTCTCCAACAACAAGCATTATAGTTTCGGCTTATTCACGTAGTAATTTAGAACACAATATTGAGTTTGTTGTCAAATTTAAGCGCTAAGTAAACGGTTTAAAAAAATTATATTTTTCCCTTTAACAAACGAAATTAGTCAATCAAATATTTTACCAAGGGATTCGAATATTCAGCTATCTATTTACTTTTGAGGGGAATATAAAGGAAATTCAGAATCATTTATTCTCGCTCTGATGATTGATATGCATCCATTAGTAAACCTCATAAGAGCTGTTTACTGCCGCTCTCATCCATTTGCTCCCATTCCTTAGGAAAATCAACATCTTAAATAACAAGGCTGAATGACTTTTGTGTGACGCCTCAGACCTTATTTGCGAATATAGAAATAAGACTTATTTACTTTTCAGTTCTTACATTGCACCAAAAAACGCTTGAAAAAAATTTATTCTATTTTATGCGCCACGAAATTTGAGTATATTGTAATGAAATAAACTCAGTTAAACACCTGTCTGTTACACATCTAATCAGTACGCTAAACAAGGTTGTTATGAACTAGAAAACCATTTTATTTTATTATTGTCGAACTTCCGAAGGAGTAACAAAACTAAAGAAACTTACAGAAGTTAAGAATTAATCAAAAAAATATTAAAACGTATTTAGTAATTTAGAAAGTGTGTGAGACGTATCGAAATTCTTGATCTTCTTTTCAAATTTAAAAATGTACAAGAGCTTATTAACTTCAAAGCATCCTAAATTACCTTATAAGAAGAGCTTTAACAATAAATATTCACTCTAAAGGTAACGTGATACGACGGGCTATTTCTAAAAAAATAGCCGCAACAAAAGCAAATGATATTTGATACATTTTTCATTATTATTAAAAACTGATCATTAGCTTTTCTGGCTCGGAATCATGAGCTCCACGAAGATTTTTTCAGTTATGAATGTATTGTAATACATCATTAGCATTGATATATGCCAGCTATAACGTCCGTTTCTAGCATGAGTAACAAGTTGTTTTATTCGAGCTGTAGAGTACTTTCTCGTTATTTTAAGTTCTGGAAAAAGAACGTAATTGGCGGCAGTTGTAAAACTTTATTTAAAACATCTTTAAGTAACGAAGTGGTACTTTTCGTGACACTTTCCCAGACATCTTATCCTACAGGGTTTTTTTAATAACATTCCCGTCAGTATTCCAGAAAATTGATGGTTGCTTCATAAAAGTATTAATTATAGTTTTATAAAAAAGGAATGTCAACATCAATCATATTTTGAAGGTACTCCCATTCCACATTACGTTTAAAGACATTTTGATAAGGCACGAATAATGTTCTTATTTTTCCGATTATTGTAATCATGAGTAGAAAGTTTATTATTACATATGCTACGATGTCAAGTTTACAACTGCTAAGAATCAATTTAAGAAAGCTTGATATTTGTATCATAATGTGGCATCAACTGCTTGTAACACAGCAAAGGATTTTTAAATCGCATTCCCCTTTATTTAACCTTTTCATGGGCACAGAGTGAAACTACTATTTTTTATGCAGAAAAATAAACAGTAAACAAAATGCACTCATCCTCTATAACATAGGTTCTCAACGTGGGCGATAACGCCTCCTTGTGGGCGTTTGAGACTTTCAGGGGGGTAGTAAAAGGCCTAGAGAAAACTAGGGGGCGTTGAGATGACACGGAGGGGCGTGAGAAGATTAATTAAATATTGTCTAAAATAGACTAAACACGCTGATTATGTACTAACAAAAGTATTAGGTTTATGGTCGATTGTTCAACGATTTCTGATAGCACTCCCATCTTCATATTTAGCTGAACGTGGCTATAGTGCTATAGCAACATTGGTAACGAAAAAGAGAAATAGGCTCCATATTCCTCAATGCGACTTACGATTGTTTTTAAAATCGAGCCTGATATCAGTAAACTAATGCAAATGCATCAAATTCAACCTTCTCATTAGTTAAGTTACGAATTCGATGTCCGAAGATTTTAATAAAAATACTTTTCAATATAATTAAGCGTGCATTTTGATTGCTCTTATTAAAATAGCCTTACTTAAAAACAGAAATAGGATAGGGTCATATCCTATCTGCGAATAAAATGTATAATATTACACATTAAAAAATATATTCGTGGGAGTAGCTATTTCAGATTCGCAAGTAAAAAATGGGGGGGGGGGGGTGCTTTAGAAAAAAAATATTCTCAAAGTGGGCGGTGGGCAAAAAAAGGTTGAGAACCTATGCTCTATAACTATCATTTTATCTTTAAATCAATGCAGGAAATCTTAGCATAATATTACATCGATTGCTAGAAACACAGGTGTTTGGGTCTTATTCCTTCTTAATACCGCATGCAAAATTATTTGAAGTTGAAAATTAGTGTCATTTACAGTTCAATATAAACGATATTTTCCCACACGTAATACAAAATGTGACATCAAATAACGTAATGTAATGTGCTTATGCTTACAGACTTCATAAATTATAGTGGTACGCATTGAATTTTCACTACAAAATATAATATCACACAAACTTCATGTTGCGCAGGTCACGATTCTTTGAAGAAGTAATTCAAGAGCGGTGAAATAAATGTGGGCTCCACTATGAAGTTGATGGCATCGGGCATAGAGTTATTTATTTCAAATTAAACATTTAAGTTCGCCTTAATCTGACCATTTTTAGCTGACTTAACCTTTTCGCTTATGGCGGTTTTACAACTGCTGTATTATGACAATTTCTTTTCCTGCTAACCTTATAACTGCGTAAGAAGGCTATTTAAATCCAATGCTGTCTCGCACAATGGCTATGTTGTACACCCTGTTTTCCCATTGAACGCAACAAAAGCCAGTACATTAAATATCATCCCCTAAGGCTCGTGCTAACAGGGAGGGGATGGAGGAGAATAGTACATTAACTATCGTACAAAATAATAAATATACATTAACAACACGTCGAATTCGCAAAGTTCATAAGTGCATGTTGTCGTGAAAAGATAAGTGAGTATAAGTAAATGTTAGAGATCCCTGTTGGAGGCTCTGAAAAAATGTCGTATATATAAAGCTTAAATAAATGTAAAAGAGCGTAGTGTCAAATGCATGTTGCTTGAAGTAAATATTGAAGAACGCGCAGTAAATTTGAATCTGCTTGAAACCCTGTTGTGCTAAATCCTTTTAGCATCGATGATAAGGAATTGAACCCTCGCCTTCAAATAATGGAAAGGAATAAGCCTAGCGCTTTATTAACATCATTTCATAATAATGATTTTAAGAATTTTATACTTAAAAAAAAGTTAAATCTCTGTTGTCATACTCACATAGACTTCTTCCCATTGACTGACGTATCTCACCAGCCTTGATAACCTGAGCAACCTTAGGAGAGAGAGCATTTTCGCAAAGCGCAATATTCTTAGCGCCCTTCCTGCGTGCAATAGTTGATAGTTGTCCCCGTATCCCTGATTGAAGATGAGGAAGATGTAGTCGAAAGGAATGGAGCTCAGCAAGTCCAGGAAAAACCACGTCCGGATGTATGTCCGGGCTATCTCTTTCGGATCGAGAATCACTTGTTCGGAGTTATCCTGTTGCATTATACCTGATAGAAAAGAAATTATAACTAGTAAGTTAATTTTATTCCAAGAACTTACAGTGAACATTTTAAAAATAAATCTAATTTTTTAGTAGGATTTATTGGAAGTGAAATCAATTTGTAAAAGCTAAATTCACGTATTTTTTTGCAATTTATATTTAACCTTATTAAAGGTGCTTGGACTTTTGTCGTCTCCTTGCTGCATGACCTTTTGTAGAGGTTCGCGACATTTTCTACCTGGATGGGGGAAAGAAACCAGTTGAAGAAGCGAATATGTAGATGCTTCGTGTTTTTAATACTTTACCCCCCCCCCTCTTTTTTTTTTGTTGAAACAATTTAAAGCCAAGCACCTTTTTTTTCGATACTTAAGCGTACAAACGTAGGGGAGAAAAGTCACGGAACTGAATTTATACAAAAATTTCTCTTAATTTAAAATTTGGAATCTGAATACGTAATAATAATAATAGTAAGTACCTAATTTAGCTATTTCATAAGAGAGTGTTTCAGTTTTTAATCGTTGCGAAAAAAAATTAATAAATAAAAATAGAAATTAAAATTTTGATTTTGCAGAAAAAACATTTTTGTAGATCAATCATATTTAAAAAGTCTGCAGATCTTTCCGTTGTGTAAGAAATAAAAGCCGTCAAGCGTACTAAATCAATCAATCCTTTACCTTTGTCAATTTTCAATCTACGGAACAAGATATTTCGGCTCTAATATTAGTAGCCCTTTCTTATTTCTCGAAATAAAATGATAATTATAATTATATAATTATCTATATAATAAAACTATTTTTTAGAATTTCTGCAGTTTTTTTTATTTTAATGGCGATAAAAGTTATTTTTGGTGTTTGTGTTCTTTTAGTTAAATAGATATAATCTTTTCCCATAAGTAATGTTGGAAAATTTAATATTACTCATGAGAGAAGTAAGTTGTATTAAAATTTTTGACTTCAGAAATATCTTTAGAATTAAAAAAAAATTGTGAACACGTTCTACGTCATAAGTCTTTTCCCATAAAGTTTGCTCAAAGCAAATATGTTTTCAAAATCAGGTTTTGTGTAGGGTTCAAGTTTATAGCTGATTATTGAGTTTTTATTGAACTGTCCAAAATTCAACTAAACATTTTTCAACTGAAAAAACGACGCATGGAAAAAAAGTATGCTCACCGTAAACGGACCTTTAATTCTCTTCTGAATCAATTTATTACTTCAGATATTAGGGGGAGGGGGAGTAGTTGTTTTGAGAGTTTGTAGTTTGTTTGGTATAAACCATTTTACAAACGGATGTCTTCAATACTGATTATATAGTTGAATAGCGTAGCACACACATTCCTTTGCTAATTATAGTTGCTAAGATGCGGCTAGATGTTCTTTAGAACTATTTAAGAGATGCTTTAACCATGCAAATGAGCTAATTAAAAATCTTTGCGCACAAAGACACATGATCACTCAGTGAAAAAGACACATTAGCCAGATCTCGTCAGGTAATTAAAATTACTTGTTGCTCATAGCGTGTTTATTTTAATCTGTGCATGCTGAAAGGGTTAATTTACTAGGACTTGGGGGGAAGCTGAGGATGGTTTTGAACTATACTATGGGAGTGTAATTTGGTTTAAAAATTTACAAGCAGTTTTTCGTTTGTCAAAAGAATGCAGTCAAAATACTGCATATGGAAGTGTTATTCCTTCTTGGTTAAATTCATATTAATTTTAGTTATTAAACGTTACTTTTATGGATGTTGTTTCGATTTATTGTTTAAAAAACATGAATGCATATGAAAAAATTAATAGTTGAATCTCGTTGGAACAACTCCACCCGAACGTTCCGATTAGGGTCGTAATGTCAAATGTTCTCTGTAACAAATGAATCAATAGTAAGAATATCCTGATATTTTCTCCTTTATTCCTAATTTTTTGGAGAATTACTTTAAATTGACGCAGCACACATAAAATATAAATTGTTTGAAATTGAATTTTTTGTGTCTTATTAGAAAGTTTTAAACTGAAACATATTAAAAATTATAGCTAATTAAATAAGATGTACTTTTCTTTAAAGTCGATGAAAGCAATGATTTTGCTTGACAACAATTCGAAATAATTGTGGACTATTAATGCATTGTAAACTATAAAACACAATACAGTAAATATTTATAAGTTTTATGGAATTACAAGAAACCAAGTGGGGAAAAAAGTCGTGTACTTCATGTAGATAATGTATAAAGATCTACTGCATTATATGTAGTAAAAAAGCGTTCTTTTGTAACGGGAACAGAAGGAGGAAAGAATATTCTATGTTCACAAAGAAGGTATTTTCTTTATCGAGGATGGGTAGTTTTTCTTTGGTTTCTGTTCCATACAATGTAACATTCCGAATTTGAAGAACTTGAAAAATCACTATGTGCTTGGTTGAGACTCGCTCTTCGGTTCTTTATAACGAGAGCCATGTTGTGAAATACCATCTTAAACTGCATTTTTCGCAAAGGTCGTTGTAAAAAATTGGGTTGTTTTAACACAGCAGTCGTTATTACGCGAGTACACGGAAAAAGTTAAAGAAGGGGGGGGGGGGGGGGGGGCTGGTGACATGGCCAGCAAAACCTTTCGGAATTTTTACCTCCGAAGATCTCAATTCCTTTTGCTTTGACAAAGGGGTGCTTCGTTAACACTGAAATGTGTGTCTGGAATTTGCTAGTTGTGGTGTTCTTCGTAAGACCTGAAAATTTATGTCTGCAGCTATATTGCTATTTGGTGATTAATTACTTTTAAGTTTTTTATTTCCGAAGCATGTGTCTGCAATTTTATGGATACATGTGAATTATAAATAAAGTTTCTCATATATTACTTCTGCACAAAAGTAAATTTTTTACTTTTTACGAATTGTGTGATTCATTTATCTTCAGAATTGGTTACGTATGTCATGTGAAAGTTTCAACAGGCTCCTACACTATCTATGCTTAGTTATCAATCATTGACAGAACTTTTATCATAATCTGGTGTTCAATAATAGAAAGCTCCGAAATCCACTCACCCGTTCTGAAATTTACTACGATGTCAAGTAGGAAGAGTGTATCTGAGAGACAATTGAAGGCAATCCACCGAGCTGAAAGATCGTCGTTGAAGAAGGAAATCGCTACCGGAAGCACAATCAAGTTCGTCACTAACACAAGAAGCATCAGCAAGTCCCAATAGAACCTGCAAATAAAAAAGAACAGCATACAGTTAAAAACAAACCTTTGTGGATCAAAGTAAAAATAAAAATCAACGTAAAATTAAGCATAAAAATTGCTGACACGTGTTGCGAGGTTACAAGGAACCCTTTTACAGTGCAAAAAAGTGAGCTTCTAGATGAAAAACATCCAACTGAAGCCAAGTCCGACTTCAGTTTGATGTTTTTCATCTAGAAGCTCACACTTTTATACTGAAAAAGGAGTTCCTTGTAACCTCGCAACACGTGACAGCAATTTTTTTCAAATTGTGCTTAATTTTACGTTGATTTTTATTTTTACTCAGCATAAAATTATTTATCCGAC
The DNA here is from genome assembly GCA_038502835.1 of Octonoba sinensis. Lineage (NCBI taxonomy): Eukaryota > Metazoa > Arthropoda > Arachnida > Araneae > Uloboridae > Octonoba > Octonoba sinensis. The sequence continues at coordinate 118,070,518 of CM076601.1, read as the reverse complement.
GTTGATGTCTTTGCAACGAGTTAAAGAACAAAAGGAAGATTACCGGGATAAGCACAAAAGTCAAATCCGAATTTTTAAGCAAAAATGATGTATTGTCACCAGTGTGTTATTTTACCATAATACAATGTTTTTTAGTAAGATGGGAAAGGAAATTATTTTAAAAAAAAATCTGAAAAAGTGTTAGCTGAATGAAATATACGGAGGCGTAAAACCTTAAGCATCCATTTGTCAATTTGAGCTTCAGCTGCATTTGCTTATTAAGACACTAATGCAAATGAGACGGTCTGTTGATCTAATTTGTTTAGCAATTTACGCCATCTAACATTCAGCTAAATATTCAGTAATTCAACCTGATGACTAATTCAAAACGCATCTAAAACGTACAAAATACGATCTAGAACATCCCAAACAGAAAGTTCTACGCCGAATCTAACCAATAAGAATTCCATCCTTCTATTTCTCTATAATATTAACAGAAAGCCGGTGAGCAATAAATCACTGGTCCTGATCCAACCAGACGAATCTAACATAATTGTATATGCCATTGTTTTACTTATCATTACAATTCCCGCCCCAAAATATTTACAGCTTGCAGTGAATTCAAGAAAATATCACACACACACACACGCGCACACACACACACATATATATATGCATGTTATAGATGTATATATACACATGTACACTCACATGCATATGTATTGACAAGCATTTATAATCAACCCATAAATATAGCTTTTAACAGGAGTGCTTCCATAGAAGTGAAACATTTACTGAATTCTAATATTATTCAACATGTAGTGACTGTACGTATCAGGTAATATGACAAAGTGCTACATCTCCATAATTACGTATTACATCACTAGCAGCAAATATAATGTATTTACTAACGCATAATGTCATGATTTGTGCAAATGAGTAAAGGGGATATATGATCAGTTTAGTGTAAATGTATAACATAATTCTGAATTTCTGAGGAACGGTATTTCGTGTTGCCCAATCCACGGGAATTTTGTTAGGTTTTAGTGAACTATTTTCTCTTATGTATTCTCATATTTTGAACACTATATAAACATAATTTCTAAAATTTTTCAAGTAACAACAACAATATTGAAACATCATTATTAAAGAAATATATTAACGGTTTTTTATACATATAAATCAAAATGCATCAAGTTATCCCTCTTGAAAAGAATTAGACGCATTAACTTACCCATTTTTATTTGAAAAAAAAAAAAAAAATCTAAACATAAATAGGCAAAGATACTTTAAATAAGTAACATTTTCTTCTTTGTTTGTCAAATGTTGTTCTTACTTTTTTTATTTAGTAGCTCTTGAGGAATTTTAGTGCTATCAATGCAACTTTTTTTGAAATAGTTAATTAGTTTTCCCTACTTTCGATGTAGATTCGAAGCCTATGTCTTTATTCGTCATACTTTCATACTACTAATTACATCTAAACTATACATTTTTTGTATATTGCTGAACACAGTTTTTACTATTCATAATTCAAAGAAGAAATGTCAAGACCAAAACAAAAGAAAAAATGTAATTTCTTAAATAAATGTCAAAGCAAATGAATAATTGATCTTCAGACGTTAATCCATTCCCATAATATATATATATATATATATATATATAAGTCAGTAGGATTGTTAATGTCTAATATAATATAAAGTGAGATAATAAATGCGGTGATGCGTTATCTTGCTTCAATCAACGTTTTATAAGTTTGTTGATTTGCCTCAGCGTTTTGAACTTTCGAGTAAATTGAAAGTGAGTGTTTGTTTTTCTAATTTATGCAATAATAATAGGATGGCATGAAAATGTTTATTTCAATTTTCTTTACAGGAGGAGTGCAGAAAGACAAAACTTCTGTACAATGCGTGTTGCAAATGCACGAAATTAAAAAAAATACGCAGTGGTGAATCAGCCGCACTGAGGAAAGATTATCGCTAATTGGAACAAAACGAACTGTTGTCTAACAGTTGTCCGAAATGCTAAAATGTCGAAACATTGGTTAAACATTTGAGGTTGAACCTAAAAAAATTAAGGAATTACGATCGAATTTCGACCGCTGGGCGAACTCTAGTAAACTTAAATGTTGAAGGCAAGTAAATTCAGTGATTTAATGATACACAACTAGTGTGAGTTTAAGGAGAGAGTAAACGCAATGTCCGTGAGGGAAACTCAAAAGAAGATAAGAATGCGACACGAAAAAATTTTAAAAATGTGTGCATCATTGACTTTTAAACTAGTTACTATACGGGTTTAACCACTTTACAATGTGGTAACACCCTTAGGTGGTATTTTTACAAGTTTGAGCAACCGTCCGCTGAAGTACATCAGTCTATTAAAATCGAAATTTTGGACTAAACACCAGCGCAAAAGGAAAACATACTTCAAAAATAGCGCAAGACTGTGTAGCAGAATTAAGACAGAATGAAAATATACAATAAAATAAGTAAAAATAACGAACACTGAATAAAAGCATACAATACAAACAGCTACACATAAGTAACATTTAATCGGATATAATATTGGATGCACCCGTTCAGATATACAGTAATCAAGCGATTTGCACAGGCGAAAAAAAAGAAAAGATTAAAGAAAAAATTTAGTGAGTGTATAAAAGAAAAAAAACCCTATCCGAATTCTGTCCTTAAACATAATTTCAAAAATTTGCTTTCAGTTGGAGTATTATTTAGTTGTTTTAAGTGTTAAACTAAACTAACAGTGGTCATAATAATAAAGAAGAAGAAGAAAGAATATCCACTAATTCTTTTAAATGCTGAACTACAAAAACGCATTTTAAAAGAATATATTCCATGTATAATATATAAGCGATATAAAATATTAACACTTTAGGAAGCTTAATTTTTAATATTGAGAAACGTAATTAGAAAAAGTCTTTGAATTCTGACGAGAATTTTTTTTTTCTCTTTTCTTTGTAGTGTTATATAGATCCAATTTGCATATTTTAAATCAAATTACCGTTTCAAATCTTTCATCCGTGTATTTGATGATTCTATGATATTAAATAAAACATTTATTTAGGTATGCTGAATTAATTCGACTGGAAATAATTCTATGATACTCGCAGATGAATCATTTAGTATGCTCTCTGCACATTTCCCTTTGGAATATTAAAGCATGGTTTTTATTCTATCGTTCATTTTAGGATAAAGGAGCTCAGACTATAAATTGGAATTTTAACTTATAAAGTATTTAATGATATGTTAAATAAGTGGGAATTATTTTAAAACTCTGGAATGAACTTCCATGAGAATAAATCGTAGATAACGATGTATTAAAAATTATTTTATTTCGAATGTTCAAAATCTTTCAGTCATTCATTTTGTGTAGCTTCAATAAAGACTAAATTTATGCTATTTAAAATTTTAATCTCTTCTTGATTTTGCTTTAGATTTAACTTTTCTCATATGAAATTTGAGGAAAAGTTGAAAGTAATTTTGAATTATCACAGAGTTGCAAAACAAGCCGTAGATATTTTGTAAAAACTCAACGAAGTTTGGGTGCTTTCATAATAAAGCCGACAAAGACAAAACACATGTCTTTTCTCATAAGCGCAACCGAAGAGCCTTTTTTGGCAGCGAAATGAATCAATAAAATGTACTAATTTCACACAAACATTCTACCTTTCCAAATAAGCGTTTGACATTGAACAATAAATGCTCGTATATAACGTATTCTTTTTCAAAGGGAATGACGAACTTTAATTTCAATTCTGTAATCTATGATTCATATACATGTGTATTCCCGTACATATGTATTTGCACTTGATTTGTGATTCCGCTCCGTTACTCATTACTCATAAATAGGTTTAAATCAATACATGGTAGCAAAAAAGTTTTACGTCAGCTTTTCTTAGCTCGATTATAGGTTTTAAACAGAATCACGAAAAACGCGATTCTTGGCAAGCTTTTGCACGAAAGAAGCGTCAGGAGTTTGTTCGGCTGTTACGCAGTTTCATTTAGTTACGAGCTTTGATGATTCTCCCCACCCCCTCGCTTTTCTTGTGTTTGTTCTCAGTTTTTACACTGTTCAAGTCATGTACATTTCCTCACATTTTGCATAAACTCGTTTAGCTTTTAGAGATAGGACGTCTAATATGAAAGTTTTTATTTTCCCTTGATATTAATCATTTTTCTCCTTCCTTAAATTTTTTTTCAATTGAACTGATGAACACAGACGCACACCGCACACACACACACACATTATTTTTTTATACTATGAAAACTAGAGTAAGTGGCAAAGAAAATTTAAATATATGAGCCATAATATGCAATCTACACTAACGTTTCAAGGTAGTCGAAATGGAGATGTATAGTTTTGAAGGTCTGGGATATGTCGTCGAATGTAGATTATGCGCATTAATTTGAATATTGATAAAACAAATGCAGTTGAAAGAATGCTGAAATATGAGTGTATTTGAAATTACTTCCATGAAAGTAAATACAATCGTCACATTTTAAGGTTCGCAGCTGTAAAACCAAACGGCATGTACCTTTTGTAGGGACTATTTGTGAGATACGATAAAAGTTTCTACTTTTATTTTTACCGTGAGTGTCTGTCTTACGCTTATTGTCAATGGCAGTAATTTAATTCAGGAAACTTGGCAAAATTACATTTCTGACTTTTTTTATGCATGGATACAGGTAAAGATACATTAATATATTCTTTGACTACAGATTTCATTAAAGTGTGATTCATTATCCGTGTAGCCAAATAAAATAATTCAACTTATTAAAATAGAACGACACAATAAAAGAAAAGAAAATGTATTTACAAGAGTATATATATGTATATCTCTCTCTCCGTATATATATATATATTATATATATATATAGTATGTACATACGCATGTGCGTATGTATCTCGCAAAACTTAAAAAAAACGTTCAGTTGCAAAAGGTTGAAACAGAAAGTCGTACAAGGTTGAAATTTCGTACGTAGGACCTGTACACGGTATAGTTGTGCACCTCTCCATAGTTATTGGCGCACATTTGACGACAACTTGTGAATATTTTGCCAAGTTTGACGATATCTTGCTAAGTTTGGCGCCAAAATACAGAAGCCAAATTCAGTGTCAGTTTGGCGATATTTGGAGACTTTCCCGTAGAATTCCCATGTTAAAACATTTGTAGGAATTATGATCTTGTAAACATGCCTTCCCAGCATCGGTTTTCGTGTCATAAATAGTGCTCTTATCCCTCACCACCTTTTTTCTTTTTCTTACTGTTGTAGATTCCATTCAACAACTGTTGTTTTAATTTCTCATTCCAATAAAAATTCTATAATTCTGAAAGTACAATTCTCTATATTTACGATACTGTATAGGTTTTGGGAAGTGAACGTGAACTAAAAATTTATTTTAAAAAGATTGAAACTATGAAAGAAATATAACTTTTAACGTGCGTATATGATACACGCACCCATTTTTAGACTGCTTTCCTGTAAAAGTAAAAAAAAATAAATTAATAAAGTATGAAAGAAGGCTTAATGTATCGTGAAAATATTGTTAGAAATCAAGAAAATTTAAAAATAAGTAAAGTAATTAAATAAAGATTGAAAAATAAAAAAATTGAACGTAGGGTTTTTGAGATGGAGAAAAAGTGTGTCTGTCTGTCGGTCTGTCCGTCTGTCCCCAACCCCTAATAACTTTTGAGCGAACTGTCTGATTCGGAAAATTCTTTTTGCAATCGAAAGATCTCGGCGTTCGGCGAGGACATTTTATTTCCATATTTTACTTTTTGATTTGAATAATTTTTCGTTCCATTTTGAGTAGTTCAAAAAATTTTAACATTAGAGCCTATCGGCCAAAAGGAAGCAAATTATGTTAACTTTGGGCATAAGATTCGGCGTGAATTATTTTTTTTTATTTTGAACAACTTTTGTTCATTTTTGAACAGTTCAAAAAAAAAAAAAATCAACATAGTGCCTAGGGGGGAATATTAATCCTATATAACGGACTATGATCTAACGGACCGATTTGCTTGGAACAAACTTTATCGGAAAGCATGTACAGATAGAAAGTTCATCCAGAACTAACGAGCCTATTTTCCTATGAAATTTTTTGATGGGGATTTTCCAGAATATTTTTGAATTAGGGAATGATTAAATGAATAAGCGAAAGAATGAATGAATAAATGAGTGAATAAATACATGAATGAGTGTATGAATGACTGAATAAATGAATGAATGAATGAGTGAATTAATATGTATTAACCGTTGAAAAAGGTATATTTGAAGCAATTAAGAACTAAAGCTAAATGAGAAAGAGAGAAAGAGAGATAGCTAGATTATAAATTTGCAGTTGGTGTACACGGGAAAGTAGGCTCGTATAGTTTTAGACGAACTTCTTGTTAAGTTCTTAAAAAGGTATACTATATAATTAGTGTAGCACAAAAAAGTCATGTAATGCACGCATCAGATTTTTTAATGAAAATATTATATTCGCATTTTTCAATTGTTCGGCAATTTTAAATTATTTCTTTATAGCATAATTGTTTTTTTATTTTAGCAATAAGAAGACAGCTTCCTAGGGTTTTCTTTCAAAGAAAGTTTTAGCATATTACTTTTTTTTTAATCTCAAGAGGGTTTTTACATGTTTGTAATGAACAACGTTTGCGATGAAAAAAAAGACTTGGGAAATTAATCTTAGGGGAAAAAAAAAAAATACTCAGAAAATAAGTCATCATATAAAAATAAGCCATGTAGAATAACTGCATAATATATTCATTTCTGTATTAGAAAACTACGAATAGGATCTCGAACTGTTTTTCAATTTTTTAAAACTTTCAAATTATAGCCTTTCTTTTATATTTATAGTTCTATTCTGAGATATCATTTTTTAAAAAGCAAACGTGCTTCTATCCATTTATCCGATTTTCTGTTCTGTAGTTTACTGAAGTATTCTTTATTCCCTTTTTTATGGTATTTATGAATTTTTGAAAAAAAAGGAAACGCTATATTTTTTTTCATCCTTTGCGTTTTTCAAAGCAAAATTCGTTTTTAGAGGTACTGTATATATATATATATACATGCCTTTCTTTTATTGCAGACAATATTTAAAAATACTGAATATATAATAGTGTAATATTATTTCTTTTCAACTTCTGTGGTTTTATACCGCACTCAATGACTTGAAAAATAACTACTTTTTATGAGCTCAAAAATTCGTCTTAGCCCTCTCTGTTATAGCATACTAAGCTACTAAATTTAATTTGTTGTGGGATGACTAATTTACATTTCTATTATTCTTAAATCAATATATAGATAGGCAAAGACAAAACAGTTTAAAACCCTTTTCTCCTCTGTTCTTCTTACTTTTTTTTGTTTAGTAGCTATTGACGAGTTTTAATGATATCAATAAAAAATTTTTGGAAACAGTTTATTATTCGTTACTTATGTCCCCTTTTCTTTTGTCAGGCAAGCCTCATTTATAATTGTAATGCTATATTTTTACAGATACCAGTTGGCAACATGTCTCGGTTGAGTAAATTATTAGGAAATAAATATAAAACTGATTGCTAAAAAGACTTTGTTGCCATTAAGTAGTTTTTTAAAGCCTTTATGATTTAGTTTGAGTGAAGACTTCTCCATAACAATCAAATAAAAAAGGAGAATAAACTATGAAGAAAACATGTAAGTTTTATTGAACTGCCACTCAACTTGGTACGAAATCGGCAGAAGTACAAGCGGCTACATTTATGAGCGCAACTAGGCCTGCGGTGACAATGATTTACACTATGTTTGCTTTAAGTGAGGATGATCAAAATAAACTCGACGTTACAGTCACCAAATTTTATGCATAATACTTATATTATTATATAAATAGCATAATCTTTTCAATGCTAAATTTAATTATTACTTTCGAATTACGACTGTTGGGCGAACTCTGGTTATGATAATTACGCTCAAATCTATAGAAGATCGCGCGCCTTAAATTTCTTATTTTAACACATTTACATGCTAAGAAGTTTTTCGAGAAACGAGCTACCTTTCCTGCGTACTGCCATAAAATTTTTAACTCCAGATAATTCTTTCTCTTTCTAAAGTAAATGAATGTACGGAGTAATAAAAATGTTTTATGCAATACCGTGCAACAGCTCTTATTTTTAAGCAAAATATATGGAGTTTGTAATCACTTCGGCCATAAAAAAAAACACTTATTTTGGGGTATTTTAGTCGTTTCATAATTTAATCGTTACCAAACAAAATAAAAATGCATTTATCTTGACAAGATGAAAACAAAATGTTTAGTCAATAATCTATATATAATTTTTAAATGTCAAAAATCAGTATATAATTTTTTAAAAATAAGCATGAACACAAAGCGTTTGAATGTCAATAATTTGTATACATAAAGCAGGCGACACATTTTTTTCCTTTTTGTTTGTCTCTAAGTGACGACCCAGAAGACCCTGTAGTACTTACAATCTTGAAATTTTTTATACAAAATTACTGTGAACCCTGGAGGTCTGTACTATTAAACGGTTTTCTTAAATTTATTATTTCTTCTTTCAGAATTAGTTTTTTAAGCTAAATTTTCACATACATTGCCCAACAGGAGGGCGAAAAAATACACCAAACCAATTTTCCCATACACCAAAACTATACATAATTCGAAAAAGCTATTTTTATTGCCCAAGACGAAGTTTATCCACGTTGCTAAGCTAACTATTAACTAAGCTAACGCAGCAATTATATGCGTTTCTACTTTAGCAAAGTTCCAAGTCTAAACTTGATTAAAAAAGCACACAACCAATTTGCAAAGAATTTAATGTGCTAGATATTTCCATGGAGGAATTGTTCTCGCCTCATTTGAGAATGATATTTGTAGAATGAAAATTAAGGACTTATAGAAACTTCTGAATTTAGTGTCGGGGGAGGGGGGGGACGTTTAGCAGCTGTTGTCATTACTCTAATGATATTTTTAACGCGGTTTTTAATTAAGTAGAAAAGGGACATTTTTGTTCTTTGTTTGGTTTTAAATTTTCACCGTTGCGCGAACACGTTTTCTGCGTATATATACGGTTATTATCTGCAACGCCGTTGTGGAAATATTTAAATTTAACATAAAAAAAGAGTGCGTCTTTAAAGGGGTAGTTCTTCTAAGTTTTTAGCATAGGGAATTTTTTTTTCGGAAGGTGTAGGGAATTTCCGAAATTGTTTCTTGCGTATATAGGCACTTATCATAATTATATTTATTTCATTCGAATCTTTTGAATTCTATTTGTCAATGCGATGCACTAATTTTAAATTTTAACGTAAATTTCATACTTCTAATTCTCAAATTCTCAGACTCCTACTTTCAAATTTTATTTAAAAATATTTATTGAAAAACTTCTCATTTTTTAATTTATTTTGACTATTTTTTTATTCTCAAATTACTTTTACAAGACATTTTCCAAGACATTTTCTCTTCTGAAATGATTTTTCTTTTTCTTTTTTTGTTTTGTAAATTTAACTGTTTTATCATTTATTCTCGATATTATCAATTTGTTATAAAAAAAACAAAAGAAGCAAACAGATTGTTAAGGTAGATTAATTATAAATGAAAAAGAAAAAAAAACATGTTGAAAAGTTTAAGTTCGCTGCAGTTTAACAGCAGATTTTCTTATTCAAAAGCTAGGAAATAAGAATGTTGAATGAAGCATAAATGAATGCTATAAAAGAACAAACATGTTGTTTTCATTTTTTCGAAAAATGTCAAACTGCAATGTTGCCATCAAAAAATAAAATTTGGAGAAACATTTAAAAATTTTTTTAAAGAATTGAAGTACTGAATTTTACATTTTTCTTTGTCAAAGGAAACTCTTTTTTATTTTATATTCATCTTTGTAACTCTTTTAATAATTAAAATGAGCAATTAAACTCACAAGATACCTCATTTTTACGAATTAAGTCCCTAAAAGAAAGGTTACTGAAAGAAACTTTGCAACAGAATTATTGTTGTTCCGCTGCTTTAATTTCAATTTCGAAATGTCAGGAAGGTTTTCCGAAGAGTTTATTGTGTTACTGGTATGCGCAAAATAACGGTATAACCCTTATACGTCAAAATTTAAGAAATTTTCTTCAACTCGCATTTTTGATTTTGTTTCTCTTCGGCTTTGGTTGAAAGAGTCATCACGCTATGTTGTTTTTCAAGCGGAAAGATGAAAAGTTTCATTTCTATAATTCCCTTTTCTCATCCGGAACAAATTGGTATTAATATACTTCCCATTGTTTCGTCCAAACGTGAAGGGTAAAAATTATTTCTAAACTTCAACCACAAAGAACAAAACATGGCATTTTTTCTTTCAGTTTTCGCCAAGAAGAAACGATAAGTAAAATTCCTAAATGGCAATCGGACAAGGATTTTGCAACAAAGGTTTTTTCTCCGTCATTTTTGTGGCAAAATAAATTAAGAGCAAAAACTGCTAGCAAATGTTTGTCTTATATAATAATGCATTATAATTTTACTTGTTGGTTGCTGAAGGGAAAAAAGGAAACAACAAAGCAAACATTTGGGACAGAATTTGAATACAATGTTTTGGGGAAGCAGCGAACTCCAACTTGTATTCCTAAAAATGGATATATATGTGGAATTTTTGAAAAATAATAATTGGAGCAGCTATTTTTTACGCAGAATTTGTTTTACGTAATTGGAGCTTTTTTTTTTTTTTTTGGTCCTATATAAGAGTTTCTTTCTATTTTACACACAGTGGTCTGGGTTTAATAAACTTCACTTATGCCTGTTCCCAGGTATTTAAAACGTGATCTCCAACGCCAAATTATTCCCGTGAACAGTCAATAGAAAAAAAAAAAAAACTAATCGCCCACTGTTAAAAAAAGAAAGAAAACTCGGACATATTCATTTTTTCTCCCTTTCACAAAGCATAGGAGGTATTGTGATCGGGAAAAATTTTGCACACAAATTTCATCCTAAATTTGCATTTTAATCACAAATAAACCAGAAGGACAGTTTTGTTTTCACAGCGTATGTAGCTCGTGCATATGAACCATTCAAATATCGATTTTGGCCATCCCCGAGTGCGCTTTGACTAGATTTGTCGTGCCGTTTGTATGTACGTATGTGAGTACGTACCGTACGTATCTCAAATAACTCACAGACAGTTAGTCGTAAAAGCTTGAAATTCTGTATGTAGGACCTGTACACGGTCTATTTGTGCACTTCCCCTTTTGGTAGCAATCAGTTGTCCAAAAAGGGGTGTTTGTTTTATGCGATTTTGTGTCAAATTGCATGCAAATATCCGGTCGTTTTCCATTGCAAGATATTTACCTAAGGGCATTGCTCAAACCAACTCCATAGCAATGTGGTAGCATAATAAAGGTTGCTGAAAATCAATTGTATAATGCAACTTAACAATTTTCTTTCAATATCATCAAAGCTCATTGATTGCATTACCGATTGAATAACAGCGACAAAATGAAAAAAAAAAAAAAAAAACATACAAAAACGAGAAACTGGGTGTTCATTAAGCTCGGAAATGCAAAAGACTTTTTCTTTTCTTAGTTTCACCTTAATGCGAATCACATTTTTGGCATGAGATTTAACGAAATGTGAAATACTTTTCTGAGTGATAAATCTTCATTACGGGAAGCGAGAAAAATTTTTGCATACTTGATAACCTCAGAAAAAGTCAAATTAAGCAAACATTTGTGTCACTAAGGAGATGTCTGAAGGGAAAAAAAAGTCCTTTGAAATGCTGAGAAAATTATTTATCTTGTTAAAGATTAATGAATGTATATGATGAATACACTTTGCTTTGAATAAGGTTGATTATAATTTAAAAAATTCTTCTTTGAACGTTGTTTGGATGCTGAATTGTTTAATTTGCATAAGCTATTTCAAAAGACTTCTTTTAATGTGGGTAATCTCTGCATTTGTCTCCATATTTACAAAAATATCGTTGTGTACGTAAAATTAAAAAGTACAAGACTTTTTATTCCAATGGAGATGTGATTTTAAGCGAAAACTTGTTTGATGTTTATGGGATCTGCTAATAAAAGTACATTTATTAAATATTTCTCTTCGAAATGTTAGATAATAAGAAATTATTGCTTCATATCATTTGCGTAAGCCAGATTGCTCTTACGATTCATCCAGTTTTACTTTTCGTAGTAAAATAATAAGTTTTGTATTTAAATTTCCTAGTTAGGGTTTATAATTATGCAGCACGTTCTACTGTGGTTCTACGTTCGAAGGTTTTTAACTTTGAGAGTTTATTGAAAAATGTTAAGCTAGTAGATAAAGTAATGGACAAAATATCATCATAGATTCAATTCACAGAAGGTAAAATAAGGCAGTGCAATTTTCTTTTTAAATATAACTAGAAGGCTGCCGCCCCTGCTCGCTATCGCTACCAACCTCAAGAACAGTTTCCTTGGACCGCTAAACGAAAAAATATATTTAAAAAAAAACGCAGGTTTTTATGGATTCAGATGCATTTGAATGTGTTTTAAAATAAGTAAATATATATTTTTACATTAGAACTACGTTGGATATGCTCAACATAGCCATGAAAAGGAAATGAAAGGAAATTTAATCTTTATGTAAATGCTACGGATCGAAGTATTTTCTCCAAATTGATATCGCAGGCAAGGGAATGGAAGAAAGCAGAAATAAGATAATAAGAGCAAATAAGGGGATGATGAAGACCAGATGGAACAAAAAGGCGATAGAGACCAATTTTGCTTTTGTTTTGCGGTAAGATTGGGACCTGGTAGGGTTATTTATTAAAGTTGATTGAAACATGGTATTCCGTTCACAAACTGCAGTAATGGATAAAAATGTTTTCCCTCACGTGCAGAATATGTGACACAAATTTGTTTCTGAGGAAAGGAAAAAAATTCTCTGCTTCGTAGCAGATTTTTTTTATTATTTTTAATTCTAGTAACTCGAGTAGAAAATTTCATTGTATTGAAAATTGACTTGAACTTTTTAAATGCACCTGGGGGGTAGGAGGCACATCGTATTGAACCACAAGGGGCCTATGGAAATTTCATGTGAATATCTTGGAGTTACGTAGAAGCGGAGCCACGCGACAGAAATAGTTTAAATAACAAAGCCAGCGTGTGGAAAGCTTGCATCAAAATATTTACTTATGGAATTGAAAAACTGGTGTGTAAATACTTGCATAAAAAATAAGGTATCATAACTGTCTCTCCACAATTTGAATTAAAAAAAATTCCTGGAAGCAAATCTGGAGTCCCGAGCAAAGGTAATAAAAATTAATTTATAAACTCAATCGACTGTAGATATAGGTTTGTGAAAAGGCTTCTTAAAATGAAGATAGAATGCTTTTATTTATCTTAAAAATACAATAACATTAAAATTCAGATTTTGGAAAACATTTTAGTTTTTATTTCAAGAAGAACTTTTAGTTTTTATTTTAATTCAAAGAAAACTGGTAACGTAGAAAATCAAAATAAGTCTCCGGACACTTAATATTGATGAAGGCCAATGATTGATTGCACGGTACAATCCCGTAAACCTAAACCACTTGACTTTCTCCCAGAAGGAAGAGCCTCCAAGTGATTTTATTTTTGATACAAGGGATTATTAAAACTTAGTTATGTTTGTACATTTTTAATATTTACATTTTTGCCTTGTTTGGCAACGATTACAAGTGAAACAGTTTCCTTTCATGGAATAAAAGATTGCTACCTGTAAACATATTCTGATTAAAATAAAGAGACTTTGCAAGTATTGCAAAATAAATTGGTATTTCTTATTTATTTCTTTACATTTTTTTTACACATACATCTTTGAAATTTTAAATTGAGAGGACGTTTTTCAGTACATCATTTCTGCAATTTGATCGCTTACACATTGAAAAGAACAAAAAATTTTGACTTTTGACATTTTCAAACTAAAAACATTAGGAATTAATGTAATATATGTACTACGTAATATTGCATTATAATACGTAACGTATTATTACGCCAAACTGTTTAAGAGAATGAACTTGACATGGTTCTCATGATAAGTAATACTGTTTGCATAAAAAATGTATATTTTTTTGTTTTCATGTACAAGTAATGATTTACGTAAAATATACATTTGAAATAATAAGCATCCTAAGCTAAATGAACGAAATAGAGAAAGGATAAATTTAAAAATTGATGTTGGTATACGTCAAAGCTGGCTGGTATAGTTGTGAACAATTTTCTTGTTCTACTTTCCCAAAGTTTAAAAAGAAAAAGGTTTTTAAACCTTTGTTTTCGAGAACTAATGTGTTTTTCGAAACATGGGAAAATGTTCATGAAAGAAATGTCTAGTGTTTTTTTTTTTTTTCAATTTCTGCAGTTCTTTTACTGCAATTTTCGTGCAAAATTTTTTGCCTGACGGCAAACTTCGTTCCGAGTAAACGCTTGTTAAACTAATTATTATACAGAACTCAATTTCTTCGTCAAAACTGATGCGATTTTTTTAACTGATCAAAACTGAACAAAATATACTTGAATAACAATAATAACAAAAAAATGTTCGTAGATTCCGCCGATGGTTTTTGTTTTAATAAGGTAACGTTTGCAATGCACACATCTTTCACCATGGAGAAGTTTTAAAAACATATCTTAATCAGATTCAATAAATGATCATCGCAGTATTAACTGAACTACACGTAAGCGATTTTCCTTAAGATACTCAAAATAATGAATGTATATGAAATTTCATTATTTAATAAGATACATCATTAGGTGATTTTCTTAGGATCAAAAATTGGACTACATTCTGATATTTTAATCAGTAAAAAATTTGCTAAGATTTCATTGGATTTATTTTAACTAAAAGTCTCCCTTATACCTCTATTCAACAACAAAAATAATAAAATAGAAAAGCACAACTATTTATTCATTCATTTGCATGTTGAAAAATGTGAAAAAATGCATCGTAATACACTAGTTATTCGTTTTCTCATTACTCATTGCTGTACACTTGAAACATTCCTTAGAAAACTAATTACGTAAAGATTTCTAATTTTAAAGAAGTTGTAGTTTTTTCGTTGATTCACATACAAACACGTAAATATAATTTCAACGACATTGGATGCATTTCTTGAAGTTTTTCAAAAGACTTCTAGTCTTAAAAGTTTTCTTGAGCATCCATTTTCTACTTTTATTATAAAGGCTTTAGGATTAAAGTTAAGTAATAATAGCAATGTTCATTAAGTTTTATGGTACTTTTCATTATTCAAGGATTGTAAAAAAATACTCTAGTTAGAAGTGAATGCTTGATTTATTGATTTTATATTCAGGTGTATGCAATTTTTACATATTATATCCTTATTTTTGTAGGAAAGAAGAAACTCTACTTACATTCCTCCAAACTGCTTATCTAAAAACCAGCAACGTCAGAAATAACATTGAATCACAAATTAAAAATTTATGAATTAATTGCATGGTTGGACTTGATTTAATTTACGAGCTGATAAATTGTAAGTATTTTGTTTATCGGGTCGCAGGAGTATTTTGTTTATGGAGTCACGGGAAATTTTCACCAATAATTTTAATGTTGATGCAAATTGTTATTAAGAAGCAGTTTTTTTCTTTCCTTTATAAATTCTTCATCATTATTATTTTTTCGTTCTATTAATTTTTGAAGGGTCGTAAGTGTTTTAATTTCGCCCATACGAACTAATGTTAAATATTTTAGAGAACATACATTAAAAAAGCAGAAAGAAATTAAAAAGACTCTTTTACACACAACATCTACGCTGATATAATTGTCTGATCAAGTTTTGTTTGATCCGAAGTAAAAATTTATCAATGTTCTTCTTAGAGCTATTTGCAGTTTTTTTTTTTTTGAACTACTTAAAATTGCATGAAAAAGGCTTGCTGTTTAAAATTGTTACTTAAAATTTTTACGGTTATTACTGTTTTTATTTTTAGCTATTTATTCTTTTTTTTTTTTTTTTTTTGCAAAAAATATAGTTGCTTTTTGCAAGCTTTCTACGAATTGCTCGTTACAAAACAAACTGCAATTCCACTGCATTCAAGTTTTACTTAATGTATCTTATACATTGTGCAAAATGCATAACAGTTTGTAATTTTTTCATCAAATCTACGAACATTTCTGAAGTTTGGTTTTGCCTTCATAGATTCCTTTAAATATGGAATAGATTAACTTATTTTCCATTACTTCCTTAATTCCAGCTTTGTCCTGAAATGTACAAGTTCTGTTCGCAAAAAATACCTTTATAGAGTAAGCGTATCCTGCATAGATTTTATACATATGTCAACTATATTTCAAACATAAATAATGTACATTATATTTGCTTTTGTTACATCGATAATATTTAACCATCGCGTGTAACTTCTGTTTCGTTTTACTCTATGAGTCAAAGCCTGTTAAAAATGGGTTTACCAGCAATGCATGTATTGTAACGATGTAAATTTGAAATGTTTTATTCTCTTTGACATCTGTTCATCGCTGTTTGTGTTACATTGTAAGACTGATGAGAAACCTCGTTTTCATTACTGAGGCTTCCCTGTATGCGTTTCATTTGCTTAAAATGTAGCAAATGTCCACTATTTTTAAATTATTGCACGCACTATGAAACAAGAAAATTAGGAAAATTGGAAACCATTTTAGTTGAAGAAGAGATAATATATATCCCTACGAACTCATATTGCAATTTGATGAGCTGTGATATGCATTTCTCCTTAATGAGACGCTTCAATAAATATGCTTATCAAAAGACACTTCCTTATACTCAATGATTTATGTTCCTTTTTAAACTACAACTACACAACTATTTTTTCTTGTTCAAAACATCAAATTTTAAGTTTTTAGCTATTATTTGATACTTAGTTTGTAGCACAAAACTAATGTGTCAGTCACACCACATTACTAATTCAGGGAAGCAAAATGAAAAACTTAAAAACACCCATCGTTAAACATAGGGGAAAAGAAGGAAGTATAAAAGAGAATACAAATATCAATAAATTCAAAAGCTAATACTTGATCCAAAAAATACTCTTAAAAACTTTCAGTGAAATATTTTTAAAAGTATTAATAAATTAGAGTGTTTAATTTATTGCAATGAAAATAAGATTTTCCCTAATATTTTATCAATGACAGAATTTTCATAAAACTCGATAAATTTACGATCTAGAAAGTATGAATATCATAGTTATAAAATAAGAGATAAGAAATTTTCACAAAAGTGAACGAGGGCTTTCACATTTTCTGCGGCGCCGTTTAGCCCTGTCTGCGTTTCGCAGAGAAGTCTATAAACTTTCCTTAGTGTTAAGAGCTTTTAATATCTTGAAACACTCCCATCTCTTTCGAAGGAAAGTACAAAAGAGACTGTGTCATGTATTATGCATCGTTATGAAAGTATAGCTTGAATATACTTCATCCCTTGAATCAAGCTACAGGGAAGACGGTCATTTACAGATGGGTTTGTGGACGATACTGAACATTTTTGGACCGATTCTCCGGAAATATTTGTTGAATAAAATTTATGACACTTAATTTACTACTGCTTCAAATAAGATAGCAAACTCTTTTGCCTTTTATTTTGAACAGTTTTATGCAATTGGTGTTACATATATTCATCAAGATTAATTTTTCCACGGTTATTATCTCTTGTATTTTGGTTATCAATGTCGTTCACGAGAGCACGAGCAGAACAATCAATACATGGCTATAGGCTGATGTGAAGGATAGATTTAATGTGTGAACAAGTCAAATCATTGCACGATTTCGTCGCAACTTCGCATTTTGTAGTTAGCATAATAATTATTCTCGGTTGACCAATCATGCACTATTTCATCGTCAACGTTTTCACGCGCACTTATATTTTACATGAGACTGAGTGGCTGAGTGGTAGCCTTCCGTGCTACCATGCCACAGTCCTTTCATCCCTTCAGTGGGGTCGATAAAATGAGGACCGAGCATGCTTGCGAACTAAACACTGTGGAATCCGCGTCATTCCAACCACTTGACAGGAGCGTCTGCTTCTGCACAACAGGGCCCTCGGTCTCGAAAACTGTGATGGGCACAGTAGGCCATGGCCCCCAATGGGTTGTCGCGTCGCTGAGTTTTGTATATTTTACATGTATGAACGGAAAGGCTATATGCTCTATTTTACCAAGTTCTACCTTCAGAGTCAAAAAATTCTTTACAAGACTTTCTTGATAATGTTTTCTGCCCCGAAAGAATCCACTGTAATCTATTTAGTTGTATGATTTTTAATAATATAACAGCAAAATAGTTTCAAAAAGTTAACATTATATATTTGTTTGAAGTTTATTATATTGAATTTTATTTTAACAGCTATGTATTGTTCAAAACATCAGCTAATTAATTTCATTTGAAACTACAAAACAAAAATTTAATTTAAAAGCACTCTTGCCCTTCGGTAAGTTTTACAGGAAACATATTCTCCCACTAAACAACCTTAAAGTTACACTGCATAAAATACACTCAACTTCATTAATTTTAGTTGGTGATACCCCAATTACCTCCGTTATAACCTCCGTATTGTAACAGAAGTCTCGGTAATAACAATATTTATACGTTATTTTTCTAAATATGTAGGCTTGAACAAATTTCACTAAGGGATCATTCATAACTGATGTCACGCTTCGACGGGGGAGGGGCTTCGTGAAATTGTGACAAAGTGTGACAAGGGGAGGGGAAGGGGTAACAGGAAGTGTTCTTTCAGGCTTATACAGCCTAGCGTGACATGTGACAAAGGGGGGAGGAGTCCGTTGAAATGTGACATTTTGTGACTAAGGGGAGGAAAATATATCGGAAAAAAGCGTGACATCATTTATGAACGGTCCCTTATATAGATTTGCTTCCTACAAAATTGAGATTTTATACTAACACTAGCAGTTTCCGCGACTTCGTTCGCGTGGAAATTTTGATGTGTATGTGTGAGAACTGATGGCCTGATCAAAAGGACGAATATTTTAAAAGGCGGCACACAAAATTAAATGGAGTTGAGGCGACGATGGCTTAAAAACCGGAACATTATGGCGCTATAAAACATTTTGTTTTTAACCGACTTCACAAAGGAAAGAGGTTATACATTCATATTGTATGTATGTCGTTTTTTTTTGTTTGTTTGTCCACTCATAACTTCGCACCGGATGAACCGATTTTCATATTTTTTTTTAACCGATCGAGGGTGATTTCCCATAGGTCCCATATCTTGGTTTGACCATATTCCATAATTAGAAAAAAAGTTATAGGCTGAAATGTGGTCCTTTTTTTGCTTTTTCATCCATAACTTTTGACTAAATGAACCGATTTTGATTATTTTTTCTTTGGTCGATAGCGGGTCGTCTAACTCAAATATCGCACATCAATTTGACTACATTTGATTTTTAGAAAAAACGTTATGGGTGAAAAATAAGTATTTTTTCATTTTAATTAGAAAGGCTAGGCTTGATTTTTCTTTGTTGGGAAAATCGTTGATAAACATGAAACTCATTGTTAAAAAGAGTGTTGCCATTAAGATGTAATATTAAAAGCACTTATAACAAGAAATTGACCGAAGGCTTCTCTGAAGAAGAAATTAAATCCAATCAGTTTGATTGCTCTAGTGACCGTTTAAAACCGATTTCAAAATGAAATTTATCATACAAACGGTTAGTTTTTAGTGACATTCCCTCAAAGAAGGTTTCCCTTTTGATATGTATGTTTTAAAGATAGAGTATTTAAATAAAAATGCATTTACACTAAAAAGAAAAAAATAAAATAATTTTTGGAAAAAAAAATAGAACCGACTTCAAAATACAAATTGCGCTAAAAAGTAAAAAATAAAATTATTCTTTAAACAACTTCGATACGACTTTTAAACATAATTTTTGAAGTCGGTGCAAAATTATGATGAATTTTGATGCATGATTCCTTTTGTAACTCTGAACCAATTACAAATATAAATAGCGTACAGTTTGCAACATTTTCAATGTAAAATAGCGCGTGGCATAATTATAATTAGGCCGTCATAAATTTGCACCGACTTCAAAAATTATGTTTAAAAGTCATATCGAAGTTGTTTAAAGAATAATTTTGTTTTTTACTTTTTAGCGCAATTTGTAGTTTGAAGTCGGTTCTATTTTTTTTTTTCCAAAAATTATTTTATTAAAGTGAGTGATCAAACGTCCACTTTTGGGCGCCACTTTCTGGGCAGTAAATATTTTGTCCACTCACACATTTGCACAGCATTTAGACGCAACTATACACTACAGTCGTTTGCTAAGAATAAAGAACAATAACAAACTACAGAAATTGTAACTAACCTAAGAGCAATCTACTGTACTTAAAAAGCACACAAAATATAACTAACCTAAAGACAATCTAATTACAAAAGCAAACAACTATCCTATTGTTTAAAAATAATAAAGAAGGATTAAATTCGCGTACATTAATTTAACGGAGATTGCAAATACGGCAGTGCCTCATCAAAATGCTAGAAACGTTGATTATTATTATATTTGATTTGTTTAACAATGGCAACTGCACTGATTTGTTTGTTCACACGGCAACTGTAACAATTGTTGAAACGATACAACAATGCAAATAAAATAAAACGGTCATCATCTGGGTCAAATAAAATTAAAGTTAATTAATGTGAAAAAATAATTTCAAACTACAGGGAAAAGCGCTTTTAACTTCTTTTCTAGTTAATTTAGAGGCTTTCAATTTAGCACGAATGACAAAACTCTGTCTAGGATGGTTTTTACGGGCTTTTCAATGGTATCAAGCTCAAAAGGGAGCGATAATTTCTTCCGATAGAAAATTAGCATTTTATGCAATTTTCGGAGCTCCGCTCCTATTGGTCTTAGCGTGATGATATATATCATATAGCCTTCCTCCATAAATGGGCTATCTAACACAGAAAGACTGTTTCAAATCGGACCAGTAGTTCCTGAGATTAGCGCGTTCAAGCAAACAAACTCTTCAACTTTATAATATTAGTATAGATAAATAATGTAAACCAAAGTAATTCTTAAAACAGTCTTTTCAACTATTCAATTGTGGTTAATATTGAAACTTATAAGGAATTTTACTTTGAATGAATGCTAATATTCATCCGCAGAAGTATAGTCATGTAAATATGTTAAAATGCATAAATGTAGGTAGGTAATTACACTTTTGCGTCAATGTAGCAAATGTTAATATAATGGTTATGTTCATGGAACACATTTCTGGCGTGAAAGCAATTACGTAGAATAGGGGCAATTAGTTACTTTCACAACTTTCTGCATTTGCATGTGAATCGCGTTTATCTAAAAATGTAGCTTGTTAACTCGGTCCATATGCATTAAATATAACTCTCGCAAACAATTCTTTGTCGTAGATTTAAAATTAGTTTAATAAAAATTCAGATCAGAAGATTTAACAATGAATTAGACAAAATGTAATCCGTGTTATAGAATTTTATAGAAATTAAAGTTAATTTAAGCATAGACAGTTTCTTAAGAAAGCATTTGAAGAATAACATTTCAGCAGAATGTTGTGTATGGATCATTTTTATATAACATTTCAACTGCATTGTGGCATCACTTACTAAAAGTCAAAAATGAACATAATAAAGTAATATGTAGAAATAGCTATTAGCCAATATTACTGTTTCGGAACATTTATCTTAAAAACTAATTCTTAATTCGGGCATTCAGAAAAAAAAGTAATCTGCACTTGTTAAATTTCATTGCTAGATAAAAACGAATAGAACTTTGAATAGCTACTTAGAACCACCATCTTTGTCAAACAAATATGCCATTCTTGAGGAAAGTGTTCCAAAACATGCTGCTGAAGTTCTTATTTATTAAAGTTTTGTATGATATCTACAACTTATCAAAAGTCAATTGATAGTCTGAAGCGGCATTTTTATCTCACAGCATGAAGGACTAAAAGTTGTTTTCTGCAAAGGGTCATACGTATACATATATACATAGTTGTAGATAGTATCACACCTTCATGATTTACTTTGGGGTAGAGGGACCAAGGTCAAGATTCGGTACACACAGGATATTGATATCGTCTGTTACCAGATATCCGGCGTCACTTCTTTGATGGATCAGTACCAGATACTCGGCTCTGATGTTCGAAACCTGTAAACTTTATACACGTATTTAAGCACCTCACAGCTTCCAAATAGATAGTAAGTTTGTAATTTATATATTTTCAAAACGTTATAATTAGTTGCATTATAACGTTAGCAAATTTGTCATTCCGGATGCCCCGATCTTTTGCCCAACGGCGGATCAGATTTCGGGTATTTAGAATACGGTCAGGTACCAGATATCCGATGCCCTCGGGGAGGGATCAGTCCGATTCATCCCTACCCGACGGTGCACCCCTGGTACTCTCCGCGAAAGAGATGTATTGGGTAATCAAAAGGTTTTTCCAATAAACAGTCACTTCGAAACATATATATGTACGCTTAATTGGTTAGAACTTCTCAAAACATATACGTATTTCATGCAAATCCGTACGGAAACAGTCCGTCGGCCTTAATTTGCAGCTAAATAAACATTACATAAGTGAATTTGAACAATAATAAAACTCGAAAGAAAGCAACATTTATAAATATTTTAATGTTTTCTCGTCAGTGCGTAGGAATGTCACGAAAATATTAGTTAAATTCAGTTAGGGTGATTAACATGGAAATTTAGGTCGTAATTTGAGAGGCAAATTTTTGCCTCCACAATACTATACTTCATATACAATACTTCCTTTTGTTTTTACAAATGTAATAATTAAAAATAAATAATTAAAAGTTAAAGAAAAACATACAAACGATGGTAATGTTTAGAGGTAAAACCCCATAATTTTATTCCCCGCATCCGAAAAAGTAATAGTATTTTAAAACTCAGAATGTATTCTTACTACAGTCAATCCCGCTTAATGGAATATCGGTTAAAAGAATATCCCGCTTAATGGAATATCATGCTTATTTTATTTTTTTTTTGTTTAGTGGCAGATAGGCTATTCCGTTAAACAGGCTCGATTGTACACTTGGAAAAAAGCAACGTCTACATTCATGACCATGGACGAGCTTTGAAATTTAAAAGGTTTACTGTGGTTATAGACAGGTACATGAATGATTAGAAGGTAAGATGATCTTATGGTTTTGGTAAAAAATTTGTACAAAATAAATATAGCTCTTCTTCAGATTTGAAGCTTCTCAAAGCAACTCATGTGTTAAATCAATGCAGTTAATTAGTGTCACTAGGAATATAGTATGTGGTTCTCCCTGGATGAAAAGAGAAGTGAAAACATAATGATAAACGCCCTAGAAAAAATTGCCTTTGATCAGCGTTATCAAATCTGTGAGTCGCGAACCACTGGGGATCGATTTTTGGTATGTGGCGACGATATAACACATAATCCATATAGTTCTGTAGCTCGAGGAATTTTTTGAAACTGATTTTAAAAATTATTTTATAAAATAAAAACATCATGAAAGAAGGTGGACTAAATTGTGTTGTTTCACTTAAGAACACTTCTGTTTTGCTTATAAAATGAAGGCGATTCAAACTAAGTTTTAGAAATAATAATTTTTTGATAAATATTACGAGTGAAGGCTTCTTTTCGAATCGTAAAATAACTCCCGTCTGAAAGGACGTGTCCTGCTTGTTTGAACGATGTTTATTATGTGAGGTTAAAATAAATGTAGTGAAGCAAATCCAACGAATTTTTTCTCTTCCCGTTCTACCGTTATTGACGTATCTGGGCGTCACCTACCCAGGAATGAAGTAGGTTAGTTCTAAATAAGCCGGTCGCATTGCTTGAAAATTTAGAAACCCTAGCTCAAAATTATTAGACGGATATGTTACAGTGAAAGAAAAGTAATATCATCTTTAAACTTAAGTTATTACAAGATTTAATTAATTTTCCAAATAATCATTGACAAATAGAGATTAAGCTGTAATATTCGTGTCGTATTTACGTGAAAACAATGTGCTATAAATATCAATACTGAGTTCCACAGCTGGCAGATTGATGACTTAATTCTAAATCTATTATCATGGTCATGGCAGGTTATGTTGCAACTGCTTCTCCTCATTCGCACTGCTTTGATCGATGCCTTGTGAAACTAGCAGCTGAAATGATATTTCAATGTAACATATGGGCGAAATCCTCATTAAGATCTAGTAAAATTTACAGGAGTGTGACAATTTACTACAATTTATGACAGTTCACAATAATTGTCACATCCAATGGCAAATGACTCAAATTGAACAACTAAATATTCATCTTGCAATTAATTCTATGTTCAATTACATGCATATGACAGTAATAAGTGTGACATACAGAATTGGAATTTTTCCCCGCGTCCAACCAGGAATGTTTTAGCAATGGAAAAAAATTAGACTGGTGAAAAATTTTGGCAAAAATCGTCACGAAAAAAGGCTAATGGTATTGTTTGTGCTTTATTGATTTTCGATCTCTAAAACAAATCTTCTTGCCCTCGAATGAAATGAATAATCATTTCCTGTACGAAAATTATAACTGTGACGCAGAGAAGAGCTAGAAGATATGTCATGGCTGTGTTAGATGACAATGACATGTAGTTTAAGACTTCTGAAAGATAAGGTTAAAAATGAGCTAACATTTTATTTCTGTTCCCACCTTTAAAGTCATACTTCAAAATTCAGGAGGTTTTTTTTCCCAAAAAAAAAAAAAAAACTACCAAATTTCTTGGGTGCAACTTACACACGAGCGTCTAATACACCCAAAAATATGGATGCGATTTCGTGATGTCGCCGTGTTTTACGTGGGAATGGATTCGAAGAAAAGGAAGAAAAAGTCAGCTCCCGAAAAATATGATAGAAAGTAAACAGAGAGAAAACTTCACAACAATTTCGCATTTCGAAAGGAAGAAGCATTGGATCACGTTTCTGCCCTGATAATAGTAACGTAAATGTTTTCCTGTTCGTACATCAGAAATAGTTATGTTTTTAACTTTTTCCATTATTTGTATTACAAGAAATACTTATTTTTCGTTACATAAAAGTCATACATATCCTATTAGTAGTAAATGGCTTTCACATATGGTTAACTGTCACCAAGACATAGCTTTTACTTGCTCTGATTTTATTTATTTATTTAGTTATTTATTTTCATTCACTCGTGAATCTTTGAAAGCAATATTGACTGGCTCACATTCTAAAGAAGCTTTTTCTATCCTTTGCGAAACATCTCTCTGTTTTTCTGATGGCGGTGTTTATGGTCACTAACCTTTGCAAACCTAGTGCATTCCCTGGAAACCGTCATCCATTTCTTCAAGTAGGACCCCTATCGGCGGATGCCATTACCACTTGGGAATTTTTGACTCTCAGCTTCATGTTATACCACACTAGATGAGTCGCCCGGCGTTGTACGGGCTAATCTCGAGTATTGAAATAAAGTGATGTGGCGTGGCACATGTTCAAATCCCCATAGGAATAAGAACAACAATCCCTAAGAATCCTTAACAGAATAAAGGTAACATTCGAATAAGATCAATATATGATCAAATTGTTTGTATATAATCAATTGTTTAAAAATAATAAAGAAGGATTAAATTCGCGTACATTAATTTAACGAAGATTGAAAATACAGCGATGCCTCATCAAAATGCTAGAAACGTTGATTATTATTATATTTTATTTGTTTAACAATAACTACTGCATAGATTCGTTTGTTCACACGGCAACTGTAACAATTGTTGAAACGATGCAACAATGCAAATAAAATAAAGCGTTCATCATCTGGGTCAAATAAAATTAAAGTTAATTACCTTGAAAAAATAATTACAAACTACAGAGAAAAATGCTTATAACTTTTTTCTAGTTAATTTAGAGGCTTCGAATTTCAGCACGTAGCGAATAACTCTTCCTGAAGTAGTTTTTTACGCGCTTTTCAATGGTATCAAGCTCGAAAGAATGCGATAATTTCTTCCGCTGGAAAGTACTATTTTATGCAATTTTCGGTGCTCCGCTTTTATTGGTCGAAGCGAGATGATATGTAGCCTATAGCCTTCCTCGATAAATGGGCTATCTAACACTGAAAGAATTTTCCAAATCGGACCAGTAGTTCCTGAGATTAACGCGTTCAAGCAAACAAACTCTTCAGCTTTATAATATTAGTATAGATGCATTATACTTATCTAACATAGTGCCTAAATTAAGTATGAATAACATTGATCTAAATCTAAAATTTATTTTACCTGTTTTAATTCAGCTGGCAAAAAAGACACAGTTTATGCAATTTTTACCACCTACGGAAAAATATTTCCCAGACTGAAAAAACTCTACCAGATTAATTTTTCCTCGAAATATGAGAACGCTTCATAGAATTCGTCTGTTTTATTAAATATAATTAAGCAGAAAAGAAATATTTTAGTAAATGGCTTCTAGTTTTAATAATAAAACTGATTAATGTAGAACAGAAAATATCTTTTTGTTATCCTTAATTTTTAATGTTTTCCAGTTAATCAATAAACGGTAACATTTTGCAGAACTGCTTTTTGAACAAAACCACTTTGAAATATATCCTTAAAATTATCTTCAATTAAGGTTATTAATTATTTTATACCTCTTTTTATATTTATTTACTAAGCCTTATTTTAAAATTTAGAACATTTTGTTGAATCAATGGATATAATTTGAGTTGTTTGTCATTTTAGGTAAACACTGGAAATCAATATTGGAATGTGGACGGAGAAAACAAAAGAACATTATGTTGCGCCTCTAATAAATTTAAACAGTTCAATAAATATTTCACTAGAAATGTAGCGTTTGTGAGCTATTTTTAGCTTCCACCTTTTAGGGAGCATTCGAATACAGATGTAGAGGCGCCGTTCGATCCACCCAGTTCTGTTTCCTTTGCTACTCTTCGCGGACAAGATTAAGTGAGATTTCTGCTTATTTAGCAAATCTCTGGACCTTTCCCGATGATTTATGTCGGTCTTGCAAGCCGTTGAAGTGTCGACTGGTGCATTCTACCGTTGATAAACCTGGAATTTGCGGACAGCGAGTTTCTTTAATTACTGCTAATTCCTTCCCAGAGGAGAGTGGTGTAGGGGGAAATACATTTTAAAGAGCTCTGCCGACCTTGCTTGATCCCTGCGCGGTATTTTAGCGTTGGCAGAAGCATTTAGATTGATGGATTGAAACAAGGAATGTTTTGAAGTTAGGGCTCAGAAGTAAATTTGTTAAAGGAATGAAATTTTAATGGCTGCCGTTTAAGTAAACTGAGTGGTTGAGATTGCGGGATATAATTATCAGTTTTATTTCTTCCTTTTTAACTAACAAGCAATTCCAATACTTATAGTTAATGAAATGTAAAATAATTGGCTACATTTCAAAACATACTTTAAGTAAAAGAATCTTTTTTAGGCAGAAATTTTTCTCGCTTTTAAGAAGAATAAACAGTCGAGTAAAATAAGTAATACTATTCCGACTTAGATCAAAATATGAATAATTCCATTTTCTGTTTTTTCTTTCAGTATCGTTAATTACCATTGTTTAATTCGAATCCTAAGTTCAAGAAGTACATATTAAATATATACAAGTAAGGAATTTAAATTAAGTTCTTTTTAATATCCCACTTCAAATTCTGCTCAATTATCATTCTAAGCATAATACGATATTTTCTAAAAGTTATGATTTTACTTTATTTATATTTATTTATTTATGAATAAGTGTAAACTTTTTAAACTGGAGCCATATTTAACTGTGAAAATGAAGATGAATGATTTTTTGAACATTTGCAATTGTACTACTCGCGAGTGTGAAAAATGCAGCTTCATATTTTACCCCTTTTTTTAAAGCTTGAAATGCGTTTAAGTAATCAAAGCAATAATCAGTAAAAATAATAATAAAAATGAAAAGCGAATAAAATAAATAATAACTAAGTAAATATACATTCAAAATATGTTGATAAATGTAATTATTTACCTCTCAATCGAAAATGCTTTTAGAACTCATAAAGCATTTTATTGCACTTTTTCTACTAATCAATAATGGAAAAGTAAACATAGGGAAAAAGTGGAGTAATCATTTTTAGAACAAGAGATTATGTTTAAAATTTTGGAAAAATTCTGAGGACAGTAATTACGAAACAATAGTTTAAGCCTAATAAATGGAAATATTTCTTTCATTTTTGAAAGCAATTCATAGTTTTTAAATTTATGTTATAAAAATTCGTAAAAGCTAAACCAGTTTAACTTCCTCAAATTTATATCTGCCATTTTTATAAGCACTAATTAAATTATTCTAAACTTTTTAAAAGTTTTCCCATTTTTCAATCAAGAGAATGTTCAAAAGAATTACCTTCTTAAGAAGATTTAAAATATTTCTTTCTTTAATAAAGCTTCTTAAGTAAATAAAAGTCATTGTGATCAAATCATATCACACTCTGAATTGGATAAAGAAACTTTATCACTCGGCCATTGTGTTCAGTAAATAACCATACTCACTTCTTCACTTCTTTTCATTTTATGATCTTCCGTTCTTTTTGTGTATAGGATTATTTTCTTCTTTGAAGGAAAGAATAACTCACTGGGGATTGCGAGAAGAGTTTTTCTTCTTGGAATAAAATGGAAGATTTTCCGCGTCGATTGCGGCTGCAGTCTCAAGTGCAGTTGCTCACATTTTCAAAATTATTTTTGTTCAAATGTATTTTTAGATTTATCAGAAATATATGATAAAAACAAAAGAGAGTATAAGTTAATGGAAGGAAGATTAACTTTTTTTAGATATTTCTCCAAAAGTTTTAAAATTCCTTTTAAAAGATTTACTTTAGTTCTATTATGCATTTAAAAACACCGACGCATTAATACCTTCAAAGCTATCCAGGAAATTGTTTATTCAGAGATTGTTCGCCCAATTTTTCGTCGAATTTGGTTTAGTTAGAATTGTGTGGACACAGAAATAATTTTTTTCACAGTTAATATGTTTCTAAAAGTTTGAAAAAGTCGTCTGGTAATTGAAAAATTCCTTTAGTGCATGATCACGATCTAAACGAGCAGATAAGTTCAAAGTTACTATATTCTGCACTTTCCAAAGCAACTTATTTGAATTCCGTAATTAAAGCACTGTAAAATGCATTGATTCCCCCCCCCCCCCCGTTTCGAGACCCACCAATAGATAAGTCTTTACCACGTTCCAAAATAAATAAATACATGAATAAATTAAAATAAAATAAAATAAATAAAGCACAAACAGAGAATATCCTTTTTCTATTTGTGACACGGTGATGTGCTATAATAGTTTATCCATCTATAGGCTTTTCAAGGGGTGAAAGAAACAATACGAACTTTTTAAAAAATGTCTCCACACGAAAAATATTTATGGCATGTTTTACTAAAGAATAGTGTGAATTTGCTGGTTGCAAAGGGTGGTGCTTATATTTCTTTTTATTTATTTCTTTTTTTTTGGGGGGGGGGGGAGATAACATGCTGCCAAATTCTTTAGTTCTTCCGCGTTCAAAGCAAGTCATGAAATTAACCTTCTGTACCTCCTACGCTGGATACAAGTCAACTAGAGAAGACATCATTTAAATAAGGAGCTGTTGCACTCTAAATCTTGGAGCGTCTGATTGCAAGATGGTTAGTAATTTATAGTATTTTTAATAAAATTATTAAAACTTCTATAAAGTTTTATAGAATAGTATTTTTAGTGGCATTTTCAAATAAACGCGTTAAAGAACTACAACGCTCAATAATCTAAATTTTCATGCAACTAGAAAATTTGCATAATACATTGATATAAAATTTACTCAGATGTTTTTTTAGTGAAGAGATATAAAAGGTGTAAAAAATAAACAAATCAAAGTAATAATTAAAATAAAACAGAAATAAGGTTTGCATTCTAAAAAAAAAAAAAACGAGTTGACACTTCGAACGCTGACATTAT
This sequence comes from Octonoba sinensis, assembly GCA_038502835.1. Taxonomy (NCBI): domain Eukaryota; kingdom Metazoa; phylum Arthropoda; class Arachnida; order Araneae; family Uloboridae; genus Octonoba; species Octonoba sinensis. The sequence goes on along the minus strand of CM076601.1, from coordinate 118,040,621 downwards.
AATCATGAGCTGGAAAAAGAAATACCATTAAAAAAAAATTAAAAAAAAAAGAAGATATTATTATGCTCTAACCAACGGAGATAATGGGCACACGGACTGAAAAAGTTAAAGATAAGATGGTGTCTGGAAGATTTTTCAGACATAACAATGTTTGCTTTTTAAGTAGACTTTATTGCATCATGTATTTTCCCATAATTTCTCTAGTAGGTTACGTAACAACAATTAGTTAAACAACAGTTTATGGGTAAATACAGTAATGACTAATGAACTGCATGTTTTGTGATGACGTTCATTGACGAGGAATATGGAAATGTAAAACGAAAAAAAAAAATACTCTTCTGAATTCATATAATAATTTTGGTCGTTACGTTTCATCTGCTAAATTTTGCACTGAAGTTCATGTTCAAGTTATTAAATTAGCATTCAGGAAATTCAAATACAAATTTAAAAGAAAAATATTTATTTATTAAAATTGAATCTTTAATCTTTAATATGTAGGAAAAATTCAGAGCATTACTTTTTTTTTCTCAAAATCACTAATAAAATTACTCGTTTCAGTTTGTATTTAATAAATATTTTCAGTTGCGAGAAGAAATTACCTAAGAATTTTATTTTCTATTCATTTAAAATTTGTCGCAGGCGTCCTGGTGAAAGTCCAGAAAAAATTTGACAGACTCACAGATTTCTGCTGTGTTAATTTGTAATATATATTGTATTTGTAATAAGCTATTTCATGATATAGAACAGTTTTACAATGAAAAAAAATCACAAGTAAACCTATTTTAAAAGCTAGGCAATGGTAAAATAATTTTTAATGATTTTCATGAAAATTCATAAGAATTTCCTGGCATTCATTTCTCTGGAGTTTGACGTAAGATTACAGATTTGAAAACAAGAATCTACAAAATCTTTTTTATGAAATTACAGCGAATAAAAACCAGAGTAGTAAATTAGTTGTAACAGATAATGTCCCGCAACAGTGGCGCCATCAGTGATTACGTTGCATTTCTATATCTATTACACAAAGTCGAGTTCAGTTGCTCCCTGTGCTTCTGGCCAATGAGGCCGCCGATGCTGAGTAGGATGCATAATAGAGCAGGAGCTCAATAAAAGCCAACAATATATCATGCATTTTTGACAATTTTTTTAAAACTGGAAATACCAGATCTCAAGCTTTTATTAATGCATTTGTTTACAACTTTTAAACTGGTAGTCACATATCTCAAGCGTTCAGTTATGCATAGTTTAATAAATATTTCTCTGTAATTTCCCAGAGTGCGGAAAAAGAAGCATTTTATTGAGAAACTGTTTTATGGAAACTTTATTATTTGCTTTAAATCAACATTTTCGTAAATTTCAAGAAATACCTAGTTTCATTTCTGCGCTTTTATAGATGTTTTTACAGTGTGCTATTAAATATTTATTTACAGTAATAATTTGCAATAATTTTTCAAAATGACTCTTAAAAATCAGCTCTTAATAAGAAAAGATGTACTATTTAGCAAAAAAGTATATATATATATATATATATATATATATATATAATATATATATACTCTTTAACTAAATTCTCAAAACGTGACAGTCTAATGTTTTGGAAAACCTGTAAGACAAAACTAGTGATTAACTTAAATGTTCCAATTCAATAATTTCACGAGAAGCCATTATTGGAATACATATTTCTCTTTTCGAGAACGGCAAGCTTATCATCCAATTTAGTTATAGTTGCTATTTCGAGTTCCCTGAAAGTCTTTCACTGTGAATTGAATTATGTTTCAAATGTTTAATAAATCCTATTCAAGTGACGAGCAGAAAATTAGAACATTTGACAAATGATCAAGCGAGTTGAACCGTACCCAGAGGCAAGGCGCTTAACTTGACGGCAATGCTTCCAAAAGGAATGATAGGATTTCACCGGAAGATACTCAGCTCTAATTATGAGGCATAAATGAACGAAAATGCACAGTAATGAATTGTTGAATATTAGTTAGGATCATAATGAAGAGATGTACACAGAAAATCACAAGTTTGATAAATTTCTATTCATAGCTCGTTTTATGGACAAGGGAGATGGAATTTTGAGTTTAAATGTAAAGGAATTCTAAGTTAGTTTAAGGGAGGAAAGTTTTGAACCTTTTTAATAATTACACGTTAGACAAATCCTTTTTCCTTAATCTTTCTGGTGCTACTAATATTACTCTTATTATCAGAAAAATGATCAATCATGCTTTTTTTGAGTACGAGTAAAAAGAAAAAAACAACGTAAATAAATCACAATTCTCAAAACAATACATCAAATTGCTATTTCGAGTCTTCAATGGAGCCTTTTCATCAGCGCAAAAAAAAAAAGGGGGAGGGCGCTCAGCACACAACTAGGAAGTTGCGAGAAAATCTACTCAGAGTTAGTGACTCTACTGTGAGTGTTCACTTACAACTTCCTTGTTTTGTGGTCATCACATTTTTTGTTTGACAATTGGTGATTTATTTACGTTGATTTTTTCCTTTTACTCATATTACTATTACCATTTATGTTATTCATTCATTCATATGTTATCCCACATATGTAAATGTGCATCTAGTATGTGACAATGATCCTGGACTGCAAAAATGCGTGCAACTTCTTAGGGTGGACGTCGTTTATTTGGTCGCTTCGCTAGCTGCAGAATTCAAAAAGAGAGATGAAATTCCCCAAACTTTTAAATGTTAATCTTAAATGTGCTATGCTGTGTTTTATTATGTAAATAATTCAGAGCTGTAATGTAGATCGCGTTTAATCTCTTCATTTCACACATTACACTCTCAATTAGCGATAATATTATTATTTATTTCTTTCTTCATTTTTGACATTTGCTACAGCAAATTTGTAGAGTAAGACGTATTTATAAACAGGGAACTGGAGCACAACGTTTTTAATTACTCCGCTCCCTGCTTCAAATAGTTTTAATGGAACTCATTAAAGTTATCATCTTAATTATTTAATTTTCATTTATGTTTGAGTAAAGGGCCGGCAGAAAGAGTATTGGCAAAGCGCTGGCTTCGTAAGCCCAAGTTTGTATGCCAAGTGTTCAAACCCGGCCCAATGCGGTAGATTTTCATCACGTAAAATCGTCAATGTCCATCGCATGCTAATGCGGCATGTTAAAGATCCTTTGCGTACCTGTTTGCTTGGATACCCTCGGCTAAATTAAGTTCCTAATGCAACTTCTCTGATCAGAGCCCATGTGACTCTATCTACTCGGAAACTGAGCGCGAAAATTCTCAAGTGGTAGTGGCATCCGCCGATAGTACCACACGGTTGTCAGTCCCTGTAGGGGAATGCACTAGGTCAGTCGATGATGATGATATGCAACCCGATTTGAAAGCAGCCAAGAAGGATATTTATGTAAAAAAAGCGAATAAAACTTTTAAAAACACGAAATTAATAAAACCAATGTAAAAATAAAGAGAAAATTAGCACAGACAGACAAAGTCTATAGTGGAGGGGAAAAAAGAACGACTTAATAAACAATAATGCAAAACGTTTTCAACTTTTTTAACATAGAAGCTCGCTATACGAAACACAATTGTGGAATTCAGTGATTATATATAGATACATATATATATATATATATATATGAAGGGGGACTGCGGGGATACTTCATCCCTTTGCAAAAAATATATAAAAATAAATTAGAAGGTCATTAAGACCTACCTACAGTGTTAAAGTTACACTTGCACGCAGAAACAGCAACAGCTATTTTGTTTTGGCTCAAAAAATGTATGTGAGAATATGGCAAGGACAGCTTTTTCCAAGTTAAATACTTTTATGTTAATATTGCCTATTATATACAACTCAAAAAACTTAATTGGGTGTAATTTTAAAGTATAGATAGTCTTGAATAATTAATGAATTTCTTTAGTAAACTATCTTTGATTGCTTAGAATTCAACAATGAATGCTCCGCATAAATCGCAAACTACGGATACTTGAACCCTTTTTAGCCTACTTTCCCGTAAAAGTAAAAAAATAATAATAATAAAGCATGAAAGAAGGCTTAATGTATCGAGAAAATATCGTTAGAAATCAAGAAAAGTCAAAAATAAGTTAAGTAATTAAATAAAGATTGAAAAATAAAAAAATTTTTAGCCTACTTTCCCGTAAAAGTAAAAAAAAAAAAAATAATAAAGCATGAAAGAAGGCTTAATGGTATCGAGAAAATATCGTTAGAAATCAAGAAAAGTCAAAAATAAGTTAAGTAATTAAATAAAGATTGAAAAATAAAAAATTTGAAAGTAGGGTTTTGAGATGGGGAAAAAGTGTGTCTGTCGGTCTGTCTGTCTGTCTGTCGGTCTGTCGGTCTGTCTGTCTGTCGGTCTGTCGGTCTGTCTGTCTGTCGGTCTGTCCCCCCCCCTAATAACTTTTGAACGAATTGTCCCATCCTTTTGCATTCGAAAGATCTCGGCGAGCACATCTCATTTCCATATTTTACTTTTCGATTTGAACAATTTTTTGTTAAATTTTGAACAGTTCAAAAAATTTTAACATTAGCGCTTATGGGCGAAAATGAAGCAAATTATGTAAACTCTGGGTACAAGATCCAAGTTCCAATAAACAAGCTCACTGGAGGAAGTTCTTGGCGTGAAATATTGGTTTGAACAATTTTTGTTCATTTTTGAACAGTTCAAAAAAAATTAACATACCGCCTACGGGGAAATTTCAATATTATATAATTCCTGATCTAACGGCCCGATTTGCTTGGAACAAACTTTATCGGAAAGCTCTTATGACGGAGAATATGTAAAAATAGAAAGTTCATCCAGAACTAACGAGCCTATTTTACTATGAAATTTTTTGATCGGGATTTTCAAGAATATTTTTGAATTAATGAATGATTAAATGAATAAGCAAAAGAATGAATGAATAAATGAGTGAATAAATACATGAATGACTTAACAAATGAATGATTGAATGAATATGTATTAACCGTTGAAAAAGGTATATTTGAAGCAATTAAGAAGAAGCTAAACGAGAAAAACAGAGAGAATGATCCCGAGGATCAAGAATATCTATAACAATATTACAATATTAGCATAATAAAAGAAAAGAAAAAAACTTTTAAGAGACTACTACTGCTTGGGGATCTAGTGCACAGCCATCAGATAAAAACACTGAATATGTTGGTCCGATTTTAAATACGACATGTTTTGAAAACCTTTGCTTGATTGTTGAGTGTTGTAATATTTGTTGTAATTTGAACTTCATTAAGAAAACTGTGCACTATTTCAAAAAGCAAAAGAAAGAAAAATTTAGTTTTACCTTTGAAATACTGTGCACAACTGCATTGGAGAGTAAAAAAAACAAATCAAAAGCGTTATAGCATATTTAAAATTTCGTAACTTTTTCTACAAAATTCAGAGTTTAATTCAAAGCAAAACAATGTTATTTTCATGTTCGTGTTGTTAATATACCTAAAATAAATAAATTAGAATTATTAGAAATGTTATTTAGTAAACTAAAGTAGGCATTCAAATTTGTTTATTATTGAATAGCCTATGTAATTTCAGAGTGGGCTCAAGTATCCCTTGTGAAAGATTACGTATCTCTTGCTGTGAAAAAATATATTTTACTAAAACCATCTGTTTAATTTCAAATTAAAAAAAATACAGTCCGAGAGGAAAACATTGCCTCTCAAATGTTCATACGCGAAACTACTGATTCGCAGCAGAGGAAGAAAAAAATTGGAGAACTAAAGTGGGCATCAAGTATTCCCAGTCTCCTATCTTTTTTTTCTCTCTCTCTTTATATATATATATATATATATATATATAACCTCTTTTGCTATGCTTCCTGCAAGTGAACTGTTCAGTGTATTCAGGAGATATTACTAACGAGAACGCAAAACTAACACATTCTTGCGAAACTCATTTCCTCCAAATCGGTTACCCACAATGGACGCAGGAAATGTTCTATTTGGCAGGCTCTGAATTCATAGTAGATAAATGGTGCTTACACGTCTACACAGGTTTGTTAGAGGAATATTAAACCTTTTCTAAAGTTTATTCCTCATAATAAATAGCGCTTTTATAAGCAAAATTTTCAAATTATTCATTTTTGTTAAAACTTCCCAGTGTTTCAAAACGTTTTTTTTTTCTCTTTGTGCAAAGATATTTTATCATTCCGAGATGTACCATAGATTGTACAAATTGAAAATGGATCATAGTCTAAAATTTCGAAATGCAGATTAAACCTAAATTATTTTTAAATTAAAATTTACATCTAATCTATCAATGAAGATAATCCAAGACTGAATTCTGACTGCTTCAGATCAAATAATTGTTCGGTATCGTAGTAAGTGATCTTGAACATTAATACATGCACTAATTTAAAAACGCATGAAGCGAATTAAGAAGTCAAAAATGTATTAATTACTCCCTGAAGAATAATAAACAAGAATAACGATGGATAAGAAGCTAAATTTACACTAAGTGAAACCAATAACTTAATCAAAAACATTCAAAGAGGTTTGGCGAACTAACACACAACTAATATTTGTTCATGATCTCAGTCCCATTTTGAAACTGAGGACAATTATGACAATATTCCTCTGTTAGATTGCCGAACTTAACCGAACTTGGCGACGAAACCGAACTGAAATCGGTCAATGATACGTTCTTCAACCAAGGATAATTCTACGATCCTTGTAAACAGTGAGGAACCATGGGAAAAACGTCGCCTTTATGTCAAGCCGGACATTCTTGATTGTTTCAACAAGGTGCAAGGTCACTTTCTCAAGACTTATAATCTCGAAGATTCTTTATTGGAATTTCGAAATCTTGATTCCAAATAAGCGGTTTTTTGTTACTTGGTGTTTGTACATAGCTATCGAAATACAAATTAATCCGGACGTTTCGGGAAACGTCCGGAAGTTCGTAACTCAAAGTTTGATAAGAAATATGTGATCTTTGTTTCCATGTTTTTGCTCCTTTAAAACGCGTTAAGTACCTTTCTGAATTGCCTAATTTAACCTACATCTTCCTCTCCTTACGGAAACAGAGTTTTCATTTACAAAAGAAAAGCAATGTAATGTTGTTATTTTCTTTGTATACAATATATTTTATTATAGGAAACATCATAAAAAAAAAAAAAAAAAAAATAAAAAAAAAAAAAAAAATTGTTTCACATGCAAAGACTTAGACTGCTTTTCTTTCAAAAACAAAACGAAATCTGAGCTTTTAAAAAGACAAAAAAATCTTTTTAATGTCAAAATACCATTTCAACCACTAACTGTAATATGGTTAAAACTAATTACATGGACCTAAAATGATGACTATGAGGAAATATATAAGCAAGTTGGGATAAAAAAATGTCTAAATATACCCCTAAAATTACGCGTCTTCCTTCGGGAATGCTAACTTATAGAGTTTACCTACGTACTGTTACAAATCAATTCTAACTGCGGATACCATACAACAAGATAACAAAAAAGTTCTCAGGCATGATATTTTTGGCAGAAATTTCCTGTGTTATCTTTCACGCAAATTATGAGAGAATAAGAGAAGAAAAATCGTTGAATATATGGAAGGAATAACGAAATTACTAGTTGACCTTTATGTTCAATGTCACAGAGGAATTGCTAAAAATTAATTTTTATCTTGATAAGTGGGAGTTCTAATTAAAATACTAGTCGGCAATTTTTCAGAAAACTTTATGCATTTGTTTTATTAATGCTCAAAGGTAAATATTTAAGTAATAAGTCGTGTTCAATTCCCTGAATAGAGTCTCGACTTTTTTTCCACGTATTCACTGAAAATATTTGTTTATCAAAATAATTAGTTATTTATTTCCTTTCTAGAAAACGAAGTTACCATATTTATTATAATTAAAATACTTTATATATATATATATATATATATATATATATATAATTGTGGGTATTTTAAACTAATCAAATGTTCTTTCAATGATTTAGTTAATGTGTTTTTATGTTCTTTAAAAAATGTTTTTCTTCACTTTGCTGTAAATTTTTAGAGCAAAGTTACCTAAGAGGACGTTAAAAATAATCAGACCATTTAGAGACCTATATTACTTATTGAAAAAAACAGAAAGAGAGGGGAAAATGTTTTTATTGCTAAAACTTGTTTTCGAGAAATAGCACCTTGTACTTAATGTCTTTTGGCGACATTGCACTTAGATAACGTCCAAAAATACGGATAATAGAAATACATTTCTGGGAAGAACTGCTGTTCTTCACGTCTAAAGAAACGTGGAAATAATTGAAGGGTCCACTGGAAAAACGACCTAAGTTACATACTACCTTTTGAACTTTGCTTTATGTTTTATTATAAATTATGTATTGAAAGGAATATAAATTATGTATTATAAATATATGTATTATAAATTTGAATTTGGGTGTTGCGGAAAAGTAGGCTAGTATAGTTAAAATTAACATTTATGTTATAAAATAATTGAATAAACAAAGCAAATTTCAAAAAATAGTGTGTGACTTAGGTCATTTTTCCAGTGGACCCTTCAATCATGATTCAACAATATTAGTGGTGTTTTTTTTTCTTAAATTATTTTTATATCACTGATCATCATTGCATTTCAAACACATGTTTTTTAGCAAGTAATGAAATTTAGAGACACGTTATACGTATAATATATGGAATGATTTAAAAGAAACCAAAGAATGTAAAGTGAAATAGGAAAATGATTAAACTCTACTCATAGTCAGAGCTCATAGCTGCCTCATCAGTTGGCATTTTTCTTTTACAGTTTTCTTTTAAATTTTTCAATTCCTTTGAAATTCGTCCACATTTTCCTTGTATTTGTTCAATGCAGCAGAAGAGCAAAACATTTCCAGAGTCCATTTTGGATTTTGGGGACTGTTTTTGGTAAAGGCATTTTTATTATGTTTTGTGTGTTTTTTTTTACTTTTATTCATTTACTAATTCATAATAGGTAACTGTGGTGCTTTGATGAGAATAATATGCTTATGTATATATATATATATATATATATATAATGTATATGTGTATGTATGCATGTCTGTATACATTCTGTCTCTCTTTTATACACAGATATATATAGATATAAAGAGGGGGAGAGAGAGAAAAATGATGGGGAATAAAGTTATATTTCCCACGGCATGAGGCAATACTTTTTCCCTTTTTTTAGATTACTTACCCATAAAAGTAAAAAAAAAAGTAGGAAAAAGGGCTTAATGTATCGTAAAAATATCGTTAAAAATAAAGAAAATGAAGAACAGGTGAAGTAATAAAAAAAAAATTGAAAAATAAAAAAAATTGAAAGTGCGGTTTTTGAGATGGAGAAAATGTGTGTCTGTCGGTCTGTTTGTCTTTCTGTCCCCCGTAATAAATTTTGTGGGCATTGTCCGACTCGGAAGATTTTTTTTTCCTTTTTTGCATTCGAAATATTTCGGCGAGAACATTTCCTTTCCACATTTTGTTTTTTGCTTTGAACAATTTTTCGTTCAATTTTGAAAACATTTGCATCTATGGCAAAATATGACGCAAATTGTATAAGCCCTAGACATAAGATCCAAGCCCCTTTGATTGGAAGGAGCTCTTGACATGAAACTTTTTTTTATTTGCACAAGTTTTGTTCAACTTTGAACAGTTCAAGCAATTTTAACATTAACGCCTACGGAGAAATTTCAACCCTATATAAATCCTGATCTAAGTGACGGATTTGCTTGGAACAAAATTTATCGGAAGGATCTATTGATGTTTAACATGTACGGATACCAAGCTTATGTTAGTTTACTCTTATTTTTATTAGAATACCAGCATTTCGCAAATAATTTACAATATTATTATGTATCTTGATTTTTAGTTTTGGCAACTGTCTTGTTTAAATGCTCATGTGCTATGTTTCTTCGCAATCACCAGTAGTGTGTTGAACGGTTCTTCATGTATGAGTTGTTTGTATTGTGTCGTAACTTTACGTTACAGTTTATTACGTTACTAACATTTTGCCTTCTGAATGAAGGAATTAATAAATGAATGACTGAAATAACAAATGAATGAATGAATAAGTGAATAAATGAAAGAGTGAAAGAATAAATGAATGAATGAATGAATGAATGCATATGTATTAACCGTCGCAATAGGTGAATTTGAAGTAATTAATCACTGAAGCTAAATGGGAAAGACAGAGAGACAGATAGATTATAAATTTGATGTTGGTGTATATATGGAAAATTAAGCTCGTATAGTTCTAGACGGAATTTATTGTTTAGTTTACATTTATAATCTACATTTGTCAACGTTGCTCACTGCCTGCAAATGAGAAGATTTACAAGGAGTAAAAAACAGTTCCCCAAGGAATTATGCTTATCCGTCGTGCTGCTAAACAAATTATTCATGCTTGCTAGAAAAGTATAAGTAAATAGAGTAAACAAGTTAAATATTTGCCGAGTAACTTTTAGAAGTTAGCGCAAATAAGTACATTTCCAAAGAGAACTGCCGAAATAATACTGGCTTTTTTTACAGGTCCAATTCTGAACAATGAAAATTTAGAATACATAACTGAATAAATATATAAATAAATACATAACGCATAATCTTGGGGAGAATAAATATATGCATGAAGCGCAAACTACTGTCAAATTAACAAATAAACTCTTGTAAATAATGTTACAACTTTTAGTTTTTAATTCGAAACTGACAAAATGTCTTATATTTTTTTCTCTACATATTTATTTAACACGTAGCAAACACAAATAAAATCTAATCTTTACTCTTTTAGTGGAGTGGCAAAACATCATTTTTGCACCAAAAATGCTGCAGATTTTGCCAGCTATAAAGGATGGTGCTTAATGTTACCATATTTTGGTGCTTACTTGAATATGTTGCACCAAAATGCAGTATTGTTAAGCACCATCCTTGGTAGCCGGAAATTTTGTACCATTTTTTGGTGCCACATACTATTAAATATTTTAGTGTTTACTTGAAACATAAAATATTAGAAAACAATCTAAGTTATTTTTCATTACAATGGAAATTTTTAAAAGTACGAGCTGTGAGTTTCGTACAACGATTGCGAATTTAATTATCTCCAGAACGTTTCTGCTCAAACCTTCAAGGACAGATGTTTAACCCATCATAACCGGAAACAAATGAATGAAAACAATTTTTTTACTCAATTGTACATCCATGTTCATTGAAAGAATTCTTAGTTAAAGCAATTCTTATGTTTATATGAAAAAAATAAATAGAGAGAGACCGAAAGAGAGAAGGAAAAAAGTAGGATATATAAAAGATGAAACAAACTGTAACCAACATTATCATAAGTTAAATGAGCGAGTTAATACGTTGAACTTTAATATTTGCTATTTTGTTATACATGTACTATTTCTGGGAAATTGAATGAATATATATATATCTAAGATACCCTCACGTTTTTCCACATATTACGCCCTCTGCATTGCAACCATATTTTTTTACTTTTGATTAAAAGTCAGTAGTTGTCCCTTCGCTCTTTAAAACTGTTCGTTTATGTATTTCAATTCAGGAAAACAGTTACGGAATTAATTAGTTACAGTTAAGGATTACAGTTATAACAGTTAAGGAAAAATTTAGTATGAATATATTAAAACGTAAAGATAACACAAATAGTTTGGAAAGTGCACAAAGAAGCAAGCTTTTAAGTTTATTAGCTCCTTTCTAGTAACCGGTTCATCATATGTTAGTATAACCAATGAATCAAAGATTAAGTTTCACCTTAAAATAATTTAAAACAGCCTAAAGGTAAGCTTATTGCGCTGCATAAGTAATAATTATAGCCTGAGCTAATTAAATACCCTTAAAGAAAAATACATAGCATGTAAAGTTTTACACGTTTCCTTTAAAATAAAATTACAGAAAATTATTAATACGTAAAATTTTACGGGAAATCATGTTATTTCGATTTTTTCTTAAAAATGCTAACTTGCAAAGATATTAACGAGAACGATATCGAAAAGAGTATTCTTAAACTAAGAAAAGAAAAAAAAAAAAAAAAAAAAAAAAAAAAAAAACAACGCGCCGACAATTTTTAAAACTACAATCTCTTCAAAGAAATTTTCTTAAACAAAGAATGTGCAGTGCTATCAATCCCAGCTAGCAATTTACTAACTACTTAATCATAGTATAGGACCGTAAATTTCTGTCAACTTTACCACAGATGTGAAAAAACAACTGCCTCTCCCTTCCACCTCAGGGAGGCGAGAGTTATGAGCTTTTTAAAGTTACGTTCGTTCTAAACGAGGGAAGAAAGAAATGCAACGTTTGACGGATTGGTCATTCGTTACAACTCCTTCATCTCGTGTTACGATGATAAATGAATACCCTGAAAGTGACAAGTTTACTGGAATTTCTGTGAAAAAGCCTAAAAACCTGACTCTCGAGCATTCTAAAAATGAGAAAGTACTTTATTTTGAGACTGAATTACGTTACTTACCCGTAATGACCATTTAATTTTATTAGACGAGATTTTTTAGTAATAATATTATACTAAGCATCTTCTAGACAACAATTTTGCACAGTATTACAAAATATTATGGGGGATTCTCTTGTACTTTTTAAAGTATTAACTGCGTGTCGTTACACACAGGAATAGCACTCGTAAATGAATCTGAAGTTCTCTTGAAACCAAACATGCACTTACATAGTGCTCATTAACGTAATTATTCCTGTTAAAAATTCAGTAACACTAGTTTAATGATTTTACGAAAACTACGGTATAAATATTGCTTGTTTATCTTCTAACTGAGCATTAAAAAAGTCAATACGAATATTAAATATTTTTCTATCAGTATAACAAAGCTAAGAACGTAAAATGGAAAATTATGTCTAAGAATAAAGATTAGGTCACTCCTAGTTTGTCAAATGCAAGGTCAAAGGACAATGAGAAAACAAAATAAAATTAAACTAAACAAGGGTCAAGGGGTCAATTGTCCCCATAGCCTAAAAATATAATGTGATTATCTGTATGTACACGTATTTTGTTGTTTTTCTAATGCAATTTACATTGAGTTTATACCCTGTTCCCTGTTCCCCAGAAAATCCTGAAATAACGGGACTGTTTTCACTGCTTTTGAATGACTGCTAATCTTAAAGCAGTGCGAACTCAGTTATGCATAACTAGGGAAGAAAAGGTAATTCCAAACACCATACAGCTTAGTACGAAAGATTACTTTTAATTCACGCAAGTACGAAATTTTGTACACAAGCATGAAAAATTTCTTATTGTTGTAATACTCAACACATGAAGGAAATAATTAATTAAGTAAACTTACATAACATATTAATTCTGGTGCGTAAGCGCTTTAAGTAATTTAATTAAAATAATACTTTGATAAAGTTTCGAAGCTTATAAACCCATGATGTTTCCTTTCAAACTATACCAGTACTTTGCAGGGTTTAATTAAAAGACTAGAACAACTAACTATCAATTCGAGTATATTTGTAAAGGAAGAAACTAAATTATCTTTTTGAATACATTCATTTCATAATTTATTTTTTCACTCAAAAAGCAGAATTAGTTTTGACTGAGAGTGCGAGTTCCTTATAAATGTATACCTTCCAACATCAAACTTATTTACTACCGAGGCATATTTTTCCTCTCTCAAATCATAGATAAAATGACCACAACACAGATGCCCGTATTGCGGCAAAAGTGTAATTCATTTTAATTGCTGACTTTAGAAGGAAAAAAAAAGTTTTTCTGTGGCTACGAACGCATTTTGGCACTTGCGGGGAACTATTTAGATAAGACTCGCCATTACTGTTCAAACTCATAAATGGTTCCTACTTTCGTATTTTGTTTTCGTTTTTCCAAGAGCTAAAGAGGAATAATAAAAACTATTCATTTCCTGTTTGAAGAAGTTACTGTGTTGCAAGACATTTGCAATATATACTATTGTGATAATGCAGGAGACTAAATTGTTTTGTTAATATCGCTTAAAATATAAAATTATAAAACCCAGTTTTAATAAACTTTCCCCAAAGTTTAACATTAAACAGAAACCGAATCATAGATAATTCTAAAATAAAGATTTAACTTTTTAAATTCACAATGTCTGTTTGCGCGAAAACCTAACATTCAATTGCACGTAAGATAAAATTTTGAAAATAAGTGAGATTCATACATTATTTCAAAATCTTATCATTTATTTACCATATTGTGCAATATGTCAATTAGGGGAAAATAGAAAAGCATTATTATTATTGATTATTATTGCTAATACAAATTATATTTATGATGGTTTTTAACTTGTACTACTAGAAACAATATAAATTGTGTTTTTAAAACACGATATTCCACGACTTGCCCCCCCCCCCCCCTTGCCAGTTTTGTTTATTGCCTGAGTTGTTTACTTTCTGTGTAAAGCAGTTTTATGATATAATTGTCCTCTTAAAAAACTATAGTAAAGTAAGAAAAACTAAAAATAAAAAGAATTTTTAGTCATAAACTCCTTTGAGATACGTTTGAAAGGCTAACTGTTTTTTAAATTAAATATTACTAGCCTGAAAAAAAAACTTTTTTTATGAACACCCTCAACACATTTTAAAATGCTGAGAAAATTGTGATACGTTAAACTTGTCCTATTCTCTGCAGGAAGACTACCAGTAAACGTAACAGATTTTCATTATTGTAACATTGAACTTTGGAAAAGTTATCCTGTTCTTCACCAGAAACATTAAGGCATATAAAACGATCCTCTCCACGTAAAGGAGGAATACTACAACTGCTTTGTGTTAGATTGATTGAAAAGGGGACGTGGTTCATCAGAATTATCTTTTAGCAATAACATCTACGCCCAGTAAGTGGAGTAAATTTCTCCAGAACGCCAACAACAGTCATACGAGACCACGAAGTAAAATACTTTTTTTTGAGTGAAAATAATTGTTTCCGAGAAATATACACATTCTACATGTGGATGAGGCCCTAAGCACTCGTTGAAACGAAAAATCTGTAAATTAATTTTCTTCAATATAAGAAACTTGCAACTACTACTGCAACGTAGTTCCGTATACTGTTATTCATTCCAACGTACAGACTCAATAAATAATTTTGTCTATAGTCGCCTTATTAAAGAATGACTGTTTGGTATCTGCTTTTTCCTTTGCGGACAATAGGCAGAAAGAGAAGTCAGAACACCGAAGCTTCAATTTCAATAAATTGTAAACAATAAGCAAGCTCCTTGATTCTTTAATAAAATAGTTGTGAAAGAGATATCTAGCATTTACAGATTACTGACAGAAAAGCATCTAATGAAAAAAAGCAGCGGAAAAGCTAAAGTGCATCAACATCGCATCAAGAATGCTTGTTCAAGTGGAAAAAAAAGGCATTTTATATTTTGTGTGGCATAATGAAAGACACACTCAAAAGTGTCTTTTGCGATCAAGAATGTTTTAGAGATTACTATGTAGTACGATTCTGGTATTAAAGATTGCCACATTTTTTATTAAACAGCCACTGGAAAAATATAGAAATAGTTGCTAAGAAAAGTAGGTATATCAAATAAATTTTAAACTAAGCTTTTAACTAAGTATAACACCATCACTGATTTTTTTTTAACAAATGGGAAAAAATCTAATTAATATGCAAAATTATGAAGCAACCATTGTGCTTCAACACCATCCGCGTAAGATGTGTTGTTCTTTGGGTAATAAATGTATCACATTCCGGTTTTCGGTGTCGTCTTTACTAGGGCAACCAACAGGACACATGCTTGCCTCGGAAATTTAAAGAGAGGGCCTTTTCCTCCGTGAGAAAAAAAAAGAAAAAACGCTCATTTTTGCCGTATTTGTAGGCTTTTCACAATTATTTGTTCAAATGATTACTTACACAAACTTTTGCCGCATGACTTTTTTTTTTAACAGAGTGATTATAGTTAAAGTTACTCTGTTTAGATTACGTAGAGTTCGTCAGTAGGGGAATAAGGCCGCTTCTACGCCAGCAGGCGGATCGCGGATCAGGGGGCGTGGCCGATCCGCCTCCCAATACCCCCAGGCGTGCCCTCAGGCGTTAGTCGAGTGGAGTTGAGTTTTATAATTTTGTGTTTCTTTAGTATATTATACTTAGTATTTTTATATCTTCATTTTAGGTTTTAGTAGATAAATCTAAGTGTTAACATTTTGTATATGGTACTTTTTACGTTTTTACATTAAGTTTTAACATTTTGCAAATGCATATCACTTTTATTTTGAAAATGTCCCTACTTTTACATCTTTTGTTCCAAGCTTTTCTGGATCAACGTAAGTTTTGATGCTTTGTACTTAGTACTTTTAGATTTTCGTGCTGTTTTAACGTGTTGTACTTGCTATTTTTAAATTTGCGTGCTGTTTTTAGTTGATGTATATAGTACTTTTATTTTTCAGACCATTTTTTTTTTTTTAGTAGAGTTATTTAACTTTTTGGAGTTTTACATTTCGTACCTTTACATTTTTGTTCTGTTTTAACATCGTGTACTTAATATTTTTACATTTTAAAAGGTGAATATCAGTTTTCACATTTCTTTCACAGTTTTAGAGTTAAGTCCTACTTGATGAATCGAAGTTGCAGTTTTGTTATTATACTACTCCAAGTTTTGATGTTTCGTACTTTTTGTATCTAGTACGTTTTACGTTTTTGCTTTTAACAATTTGCAAATGCCTATCACTTTTGTTTTGTAAACTTTAGTAATTTTACATTTCCGTTCTAGTTTTTCTGGATGAAGTTAAGTTTTAAAATTTTATGATTTGTTACATTTTTAAATTTTAGTTCTAAGAGTTTTTGCAGTTTGTATGTAGTGCTTTTCTTTCTTTTATACTGTTTTAATAGATTAATCCTTGTTTGATGCGTTGGCTTTAGTACTTTAACAATTTCGTTCTGTTTTTTACTAAATAAATGTATATTTGAGGTTCTATACTTAGTACTTTTACATTTTTGTACTAAGTTTTACTAGATGAATCTAAGCTTTGATGCTTTGTACATAGTGCTTTTACATTTTAGTGTTGCTTTAATATATTATACTTAATATTTTTACATCTTCATTCCGTGTTTTCGTTGATAAATCTAAGTTTTATCATTCATACAGAGTACTTTTTATATTTTTGCATTAAGTTTTAACACTTTGCAAGTGGATAATAGTTTTATTTCCGAAAATTTTCGTTTGGATTTACATTTTTTTTTTTTTTCGTTTCTAAGTTTTTTTTTCCTTGAATGAATTCAAGATTAGAAGTTTTATAGTTAGTACATGCTTTGTTGTGTGGCACTGAGTATTCTTCATTTTTTCACTTCTTTAGCATTTTTGTCCTTAGAACTTTTACATTTTTGTTTAAGATTTCAATGGAGAAATCTATGTTTTTGATACATTATACTTGTTATTTAGTCATTTTTATGATGCTTGAACATTTCGTACTTGGTAATTTTACGACTTCAGTCTAAGTTTTAGTTAGATAACTCTAACTTTTTTTACGTTTTGTATTTAGTACTCTTAAATTTTTGTGTTGCTACAATGTATTATACTTAGTATTTCTACATCTTTGTTCTGATTTTTAGTATATAAATTTAAGTTTTAACATTTTTCAAGTGTATAACACGTTTATTTTGAAAATGTTCTGTTACCTTTTCGTTCTAAGTTTTTCTGTGTTTTAGTAGATGAATATTAGTTTTTTTTTTGTTTTTGTTTTTTACTTAGTACTTTTATTAAGTTTGACACTTTTACTCGTCCTAAATTTTATTAGATACATCTAAGTTTTGATGTTTGCATTTTTGGAAAGTTTACATTTCATACATTTACGACTTTAGTTGGGATTTTTTTTTAGATAAATCTAAGTTTTTTAAGTTTCGTACATAAACGATCACATTTTCGTACAAAATTTCACTTAATGAATACGTTATATACTTAGTACTTTTACATTTTCGCGTTGCTTTAGTAGATAAATCAGAGTTTTAACATTTTGTACGTAGTAATTCTTAAGATTTTTGCAGTAAGTTTTTAACATTTTGCAAGTGTAAAACACTTTTATTTTGAAAAGTTTCGCGCTTTTACATCATCGTTCTAAGTTTTTCTGATTGAGTTTAAGTTTTTCAGCTTTCTACTTACCATTTTTACATGTTTTGTCGTTTTGTACTGAGTGTTTTTTAATTTATCCGTTTTAGGATTTTGTTGTTAGAACTTTTACATTTTTGATCAAGATTTCAGTGGACAGATCTATGTTTTGTTGGTTTATACTTGCTATTTTCAAATTTTATGATGTTTTAACAGTTAGTAATTTTACAACTTCAGTCTATGTTTTAGTAGATAAATCAATTTATTTACGTTTTTGTACTTAGTACTTTAACATTTTCTTGCTGCTTTAATATATTTTACTTAGTAATTTTACATCTTCATCCACTGTTTTAGTAGATAAGTCTAAATTTTAGCATTTTGTGCGTAGTACTTTTTACATTTTCGCATTAAGTTTTAATGTTTTTCAAGTGCATCACACTTTTGTTTTGAAAAGTTTCGTACTTTTACATTTTTCGTTCTAAGTTTTTCTGGATGAATTTAAGTTTTATGCTTAGCATTTGTATTGCAGCTTTATACTTAGCATTTGTACATGTTTTGATGTTTTGTACTGCATGTTTTTAATTTTTCAGAGTTTTAAGATTTTGTTGTTAGAACTTTTACATTTTTGATCAAGATTTCAGTAGACAAATCTATGTTTTGCTGTTTTTGTACTGCGTGTTTTTACTTTTTTTCAGAGTTTTAGGATTTTGTTGTTTGAATTTTTACGTTTTTTGATCAAGATTTCTGCAGACAGATCTAAGTCTTTTAAGTTTCGTACTTAAGTTTGACATTTTTGTACAAAGTTTCACTTGATGACTACGCTATATACTTAGTACTTTTACATTTCATGTTACTTTACTATTTCATACTTAGTACATTTGATTCAATTACATTTTCATTCTAAGTTTTAACATTTTGTAAGTGCATAACACTTTTATTTTGAAAAGTTCCGTATTTTTACAACTTCGTTCTAAGTTTTTCTGGAAAAATTTAAGTTTTGCAGCCTTATACTTAGCAATTTTACAGGTTTTGCTGTTTTTGTACTGCATGTTTTCAATTTTTCAGAGTTTTATGATTTTTTTGTTTGAACTTTTACTTTTTTGATCAAGATTTCAGTAGACAAATCTATGTTTTGCTGTTTTTGTGCTGCGTGTTTTTACACTTTTCGGAGTTTTAGGATTTTGTTGTTTGACTTTTTACGTTTTTTGATCAAGATTTCTGCAGACAGATCTAAGTCTTTTAAGTTTCGTACTTAAGTTTGACATTTTTGTACAAAGTTTCACTTGATGACTACACTATATACTTAGTACTTTTACATTTTCCTGTTACTTTACTATTTCACACTTAGTGCATTTGATTCAATTACATTTTCATTCTAAGTTTTAGTAGATAAATCAGAGTTTTAACATTTTTGACGAAGTATTTTTTACATTTTTACATTAAGTTTTAACATTTTGTAAGTGCATAACACTTTTACTTTGAAAAGTTTCGTACTTTTACAACTTCGTTCTAAGTTTTTCTGGAAAAATTTAAGTTTTTCATCCTTATACTTAGCAATTTTACAGGTTTTGCTGTTTTTGTACTGCGTGTTTTCAATTTTTCAGAGTTTTAGGATTTTGTTGTTTTGAACTTTTACATTTTTTGATCAAGATTTCTATAGACAAATCTATGTTTTGCTGCTTTATACTTGATATTTTTACATTTTTATGATGTTTTAACACTTTGTACTTAGTAATTTTACGACTTCAGTCTAAGTTATAGCAGATAAATAATTTTTTTTTTACGTTTTGTACTTAGTACTTTTACGTTTTCGTGTTGTTTTAATATATTACTCTTAGTAATTTTACATCTTCATTCACTGTTTTAGTAGATAAATCTAAATTTTAACATTTTGTACATAGTACTTTTTACGTTTTTGCACTAAGTTTTAACGTTTTGCAAGTGCATCATACTTTTGTTTTAAAAATTTCCGAACTTTTACATTTTTTCTTCTAAGTTTTTCTGGATGAATTTAAGTTCTGATGTTTTGTATTTTTTATTTCTAGCTTTCATGCTGTTTTTTTAGTTTTCACTCTTAGTACTTTTACATTTTTTTACCAAACATTTAGTAGATGAATTTAGGTTTTGTAATTTTACGTTTCATACTTTTACATTTTCGTTCTGTTCTAACGTCTTGTGCTTGCTATTTTTATATTTTAGTAGGTGAACATAAGTTTTTTTCAATTTGCGTATATTACTTTTACTCTTTCCGAGTCATGTTTTAGATGAATCTAAGTAACACTTTTTTAATACTACTACTCTTAACTTTTGGTGTTTTGTACTTTCTTACATTTTTTTGCGTTAAGTTTTAATATTTTGCATGAGCGTAACACTTTTGTTTTGTAATTTTGCATTTCCGTTCTTTTCTGAATGAGTTTAAGTTTTTAAAGTTTATAGTTCTAAATGATTTGTTTCACGTATTTCTAAGTTTCCTCAGTTTTAAAGCATTTTGCTCTTAGCACTTTTACGTTTCAAATAAAGCACTTTGTAATAGTTTTAAGTTTCGAGATTCAAATTTTTCAAGTTTTACGTTTCTAGTGAAGTTATTATTCTATTTCACTTTTAAGATTCTCAAATTTATTTTAGTGTTTTTACATTTACTTTTTAAATCTCAAATCTTTATTCCACAGTTTAAATTGTTTCGGATTTTTTATGATTCAGTGTTGAAATTTTAGTTCAAAGTTTCAAGCGTTACATTTTCATGCGAAGTTCTAAAATTTTGCAAGTAGAAAATCATTTTGTTTTGCAAGTTCAAACGTGTTTATTTAGTAATTTCTTACATTCTCTACTGTTTTACGGAATGAATCAAAGTTTTAACGTTTTGGACATAGTACTTTTGCTTTTCGTACTAAATTTGGCTGGATGGAGCTAAGTTTGGAACAAGCACTAATAGTACTAACACTCGTTTCGTTCTGTTTTAACATTTAATACTTGGTATTTTTATATTTTCATGCTGTTGTGACATTTTGTATCTAGTACTTTTATATTGTCATGCTGTGTAAACTTTTTGTATTTAGCAATTTTACATTTCTGTACTGAGTTTTATTGGATGAATATGCTTTGTACTTAGTATTTTTACATTATTGGTCTAAGTTTTACGCGTTAAATCTCAGTTTTTTGCGTTCATATGTGAAATAATAGAGTTTTATAAAATATTCTTTGAAGGAGACTGCAAGTGTGATAATAATATAAAGTAGAAAAACTTTAGAATGAAATGTGTCATGCAGTTAAAATTATGATTTAAGAAAAAATTTGCAAAACGGATCAGAAAAATGTTACTGTACTATGTTTTACATACTTAGAAGAAAAAAAAAATCACTTGCAACTGAAAAATTTTCTAAGTCTGAAAATAAATAAATAAATAAATAAATAAAAACTAAAAAGTATATAAGTCTTTTCTAAGTAAAAATGAGGAGAATTTTCTAATCACAGTGTAAAAATAATTAACTTATAAAATAGTTCCTGCGCGGATGCTAAGCGGAAACATTAAAAAGGTTGAAAAAGAAAATCTTTCTAAGTCGAAAAAAGAAATAAACACATAATAGGATGTAAATAGCGACAATAAATTTAATTCATTATACATTATAATTATTTTTTGTAATATAAAATAGCTCCTGCTTGAATTCTGAAAGAAAACAGTAGAAAAAAAATTCTAAGTTCGAAAATAGTTGCATTTTCTTCTCATAGATGGCGCTGCAATCGACATTACATTAAGTCTTAAACTGAAACAAAAAGGTGTTGCCATTCCAAAACTATAAATTTTTGAAAAACAACTCAACTCTACTCGTAAAAAACGCCTGAGGGCATACAACTCAACTCAACTCGAAAAATGCCTGAGGGCATACAACTCAATTCAACTCGAAAAATGCCTGAGGGCATACAACTCAACTCTACTCGAAAAATGCCTGAGGGCATACAACTCAACTCCACTCGAAAAATGCCTGAGGGCATACAACTCAACTCCACTCGAAAAATGCCTGAGGGCATACAACTCAACTCCACTCGACTAACGCCTGAGGGCACGCCTGGGGGTATTGGGAGGCTGATCGGCCACGCCCCCGATCCGGATCCGCCTGCTGGCGCAGAAGCGGCCTTATTCCCCTACTTTCGTCCTAACAAACAGATGTCATTGAAACTAAGTGTATGGGTTTATGGACCATGGTTGTAACATTTTGTTAGCAAGAAGTATACAACTTGAAAATTGGTCTATTTGAGAATTTTAGCTACTTTATAACTGGCATTAGGAAAGAAGGAATGTAGAAAATATATAATACTGGGCAATAATAATTCTAATATTTAATATCATGAACAGTTGAACACAAAAATGAATCAAATTCTTAAGGGCAGCACAAGTGCTAGTAGTTTAACATACAATCATAGAATTAAAAAAAAAATACTTTTAATTGCAAGATTTGGATGTATCTCTTAGGCAGGCGCTCATGTTAAACGTTTTTTTTTTCGGTAAAAAAGTAATTCCAAAATAATTAATAATAGTATTAAAAAAAAAAAAACATTTTTGGCAAAGTTTTGCATTAAACGTTCTTTCTGATAAAATTTTTCCGAAGTTTATATATTTTGTATCTATTTGATTTGGTTTATACAGGATAGAAATGTTTACTACAAAGCTTAATAATGTCCTCTTTTCTAAAAGTAAACAAAAAATTAATAACATAAAAAATGAAGTATACTTAACGAGCCTAATTAATATGTTAAGGGGTCACTAAAATGCACAGAAACGAGATGTCATAGGGGAAGTGTGACCATTCATTCAGAATTATATACATTACTTCCTTAATGGAAAGACGTTACCAGTTTGACATATTTGAGCCACAGCATTCTTCCCGAGTGTCACGACTCCCTTAATTTCAAATCTTTTCTTGTGCCTCCCTAGATTTGCTTCGTGGCCTCCGAGGGGGCCATATAGCCCACGTTGAGAAACTCTGACATAGACCACACGTTATATGGACTCGTGGTTCATATAGCATACATGGGAAGTTTCCATGACTGATATCTATTAGAAAGAACTCCCCGTAGATATAAGCAAAGTAACTTCAATTACACTTATTAAATACGCAAGCACTTTTTTTTTGCATTGAGAAAGATATTCCTTGTACCCTCAAAACACGTACTGCAATTCTTATTGCTACTTGTTTATTTATACCTTTTTTCTTTTGATTTTTAATGCATTGCACAAAGGTAAATATTTTGTTTTTATACTGATGCAGTTCAGTGATACTCTGAGTAATGTATATATATATATATATATATATATACGTATGTATATATAGAGAGTTGGCGAGAATTAGAAATGAATAAAATGTAAATAATGGGAACTAGTTCGTTAGAATGCAACTACTTCATTCCGAGTTATAAATACAAAGTTATTCAAAACTCGTATCTGATAGAAGAGAGTTGCTTCCGTTTAAAGCGCTAATTTGATTTTGAATTGATTTCAGCAGCAGGAACTTGCTTCATTTGCAACGGCTTGCCTATCTCTCTAATATTGGAAACCTTTAAATCTCGTGGCAGTTTAATGCGAAGGTTGCTGCTCAGCAATTTCATTTGCGCTTTTGAGGAACCGAGATGTTGCCTGATGTTTCTATCCTAATTTCAAAATACTATACGTCTAAGGAGAGAATCTTAAATGCATATTCCTATAAAGACATTTCCTGAATTTAGACTCAAAATGTGGTTTTATTTCCGTGTTTATGTAATATTGGTTTCAAAAGGTTGTTTTAACTGGTTTCAAAGACTTTGATCTGTCATGCATATGATAAAAGTAGGAGTTAGTGTGTTTGAGCTATGCACCTGGGGGGCGGGGGGGATTGTGTGATAAATCAATTAAAAAATACAATAATAATAATTATCTTAAACAATTTTTAGAAAAAAAAGTTACCATATGTCGGATTTATTTGTAATTAACAAGTATTTTATTTGTTGTATGTTACAAGAATAATTTAAAATGGAAGATTGATACGACACTGCTTCTAAATGCAACAATGGTCTCAGGAACCGCGTCGGCAATCCGTGAAACGTGCACCGATGTAGATTGTCTATATCAGCGGTCGGCAAACTAAATTGACGGAAGATCTACTTTTTAAGGTCGGCGAACACCAAGATCGACTCGGAGGACAGGGGAGGGGAGGCAATTCCAAACACTATTAAAAGGACATGTTGGGACTACTTCAAATTTCTGGTTAATT
Organism: Octonoba sinensis; assembly: GCA_038502835.1. Taxonomy (NCBI): domain Eukaryota; kingdom Metazoa; phylum Arthropoda; class Arachnida; order Araneae; family Uloboridae; genus Octonoba; species Octonoba sinensis. Next base: position 118,016,357 of record CM076601.1, on the reverse strand, counting down.
TTTGTTGGATTAAAATGGGCTTGCGATCGACCGGTCGATCGCGATCGAAGGGTTGCCGACCACTGATCTATATACATATAAGGTAACTCGGGGGAAGACGCCACACTTAAGGGTTTTTTCGATTAGTACATCGAACATTGAAATAACAAGATCATGGAAAAAGTCGACAGGGTGGCGTAGTGGTAAGGCAGCAGGCCTCGTACGCCCAAGATCGCGGGTTCAAACCTGGCCCAAGTCGGTGGATTTTCAAGATGCAGAAAATCGTCTGCGCCCATGTCGTATGATTATGCGGCATGTAAAAGATCCCTTGAGTAGACATTTGGCTTGGATGCTCTCGGCTAAATTAAATTCCTAGTGCATATTGAATCAATGAGAGCTCAGGTACCGCCGTCTAGTGGTAACTGAACGTCAAAATTCTCATTCGGCGAAGGTACCACACTCATTGTGGTGCCGCTGAAAGAGATGGTACCAATTACTGGGGAACGCACTAGGTCTGCAATGGTTGAGCACCAATAGCAGCCGCATTGGAAATTAAAAAAAGGAACATGGGAAAAAGTACACCTTATTTTCCAATGTTTAATTCGTTACGTGCACAAGTTAATTTTCTTCTCAGTATGAAAATAAATGATAAATTAAATGTTAAAAAATGTCACTCAATTGTGGCATCTTCCTCCATATGTATGGGGAAGATACCACCAGTTACACTGCTCTACAGTGGTTCGCTAACAACAACCAAATTACTATTTTTATTATAGATTCATATTGTTATTCAAATACCTGCAAGTTAAAAAGTTCCACCACGTCACATTTTTGCGTAACAAAAATTGGAGCTTTCTGCTATCTTTCATGATTTTTTCGTTGCATGTGGTGAGCCAACGCTTCTGGTACCCTACAATCTCGCCGTATCTAATTATTCTGGCATCCCCATTATGTAAACCTTCCTTGTTGAATATAGTTGTGGGTTTTTGTATTATAGTTCATGGTGAAAATGGCAAATTTTGAGCGCAGATTTTGAAAAACTATGCCAGATAAGTTTTGTTACATTTGTGGGCGGTTTATTTTTAAATCTCAAGGTAAAAAATGTGAATAAGGCATGTTTCTTGTACTTCGGGGGCCAAGTTGGCGACCAAGAGGAAAATTGGGCTCCTCACGTGTGTTGCGTGAGTTGCAATGTGGTTTTTGGTCAGTGGATGAAAGGCAAAAAAAGCTCTTTACTACTTGCTGTCCCAATGGTGTGGCGAGGACCTTCAAATGCTTTTGATTATTGTTACTTTTGTTTTACAAACATAGAAGGATATTCCAAAAAGCAAATACATAAAATTGAGTATCCGAATATCCCATCTGCACAAACAGTTCCTCACGGCAAGCACTTAATGGTACCAACTGTTCCATTGAATTGAAAATATATTGACATTCAAGAGAGGTGAGTGACATTGAAGACACAACTGAAACAGATGTTGTTGGAGGTACTTGTAACCCAAACAGCGAACTCCATTTTGTTTATCAAAATGAGCTGAATGATCAACTTCGCAAACCAATAGCCCACTTAGCATCCATGAAAGAAATGTACGCTATCGTGGTGACTATTCTAATTGCAATTAAGTATAAACAGTTCAATTGGCGAATTTGTGGAAACTTAAAGGTCGTAGCTATATTAATGGGTCTTCAGGGGAGATTTACTGAGTATTGCTGCTTTTTATGTTTGTGGGATAGTCGAGCAACACCACAGCATTTCGTAAAAAAGGAATGACCACCCAGAACATCACTTCACCTTGGAGCTAGTAATGTTAAATAAACTCTCTCATTGAAAGGGAAAAAATTCAGCTCCCTATACTTCACATTAAATTAGAGCTGATGAGAAACCTTGTGAAGGCCATGACAAAGAAGAAGGATAAGGAAGAAATTTTTAAAAGAAAGTTTTCTGCAATTGAGTGAAGCAAAACTTAAACATGTTTTTATTGGACCTCAAATTAGACAAGTGATTTGTGACCCTGATTTCAAAAGGAAGCTTAATCAAGCAGAGTTAGCAGCTTGGAAATCGTTTGTGAAGGTGGTGAAAGATTGTTTAGCAAAAAAGAAAGATAAAAATTATAAAATACTAATTTAAGATTTTCTTAAGCCTTTCCAAACCATGGGGTGTGGGATGTCACTTAAAATTCCCTTTCTACATTCACATTTGAATTTTGTCCCAAAAAGATCTTGGTGGACATAGCGATGAACAAGGGGAAAGATTTTACAAGGACATTAAGATTATGGATACCCGATAACAATGTCATTGGGAACCAGCAATGATGGATGACTACTGCAGGTTTATAAAGAGAAAATAATTATAACGTCACATTAAAAAAAATGATAACATTCCATCGCATTTATTAATTTTTGATAGTTTTATGTTTTATTTAGTCTTTAATATGTATCTTTTCTCAATTGAAATTGAATTCCATGATGATTTAGGGAGATTAATCATGATAATAATTGGTGATTTAAATGCATTTTTGAGTTTCTTCTAGTACTGTACGATAGTCATAACAAAAAAACTGTACGGGTTACAGATTTTTTACAATTATATTCGAATTCTACGCTACGAAATTAGTTGAAAATAGCTAATTTAATTTGTGTTAGGGAAAAAAAAGTTCTTTTTTGTCGACTAGTGTTATGGGGTACGATTCAACACCACAATAAATAAAAAAATAAGACAAACTTTACAGAACTAAATGTGCATTATCAATGACTATAAAAAAAAAAAAAAAAAAATTAAATTCTTTCATAATTAGTTTGCTAAAAGTAATAACAGCACAGGTCGAATGATAACCTACACAACATTTCACTCAGTGCAAATGATCATCATTGCAATCTTCGTGCAACCATTTGTTGCAGTCGATGCACTGAATCCAATCACACTTGGGACCTTTTTTGTGTGGTGTCGGCGTAGTGTTGTGGGTGTAGGCATGTCACATACTCCCCTTGTGAAAGCCACAGCTGTATCATTTCTGGAACCATCAGAAATAGCAAACGCATGCTGTGGGATTACTTGTGGGTTACAGGAGTAAATCCTAGAAGCTGAAAGCCCATAAGTACCATTTCCTACTGTGGCTGCCTTGCTCCAAGTTGCATTCATAAGATATCCAAACTGAAGTTTGGATATCTCATGAACGCAGGCATGGATATCTTATGAATGCCAAACTGACAATTTACGATCTGACTTCTTGTGTATCCGGGAGTTCAGAGCTTGTCGCCAATATGCTTTTCAATGGCTTGAAAAACGAGCGATCAAGAAGCCGTAAATACTGTGTGTTGTGACTTTGAAGACAGAAAAGAATTACGTCATTTGCTGTATTATAAAATAAAAAACATATTTTAAATTTAATTTTATTTATTTTTGACCCATGTTGCGTCTTCCCCCAAGTAAAGGGGGAAGATACCACGCACGCTTATTTACTTATTGCTACAGTGTTATGGCCGCTTCTACATGCATCGTATGTGTAACTCACTTATATTGCTAATATCTTATTTAAAATAACGAGTACGTTTATAAACTTTAAATATGAGGAACGAATGTTATAAAAGGGTTATCACGACGTTAAATGCTCACGAGATCCAAAAATAACAATTATTACAGATGGTTAATTCGGATAAATTCACAAGCCACACCTAAACTATGAAATCTTAACTAAACTTTTCTCCACCAGACTCCTACCTGTTAGCCGAGGCCTTAGGATTGCTTACGCACGGGGAGAGGTAGTGGGGTCTACGGATTTTACATTCACATATCCCCAAGTATACATGGTGGTCTTCAGTAGGTATCGAACGCGCGACCTTCCTGATGGAAGTCCAACGCGATGGAATCTTAAGCTGATTTTCGATATAAGGTGAAAATTATGAAATAAATAAATAAAAAAAATAAATTAAACACTTCTAGAACACGACATAAAATATCTGATTATCTGTAGACTATTTATTATACAAGAAATATTAAAACACGTTAAAAAATAAAGTTTACATAATTTCGTTTTTTTATAAAGCTACAGGCGTATAATCTTAAATTTAATAGAAGTTGCCTTCTGGCAAAATTTTAGAAAATATGGAAGTTTCGCCCTAATGTGGTTCTTTCTCCTATGCCGTCGTGATAAACTTTTTGGTTGAAAAAAAGTTATTTTTGCTGGATGCGCTGTCACGCTTTGTGAATTGAAATGAAGCAATAAAATTCTTTACACCTGCAACATATTTCTATTCCATTTTTTCTCCTGGGCTTTTTGAAGGAGATATATTTTATATTCTACATCTGAATCAAATAAAGCTTCGGTGAAACATTGAATTTTTCAGCTGGAAGCGTATTTTTATGTTTACCTGAGCTTTTCACACTTTCAATTCCTTCCATTTTATCTGATTTAAACCTCTTGTTACACCTCAAAAATGTCATGTTTATTCTCTGGAATACGTATATTTATATTAAGAAACGAGAAACAGACGAACACAATACCATTTTTTAAATAAAAATATCTGATACGGAGAATGCGTTTTGTGATTGCGCCGCATCATCCAAAAATTGTTTTTCAAATTTGATTCTTTTCCTTTTTACCCACTTTGGGCCTTTTTAGAATGAACAAAATGCATAAAAAAACATTAGAAAAGAGGTGAGTTGTCTCAAATCATGTTGCGTTGGAAAACACAAATTTGAGATTGAATTCAAATCTTGACGATTCGAAAATAGTAATATATTTCCGAAGCAGTTTGTGCATTGGATTAAAAAACTGCATGATTTATTTGTACCAGCTTGATTCCTAGATAGATTGCGGATTATATTTTCAACTTAAATATATAACAAACAGTTTTTCCTTTGTTTTTGTTGCTTATGCCAATTGGAAATCCAAGCTCCCATACGTCGAATCGACTAGGAATTAAGGCGGTAAAGAGCGCCTTCCGTATCCAGATGAGTACCAATGGTGGAAGTACAACGTCACTCGTAATGTACTTAGATGACACGAGATGGCGCCACCACAAATGTGCCACCTTCCTTTTTTAGCCTATGGGTGAAGGGAAGGGAGAATCTCCACCCACTGGTACCCTCGGAACTGCCTCGGGATTTCGGAGTCCACGGATTTTACATGCACGTATCCCCAAGTGTACATGGTGGGTCTTCAGCGGCCCGGGTATCGAACGCGAGATCCTCCGATCCAAAAGCTCGACATTTTGACCACTAGGTTACCACGGCCCTCCCTTGTTTTTAATAAGGCTGTGCGTTGTTGGTCTATTACATGGCTGCCTGGTCTAATATCAACTAGCAAATAATCCAATGCTTGGAACATTTTATCTGCACATTTAAGCATGGAATATGCATTTAAAGCTTTTGAAACTGGTTCAACTTTCTTTCTGACAAGTCTTGCATAGAGTAATGCTAACTAATGAGAACATACATTTAGGACAGGTAGAAAACCCAAAACCAAACCAGAATAACATAGAAATGTGTGACCAATGAATGAGTACACCCAAATTGAAAAGCTACAGGGTATACAAAGTGTAAAATGACAAAGAAGGAAAAATTTATAAAAAAAAAATAGCAATACTTATTCTTTTTTTGGACTACACGCTTCCATTTCCACACAAAGTCCTCAAAAGTCTTTCTATCCACAACTTTGCCAATGATTATTTGTATCAAAAATAATTAAAAAATAATCTTTAGCGTAAAGAATAAATTGTTTTAAGTTGTAAATAAACTCCCCCCTCCCCATCTCATGTTTGAGAATTACAAAAAAAAAAAAAAAAAAAAACAACCCTTGTATTTAAGTCGATTAAGATTTCTTACCAGGATGTTGTTTCATAATACGAGCAATTATTAGTATGAAGTAAGGGGTGTATTTAAGGGGAAAAGAGGAAGGGCTTCCACCCCAAAATAGATCAAAAACTACCTATTATGGGAAAAAATAGATTAGAGCGAGGTTTTAATGCATATAACCCTCTATATGCGTTGATACTTGTCATTCCGCTAAATAAGTCGTTTGCTTTTTGAAATATTGAATACCAATATGATGAGCTTTTCAGTTTATTTGCAAGCATGAACACTAAGGTCAGATAAGAGCGGGCTACATGTATGTTTTAGATAAACTCAGCAAGACATACGAAAATATAGGATCCAGATATTAGGATTTAACGGAATATAAAATACTTTTTCTCATAACACCCACCGCCACCCTGAAAAAAACATTCACGTTCAATTGTTATAATTAATGTTAATAAAGTATCAGAGGAAATAACTTGTAGACGCCTCAAAAATGCAATATACACTTGATTTCGAAATCTTAATCTTATTTTATTTTAATTTATTTGTTTTACTTTTCCCTTGAAGTAAAAATACTAATTCAAATGGGAAAAAAAATCATTGCAAAGAAAAATTTGACGCCACTCATCAGTAAATCACAACTTTAATTTACTTTCACGAAAACGAAAAACACATTTTGAGAAGACATAGTTCTGTATTCCCCCCATCTCTCTGTTTTACGTTATTAATGATTTCTAAGACCTGAGAATTTAAGTCATACTAATGGGAACGACGCGATCATTTGGTATTTTGCCTCTGCAGGGTTTAAGTAAAGAAGTTGAAAAAAAGAAAATCTTCTGAATGATAAATGAGCTTATTTGAATTTTTGGCACTTACCAAAAAAAAGCATATTTTTACGACAGAAATACCACATTTTAGCAGCTACGTATTACAGAACAAAAATTTATTCATGAATATAGAAAAAGTTGAATGTAATGGCTCATTTTCTGCATTTGTTTTTAGGAGCATGTATTTTCTTTTTCTGTTTATGCGTTAACAAAAATTTTATTGATGTTTAATGAATTCATTGATGTTTCCAATACTTTGTTTTCAAGCAGACATCTTGAGAATGCTTTTTATGTTAAGAAGAGTAATATGCTGAAAGTTCAAACAATAAAATGAGATTTTTCTTTCATTTCAGACTAATTTCAAATTAAAAATAATTTAACTTTGTGCAAGTAAACAATAATAATAAAATTACACGTTAATTTAAAGCACAAATGAGCAAAAAAATGCAGACATATGTTTCGGGATTGCTTGGAATCCCTTTTTCAATGCGACAGGGAGCTTCTAGATGCAAAACATCCAAATGAAGCAGACAGAACAAGAAAAACAAAGCTTATATAGCCTAAGAATTATCTGTAAACCAATGAGAATAAAGGCAGCGTGAAGTGGAAGTAGAAGTAGCAGGAAGACACCAATAAGAGAGCAACAAACGAATCCAGTTGAAAGTACAGGAAGTAAAAAGGAATAACAATAAAAATAAAGCAAAAAAGACGACAGCAAGCATAAAAATTGCAAAAATAATAAAATAAAATACAAAGAATAAAATTGAAATAAAAATAAGTACAGAAACTACCAAAACAAAATGCAAAACAAAGTACACATGTAAAGGAGGGGGAGGGGAGGGAGGAGGGGAAGGAGAAAAATAGACACAAAAAAGGAAAACAACAAGAAAACCTAGAAAGAACAACAAATTAAAGAAATTTATGCCAGACCTGTGAAAAATAAGGAGTTGAGGAAGAATCATTAACCAAATTAGAACTATTCCTGTTAATATGATAAGCTTCCCAAAAGTCAAGCTCTAAAGGGGAAGAACATTTTTGAATAATTTTACCAGAATTGAAGTCAAAAGAGTGGTTGGAATTCCAACAATGTTGAGCAATGCTAGACTTATTTAACTCTTGCTTTCGTACATAACCTTTATGCTCATTTAAGCGAATTTTCAGAGCACGTTTTGTCATTTGGATGTTTTGCATCTAGAAGCTCCCTGTCGCATTGAAAAAGGGATTCCAAGCAATCCCGAAACATATGTCTGCATTTTTTTGCTCATTTGTGCTTTAAATTAACGTGTAATTTTATTATTATAATTTCAAATTGTTTTAATTACTTAAGTATTTTTTTGTTAGAGTTTATTTATGTTACTTTGACGCTTTGCTTTTACAATTTTTAAACGTGATTTTTGATGTCAAAAAACCGCAAAGACACAGGCGTATTGGAATTTTCATTTAATTTGCATATTTTGCTATGCTCTTCTTTCCTGTTATTCTTTATATTTATTCGTATTTTACTTCTATTTACTTCTTATTTTCAATCTTCTTTTTCTTAAACTTATTTTTTGTATGTGATATAGGGACGTTTTATTTATCAAAAGGATTCTACTCAATAGCAGAGCTCCTTTTTTTCTGTTCAATATCGAGAGAAAGTATTACAAAAGCACTTTATAAAAACTTAGAGTGGTATGCAGCATATACATAAAATGTAACAACAAATTGGTTCTTTCATTTTTTCGAGCTCTGTTAAACGCGTCGATAGCTAAGCACGCGATATAGTCCAGAAACTATTTCCCCTAATTGTCGTTTAAAATAAGGACCCTACTTACACTGTTAAAAATAAAACGAATTTTAAGAGTGGTTTTTGACATATTTTAATGGAAGATTTCCATAGTGCTTCAATACACGGTTTTTCCTTCTAGAAACGGAAATATCACGTCCTGAAAATACGAGAACGGAACTTCCGTTTTACAGTTGCTGTATTTTCACAACCTGATTTGGATTAACGGAGAAAAACGAAATGGAACTTCTGTCATATCTCGGGAAAATATTATCAGAAACGGAACATTCCGGCAACTCTGCTGCCGTACTTTTTCCGTTATTTTTAGGAGATTTTTTTTACAGTGTAAAGACTCTAGTTTAAATTTAAATTAAAAATTTAATGCATATATATTTATATATATATATATATATTTATAATATCCCAACAATGTATTCAAAGGATGATAAAAGTTCTAGTATAAGTATGTTTCTGTGGAACGTGTTATTTTATTCTTGGTGTGAACCTATATTGGTGGGTTAGTGGAGTTTTAACATTTTATACTTCCATTTTTCTTTTTCCATTAAACCCATAGACTTTGTTTTTACTTAAAATGCATTAGAAGACACTTTTGATCTTGCATTTCCCCCATTAAGATAACGAGCTTTATTGTTCTTCTTCTTATTATTATTTATCTATAGATAAATAGGAAAAGACAAAACAGTCAAAATATATTTTCTCCTCCGTTTTACAACCGATGTTCTTACTTTTTTTTTATTTGATAGCTATTATCGAGTCTTAGTGATATATATTTAAAGATTTTAAAACTGTTTATTAGTTAATTATTTCCCTTTTCTTTTGTCAGGCAATCCTCATTTATTATTGTAATGTTATACTGTTATAGATATCAAATGGCGTCTAGGTTGAGTAAATTATTAGGTAATAAATATTAAACTCTTCGTTAAGAAGAATTTGTTGCCATTAAGCAGTAATATTTAAAGCAAATTATAACAAGAGTTTGAGTGAAGGTTTTTCTGAAACAATGGAATAAAAAACGAAAATAGTGTATGGAAGGAAACACTGCGTCGACAGGGTGGCGTAGTGGTAAGGGGCCCAAGATCGCAGGTTCGAACCTGGCACAAGTCGGTGGATTTTCAAGATGCAGAAAATTGTCTGCGCCCATGTCACATGATTGTGCGGCATGTTAAAGATGCCTTGAGTATCCGATTGGCTTGGATACTCTCGGCTAAATTAAAACCTAGTGCAAGTCGCATCAAATGAGAGCTCAGGTGTCGCCATCTAGGGGAAACCGAGCGTCCAAATTCTCAGCGGCAATGACATCCACCGACAGTGGTGCTACTTGAAAAAATGGATACCGATTACCGGGGTAAGCACTAGGTGTGTAAAGGTTAATGACCATACGCAGCCCCTTTAGAAAGAAAAAAAGAAAGCATTTAAGTTTTATTCAACTGCTACTCAAATTAGTACGAGATCCGCAGAAGTGCAAGCGGCTACATTAATGATCGCAATTGCCTTGCGGTGACATTGATTTCCTATACGTTTGTTTTAAGTGAGGATGATCAAAATAAACTCGACTTTATAATCGCCAAATTTGAGGAATTATACTTATATAATTATGTAAATTGTTTTAATGCCAAATTTAATTATTACAGTCGAATTTCAGCTGTCGGAGGAACTCTAGTTATCCTTATATTGCTTTTTCTTGTCCGTGATTCCAGAATTTCTGATTTTTCTTTGCTCTGAAAAACAAAAAAAAAAAAGGAATACCATTTGACGAAATGGCTAGCATGGTATGCTGTGAGTTCTAACACTAATTATATGATGAAAGCTTAACGTTTCGTAGACAATAAAAAGATTAAAAACAAACCAGAGTCTTCCCGTATGCCATTTGGACTGGCAGCGAGAACCTCCATTAAAAGTAAACGAGGGCACATAAAACGGCCGTAGCGAACAGCTTCTTAAGAATCATAAAACTGCAAGAAAACACTCATAAAGCATTAAGCCATATTAAATTCCGACTCGGGTAACAGTTTTTAAAGTTAAATAATTTAAGAGCTATTCATAATAAGAAGCGAAAAAGCGAAATCGAATTTGTTCAGGCAGAAGCAATAGTTTTTTAAAATAAATTAAACAACGTTTGACATACGAAATAGAAATGAAAACTTTAGACACTGGTTTTGGAGTTACACGGAACTTCTCCAACAAAAAAAATGTCGTGAGCTTATGGATGCGAGGGCGTATAATAAATTGCGTTTCTGCTACCCACTAACGTTATTTTCACGCAGTATTTTTTTAAATTGCAATAGCGTTCTTTTTCTTATTTTTCTGTATTTGAAAATTGTCATGTCAGTTTATTTTTATTTTATTTTATTTTATTTTATTATATATATTTAATATTTGTTATTCGTTATTTTTTTTTTATTTCTTCATTTTTGCTTTTGAAAGTTGTTCTGCCAAATTCAGAGTGCTTTCACACATCAGTGGTTTGACAAACAACAAATATGTTAAGGAAAAAAGATGTAAAAAAAGCTGCGGTATTTATATGAAAATTGCTGCATTAAAAATGAACGAAATCCACCAATTATAAAGCTAGAAATTAGGAAAAACCCTAAACTCATCATCTAATAAAACACATATTCTCTTGATGTTTTTAAACTTAGTAACAATTTAGCTACTATGTTCTCAACGTTTCTCAAAGACTAACTTTTTCTGTAGCTTTGAAGAATGTTATCAATGTACTTTTTAAAAAGTAGACGCATGTTAACCCTTTCTATTTATTTTAACCCTATTTAATATAGTTATGCTGAACTATAGTAAGAGTTGAACTTAAGGAACGCATAAAAAAACTAAATAAATAAAACAGTAAGAACGTCAAATAAAATAATAACACGAAGATGTATTTCTTCCGATGTTCATAAGAAAATTATAAAGCGTCGAAATTCGTTTTAAGTTGTTCAGAAACGTAAAACAAGGCTCACTTAGTTATTAACTTAAACTAGCAGTACCCACCTCACACCCCCATCCCGAAAATCCTTAATGAAAGTCCAATCCAAAAAGAAAAAATAAAATATTTTTATTTATTTAATTAAAACTCGCCAATCCCGGAACTGCTTACGCAGTTTCTTTGGATCGCTTAGCGATCCAAGCTCGTTCCACTCGCTTATCGGAACCTCAAATATTTTAGTTTAGCTTTATCACTATCATATAAAACTTAGAAACTGACTTTATCATTGCTGGAAAAGTCCTGGGTTCTTGTCTCCAATATAGAACTTGACAGAAGTTTCATTTTTTCTGTCATAATTCCGTAATCAATCTTAAATTATCTGACTCAACTTAGGAGTTCACCTTATTAGCTATTTGCATCTCACTGCGTTTCTACTCAAATTATATTCTAAAAATCACATCGAATTCATTGTAAAGTCATGGATTTGAAAAATCAACAATTGTTGTTTTCCCGTATAGATCAACCGGGCAGAATCACGAAACACTGAATGCCGTTAAGGTCAGTATTTGTAATCAAACGGAGTGTATCCAACTGGGAATAAGAAGTGAGGGCCCTTTTCCGCCACGAATAAGTGTTTTAAATATATACATAATATTAATAATAGAAATTATAAAAATAAATAACAATAGTGTAAATTAATTGCATTTTTTACATTATTAAAATTCAAATGCATTTTAACAATCATAATGCTTTTTTTTTGTTTCAAAATGCATTGGTATAAGGAAAAATTGCAAAAAAAATTCTGCAGTTGTGTAGGTTTTCTGAGAAATTTTCATGCACACCCTACATTTTTCATATATTTCCCCAAGGGACAAAAAAAAAAACACATTTTGAACAGTGTTTCTCGAGAAAAAATAAACTTATCAGGAAGGAAATTTTATTGTTCTCGGTTAGATAAGTTTTTCCGCGTATAAAAGTAGTTTTGCACCGTTAAACAAACCGAAAATAAAACGAAAAACAGGAAAATGATCAAACCGGTAAATATCGACGAGCGGCGCGGAGTGTTTGCTGACTGGAGAAAAAAGAAATCTAATTTTGTTTCCCACTATAATTTTTGATTAACTTTCCAATGGTTTTACTCATGAGTTAAGCATTATTTGAGTACATGTTCGAATCTGCTGAACTAATTTTAAAATGCATTCAATGAATTCTGTGAGTGAATACCCACTAATACAGAACGTGGGATTGCTCTTCTGCTTCATCATTTTTTTTTTTTTTTCGAAAGAGTAGTAATTAAACGAAGATGAACATTTAGTAATAAAAATATATTATACAAAGTTTCAGACCATGCACCAATTGAAGATTAAAATATGCCTTGAAAACACCAGTAGAAATATTTGAACCATTAGAGCAACTTATGTTTCAACCAACTATCAATCACATCAAGTAGCATGAGAAAGGAAAGAGAAGTACATGTGGAACTCTTGAACTTTTGAGTTATTTTCGTTCTTATATCTATGCACCATATTCTAATTGTTAAACTTCATTTTCTCTATATATGTTCAATTACTTTTAGAATTGATTCATAAATGGGATTCAATAAGGCGTCATGTCTGTTTTCCACGTATGGTATGTGATTAAAATTTTTAGTGATATCTGTTGAATTCCAAGTGACAACAACTGTTGCGTTGTCACTATGCTTGTGTAAACAGTATATATATGTGGAGGAGGGGAACACCTCAACCCTTCTCTACAATCTGATCACGAGCGCCCTGACAGAGAGAACGACGGAGATAGGGTAGAGACGAGAAAGCGAGGTAGACGTGCAATGTGTGAGGACTATCCACTTAGGACGTAATCCTAATTCTTAGAAGTATTTTCAACGGCCTTGACGCGGCCAGAATGATTATTTGTATCTATGCGTACATGTGAATGTTTCAACTGTCCTGTCTTCTTCAATAAACCTGTGTTCGTCTCAAAACACGGATTGATTCTTGCCTAATGGAAGGGACTACACCTTACACACACATATATATATATATATATACATAATGTTTGGGGGATAATAAAAAAATGTTTGTATGTGTATGTGCACACGAAATTAACTCTAAAGGAACATTTCATTTCATATATATACATCATCTCTAGTAACTTCTCGCATCAAATGAAGTAACACTCGAGTAGTGAAGTAATTAAAGATGTTTACCTTAAATGTGTAAATTGTTTTAAATTTTTTACACCCACCTGTCCACACAGTTGCATTACTGCGCGTTATACACCGCTTAAACTACATAAAGCTCTTAAATATCACAATATGACGTCATTTTTACACATAATTGATAAATCTGAAATACGCTTTATGCGAATATCAAATATTTTCTTTCTACTGGCTAAAACTCTAACATTAAAGCGATCTGATGTACATCAACCATAAATAATTTAAAATTTTCTACAGAAAAAAATAGTTTATCCTCATTACGACAGCTAAATTGGAATAATAACATCCTGAACAGAAATAAGAATCGCAATCCCCTTCTTTAATATTACTTCTCGGAGATATATGATGCCTGTCCAATAGATACCTGAAATCAGTTAATTCGACGACCTTGAGCCGATGCTTAACCACACCCACACTGGCTGCTCCACTGCTTTTTTTTTTTTTTTTGCAGGCAATCCATTTCAGCGTCTGCAAGCACCAGACCGTTGAGGAAAATACAACACATTTTGTTTTCAGCTCTTATTGACAAAAAAGATTGATCACAAATTGATGACACCGTACAGTTATTACTTGACATGTTCGCCAACGGAAAATTCTAAGAAATTTCATTAAAAGATGAGGAATAGTTATACAGAAAATGCAAGGAAGAAAGTCTTTTTTTTTTTTTTTTTTTTGAGGTGAAGAAATCGTTTCTGTAAGAGATAAGGGACTGTAAGATATATTTATGGACATAATGATGCTTAACCCTCAAGAAATTATGAGCAAAATTGGAACGTAAAAGGGAATGTGCGGTCTCAAATACTACATTTTGCTTTAACATAAAAAAAGAAAAAATAATTTAAATATTTCTTTTTATTTTTCAGAGAAAAAAGACCTCTTGTATTTAATAGTGAAATAAATCACTTTAGAGAAAACGTTGTCAGAAGTTAAATTTCCTGATGAAAAATCTTGTAAAAATTTTTCGAAAGTTAACGATAAAAATTATTCTACTTTATATTAATCACTATGTTTTATTAATTTACCATGCAATGCAGGTTTTATTAGGTAAATGTTAAAAAAAGAAACAGAAATTTACCTGAATTATCAGTATTATGCTAATTTTTTTGAGAGCACAAGAATTACTTTTCCATGCCTTTGGCACGTTGATGGCACAACTTTTTGTGTGCTTTACAAACAAACAGGGTTTTGGCAAGATAAACAGACACGTTATTTTCTTTACTTGCTTAGGGGGTGATTATTAGTAGTATTGCACCGAACTTATTGCCGTTTCAGGTTCAGTACATTCATTTCCTGATGTAGAAAATTCCGAAACCGAATAATTGAAACTTTTGCACATAAAACCATCTTAGGAGTCGTTTTCATTATTAAAGTTGCCTTTATGTTAATCCAGAATCTCGGGTAGCTCTTCTGCGCAACAAGATCAGAAGGATAAAAGCTATGTTTTCCTCCTGACGGAAATTGTAGCGCGGAGGTGCGGCCACACAGACTGCTGCTGTATAAGTCTACTGAAATTCGTCAGATATTAAACCATTGTGAGGCTGGCACGAAAATGTTTCAGTAAAAGGTAGAGATGTTCAGAAGCACTAAACCTGAACGTAGCGGACGCAAATATTCAATGCTACTAAACGCGTAATACGGGAGATGGAAAAAATATGATGAGCGGTCCTAGGAGGTCGTATGCCTCCTATAAGGCGGATCAATGCAAAATAAGAGAAATTTATCTCAATCTGTTTTTTTATAATTAGTCAATTTTATTAGTTGACGTTTTTCCAAGAGAGAATTTTAAGGCAAATTATATTCCGGAATATCTAATTTGCTAGCGGAAATATACATGGGAAAATAAATAATATGTAATACTTATACGGACATAAACTTTTCTTCTCCAACCTCCTTCTCTGATAGCATACATCACCCTTCGTTCTGGTAAAAGTAAAATAGAAAAAAAAGATAGCCTGTAGTGAGTTAGATTTTAGAAATAGTTATTTCAAGCTATGAAGAAATTATACAATTAAAATTTGCATCAGTAAACCTACTGTAAAAGTTAGGGGCACATAACATGCTTTTTACTATTTTTGACGACGACGAGGATCTATTTAAATGTCAGTGTCTCAAAAACTGGTGTTTTATATTTAGGTGAGTTTTACTTGAACGCTGACGATGTACTTCCTTAAATTTACTTAGTCACAAGCTCATAATTTTTAAACATGGAACTTGCCCCGCTAAAATTTGTAGCGCCTAAATATTTTGTGTGTCTTAACTGTTGGATATTTTTAGCTAAGAAAAAAGCGAAATTGAAAGGCTATTTCTCAGTGGCAAAAAAGTACAAGAAATAAAAATGTAGAAACATGTTGTGGAACATTATAATAATGAATGCATTATTTTTTTTAGTTGTTACATATATATGCTGAAACATGTCCCCCCCCCCCAAAAAAAAAAATTGAAAATGAATATTCTCTCATAAAAATGAAAATAATCAACTAGTTAGTAAGCACACACTTGTATGCATTTATAAAAATGTTTCTTATAATCCGGAAAAACGTACATGAATTATTTTTTAAATTTATGTGTTAAAAGCACTGATTCGCTCATTAATTGTTGCGCAGAAAGTAACGTGAAAGGAAAAGGTAGTTTAGTTTTTAAAATAGTTTATTATAAAAATAATCATTTTCACGGATAAACTACCAACTGAAAACACGTATTCGCAATTAATTTTCTTATTTTCGCAGAAAATAGTATTGAGTGTCTTGTAAAACATTTCCATTTCAAAACAATACAAAAAGGTTGCGTGTAGCCTTAAAAAATGCAAATTGAGTTGCAAACGTTTCACTCAATACATGCTACACTCATAATAATAGAAGTTTACCGTTTTCAGCTAAATAATACCAGATAATTACTTTTTCAAGCATTTGTTCAGGATAGATGTTTAGTTTATATATATCTTAAAAATTATTAAAACGTCTGTTCATTAATATACATTTTAAATTTTAAGTACAGCAGTCTAAAAACGTTAAATTATCTCGGGAGTACATTTTTTCCCCGCATATTGATTCAAATATTCCTTAAATTGCTTTTTTGGAGGAATTAAGGATTTTCGTTATTAAGTAATAAAATAATTTTCGCGTTCTCCGTAATTACTCTGCGGAAAGCAATCTCATAAAAGTACACGGAAACTGAAAATTCAGATTACATTCGAATAATCAATACTACTTTTCCGACGATATTTTTAGCTTAATGACGTTCGCAAGAAGGACATCAAGTTCGTTTTTCTTAACATTTTTTAGACAAATAAACGTTGCCAAATCAAAAAGGCCATTACGTAATCATGCCACCGGCGAAAAGCTATTTTAGCTCAGCTGTTTCCAAAATTTGTTCCGTATATGTTCGAAGTTATAATGATTGCGGATCAATGGCTTACAATCGATTGAAGAATCGTTAGGTACAAGTATTGCTCCAGTATATTCTCAGAAGACTGAAAATGGCATTCCACGATCTTATCGAATCGCACCAATTCGATAGAGGCTTTTATAAAAGCAGCAAGTCGCATACACACTTGAGAATTGCAAGGGTTAGTCTGACATTTTAAAAGGTGCTAGTGAGAAATGCTCAGTTTATTCATTTGATTCTCTAATAGAGCTATCTACGCACTTAAAACTTTCCCTTGATAACCAGCTATGTTACAGATTATACGAGACGTTAAGAATTTAAATTTTAGTTATTTTCCTTGCATTTTAATGTCTTTCTAGTTTTATCCTACTTTCTCATGAATAGTAATAATAAAAAAAGAAGCATTGAAAGATGCGTAATATTTCATAATATGCATCTAACAACCAAAATTTGTCAAAATAAGCAAATAAATAAATTAAAATTCAAATAAATAGATAAACAAAGAAAGAAATAAGTTATTTTAATAAGTATTAATAAAAGATTTTTTTTAAATTAAAGTTATAATGTGGGGTGGGGGGGGGGGGAGGCTGTCTGTCGGTCTCTCTGCGTCAGTCGGTCTGAGGAATGCAAGCCTTCTTTATTTAAAGAACCAACAGCATTAAAAATACTTTTAACACCGAATAATCAAGACATCTGTAGAGTTTATGAATGTATTTTTCGTTTCCTGTTTCAAGAAACAGCAGAAAAAAACATTAATAAAAATTAAAATGCATTTCTCTGTAGTCTCAAAACTGACGAACGTTAGAAATTGAGTCAAAATAAAGGGTCCACTGAAAAAATGACTTGATGAACTTTGCTTTACGTTTTATTATAAATTATGTGTTATAAATGAATATAAATTATTATGTATTATAAATTATGTATTATAAATATATTTATTATAAATTTGAATTTGGGGGAAGTAGGCTCGTATAATTAAAATGAGCATTTATGCTATAAAATGAATGAATAAAACATAAAGAAAAGTTCATCAAGTAGCATGTGACTTAGGTCGTTTTTCCAGTAGACCCTTCAAATGAAAGAAATTTAAAGCATTTTGTTTTCCTCGGAAAATATTTTATTTTTGATATAACTAATGACTGAGACATAAAATCTTTATTTTTCATTCTAATTTGTAAGTTTTTAAGTATTTTATACGATTTTTATTTGATTAAAATAAAAAATAAAATAAACTGTAAGGAGAGAAAAAAGAACTGTGTTGAGTATATTATCGGTTTAGACACCTTTATAAGAAAGAAATGGTATAAAAACCGTTCTCATTTTGTTATTACACTTTATTTATTTTTTGCCCATTTACATTTGAAATTTCATTCAGGGAAAGGTTTTTGCTATAATTCATATAATTTGTTCGACATTTTTTGTATTCTTAAAAAAAGGAGCAATAATAGTAAATTTATTAAGCACAATACGTATGAGTTTAAGAAAATGATATATTTGATATGATTTTCATAATTGATGAGTTTAATATATTTTTTATAATAATTGTATTTTTTTAATTATTTCTTCTCGTGAAAGATAGATATTCCGCATCCAAGCATTATTATAGCTGTTAAAGTGGTGTATTTGAAGTAATTTCTTGCTTACCTCAAGTGATAGAGTGAATGAGAGAGGGAGAGAGAGAGAGTATGGTACAACTCACGTTAGAAAATCTAGATTCGTATACGAGAAATCAGGTTCGTTTACTTCTGGATGACCTTCTTTTTGATTTTTCAATATTAAAAGAACATTTTTTGCTGAAATTTTATTTTCATGTATATGCATGTATTTATTGAAAATTTTCTTTTCTATGTTATACATTTTCTGCTAAAATATCTTGATATCTCTAATTGACTGAAATGTACTACTTAAGAAATTGAATAGATGAATTTGAGAGATGTTTTTAAAAATTTAATAGATATTTGACTAAAAGTTCTATTGCTGTTTTAAACTTACTGTTTTAAACCGGTGAGAAAAGAACACATGATAAAACAATGCTACAAAATCTTGTGATATTATAATTATTTAAATGATATTGAAATGCGAAAGCGTTGATATAATTCTGGGAAAAGTTCTTGTTTCCATTTGTTGTATAAAAAACGTGATTTATTGCTCAAACCTTTACTGAAAATGAATAAATTAGATTCCTGAATAATTTTAATCTAATAATTTATATAATTCAGGTAATTTAGTAAATTCTTGTGAAAATATTCAATTTATTTAGCATGTTTCTTATTTTGTTCATTTAACTCATTTTTTTAATATAAATTACACACATCAAATGGCTTTATTACTCTGAAAACCAAAAGTTATTTTTCCTAAAGAATTCATTCGGCTTTAAAAAAATACAAAATAAATAGACAAATAAAATCTTGAATTTACTTCTAAACTTGTAAAACATTAATTTGACTCTGTATTTCGTCAATATTGAAAAGAAAAGTTTACTTTATCTGTGTTATTAAAAAACTACTTTTTCATTTAGATGTTGTGAAACTTTTCAATGGGTCACGTATTCACTTTTTAAAAATTAATGCTAATTAATTCCGATTGTAATTAAATCACAATCGGAATACATACAATGCATACTGACTGCTCTAAATATCTAATTTCTTATAAAAATTAGGTACAACGCTTTGAATTAAACTATTACTCCTATATTCCCGCATAAATAATTTCTGATGCACAGGCATTTTCTTGATAAATAAATTTTGACCAAACTAAACCAAACAAAACTTGAAATCTTTAAATAATGCGCAGTATACTAAACATCTTTACATCTACACTACATTAAAACATGACGAATTGGAGCTGTAACCAAAACAACGTAAGTGAGCTGCGACGTGCCGTAGAAAATCAGACAATTTGTGTAGAAAGTAATTCGAAACGAAATACTTAAGAAGTAGATATGGTAAACAACTTGCCAAACATAAAAAAAGTATTGGAAACTTGAATTAAACCGGAAAGTTTCTCTAATTTCTAATGTTTACTTAAGGGACGTGCAATTGGTTTCTTGAACTGATTTCCATATGAGATTCATTTAAACAGTAAAAGGTACACCTGGGTGCAAATTCCGTCTTTTATTTTGGCACACATATCAAATGTAACAAATTGATAAAAACCTTTTAATTTTTTATGAACAATTGTTTGTTAAATTAAATGACGTGTACCATAAAAAGTGGTGTTATTTCTTATCATTTGCACTCAGTCCGTTCTACCAAAATTGAATTTTATTCGAACCGAAAAGAAGACTATTTTAAGTCGAGTTCTGTTTTTTAAATCTCTTCTTTTTCTGTTTCAAAGTCAAATTTAAAGGGAAAATGCAATATTGAGCTTGACGGATACCGAATATTCTGCGTTCCTTGTCTGACAGCTCCGTACCGGATATCCGGCTCTAATGTTTAAAGCTAATAAATTCTATGTATATTTTTAAACATCTCAAAGCTTCCAAACACGTAGTACATTTTTTATTTACAAAAATGTTCAAAACATGTTAATTAAATATGGCGGTTAACCAGATGTTTAAGGCAGTGGTCGAATCAGATTCCGGAAATCTTAAAAGCAGTCGTTTAAATACTTCTTCACCTATACGATAAACGAAACAAATGTCCGATTGTGCGATTGTAGCACTTCCGTTGGAACAAATGATGTCAAAAAATGAACTAGAAGCAAGTTCTCATTGAATACTCAACCCGTACTCCAATTTTTACTTCCTTTTTTACAGTAATTTTGAGATATGAGCTAAGCTAAAAATATTGTTCAATTGTATCAATCCCATTTGAGCGATCTGAGTTGGGGGGGGGGGGGGGAGCGGCAATGAATCGCAACTTTCTTCTATGCATGCCAACTGCGTACACTTGCATGCCAATTTTTGTTCATATCCATACGTTATACTTCTTGAGATGTAACATTCAGACTTAAAGAGAAAAAACGTTTGATTTTTTCACCCCCTTGGAACGAGGGATAGACAAATTTGTTAAGCACCTATTCCCATTGAGGTCCACTTGCGCACCAATTTTTGTTTGAATTCTTCCTTTACCTTTCAGGCGTCAAACACTAATCAGCACCACTCATTGACATCAGGGTCAATACGTGTTCAAATTTCGTCCAATTCCACGAAATGCAGTTTGAGTTGGTACAGAGCGCAGGGTTCACACTGGGGAGAAATACAAGGTGGGATTTCCCACCTTAACCAAAATTTTAAATGGGATTTTTAAAATTTAAGTGGGAATTTTTTTGCTTTTAAAAGTATTACTAAACTGTCCGAACGTGATCTAACACAAACTATGTAATAAAAGATGAGTATATCTAATCTATGCTCAGCAAGGAAAGAATAAACATTAACAAGGTTCACACAAAACGGATCCTTTACAAAATTCGAGATCGCAAAAATGGGTGCTTTATAAAATGTTAAGCATGAAATAGATATTTTTAAATAACCAAAATTTTGTGATGTGTGATTTTTACAAACAAATCCTAAAAATTAGCTTAATATTTCCTCTATTTTTTCTGATCATATATCATTTTATCCATTGATGTTTTTCAATGAAAACAGTATGTTTTAGAAACCAGAATTATCTTGTAACTTATAGAAGTGAAAGTTCTTCAATGTCTAGTGCTTGTAACGACTTAAATGATTCCCATCAATTTGTAAATGCATTGTTTCAAATATAGTGCGAAAATTAAAAATGAAAGTTTTGAAATAAATGAAATTTCTTATTCCTATGCGAGAATGGTTCGTTTTTACGATCGCAATTTTTGCGAAGGATTTTATTTTATTATCGTGATCTTTTGGAAAGTTTCGGTTTTGCGTTTCTTTAAAAATTATCACTTTTATTCTAAGTGAAAGATTCAAATTTTACTGTTCAATTTCTTGAAACCTTATTACATGCAATAATTTTAAATGAGCTCGAATTTTCAGGCCCTCAATTATTTAAAAAATACGTGAATATGGAATTCTGCCTTTTACACTTTCCTAATAATCGAGGCGTTTTAATAGATATTTTGATAGTTGGTTAAACACAGGCTGAAACATTAATCCATTATAAAGTGAACTAAATGACACAATAAAAGAGTATAGACATGGGAGGTATGCTAATGGGAGCTGATTCTTTCATATGCATATTTTTTTCGATCTTGATTATATGGAAAGATTATTTTTTTGCGATCGTAAATTCTGAAACTAATCCCTTCTAGAACATAATTGTAATGCTGTTTGGGAGAAGATTATTGTAAATGTATTCCACCTTTTTGCTCTAAAGTCATCCTTAGAAATAACTGGTTCTCTAGTGGTTTGAATTTGTTTTAAGTCCCCCCCCCCCTTCCCCGGCTTTTCAGGGACCAAGGAAGATTCCCCTTTCCCACTCTTTTTTTTTTTTTTTTGACTTTATCCTCTGAATGAATGAAGCTAAAACATTCACAAAGGCCTTAAATTGTTCAATAATCCCAAAGAATGAAGAAGTTGTAAATCTTTTCCCCATGTTATTATCTATGATAAATAGGGTTCTTAGATTCTTCTTTTCATTAATAGGGATAAGATGGCAGTTGAAAACAAATATACTAGATTTAGTTTGTATTGAAATATCAGTTTAGAATAGTAGTTTTGTTTGGCGATGTTTTGAACGCGTGTCCGCCGCTAGTTGCGGGAACAGCGCGCAATCGAACTTTTTTTGAGTGGGATTTCAAAAGATATTGCGGGAATCGCGCAATCGCGCGACCTAGCGCGAACCCTGGAGAGTCTATTGCAGAGAAAGTACCGCATCGAGACAAACGCACAGAAATTTTTCACCCAAAATGGTCACAATAAATTCAGCGCACTCAAACGTCTAAATCCTGTCAAAATTCGAAAAAGATTACGAATCCAATATTTTCCTCTATAAATTTTTGCATGGAAGGAAACAAAAGTAGAAAAGGGAAAAAAAGAAAGAAGCTGCCTCTCCTCTCCCAAAAATTGCAAGAAATACAAGAAGTTCCATCTAGAGCTAGACGAGCCTACTTTAACGTGCACACCAACATCAAGCTTATAATCTAGATATTACTCTCTCTTTCTCATTTAGCATGAGTTCTTAATTATTTCAGATATACCTTTTTCAACGGTTAATGAATATTCATTCACCCATTCATTTATTCATTCATTCACTTATTTATTCATCGATTCACTCATTCATTCATTAATTCTTTCAACCATTCATTTATTCTCGTTTTCATTCAGAAACATCCTTAAAAATTCAGATCTTGAACGTTTCATGGAAAAAAAGACTCATTTAGTCCAGGGTGGTTTTCGTAGCTATATATGTTCGACGTCATAATTTCCTTCCGATGAAGTTTGTTCCAAGCAAATCTGTCTATAAGATTAATATTAAGATAGGATTCAAATTTCATAGTAGGCGCTAATTTTGTTGAACTGCTCAAAATTGAACAAACATTGTTCAAATCAAAAAGAAATTCCCGTCGCGAGCTCCTTCGAATAAGCTTGCTCAAAGGAACTTGAATATTATGTCTAGGGTTTACATAATTTGAATCATTTTCCCCCATAGGTGCAAATCTAAAACTTTTTGGAATTTTTCAACTTTAAAAAAATGTATATTGAAATCAGATGTGTTTTCCGAGATCTTTCAGAGGCAAAAGAAAATTCTTTCGAATCGGACAATGCCTTCAAATGTTATGGGGGGGGGGGGGGGTAGGGCAGACCGAGTTGCAGAAATAGAGAGACCAACAGACACACATTTTCCCCATCATAGATCCCTACTTTCAATTTTTTAAAATTTTTCAATCTTTATTTAGTTACTTAACTTAGTATATACTTTTTAAAAATATTTAACAATATTTTCACGATACATTAAGATTTCTTTCATACGTTTTTTTTTTTTTTTTTTTGCTTTATTTTACGTTTACGGGAAAGTAGTCTAAAAAGCCATTAAAATACGAGTTGTAATGAAGAATAATAAACAGCCCAAATTAAAGTAATCAGTATGTCGAAAGACTTGGCAGAAGACTAGTCTGCTGAGGTAAAATTTTGTTCCTTAGTTTTTTTTTTCAGCAAGTAGAGTTTTGAGTAGTGAGTTTTTAAAAATCAGCACTCTTATTGGGGACCTCTTTTTGTATTTTTCTTCCCTTTGTCCCTTTAACTTTCCTTTTATTGTACTAATAGAAGCACTATGGTCATAGGATTTTCAAGATTTGCAATCTAGAAACCTTACGCAGCAGCGTACTTTTATGTTCAACTACTAAAACTGAAACACATAAATTTTAAAAAATTAAAGCTTGTTACATTATCTACTCTTGTGTGCTTACAAGTGCACAATCCTGGTAAATGTTTTCTCTTCAATGCGGAACAAACTTGGATGCGTGCTTATGCTCAGAATTTTTTCCCCTTTTAAAAACATACCTTCTCTTGTGAACGTGACTATTATCAAGTAAACTTTAATCTTACGAGATCAAACGCATTGTTCGAAATTATCTCAAAGCAAAGTAAATAATGGAAGAACTAATTAGGAGCTTTTGAAACTAACTGCGCAAAAGGAAATAATGTGCGGAACGAACTTATTTAGATATTTCCTGATTAATATTTTAAAAGAGAAGAATTCGTGCGAATGACAAAATCACCGCCTTGTTGAGAGGAAAATTCCTTCCAACCCTCGAGGAACATTATGAATTAAATGCGAGTTCAAACAAAAATTGATACCGATGATTATCTTGGCTCCGCTTGCAATTTGTAATAAGCAAGGAACAAAATGGTAACGCAACAGCCGTTCCCGATTTCGAGGTATATCATGTCACGTACTTCTATGTTAAACATTGTAGGCTGGATTTATTTCAAAAAACAAATATATTTTAAATGAAAATTTCACGTTTAATTTTACGCACTATGATTTCTAAAGTTCCAGCGGGCTTACATTTTGAGAATTTTGAAATTAAGATATGGGAGAAAATAAAAGTAAGTTGTCTTTAAATTACAAGTTTTATGTATTAACTGAAGCAAACTTATGCTCTAAGAAGTAATTAAATTAGAGATTCAATGTTTTTATGAGACAGATAACATAGTTTTCATAGCATTTTAATGTTTTATAGCTTTGTTATTTCCTGTAGTTTTTTTTTTTTTTTTTTTTAGTTTTTATAAGCTAGGGATCGTTCACAAATGATGTCACGCTTCGAGGGGGAGGAGGGGTGCTAGAAATTGGGAATTTGTGACAAGGAGTGAAGAGGGGGCAGCAAGAAGAGTGACATCTCGCCATTTTAATCAAAATAAAAATATTTAAAACCCCAGCAGATTAAATATTTTAATTTTTCTATTTTCCCTGTTTTTTTTTCTTTCCATTTTTTGCTTTGTATTGATTTTGTTTTTTGTTTGTTTATTTTTCATTGATTTTATTTTGTATTGAAAACATCGATGCTTGTTGAGGTTTAAGCTAAGGTATAAAGGTTTTAAGGTTAAGCTTCTAGCTAAAAGTTTAAATTTAAAAGGAAAATGTCTTGGAAACTTACACTTGTAAGAAAAAATAGCGTTTATTTTTAAGTTAATCTCTTTAAGAGTGTTTTGCAATCATAAAATAAAGATGAGGTTTATGATGCAAACTATATCAAGCTCTAAAATATTGCTTTCAATTGTGATTTTACATTAATATTTTAACTATATCAAGCTCTAAAATATTGCTTTCAATTGCGATTTTATATTAATATTTTAACTATATCAAGCTCTAAAATATTGCTTTCAATTGTGATTTTACATTAATATTTTGTATTGTACACTAATGATGTTTTTTGCTGTAAGCCGTAATGTCATTTTATACCAGTTAAGTACACATATAATCAATATGATTTTTATGCTCAAAAATGAATTTCAAAGATTTATTACGATCAAGTTGCTGGTATTAATTTTTCTCTTTACAGTTTTCAAGATAATTTTATTTTCTGTATCCTTCGAAGCATAAAGGTGGTTACATTTCTAGCTCTAATAGAATAGGTTCCAAAGGTTCACTATATAGCCAACGGTCACCGAACACTTTCAATGTTAGACACTTCGTTTTGAATTTCTACAAAAATACATGACTCATTATTCTTTAAATTTAGTGATAAAAAGGACATGCTTGAACTCACACTGTATAGCTAAGGCTCGACCGATGCATCGGCCTCGGCGGCGATTGTTCAACAAAGTTGCCATCAGCCATCGACATCGGCGGCCGATGTTAACTTTGAAAAAACATCGGCCCATCAGCCTTAAAAAACATCTAAAAACCGATGCAAGGCCGATGTTTTTCGCAGGGACAACTTTCCAGAAAACATTCTGTCTTTAACTTTCTTTTTCCTCCATAGCTAGATTTATGTTTCCATTACAATAACAGAAAACCCAGCAGTTAAAGAGCACAAAAATAATGTCATTCTACAAAGTATTTAATAAAAAATTCGGAAAATTAGTTTAATTGATCGTTACCCGAAAACCTTTCATTATTTCTCTTTGAACAGAATGCTCGCGAAATAGAATATGTTAAAGTAAAAGCAATAGTGGCGTCTTATGAGTGTTATTTGTTTTTCGCACCAGGTTAGTTGACTCATTTTTGTCTGTTTTTCGTTTAATAATGACTTAGTGCATTAGATGTCATTGTGCAATAATCTTATACCACCTGCTTTTAGTTTGTCATGTTTCTTATTATTCACGTGTTTTTCAGCAATTGTGCAGTAACCTCGTTGCATCTGCATTCAGTTTAGAATATTTCTTGTTATTTTATTATTAGTTTACAACGTAGAACATATTGATGAAAAATTTGAATCAATTTTTCAGTATAAATGTTTATCGATCGAAATTTTATGTGTCCAAGTTCGACTTGCAATTTTCAAAAAATTTTCAAAACGAGTCCGCGCAACAGGGTGGAATAATATCTTAATGAAAATGCAACAATTTCTTTATTTTCAAAAATTGACAATGTATACAGCATGGGAACCCAAATTCGGAATTCCAAAACCCGGAACGTTTTCGAAAAAAATCGGCAGTTGAAAAACAAACAGCTATTGTTTCTTGAAAAAAAAAATCTGGAAATGTTTGCACCGTTTGTTTGGAAATAGACGTTTTAAAAAGAAGGAAAATAAAATGTAATGAAGATATAGATCGGAAATGGGCTGTATTTGAAAAATTTATTTCGCGATTTTCTGAAAAGGGTTCGTTTTTGCGATTATAGTTTTCATTAACTGTAGCTTTAATTTTGAGTTAATATCATGAAATTTTGCTTTTTAATAATTTCTTGTAGTTTTATTATATTATTTTTTTTAAAATGAGCTCTAATTTTCCGCGATACAGAACATTCGCGAAATTGAAAATCAGCGTTTCTCGTATTTTCCCTATAGTCTTATCTTTAACTGCAATTTAGTGGCTAGAGAATATAAAATCACATCAGAATTTGACGGAATTATTTTCTTTTATTGTTTAATTAAAGAGGCTAAAACAATAGCGAGAAGAGTGTAGATGTTTCGATGTTTTTCCACGAATGCAAGCCTACTCCAACTTCGTTTTTTGTGCTAAATTTCGTGACTTATAGGCGAGGATATACGACAATAAAAATGCTATAAATGAGCAAAATACTGATAAAATCTTCCAGAGCAAATTTTATGGGCTCTGATGATACTTACAGAATTTTTTGAATGAGGACCCAAAATCCGGAAAGATCGCGGCCCCGGATGTTCCGGACTTGAGGTCCCATACTGTTTTTCTTTTTTTTTCAAAATACATCCTAATTTTTATAATCGATAACGTGTTTTTCAGATTATTTGTCAACAGAAAACGGCTGGTGCTCAAAATCTTTTTCACTTTTACAAAATATTGGTTTATTTCAGTGACCTTACATTGTGCTCATAAAACTATAAAGAATATGTCAAGTATTTTAGTGTAATTTTCAATTCACAAGAAAAGAAGCTAATAAGATTGGTTCTTAAGACCCCCCATCATTCATTTGCAATGACAAAAAAATCTCACGTCTATATTTGTTAAGCAATATTCGGTACTTCTTGGTTATGAAGAGGGAGGGGGATGCGTTACTGCGAGCGAAACTTTTTATTTTTATTTTATAAAAATAGCTCTTTTAGTCAAAATAACTTTTATAAAGAAAAAAAAGCGTAGAAACTTTCCCGCTTTTCTTTTAATAAATCCGAAGAGGGGGTTGACAATTTTGTTAAAATAACAAGTCCACAATATTTGTTAGTCTGTATTATAAAATCTCTATTCCTAGCCATGAAAAAAATAAGAAAATAAAGGCAGCTGCACATGGCATTTGCAGTGCAGGAGTTATAAAGAGAAAATGTTGAAGGAAAGGGAAGAAGACCCGATGCGATCCAAGTTTTTTTGCAAAGATAAGAAAAAAATCCTGTGATATAGCTTTTTTTTTTACCGCCAAACAGTTTAATTGCTTTACTAGAATCGCAAGTGATTCTTTTAGTTTTAATTATTATGTAAACTTCCTCTAAACAGTCTATTATGGTGCTTGAATACCGCATTTATGTTTTTATAAACATAAAAATAAAAAAATGATTGAAATGACATTTTTGAGAAGACTTCTACACGTTTTACTGGTTTAAAGCGAATTTTTTCCATCGGCCATCGGCCGAAGGAAGAGGAAAATAATCGGCCATCGGCCGATCTCGAAACAATCGGCTAGCAATCGGCCAAAAAGTGCCATTGGTCGAGCCCTATGTATAGCAAAAATTGAATAATGCTTAGATTTAGGAGACCAGCAACAACTTGAAGAAAACAAGAAGATGTGTATACTTATTTACAATCGCAAATAAAATTTCGTTTGTTAACTGTTTGTTGCAGAACATTGAAATTTTTTCTCCTTTTGTCCTTTATCATAATTTCAAGTAATTAAGCAAATACTTCGTAATTGATGAATCATTATACAATTTAAAGCTGAATGTTTTAGCACATGAAATAAATATAAAATAATACAGAGGATAAGTACAAGAAACAAATCGTTTGTGATTTGAATATGCGACATTTTTATTGTAAACAAAAAAACAAATACGGTAGCTATATAAGTATCATTTAAATCCTTAAAATATAAATAAATGTGCTTTTTTTCGATTTTGAAGCATTAACAGTATCAGTAAGATGATACGTTTGAAAAGCACTTTTCCTCATGTTTGTTTTTACAGTAACGATTATAACAATTCAAGATATGATTTATTTATTGCCTCTGTTGGATTACTTACTGAAATTATTCACAAACCTCAGCAACTTCTTCCATCTTTCAAAGGACGGTCCTGAGTTTTCTAAGTTGCATATATTGCCTTGGAAACCGGGAGATGTATGATATCTCTAACAATGATCTCTAGCACTCAGTAATACTGAAAGTAATCTGGGAAGCTTTTAAGTTTTCCTAAATTTTAATCCAAAATTAGTCAAGAAAATATTTTTATCCATGCGCTGCCCTTAAAATGTTCTTTAAATTAAACTTTGCGTAAACAAACTTCGACTAGAAAAAAAACACGATAAGTGTTCAAATGATTTTTTAAACTTATAAATGAGATATAAATATAAGGGTTATTTATGCTGATGGAACCGTTGAGAAAAAATGGAATTGCTATAAAGAGCGTTTCACAGCAGCTGATTAAAAAACACATGCAATTCGTAATTATTTCTTGAAGTTTAATTTCATTTTCAAACAATAAATTGTTCCTTGTGTTAAGATAAAACTAGTTCTACTTTAATTACTTTCAACAAATTTCGTAACTTACCAATTCCATGAAATTATACTACGGGAGTTAAAATTGCGAAATTCAAAAAGAGGAATTAAAATTAAAAAAAAAAAAAAAAAAGCTCGCTGAATACTAAACTTTAACGAAACTCAAAGAGTAAAGTTATGAGAATCCTTTTTCAAATACAAGAAAACCTTTATTGGGCATTTCAGAAATAAAACAATATCTTAGACAAAAGTTTGGGTCTCCCATCATGTTAAGTTTTGTTTTTCAGAAAAAGCAACAAAAAACGAATTACTAAATGCCAAAATCGAAATGACAAGAAATTGAATTAATTACGAGTTGCATCACAAAATTTAGCACAAAACGAAAACATAAAACTAATGAGTTAAAGAAGCTTTTTCAATCCGATTATGTTCAATTTTGTAAAAGGAAACGACCATGAACACTGAGCTTTGAGCGGATTGTGTTTCCAAAGTTTTCATCCCGCCTTTTGGGCATTAAAAATTAAACGTGACTCCAGGCTTTAATTGGATGAGACACTCATTAGTGATGGAGACCTGTTCAGTTCCCTCACAAGGGAAATGACCGTAATAGCCATGTTTGTTTTAGATAGGTTTTCCTTCTATAAGCAGACTGTACCTGACTGAGTAAAGGCGGGTTGATATTAAACTCGCCATTAAGGAAGGGAACTAATATGGACTTATTTATGTTTAGTATTCGAGTAATAGGTCTCTAATGTATTTTATTTCTTAAATTTAAATGTTGGGATCTTTAACTATTTTATTTCTCATAAGCAGAAAAAATAATCATAGCTCTCTATTTTTTTTTCTTCTTAAGCTCTATAACTGCGGTATTTTGATACTCTACTAGGAGTTTCAAACAAACCTCATTAAGAAAGGTTTTGAATTAACTCTTAAAACGAATGATATTTTAAATGCAGATAACAAACTAGTTCCCGATTACTGAAAAATCGATTTTTTTTAAAAATACAGTAAAACCTCTCAATAAGGGACATTAAGAGGACTGGAAATTTTGTCCCTTAAATAGAGGTGTCCCTTCCTCGGAGGTTCACAAATTGATGCATACACATATAGGGTATTAACTAACTTTAGTTTTTTAATAATAAACACGTGTTGCCATTTAAGCTAAAATGCTGGAAATGGCTCACGCATACAAAATATAAGTTGAAATTATTGAAATTGAAAATTTTTTCATTGAAAAACTAAAATTTTAGCATAAATGTCGTATTGGCAAAGTTTTGGAACTGACAGAAATTTATTTGAAGTAATCTGTTTGATAGGTTTATTTCAAAGTACGTAATTTGGGCAATACAGTATAAATTAAGTTTAGTGTACTTTTTCCAATTCTTGCATAAAAAACTTGTTGGCAGGCAAGTTGCCTATAGCATATTGCAAACAGGTACTGTTGCAAGGGCAAACAGTACCTGTTTGCCCTTGCTGAACACATATGTATTCCGTAGTAGTACAAAAGAGGGAAAGGCCTTTACAGGTAGGTTTTGTAAAGGGAACTTTAAAATACACTTGTTTCTTTGTTCATGCTTCTAGGACTCATACCAACTTTCAGAAGTTGATTTTCAGAAGAAAAAAAGAGGCTTCCAGTAAATTTTCTTAATATTTTCTTCTATATAACTTGAATTTTGGAAAATTTTCTCTAAGAATGTCCCTTAAATAGAGTGTCCCGTATTCAGAGGTAAATACATTGCAGTCCCTATTCAAAGGGACTGGGACCAGAAAAGTGTTAATTAGAAATGTCCCTTTTTCGGAGGTGTCCCTTACAGGAGGTACCACTGTATAAACTCAAAAATTTCGCGCAAGTAGAGTTAAGAGAAAAAAACTTATTTTTTCGATTCCTTTGGTTCTAAAACAATAGTTTAACTTTTAAACCGTTTGCAAAATAATAAATAAATAAAATTAAAAACGATAACACTAATAAATTTTAAAATAAATAAATAATAATTACACTAACTACAGAAATTAAAAATATAAAATAAAATAAAATAAATAAATAAATAAATACAAATAAAAATAATTTTTAAAATGACATTCAATGACCTCTTATATATTTGAAACGGCACTTGCCACTCTTTCTTTTGTGTGGGAACTGAAGTGCTTTTCATTAACTAAATCTGACCAACCAATCAATCCTTTACTGTCAACCGTACTAAACATACAAAGAAATTTATTAAGATTTTATTTATAACATTTTCCAATTTTTGTAATGAATATTTAAAAATTACTGAAAATTGCAAAAATGTTCTCGATTTTTTTTCTTTCTTTCTTTCTTTTTTTTTTTAAATTTTTCCCCATTTTCGTTTTTTTCCACTCTTATTTTCACTTTTTTTTGTGACTGTTTTAAGACAGTGTACTTGATTTTTTTTTTTTTTTTGAGAAAATGTTTGAATTATTATCGTAGGAATTATAGTTAAAATCGTTCAAATTTTTCGAAATTTCTTCCTTTTAAAATTATCAAATCAAAAAATTTTTCTTTGAATATAGTGTACGTCAGAAGTTCTTTCTTGTAAAGTTTGTGCGAAAAAGAGCTGCCTGTTAGATGACGATTTATGTAGATTTAAAACTTTTGCCATAATAATATGCATGTATCTTTCTTTTGAACAGTTGATTGTTGAACGAAAAATTGTTCAAAGTAAAAAATGAAACTTGGAAATTATGATGTGTCCTGGTCAAATTCTTTTGAACAAAAACTGTTTTGGTCGATTCAGATTATTTTCACAAAAGCTAGACTGACAGACAGATACTCTCTCCTTTTATGAGCCTACTTTTAAAAAAATATCGCTAAAAATATTTATTTTTATTATGAGAGATATTTCTACGATATATCCGGTATTTATTTTTAGTGTTTAGTTTTATTAATGTATATATTTATTCTATTTTTACGGAAAAGTAGGATTAAAGTTACTAAATCTACTTTCAGGAAAACCAGTGGCGAAATTTACCACGTTTCGAAATTATTATGTTCTACATTGCATTAAAAACGCTGAAACGGTAAGCACGTGTGCTAAGAGTTGACACATAGATACATTTTGATTTTATTATCATTTATGTAAAGAAACTTACAGTAGTATGATTCCCATTTATTTTTCCACTTCAGGTAGCCTTTGCCTAATTGAAAAATCGATCTTGTCGTAAATCGATAAGTCAAGATTATTTCTAAGAAGAAGAATAAGTCAAAAAAAGGAAAAGGACAATTACGAAGAGACAAACAACAAAAATGGACAGCAGTTAAATGGCTAAAGACGCAGTAATGGGGCTCAGAGAAGACAAATCAATCGCATTGTGATTAATTTTGCAAACGGAAGAAAACCCATGAAAATGAGGCAAGCGGATCACAGGGCAGCTGCTTCATCCATTACTGAAGAACATTAAGAATTTAACGTGACTCTCGTATTTCGAAATTGATTGAAACGTCCTTTATGTTATGACTCATAATATGTACGCCAAAACGGAAAAACGTCAGATCACGTAAGTATTAAAAAGGACGTGGAGCTCTTGTAACAATGTAGACAATCGATAATTATATAAATAGCTGAATTAAAATAAACGCTAGAATTCTAAAACGTAAACAGTGCACTTAAAGGAATGAGGAATGTTTACTATGTATGTACACATACAGGGCTATTCAAAAAAAAAAAGGATCCGGTTTCAAGCATTTACTTCTTTTAAATTACAAAAGGTAGAGTCATCATTCCAACGCTCGTAAACAGACAAAACCTGAAAATTTTAAGTCCAGGTTGAACTTCCAATCACGGCCACATTGGCGCTGTTGCTTGTCATGTTGGCTATCTGTAGTATCCAAAGTGACGAGACAACAGGAAGCAGATTTTTTTGTGCTGTTGAACATTTTGATATTTGTCGTGTAACACTTGATTACCAGATTGAATGAATAAAACCAAAAAATTAAAATTTTCCATTTCCAGAACCGTTGGATTTCTGTTTATCTTTTGCAATTTGAAAGAAATAAAGATTTGAAATGCGATCCTTCTTTTTAAACAGCCCAGTATTTAATGTATTGGCTTTTATCTGTTTTGTCATCATAGGAAAAATTATGAGCCTGAAATTATTAAACATATTTTTATCACGTAATTACAATAACATCCAAAACATTAGTTTCCAGATCTGGACTTCTCCAATACCACGAAACTAAATCGTCCAACGTATTCAAAGATGCATAACATCTCAATCCCAGTCAACAGTTTCTCTCCAAGTTCTAACCAAGCCACCCAACATTTCCACTCGACCATATTTTGATGCAGCAATCATTTGTGCATGTCATAACAACGACAAAACGGAACGTAGCATGTATCTATCACGAACAAATGTGTTCCTGGCGAAATTTAATTACTGTATCAGTTCGGGGAAATTCGCACATCGAGAAATTATGCCTGCAGGAATGTTTCGATAATGATCCCGTGTTTGTACAAATAACTTGTGGATTAGCGTGGAGAAATGCAACGATTTTTCCAGACTCTGCTTGTTGCCGAATAATTATCTTGACAGCTAATGAAACATAAATGTTTCAGACAACTAACTTTAAATGGCGATTGGATTAATGTCGCGGGTTTACATACGCAATCAGAAGGGGTCTTCAATTTTTTGTTTGTCTCCATTTGATTTAAAGCGGTAAAGCATGTTTATATGTGTCAATATAAATCTCTTAAGGTTTTTTTTAACGATCAAAAGGAAAACGACAAACTTTTTCATCGAGTAAAATGAATCCTGATTTTACAGAGATTAAACAATTAAAAGATGGATCCTTCACAATGAAAAAGAGCAATTTTTCCCTTGAAAATTCATAACGTTAATTCATAACTGTTTTTAACATATTAAAACATCACTCTTTTGCATTCACGTCTAAAAACGATAGCTAACTTCATCGCGTTTATAGTCATATTGAGTTTTAATTTTCTTTTCGTAAAAAGACTCGGTAAAATTTTATGGATGCGACATTTGGAGAACAATTACATCCGGATTACATATGTATTAACTAATGTCTCAATGAGACAGAAAGCATTTTGATACAAGAAGTTCCGTCTAGAACTATACGAGCCTACTTTCCCTTATACACCAGCTTCAAAGTTATATTCTAGCTATCTCTCTCTCTCTATTTCTCGTTTAGCTTAAGTTCTCAATTACTTCAGATATACCTTTTTCAACGGTTAATACATATTCATTCAATCATTCAACTATTCAGTCATTCATGTATTTATTCACCCAGTTATTAATTCATTCTTTTGCTTATTGATTTAATCATTCATTAATTCAAAAATATTCTTAAAAATCTCGATCAAAAAATTTCATAGGAAAATAGGCTCGTTAGTTCTGGGTGAACTTTCTATCTGTACATGTTCTACGTCACAAGAGCTTTCCGATAAAGTTTGTTCCAAGCAAATCGGTCCGTTAGATCAGGAATTATATAGGATTGAAATTTCTCCGTAGGCGGTATGTTAACTTTTTTTGAACTGTTCAAAAATGAACAAAAATTGTTCAAATCAATATTTCACGCCAAGAACTTCTTCCAATGAGCTTGTTCATTGGAACTTGGATCTTGTACCCTGCGTTTACATAATTTGCTTCATTTTCACCCATAGGCGCTAATGTTAAAATTTTTGAACTGTTCAAAATTGAACAAAAACTTATTTAAATCAAAAAGTAAAATATGGAAATGAGATGTCCTCGCCGAGACCTTTCGAATGCAAAAAGAATTTCTCGAATCGGATATTTCGTTCAAAAATTATTAGGGGGGACAGACCGACAGACACACTTTTTCCCCATCTCAATACC
The DNA here is from genome assembly GCA_038502835.1 of Octonoba sinensis. NCBI lineage: Eukaryota > Metazoa > Arthropoda > Arachnida > Araneae > Uloboridae > Octonoba > Octonoba sinensis. The sequence continues at coordinate 117,980,907 of CM076601.1, read as the reverse complement.
CTACTTTCAAATTTATTATTTTTCAATCTTTATTTAATTACTTAACTTATTTTTGACTTTTCTTGATTTCTAACGATATTTTCACGATACATTAAGCCTTCTTTCATGCTTTATTATTATTATTTTTTTTACTTTTACGGGAAAGTAGGCTAATAATGATAATATTTGTTTACGTGCACATTAACGTGTTTAAATTACAAAAGCGCAAAATTTTTTTTTTAACCTGGTTCAACCGGGAATTGTAAGGCAAAATTAATATGATATGGACTCTAGGGTGCACTGCAAAAAATTAAATTTCATAAAAGTTAAGTAATAGTGCGGGAAAGATGCTTTTCGAAAATATATTTTACCTCGTAAAAAGAATTTTACAGGAAAATTCTTCGTCTTCTACAATAGATAATACTTGTTAATTAAAACTAAAATGTTTAATTTTTGTACTATTATTAGAGAAATATTTCCCAATAACACCATATATACCAGCGTTACACATAAAGTAAAGCCGGTTGAGTTAGCACACAATTGGACAATTTTTAGCCAAACTTTTAGTGAATATAGCCTGCATTGCTTCTGTATGCATTTCCATCACTATTTCCTAGTTATGCTGCAATTTAAAACTACAACAATCATAAAGCCAATTCAGATATTTTTCGCCTCATAGGGCAGGTGAGATTGCACACATGGGAGAATCAGAATTTGACGAACAGATATTACATATGATCTGAAACTAATATAGCGTTTTATGATTTAAACAGTTAAATCATTTTTTTTCATGATTTTTGAACGAATCATAAAGCATACATTTTCTGAAAATTGGACTTACCTAAATTTACTGCAGGGATGTATGACCCAATGCCCCGCTGCCTTCTGCCGAATTCTTTCTTTCATGAGGGCCTTCTTACTGCCAAAGAGTTTCATAGCCAGCTTATTGTCGGAAGGTTGGAACAAGGCTTCCAGCTGATTTCTCATAAAGCCGGCTTTAGTGGCCTCCGAAATCCCGGGCCCGATTTCTTCCTTCGGTGTGCCATAGAGGCTGACGTCGTCCTTCTCACCCCCCTGATTGTCCCCCTTTTGGTTGGGGCCCATGGGCTGGCCCCCCTTCCCGCCGTCTTTGAAATTCATTTCCGGCGAGATGTAGTCGTTGACCAAGTCCTCGTCATTCGCGGTCACCAACGAGTCGGTGCCGGTGTGTGTGTTGTCTACGGATATTTTGATCGAATCCTGGCGGTGGATGGGGCCCCCGTGGTGGGGCCCAGGGGGCCCCGAGGCGTTGTTGCTACGTGAGGACCCCCTCCCAGAGGCCTCCGTTGAGTTGTCGTCCTCGGTGGGGGTGCCGTAGTTGATGCGGCCGTTGGCCAGGCGAAGGCTGGGCAGCCGCTGCGAGCGGGGGCGGCCCTTGACAGAGTCACCGTCCGCCGCGTCTGAGCCCCTGCAATGGAAAAGAAAACATGTTAGGAAAGATTAACTGCAATATGAATAAAAAATTAAAAATCTTCCGGTTATTATCAGTAATAACTTTTTTTTTACAAATTATGCACGCCTGTGATATACAAGCACAAGGAAATCTGGTGGTCACGTGAACTGAATTGGACATCTGCTAAAGATCTCACAGTGTTTACGTGATTGTCACCTAACAGTCCATCGTACGTTAAATATACGAAATACTTTATATATACTTTAAATATGCTTTTAAATATACGTAATGATATTTGCTAACTCAAGTTTATACTTCACTGTCAAAAATTTCCGTAAGAAAATAGTAATATAACCATTTATTTGATTGTTTTTTTACCATATTTAATTACAACAGTTGAATAACTATTAAAAAGATGGTACTCAAACCGCTGATTGTAAAAAAAAATCGTTTATTCTTTGTTTCTCCTAAAGAACGTTTAACTAACCGTAATTTACAAGCGCCACTAGGTCTCGTAGTCAATAAGAATCGGGCGTCCATCTTGGTTGTGGAACCTTGCCGTCGTATGTTTTTGTTGAAGTATGAATAAGGATTTATCAGTTCAAATCTGCATGTGTATATAAAAAAGAAGAAAAAAAGTGACTTAAGCAGTGGTTACTAAATAGAAACACATACACTCGTAAACCAAAAATTGGAGACATCGGATTCTCGAACTGTTTGCGAATGAGCGAACCCATAATTTGAGCTGCTGAAGCTGGTACGCCATACACCCGCCTTATTCGATTCCCGCACGCTTCGTTTGCGCTTTCAAGGCCTCGAAATGGTTCAAAATTCGTAAAAACTTTTATTTACAGTTTTGAAACCATTTTTAAATGGTTATAAAACCGTAAACTTTTGTATTTACTGCTTTTTAACCAAGCTGAGTGGATATGGTTTAGGTCCCGTAAAGATAGGATAATCTTCCAAACCGTAAATTTAACGGTGAATTAGATGGACAGACTGCTGCCGGTATTTAACAGTAATTTCATGATGAAATTTCTAAGAGTGTTAAACTTCGTTTGGGGTTGACATGTAATATATTAACATTTCTGATCAAAGGAAAATCATATATTAGGGTTACTACATAAAAAGCTTTGCAATGTGCGCAGTGTACATAAATTGAGTGATTGGATTTTTATAAACACTGATGAAAAGTGAAACATTTCAGAAGTCCATTGCAGTTTAGGTTATTAATTCAACATAATAACTCTAATTTTTAATTGATCAAAAACTACATAATGCTTAATTATGAAAGAATTGGACTTCACGTATTCGTTTGTTGTAATATTGTGCATCAGAAGAGTTGTAAATCATAAAATACTACTATGGCTTTTGAAAATTTTGAAGATTTATTTAAATCCCAGTTTGAGGTCTAATATTAGAAGTAGTTCTTTCCAAATTAAATATTTTTATTACAGAGAAAAAAAATCAGTATTTAATTTTTCTTAGTCCAAATTGCAGGGAGTTTCTAATGGGTTTACATCCAACATTTTGATATGCAATTTCATTTCTTTGCAAGAAAAGAACGAGGGATTTATCATCGTTAGATGAATCATTCTGAACTTTTGTAGCATCGTTGAGAAAAAGAGGCAAACAAAGAAGAAAATCTCCTTCAACATCATCTTAACTTGGAGAGAAGAGTTTGTTATGAAACGAAAGAATGAAATAATATGATGGAACAACAGAATTAAGACGGTGTTTGATGCAATAAAAGGTAATTATCATTGCACCAGAACTATTGAATTTGCGTTTTACTGGGTGGTGGAATATTTTTACTATTTCCGAGGAGCAGTGGTATCACTATTTTATAGAGTGATTTTTAAAAATGCTCTAAATAAACACAAATTAAAAATCGATTGATCTATATAATTCCCCCAAAATATTTTATGACGGTTTTCGCAAAGCAATGATAATCAGTTTATTATTAAACAATTTAAAAGGGGAAGAAACTTCATTCTCTTCCTTAAAATAAGAAAAGAGTATAGACATTCTTCTCAAAAAGTAAAAGAACACGGTTGTTGAACAAATGACGCACAAATGAATATTGTACAGGTGGATATACAATGTGTATGCGAGAGCCTTTTACCTCATGATGGAAAACGTTTTTAATTAATTTGTGCCAAGTAATTCAAGGAGAAAAACTGACCTTTAGCGTAATCGTTAAAAAATTTCCTAGTTCAATAGCTTATTCAGAGATATTTGTATATTTACTTGCGTTTTACTTTTCATAATGAAGTACAATAAGATAAATCAAGCCAAATACCAAGATTTAGAGAATGTCAAGTTTCTATGAGATTTTATAGGTATTTCAACATCAATAAACGTACATACACGTATTCAATGGTGCGTAAAATATTTTACATAATAAGGAAGCCTCATCAAAGGGGGATACTTCTGCAAGTGGCAGGCGGTTTTTAATCGGAAAAATCAGACTTTTGACTTTTAAAAAGTGTACAAACATTCTATCTTTAACACTTAAGCAACAATTATTGTGTTAACTTTTTATTTAACGCAGAGTAAAACATTATTTTCTATAAATGAATGTATCATTTAAAAAAAAAAAAAAAAAAAGATAGAGAAAGGTTGTTTTTTTTTTTTTTTAATTTAAATTAAATACTAACAGTATTTAAGTAGGAATGTGCCAAAACCCGTCAAAAACTTTAAATATAGAAAAAGAGCTAATTTAGAACACTTTATTTGAACTAGAAATTCGTAAAGACTTTCATGGAATGTAAAAAAAGGAGAGAGAGCGCGTTTGATAGAACGTGTATTGTTTTGTCAAACGTTAAAACTCAATGGCAATTCAGTGTAATGCAAACAGTTCAAGTAAATAACATACGTTTACTTAAACTGTTTGTACTCGTATTTAACAGGTTTTGCTTGCGGAAATTCAAATACAGCTCTTGTGTCTGTTTGGGTACTCATTTTTTAAAAAATGTTGTTGCTCCAAACAAAACAATGTTAACGCTACTGCTGTTAAATTTAAAAGAAAACGAGATTAATTACCAGAGATGAAAAAAAAGACCAGTGTTGAGGCAACATTCGAAAGGAGGAATTGACTAATTTTCCTTCTATTAAGTAAACATTTGAAAGACGGCTTGGTATTTTAACAGCTAAGCTGGAACTATTAGGGATTTAACGAGATTTGGAAAGTGATATGTATTTATTTTACTGTAGATTTTTGCGAGTTATAATAATAAATTTTGCATTCTACTGTCATTTGTAAAGACCGTCTAATTAAACGGACATTCAACGAGAACTACTATATCGTTTGTGAAAAAAAACCCCGGGTTTTTATTTTTTTTTAATGGGTTTTAAATTTGCTTCGTGCTTTATTGAGGTTAAATCAATTTTTTTTTTATGTTACATTAAAAATCATGAAATATTGAGTTTCTCATTACATATATATGTATATGAATTAACTTTTACAAAGTCAAAAGCGTAATCTTACGTGAAAAATCTGATGTGCTTATAGTTTTGTAACTATTGTGTTTGTTATGTATTATTAATATATTAATCAAAAATCCTCTAAAATATAAAATTAAACTGTTTACTTTAATGATTGCTGGCTAAGAGAAAAATTGAAACAAAAAATGTGGCATTTACAAAACGTGGCTTTTTTGAGACAAAAAAGAAAACAAACTTTTGGTTTTAATACTTAAAACATCAAGGCTTTGCTTTTGAATGAAAAACTTTCTAGAACTTCATTTTTTCTTAACTTTGGTTTTTACTCTAAAGGAATTTTCTTGGAAAATGCTTTAGGGATATTCTCTCAATGAAAAAGACGGTGCAAAAATAAAATGAACACTGAATGACAACACAATTTACAGACACAAAATAATGCACATTTAAGCCGGCCTCTGAACGAACATATCTCAAATCTAAGCGAACATAACTCAAACCAAAGGTGATACATATCATGCGGATGAAACTAATACTTGCAGCAGTGTTTCCTAAGACAAATCTCAACTACTCTTACCGAATCACTAACTTTTTCCATATTTCCTTGAACTTATTTTTTATCTGCAATTGATAGCGACATAATTTTGAATTTCGAAACACTGCTGAATTTTCGAAACATTTAAATCAACTTAAAGCGTGTATTCTTAAAATATCTTTAAATTAATTTGGCTGACGAATTTAGTACTTCTTAAGTGTTAGTTAGTCATATTAATTATTAGTAAACATATTAAGTGTTAGTGGAGAGATTTTAGGTATAGGGGAGATATTACATTCCGTTAATTTTAACTTATTTATCATAACATTTTGACTATTATTGTGATATTAAAATTGTAAAAACTTTTTTTCTTAACTTTCCTTTCCCAACAAGTTGAATAAAACTACAAGATGATTAATAATAATAATTTTAGAATTTTAACTTTCAACATTTTCTCCGGTGAATCTATCAACGTTTTAAATTATTATCATTATTATTCTAAAAAAGACAAACTTTTGGTTCAGATATGCATCTCATTTTGTGTTAAGTTAGCAAAAGTAAGGTACATCACTCATTATTTTCATTCCACCTCTTCTTAACGAACAAAATGAGGTCTTCAAAGAAAATATGATTATATTTACACTTCAAGTAATAATGTTTAAGTAGTTATTACGAAAAGATTAAGAAAGTTTTAAAATGAATCCCATTATTGGAAGACCTAATCTTTCAAAAAAGGGTAATCTCTTTCAAGAAACGTAGCTTCACAGTCTGGAAAATATATTTCTAAAACAGCTTTTCGGCATTAAAAGAAAAACGAGAGAAAGACGCAGATTTATTCATTTTTCATTTAAAATTTGTTAGCTGTACTTCATCACCTTTTCATCTGAAACATTAGAATAAGATCCAAAGTGAAAATCAATTTTTTATCAGTTTACCTTGTCAGGCATTTTATATTATTAATTCCTACATTTTACCACAAATTTAAAAGCATTATCTATTTTCTTATCTGAAACTGAAAAATAAATTAAAAGTAATGAATGCATTTCATTTATTTATTTATTATTATTATTATTATTATTATTTTTTTCTTGTGGTTGACGTTTGGTAACAAAATTAGTTATTGTGAAGTTTCAAAAAGAAGAAAAAAGAAAGAAAAATTATTGTCAGGTAGAAATGTAAAACGCAATAGCCGAGATAAAATGCATCTGTAAAGAATGTTGAACTTCGCTTAGTCGTTTCAAAGATATAATTAAAAAATATGATTATATTTTTGTATAAATTAATGACTATTGACACTTATTCACAGTCGGTTAAATATATTTTTACCCAGCCTAATAAAATGTTACGCTACAGTTTGAATGATCTCGGCAAATGCCCAGCACACACACGTATATATATATATTAAAATCAATTAACGCGGATTATTGTAAGTGTTTACATTTTTGGATGAAATATTTTAGATCTACTTACATTTTAGAAAAAAGGTCTACGTCTAAATGCTGATTTAATGTCGAATTATATTGATTGTTTAAAACGATTTTGTAAATCTTACCATAAATGTTTCTATTTAAATTCTATTTTGAAAATTAAACTCAGTAGTGATTTAAAATAAATGATGTGAGAATTTTTTTATACTATTATTCAGAAGTGCGGAATATGCTTAAAGATTAAAGGATATAATACATAGGAGATTCCATTTTCCAAACTCATTCACTGGGTGTTTGAATTCAAGAATGCTTTGCGAAAAATAGTTTCAAAGTAAAAAAAAAAAAGAATAATAAAATCTAATGAGTTTTTTTGCTATGAAAATAAATCATCTTTTATCCGTATCAGATTAGATCATTCATTTCACATTTAATCATAATTTAAGCATTGATGATCATAAAGGCAATACTTTCACGTAAACACCAATATCTATTATTGATAGACAATTTTGTGCATGGAAGTTGTCGTGCTAGCGTTCTACTAAAGCAAAAAGCGAGAGGCAACGAAATATTAAAGCAGTATTATATATCAAAATAATGCCGTGTAAAAATAAAAAATACAAAGAAAAAAAAAACAAGCAAAATAAAAGCTGTGCTAACATCGAGTGGCATAAAGCTTTTTAGTGCTGCAACACACATATGTATCAAAGCACAGTACCGGTCCGCGCTCAGGAAATTTTCACTTAATATCCGTTAGCCTTGAATACAAGGCACAGAGCGGTAACTGTTAATCGCAAACCGCTAAGAGACTAGCCGTAGAACTGGAAGCTCGGGGAAGGTCCGTTATAGGTAATATAGCCGTAGAGGCGCTGGCGATGTGTTCGATCGCCTCACTGTTTTTCCCTCCGTAACGATCGGGGATGCGCGGGGGTGTTCCGAACAAGACGAAGAGGCGTGGTTTCGGTATTAGTTAAACATCAACACGTGACTGCTTCGGGAAAAGTTTATTGACTTCGCTTATTGGATAGGTTGTGTGGAATTTTAGGAATTTTATTAAAAAAGGAGAGATTGGGTCTTGCAGCAAAATGTGTTTCGTGAAATGAAAAAAAGGATTCACTGGTTTCAGAATATCATTTCAGAATTATGATGTTACAGTTCTAAATAGAACTTTGTTGAAAAGAAAAAATAGCGAACATTTAAGCTTTGATCCCATGCATTTGTGCTACAACAGGCAATAACCCTTTAAAACTCGTTTTATGTTATAACTTTTCTTTCTTTTCTTTTTATTTACTTTTTTAATTAATTGCAAAATCCTTGCGAACTCCGAGTGCACTAAAAATAACTAGGTTTAATATAGGGATTATATCATTAAACTAACATTTAAAAAATAAAAAAAAAATTCCCTCGTTGAGCCCGGGGTTTCCTTAAATCTGGACGTATAAAACAAATTCGACTAATCCATATTTTAAACTTTTCGAATTATACTTAGTAAAATAGAGTATAGTTATCTTTTTAAAGGAGACAAGAGAGCATAAAAAATTAATAATGAGAATGATCAAGAAATACTGAAAAGGATTTTCTTCTGGAATAAACTTATAATGATCCTAACATAATAGCTTTCTTGAAAAAGAAGTCTTTAAAATTCAAGTGATTATTTTCTTTTTAGCGATAAGTAACGCTCGCTACATAATATATGAGGGACAACTTTCACTAAGGCGAAGTTGGTGAGTGGCTAAGTACGAACGCAAATGGAAGTTTATTAGTTTGTGAAAATGCCTGTGTTTTTCAGTTGTTTTCTTTGAAATTAAATTTAACCGTAAGAGTGCCTGAGTTAAGAGAGCAACAAATAACAACGAGTTTTTCCAACTCTGTCAAGTAGAGAAGATAAAAATCATGAATGGTTCTTCTTCTACGAAAAAAAAAGAGGTTGACGGTTTTGGTAAAGACAATTTTTAGCAGACAAAACCATTCAAACACTGCCTCAAGATTTATATAACAATATGGAGCCAATGTGTAAACGATTTGCTTCTCCTAAAAATGTCCTTCACTATGCGTTATGTAATTTGAGAGATAATTAGGTTATAGCTCGTGAACAAAACCTAATTTGGCTCATTTTTGTGCATTTTGCATTAGAGGAATACAGCTTAGTTATTCAATATTCAAGTAGTAATCGCGATTTTATTAACATATTTAGTTTTATACAGGTTAAACTACAATAAGTAGAAGTGTTCGGAGGATATAATGATGAATAGATTAGACGAAGAAGAAGAAGATGGTGATTATGATGATGACAAAGACGACGATGATGGGATGGTTATTGTTATCATTGATGTAGTTGTTGTTATTATTATTATTATTATTGTTGTTGTTGTTAATTTATTAGGTCCGTAATGGTGGGGGCCTCCACGTGGTGCGGACTGGGTCATACTAAATATCCACCGATCCGCTCCGGCGGATGTTAGGCTCACTTTGTAGTGAGACTGCGGTACCGGGACAGTAGAGCAGGTAGGCAACGCTCGACAGTCCGGTCCCTATGGCCGGTTCTGGTTGCTAAGCTGTCTGAGAGTTTGTGGGAAGTTCGATGAAGATTTACGCTGCGGTCGCACCCTAGTATGGGGTAGTCACAGAAACCCTAGATGGTACAGGCAGTATGACCGTAGTTGCGTTGGGTATTTTGATTTTTTTAAACGTCTTCAGAAAGAAAAACACACCTCAAATTATGTTGTAAAGAATTGTTCCGTTGAGTTAAAGTTCGAAGGAATATAGAATAGTATAATTTAAAATCAAGCATCATAATAGAGCGATAACACATTTTTTGAAACATTTCCTCTGTTAAAGGGATAATAATATCCGGCGAATTAATGAAGTACCAAGTTTTTTAATGAACACTTTGATCTTGGCTATTTTCTTTTTAAAAAAAATTTCAAAGTAGCTCTTCACATAAAAACCTTAAAAATAGAAGTGTTTACACAGCAGAAATCTACCATTTATCAAAGTCGCAAGGTTTCTAAACTCTACTATTACGTATAAATTGCGTCAAAGTTATATCCCATCATTCGGGGATGGGTTTATTGTCAATGACAAAAGGAATAACTGCTTGGAAATTAGAATTGCAGACACGTGTTTCGGGGCTACAAGGACCTCGAACAAGGAGTTTTCACCAATATGACAAGAGCGGTTTATTGCTATTTGCACCTTTTCTGCGTTGCTTACGTTATTAATCCATCTTATGAAGGTAAGCTACTTATGTTAGATCAGCATTTTGCAACCCAAATTAATCAAAATTTGCAATTGGAAGCAGTGTTCAGCTGTGTAAGAATAATCGTCTGATACTGTAAAATAGAAGAAAGTTTTACGTTGAATAGACATTGACCGAAAAGTGCTAATGTCAGCGAAACACATACAAGAACTTATTCTATCAACCCAGACGAATAAAGAGACACTTAAGCCAGAAGAGAACGAATAGAAAGAAAATCCATTACAGTCGTCAACAGTTGGTGATATTCATCAGGCACTATAAAGCACTAGAATGATTTTACAGTAAAAAGAAATGTTTCGCAGCGACGGCAAATCTTTTTACGACCTGAATTCTTTTAAAAAGTATTTATAAGTAATTTAACACGCAACAGTTGACTAGAATTAAAAAAAAAAACTAACAACGTATTTTTTTAAAAAATGAACTCAACTTGCACATTATCTACTGATAAATTGCTGTTTTTACCTCAATTAATCAGAAAATTCTAAACACACCCTTTTTTTAATGCGTAACACGGTTAGGCTAAGAAGGGAAAATTTTTAAACAATGGCGCTGCAACTTTTTTTGTTTAATTAAACACCTGAATGTATCAATAATTTAATTATCCAAAAGAAAAAAATGGAAAACGGAGTTATGCAACCCAAGATTTCGAAAATTTTCATATTGTGCTCTTACGCTGCCTTCTTCTGCAAATTTAGGTATTGTGTATCCCATGACATTTAAAAATAAAAGAAGCTGAAAACACAGACACACACAATAATAATAATTAATAAATAACTAGAAGTAAGGAATATATGAGGGTTCGTATTCCATGATTTAAACTGTAATGTATTACTCCACAAATAAAAAAATAAACTCATAAAAAATATATTTTTTTAAAACAAAATGCAAAATATCGTCTATCTTACATAACTTGAATGCAAAGAACCAGCGGCAAAGGAAATAAAAAGAAAAAACCGAATGTATTTATTTATTTATTTTTTTACCAGGAGTGCGTGTTCTTTTAAATTAGCAATATGTCCTTGATAAAACTAGGTAAATTAAAAAGAATAAATACGAAAACAAAGCTTATTTATTTACGTAATTATGAAATTCTCTAACTAGGTTATCTATTCTGCTGTTGAATATTTTGTTTTTCGAAAAAATGAAAGATTTTTTTTTCTTCTTGATATCAGGTACCCTTAATTAGAGAGAAGCGCTTTTCCGCTTTTTCGAATAAATCTTTAATTGCTTCGTGGCGAGGCGTTATATATCAAACGGAAAATTCTAATTTGGTTTTATCCCTAAACTGATCCCTTAAATCTGACGTAAAGGTGCTGATAATGAGGCCTTACGGGAAAGAAGATTCACATAAACTACATTCGGAGTTTAGGGGAACGATACATAAATATCTCTTTTTCCCTTCTTTCTTGCTCTTGAAAATATGTATATCTTTCTTAAGTTTTGAAACGTTACGAAGAGATATGTTGTCCGAAGCTATCCATTAAAAAGTTTTACTTTTCTGTAATTTGCGCTTTATTATGCAATAAATTATAAATAGGAGCGTATATTTCAGAACTATTTCCATATTATGAAGAAAATACGGTGTACTCCATGTTTTGACTGCTTGTTTCAAACCTGGGTGTTTAAACTTCGTTAACAAAATTCTTTTTTTTTTTTAACTGAAACTTTTTAAAATCATTTTACAAATATTATCACCGGTTGTCTATTTTAATTTAAATCCTTTTTAAATTTTCATTTTCAATCTTTAGTTGATGCCTTTTAAATTTAGCTTCGTGTGTTGAATTATCCTTTTACTTGCTTTTTTGTACTTCGAGCTAATCTGGGGAAGTTGTTTTATTTATTTATTTATTTATTTTGGTTTTCTAGTACATGTTGTATGACTTTTGCTGTGGTGCATGTTGTGCTTATATCTAATAATAAAAAAATAATAAAGAAAACATGCAGCTGTAGATATTAGATTAAAACATGCTACATTGAGCAGAAGACAATTAAATATATCGATAAATTAAAAATTTAACTCTTATTTATTTATTTATTTATTATAATTTTTTAATTAATTAAGTTATTTTGTTATATTTAATTATCTTTAGTAAAAAATTAACGTGCACTTTTAAATTTGAGAATAAAATAGGGCAATAGGCATTATCGAAATAGTCTATCATTTGAGGAATGGAGGAATTATAAGTTTAATAATAATTTCAATTTTATTTCTACTTATAGGAAATTGTGTAAAACTTGAAAATGGAAATTATGTATTAAGTGCGCTTTAGTTTTATACTTCATTTTTTTTTTTTTTTTTTAAGTTAAGGTTTCCATTTGTAAGAAAATAATGCTTCAGAAACCTAACGAATCATTGTAGGGGGTGGAAATTGCAACTTAAACCCATTTTGAATTTTTATTTATCCAAAATATATAAAAAAGTATTAGATACGTCAAAAGGCTCATTCGTCACACACACCCACGTATATGTATATATTTATATGTGTGTGCAATATTGGTTCATGGCGGCAGGTGTTGCCTTCCGAAAAATCTATAAGAAGTCTACGCCATCTCTTCCGGTCAAGGGTCCAATCATCATCCAGACCTCTATCCCTCATATATATATATATATACATATATATATATATATATATATATATATATATATATATATATAATCAAAAGTTAATAAAGTGAATCAAACTGTGAAAAGGCGCACAAGGCAGCACACTTAAACAGTTGCAAATATATGTGTGAAATAGAGAATATATATGTAAAAAAATAGTGGGTATGTGAAAAAACAACAATATAAAAGGCTGAACGTGGGAAATCACAAATATAAACATTCAAAATGAAAAAGAGCCTGCCTCTTCATCAGTGGGAGGGAGCAGGAAGCATATATAACGAAATATTGTCATTGCAGGTTTCTGAGAAATCCCAGCATAGCATGTGAGAAAAAAAATTTTTATAACAAAAATTATAAGACTGGGAGTTGCAGGTCAAGTGAATAATCAAAATAATTTATCCAGTTATAAAAAGAACAATTTTTTTTTTTTTTTTTTTTTTTTTATTATTATTATTATTAAAAGAAGTTTCGAGTTTAATAATAAAAAAAATTTTTGTTCTTTTTATAACTGGATAAATTATTTTGGTTATTCACTTGACTTGCAACTCCCAGTCTTATAATTTTTGTAATAAATTTTTTTTTTCTCACATGCTATGCTGGGATTTCTCAGAAACCTGCAATGACAATATTTCGTTATATATGCTTCCTGCTCCCTCCCACTGATGAAGAGGCAGGCTCTTTTTCATTTTGAATGTTTATATTTGTGATTTCCCATGTTCAGCCTTTTATATTGTTGTTTTTTCACATACCCACTAATTTTTTATATATATATTCTCTATTTCATACATATATATACATATAGGGTGCTTCAAAAAAATGTATACACACTTTGAACTTCCATAGAAAATTTATTTACCGTTCTACAAAGTTAAATTTCAGGAAAATAGAAAGCTGAAAGTCCAATGTAAATGAAACATAAATAACAAATGTTAATACTGTTCAAATTGGTGACCTGCAGCATCAATACAATTCTGAGTACGAGTCACCACTGATTCTGTACATCGTATCAAAACGTCCAATGAGATTTCTCTACACACTGCTTGAATCTCATTCCAAAGAATGTCTAGGTTACGTGGTTTACGTTTGTACACCTCATCTTTTACTGTGCCCCACAAGAAGAAATCCAGTGGTGTAAGGTCTGGAGAGCGTGCTGGAAACTCGATTGGCCCCCTGCGTCCTATCCACTGGCCCGACAAATTTTGATCCAGGTAAGCTCGTACGTCCCTGTGATAGTGCGGCGGGGCACCATCTTGTTGAAAAGAAAAATCATCATTACAGTATAATGCACGAATGGCAGGAAATATGGAATCAGCAAGCATTGTTAGGTAATTAATACCAGTTACAGTGCCTTCAAATCGAAAAGGTCCAATGAGTCCTCTTGAAGACAAACCGCACCACACATTTACACCAGGCAAATTTACAGCTTTTTCAATTGTAATGTGAGGATTTTCTTCACCCCAGTAAACACAATTGTGCCTATTGACAGTTCCATTAAGTTTGAATTGGGCTTCATCCGACCAAATGATGCTACCCATAAATCCCGGTTCACGTATCACCATCTCCTGAATCCATTCACAAAATTGCAACCTTCGATCTGGATCGTCGTCATTTAGCTGTTGCACCAGCCTTGGAATGTAAACACGATACTTGCCTCTCTTCAGAATGCGTAGCACGCTGCTAGCACTTACATCACTTTCACGTGCCCCTTGCCTTGAAGATTTGTTAGGAGAGCGTTGAAACAGTTCCAAGACTGCCGTTGATGACTCATCACTTGTAGCTGTTCGAGGCCGACCTGAATGACCTTTATGCACATCACACACTGTTCCATGAACTTCGAATTTGTCTCGTATGCGTGTAATTGTTAATCTTGAAGGTGGTTCTGTATCATACTCCCTTCTCCACTGTCTTTGAACTTCATTTACATTCTCAAACTTCCAGTACCACTTAATAACCTGCTTACGTTCTTCAAAACTCAAACGTACGTCCCCCATGTTGATATTACAAATTCCAACTGATAATAAAACATAGAGGGACGATTATGCTGGCACCTGGCGAAGAAATATAACATTAGCCTTGTAGAGCGGGAAAACTACAATAGTTTAAAGTGTGTATACATTTTTTTGAAGCACCCTGTATATATATATTTATATAAGTATATATAAGTATTTCGAGTTCTTTTTTTTCTCTAAATTTTAGTACAGATTTCAGTGCCAGATCAAAAGAAAGTAAATTTCGTTTTATGAAGGATGTATAAACGTGCTCCCTAATACAAATGCATATTAGATAAAAACTAACGGAACCTCCTCCATTTCTGTTATGTCTAAAATTTATTCTTAAAAATGTTTCGAAAATTCCAACAACATAGTCTTTCGTGAGCAGTCTAGACTCATTTATTCTTATTTGTGTTTTTTCACAAATTGCGGTGTAGAGGCTCATACACAAAATAACAAGTAATATCGCTTGGGTGGATTCATATTACTTTGTCTTTTGCGTTATTATATTCTAAGAATATGATTAATGAATGCACAGAATAAGTAGTCACTATATTTCTTTCGAATATGAAACCAGAAGCAAGTTTTCCCAAATTTAAAGCTTAAACTTACGAATAATTTCATAACAAATAAGAGTTTTTATCCATATTTTGAAAAATAAATCTGATTGGGGTGACTACAAAACATCACAAAATTGTCGAAATATTAGTCGATGTTTTACCGAGGTCGGCACAGTATAATTGGCTACTGGGGCCGTGGTAGCCTAGTGGTTAGCACGTCGGACTTCCACCTGGAAGGTCGCGCGTTCGATACCCACTGAAGACCACCATGTATACTTGGGGATATGTGCATGTAAAATCCGTAGACCCCACTACCTCTCCCCGTGCGTAAGCAATCCTAAGGCCTCGGCTAACAGGTAGGGGTCTGGTGGAGAAAAGTATAATTGGCTACTTGGGTAATGTAAACTGTTTCCATGTTTTTCTCTCCTTTTCTTTCCACTTTTTTCCCACTCGCACTTTCTTTCTGGTTTTTCTTATTTGTAAAACTTAAAAGACTTGTTATAAGTATTTTAGAATGGAATTTTTTATTTTAAGTTTATTTTAAGCACTGTTTCAAGTTCAAATTATAAAGCGCATAGTCTTAATTCAAAGAAAGAACCTTAGTTTAATAGCTAACTGTGTCTATTGCATCATTCTTTCATATTATTTTATTTAACAACGAATTGCATAGATTAAAATTTTAACAAAAAGTTACGTCTAGAACTGCAAGAACAAGCCTTTTTTTTCCAGAAAGTTAAATCTGGATTTTTAAGGATATTTACGAATCATTGAATGAATAAATGAATGAGTTAATAAATAAATGAATGAATGAATGAATATATATTAACCGTTGAAAAACATATATTTAAAGTATTTAAGAACTAAAGCTAAATGAGAAAGAGCGAGAGAGATTGCTAGATTTTCAATTTGATATTATTAGTGTATACGGGAAAATAGAACTTTCTGGAAAAAAAGGCTTGTTTAGTTCTGGAGGCACTTCGTATCTGTACATGTTCTACGACATAACATCTTTTCGACAAAGTTTGTTCCGAGCAAATCCACCTGATGGAGCAGGGTTTATATAGGATTGAAATTTCCCCGTTGTGGCTAATGTTAAAATTTTTTTTGAACTATTCAAAATTGAACTATAATTGCTCAGGTTAAAAAATGATACTCGTTGAGGGCTTCTTCCAATAAGCTTGTTCAAACGCACATGGGATTTATACCCAGAGTGTACATAATTTGCTTCATTTCTGCCCAGGCAGTAACCTTCAGATTTTGTGAACGAAAAATTTGTTCAAATTAAAAAATAGAAAAGGAAATGAAATGTTTTCGGTAAGATCTTTGAAATGCAAAAAAAAAATCGTTGGAATCGGTAATTCCTTTAAAATTTATAAAGGAGGGGGCAGACAGACCGACAGACATACATTCTCCCCACCTCAAAACCCTTTCAAATACTTCCTTTGTCAATATTTATTTATTTCCTTAACTTATTCTTGACATTTTTATTTTTAACGATATTTTTACGATTCATTAAGCCTTTCTACATTCTTTTTTCTTTCCTAAAAACTTTTATGGGAAAGTGGGCTAAAAAGGTAAGTTATCTGAATATTCACGCTTATTAGAAACAAAAAGGAGATTTGATTTGATTTTTAAATTGAGATTTATGTCTTTACCAGGAAAAGGAGCCAAAACATATGTATTAATTGCTTAGTTATCAATCTGCCTAATATTAGACATGGACACTTTTGTGTGAAACAAAACTTATATCTTACAGAAACAATCCATAAGATACGCAGAGTAAAAAAATAATTTTGAATTATTTCAACTGAAGTATCCCCCCTTTACCACTTTTATTCTTTCAAACTTAAAGTGACCCGGAAAATACATCTAGTTTTAAAGTTCTCATCAGTTAAATAAACAAAACTATAATATATTCGAGAAAAATTGCTTTTTGCCCTTGAATCTACTTAATAACCTTCACTGATAAATAAAACGTACAAAAGTGATGACAAGGCACGACAGTATTTGGCTAACTTCCAGCTCATTGCATAGAATGGTTTCGTGCCCGAGAAATTCAGTTGTTACAGAGTCTTTAACTAATGAACAGGTGAGCTTCAAAAGCTATATTTATGAGTAATGTGTTTGATGTTAAAAAGCAAAAGTAACATTTAAGCTGAAAGGTACATTCTTTACTCTTAAAATCTAGGACGATGACATACATTTTAAAAATAATGGAATTTATTATTAATATTTTATCCTTTCTGTTTTTTTTTCACGTGATAATCACTAAACGCGGTAAGATCTTTTGTGTACGATCTTAAGTTTTCCTTCACTTTCACAAGGAACCTATTACTTTTAAGTAGGGCAACAATCACAGCGGTTTAGATTAAAATGGCTTACCATATTTTCATGGCTTGTTTCATTCCATTGCTATGATTTAAAAAAATTGCGGTTTTTATACCGTAAACGAAGCGCGCGGGAATCGAACCCCGGGTGTATAGTGTATCAACCTTGCGCTCTAACCATTCGGCCATCTTCACCACTCAAAGTGGCAGTTTATTTATCAAAATATCTTCTTTTCCAACAGGCAAACTGCATTGAAATCGAGATTTCAGTTTTTGATTGGTTCCAAAGTCATTTTTGGTCTAAATGTGTTGTATATTGACGAAAATCATTTTATTTGCTGCAAAAAATAAAATGCAAACAAGCTTCAGCAGCTCAAATTATGGGTTCGCTCATTCGCAAACAGTTCGGAAATCCGATGTCTCCAATTTTTGATTTAAGTGTGTATATATTTCTGTTTTTCGCTCCACAACCGAGATGGACGCTCGATTCTTATTGACTACGAGGCCTAGGTGGCGCTTGTAAATTACGATTAGTTAAACGTTCTTTAGGAGAAACAGAGAATAAACGATTTTTTCACAATCAGGGGTTTGAGTACCATCTTTTTAATGGTTATTCGACTGTTGTAATTGAATATGATAAAATAACAATCAAATAAATGGTTATATTATTTTTTTCTTACGAAAAATTTTAACAGTGTACTGAAATAGAACATACTATCTGTGAAACCATCTGAAGAAAAACCAAGCCCGGAATTCTACAGCGGTCAATGTAAATTCGCTTCTTCCTCAACAAGATAGTCCAAGGAGAAAAGCTATATTTACAGAGGTTGACAGTTAAATTGCTTATCTGATTTAGTGTTAGCTTCCAATTATTTAGGAAAAAAATACAAACGCTCACGCTTTTCTAACCATATTAATGTGAAGAAACTAGGCCAAAGTTGGATCATACAGTTCTAGAGGGAACTTCTGGTTTTTTTCCTTCTTTTTTTTCAATCTATTTAAAACCGGGAATTTTTTCTATAGGGATAATAGTGAGAATAGTGTTATAATGCGTAGTAATTCCGCCACGAAAATTTATTGCGCATAATTATTTTTAACTAAAAACACAGAAAATAATATTTATAATAATAATTTATCACATACATTTTCATCACGTGAAACGTTTATTAAAACTATATGCAGTGATTTTGATCTGAAATGCGAAATTCTTAAATAATGACAGAGAAGATATTCTTTAAAAAAAAATGTAAAACATTGCGGATATTTCATTCTTTTTTCTATGCAAAATTAAATGAAATGCCGTCCATACTTCTTTTTCTACAACTGTCTTTCATAGAGACAGGTTTAGAATGTACTCAAATTGCAAGAATGTAGAATGTAAACACAGTTAAAATATACAATTCTTGCAAGAAGTCTAAAGGGTATTCATTGAAGAAATGTGCTTTGAATAGCTTAACAAGTTTAATGACATGTGCTTAACTGCTTAATTAGAAGTGTAGAATTATATGTTTCAAATAAAGGTATTGTAATGCATGTGCCTACAATATGTTTTACACAACAACTAAATATCTGCCATGTAATTCTATGTAAATTGATTTTACTTAAAATGTTTTTTGGAGAAATAATTTGACGGGAATAGTTATGAAAATTTAAATAAATATGAAAGTAATCGTTCGTCCTCTTATTTTAAATAATGATATATATTTAAATAACAGATCACTAGAAATAAATATTAAAAGCACATAAAGAAAATATTTTCATTTTGACTTCGCTAATTTTAATTTTTGTGGAATTGAACCTAAACCACAATCAACAAGAATGACATCTGTTTTTTCTCCGAGTGGGCTCGATTTTGAACTTTTTTATGTCTAAATTATGTTTTCCCATGGCAAAGAAAGTAATCATAACCTCGTAATTAGTGTAAAGAATTATTTCATTAATAATGCATATCATCACATTTCTGACCCATAGTATGGTATGTTTTTAACACTTACTATCAATATGTCATTTCTGTAGTAAAGCTATTTTTAAGTTGGAATTAGCCAGAGAGTTTGGTCAATAGCAAACAATTAAGCGATTCTTGTCCAAGCTAATTTTATACATATTATGGAATATAAAAACATAGTTTGAAATGAATAAGAATACAGTTTATGTAGTACGGAACAAATACATTTTTTCAAGTTTTTTTTTGTGCACGGAATGTGGCATGTCAAATCCGTGGTCTGTCACAGAACTCAGTTTCACGACTTCAATATACAGCCAATATATGACGTATGAATTTACGTTTTAAATTGTAGAAATAAAGGAAGGTAAATAAATACTGATGTTTTTTTTTATTTATTTATTTTAAAATTTGCATTTTACGCCGCGTGGAATGCTTGTCCTAAGTTTTGAAGTCACATCTGCGGATAGAAACAGGAGCTGATATTTAATTCAACAAGTATCAACACTGTGCAGTGTCGTTGTTATTTTATTCTCCATATCAGCCATAATGAATAGCCAACTCAAAAAACATCTTTGGTTTTAACTTTAAAGTCATTTTTTTTAGCATTAAACATCAAATTTAGTAGTTTGTAAATACCAATGCGCCATATCCGTGGCAAGGATATAATTTAGATAAGTAATTAAAATATTCATTATATATAATTAGACATAATATTCGTCAGATATAAAGAGCTTAGTTTTTGAGCGACAGGTTCCTAATCTTAATATTAAGAATTAATTAAAACTTTTTGAATCAAACTAATGAAAGAATGCAGGAAAGTTATTGAAACTGAGTAAATACAAAAAAAAGTATCATGACTGATATAATGTTTAAAGATATGCAGTTAAAAAAAAGAAAAACGAAAGAAATAACACTGTGAAATCTGATAGCCTAATTCATGTCCCCCCCCCCCCCCAAGTCTAAAATTTTGAAATAAATGAAGTCCTATAAAAAAATTTTCGCAATTTCCCTGAATCTCTTAAAAATTGTTTTAGTTTGAAGAAGAGAGCAAAAACAAAAAGTAAATAGAAACAAAACCGTAATATTTTTTAAATGAAAAAAAAAAAAAAAAAATACAATCACAAAAATGTCGGAAGGGCAACCGTTAAACTAAAACAACCCAAGTATAAAACAAAATTATTGTATTTTACCAGACAATAGGAACTCAAAGTGCTTATTTAGGAAAATTAATGAAAGCTTTTAGCTTTAGAGAACATTAGTCATTCTGCTTCGCATTTACCGTGAAAAGTGATTCGTTTTGAAACTTTTTCGTTGTAATAAAGGAAAAAAACGGTTACGCCATCTTTTCTTAAAAATAGCTTTGTATGTCTTTTGCACTATATTAACTATCACGTCTTTTCTTTGCATTTATTTTTATTTTTTTTTCTTAAATAAAATGTAATCTCTAAGAAGCTTTGACTGAAGCTTGCGTCCCAAACCCTATAACATTTCCGAATTTTTAAAAAAAAGCTGTTTCTTGTAATCTAATCATTTCATCACATTGGTATTTTCCAATTTGTGCGTCACGTTATCTCTGATGCAGATTTTATTCCATTACAAGAAAATCTTCCCGTTGCGTCCCTTCTGATCCTGCTAGCAGCTTGCACTAAAAAAATATCAACACTAGCTCTTATCAAAGCCCATCTGTAACCAAATATTGGCTTATCTCCTGGAAAAATTGCCTGAAATATAAGAGTAATACTCATCGAAAAAATTATAGGATTGTGCCGCCCCTTCCTACGCGATTGGTAGCTGCCAAAGCTAATCAGCACCAATTCATTAGCATAGGATTTATTAGTATACTGAATTTGATTCATATCTACATTGTGCTTTTTCGTTAGTGTTCCGCAAAAATGTTTCGCCTGCACAAAGGGAAATACACACACGCTCACATTCTCCAAAAAATGTCAAACTGTTCAAAATCGAGTAAAATGTATTCGAAAATATGTTTTTTATTTTATTTATTTTTAGTTATTTTTTGACTTTTTTACTGGATTTCAACTAATTTTCTATATTCTTCAGGTCATTGGAAGAAAAATCGTCGATCGGAGGTATTTTCGGTAGAACCCGGTTGCCTTCAGATAGTTAGGCGGCACATTATTACACAAACCATTGTTAGTTGATTTTTCATGCTTTGCCAATATTAGCATTAAATAGCAATTGCCTCAGAAAGAAACTACAGAATAATATGTAGATATAAATATGAAGTAAATAAAATTGATTAAATGCGCCATTATATTAGTTTGCTCGTGTTTTTTGACACATAATAAGTAATAAAGAGTTGAAACATTCTTTAAGTTTTTTCTCTATTTTGGTCGGAATTTGAAAACGGTGAGAGCTCCCAGTGGCCCGAGAAGTTTGGCGGCGATTACTACTTCAAGAAAAAAAAATTGAAAAAAGGAAAGAAAAGAAAAGGAAGAAAGAAAGAAAAAGAAATATATGCTTTAAACTAATTTTTTTTCTGATTTTTTTGGTACAAAACACTCACTACTTATGAAACAGCTTTTACTTTGTAATGTAATTAATTAAACAAAAATTTTGCTAGCTATGTTCTGCATTGACCACGGTCTATTCATATTGCTTACGATACATGATTCTAATTAATCATTAATTTTTTCGGGAATTAACATTTTTTTGT
Source organism: Octonoba sinensis (assembly GCA_038502835.1). Classification (NCBI taxonomy): domain Eukaryota; kingdom Metazoa; phylum Arthropoda; class Arachnida; order Araneae; family Uloboridae; genus Octonoba; species Octonoba sinensis. Next base: position 117,958,732 of record CM076601.1, on the reverse strand, counting down.
GCATATGACGTGTTACTGTTTTGTATAATCTTTATTTGTTCTCAAAGTCAACTTACTTCTTATACAACAAAAAGCCAGAAGTTTAATTTTTTTCAGGGATTTCAAAAGCATGAAGAGTTGACTTTTAATAAACATTTTATTTATTTTTGAACATTATTTTAAGAAACTGCATGCGTTAAAGAAAATAATCTTACTCAGAATAAATAATTGCTTTTTTCCGTCTGAAGCAAAACATTTTCTTTGTTATATTTTGAAGACAATAATTACTCTTTTCCTTTTTCAGGTGCTCAGCCTGAAATTAATTTTTATCTTTGCTCCTTTCAAACAACTTTCAAAAGAAAATGCAGAAAGATAATGAAATATGATAAAGTGGGCGGAAGGAAAATGATAAAAACTAGCTGTGTATTTGATAACTTTCTTTTGTTTTGATATCCAATTAGGCGCAACAATACATGCCGATGTTATCCTACAAATCATTAAGATAAATTCCATCCAAATTCTTGACATGCTTTATCTAAAGAACGCAGACAAAAGAAGTCAAATTGGTATTGAAAGTTTTGCGACGCCATCCGTGCAGAAGAAACATTTTGAACGAAATACGAAAAACAATTTCTTTCCTAATCAACTATTTATTTTAAAGTCACATTTAAATAAATCAAGATGCTTTAAATTTGATGTTGATTAATTTAATGCGTTTCACCTAATCCCGTGTCAAAAGCTATACTTAATTCAAAAATTCTTTTTTTTTCTTCATTTTATTTAAATGTGACATAAGATTAACTCTGGGGCCTCAGTGGCCGAGCGGTCTTAGAACCTGTTTCCGCTGCCTGCTTGCACGCAGTGAAAGAGGCGTGGGTTCGGTTCCCACTTTCACCTCTGTGTATTTCCTTCTTTGTATTGTAATTCTATTATACTGTCTTGTTGTCTTGCCCTATCTGTAATATTGGACGAGAGTTTGAGGCATATCCTTGAGAATAGCAAATAAACTCGAAAAATAATGTGACCGGAAATGGTCGTTTACAAAAACAAAACAAAATCCTTTTGCCAAAGTAGAAAATATTAAAACGCTCAGAAACCAGTTTTTTCAGCCTGGGAAAAGGATTTTTTCCTCTGAGAATCCCCAAGGGGTGCACACGAGATCGTCATGTCTTTCGCTGTAACGAATATTTCTACACGTCCCGAATGTTCCGGAACAGTCCCGTGTTTTTAGAAATTGTTCTGCGTCCCAGGGGACTTCAATACGCGATGGCAATCCTTCAATTCTTTCCAAAATATAGGTTTTGCCGGATATCGGCTATCCAGTGACCCCTGCAAGACAGATCCGTACCGGATATCTGGCTCAAATATTTAAAATCTGTAAATTCTATACATTTTTTAACATCCCACAGCGTCTAAATACGTAATAAGTTTTTATTTTACATATGTTTTCAAAATATGCCAGTTAAATTTTAAAAGTCAAAATTGACATGCCGAGGAACCGGATAGTTTGAACAGTGACCGAATAGAATGTTTGATATTGAAAAACGACAGGATATCTGGCATTTGATACTGGATATCCGCACTCCCTTGTCGTCGCGCCCTTGCTGTCCCGCATTCGCAATTTTTCGCCTACTTTCTCGTAAAAGTTTAAAAACAAAAAACGAAAGAAGGATTAATGTATCGTGAAAATATGGGTAAAAATAAATAAAAGTTAAAAATAAGTGAAGTAATTAATTGAAGATTGAAAAATAAAAATAAATTAAAGTAGTGTTTTGAAATAGGGAAAATGTGTGTCTGTTGTTTTGAATTTTTTTAATCTGGATTTTTAAGTACATTTCTCACTGAATGAATGAATAATAAATAAATGATTAGAAAATGAATGTATGAATGAGTGAATGAATGAAAAAAATAGACGAGTGAATGAACAAATAAATAAATGAATGAATGAATACGGTTTATTTTAAGTAATTAAGCTAAAGGAGAAAGAGAGAGATTGCAACATTATACATTTGATGTAGGTGTATACGAGAAAAAGGCTCGCATAGCTCTAGACGATACTTCTAGTTAAATTTGGCAACATTGCTTGTACTCATCATCTATGTGCTTTATTCGTGAGAACATGCACAAGAATTAAGTATATATCTTCATTTGCTTCTTTTTTTCTAATTTTTCGAGGAAAACTAACCAAAGACTAATAACATAATGAAATACCGGCAATACGACAAACCAAAGTTGGAAATAATAAGTTTAATAAGAAAATGTTTAGTAACATTTGATTAGAAAAAAATTTCCATCGCAACCATAATAAAAAATCTTTTAACTAAAACTGATGGTTAATATTTAGAAGCATTATTAAGCCTTTTTCTTATTGAAAGTTATTGAGATACCTGCCGAAATTTGACGTCAGTGAATAGTTATTTATGATAATGTTTTAACTGATCACGTATGTCATGGACTTCAAAAGACTTTCCATTCATAATGAAGTACTGTTGATGATAATATTTCAACTTATAACTGAAAAAATGATATAAAGATTAATAATAATTGTAAATTATTAAATAGCATGAAATTAAAAAGAATTTTGATGTATATTTAAAGTCTAATTTGTGTGAATCAATGAAATGCAACAGCATTTTACCGTTAAAACACAAAAAAATATGGTGCTCTTTCTTTTGTCCTTGAACTAACAGAACGACCTTTTGTAGGTCAGAGAAGGTAAAAACGCTAGGGAGCATTGGGAAGATTTGGCGTACGGCCAGCTCATCACATGTCTCGGTCACAGGGTTGAAAGACTCAGGCCGTGAAGTAGAGGTCTAACAACTAGAATTGTCTGTTAGATAGCAGACGAGAAATTAGTTCTTTTTCTCGCCTGAAATAAAATCCATCTATCGACTTTTTTTTAAAACATTTTCTTCATCTAACAAATAAATTATCTAACAAATACAAATAAATATTTAAAAAATACGATAGGCACGTATTTGTGGCATCAAAAATACCGGATGTCATTCCTTACATGCTTAAGGGAATTCTGTGACCTTGTATTTCAATGGTTGATTAATCTGAATTTTCTGGATAAAAATAGAACATACTAATTTTTTCTTTGAAAAATACTAAATCAAAATTTTATAAATAAAGAGTAACAATAAATTCAAGTATGTATTACATTCAGTCATCATTGTACACAGAAAAATACTAACAAAAATAAAATTTATAAAATTAGGAAGTCAAATATAGCTTAAAAAGCAAATAATAGAAAGCACACTTACACAAAATTAAATTTACTGCCAAATGAAACTGAACACAAATGAATACTAAATAAATGCGAAGTACCATGAAATATAAATATAGAAAAAAATATTTATCAACCCGCTTAATCGGGTAACGGATATCAAATTTGGCTTTTTAAACGATTAATACACATTCATTCACTCACTCATTTATCCATTCATGTATTCATTCATTCATTTATTCATTCATTCGTTCATTCCTTTATTCACTCATTTATTCATTCATTCGTTCATTTAGAAATTTCCTTAAAAATCCAGATAAAAAATTTCATAAGAAAATAAGCTTGTTTACCTCTGGTTAAACTCTGTATCAGTATATGATCTACGTCATAAGAGCCTTTTGATAAAGTTTATTCCAAGAAAACCCGTCTCTTAGATCAGGATTTATATAGGACTGCTTTGAAAGTATGCAAACCGACTTACTTTAGCATAGCATTTTATAATTACATTAGTTATGCAATTATAATTTTTTTTTGCAAATGAAAAATGATATATGTGTATATCATTTTTCATATATATAGGCAAAGACAAAACAGTCAAGAACCATTTTCTTCTCTGTTTTTCAGCCGAATTTCTTACTTATTTTTGTTTAGTAGCTATTGATGAATTTTAGTGTTATCAATAAAATAATTGGAAACAGCTTACCATTAGTTAATTATTTCTCCTTTTCTTTTGTCATGCAAGCCTCATTTATAATTGTAATGTTATATTGTTATAGATTGCAGATGGCAACATGTCTTGGTTGAGAAAATTATTAGGTTATAAATATAAAGCTCATTGTTTAAAAGGATTTTTTGCCACTAAGCAGTAATATAACAAGCAGTTGTAATAAGAGTTTGGGTGAAGGATTCTCTAAAACAATGGAATGAGAAATGAGAATAGTGTATGGAAGCAAACATTTAAGTTTAATTCGACTGCCACTCAACAATGTACGAAATCGACAGAAGTACAAGCGGTTGCATTTATGACCGCATTTGGCCCTGCTGCGACAATAATATACAATGCGTGAGGATGATATTTTTATCATCGACAATCGACATTATAATCGCCAAATTTAATGAATAATGCTCATGAAATTATATAAATAGCATAATGTTTCCAATGATAAATTTAGCTTTTGCGATAGAATTTCGACTGCTGGGCGAACTCTATTAAATATAAATGCCTAAATAAGATGAATGAATTTACAAAATGAAGCGCTCAAGGATTTAATTTTACCTCTTAAAACTTCTCCGCGATAAGCTGAATTGATCTCAACGTTTCTCTCTTTTAAGCATTTTTGGAATTTTTGCATCATCGATATACATTTGTGTTTGATTTTGTAAGCACAGCACATTATGCATTATCGATTTTATACAAAAATATTCGATTTTGTAAACACATTTGTTGAAGGGGCAATAAAAGTGGTATGTAGGCATTCTTAATGAAATGCCCACCTACCAATTCTAAATGGAAATTAGTCTTTTTTTCATTCAGTTCTTTGGTTTGTTTCAATGTAGGTAATGTGAAGGGGGGGGGGGGGGAGAAATCTGTATTTGTTTTCGTATGCAAAAATATTTTTTGATAAATGACATTATATTTCACTAATATACAGACCAATTTAATATGCATGGTGGTTATAATAATTACTCAGTGTAGGCGAACGTAGAGCTCGTTCTCACGGACGTATGTTATTGAAACTTGGTATATATGTGTTACATGGACTATGTGGAAAATACAATGGAGGCAATTCAGACAACGTCATTGGTCACGTGGCACCGATTAAAGCAATGTAAACAAAGGAAGCCGTAGCATCGCTTTACTTCGAGTTCGACAAATCTAATAAAAACTAGGCCTAAATAAAGTTCTTCTACATTACATAAAATTAACAATAAATAAAACACTATAACTATTGTAATAATTAATAAATTTCTTTTGCAATGATTAAATTAAATGTAAATCCTGGGTTATAATCAGAAAAAGCTGTGAAAATAGCCTAATTAATTTTAAGATAACTAATTTTGCCTAGTGAAATCCACGTAGAACTCGATTGAAAATCTTAGTAAACAAAGAGCGTATATCACGTGACAACGGTGATCGTTCATGAGACCATCTATCGGTGAATTGCTTCCATTACCATGAGACAACAATACCTCAAAATTTTAACTCCAAGTGAAAAGGGACGCACGAAGAACAAAAAGAAAAAGAAACAAAAAGCTTTTATTCAGAATTTGTAGAATTATATTCTCTTTAGGCATTAATCACATGTTCAAAGCCAACATGCTCAATTCAGGTTCAGTGAATAAGTGATGAAGGTATGCTTCTAAACTTATGCGAAAGTGCTCACCAAACCTTACTAATATTATGTAATTAATAATTAGTTTGATATGCTTTTTCACACTAAAATGCATTTAAGCATACCCCTAATGTAATGCAGAAAAACTGTATTTTTAAATTTAAAAAATATATCCAAGTGTGTGCAGCTTTACATACACCTTAAATTTGCGTGGTTTTATAATAATTCAACTTTTACCAAAACTGTAAAGAACTTAATTACATTGAAACTTAATGTGATAAAATATTTAATTGAAATAAATTGCACTCAAGATGAGTTTCTTTATTTTGATGAGTCTCTTTTCCGGACTGATAAAGTGTTTAAAAAAAAACTGCACAAATGAATATTCATCTGCAAAAGAAGCGTTCACTTTTCGTTTTTATTTTTTTTCCTCATTAGATAAGTTATGAACTACGAGAAAAGATGCTCCCAAAAGAGTTCCCGACACAATAGGACTACATCAACATTTTAAACTCTTTTCCAAAGGGGATTTTCAAACTTTCACCAGCGAAAGACTCCACTTGTTGAATATTAATGCGATGTAAATTAAGTATTGCATATTCTAACCGAAGTGTGTACACTTTAAACTTCTACTGAACAAAGTTCATTTGTTAAAACAGCACGTCTCTATGAACACCAAAATTAACGTAGAGTAACTTTTAAGCTTTTTGAGCGTAAGTAGAGGTAACTTGAAACTGTTCCGGAGATTATATCTAAAGTGTAAATGAGAGAAAATATATTAAAAGTAGTAAGCATTTAAACTTTTCTCATCACGAGAAATTAAAGCTCATTAGAATACTCTACAACAAAGGTTATCTTAAAACTTAAAACTGACCTACAAGATTATAAGCGGATTAATAACGCAGCACGTATTTAGCTGCAGTTATAAAAGGGATATCTACACACAAGATAGTGAATATGATATACATGGGGTAGTTAGTCGAAGCTCCACTAACAGTGATGGAAGGAATTTAGTGCCCATCACAGCTGTTGAATGTTATTTGATATGAAAGGATGGGGAGGGGGCTATTTAAAAATAAGTACCGAGATTTTAGTTTTATTTGAGCGAATAGGATAAGCTAACAGTAAAAATAGGGAATCAACAATATTATGCACAGAAACCCTACATCTCTACTAATAATAAAGCAGCAAGTATGTGTGTGTGTGTGTCTGTCTGTGTCCGGCGTAGGGCCCAGACCGTCCGGCGGATTTTCATGAAATTTTCACGAAATTAGTTCGGAACGGGGGGGGGGGGGGGTATGCACCTCGGAGAGTTTTTTCTGAAATTCTAATTTGTTCTTTTTTTATTCCAATATATAGCCGAAAGTTTCATAAAATAGTCGTTTTCTATGGGAAGGAATCATCGCATCTCCCTACTAATAATAAAGCAGCAAGTATGTGTGTCTGTCTGTCTGTCTGTGTCCGGCGTAGGGCCCAGACCGACCGGCGGATATTCATGAAATTTGGCACGAAATTAGTTCGGAACATGAGGGTGTGCACCTCGGAGAGTTTTTTCTGAAATTCGAATTTGTTGTTTTTTTTATTTCAATATGTAGCCAAAAGTGTCATAAAATAGTCGTTTTCTATGGGAAGGAATCATCGCATCCTTTCGAGCTTGATGCCGTTGAAAAGCGCGTAAAATCTGTCCTAGATATAGTTTTGTTCTTTGTGCTAAAATTCGAAGCCATTAAATTTACTGGAAAAGAAGTTATAAGCGTTTTTCTCTGCAGTTCGAAATTATTTTTTCACGGTAATTAACTTTAATTTTGTTTGAATTGTTACCATGCCGACTGGCTTATGATCCTTTTCTTTTCTAACGAATTAATATTTATTTCTTGAGGTTTTTATCATTTTGTGGAGCAGCCGATTTTTAATTTATTTATTTCTTCATTTATTTTTTTTTTTTGAATTTTGATTATTCTTTTTTAGCCTACTTTCCCGTAAAAGTAAAAAAAAATATAAATAAAGCATGAAAGAAGGCTTAATGTATCGAGAAAATATCGTTAGAAATCAAGAAAAGTCAAAAATAAGTTAAGTAATTAAATAAAGATTGAAAAATAAAAAATTTGAAAGTAGGGTTTTGAGATGGGGAAAAAGTGTGTCTGTCGGTCTGTCGGTCTGTCTGTCTTTCGGTCTGTCTGTCGGTCTGGCTGTCTGTCTGTCGGTCTGTCCCCCCCTAATAACTTTTGAACGAATTGTCCGATCCGAAAAATTCTTTTTGCATTAGAAAGATCTCGGCGAGGACATCTCATTCCTATATTTTACTTTTTGGTTTGAACAATTTTTTGTTCAATTTTGATCAGTTCAAAAAATTTTAACATTAGCGCCTATGGGCGAAAATGAAGCAAATTATGTAAACTCTGGGTACAAGATCCAAGTTCCAATGAACAAGCTTTCTGGATTAAGCTCTTGGCGTGAAATATTGAATTGAACAATTTTTGTTCATTTTTGAACAGTTCAAAAAAAATTAACATACCGCCTACGGGGAAATTTCAATCCTATATAATTCCTGATCTAACGGTCCGATTTGCTTGGAACAAACTTTATGGGAAATCTCTTATGACGTAGAACATGCACGAATAGAAAGTTCATCCAGAACTAATGAGCCTATTTTCCTATGAAATTTTTTGATCGGGATTTTTAAGAATATTTTTGAATTAATGAATGATTAAATGAATAAGCAAAAGAATGAATGAATAAATAAGTGAATGAACACATGAATGACTTAATAAATGAATGATTGAATAAATATGTACTAACCGTTGCAAAAGGTATATTTGAAGCAATTAAGAACTAAAGCTAAACGAGAAAGCTAGATTAAAAATTTGAATTCGGTGTATACGGGAAAGTAGGCTCGTATAATTTTAGACGGAACTTCTTGTTTTTAAATAAATTAAAATACTGCACAGGGTTTTTTTTAAAGAAATGTTATCCTTTATAGCAATTTTTGTTATTCCAACTTTTTATTACTATATATAGTTTTATTTATTTTTTCCCCCAGTGAATTAGTAAACACGTTATTTGCCTATTTGGGGTCAGATGAAAGGTTTTTCCGCTTTCAAAGCTTTTCTTGCTGCTGTTAGTTTCTGCAAGCTACAAAATTCCGTCTTTTTGTTTTGCTGTCAATGAAAATAGATAAAAACTAATTATACTAAAAATATATTAATTAAAACTATTCTAATGGATTATAATCGTCCTTTTTGTGTGGGTACTTGAACTAAACAAACAAAATGTGTTTTCTTTTAAATGTTTTCTTTTTCGTTTTTTTTTTTTTTTTTTTCGTTTCTTTCTTTCGCTTTTCTATTTTTTATTGTGTGTTTTGTAAAAAAAAATGCTTAAATGTGTAGGATCGCTGGTTGATTGCCATGGGTGGCTAATTTTTTATGATGTGGAATGCATTTTAACAAAATAACATAATTTACATTAAAAAAAGTTATAGCTATATACACAATGGCAAATCGACTGGTCTTTTCATTTTTTACCGCTGGCATAGCCGTGCGGGTACCGCTAGTATTAAATAAAATGAACCGTTAATAGACACAGAACCTTTTTAATTCAAAAAATATACCTCCATAGTTTCAAAATGGAATAGTCAAATTCCACGTTCCTTCCTTTTTTTCCCCCGGGGTGGTCTCAATGTGTTATATCTATTGATTTCGTATAGTTAATATAAACTATACACATACATATGTAAAATATTAGCCATGCACGCCGCACTTCATGCAGCAGTGTTTAAAAAATTCACCTGCAGCGACTTTTATTTTGCTAGACCAGAATTTTAAAAAAGCCGCCGCGGCGACCAACATTCCATCACGGCGTTGCCATCTACGCATGTGTACTGCGAAAGATGGCGGACTTCGAAACTGGAGAAAAATGGCAGACAGCGATGAGTTTAAAAAAACTCTAGACCTAATTAAAACAAAATTGCTTCGAGGGGCATCGTACAATCTTTCAAGCTAGTTGTGTAACGATTTTTAAATGCGTAAATGCCATAGATTCGCCTGGACATCGCACACACACACAGCCATATACATGTGTATATGTATACGTTTGTTTATTTATTCTTTGTCATGCTCAGAATTTAGAGAGGCGCACGGAGTTACACTCCCCACCCCCTATCCGCCCGTCAGACCGCCTCAGGTTTTCCATACACGTAAAACACACATCTCTACATTTTCCAATATTCTTACAAAATCTTACACATGAGTATCTCAAAGATAGTTAGGTTCACTTGACCACAGTAACATGTTTTTTGTACTCGTAAAAATGAATATCTTCCATTCGTAGCAATCATCAAGAGGAGACATTTCCCCATAGCTTTTACGTTTATTGTTATTGCCGATATTGAATGATTCCTCTTCTTACAGAACAATGGCGTTATCTTGTAGCAAGCTGATGTAATAAGTTCGTGAGATCTGACTTGAACCTAGAGGTAATTCGTTTCGTTTGGGGATGTCCTTAGGATAGGCACACAGAAAACAAATACTATACATATATATATATATATGTGTAGGATGCGAGTGCGAAGAGACATCGACAGCAGCGCCATCTGGCGATAGGGAGCGTAAGCGGTCAGTTTTGAGTAAGACTCCGTTCTGTGAGGACGTAAGCGCTGCGGTGCTCGGATGATGTTGTTGTTCGTAATTGAAGCTGTTCTGTATATAGTTTTGTAAATAGGAAAGTGTAAATATAGTCAGTTTTTTATATCTTTATGGTGAGTTATGATTTTAGAAACCCCTAGACACCCAAACCAAGAGCCTATATGTGGGGTCACGGCCCGGATAAAGTGATTGCCGGTGGATTAATTTAGAACTCTTCATTGTGATTAATTGAAGCAGACATCGGACGTAAACTGTGAGTACTTTGTTTCTAATTTCTGTGCATAATGTCTTTTCTTGGCAAAGTTTGCAAGGAAGACTTATTAAAACTAGTTTCGGATTAAATATTCCTGAAAATCCTACGATATTAAAACTTAAAGAAGTAATCGTAGAGTGTGAAAATTTTGATGAAGAATTTACTAAAAATTTGATTGATACTATAATTGCGGAACGGATTGAAAAAAATTGAATGGGAAAAGTTGAGAATAGTTACCCGTTCGAAGAACAAGAGAAAATACGAAATTACTGTAAATATAAAGGGACAGAACACTTCATCTTTGGTCGACACTGAAAGCGAAATTAGTTTGATTTCTTATGATTTTTATGCAAAAATTGGTTCACCTAAAATGTGCTTCGATGAAACAAAAATAAGTGGTATAAGCGGAGAAAATGTATTTCCTATGGGCTATTTTTATTCTAATGTAAATATTGATAACTATGTGCTTTCAGCAAAATTTTATGTGTTAAAAAATGTGCGTACAGATATGATTATTGGTGCAGATTTACTAGAGCAGTTAATTATTAAGGTAGATGAAAACGGAATTAAAATATTGGGTCGCACGAAATATTCGAGCCCTTCAAACGTTTTGCGGAACATCCCAGACGGGAACAAGGCGCCAATGAAAAAAGAAAAAGACAGCTGTGAGAATCTTCTTCCCCCCACCCTAATAACGGCTGGCGAAGATTTTTTTAGCTGACGTAACGCCACTAGAGAAAAAAAAAACACTCATTTCCATTGAGAAAGAAAAACAAAATTCGGAATCAGAAATAAATTTCATGGATAGTAGCTTTTTTTATTAGCCTAGCAAATACTGCAGAAGAACTGGAATTTGATCGGAGCAAGTTATCACAATGTCAGATTCGTGATGACGTGAAGGAATTAATAAAATCTCACAAACCGCTTAAAACAAAGGACACTAATCTAAAAATGAACATTATATTGACAGATGAAACACCCGTATGTTCCAAAGCTAGGCGTATGTCTTTCAATGAACAAAAAGTTGTGGAAAAACAAATTTCAGAATGGTTAAGGGAAGAAATTATTAGAGAATCGTGTAGCGATTATTATTCCGGCATTATTTTGGCAAAAAAGAAAGACGGCACCCACCGCCTATGTGTTGATTACAGAAAATTAAATAAAAAGACAGTTAGGGATCATTTCCCACTACCACGTATTGAGGTTGTGTTAGACTGTCTCAGTGACCTTTGATCATTGAGTGATCTTTTGAGGAAAGAATCTGACTTTTCCTTTGGTGCGCAACAGATCGAATCGTTTCAAAAATTAAAGAGTCTTCTATCAGAAAAACCAGTTTTACACATATTTAAGCAGGGTCAAGAACTAGAGTTGCACACAGACGCAAGTAGCCATGGTTTCGGCGCAGTTTTGTTGATAAAAGCGGATGATGGTCATCTCCATCCAGTACACTATTTCAGTAGGAAAACGACACCACAGCAAGAGAAGTACAGTAGCTATGAGTTGGAAGCGTTGGCGGTGATTGAAGCGTTAAAGAAATTTAGAAATTACCTTCTGGGTTCAAAATTTAAAATAGTAACAGATTGCGCTGCGTTTCAGAAAACCCTTCAAAAAAAGGACTTAACACCGAAAGTTGCCCGGTGGGTTATGTTTTTAGAAGAATTTCAATACGAAATCGTTCATAGATCTGGAACCCAGATGAAACACGTAGACGCGCTTAGCCGCAATACTGTTTTAGTGGTAACCCGCTCTCAAGACGAAATAACATCTAAAATCGTTGCAGCTCAAGAGGAAGACGAATATGTAAAACTAATGAAAACATCGCTTCAGAAGAGAGAACGGGACGATTATCTGATTAAAAACAATGCATTGTATAAAGGTGAAAATGGTAGGGAACTGTTAGTGGTACCGGAAGTGATGTCAAATGAAATAATTAGGATGATTCACAGAAAAGGACATTTCGCTATTGCAAAAACAATGGATATGATTCAAGAGGAATTCTTTATTCCGCAATTGAGAAAGCACGATGAGACTGTAATCTCTAACTGTGTAGAATGCATACTTGTAAACAAAAAGTCGGGGAAGCAGGAAGGATTTCTCAATCCTATTCCAAAAAATGATAGTCCGTTGGATACGTACCATATTGACTTTATAGGCCCCCTACCCTCGACGAATAAAAATTACCAACATATATTCACAGTTGTGGATTCATTCACAAAATTTACTTGGTTATACCCCGTTAAATCCACAACAGCCCAAGCAGCCATAGACAAGTTAAGACTCCAGCAAAAAACCTTTGGTAACCCAGCAAGGATTATTTCTGACAGAGGCGGAGCATTTCGATCAAAAGAGTTTGAAGATTTTATAAAAGAAGAAAACATTAAACATATACTAATTACCTCCGGAGTTACAAGGGGAAACGGACAGGTGGAACGAGTCCACCGCACCATCATTCCAGTTTTGACCAAAATGTCTATACAGGAACCCGAGAAATGGTTCAAGAATGTTGATCGCCTACAGAGAATGATCAATAGTGTAACTTCGCGCAGCACTAAATGGACCCCTTTTGAGCTTCTAACGGGAGTAAAAATGCGCAACAAAGAAGATATTGCTATTAAAGAGCTATTAGATGAAGAAAGTGAGAACCACTTTGCGGAAAACCGAATGGCAATTAGGGATGAAGCCAAGCAAAATATCTTGAAGATTCAGGAAGAAAATCGTAAATACTACGACAGGAAAAGGAAAAAGGCGAATCAGTACAAGTCGGGAGACTTAGTTGCAATCAAGCGAACCCAGTTTGCGCCTGGGCTGAAGCTGCACGCAGACTATTTGGGGCCGTACAGAGTGGTCAATGCGAAAGGTAGGGACCGATATGAGGTTCAGAGAGTTGGCCAGCACGATGGGCCAATTAAAACGTCAACAGCAGCCGACTTCATGAAGCCCTGGTCCCGCAACTTGGACTGAGCATCGACCAATAGACATTGACTTTTTTTTTCATTTTTCCTGTGACTGTTTTATGTTGTTTTTGTTTTTTTTAAATGTCTTTCCAGGTTTGTCTGAGGACAGCCAAAGTGTCAGCATGACCGAGCTGTAGGATGCGAGTGCGAAGAGACATTGACAGCAGCGCCATCTGGCGATAGGGAGCGTAAGCGGTCAGTTTTGAGTAAGACTCCGTTCTGTGAGGACGTAAGCGCTGCGGTGCTCGGATGATGTTGTTGTTCGTAATTGAAGCTGTTCTGTATATAGTTTTGTAAATAGGAAAGTGTAAATATAGTCAGTTTTTTATATCTTTATGGTGAGTTATGATTTTAGAAACCCCTAGACACCCAAACCAAGAGCCTATATATATGTATGTAGGTTTTGTTGTCAACGTTTGCAACATTTACCATTTTTCCCTGAATTGGCGATTCTTCTTGTATAGAACGAATGTTAGTTGGCCTAATTTTTTTTTTTTTTTTTTTTTAACATTGCTCTTTAGTCAAAGCTTCGCTTCCACCGAAATAAAATTTATACAGAAAAAGAGATAATCTTTTTCTCCTCTTAGAAAATACATTTTACGTATGTAAAATTTTAATATTATTTTATAAAGGAATTTCAAAAGTCAGAGATAGTTTTAGGCTCCACAGGGGAAATCACAAAACGGTTTTGAAAAGTGACAGGATGCTTTGCTTGCCATTGATATCTATTTTCGTGAATCAAACTACAGAATAAATCGGCATTCTCTATTGAGGTGTATTTTTTTCTTTCCACTTCCTCCAGCTTGCGCTAAAACTCAGAAATATCAAATAAGTTCTCAAAACAAAATATTTACAAGCTTTGGGCTAGCTACTTGTACAAAGCACACATATCCAGCCAGCTATAGTAAAACTGTATGAAGTTTTTATTCTAGAAATCTGAGATACATATGTTCTTTTGTGCATTTAAAAATTTGAGTTGATTTAAGCAAATATAAAACGCCAATTATGATGCTATTGACTTGCTTTGCCTTCGAATAATACTTTAAGTGAGAAAAACAAATTTTCTAAGATTTGAGCAGTCAGTTATCACAATACATTAACTGCCATATACCTATTAGTATCAACTTACACTATAAGCTATGTATTTCAATCATCAAACTTTTATCCGCCAATATCAAGAAAAGTGCAATAAAATTTTAGAAGGTAATGATCAGACTGTTCCGTCAAAAAGAATTATAGAAATTTGACATAAAATTCTAAAAACAATATAGAATTAAAACAAAGATTTTTTATGTGAAATATAGTTGAAACACATATTAAATTCATAAAATTATTTTGTGTAAATTTAATAACAGAAATCAAGTGCAAATTTAACAAAACAAAAAATAATAATACTGTACCTGAGTGCTATGATATCTTAAGGATATTTCTCCAGTTTTTGCAAGTTTACACTTCATGGACGTACAAAGTACTGACGACAAAGCCACTAGTTACGTGAGGATTCCGAACTTTCAAAGCTCCCTTCGGGCATCTTTATTCTAAGTTTCGCACTTAAAAGTCTAGCCTTGTACTACTAAAAATGTTTATTTTTTTAACTAAATCGCAAAAACTTAAGATCTTATTTACAGAATAATAATAATAAATTTGGGATAAAGATTTGGTGCAACTGCAACGTTTTAATTGTGAAAGATTAGCATCGGAGAAAAAAACCATTGCAGCAGAGCTAAAGGAAATATACACACCAGAAAATTAAGAAAAGGATGGATAGAAGACCCGAGAAAGTCCTGAATAAGGAATTAGGAAATACAGACTCAAGCCATGATCAATTGATAGCCATATTCTTAGGTTGAGTGCATCAACGGGCACTAAAGCTGCTGGGAGAGAAAGATAACTTGGATTTTTAAAGGTGTTATGCACCACTCTTAACCAGAAATTAATAGTTTACGACAATGTAAAGCGGAATTGCTCATCGTTCACTCCAATTAATGTTGTTGTGTGACACGCGGTTAGAAAATATTACGCAATGTAATATTTTCTAACATTTTTACATTTACCCATACTTACAATATATATATCGATACACTCCTAATGCAAAAGTAACAAAGGAATGCTAATTATAAACCTAGGAAAAAAAATTATGAAATTTCTATGCATTTATGTCATTAAAATTGTGCGAATAATGTCCCATTTTGATTGTGTACATAATGTATCACACTGTTAGAAATTTCATCATGAAAATACGGTTAAATAGGCGGCAGCAATCTGTCCATCTGATCCACCGTGAAATTTACAGTTTGCAACATTTTTCTATCGTTACGGGACTTAAACCATTTCCAATCAACTTGATTAAAAAGCCGTAAATACAAATGTTTAAGGTTTTATAACCATTTATAAATGGTTTCAAACTGTAAATGTAAGTTTTTTCGGTTTTTGAACCATTTCGAGGCGTAGAAACCGTAAACGAAGCATTGCGGGAATCAAACCCGGGTGTATGGTGTACCAACCTTGCGCTCAAACCATTTGGCGATCTACACCACTCAAAGCGGCCCTTTATTTATCACTAAATCTTCTTTTCCAACAGGCAAACTGCATTAAAATTGACATTTCAGTTTTTGATTGGATCCAAAGTCATTTTTGGTCTAAATTTACTGTATTTTGACGAAAATCATTTTATTTGCTGCAAAAATTAAATACAAACAAGCTTCAGCAGCTCAAATTATGGGTTCGCTCATTCGCAAACAATTTGGGAATCCGATGTCCCCAATTTTTGATTTACGTGTGTATGTGTTTCTATTTAGCAACCACTGCTTAAACCACTTTTTTTCCTTCTTTTTTATATTCACATGCAGAGTTGAACCGATAAATCTTTATTCATATTTTAACAACAATGTACGACGCTAAGAGTCTACAACCAATATGGACGCCCGATTCTTATTGACTACGAGACCTAGTGGCACTTGTAAATTACGGTTGGTTAAACGTTCTTTACGAGAAACAAAGAATAAACAATTTTTTTCACAATCAGCGGTTTGAGTACCATCTTTTTAATGGATATTCAACGGTGGCAATTAAATGTGGTAAAATAGCAATCAAATAAATGGTTATATTAATATTTTCTTACGGAAATTTTTAACAGTGCATATCAGAAAACAAAACCGACAGAAGTAACGACCAGACGAACATAAATATATGGTTATTACCTATGTTGATTTTCTTTGTATTTGAATTTTTGCACTACCACCTGCACTACAGCTTTCCTACCTTTAATTAATGCAGCCTATTATTACCTCCGTAATATATAATCATTAACTTTGCAAGTAATTATAATATATAATAGAAGTTAAGAAATGTATAATAATAACACTTTGTTTTTTTTTTGTTTTTTTTGACATTTTAAATAAAATATTTCTTCTTATGTATGTTTTTTTAAGAAAAAAGTGTAAATCTGACATCTGTTTATGCCTAGTTATTGGGACATCTGACGAAAATATTGTATGCGGGAACAAAGCCTTTTAGTTACGTGAAAGTAAAATGCCTAAATATAGCTCATGATGTCTTTCATAAGAGAACGTCTTCACCAGTGACGGATTGCAATACGCTCAACAGTAGCCAATAAACCGTGAGGCGTTGTCGCTCGTTTCCATGGTTACGTCAAAAGGACAAAGGATGGGTGTCGGTTATTAATGTCAACGATAAAAATAGAAAGTCATTGACTTATTTCACCTTGTGATTTCCAGTCAAAATAAAATCAAAAAGAAAATGAATTGTAGAACGAAGTCTTTATCGAGGGTTTTTCAACGTGATTCGGCACTTGAACTGAACCTCTCTTGTCTCATTTGTGCCAAATGTCAAAAAATTGCATTCGAATAACAAGCAAGGAATAAAACTTAAGATGCTTTTTCAAGATTTTAATATAATAAATTAAACAAAGTTGAAAGAGAGAAGCATTTTACTTAAATTGTTCAATTAAATACAAAGGTAAAAAGACAGATAAGTAAAACTACATACTTATACATCAGTTAAGAAATAGGAAATGTACCAAACGTATCGAACGTCTACGAAGAAAATAATTTAGATATAGAATAATATGTGTAAGGGTTTTCCCTTAATTAAGACGGAAATTCAAGTGAGGACGAACAAATATTTACACATATATAAAAAAACACATATGTATAAACGTATAAACCGATAAATGGAGTAAAATAACAATAGAATAATTACTGTTTTTCAGTGTTTGGTGTCAAGAGTACTCAAAACGCTGCAATAGTTACAATTCCTAAAACAGTTAACACTGATGCTGCAAATGAATGTTTCGGCTCATCCGTTCAGCTCAAACAAAGGTTCAGATGTAGCTTATACCCTAATTGTTTGGTCCGTAATGGTAGGGGTTTCCTCGCGGTGCGGACTGTGTAAAGCTAAATCTCCACTTATCTGCTTCCGGAGGATGTTAGGCTTTCTTTGTAGAGAGACTGCTGCACGGTGACAGTAAAGCAGGTAGGCAACGCTCGCCAATGGTCGGTTCTGCTTGTTAAGTACCTGAGAGTTAATGGAAGGTTTGAAGGAGGAGAGCTGCGTTTCGTGCCCTTCAGGGAAATCTATGAAGGACAGAGATGCTATGTACAGTAGGAAGTAGTGGGCAATAACTACCCTAATATTTTTTATTTTAACTTAAAGATGTAAACGGTAAGAGAGTCATTCTATTTACTACTGAAAGTCTTCCCGTTCTTTAAGAGAAGAATTTTTTTCGAGTAGTGTCCGACATTCCGTGTCGGTACCACGTTGGATCTTGCTTATTTGCAATTTACAAAATGCATTTACTTTAAACAGAACTTTATTTTCTTAGCAAAAAAGGAGAATTAACCATCTTTTGAACCGCGCTATAGTAAGTAAAACCAAGACAAGAGTATTTCAGAAAGCTTGTCGGATTATAGAGACAAAATTTCTCAGAAAAACACCATTAAAGAGCAACTTCAAACTAATATTAGTACATGTAATTTTTATAGTTCGTAAATATATTATATATGTAGATGTCGAATGGTTTGATGTTCATGTATGTAAGAGTAAGGGATGTGCTAATGAATATATTTTCAAATTTTGAACATCTAGAGTTTTTTTATTGGAAAATATTAAAATATTCAGCAATAATTCATGAAGGACATATTTAACCCTACGAACCGTATAAAAATAATTGTTACCCAAAAAATCAGTTTTTTTTAGTTTTTGAATCAGGTTTAAAATGCAGACCAATTTAGCTTGAAATTTTAATTAGAAAACTTAACGTTGGATTTCAAAATTTTCATCAGCGCAATTTTGGGTAAACAGACAAAAAAAAAAAATGAATAAATATAAACTGCTCCCTTTATTTAGCCTGAAGTTAAAAAATTAAAAAAAAAATTGCATCATATAAGTATCAGAAATATAATTATCATAATCAGGAATATTAATTTTTCCATTTTTCCTTTCATGCTTTAATATCGAAGCCCAAATCTGAGGCGACGGAAGCTCTAAGCTAATGAAAATCAATACTTTTCTCATAATGTTACAAGAACTTGCATTAAAGAAGAAACCACACGTTTTTATATTACCTCCCCTTGCACTCTATTTAATTAGACTGAGGTTTGGTTTGATCCCCGAGAAATGCATTTTTTACGTATTGAACGTTCAGTGTGTCAGGTAAAGGATGAAGTCAGCAACAAAGAGCAGCAAGAAGTTTTGGAGAAAGCATTACTATATTTACTTCTAGACCTCATGGGTCGCTAACAGAGCCCTAAGTTTAGCAAAGTTCGTTTTGGCTATTCCTAATATGAGATTGTTTGTGAACGCTATCAGAAAGAAAATGCACACTCTTTAACACATTGGGCAAATGGGAAGTTAGTTGGCCACTAATATCAATTTAATAATCAATATGGATTCAATATGAATTTTGTGCGATTTATTACATGTATGGACTACATTATGGACTACTGTCGGTCTGCTTACCCCCTCCTTCCCCCAACTTTTGAAAGAATTGTCCACTTTGAAAGTTTCTTTCGTTCGATAGATCTCTGTGAAGACGAAGATCTTGATGGGAAGAAGAAGTCGTCGCGACCCACCAGTGGGTCACGAGCGAATATTGAGTGGGCCCTTGGCGCTGTACACATGAATTAAAAAATAGGAATTCTGCGAATAAAAGTAACTAAAGTTGAAGTTGATGCTAAAACTGTTATGAAGAGAGAAAAGAAACAAATACAACATTCCCATTGAAATAACTTTGCAAAAAAAAAAAAAAAAAAACCCTTGCAGGTGCAGGTATTTAAGTAATTAAAAAAAAAAAAATTAAGTTGCGTTTCTTAACTCAAAAGTCTTTCCTTCCTATTGTAACCCTTGTAAAAAATATTTTTTTAAAATTTCAATTGGAACAAATAAGAGCATTAAGTAGTTCCACGACTCACCACTAGGGAATTTGAACGTTACCAATATTTATACCCTCTTTTCTCTAAGACAGATAAGAGGTGGGACCAAAGATTGGAAATTTTAAACAGTCTTATAACGCTGTGTTTCCTACATCGGTTCTGAACGAACTAGGAGGTTAAAACTTTAAATGTGTTTTTCTCCTACCCGAAAGACGCGTTATGTTTAATTTTGTTCTCTTTATACATCCAAACGGATGTATGTTGTATGTAGTTGTTTGAATTCCCAATACTAAATGTGAGAACTGCAGTCAACAGCAGTTAATATATTTCATTTCTAAACACTAATACACGCGCACAATAATACTTTTTACACTTATTATTATTTAGGCACTGTTTTTAAAAGAATGACATTTTATGCCACTTCATCCAGAGTTTAAAGATAATGTTTTATGTTTAATATTAAAGCGTAGTTTTAGCCATGATATTTACATTATCCTTGCTACTTACTCAGTCATGGGGAAACTAAATCTCTTAATGATAATTATCATTATTTATTATCCGCATGAATTCAGCCGCATGATTTAGATTGCTATATTATTTTGGTTTTTATTGATTATTTTATCTGTTTACGTGTCTTTGTCAGAAACTCATTGACCAGATGATGATATTTTCTCCGTAATATTTTTAATACCATCTGCGTTATCAGCGCAGATTTTTAAGTTCCATTTTTATGGATAATGCACCCACATCTTTTCCCTTAATGAGTTCAATTCGCATGGTGTTTTTCAATGATGAAGTTCCCTTCCTGGAGATCTTTTAAGGGGCCGAGGCTCGTTAGAAAGAGCAGATGTCTTCTCTCTCGCATATCAACGAGTGTTTAAGGTTACAAGTGTAAGTGACCACTATTTTTGCATTGCGTTCACTAATTAAAAAAGTTAATAAATAACAAATAATAATAAAAAAATAAAACAATAGCCATTTTATATATTGAAGACATAGTTATTTTTTTCTTTTTACTTCATATGCTTCTCAAAAATTGAACCACAAAATTGCGTTATTTTTATCAAAAAAAAAAAAGATACCGCAAGCCAATCTGGATTTGAAAAATGCTTTTTTATGAATACTTTGCGATTTAAAAGCAAGATGAAACTTTTCTTTCAACATCACTTAGATACTAAAAATAGTCTAATAAATGTAATGAATAACTCTCTGAAACTCAAAGTATGCCTAAAGAAAATTTCATAGCATAAATTTCGCCATGCTTCATTTATCAACCGTCGTGATATTTTTTCAGACGAAACTATTAGGCGCCATCTAGTGACAGTTAAAAGAGTTCATGATGTCTTTTTTTCAGCAATCTAATGGGAGGGTGTTAAATTGTACTAAATTTCATAGCAATTAGCAATGATGCATTTTTTTATCATAAAGAAGAAGAAAACGCACACATACACATATACGCTATAAGTAAAAATGAGATACATTATAAAGCGGATTTAACTATTGATTTTGAATTTTTGCTTTACAAATCTGATTTTATTGCTAGAGGTATCTTTCGACATAAAATTCTCCAAATATGGCCACGACAAACGAATTAGCAGTTTAAAAAACGTCTTGCAAATAAAATTAAACTCTCTTTTTTCAAATCAAGAGTCGTTTTCCATAAAATTTGACTGAAACAAATCAGGTTGTATTTCCCGGAACTGAGCACATAATTAAAATGATTTGTTTCGAAGTGTTCGTACGGGAGCAAAAAATTTACTACCTTTTGAACATAAACAAATTTTTTCCCCTTGTGTTTAGAAATATATAAAATATTTTTCTTTGCTCTTAGTACCACTCAGGGCAATGCATAAATGCAATAAATTTATATTTTGCTTTGTCACACATTTTCACTAACTCCAAAAAAAGTAAATATGTACTGTAAATTGGTAAAATATAATAAAATAGTAAACTCCATAATGCTCTAATGTAAAATCATTCCTTTTCCTTTCTCAACTTAGGAGCCTGGAAGTAATAAAGAAATGCAAATAGCATTTGAAACATTATTTGTATCAACATTCTAAACTCTTCCTGATTTGCAGTTTTGGTTTGGAGCATCCTTTATCGCAAAAATTGCTAAATATTGCGGAAAAACGAGACGCAAATAGAACTCGCAAGAACTTTTACCAGACGAAGAAATATAGACATCATATCTTAACTGGGTCACGAGTTTTCTTAATCTTTCTAAACACACTTTCAGAGTTGAAAAAACAAGTTTTATGAGTTTTTGAAGAATCTACCACGTTTTCCGGTGATGTTGCTTTTTCAAGATGTTGCAGTTAAAGATTACCGCAATCTGAGGGGCTGGAAAAAAATGAAGAAACACAATACTGAATCCATGCATTTGCAAGTATGAAACGTATAAGAAGAACTTCGGTTGAAATTTATGAAAAAAAGGGAACATTTTGAATGTATTAAAGGAATAATGTGACTTTATGATTCCTTGTTTTCGCAAGTCAAATCTTTTTCTTGAAAGTGAGCTTTGTCAAAGTATCTTTTGTCAAGAACTAAAAAGTTATTTTATGCAGGAATAATCAATACAAATCTGCATTTGGTGCACAAATAGCGGTCGAATTGCATAGTTTTGCCATTAGGGACGGTCCATAAATGATGTAACGCTTTTTTCTCACATAATTAACACCTCCCCCATCGTCACTTCAACATACCCCCTCCCTCCTTTGCCACGAGCCACGCCATGTTGCATAAGCATAATGTCACACTTCTTGTTACCACCTCTCCGTGTCACAATTTGTCATAATTTACCCCTCACGAAGCGTGACATCATTTATGAATAATCTCTTACAAAGAAATGTGCGATCCTGGACCTCTCAACCAAAAGTCGCATTTTTATTTTATTCGCTCATTTTATTATACACACAGTTACATACAACTTTAAAATGATGTTTGAATTTTATTCCGTTTGCTAAATATTAACTAAGTTACAGTTATTTTATATTGATCGATACACAGAACCACTACCGGAAGAGTCACTTTTCGAAACGTAAACCCTATATTTTTTTAAGTTACTGCTAAAACATTTAAAGAAATAAATATAAACACAACTTTCTCATATTTTACGTAATTTCAAAAATTTATTTGTTTAAGGATCTGTAAGAAATATCAGCTCCTTCCGAAATTAGTAGGTTTTACAAAAATAATTACACCTAAAATTGTATCCCTATTCTAATTAAATGCACAAAACTTCTTCAGACTTTTGACACGTCCCAGATCTCGAACGATTTGCAACATATATGTGGTCACGGTGGTTTTATCTATTTTGGGGGATATCTGGCAGCACTAAAGCTGTTTTGAAATGATATTATGAAAATTACATAAGGACAAGGTGGAAATAAATCATCGCTATATAAAGTGAACGAAAAACGAAGGGGCATTTTTCTAAGATAAGTGTTAAAAACTAAAGTGTAACCTTTTGATAGTTTTAAAACTGTGTGGAGTTGCCACAAAAGATGGTTTCTCAGTGAAACAAAAACGGTTACTCGTAAAAGGATGAAATTTCGTATGCAGAACCTGTACAAGTTCTATTTTATAATAAAATAAATACTAAGTAAAATAGTAGCATAGTATAACTCCCAAATTGGATAATATCCAAGGTTTCTTATATGAAATTTAGTAGTAGTAAAATATGTGAAGAAAGATAATTCAGGCGGGACTAAATAGAAATTCAGTTTTTTTTTCTTTTTTTTTTTTTTTTTGTGGTCTCAAAAATGAGATCGTAACCGGATCATTTTGGAGAAAAGGGTTACTTAAAAAATAACAGTCCGGTTTTTCAAATGTAAGTCATTTTGACTCGGATTTGTTTTGATAACATGATGTTCGGAAAATAAGCCATTTTATCCTAATAACTAGAGTTTAATTTAAGAGTGTATGTGGCTCATAAATGGCACGACAATGAAACACTTTTGTTCTTTCTAGTAAAAAGTTCTTGCGAAGAAACTAATTGTACTCTACTATTTAAATTGCAGAAATAATCTTTACTCCTTCATCGAACGAATTTACAACAATTGTATTTGCTTAGAGTTTCTTCACAACACTCCGGGTTTCAATAGAAAACATTTTCTAGATTTTCAAAAACAGAAAAGCAAATTCACTTTAAGGTTGAAACGAAATAATATCAGCATTCTTATTAAGAGCAAATTTTATTTCGTCCTAGTGTGATAAAATATTTAATTAAAGAATTCCAAGACCTTTCTTTTTTCTCTTCAAAAGTTAACACAACGCGAAACAGTAAATGAATAAGGAGAAAGGTGTTTAAAATTTAAATGTCAAAGGTTATATGGTGCAATTTGATTTATTTACTTACAGTTAAACCGAAAATTCATTTTATTCTTTATTTTAATAAAAGTTTAAAATATAATTTTAATCAAGTAACACACTTTTGGAACACAGAAAAACAGAAAAAAAACACAGAAAAAAAAACTAACAAGAAAACCAAGAAAGAACAACAAATTAAAGGAACATATGCCAGACCTGTGAAAATACATGAAAATTGCAAAAATAATAAAATAAAATACAAAGCATAAAATGGAAATAAAATAAGTACAGGAAATACCACAACAAAAAGCAAAACAAAGTGCACATGTAAAGGAGAGGGAGGGGGAGGGGGGGAGAAAAAATTACAAAATAGACACAAAAAAGGAAAACTAACTAGAAAACCAGGAAAGAACAACAAATTAAAGGAACCTATGCCAGACCTGTGAAAAATAAGGAGTTGAGGAAGAATCATTAACCAAATTAGAACTATTCCTGTTAATATGATAAGCTTCCCAAAAGTCAAGCTCTAAAGGGGAAGAACATTTTTTAATAATTTTAACAGAATTGAAATCAAAAGAGTGGTTGGAATTCCAACAATGTTGAGCAATGCTAGACTTATTTAACTCTTGCTTTCGTACATAACCTTTATGCTCATTTAACCGAATTTTCAGAGCACGTTTTGTCTGTCCAATGTAAGAAAGGCCGCAACGGCAATTAATTTGGTAAATACCCCAAGTATTAAGTTGATCGACAGGATCTTTAAGAGAAGAGAAGGAAAGTTTGTTGCTACGAGCAAAAACGACTTGAAATTGAAACCTTTTTAGGATTTTAGCAACACGAAAACTGACAGAATGAAAGAATGGTAACACAACCAAATTCTTTCTAGAAACCACATGATTGGGACCAGAAGTTTTTTTTAGAAAGTTTGTTATGAATAGAATCAATTAAAGAGTGAGAAAATCCTCTATCCACAGCTACAGCTTTCAGATAGTTGAGTTCAATCTTGAGAAGCTCAGGAGAAGAGCAAATATTAATAGCACGATGGACAAGAGCATTAAAAGCCGAATATTTTTGGTTGGGAGGATGAGACGATAGTCTATGAGGAGGTAAAGAAACAGCGAAAAGTTTTACGATAGACAGAAGTAGTGAAACCAGACTCACTCCTAGAAATCAAAATATCAAGAAACGCGAGGCTACTATTAAGTTCTTTCTCACAAGAAAACTGGATATTAGGATCAATGGAGTTCATAATAGAAAGAGCATCATCAATACCTAACAAGTTACTGTCCGTTAAGACAAAACAATCATCCACATAACGAACATAAAATTGAAATTGCAATTTCTGGAATAGTTATTCCTCAAAATAATGCATATAGAAATCACTTAAAATAGGACTAAGAGGACTTCCCATAGACAGGCCATCAACCATAGCATAGAATTTACCATTAAATACAAAAGTGCTCTGCTGCAAGCACACACGAGTAAGAAAAACTAATTCCTCAATTTCCACAGCAGTAAAATGGAATTCAGAAAGCCTTTTCCTGAGGCAAGTCAAAGCGCCATCAACAGGAACATTAGTAAATAAAGAATTAACATCAAAAGAGGCCATAAGCGAATTGTTCGGAACGAAGTTATGAAGTTTCTTGACAAAATCGGTGGAATTTTTAACAGTGAAAGCAGTCCGACTCCTAAGTGGATAAAATACAGAAACTAAATATTTGGAAAGTTTATATGAAGCAGTGCCAATATTGGAAACAATTGGTCTGAAAGGAATACCTGCCTTGTGTACCTTCGGTAAAGCATAGAAACGTGCACAATTAGCAACAGAAGGAATCACAGACCGTTTAGCAATCAAAGGAATAGAATGAACAGACTTAACAGCAGAAGAAATAGCTTTTAACTCCTTGTCGCTAGGATCTTTATAAATTTCAGAATAAGGACCAGAAGCAATCAAGTCATCAGTTTTTTCAACATAAGATGACTTATTAAGAACAACAATCTGACCACCCTTGTCAGCTTTGGTAATGACCAAATCAGAATTTGAGACTAAATTATTGACACTGCGTTTCACAGAATGGGTAAAACCAATATTAGGAACTTTTGAACTGAAATCAACATTGGAAGCAATAAGATGCCGAACCGACTCTTTTTGAGTGGTTTGAAGTTAAAGCACTAAATTTGAAAGCTTTTTCAACCGGAGAAATAAGTTCAGAAAAAGAAGGCTTTTTAGCCAAAGCAAAATTGTTATTACATTTCAAAGCATTAATTTCATTACTATTCAAAGGAAATTTCGAAAGATTTACAACCGCATTCCTATTAACAAGAGGCAAATCAGCCGCAACAGGAACATTTGAATCGTTACACAACTTGGTAAATTTCCTGGGCCCATGACATTCTATCAATAGAATCAAGATCAAAATTAGAATTAGATACAGAAAGATGTAAATCATAAAGTTCACGTTCTATGAACTAAAGTTTTTTCCTAGTTTCCTGGATAGAAGCTCTAAGTAAAGCTAATTTGGAACGAAAAATTACCTTATCAACCCTAACAGAACGCGGTAAATTACACTTCAAAGTGATAAACATAGGAATGACTTTCTTGCGCCTGCAAGTCTGGAGAAATTTTTGCAATTTCATGTATTTTCACAGGTCTGGCATATGTTCCTTTAATTTGTTGTTCTTTCTTGGTTTTCTTCTTAGTTTTCCTTTTTTGTGTTAATTTTTTTCTCCCCCCCCTCCCCCTGCTTTACGTGTGTACTTTGTTTTGATTTTTGCTTTGGTATTTTCTGTACTTATTTTATTTCCATTTTATTCTTTGTATTTTATTTTATTATTTTTGCAATTTTCATGTATTTTCACATTGTTATGCATGTTGTCGTCTTTTTTCCTTTGTTTTTATTGATATTCCTTTTTACTTCCTGAACTTTCAACTGGATTCGTTTGTTGCTCTCTTATTGGTATTGAATTTCGGTTGTACAATTAAGGAAGTAACATATTTTTTTCATTGTTGCATTCATTTATTGCGAAATTTTAAGTTAAAAGTTTACAATAAATCGTCGCAAGTTTTAATATGTTACTGCGCAGAATAAGTGCTTTTCAATTTCAGGAATTAAATATAAAATTTAATTATTTAAAGAATAAGCTGCGCTGGATAAATGCGAATGAAAGTATTACCATATATATTTTTTTAATTATAAAAAAGTAACTCCTCATTCAATTTAAACTAATGTGTTATGGAAATTTTTTACCTGTTAAGAGCAATGTGAATAGCAACATATATCATTATTTTTGCTCTTTGCTTTTATTTTTAGTTACGTATCTAAATTAAGACTTTACAGGTTATCCTCATTATTTAAGAACAGCGTTAAAATTGAAATTTGGTGAATTTTGTTTTCTTATGAATTCCACCACTTTCAGTAACAACACAAAATTATAAGCAAATTTTATTATTTTTAAGTTTCCTATATTGTACACATATTATCCTTTTTTTCCCTCCTACTGACCCGTAGTTTAATAACTTATTTGAGCAAAGATTTTGAGATTATATATATACTTTTTAACATTTTCTTTTTCTCTTTAGCAACGGTTACAAGTCAGAATATTTTTTTTTTTTGTTTTAATAAAATAAAACAACTGCAGGCTACATTTTTGACTTGACATTGAGAATCTTTTTTATATTATTTATAACAACATTTTTTTCTCTCTTTTTGTTCATTTATTTTGACAATTTGATAGTGTGTTTTTCATATTGGGTTGAAATTTAGTTCTGTGTTTTCTTGAATTTTGAGAAAATCTATTTGGTTTTCAAAATTCTCAAGTTAACGGTATTCGGAGTTAGATAGGAAATTACAGAAATATCATGCCGAAAAGAGAGAGAAAATGAACTTGATATCACTCACATAATATGTATTGCTTCTCCTTTTTTATTAAAAGGAAATTTATCATCTTTCAGTATTCAACCGTTGTAAAAAACATATTTGAAATAGTTACGATCTTAAGCTAAACGAGAAAGAGAGAAAAATACAGCTCGACTTTTGATGTCAGTAAAGAAGATAACAGGTTTTTAAAGTTTTAAACGGAACTTCTTATTTTTAAACATTATTTTATTTATTATTATTATTATTATTATTAATATTATTATTAATGTTATTATCATTACTGGAACCAGTAGTAGTAGTATAACTCGAAATTTGATGCTGGTATGATTCAGAAAGTGCATAGAAAGGGAAAAAACATCACTAGAACATGAAAAAGTGAACTATATTTAAAATCATTACATCTATCGAAAAATGGAGTAAAATTTTTCGGAATGTTTCAACAGAAAAGTACAAGTTAAAATTTCAGCAGGTGAAACAAAAATTTATCGGAAAGATGTCCGTAATAAAGTGACTTAGACGTTTTTTTACATCTTCGCCTTTCAATACTTCAGCCGGTCATAAAATCTTAGAGTACACGTGAAAAAATAAGTGAATCAGTAAAAAGGTATATCAAGAACACAAAATGAAATCGTTAAAAAACCATTATCTACAGAAATCGTACAGATATCTGGCGTTCTTTAATAAGGTAGAGAAATCGATGTATCTTAATAGGAAGTTAAGATCTTTACTTGATGCTTTAATGCAATAAATTCAGGAAGAGAAAATAAAATCCCAGACTTCAATTTTTTAATGATAATTTTGTCGTGAAACTTAATTTTACTATTAAAAAATTTTCATATTTCAATAACTTATTCCTTTTTAGCGAAAATTTGATGTTGTCAATATATTGTCTTAAGTCTTTCAGATTTTTGACACTTTTTTCAGTTAAGAAACATAAAATTGTGTGAGCATGAATTGTGTGAAATGGTGAATAACATGCTAACAATGATAATTATAATGACTGTATAATGTTACGAATTTTGGGGTACCGATGTTGTTTTTCGCAAAGCTTGGCGACATCTGGACCACGTGATAGATAATTCTAATCTTTGATGAAATTTCTGGAATATTCGTCACGTGATCCACGATGCTTTATAAATAGCTCCGGCAAAGAGTTCAGTTCAGTTGAGTTAAGTGTTAGACTGGCGAGTGCCTGGTAGTCTGAGCCTTAAAGCTTCGTGCTTGTTCTTTTCGTATTTGGTCAGGAAATACAGTATTACCGTTGGTCTTACGGTAATGTGTAAACTCCGAGAGGTATGTTTATGTGAAAATTGTATATAGTGTGAATAGTGTAAATAGTTTGTAAAATAAATTCTTCTGTGTGTTTTTGTACAAGGACTCAGTCATCAATTTAAAGTAAGACGTAGAACCCGTAACAATATATACATATAAGCGTGTGGGCGTTTTTCTGTACCTGTATGTCTCATGAGTTACACTGAGTGGGGAAGTAATTCGAAATATGAGTTACATATTTTTTCTAAATAAAAAATTTCCTTGAAAAGATGTAATAATAATAATAATAATAATAATAATAGTAATAATAATGATTATGATGATGATGATAATAATAATACTAGTAATAATAATAATAATAATAATAATAATAATAATTTAAAATAAATGCATTAAAATAAAAAATTAATAAATGAAAATGGAAAATAATAAGATCGAAATAAAAAACAAATAAACAAAATGAAAAATAATTAGATCAAAATAAATAAATGAAAGTGAAAATTTATGAGATCAAAATGAAAAAACTTGTCAATAAATAATAAGTGCATGGAAATATTCTTTCCTTGCGTTCTCATGTATAAAATACCACAGCTGATGTGAAATCCTATGGAAACAACGTATCTCCTCTTCTATAGCTGTAACCTGCAGGTTTCAGCAGAGAAAGTACAAGTATTAATCAACATATCCAATAAAAAACGAAACTAAACACTTATTTGGAGGGGAAAGAAAAAAAAAAAAAGAAAAATTTCAAAAAGTGTAGCTTTTAATGAATCTGTGGTGGCTTTCCATAGAAGAATTGTTTCATTCTTTAAAAACCCCATCAGAAAAACTCTATCGATATAAATAACGCTATTATTTTTCTTTC
Organism: Octonoba sinensis; assembly: GCA_038502835.1. Classification (NCBI taxonomy): domain Eukaryota; kingdom Metazoa; phylum Arthropoda; class Arachnida; order Araneae; family Uloboridae; genus Octonoba; species Octonoba sinensis. Next base: position 117,928,626 of record CM076601.1, on the reverse strand, counting down.
TGGATGCTATTTAATCTAACTTTTTTGCTGAAACGGCCTTTTTTCGATTAAACCGCAAAGAAAAAAAAAAAAAAAAAAACGAGGGGCAAAAAGGAATCGAAAGGGAAGACGGAAATTGTTTTAAAGTGATTGAAATTTTATACTTTAAATCTATTAAATACAAACAAAGAAGATATATGAACGCTTGAACATTCTTTATTTGAGAAAAGCGAGAAAAGATAGAAAAAAAAACGCTTTTACTTTTTCTTCTCTTAAGGACATTTGAATTTAGAGAAAAATGTTCTAGAAATATTAAAGCAAAAATCTCCAAGATTCTAGCTTAATATGGCTTACTGAAACCTTAACACAATAAATTGATACTGTAAGTAAATGGTTTTCATATTTTCTCGTTTCCTATCTAAAACTAGTCTGTTGTGGCCGTCCCGGAACTTTCATCTATATCCTTCATAAGAATATTATTACTCGCCAAATATCTCAATTATGATACAAGTCATTATTAGAAAAAATGCATTGAAAAATGGTGTTAAATTAGGATAAACTAATTAAAAGGTTTTGCTACCTGCGTAGCCTCAAAATGCTAAAAATATTACTAAGAATTTTATTTGTTAACGTGTAGGTGAAATGGCAACAATTTAAAACAAAACAAAGTCTCTGGTTCCTTGGCGCAATTGGTGCCAGACTATAATTGTTTGAATTGGTTGTATTCTTGAGATATACGCTTAGTGAGAAAAAGTTCGATTGATCCACCTCCTTTGTAGCGAATGGTACAAAAATTTAATCAGCATTACTTCGTATCAGGATGCATGCTGTGCTAAGGAGCAGCGTGACTAATAATTTATCTCTAAAATAATTTTAGTTGCCGACTTTTAAAATTAGGCGAAAGTATCATTTAGGGGGGGGGGGTGCTCAGTAAAGCATTAAATACGGCGAGTTTTGCTAATATACTGTTTAGAACCACAACTATTGGTGAACTACCTCTTATCCCAAGCGAAGCTTTTCTTATGATAAACCTGTATGACTCCGTTCGAATAGTTCAAACATTAATCATTCTTCTATCTCACGTTTCAGTAATTACAGTTAAGATCAAAGATCAAATATTATTTTCTCATTAGCACTTACAAAACAAATCTAAGTAATATTTCTGGAGATAACAGACTGTTTAGAATAGCTTTTCTCAGAATAAAAGCAACTTCGAGAGTTGAATGATACTGTTGTTTCCAAATTAAGAGCTAAAAAAGTTCTTGAAATTAAAGTGTACAAGTTACACTTCAGTGTGGTTTCTCCGTAAAACATTCTTCTTAAAAAAACCTTTCCAAAGACTGAAATCAACGATGAAGTACATCGGGTGAAGTCTGTTAATTTCAAATAATTATAGCTCTGCACGTCGCAGAAGTTATATGCTTTAACTATAACGTAAATAACCCTTAAAACATTAGAAAGAAAAAACCTTAATCTAAAAGAATAACGAACACTAAATGATTCCTTACTATTGTTTTCAATCATAAAATCTTTAAAAATCACTCCTTTTAAATACACAAATTACAAACTTATTTTATATACTTCACAAAACAAGTGTTTTGTAAAAAAAAAAAAAGACAGTGAGACTTTCCTGATCGTAAAAAAACAACAGCTGATGCATGCGCTGAAGTAAAGGCTTAATTTGTTATAGGTACTTACTCCATAAGAATACTAATGCGGAGATCGTACACTAAGCCTTATTGGGAAATGTCTTTCCCCTCTGAAAATCCTTACAGCGGCGTTCTTTTCTTTCTGCTTCTTTATGCAGGGAAAAACAGGAGGGAAATATCGGATTTATTGTCCTTTTTTGCTCCTGTCCTGTGAGTGCATCCTTAGTTCTAATATCCGTAATCACTGAGCGGAAAATTTGGTATTTTCTAGTAAAAATATTGATGGTATTTCTCATTAAGTATTGATGGTTTTTTAACATGGATATAATAATGTTCGTGTTGAAACGAAGGATGCTACTAAAACCATAATTAAAATTCGCAAAATTTGATAAAATATATGAAAAAAGTGAAACGCAAAAGCAACGAAATATTTTAATATATATGATTAATATTTTTAAAATGACAAAAAACTAAATCGACGTATTATTTTATAATGGATAATCTAAAATCTTATTGGCTGGTGTTAAGTTTCGTTTTTACAAACCCAACTAAACTCGGAGCTGCTAATTTATCTTCCTTTCATAAACTTGTTGTAGAAACATTTATCAAACTACGATGGGACAGATAATTCTGTTTTCCCTCATCATGCATGGACTAAAACGATGCCATCATGTTACTATACTCTTGTCTACAGCACGTATTTAAAATGTGAAGACATTAAGTGATCAATGGAACAATCGCCCACTGACTGCATTCGTGACAATCCACTCGACTTCTGTTCTTGCTCTCTCTACTCATTCAAAATATTGATACACATTAACACTAGAAAGGCCCTAAATGAGTTAAGAAATTTTTATCGGAATTGAAAAATCGTTTTTCGAAATCGCACCTTAGATAAATGGTTGAAGATTGGTAATTTAGGATGGCTTTTGGATGGTAATATAAGATTACATGGCTCTCTACTGTAAGAGTTAAATGGTTGAAGATTGGTAATTTAGGATGGCTTTTTGGATGGTAATATAAGATTACATGGCTCTCTACTGTAAGAGTTAAATGGTTGAAGATTGGTAATTTAGGATGGCTTTTTGGATGGTAATATAAGATTACATGGCTCTCTACTGTTAGAGTTTGCTACTAAACGTTTACTCTTTATATGACGTTGTTGAGAATACTGTTGAATTTTAACATTAAACTGAACTGATAAATAAAACCTTTTGTAAAAGGAGAAAAAAAATGCAAATAAAACTAAACTATCTGATTTTTTAATGAAAAGGTTGAATAAAGTAGCAAATTATTTGAAAGCACATGTTAAAGATCAATTAGAATCATTCAAATTGTAGAAACAAATGGAATATAAACTACATTGCAACAAAGACTTCGACTTGTTGTGACGTCAGCACTGAGAGTCATTCAGTCGGGTCATCAGGCAATGTCAAGCGACTGAAAGGCGCCAGATATAGTTCCGGACAGGACGAATTTCTCCCTGTCCGGGAATCGATCCGGGAACATACAGGTTCTTGGATAGATCTGTCTAGCTGCTCCGCTCTAGTGAATGCCCCTTCCCTTCCCCTATGTGTTTCATCATTTTTTGACACTTGGGGTATTTTTCTTCCCGAGTCTAAAGCTCGACATTTTAGAATCGAATTTCGTTTGTCAGTTTTACAAAAAATGTAAAGGAAGAGAAGATCAACTTCCATAACGTGAGAGAATAAGCAATTTCAAAATTGTAACATAAAAACCAGTTCGGTTTCATAACACTATGTGGAAATAACGTTATCATATAATAAAATCAATTTCATGTCCCGAAACCTGAAACATAATATTAAGAAAATTATTTTTCAGCACGTTCAGTAAAGAAAAAGCAGGAAAAAAACGAAGGGGTAAAATGAAAAGGAAGAAAAAGTTGTTAAATGTTTCCAAACTTAAAAATTCTAAACTTTGTAACCATAAAAAATGATTTTCTTTGTTCTTTAAAGGAAAAAAAAGAGAGAGAAAAAAGAGACTTCTAATTAGGTCGTAAATTGAACTGAAAATTGTATTTTCTGTTACAGCAAACATAATGAAACTGAATATTAAAAAAATAATGATTATCTTGCATGAATGTATTTTACTAGCTTATTTCCTATGAATACTTTGCTTTCTGTACAATACAAAGCTCATTATACAAAGTGGGCACTTGCTTTGTGCTAACCAAAGATTTTTAAAAAGCAACATCCTTGACCCCCCCCCCCCCCCCCCCGACAGTAGCTTTAAAATCTTCATCAAAAGTTTTTTTAACTGCAAAAAACACTTTCCCAAGCATAGGCTACCGAAACTCAAATCAGTTTTACCCTGTAACTAAAGCGTCCAGTCATGCACCACAAACGAAAAACACGTGCGTATATTTTTATTCCCTATATTTACTTCAAACAAACGGGTCGTGAGTAATCTAGTGGTCAGCACATCGGGCTTGGGTTCAGACGTGTTGCATGTACGAATACCCACTGAGACATGCAGAGATAGCGCATATAAAACTCGTGGGTCTGAAAGTCCTTTGGGCCGTCGTTGTGCAGACCATTTGGAGAAACCTTCCTTCCCCCTCAGTGGAATACCGAATTTGTGCAGGTGGACAAGATATGCGTTTATTCATCAATTGGAGCGAAGCCCAGAATCTTGCAAGAATTGGGGAGAAGGGGTTATGAATGGATATTGTATTTTTCCGTCTTCTTCTATTCTTTTTCATCTATTCATTAGTTCAGCCTCTGAAATTCTGGCTAAAAAGTAATTTCCTGGTGCCATACATCGAGCATACATTCTTTGCATGTTGAAATTACACTCTCATATTGAATAAAAAAATCAAGAATATTCAGTAAAGGAAATTTGAAACGATCGTTAAAAAAAGCAAATCCCCAAAAAATAAATTCGGCAAAATCTGTAAAATTAATCATATTAGGTGAAGAAAAAAAAAATCTCTAAAATTTTTAAAATTATCAAAATTCATCAAGTGTTTTTTTTTTATCAGTCGCACTTGAAATGTTATTCATTGACTGGTTTTCCGCAGTCGCCATAATCAGGACCTGCAAAAATTGCTGGCCATTTGTGAAGAGTCACTTGATAGGTGGTCAGCATTAACCCTTGCACGCTGTAATTAGTTGACAGCAGATGGCGCCACCAAAACTACTTTGCCCCCCTTTACAGACATGGGGATGAAGAGGAGGGAAATACATCAAGTCTTGATAATGTGTTAAAAATATTATCAAGTTAAAAGTGGAATAATCTCAAAAAACGACAAAGAATATTTGAATCAAATTCAAATATATATATATATATATATATATATATATATATACATAAATAAATGAACAATAAAGAAATAGATAAATAAAAATAAATTAATTAACGAATTTCTATAATTTTGAAATGAATGATGAGCAAAACTTAGCACTCGTACATAGATATGTTCATGTTTAGTACGAAAACATAGTGCATAATACTTGATATAGCGCAAACCACGAAAAGTAAAAACGGAAAATGCGATTTTTTTCAAGGAATATCTTAATAATTATTTAAAAAAATAACTAAGCTATTTTTAAATAAATAAAAGAGTAAAAAATATATAAAACTATAATATTTGCCGTACTTCGAGGTTACTGCAATGTTCTTAACGAATAAATGCGTCCCAACTGCAGCCGTTTGCAGTTTATTTTAAATTTCTTCTATTCCAGCTGGTTTCATACATAAATAAGCTTTCAAGCGAATAGTTAAAAAACAACTTAAATAAACCTATGACAAAAGAAAATAAGTAATCATATTTATCATAGTTTTAAGCGCAGTAAATAGGTATAGTTTGTTATGATAGCACTACGAATTCTGTTGGGATAGCATTAGTATCTTTTTTTAGGTTTTTTATTGTATCATTTTCTATGATAGGCAGAAAACAAGTTTCAAACAAAATTCCCGCTTATAAAATGGCATAACTTCCGAACCATAAAAAGGGAAAAATAAGTGGGCTATTTATTTTTGACAAAGATACGTTATGTATTCCGCAGTCAGTGCTTTAAATTACCTCGTCATTGTACTGCTTCATACAAAGCCTTTTTTTCTTCGTCAAATGAACAACTTCTTAGAAAATACATTCTTGAAGAATTTTTTTTCCATTTTACTGAGTTTTAAGTTCTATTTTTACGTTTTTGTTACTGAGGCATAACTCAAATATGATGGAAATCTTTCGCTCTTTTACGAAATAAATGTATCAGAGATTCAATGCTTCTAAAGTGGGGCAGTAAAATTTATTTATTTAATTTATTTGAGGAAAGAGTACGTTTATTTCATTTGAAGAAAATGCTATAAAATAAAAACAAAATACATGTTATCTGTTTATTTTAACTTTTTAGTATGCGTCTGCTTAATCATAGCTATTATTATGGAACAGCTTAATAGCGACTAAATTGACTATTATTATCAATTAATTTCTGCCGCTGGAGTGACGTAGTGGTTAAACTGGCATCGTACGCCCAAATTCACAGGATCAAATCTGGCCAGTCGGTGGATTTTCAGGATGCAGAAAATTGAGTGTCCATGTCGTATGATTTTGTAGCATGTTAAGGAGCCCTTGAGTATTTATTTGTCTTGGATACATGCGGCTAAATTTCCTTCCTAGTGCAGTTTCGTATCGTTAGATCCCAGGTGCCGCCATGTAGGTGAAAACTGATTATCAAAATTCTCATTCTCACAGCCCTCATGGGTTGTAAAGTGCTGGACGCCGAGGGCTAACGGGTTTCGCGCTAAAGTTAGTTTAATTACACGCCAGCAATATATCATGCATTTTTGACAATTTTTAAACTGGTAGTCACAAATCTCAAGCCTTTATTTATGAATTTGCTTATAACTTAAAAACTGGTTGTCACAGTTCTCAGGTGCTCACTTTTAAGTAATCTAACAAACATTTCTCTGTAGTTTTACAAACTGCGGAAAAACAAGAATTTTATTGAGAAGCTGTTATTGAGAAACTTGATTATTTGATTTAAAACAAGTTCTTCGTAAATTTGAAGAAACACTCACGTTTACAGAAATTTTTTACAGTTCATAATTTCATGTCAATGATTATTTTCCAATGATCTGTTATGTTCGCTAAGTTGTTGCTGTCACGTATGCTGTTTTTGTCTCTAAAATCTTCCAAATAAAAAAGTTGGCTAAGTCAATTTGTTGATGGAAAATTTGCCTACTTGCCTAAGAAGTATTTTTCCACAGGAAAAGCCGGAGAAAATGTTAACATTCAACTCAATAATAAATAAATAAAGGTAAAACGCTCTTGCTATTATTTTGGAACAATAATCTTGATGTGTATATGCATTTTGGTTACTGTCGCCCTTAATAATGGCAGTTTTTATGAACTGTTGTTGACATTTTAATGTGGATTTTTATGGACTTTTATTATTTATCCTAAGAGGAATTTTTAGAGACTGTTGTTTTTAATGTAATCGTGATTTTTAATGAGTTTCACTGTTTAAATGGAATTTTGAGGGACTGTTATCCATCTTCTACTGGGATTTTAAAGAAACATTTTCCTTATATATTTACAACAGAATTCTGGACGTGTATCACTTGGCCTGAGAATGATGCAATGTTATCCCACGCAACGCCGGTCATGCCGTCTAGTAAATAAATAAACAAAACAAAATAAGTAAATAAGATAATAAAAGAATAAGAAATAGGACATTGATTTTATTATTAAGGCCGCCAATTTTCAGACGGTTATCAAGATGGGCTTGAACATGATTTATTTCCATTTAAAAAGTAGTAGCTAGATTGAGATACTTAAATATATTTGGAATGTATTTGCTCAACTCGCAATTCTACGTAGACAAAAATATGGCTTTGACAAAATGAAGTGTACTATGGACTGGCCATGTCAACTATCCCTTTCATGCAATAGTAAAATTTATGTAAGGGTTGTTTGGAGCGATTCATCGGATAAAATCATCTAAAGAACATAAGTTTTATGTGTATTAAAACTCAAAATTAAGCATACTATGAAACTTTCTGCAACGCATAAAATATTCCTGATTTGGTGAAGTTCTACGAAATCCAGGAAACATTTGTAGCGAAAAGAATACGCTAAGTGGGGAAATGCGGACAGCCATCTGCCAAGAATAGCTTCCGCGAGTAAATATTTACGGGGAATCTTTATTTGAGCCGCGAAGAAAGTGAAGTAGCCTGTGGGGAGTAGTATTTTTCTGCAACATTTTCAGCGTAATTGACGGTGGTGGGAAACCTCTTATCGCGCTTCTTTTTACCTCTACGGAATTTGGACAATGATTGTAGCTGCGGTGTTTCCATATATAATTACCGCTTTTTCGTTGAAAAATTTTCTCCGTAAAATGTATTAGGAGAGTATGCATAAATTTTTTCTTAAAAGTTACATCATTACTAAGGGGTTTTTTAGCGTTAAATGAGTTTTAAACGACGTTATATTTCGTAACATTTTATTTGGCAACGGTGAAAAAGTGGTATGCTACGAAAAACTATAAAAAAATTACTCATGGATTATTGACGTTATATTTAGTGACACTTTAATTGGAAAATGGTGAAAAAGTGGTACGCGCCGAAAAAGCTATTCAAAAATTACTCATAGGTCATTAAAAAAACACTTTAGGTTTAAATTTGAGAGTAAAATTTTTTGTGAATGCAATACTTTATTAATTCGTACATGGAAATAATAATGCAGAGTTCAGCTTTACTTTTTTAAATATACGTCATTCTTCATGACGATCTTTGCTTAACAAAATATAAAGTGTACCTGTTTGTTTTTCAAGAAGGTGAATATTGAAAAGTGAAGAGAGAACAAATGTTTCTGTTAAAAGAAACAATCATATGTGAGAGAGAAAAAGCTCCTTTTCAACTTCAAGTAGGGTTGTTTTTATCGCTGATTATTCAAGAAAATGTTTTATTGACTTAAGCACACATGGCATTGATTAATTAACGAAAGAATTTTGAATGAGAAGAACTAACCATATTGTCTTGTTTTCGTTTACTTAACTATTCGTGAAGTTGTTTGCAATTCTTTGTGTGGATAAATTTGTTTTGCGATATGTGATTTTTTATGATTGTGGCAAAGTGTAAGTGCAAATTGTTACGCATTAAAACAATAAAGAATGAAGTTTTTAAATCAAAAATGCAGCATAAAATAATCGGGAATTAATTTTAATTAAATTCAATGCATTATTTGCTCTAACTTTACAACAACAAACAACATTACAAAGCAAACAACACATTGGGGAATTAATAATTATAGTGATTGGAAGTGAATCTTGAAAAATGTTCAAAATTGACGCGTAAAGCCGTGAGAAAGGTTTTCCGGAATCATTAATGAAAATGATAGTCTTAGAAATCAAATAAATTGTGTATATTAGGATAGTATTTTTATAATGCCATGTCAAACATTTTTGGTGAGTTTTAGCTAAATCGTTGATGTGTATGTTTGTACTGATCTTCAACGTCTTTACGCATGTTTAACTTTTTTTTTCTTAAAAATCAACTCTTATTAAATGACTAGTAAACTTCCCTGAGTTGATGATAATAAAGACAACTTAGGGTGGGAGAGCGGTGATGTCTAACTTAGCATCCGTACCTGGGCTGCAGAAAGGTCTCATATGGCCAAGCTGTAGCATGACATTCTGGAAAGTTGAGTATTCCACTAATAACCGTCGTCATATACTCATCATATACAAAGTAAAGCTTCGTTGAAGGGTTTTTTTATTACTTGGTACTTATGGAAATTTGATTTGCTTCATGTCAAAGCACCATTTAAAAAAAATATTTAATATTTTAAATCTTTAAAGTTTGCTACTAAAGCAAAATAAGTATAATATATATTTAAGCAAATATAACACATTAAAATAATGATTGACGCATTGCAATTGACTCGTTTCATTACACCCCTTTTACTTATTAAGTTTAAAATCAAGGAGAACTATGTGTCCATTGGACATATAGTTCTTATATGTTTTTTCTTACATATGGACAGAATCCATACGTAAGGAAACATTATGATGAATTTTTAGTTAAGATGAGAGTGTAATTTCAATGTGAAAGTGTCACGCGATGTACCATACGCAGAAATTAGTTTTTGACCAGAGTTTCAGCACAAAAAAAAAAAAAAAAAAAAAAATTGATGATAAGATGAAAAAGAGTGTTGTGAGTAGACTAAGATATACAATCAGTACTCACAACTCGTATTGAATGCATTTTAAGAGTTAAACGTAAAATTTTGCTGTGGTGGCTGAAATACCGACTCGTAGTAAATGTCAGTAAGTAGCTTATTAAAGCAGAGCTAAGACAAAATTCATCTATAAATAATGAGATAAACATTTTGAGTACCTGTTCTGCCTTGCTTTAAAGTATGGTCTAACGGGGATAAAAAATAAAGAAAAGTAATACCTTCTGCGCGACTGAAATCTTAAAATGTAATAACATATAAAATTTCTTTTAAAGACATTATAAGGGAAGAAGAAGAACAGTTTAAGTACCTTATTGTTGAAGGAACGAGTATATAGTATAGAAGTTGTGAAGAATTTCACTTTCGAGCTCAAAGGCGTTCATTGTTTTCCTTGGCGAATAAAATATAAAATTGCAAAACCGTATTACTAAATGGAACATGAAAATGAATAAAAAGTACAACATAAAATAACCCCAGGCGGAAAAAGGGAACGATTTAAAAACTTACACTTCCTGGTTTTGTATTCATAATGTTGCAATAAAGAATGGCACTTGGGTACTTCAAAAAAAGAAAAAAAGTAATGTACTTTGGAGACTAACAACTCCAATTTTTGACGTTACTTCCGTTTGACAATGAAGTTTACTCTCACCGCGCCAAAATAAGTAAACCTATAAAATTAATTATTTAATATGAAGAAAGAAATTACGTTTTCTGCTACTTTTTTTTGACTAAACAAGTTGTTTGCTAGCACGACAAGACGAATCTGCTCCGGAACTTGCATGTGATACATCCTTTTCATAGGTATTAAATGCATTAACATAATATTTAATATAATCTAAAATTTTAACTAGAGAATAGTCATTTTATCTACTTGAAAAGGCAGCAATATCGCTCAAATGATCCATCGTTCAAGCATCCTTCATAGGAATCGTTTTGCTTTGACGAATTTTTCACGAATGCTGTCAAGCAGTAGGGCATTCAGGATTTTTTATAGGAAAGAAAAACTAAGGCCGAGGTTAGGGATACAGCAGGTATGGGGTCAACCTTGTTTGACCAATCCGTACTGGATATTCAACTCTGATGTTAGAACCTGTAAATTCTATACATATTTTGAACAACTTCCAAATAAGTAGTAAAATTGAGTACAAGGGAAAAACAACGTAAATAAAATCCCAAATCGTAAAAACAATAACGCAAATAGTTCACGCCTCGAATAATATTCCGAGGTTACAATGGAGTCTTTGCATCAGTGAGGAAAGAAAAGTTCTCAACACACAACAAGAAAGTTGTAGGTGAACAGGCATCGACCAGAAAGACAGCCGGTATTTATTCCAAATGGGTTGGAATAGAGATTAACCAATAGGAACAAAACCAAGGAATGAAGAAGACCAATCAGAGGTCAGGAACATGAAAAAGGAAGAATAGCGGGGAAACACGTGCACGTGCAAAAAAGAAAAAATATAAAAAATATTTACAAATATCAGGAAAAAAATGGAGAACTGGAAAAATCATTTACTAAAGAATGAGAATTTCTCAAAATGCAGTAAGCTTCTCAAAAATCAAGGTCATAGACCGAAAAACATTTACTTATAATTCTAGCAGAACAAAATTCAAAACGAGGACCAAAAATCCAACAATGCTGAGAAATTAAAGAGCACGCAAGTTCTCGCTACGTTTAACATACTTTTCATGTTCTTTTAGACGGTACTGGAGGGCCGTTTAATTTGACCTATGTAAGAAAGACCACATTTTCAAGAAATAACACAAATACCCCAGTTGCTGTGACAATCAATGGGATGCCTCAAATTTGTAATTCTTTTATTACTTACAGGAGAAAATGCAGCTTTAAAACCAAAATTCTTGAATATTTTAGCATTTTGCTGATTAATTTTTGGATAAAAAATTAAAACAATACTATACCAAAATTACGCACAGCAACACAACCAGAGTGATAAGGCTTAATTAACCTGTTATAAATAGAATCAACGGTCTTAGGAGAATAGCCACGATGCAAAGCCCCAGCTTTAATATAAGAACGAGGAATGTTAGACGAGGAAACAATATTTAAAGCACGGAAAGCAAGAGGCTTTAAAAGAGTCGATCTTTTGGTTTGGAGGGAGAGAAGAATATTTGTTAGGAGATAGTGTAACAGCAAAGGGTTTGCGAAACACTGAAGTCATAAATTGAGGAGGAAATAAGTGTATAGGTCTTGAAAAAATAATTTTTTTCCCTCAGAAATCTATTTTATAGCTATTCAATAATATACCCTGAAAATTTCAAAGCAAATTTCAAAGAAAAATTCTAAACAGTTTAAAAGCTATAAGCATTTGAGCGAGCGATCTTTTGGAGCGGTCGAGTATTCATGAATGACTTGAAGGGTATTAGAGAAACACAGAATAACTTTAGCAGATGTCCTTTTGTTTCTTTTAACAATTAAGACCTCGTATAGAAATTGCTATAAGTATTAGTGACCCTGTGATGACGTTCACATTTTAAAAATTAGTCCTAAATTGATTCATTACTGCCTTAAATTTACCGTCACTACCACTCTTTTTTTCAAATGCGTTTTTCTCGAAACTACTTTTTTCGAATTTGCGTACGTTCTACCTCGCAGAGGTTTTGATCAATCCTTATTAAATTTAACACGCATTTTCTTTATATATATAAGCTCTATTTGAACTACAATCATAAACATATCTTTATTTTAACTCTTTTTATTGAAAAAGAAAGAACAAAAAAAAAAAAAAAAACAGTCAAAAATTGTACTTAATTTTCCCATTCTGTATAAAAATAGTAATTTTCGATTTTTTGTGATAATTGTAGTTCAAATAGAAGAGACACTTATAAAAACAGTTCATTAAAAAAAATTATTCCATATAAAAATTGTGACCTACAGGATGGCTTCAGTCTAGATCGTTTCTGAAATTAGCAGATTCCTGGATATATCACTCAAACATTTTACCTACCTGGCAGGGGAGATGGTAAATTTAGAACGGCACTATCATGTTTGACAACTATTCATAAATTGATGAACTGCTTGAGGCATGCGACTTGGTTTGTATTGATGAAACGATCGTAGAGAGCGATAAAATGGGATGTCCATGAAGATGTATAAGTCAATACATAATATTTTTACCAACACTTGATCAAAAACTTTAAAGATTTGCAACGATAAGGAGTTTTCATTATTCACTTGAATTTAGCGAAAGAGAACACAAACAAATGTTAACAAATGTTGCACTTTTACTTTTCTCCTAAACTATTCTTCAAGCCGAAATTTTTCAGTAGTTAAAATGAACAAATGGATTTAGTCATCCTTTTTTTTTCTGCTTTGTAACCATTTTGCAGAAAATATGTATTTTTCCCTTCAGAGTTTCCATGTTTTAATAATAAATTTATTACTACTAAATATTTTTTCATTCGCTGATGCTTTATGTTAACAGTATTCGTCGTTTTCCCGTATCCATCGTTCGAAATGAACGGACCCCTGAGAAAGTATCAATCGAGATAGTTCTGAGTATACTTCAAGGCAAAAATTCCAAGCCAATATTCATTATTTTCAATGAAAAAATACGTATGTTTATTAATAGTGCAAATAAGATTATCTGAATAAATTAATTTCTATAATGACATTAACTTTGAAATGCGTAAATCTAACACGAAACTTCTGACGGAAATTCGTTTTACTCTAATAATACGAATGCACTTTGTAAGTGTTTATTGAGAATTAGTTTTGATATTTGTATACTTCAAAAAACGAACATTTAAAAGAAATTATTTCATGGTTTAACATATTTACTGGCATTTGCTAGTTATCTTGTTTATTTCAAAGTTGCATTGCAAAAATTAATTTGAAAAAAAAAAAAGTTTTGAATAGCATAACTCTGTACAGCTCAAGAAGAAGGATTTTCATTAAAAAAAGATATTACACATCAACGAAAATAATAAATAAGTAAATAAAAAAGAGAATCTGCATTAGGAATGAAATACTGCAGTCTTAATATTGAAAAACTAATCTTTTTTAAAACTCTGTATAATAGTTACAAAAGACGAAGGTGGGCCTGGATTGGCCACCTCTTATGAATGCCATCAACGGGCCCTGCAAGAGTCGCATTAACCTGGAAACCGGACGGAAAGAGAAGCAGAGACGCAAGGCAGGCAGACCTAGAGACGCTATAAGGCCTTATAGCCTCTTTAGGCAGACCTAGCGCAGGATTTGTCACAGCTGAGAGAAACTCCATGGGTTTTCCCCTGGCTGGGGGCCGTCAGAGCTGCAGCTTTAAACCGGCGGGAGTGGCGGCTCAAACTTGCGGCTTCTTGTGCCACGTGGGCGTAGAGAGTTTTCAAGTTCAAGTCAATAATAGTTACAATGCAAAATCATGTAACAATAAGTTGTTACTTCTTGAAAATTTACTACAACTTTTATTATGAACGTGAAAACTCCTTTTTATTAACATTCACAATTTATAATTCTTCTGAACATAAAATTTAAAATACGTAGAGTTGTGAAGCTTCCTCATTCTATGTGTACAAAAAATGAAGACAAAAAGCAAAAACGTTTTTTGTACAAAGCTGTTCCAACTTATAGTTTAAAACTTCCATTGGTTGATTTAGTTTTTAAATCACGAAATTGAGCTGTATTTACGTGTTTTTAATGTACATGTAAGTTAAAAAATTAATGTATAATGCAGGAAGAAAATAGTTAATTTATTTCATAAATTGCTTTATTGCACTAATAAAGGCAATTTCGAAACACATGTATGCAATTTCCAACTTAAATTTGTGCAAATTGTCACGTTTATCATTCTGTATATCATCGAAAAATGATCATACGAATTTACACAAGACGTTTTTAACGAAAATTAATTGCAAACTAAGTGTGTTACTTCCAAAAATTAATTAAAACTAATAATAAGTTAGGAATAAACTAGCGGAAAAATTAATAAAAAAATGACAGTATCTTCTTAACTGCTATAAACAAAGAACTTTAACAAGCTTTTAAAACAAGAAAGTTCTTTCAAAAATTGTGTCCGATACCTTGGAGCGAGAAAACTTTTAACAACTATGTAATTTTTCCGAAGGAGCAAAGCAGTAAAGTATTGCTATTGAAAGCTATTAAAAAGAAGTAATTTTTATTTTGTGCACAGTAACTATGCTAGAATTTTTCCTGCAGTGTAAGTATTGATTTATAAGGAGCATCTACTGGAAGTCCCATGTATAATAAATAATAATTTTTAACTGTTTCCAAACTCCTCTTCAAAACAAAAGAGGAGTTGTTGATAATGTTAAAAAAATATTTGTGCATTCAGTCCCCATCCCCTCAAAATTTAGAGGAGTTTCTGGTAGAAATGATTCATCCAAACTTATCTATGATTTGGATTACCTATAGCAATGACTATTGTAATTGACATAAATTTGTCTCTTTTTATACGAATGAGCACCAATGTTTATTACAGTAGAGTATTAAGTTTTAATTTTTGATTATTTATCTACATTGTGATAAAAACAAACCAGTAAACCAATATAAAACGTTTCTGTAGAAAGAATATTTTAGAAGTGATGATAAAGTGAAGTTGTTTCGTACGTTTATGAAAAATTGCATGAAAAATAGTATTTATGAGTAATGGTTCAATTTTGGATATGAGGAGGTTAAGTGCTTTTGCCCTCATTATTTCATATGCCCACGTGGTTTTAATACATTATTTCTTGCAACCTTAGTTCAAAAGTATTAAGAAGATGTAGTTAGTAAGCAAAACGTAATACCACTGAATAGTAAACCATTCTCAATGTGAAAAAAAGGAAATATATCATTTTCATTTCAAAAAATATTCATTCAAAATTCAAAAAAGATTTATCCATTATATGTATGCATTAAACGCTTAAAAACTATTGTTGATATTTTAAAATTGTTTAAACTTCAAAGTTTCTTATTGTACAAGATACATTAAAATATATAAAACAAACAGTCGTTATGTTCTTTGCTCTTTAAAAACTGATTTTAAATTAGTTTATGCAAAGCGCTTAAAAGCAAAAGGTGTGTAAGTGACAAAATTGCGATTTTAGATATTACTAAAGAGCAAATGTTTAAAGAAACACCCATCTGTTCTGTGGCGAGAAATATTAGATATATATATATTTTATATGCTTCAATCCAGAGTGATTTAGAAGGGATGAAAAAGGTTCCTATATGAATCGAACTTTTTTTTTTTGTCGTTTCGAATGCCGTTGCGTCATATCACATGTGAATTTTTTCCCACCTAGCATGTGTGTTTCCTTAAAACGGAGTCTGCATTTAAAAAAAAAAAATCTAATTAACAGCGATTGCTATCGCTACGTAAAATCTAAACTAATAAATATCGATAAAACGTTTCTGCTGGAGATTTCATAAATTGAACGTTAAGTTCGTTGCAGTAGACAACCAGGGCTCTGTTGATCAAGTTATTTTATTCATTTCTCGATATTTTAAGCTTGTACTTAAAAAGTTAATTAAAAACAAAGTGAAAGCGTTAAAGAAAATTGACGATCTTTTCAACACTAATGTTTTGCATTACACTAAAGCTTGCATGTTATATAGTTTTTCTTTTCTACATTTACAACACGATTATAGCACAAAAAACGGCATTTTCATTTTCTGAAATAAACAATAGCAAATCGTAATTGCGTTGAAAGGGTATTAAAATATTATGAGATGACATCCCTTCAGTATATTTTCTGTGCTATCATCTCCATTGCCAAAAAAAATCTTGCCTTTCAATAACTAAATCCCAAAGAATCAAACAATTTTCCTGCGCAAGTTCTATTAAATATCATGTGTAATTCTTTCTCTGTAGTAATCATTTCTGAGCACAAGTGCTTAGTGAAATAAGTATAAGTAAGCATAAATATTTATCTTACGTGGCAAGACAAGAAACTGTGCAATGAAACGGGAAGTGATCTTATGAACTGCAACTGCTACGTTGATTATTATTTTATTAAAGTATGAATGTTCTCTTTCAGATGATCTTTTTATTTATCTTACGCTCCTCTTCGCAGGCGAGCTTACAATGGAATGTTCATACTAATAAAAAGACAGCTGTAATGGAAGAATCAGGATTTTTTGTTTCAAACTCCTAAGCGCTGTTCATAAATGGTGTCACACTTTTATACAGTATTTTTGACCCCCCCCCCCTTTCTCACAAAGCTATTAGAAACAAAGCACTATGTTATAGATCATTTTAATTCCTTTTTTTTTGTTATAATAATAAACTTTGTGTTTTAATGATATCAGTGGACACAACAATTGTTATTACATGTGTATTTATTTTGTTAGAATGATATTCATATTTTCAGGAAAAAAAGAAATTAAAAATATAATAACTCTATGTACACGTATTTCACCTCATAGTAGTCCAAATAGGATATAATGATGCATATTTACGAATGCAGAGGGTTAATATAATAATAAAAATTTTATTACAAAAGAGCAATTAAAAGCAGTACGTATCGGAATTTGAAATATTTTCCTTTAGACCAGGGCGCTCATTCCAAACTTCGACGCATCGATTCGAAGAGACTGCCGCTACAGAACCGGCCTAGACGTCATCTCTTCGAAAGCGTAGATTCCAAATCCTCCTTCGTTCAGAAGCATAGGGGAAAAAGGGATTTCGTATCAAACTGGTGTAGCAGCCAATCAAAGCGTTTCTTTGTAGTTCTCTGAGCGGTATTGTTTTTAGTTTTTTGTTACGCGTTCTTGAGGGATTTACACCTCATAATTTTAGAAAATAAGGGTCGCCAATTTCAGTTTATTGATGCAAAACAGACACAAAAAAACTTTTGCATTCTTAGCAAAGATAAGGGACCATTCATAAATGATGTCACGCTTCGAGGGGGGGAGGGGGTTCATGAAATTGTGACAAGGGGAGGGGAGGGGGTAACAAGAAGTGTGACATCATGCACTATGCAACATAGCGTGACGCGTGACAAAGGGGGGGGGGGAGGGGGTCCACTGAAGTGTGACATATTGTGACAAGGGGGGAGGGGGGTCAAATATATGGGGAAAAAGCGTGACGTCATTTATGAACGGCCCCTAAAGAATGAGTAAATTAAAAAAAAAAATAGTAAAAAATAAAAAGTTTATTAGAAATAATAATTTTTATGTAAAACTGAAAAGTAAAACAAAAATTCGTAACATTTTTGGGGGAAAATATATCAATTTTCCAGTAACAGGAGGAGGGGAGAGAAACTAGGGAGGAAAGGCGAGGTTTTTTTTTTTTTTTTTTTGCGAAAACTCGCATCAAATTCGGGGGGGGGGGGCATCCGGTTCCCTCCGTTAATATGCTCACGTCTAAGTCACACCTAATTCACGTCAAAAATTGATTTATTACTCCCCCCCTTCTTATATACTAATCTCATATACTTACTGAAATACCACTTCAATTTTGTTTCATGAAAGGTTAAAAAAATTTCCATTTGCATCTGTCATTCCCACAAGTATAATGGAAGTTATTTTTTTTTTTATTATTTAAACTAAGCAATATTCTTCCGTGCAAACCCTAATTAAGGACTAACGCAAATAGGGGGAAGACAATATTTCGCTTCCGCATGATATGCATTGACAGATTGATAGAGCGCACATTTGCGTGATATGCATTGACAGGACGCACATTTACGTGATATGCATTGACAGGGTGTACATTTGAGTGATATACATTGACAGGGCGCAAATTTGCTTAATATACATTGACAGGGCAGGATGTCTACAGAACGCGCATAAGTCCCGAACAAGTCACAAATTCGGAAATCGGTCACGAAATCTAAGAATAGATCACTAAAATTTTCCATCCAACGATACCGATCCCCACAGAAGGCATCGGATATCCGGTATTCGACATATTTTTAAATATTCGGAATCCAATCTGGTCACTGCACGAAATATCCGGTTATCCGGTTGAAAATTTTATTATTAAAATTAATGAATCTGTCATGAAATTTTTTTTGTAAATTACAAACTCAGTACAGTTTTTATGTCTATAGAATACATGTGTATAGAATTTACTAGTTTCAAACATCGGGAGTATCCGATCTCCAGCAAAATCAATATCCAATGTGTCACCGATTGGTCACAAAAAAGTGCGGAAAATGTCACGAAACTTCACTTTGAAAATATGTAGACACCCTGCAGGGGTGCCCCCAGGAAGGAGTTCATCGCGCAGACTGCACCATTGACATTTGGAAAGGGGGCAGTTCGTTTCAAGGGTTTTGGGGCCCTTGATCGACTTTTCGACCGACTTAGGGAGTCATAGTTTTAGGGGATGTGCTACCTCTCAGAGTGGGGGGATAATTGGGCTCCCCTCACATTAACATAATTTCTTAAAAAATATTTTTAAGGTTAAAACAATAGCATTTGGCCATACATTTATACGGCTATTTAAAAATTTATTTAAAGTATGATAAGACTTTAATTATAATTAGAAAAAAAATATCCATGGAAGTAATTAACGATGTTAGTTGCTCTTTTGACTCATAACCTAAGATTAAACAACTGTGCATAATTCATGGATGTACATAAAAAATTATGCGTTAAAAAAGGATTATCTTTTCTAAAAGCAACCTATTTTTCGTTTAATTATGGAATTTTCTTCCGTATGAATGTGTAAATATATCTTCACGTTATTCATTAATATAATTTTTCAACTTCTTTTTTAGATTAAAAAATCTGACACATAGAAATTTAGTAATCTGGGGCTTTAAAGATATTTCTAAATTAAAAAATACCAAAAATATGCATAAATTGAAACCATAATTAGTAATAACATATTCATAAAAGAATTAGTTTCTTAAATAGCTAATTGATTGATACACAAACAAAAAGAAAACTTAATGTTTAAAAGTATTTATTTCATTTATATTTATATTTTTCAACCAAAACCAAAATTAATTTATTGATCAAAAATAATTCTCAACATGTATCAAAAACACCATCAAAGAAGGGCAAATACAACGTCCCTATTCGTGTAAAATATTCCTTTTCATATTTCGGCGACTCAACGAACCAATACCCCAAAGTCCGAACGACTTCGATGGCACAAGAGCTGTCGAAGCGCGCTTCGATGAAGAAAGCCGCAAAACAACGATACGAACCACATGGAATTAGAGCTTTCGTTGGTTTCCCTGCGGTCCTGTGAATTTTGCGTTTGCGCCATCTAGTGAGGGTTTGGGAACTACGATCGTATCGATGTGCGCTCACTTGGAATGAGGGTCCAGATCTTTGCTTTATAAGTGCATAATGCTCTGAAACAGCTTGATTTTAAAAAAAACGCCTCAAAAATAATTTGATTTGGTTAATGGAATTTTTAAATAAACAAAAAAGGAATAAAACACAATAACAAATAGTATAAAAATATTAGTCAGCCGAGTCTGAATTTATTTTGCCCAAAATGTGGGATGTAGTATTTCTTGTAACCCCTCCCCCTCTTAGGAAAAAAATAGATTCATTATTGTTAAACTAGTTCATGTAAAAACTCGGTGGTGTTATTATGATCAAATGAAGAGTATATTTTTCTTCAATCTAATAAATTTTGTCCTTCTAGTGCCGCCATTAAACTTTTGTAACAAGGTGCAAACATCACGTTCTTAACTGAACATTAATGACGTCATAAAATGAATATAATTTGGTCTTTTTTTTAAGCTTACCTTTATGTGTTACAAGCGTTGAAAATAAGAAATACATTTTTTGGGTAAATATAGTTACTGTAGCAGTTTTATGTACTAATCCTTTTTTATCTATTATAGCTGTAATTTAGTTTTTATTTTCGTGCAATTGTAATCGCAAATTATATCGAACTTTTATTGTGAAGTAATTTCTTTTTTTGATTTATGATTTTTTTTTCATTGCAATAAACTTTTAGTCTTTTTCTTTCTGCTATTATTATTTTTTTAACCACATAAAAACAAGATTTATAGATCACCTCTTCTTGGTTCAGCCACATGAAGCATCACCTTTTGATTTTGTTTCTGCGATTTCGTCTGGATTTTACAAGTATATGCGAAATAGGACAAAGTCCGTAAATTTTAATCAAAAGTGACAAGACCAGTATTTTAAAATATTGTTCTTATTACGATGGTTCATTAATGATACTTACTGCGATCTAAACTTGTTTTATGTTGTGTTTAAAATTCCAACCCCTTCAGAATAATCTAAAACCCTTATTTACGCAATGTGCACTGCTTTTACAACTGCGCTACTAAATTATGTACTGCTGCAAAATACTTAAATTAGTTATTGGGGCCGTTTATAAATGATGTCACGCTATTTTCCCATGTATTTCACGCCCCTCCCCACTTTGTCACAACATGTCACACTTCAGCGGACCCCCTCCGCCCTTTGTCACAGGTCACGTTGTGCTGCATAATACATGATCTCACACTTCTTGTTAGCCCCTCCCCTTTCCTTGTCCCACTTTGTCACAATTTCATGAACGGCCCCCCTCCTCGAAGCGTGACATAATTTATGAAAGATCCCATTGATGGACATTGCACAGGAAACAATAATTAAGAATTGCCTTTATGTCAGACTTCAAAATCATTGGTGGTCCGAAAGTTAGAAACAGGTTCGGACCACCACTAAATAAAACTCGGTAGTTCAAGAGATCAATTTTTGATCTCGTCAATTTACCTACGTCATAACTCTCTTTAATTATTTTATTTTACATTCACAGTGTTTGTGTATTTATATTTAGCTGAATGTTTCTCGAATGCAAGATGGTAAATGTATTAAACAATGTTGTTGTTGCTAATGCCACTTGCTCACAAGCACAAGCATTGCCACAAGCTCCCGTCGCAGAGCGACCTGGAAGGGTGCGCCTTCCGTTTCAATATGAGCATCAACGGTGGAAGTACGACTTGGCTCATAATGTACTTGGAAGACCCCAGATGGCGCCTCCACAAATACTCCACCTTCCTTTTTAGACCTATGAGTGAAGGGAAGGGAAAATCTCCACCCACCGGTACCCTCGGAACGGCCTCGGGACTTCAGGGTCCACGAATTTTACATGCACGTATCTCCATCAAGTTTACATGGTGGGTCTTCAGCAGCTCGGGTATCGAGCCCGAGATCAGCCGATCCGAAGCTCGATATCCTAACCACTATGCTACCACAGCCCCGAATTAAACATTAAACTATGTTAACTAGCTGAATAGTTTATTTCGAAGAGGTATCATCTCCGTTTTGAAAAAAGAACAGCTCTCACTATTAATTTATTAATTTAACCATACTTGACCAAAATTCGTCTTCATTTACCAATATTGCATTGCTATTACCTACTAGAATAAAATAGTATAAGATCAGACCTGTAAAGGTTTTCCAACCGTTCATAAGCCTTTTTTTCTGTCTTCTGAATAAAATTTTGCTTTTAAGTGTTGTTAACTTTTCGAAATAAACGATTCAGTTAGATAAGGGACTTTTATTAAAAATAAATAGCATGCCTGAAAAGATGCTTTTAATATTAGCAAACATATTTCATGTTGAACTTAAGTGGGAACAGTCACTAGTGAGTAACTTTATGCTTACCGGTTTTACGGACGATCTACTTTTTTTAGTGTTTCGAAAGTTGTTTTATCTTCTGAATTTTACTTTTTTAATACAGGAATACACTTGGTTTATTTGTCTTTTTCTTAAAATACAGGAGTAAATCTTGTTTATCCCGCACGATGGTGTAGTGGTAAGGCGCTGGCCTCATACGCCTAAGTTCGCAAGATCAAACCTGGCCCAAGTCGAAGGAATTTCTAGGTGATGAAAATTGTTAGCGCCCATGTCGGATGATTATGCGGCATGTCAAAAATCACTTGAGTATATGTTTGGCTTGGATACTCTCGGCAAAATTAAATTCCTAGTGCAGTTTTGCATCGTTCAGAGCTCAGGTGCCACCATCTAGGGGCACCTGAGGACTAGGCACCTGAGGCACCTAGGGGAAACTGAACGTCAAAATTCTCAAGTGGTAATGCCATCCGCCGATAGTAGAGCTACTTGAAAGAATGGATGCCGATTTCAGGGGAATGCAATAGGTCTGCAAAGGTTAGTGACCATACGCAGCCCCTTAGAAAGACATCTTGTTTATGGTGTATTTTTAATATTTCGCTTTATTTAGTTAATTTTAACAATTCATTAATTTTTATTTAATTTTACGAGAATTAATACTTAATCTTTTCTCATGGTAAATGCTTAACGTTTTATTTAAGCAACGGAAATTACTATTTAAACGTTGACTTTTCAAAACTATTTTAGGCATTAAATTTACAATTTTTTAACTTTCCTCCAGAAATATGGCACTATGTAAGAACAATCATGTCCATAAAATTATAAAATATTTTTATCAATGAAATAACCTTCTCTTCCTTTTTACCACTATAGCACATTATAACTCACATCACCCCCCACCCCCTCTATTGAAAATTTAAGTACGTGACATTTCTTAATGAAGAATAGATAATGCAAAATAATAAGCACCTATTTAATCATCATTAGAAAACCGAAGTCTAATAAGTTCATTATAAATGAATGACACTGCACTGTGTCAACTCTGGCAAGTGAAGTTAGTTCTATTAATTAATGATGCAGGCTATTTAATTCAAACTACAACGGATAGGGCGGTGTTCAAAATAATTTAGATTTTACACAAGTAAACCAAAAGACTTGATTAATCCTCTACGACAAAAGATTGATGGGAACTTCTTGCCATGCAAGTTATTAATTAAGTACCTCGAATTTAATAAGATGTTGTTTAATAAGAAGCGTTCATTGTTAGAGGCTACTAGGAAAGTTTTAACAACAATATTTAAGAATGATTTACTCTTGATGTTTACATTTTTAGGACTTTTATGTTAGCTGCAATCAGTCAGATACAGGACTAATTTAGAGTTTTACTTTAATTAAAAACATTAATTATTTGTGAGAAGCGAGTAATACAATCATATTAGTTATGCCTGCTAGTATATATTAAATGGTTGACTAATGAATTATTAGAGACACTATAGAAGAGAGGCCGACCTCTCCGACATTTTAGTTCCAAGAGAGATTTTGTTTAGCAAAATAACTGAATTTTCTAATGCAATATTGGTTTATCGAGAAATATTCCCTGCAAAGAACATGGAAATTTTCCTTTCCCACTTGTTTTAAAACTGACGTAAGGAAATATTCTGTTCTTTTTAACTAAAACACTTATCAAGTAAATACATTTGGACCATAGGTATAAGTTTTATTCAATATGCTTTTTTTTTTTTTTGGTACACAGACTTCAGTAGTTCTACTCAGTTCTTGGAACCAAAACGTCGGATAAGTGAACCCTCCTTATATATTTAACCTTTATTAGTGTACTAATAGAACTACATTAATTACTTTAGTAGAGCTTAGTATCATGTGTTTCAAACCTGGTACATCATTCTTTTTTCTGATAATTATCGTCGGTTAGAGAATGTGTTTCACTAATTGATTTTTATTGGACAAAAATAAACATTTGATTTTATTTATGTCTACTTACTCCTCAGCGGAGCTACAATCCATGCGGGTCCAAGGCCTGCTGTGCCCCTCTCAGCCCCAGCTGAGGGCCCTGGGCTTCAGAAGCAAGTGTTTCGATCAGGTGGTAGGCCTCAGGCGGAACCCCCCAGAGTTTAGTTCCAGAGCATGCTCGGTTTTATCAGCTCACAGATGGGACGCAGGGGCTGAGTCGATGCTGTACCGCCCGAGGATTTCAATTGCATGGGAGGGGATCAAATTCGCGCACACTCTGTGTGAATATAAATTACGGAACTAGAGTCAATAGATTTAATTTGTTCTAAATTAAAAGTTTCTAAGAACCACCTGCAGGCATTGAGCACGCAATAAAGAGAATAATAAGAAGAGAGTAAGAGAAATAAATAAATAAATAACTAAATGATATTACCACAGAACAAGAAGAATGATTCGTTGAAAACAGTTTCTAATGGTACAATAAGAATAGCAACGATTTAAATTTTCACATTACTCTATCACAGGCATTAATTGAAAAATTCTGAGAGATGAAATCAACAATATGAACAGAGGTACTTCTATTTTTAATTTTCTAAAAATATCATTATTATACTTTTCACAGTTGTTATTGTTGCTTAGCATCACATAAAACCTTAGAACCGTAATGTAGTCATTCCATAATGCGAACAACCAAAGAATCAAAAATCATTCATACATCATTTCCAAATCGTGCGCTCAAGTGCTTTCCGAATGACAAATCATTAAAAGATTAACTCCTCTCAAAATCCCGTGTTGAAACAGAGAACAAAGCACATGTTCCGAGCTCGCAGTTATTAATCAACAAAAGTGAGCGAGCGCATGTGTGATGGCAACTGAAGGAAGTGAAATCCTTCACACGCATTTTCATCACGCAACAGCGCTCGCTGAAAATATTTAACTTGGCTATTGATTGAGCATAACAATCGATTCACAGTTTTGAAATTTATGCTTGAAATATCGACCATGGAGTGTTTAAATAGAGCCGAACACCGTTCATCCCATAATCCTAAGCTTCTCTTTAACTCTTTAATAGAGTTTTGGAATCAAATATGATTAATTATGCTTGACATTGGTGCGGTAGCTGTTATGATGTCATAATGTTGGCAGTACAAAACGCGGTTACTAAGAAAGCAGTTCCTTTTGTAGCAAATTAGAGGTGAATTAAGTAAAGATATTTTACTGAATACTTGTTCGTATTTTCTAATCTTTGGTTACGTTTTGAAATGTTCAATTAAATCCTAAACTTAACACTTAATTTAAAGTACATTAATAAATTGTTAACAAGATTTTTTTTACTGTGTTTTGCACAACTTATATTTAAAAATGAATTAAAAGTCTTCCTGTTTGAGAAAGAATTTCGTTGCACTTGCTTTATCCCTTAGTTATAACTTAATCACGTATCAAACCAGTAATTGGAACTTTTTTCCCTTGCTCCTTGTGAGAATTTCAAGGTTTCAAAGCTTACAGGCTATCGTTTTAAAATCCATCCGTTCCCCCTGTTCTTGACATTTTTTCCACATTTATCTGCTTAAGTAATTATACTTATCGGTTAAGATAATTTCTTCTTTCTTTCTCTGTCTCTCTCTCTCTCTATATATATATAATTTTTTGTTGTTGCTTTTTGCTTTACTCTATTGGATAAATAAATGAAAGAAACAAAAAGTGGCCTATATAGAAAGAGAATTAATACTTGTGTGACTGTCCATTTCACATGACGTTTGAACTATTTTTTAAAATGTGGGGCTTTATAGTTCGTACTAAAAGAGCAATATTTACACTGGAACATTTGATCACAATTCATTCAGTAAAAGGAAGAAAGAAAAGTGTAAATCATAATGTGCGCATTGAAACTGCAATAGTGAAAACATACTCATGACGAAAGCATACGTTATCCTTATGAGATCAAACACAAGCTCAAAAACACTGCACGAAATGGCGTATGAGGTATGTCAATTCATAGTTGCTACCGATACATGAAAGGGTGATACACCCCCTCGTAGGCTTCTAAATGCGCACTTATCTTGCCAGATGCAAAAATGACTGTTTACTGTATCTTCATCGGAAATTTTCATAAGTTAAATAAATACTATGTGTTTGCAAGAAGTAATGCTCCTCTAGAAGAACAGAAATGAGGTCCAAACTAAAACCAGGCCTGCTTCTCTAAAACAGCAGAAAGGGAATTGTAATTGATTCTTAGTACTTCTGGACAAAGCAGAAATTGTATCAAAACTGGTGATTAGTCCTACTTGTCGGCAGAATGTAATGATATTAGAAAAGTAGGGTTAGTACTACTTCTCCGGAGAAACAGAAATGATGTCAGAACTGGGATATAGCATACTTGAACGTATTTAGAAAGCTTATTTTTTGCACTGAATGACTTATTAGTATTACTGTAATTATTATTCTTCGTCTTCTACCCTCCATTTTTTAAACACTGCAAACATTATGCATACTTACAACAATCTTGATTTTCAAACACCCCTCCCCCCCCCCCCGAAAAAAAAAGCTTTAAGTTTAGTGTTTAGTAAATATTTTAGAAGCATTTTAGAATTTATAAGCTTTTTTTTTTTTGCTAAAACTGATCAGTTTTTTCTATTATTAATATTAGTATTATTTCTGCTTCTTCTCATAATCAAACAGACATAATGAATGCAAATACTTTATCGACAAATAATGTTTAAACAGTTTAATTCATTATGTTTATGTCTTTCTAAATTCTTTTTTTTTTTTTTTTTTGAGTTCGTTTCTTTCTTTTGCTTTTTAGCAGGGCTTAAAATAAACAATAGGGATCCGATAATAAGGAAAATGTGATAACTACTTTTGCTTAACGCAAATAGAGATTTTTCAAACACAATTAATTTGATTTTTTTTCTTTTTTCTACTTTACCCTAGCACTGAAAATTTAAGAACTTAGAATAGAGCTCGACGCCTCGATTTGAAAGAAGTATTTTTTTTTTTTGTATATATAACCCATTGATAAACAACTCAACAATGAATAAAGAAGATAATTAGCCCGAAAACTCCTCTTGCACTTAAATCAAAGTTGTTTTCCAAGAAAAACATTTGTAAATATATTTTACTTGCACAACAAGTACACGACGAGTTTGACAATTAATAATCAACATTACTCTTAGTTGAATTGTTTATCTACAGGATTACATAGGCGAAGGCTTTATAGCCAACTCTAATATTTATATAATTTTTAATTAATACTCTCGCATAGTTGAACCATTTCAGTCCCAGTAATACCATTTGAGATCATCATTTTCATTCATTTTTTGTTTGAGAATTAAACTTATTTCTAATTTTCAATTGGCATCATTAAATTATTAGCATTTTATTTCTTCTAAATATCTTTTTCAAAATCATACTAACTGCATTATCTATTTTTTTATCTTGGCATCATTAAGGCTCGATAAACACACCTCAACTATAATTTACACTGTGCTTATATTCGTTTTAGTTAAAACAAGAATGATTTTATTGATATATCGAATAGGAAAGTTGAATTTTACTGAATTTAAAAGTTAATTTATTTGTCAATAAATGGAAGAAATCAGACATTGAATTAGAAAATGTCGATAAAATCATTTCTGAAAATATTATAGAAAATGCACCGAAAAATCAAACATAATCAGTATTAGCAATGGTAAATCAATTAAATAATACTTATTATATGTTAGAAACAAATTGATTGTTATTGAAATAGAATGAAAAGGTTTTCTAAACAAGTTTTGGAAACTTATGAAAATGTTTACTAATATCATAAATGTATTTTTAGCTAGTTTATTTTAGACACTTATTGATTTGCATCAGCTCCCAATGAGTCCAAACTACTTTAAGGCATTCTACATTTCTGTGCTACGTAACTCAGAATGATTCCAATAGAAATTATTTTGATTTAAAAAAAAACATTTGTCCTTTTTGAAATTTCATTTTAAGCCCAAAATGAGTATATTTCAGTAAATTTCAGAATTTTAGAATAAGTAATAAGTGTTGGGACTAAAAAGGTTTAATAAAACTTGTTAGTTTCGAAAAAAAATCAATTAATATTCTTAAAATCTAATACATGTAAAATAATCGTCTTGTTTCTGAGATGATCATTTTTCTGATTAACTTTCTCTTGCCTTGCATTACACGTGCTGTGCTTAAAAGAAATGTAAGGGCTTGCATTTTTAAAAAAAAATATTTCAATTCTTTAATCAGTCTAACAAAATGTTTAATTTTAGATTTAAAATTGAAGATGGATTAAATATCTTTGTGGAAAATGTAATCGATGTAGCAAGTAGTTAGTTTCAGGAACTATTTCTGAAAGGAGATAAGTTAAAACAGAGCTGTATTTTTACTTTGTTGATACTTCTCGGAGAGTAAACGAAAAGAACAAGTTTACTTTGTCATATTAGCTTCATTTTCAGTTTAACACAAAAGAAAAAAAAGCAAACATTTTTTGCCATATAGTATGTTTCTTTCTACTGGTAGAAAAGTAAATGTGAGATTGGCGTCAAAAGAAACACTTTTCGCCTCAAACAAGATCAACGGAAGAGTTTGACAGTTTCCAGATGCGAAAGCGCCTTCTCTTGTTTTAGTTGTTCAGAGTGATGCAATGCTTCCGAGATGTGGAACTTTGATTAAAATAGAATAATGCCAAACTTGTGAAAGTTCAGCAAAAGGATTGAGTTACAAAAATTGTATTAATTTACTTGTAAATCCTTAAAACTTTTTGAACAAAGAACATAAAGAACACACACACACATATATAGACAAATAAATTTAGTTTTAACTACAGTTAGGCTATGTAAAATGATATTAGCTTAGAAAAAAATTATTTTCTACAAAAATATATGTGTATAGTTATCATGTATTAACGATTCCAGCTTCTCTTTTCTCATATTTTCTTTCTTCTTTTTTTAGAGGCGGGGGCGGGGAGGGGGCGATATTACAATTGCAGAAATGATAAGTTCAACAGATCTAAGCTTATTGTTTTAAATATTTCCCTACAAGAAGTCATAAGACTTTGAATCTTTTAGAAGAAGAAGAAAATCAAACGGGGGGAATGCATTATTTTACGATATTACAATTAGAGCTAGAAAAATTACAGGAAATAACGTCGCAAAACGACACACGACTCCCTTTCTCCCAGCTATGCAGAAACGAAAAGTTGAGAATTAGATGCCGGGTAGGAATATTATTTTTACAGAATACTTTTTTTTTATCGCAATGCATTTTACAGAGAGGTGTACATAATTTATAAAAAAGTCGTTCACTGCAAAATATTTTTTGCCTGAAAATACATGGGAATATTCTGTAATTTATCCGGAGTCTAACTTAAAATTACGGATTCTTTAAAACAGGCAATGATGATTCCTGTGCCTTTGGTCGCTCGGCCAATGATGTCTTCGGAGATGGGAAGGATGGACGCCGAGGGCTAGCAGCCTGCTCACTAGAACTAAAGTTCAACTGTACGCCAACAATATATAAGGTATTTTTGACAATTCTTAACTAGTAGTCACAAATCTCAAGCGCTTACGCATTTGTTTATATCTTTAAAACTGGTAGTCACAATTTCAAGTGTTCAGTTTTACGTAAATTAACAAACCTTTCTCTGTAGTTTTACAGAGTTATGGAAACGCAAGAATTTCATTGAGAAAGTGTTGTCAAGAAACTTGATTATTTGATTTCAAACAAGTTCTTCGTAAATTTAAAGAAACTCTCTCTTTCCCTTTTGTACTTTTACAGATTTTTTTACAGTGTATTTTAATCTTTTGAATTGTTATTTCATCACGACTTTATCTCACCCCCCCCCCCCTTCCCTGAATAAGGAAAACATTCATCTAAAAAGTGTTTATGATTTACGGAAAAGAATTCTTCTGCAACGCATTCGTTGAGCAGGAGGTAAAAAATGACTCACAAATGGAAAAAAGTACTATTCTCAGGTGAATGAAATAAGCCTTTTTTTATACGTCTCATAAACGTATCAGAACGTAATACCCGCATTAAACTACTTTATAGCTTCAAAAAGCTCTTCTTATTTACGTTCATATTCAAATGATAAAAATACATTTCGCATTTAATGCAAACAGCAAGTATAAAACTCGAGAGAAAAACACATCTAGCGTGATGGAGGAGTATTTCGTGACAAAGACTCAACATTTAATGCGATTCTGATTTTGGTGCAACTCAGAAAACACACTTTGTAAACACTTTGTATTAAAAACGTCCGTGGTTATATAGGAAGCTATTTACTTTTATTTAACATTTCGAACCAAAGCGCATCACGTAGAAAATGTGAATTTAAAATTATGCAACATCATGGAAAAAGATATTTATGATGAATTATGCACCAATTTCAAAGAAATTTTATCTTTAAAGCACCATAAAATACAAACTACAGTGTGCCCAATAAGTCTCTCTCTGGCGGAACAGTTTAAAAGCATAAGGTACGGCATATGGAAAAAATATTTGCTACTATATTTAGGTTTAATCATTAAGTTTTTGTCAACACAGTCGAAAAGTATCAACACATGAGCGATTGATTGCCTTAATAGCCTTATTTACCCAAAATGTGTTGGTTTGAGCAAGGCTGAACTGGATAGCAACCATTATCGTACCAGTTAACTGGATAGTTCATCAAAGGAAACAAACAACGGTACTTTGTTATGGCTAAGAATTGATGTCTGTTTACTAAATAAGGAAAAAATAATTTTTGGAAAAAAAAATAGAACCGACTTCAAACTATAAATTGCGCTAAAAAGTAAAAAATAATATTATTATTTAAAGAACTTCGATACGACTTTTAAACATAATTTTTGAAGTCGGTTTAAAATTATGACATTCTAATTATGATATAATCGATTGTAAATCGATATCAATCTAATCGATCTTATGTTAAAAGTATTAAGTATTGCCGGATGGCAACATTGATTTGTGTTTTGTGTATGTAGTTTTTTGGTTGTGTTCCCGTATTAAAGATAGTTTGAATGTCTTCTGGTATATCGTAATATCCACAACAATACATGGTGGCAGCGGTGGGAATACACGCCTTCAAAATGTATCAGATTCCAGCGCCCGAATAATTTTCCTTTCGGCCGGATGATTGGTTTAGCGTGATGAAATCACGATAGATTAGATCATTGGATAGATCACTTAGAGATAAAAAAGTGTCGGAAAATTTGCAACTTGACACTAAACTAACATTGGAAAAAGCCGTTACGCAATCTCGCCAGGCTGAAATAATCAAAAGCCAACAAAGCGTTATAGTAAACGATACTTCGTCATTTAAAGTTGCTAATCGAATAGCCGTAACGCCGAAAAATCAGACGTTCAAACATAAACAAACCAATGATAAATTTCGTTCTGTACCTAAATTTAATAATCATTCCCAGTCAGTAGTGTCCAATAACAAAGAAGCTTGTTTTTGGTGTGGGAAAAATGAGAAACATACTAAACAAGAGTCTCCAGTGCGTAAAGCGATCTGTAATAGATGTAAAAAAACCGGGCACTATGCCAAAGTTTGCAAATCGAAACTTCAGATTAATCTAGTAGAGGGAACAAAACCATCTGCATTTTTGGGTTATGTTTTGAATGCGATTAACAAAAATGAGAAGTTATTCGATCGATGGACTACCCAGGTTGTAATACATGATACTTCCATAGATTTTAAGATTGATTCAGGAGCTGAAGTAACGGTCATTCCGAAAGACACTTATGAGGCAAAACTTAAACATATTAAGTTATTTAATTCCAAGAAAGAAATCTGCGGTCCTGACGAGGGAAATATTGACCTTGCTGGTGTTCTCCGTGTGGATCTGAAGAACAAAGATCTAATCTTTAAAGATGAAGTGTATGTTGTTAGTGGCTTACAACATTCTCTACTAAGCTGCACGGCTAGTGAACATTTAAACCTTATTCAGCGAATTTTTCAAGTGAATTCCCCCCCCCCCCCCGAATTAAACCCTGTAGATGAATTTCCAAAATTATTCAGTGGTCTCGGAAAAGTAGAAAAGCCTTATAAAATTAAATTAAAAGAAAACGCAAAACCTTATGCTATATCTGTTCCGCGAAGAGTTCCTCTGGCTTTAAGAAGTAAATTGCTGAAGTTATTAGAACAAATGACCAAAGAGGGTATAATTGAAGCAGTTGATGAACCTACGGAATGGTGTGCTCCTATGGTAATAGTTCCTAAGAAGTCTGGTGACATTAGAATTTGCGTAGACCTTTCACTTTTAAATGATAACATAGAAAGAGAATATTTTCCTATGGCTTCAGTCGATTATACGTTGAGTCAGTTTAGTGAAGCTAAAGTGTTCAGCGTTATTGACGCTAATGCGGGGTTTTGGCAAATTAGCCTTGATGAAGAATCAACAAATTTAACAACTTTCATTTCGCCTTTTGGGAGGTATAAATTTAAAAGGTTACCCTTTGGCATAAAATCTGCACCAGAAGTATTCCAGAAAAGAATT
Source organism: Octonoba sinensis (assembly GCA_038502835.1). Taxonomy (NCBI): domain Eukaryota; kingdom Metazoa; phylum Arthropoda; class Arachnida; order Araneae; family Uloboridae; genus Octonoba; species Octonoba sinensis. The sequence continues at coordinate 117,895,821 of CM076601.1, read as the reverse complement.
AGGGAAACGGTTCCAGATGGTCCAGGAATTGTCGGACTGATGGATGAATTTGTGATATTTGGAGCAACGGAAGAAGAACATGATAAACGGTTAAGGGAAGTGTTAAATAAACTCCAAGCTGCAGGTTGGACTCTTAATGTCGAGAAATGCCAATTTAAAGTTAAGGAGGTGAGATTTCTCGGACATGTAATTTCAAGCGAAGGAATTAAACCAGATCCGAAGAAAACAGAAGCTATAGCAAATCTTCCCAGACCTAACTCGGTAAAAGAGTTAAAAAGATTTTTAGGCATGAGCGGGTTTTTAAGTAAATTCATCCCTAAAATGGCCGATATAGCAAATCCTCTATATGAATTGTTGAAAAATGATCTTGAATGGATGTGGAAGCCAGCCCAAGAGGTTTCTTTTCAGAAAAGTAAAGACGAACTTTGCCAAATTCCCGGGTTATCAATGTTTGATTTAAAAAAAGAGATTTATATTTCGTGTGACGCATCATCATATGGTCTCGGGGCAGTTTTATATCACATGGAGAAAAGTTGTATTTCACCAATTTGTTATGCAACTAGAACGTTATCAAATGCAGAGAAACGATATGCACAGATCGAGAAGGAAGCCTTAGCCATAATATGGTCTTGTGACAGATTCAGAGACTATGTAGTAGGTAAACAAGTACACATTCAAACGGATCAGAAGCCTTTAGTGCCGATATTCATGTCAAAACCTTTAGACATGTTAACTCCTCGTTTACAAAGGATAAAACTCAGGATGATGAGATATGACTTCAATTTCTTACAAACCAGGCAAAGAGCTGGTAATTGCCGATGCTTTGTCTCGGTGTTCTACATCTGAAAATAAAGATGAAGAATTGTCAGAAGAAATTGCCGCGTATGTCCAAAACATCATCGATATATTTCCAGCATCTGATGAAAGACTAGCAGAAATATTACAGTTACAAAATGAAGATCCCGTTTGTAAAACATTGATAAAATACTGCCAAGACGGATGGCCACCTAAAAATGAAATTTCGGTTGAGATTCAACGATTTTTAGGACATAGACATTCTCTATCACTGCAAAATCAAATTCTGTTCAAAGACGCAAGAATTGTGATTCCTGAAGAGCTTCAAAAAGAAATTTTAGATAGAATCAATGATGGGCACCAGGGAATAACTAAATGCCGCGCCAGAGCTCAGCAATCTGTTTGGTGGCCAGGTATATCTAAAGAAATTGAAGTTTTAGTCAGAAATTGTGCAAATTGCATACAGTATCAAAGCTATCATAAAGAACCTCTGATTTCAAGCGATTTCCCAGAAAGACCATGGCAAGTAGTTGCAACCGACCTTTTAAAGCTAAAAGGTCACTGGTACGTCATTGTAGCAGACTACTATTCCAGATATTTTGAGGTAGGGAAATTGGATAATCTGTCATCCTTAGAGGTCATCGAACACTTGAAATCAATATTTGCCAGACATGGCATACCCGAAATAGTCCTAAGCGACAATGGGACTCAGTTTTCTCAGGTTATCGATTCAGAATATCGAAAATTTGCAAAGACATACAAATTTGCAATTTTAACATCCAGTCCTAAATTTCCTCAAAGCAATGGTTTCATTGAAGCCATGGTAAAAAATTTCAAGAATCACTTCCTGAAATCTCAAGGAGAGGATCCATACCTGATGATGTTAGCCATAAGATCGACCCCCTTGGAAAACGGGTATAGCCCAGCAGAGTTGCTGATGGGAAGGAAGTTGCGAACTCCCATACCCGCAACAAGTCAAATGTTGTGCCCTAATCTGGCTAATTTCCAATCCTTAAAGAAAAAGGAAATAGAACTAAGGGATAGAAAAAGACGAAACTTTGACAACCACCACGGGGCCAGAAACCTTCAGCCACTGGAAGTAGGCCAACCGGTTTGGGTGAAAGACTTAAGATCATATGGAAAGGTAAAAAGTTTGCATACAACCCCTCGATCGTACATCATCGAATCACCAAGAGGAGTGTTTCGCAGAAATAGAATTCATCTACATCCTGCATCCCTTCCTCTGAATTTCAGCTGGGATGAATCGGAGATAAATCCAGCATTGCCTAACGACCTGCCAGAAAATGTGCCGCCAACTAAGGACAATGTTGTGATGTCAGAAAAAGTGCCTGATCCAGTTGCGGAAACAGTTAGGGATGTCCCTACACCAGTTCCCGAACTTAAGATAAACAAAATTCGCAGTGGTAGAATCATTAAAATTCCAAAGAGACTTTTGGACTAAAGACTTATAGGGGGAGATGTGATATAATCGATTGTAAATCGATATCAATGTAATCGATCTTATGTTAAAAGTATTAAGTATTGCCGGATGGCACCATTGATTTGTGTTTTGTGTATGTAGTTTTTTGGTTGTGTTCCCGTATTAAAGATAGTTTGAATGTCTTCTGGTATATCGTAATATCCACAACAATACACTAATTATAATTATGCCATGCGTTATTTTACATTGAAACTGTTGCAAACTCTACGCTATTTATATTTGTAACTGGTTCATAGTTACAAAAGGAATCATACATCAAAATTCATCATAATTTTGCACCGACTTCAAAAATTATGTTTAAAAGTCGTATCGAAGTTGTTTAAAGAATAATTTTATTTTTTACTTTTTAGCGTAATTTATAGTTTGAAGTCGGTTCTATTTTTTTTTTTTACAAAAATTATTTTATTTTATTCTTTTTAGTGTAAATACATTTTTATATAAATAATCTATCTTTAAAAAATACATATCGAAGGTGAAACCTTCAATGAGGGAATGACACTAAAACTAACCATTTGTATGATAAATTTCGTTCTGAAATTGATTTTAAAGGGTCACTAGAGCAAGCAAACTGATTGGATTTAATTTCTTCTTCAGAGAAGCCTTTAGTCTATTTCTTGTTATAATTGCTTTTAATATTACATCTTAATGGCAACAAACTCTTCTTTAACAATGAGTTTCATGTTTATTAACAATTTTCCCAACAAAGAAAAATCTAGCCCAGCCTTTCTATTTAAAATGAAAAAATTCTTATTTTTCACCCATAACGTTTTCTCTATAAAGCAGATGTAGTCAAATTGATGTGCGATATTTGAGTTAAACGACCCTCTATCGATCAAAGAAAAAAGAATCAAAATCGGTTCATTTAGTCAAAAGTTATGGGTGAAAAAGCAAAAAAATTAGCGATACATTTCTAATTACTCTTGATGAATTTTGTTAGCAAAGAAAAAAAAAAGATAGAAGTAACTTAGAAAGAGGAAAAAACAAGAAATTAGTTTTTACTCTTATCTTTTGTGTGAACGTGAGCACATTAAAAATATATATATTATTGTTACTATCAATATTACTATCATTATCATTGTTATTATTAGTATTATTGTTATTATTATTTTAGTAGAGAATCATTCTAATGATTTCTTGTTATTATTACTAGACAATTCCTAAAACTACAATGAAGTTTGTAGTCATTAGACATTTCGAATTTCGATATTAATGAGTATTTTCCAAGTTTTTAATGTTTTCATAATAAAAAATTTTACTTTTAATTCAAAAAGAAAATATTTTATTTTTCTTACAATATCTTCTTATTGAAAAGTTTTTTTTAAATTAAATTCTTCCAGCCAACCGTTTAAAAGTAATCAAAGATTGAAGAAATTAGAGCTCGATGCTAAAATCTTTCAAAGGATTTCAATTGGTACCTTTTGAAGGAAACGAAACTAAAACAGAAGAAGCTTAAGAAGTCTGTAAGTACTTGAAGCGCTACTAGATGTATTGTTTGCTTCGAAGAAACTATGCTACACGACTACTTTCACCCTTGCTCTATTTTATATTTGACCAGCATTTAGCGCCAAATGGCGACACTCTCGTTCCACTTGGCGCTTACTAGAAATGAATTTTTTTTGCTGTTTTCGCCAAGAATGAATTTTTTTCATGATTTTTTTTTTCATGTGTAGCTGCCTGAAAAGTGTATGTAGGTTTAAACTAAAAATTAACTATCCTAATCAAGCAGTCATTTGACTTTGTTTCCTCTATTTACTGCAGCATTATTTTACAAATTTAATTTGTGCGCAGCACACACTGCTTCAGATGTTTTCGGGTGTGCAAATAAAAAGTGGTCACAAAAGTGGTAAATGACCTGCGAATGAATACAAAATTTTACAGTAAATACACACGTAAGATTTTGATTCTAATAATCACTCAGGGGTCAGATAGTTTGGAATTGCATGGATTGACACTACTGTTGTCAGTCCACCTAGCAAAAATATACCTTAATTTTGAAAGAAAAAGTTACAAACTATTAATTTACTGGTGTGTGTTCATTTACTGGTCAGCTTACCCTTCATTTTGGTCCTATTAACCGGCTGGTCTGATTACACGAATATGGAACAAGATTAGACGTACTATACCGTATTTATGAAGTTTTTAAAAGCACACAACTGCTATTAAAATTACCATTAATATATACCTTACATATTTTACAATCAAAGAATTTTATTAAAATTATAATTTAATTTTATTGTACGTGCTGAATGCGCAGCCGAAAATTCACTTCGAATTCCGTTCTAGGGACAACTTAATATATTTGTTTTCGTTTCTCTTTTGGTCCCGAAGAGCGAATAATATTAGGTTTATGTAATAGGAAATGATTTGGTTCTTTAGAAGTCGGTCCGAATAAGCGACTTTTCCGATTATCCCGTGGTCCAACTAAGCGGATTCCACTGTATATAGTTTAATAGAAATCATGAAAAGGAAACAATTTAACAAATTCATTTTAAACTCTATAAAAGTAGCTTTTGTTTAAAATTTTAAAAAATGCATTAAGCAAATCTTTCATCCTTCACTTCAAATGTCGCAATTAAACTAAGAAAAGCTAAAGTTCAACTGCAACTTGACAGAAAACTAAGGTATTAGTGACAATAGAAACATCTATCTTCAAACGGTTACAGCAAGGGGAAACAAGCGTTTTATTAAATACAGAAACATTTGTTTAGTCAAAATATATTGACTTTTGATTCTTAAAATATTCATTGTGCATGACGTCATCATCTTTTGATCGATATTAGCAATTCAAATGAAAGACGGGAATTGATATCGTGGAATTTAGAAGGGTGAGCAAAGTTATTAGAAACCAATTTATGAAGCTTGTCACTCAATATTTGGGGAACGTATGCATAAAAATGACAGTATTGAATATTTTGTCGCACAGATTGATTGGCACACCGAGACCAAGTATTCCCCTGCCAAGCAGATGTTTAATTTTTAAAGAAAAAATTCTCTTAGAAGCATTTTATATGAAGAAATTACAATATAGTTCCATAAATGAGACAATTTGTGAGATAAGAAAATTTTCGGTAAAACAAGTGTTTTGGATGGGGCATTTACAAATGAAATGAAAAAAGCTGTTTCAGGATTTCCGATATGTATTTTTTCTTCATTCCTTCTTTAAGTACAAAATTACTCCACTTCAAACAATGTCTATATACTTTACTTTATTGTTTTACTGTTGCAGATTTGCTATTTCCAGATTATTAAGAAGCATCCTTAATTTTAGTAAATATTTTTTTAATGCAATCTAGTTGAAAGCATATTTGTTTGCTTGTTGTGTGTGTATGTGTGAGTGTTTTTTTTTTTCTTAAATTTCTGAAACAATAACTAATTTACCTTTGAAGGTTTGAGAACTGAAAATGCAGGTTGTTTGAAATAAACCCCACTTTCTAACGAAAATTATGTGGACATTTAAAAAAACTATCAATGAACTGGCATCGGTGAGATTTTATTGGCAGTAAAATACGTAGAAGCTGTATACCTATAATTCTACAATACGAGCTGACATATCAAATATTTTTTAACCATATTTTTTATTGTTGAAAAGCTGAAGTTATCACAAATAAGTTTTAGGCATTATGTCAAAATACCAACTTAGAAATAGTTTAAATGCTAGAGAAAAATAATCGCTAAAAAGGCGATAGATGACAGAAAAAGCAACCATTCAGAATACGCGCGCTTACTCAAATGCTTATATGTGGATGCCTATCTACATAGAGGCTCTAGCCTGACAGAAACTAGTCAGCAATTGTTTCCCAAATACGCTTCTCCGATTGTTTGGATGTAAAATTAGTTATCATTGAAATTAAAAAAAAAAAATTAAAAATTAAACTGCATGCGAAAAATTAAATATACATCATCTAAAACAACCACGAGTCAAATTTAATATATAATTTCGTCAAAAAAAAAAGTAATATTTCCACCTTTTCAAAAAGGAATGTGAGAAAAAATCGGGCAATTTTCTCTATCTCTACTAATAATAAAGCAGCAAGTATGTGTCTCTGTCTGTCTGTCTGTCTGTGTCCGGCGTAGGGCCCAGACCGTCCGGCGGATTTTCATGAACTTTGGCACGAAATTAGTTTGGAACATGGGGGTGTGCACCTCGGAGAGTTTTTTCTGAAATTCGAATTTGTTCTTTTTTTATTCCAATTTATAGCCGAAAGTTTCATAAAATAGTCGTTTTCAATGTGAAGGAAATATCACATCCTTTCGAGCTTAATACCGTTGAAAAGCGCGTAAAAAACTGTCCCAGAAAGAGTTTTGTTCTTCGTGCTAAAATTCGAAGCCACTAAATTAACCTGAAAAGAAGTTATAAGCGTTTTTCTCTGTAGTTCGAAATTATTTTTTTCACGGTAATTAACTTTAATTTTAGTTGAATGGTTACTATGGCGACTGGTTTATGATCCTTTTCTTTTTTAACGAATTAATATTTATTTCTTGACATTTTTATCATTTTGCGGAGCAGCCGATTTTTAATTAATTAATCAATTAATTTATTTTTTAAATTTTGATTATTCTTTTTTTAAAACGAATTAAAATGCTGCACAAGGTTTTTAGCCTACTTTCCCGTAAAAGTAAAAAAAAAAATAATTATAAAGCATGAAAGAAGGCTTAATGTGTCGTGAAAATATCGTTAAAAATGAAGAAAAGTGAAAAATAAATTAAGTAATTAAAAAAAGATTGAAAAATAAAAAATTTGAAAGTAGGGTTTTGAGATGGGGAAAAAGTGTGTCTGTCGGTCTGTCTGTCGGTCTGTCCCCTCCCCCCTAATAACTTTTGAACGATTAGTCCGATTCGAAAAATAATTTTTGCATTCGAAAGATCTCGGTGAGGACATCTAATTTCCATATTTTATTTTTTGATTTGAACAATTTTTTGTTCAATTTTGAACAGTTCAAAAAATTTTAACATTAGCGCCTATGGGCGCAAATGAAGCAAATTATGTAAACTCTGGGTACAAGATCCAAGTTCCAATGAACAAGCTCACTGGAAGAAGTTCTTGGCGTGAAATATTGATTTGAACAATTTTTGTTCATTTTTGAACAGTTAAAAAAAAAATTAACATAGTGCCTACGGGGAAAATTCAATCCTATATAAATCCTGATCTAACGGGCCGATTTGCTTGGAACAAACTTTATCGGAAAGCTCTTATGACGTAGAACATGTACAGATAAAAAGTTCATCCAGAACTAACGAGCCTATTTTCTTATGAAATTTTTTGATCGGGATTTCCAAGAATATTTTTTAATTATAGAAAGATTAAATGAATAAGCAAAATATAGAATGAATAAATGAGTGAATAAATACATGAATGACTGAATAAATGAATGATTGAACGAATCTGTATTAACCGTTGAAAAAGACATATTTGAAGCAATTAAGAACTAAAGCTAAACGAGAAAGAGAGAGAGATAAATAGATTATAAATTTGAAGCTGGTGTATACGGGAAAGTAGGCTCGTATAGTTCTAGACGGAACTTCTTGTTTTTAAAGAAATGTTATCCTTTATAGCGATTTTTGTTACTCCAACTTATTATTACTATTTATATTTTTATTTATTCAATTTTTTTCTCCAGTGAATTAGCAAACATGTTATTCGTCTATTTGGGCTCAGATGAAAGGTTTTTACGCTTTCAAAGCTTTTCTTGCTGCTGTTAGTTTCTGCAAGCAACAAAATTTCGTCTTTCTGTTTTGCTGTCAATGAATAATAGATAAAACTAATTATAGTAAAAATGTATTAATTAAAACTATTGCAGTGGATTATAATCGTCCTTTTTGTGTGGGTACTTGAACTAAACAAACAGAATGCGTTTTCTTTTAAATGTTTTCCTTTTCGTTTCTTTCTTTCGTTTTTCTATTTTTTATTGTTTGTTTTGTAAAAACCAATGCTTAAATGTGTAGGATCGCTGGTTGATTGTCATGGGCGGCTAATTTTTATTGATGTGGAATTCATTTTAATAAAATAACATAATTTACACTTTAAAAAGTTATAGCTATATACACAATGGCGAATCGACTGGTCTTTTCATTTTTTAACACGTGCATAGCCGTGCGGGTACCGCTAGTTAATATATATATTTGCAAAGTAAAAATTTGAAACCTCTAAATCTGGGAATTACGCATACATTCTTATTGTAAAAAACGTACGCGTTACGGTAGCGCTTTAATTATCATTGCTTTTAGATTATAATTAAATTTCGTAAGTGTTGCAAATATCGGACAATTGATTCAATTGAACAAGCGGGCTTCTGCTGCATTATACATAAACATTGATGTACGATTTTATTCTTTAGATTAAAGAAAAGTCAAAGGTGACTTCAATGAAATTGTTTAATCCTTACGTACTTCCATAGATATTTTTAAGAAATCAAGGAGATTTCTTATTGTTTTCATTGTGAAGAAACTGATGTTTCGTAGACTTTTCAGAATAGAAATATTTATGTGTCTACAGCCATGGAAAAAATTATAAGGACACGTTGAAAAATGAGTATTATATATTAAAATAATCATCAACTGCAAACAAAATCATATTTAATTAACTACTTGTAATTAGAAAACATTAGAATCTTGTTAATACGAAATTAAATTACAATAAAATTATTAAATCACAAATTAATACAAATGTATAATATGAAATATGGAAAAAAATATAGGGACATTAACACATATGGCTCGAAATAAATTAGTATTCTACAAAATTACCTTTTTTCTCAATTACCTTTATTAATCGTCCAGCCATTGACTCAGAAATTTTAGTTAAAGTTTGTTTAGAAACGTTTTTCCACGCCAAATTAATGGATGATATCAGTTTTGTCTTTATTTCCATATTGTGTCCCATTTTTAGCCTACTTTCCCGTAAAAGTAAAAAAAATAATAATAAAGCATGAAAGAAGGCTTAATGTATCGTGAAAATATCGTTAAAAATCAAGAAAAGTCAAAAATAAGTAAAGTAATTAAATAAAGATTGAAAAATAAAAAAATTGAAAGTAGGGTTTTGAGATGGGGAAAAAGTGTGTCTGTCGGTCTGTCTGTCTGTCGGTCTGTCCCCCCCTAATAATTTTTGAACGAATTGTCCGATTCGAAAAATTCTTTTTGCATTCGAAAGATCTCGGCGAGGACATCTCATTTCCTTATTTTACTTTTTGATTTAAACAATTTTTTGTTCAATTTTGAACAGTTCAAAAAATTTTAACATTATCGCCTATGGGTGAAAATGAAGCAAATTATGTAAACTTTGGGTACAAGATCCAAGTTCCAATGAACAAGCTCACTGGAAGAAGTTCTTGGCGTGAAATATTGATTTGAACAATTTTTGTTCATTTTTGAACAGCAAAAAAAAATTAGCATACCGCCTACGGGGAAATTTCAATCATATATAATTCCTGATCTAACAGACCGATTTGCTTGGAACAAATTTTATCGGAAAGCTCTTATGACGTAGAACATGTACAAATAGAAAGTACATCCAGAACTAAGGAGCCTATTTTCCTATGAAATTTTTTGATCGGGATTTTCAAGAATATTTTTGAATCAATGAATGATTAAATGAATAAGCAAAAGAATGAATGAATAAATGAGTGACTAAATACATGAATGACTTAATAAATGAATGATTGAATGAATATCTATTAACCGTTGAAAAAGGTATATTTGAAGCAATTAAGAACTAAAACTAAACGAGAAAGACAGAGAGAGAGAGAGATAGCTAGATTATAAATTTGAATTCGGTGTATACGGGAAAGTAGGCTTGTATAGTTCTAGACGGAACTTCTTGTTATACACTTCTGTAGCTAAAATGCTCCACAGATTTTCTATGGGCCGGCAGAATCAATGCTTCTTGCCGGCCAGTCCAAAAGTTTCACTGAATTGGCCTCGAACCATGAACATGATGCACGAGACACATGGCAACTTGCATTTTCTTGTTGAAACAAATAATCACCACTTGTGATAAGGGGTGCTTCAGGTGATAAATTTTCAGCTAACATGTCAACATATGATTCTGAATTCAAACGACCTCGAATGGACACTATTGGTGTTGTTCCATTGGCTGCAAAACCTGCCCACACCATCACAGAACCGCCTCCGAACTGTCGTTTGGAAAAAAATGGTCTGTTTTTTCGCAAATCATACCAGTAATGGCGAAAACCATCTGGTCCGTCCAAATTAATTTTTTGTCATCAGAAAATACAACGTCTTTCCTTTTAGACCCAAAAGAAACGCCTTTCTTAGCGAATTCCAATCTACGCTTTTTGTGAAGTTTTGTAAGCGGCGGACGTGATCGTAGTTAAGCATATCTAACATTGGAATTCTTTTGCAGAACATTACGCACTGTTCGGCTAGTGCATGGTAAATTCATTTCTGTTTTAATTTTAGTAGAACTCTGTTTTTTAAAGCAAGCTCGACGGACAATTGAACGTTTCTGGCGCATAGTAAGAGTGGGAGGCCTACCTGTACGCTTTTTCTTTATACTTCCTTGGATTCTTCAAAAAATTATAAATTACTGTTTTAGATCTGTTTATCTTTCTTGAAATTTCACGTCCACTCATTCCACATTTTCTGTATGCAATAATTTGTCCCTTTTCACATTCAGAGAGTTGCGTGCTGCGCGGCATGATAAAGAATGAGATAAAGTGAAAAATTTTACTGCGTAACAGTTTTCGGTTATTGTAAACAATCACATGATACGACTAATGTAAATTTTTGCTTTCTATTTTAAAAGAAATATGTCCTTATAATTTTTTCCAAGTAGCAAACTATTAAAATCTTAAAAATTCATGTATTTTAATAATTTTCAAAATTTTCGGAGTAAATTTTGCTTTAAAATGTCTCTTTTTACGTATTTTTAGCACAAAAATTTTTGCATACTTTTCTAGTCAAGCAACTCCTAGAATTGGCGACTTTTCGCTTGTCCTTCTAATTTTTTCCATATCTGTATAATGGGGAAAAAACATGAAATGGAATGCAACCGGAACGAATACCATAAATTGGAGACAAATTTGGTGAAGAAATGATATCCCAAAATCGGTGTCAGTTTAGCAATATGGACATGATGTCGAAAGTACCCAACGCTAAACATTGTCAATATTTCTCTAGTCATAATTATTGTTATTCAATTTTCAAATTTCAGATGGCAAGAAAAATATTAAATTTCTTTACGTTGGTAAATATTCTTTATGCCTATTACACTATACTTTTTAAATAAGGGAGTGTCGGCACTCAATTTATTTCAATGAACATTCTGAGATGGGGCTTTAAGAAATTTAGGTTTGGTACAAAGAAGTATTTTTGCCGCGAAGCAAAATCTTACGTTTAATCCATAACCATAAAATCAAAGAAACAGAACGCTAACTACGGTCCTCAATTGCAAAAGCATTAATTTTTAAGAAACAGGATTTTTTTATACATGTATTTATGTACACTGTTAGAAATTTCATCATGAAATTACGGTTAAATAGCCGGCAGCAGTCTGCCCATCTAATTCACCGTTAAATTTACGGTTTGAAACATTTTTCTATCTTTACGGGACCTAAACTATTTACAATCAGCTTGGTTAAAAAGCCGTCAGTACAAAAGTTTACGGTTTCATTACTATTTATAAGTAGTATGGGTTCAAAACTAAATGTAAGTTTTTACGGGTTTTGAACCATTTTGAGGCGTAGAATCTTCTAGGCGTAGAAACCGTAAACGAAGCGCGCGGGAATCGAACCCCGGGTGTGTGATGTACCAACTTTGCTCTCTAACCATTCGGTCATCTATACCACTCAAAGCGGCCGTTTATTTATCAATAAATCTTCTTTTCCAACAGGCAAACTGCATTAAAATTGAGATTTCAGTTTTAGATTGAATCCAAAGTCATTTTTGGTGTAAATTGACTGTATATTGAAGAAAATCATTTTACTTGCTGCAAAAATTAAAATACAAACAAGCTTCAGAAGCTCAAATTATGGGTTCGCTCATTCGCAAACAGTTCGGGAATCTGATGTCTCCAATTTTTGATTTACGTGTGTATGTGTTTCTATTTAGCAACCTCTGCTTAAGTCACTTTTTTCTTCTTCTTTTTTATATACACATGCATATTTGAACTAATAAATCTTTATTCATATTTTAACAACAACGTACAACGGTAAGGGTTAAGATTGCGTGGTGTGGTGGCCGGCTTAATTTTCACACTTATTCGTTCGACAACCAAGATGGACGTCCGATTCTTGTCGACTACGAGACATAGGTGGCGCTTGCAAACTACCGTTAGTTAAACGTTCTTTAGGAGAAACAGAGAATGAACAATTTTTTTAACAATCAGCGGTTTGAGTACCATCTTTTTAGTGGTTATTCGACTGTTGTAATAAAATATGGTGATATAACAATCAAATAAATGATTATATTACTATTTTCTTACGGAAATTTTTAACAGTGTATATATATATATATATACATATATATATATACAGTGAAACCTGTGTAAGTTGCCCACTTGCGGTGCAGCGCTTTAATGATCAATTTAGACAGGTGGTCAACTTATAGAGAGTGAGGATGATTTTTCTTTTGTCATTTCTTACACCATGCATTCATTTCCTTGTAATTAACCTTACTTTAAAAGAGTACTTAGCTATTTTATTTCACAAAAATATCATTAGAGAAATTAAATCTGAATGGCTTACAATGGATCATACAACTTTAAAATTAAAGTACTTAGCCAAAATAAAGATAAATATTTTAGCTTTATTTCCTAAAAATACATAATTGTTCAAAATGTATATGTCAGATAAAGCCAAAAAGAAGAAATTTATTTACAGAACAAAAGAATACTTATAGTTGTACTTCTATTAGTTAAGTTAGAAAGAGGCTCACACACACACACACACACACAGACAAACTTTATAATTACTCTTTTATCCATGCAGAGCAGACACATACTGGTATAACATTAAAGCATAAAAAATATCCTGGAAAACTTATTTATTACATAAATAGCTACCTAGGCAATAATACTGCCACCCAAATTTGGTCTATATAAATAGTCAACATAAACAGGTGTTCAAGTTACAAAGGTTTCCTGCCATTACACAATATAGAGCTAATTCCATTTCCGAAAAAGGCGGTCAACTTAGACAAGTGGTCAACTTTACAGGTTTTACTGGAAACTATATATATATATATATATATATATATATATATATCTTTAATCTTCACAGTATTTCATCAGTAAGAATTTGTGCAGAACATCAGCAAAGAAAACTATTGGGTCGTCAACTAGGCTTTTATAATGAATCTTAATATTACAAGGTATCGTAAACCACCAAACGAAAAATAAGAAATCAAGAAATAAAAGAACAAAATCAATAAAAATTAAAAGGGCTTAAAGCCATACTACTTTATTTCTTCCTTAAAATTTGTATATCGTCTGGTCTTTAATGAAACATTATATTTCTATTTCAGTAAACGCAGAACGAAATGAAACAATTTACAAAAAAATGAGATAAGTTCTTTCGTCGAAGGAAAAAAATCATTCAATTTGTTTTATCATATTTATCAGTTGTGCATTAAAGTTGATTTTTATTTATCATGTTTTAACAATTTTCTTTTTCTGTGCGACAATAAATAAATACCTTCGAAAGTATTGCTTTAGGATTTTTTGTTGTTGTTGTTCATTTCGTTAGCTAGTTACTCTCTCCCCTTCCTCTCCTCCAACACCAACCACCAAAACGCTTTTCGCATAGACACTGTTTAAGTAAGTTGGGAGACAGAAGTTGCAATTTTATTGTCTTCTGTGAATTTAAACCACTGTTTTTAATCTAATTTTCACGTCAAATTGAGCAATAAAGAGACTTTTTTGTGGACAGCGAGCTGGATTTTTTTTTTTTTTTGTAATTCGATTTCTTGCACAAGACATTTCTTATAGTTTTTTGGTCCTCTCCAAAATAATACGATTTCAATTCCCTTTCAAATGTCAGTTGTATTAATTTTAAGCTGTTTTGAAGCTGCGTAAATCTTTAAAGCTGCAAAAAAAAAAAGGAAGGAACGATTTTTTTCTCTCTACGTGATGCAAATATATAATCTTGGATCCATAGCAATAACAGTAGTCAGTGTAAAATTAAAGGAATTTTAAATTGCCCAAACAATAGCTTAAAAACATTATGATTGTATTTTTCGTATAACAAATTTTGAACGAAATATATGTCCTTATTGTTCATTATAATTACTAAAAATATAAGTACAGCAATTGTGCATTTAACTTATTTTTAAGTGCACATAAATTGTAAAATGTTTTTATTACTCTTAAACACTAAATTACTTTTACTAAGATGGATGTATGCTCAGCAAAATATCAAGCGGAAATTAAATAAGTTATTTCACATAAAATCTCATATATATATATATATATATATACATGTCCGTACGTTAGGTGCTGTGTGCGCCCCTGTGATTTAAACAAATTACCACTCCACACCACGCTGCTATCACAAAAAAAACGGGAAAACAAGCGCTGATTGTCCTGACAAATCAGCGTTGAGTACATTATAACATGAGACGGAATATTAGGTTATAATATGTTCACTGAGCATTTTCCGTATCTTCATGGTGATAAATCTTCAAAAAATGCACTTATGCAAAAAAAGAAAAAACAGAAAAGGGAACAAAGAAAAAAAAAACAAATTTTTCCTCTTTTTTCTCTTTTCTATTTTCTCTTTTTTACGTAAGTGCGTTTTCTCAAGATTTATTTTTTTTTCTCTCTCTCCAGATATACTTTTTTTATAGATTCAGATTATGTATATAATACACTTAAGTTCTTCAATGTGACAAATTTATGGTTTATATAATTATTTAGAGGATGAAACACTCCTATCTTGTGCTTGAAGTTTTTCTATTACATTTTCACGCTTCAGGAATAGAGCACTCCAAATGCTAGACATAAATATCATGTCAATTTCATTTAACTCTCTAAGCCTTCAGCTTTGCTTCTTCCAAACTCTTATTCTCGTGCACTCTAACTAGCCTAATTTGACGGAAACCGGGGAAAGCATTATATTTTAGATATTTTCTTATAGCAACCTGTTCAGAAATGTTTTAAATAAATTCTATCCGAAAATCTATTAATTCTATCCGAAACGGAAGCTATACCCTTCAGTCAGCTATAAATGCACAAATTCTTCAGATATCTTTCACTTGAAAGGAAAGGGGTAAATTATTATTGCCTTAAGTTTACCTCGGTATCCATTATACATCACTGTGTTACATTAAAACAGGCCTATTTTTTCATTTGGAAAAACAGTGATTCGAATGTTTTCCGTAATATTAGACAGAAAAACGACCTAACACGCACAACAGATTCTTCCATTCAGATTCATCAAATTCCATACTTTTTGAAATCGCCAATATTTTGTCTGCTAGGCTTTTATTGGTTTTCTACCATATATCTAAGCATATTTTTCATATAAAATTCGACCTTTCCTTAATGTGTATGTCTATCTATCTATCTATCTATATATATGCATATATAATTACAAAAGAAAGAAGCACTTTGTAAGCGATGTAAGATTTTAAAGATCTGTATTTGAACTATTTTATAGCTAATGTTTTGAATAAAGAATGTTTCTCCTCAATATCTCATGGAGTATCAGAAAGAAGTGAAGAAATTGTTCTTGCTGATAATAGTACACGTTCGAAGGAAGTGAAAAATTGTATTTGAATGAAAATTAAAATTTCCAATATCCTAGTTTTAGCAATTTTCATACTGAGAAGCTAAATTTTGTTTCACTAACAAAACCGTCTTTTAAATATCTAGAAAAAATTGTCGGACAGTAATTAAAATAGAAGAATTGGGATCTATGAACTAACAAATAAACGGAAAAAAAACCCTATTTGATTAAAAGCACATAAAATGCAGCCAAAAAATGCAATACAATAGTTATATTTTTAAGGAAATATCAAAACATAGAAATTATATCAAATTCTGCATGAACTGCAAAGAATCTTTTTTGATATCTAATATTCATTTTTATTTTTTACATTGGAATAAAAGAGCTTATTTGATGCACATTCGTTATACTTTCTGGAATGCACTTTCAGAAATCGTGCAACATCCTCGACACAATACAATAAAGAACTTTACCATTTATCGTGGTTGTTACACTGGAACTTACTTAATTCACGACTCCAATTGCCACGTCAAGGTACAATGCTTGAAGTATGCAGCATTAAATTATACAATACATTTGAGGGCAGAAATATTATTATTTACACGGATGTAGTACTTTGATAATTATATCATAATGAATGCCAACTACTAATTAAATTAATTAAATAATATTTATTAAATTAAATAATACTAGACAGTATAACATCCTCAAAACTTGTAAGGTTGTCCTTAAGTACAATTGTTCCCTATCAGTAAGAAATTCATTCTATAAGCAATGAAAAGTTTACCTTTTGGGAGAATCAATAAATAAATAAATAACAATGTTTAAAGCCCAGAACAGCAATAAATATTTCATTCACGCATTTCGGGGTTACAAGAAACCCCTTTTTGCGTCCATGAGCTTGCTTTTTTTTAAATTAAAAAGGGGGTTCCTTGTAACGTCGAAACACATTAGTGCTGCTCTGTTCTTTAGACGTTGCTTTTCATTCTATTTATATTTATGCTATAATTTTTATAAATCAGAGAAAAATCCAACACGAAACTTTGCTGTTTTTAATTAATTCGCTGGAATTATGACATTTTATGTATATCGTGATATTTTACTTTTGTTTTTGATGTTTTTTTATGCTTTTCAAAACTTTGTTCTTTGAACTGTCCTAGTAGATAAGTTGCAGTTTTAAAAATTATTCCAACCTTCAAGCTTCATTTTTAATTTTTATATTACACTTCTTTAATTTTTTCCCATTTATTTATTTCTTTTTTGTTCATTAACTAGGATAAATATTTTTTTTTGATGTTCCGCTTTGAAATAAATATTAATTATTCAAAAAAAAATTCAATTATTTCAACTGCTATCATGTATTTCTAACCGACATGTCGCTCAGAATATATTAATAAGCTCAAGAATTCAAATCTCACCATTATTATTTTTAATGTAAAAAAAACCCCAAATAAGGTGTTGGAAAATATCTTTTATTAGGTTAGTTGTATCTATATTTTCAAACTACATTTAAATAAAAATACATAATTAAAACCAAAGCATAATAGAATCAATAAAATAATTTACGAAACGTACTTGAATTCTGAATTTAACTTTTTTTAGTTTTGAAAAATATATATAAGTGTTTTGACTTTACATTAAACTTTTCAATAAGGTTTCAATTCTACACCATTAATAGTTAATTTTGAGAATCATAAATCAAAATTTAACTTATCTTTAATTTTCCTAAAAGCATTTCTCACATATGACCTTCAACTATCACAGAAAAATTGGAAATTTTTTTCATTACTTTTTTCTTCAATGTAACTTTAAAATTATGATATTTAAAAGTTAGATCAAAGAAAAAATGACAAACAAAACATTTCATAACATTTTTCTTTTCATTAAAAAAATCCTTTGAGGACGTCTTTTTAAACTATTTTTAAGTTTTCTCTAGTCTGTATTGGTCGAATTAAAAATTTATTTCTAGTATGATCTCTTTAACCTTCGAAGAACCGATTAACACTTTGTTAAATGTGAGTCATACAAATCGATTGTCTCAATGTCGCAATAACCTTCATGCTGATATAAGAGTTCTCTCATTTTATGGTATTCGCACTTAAATTCCTTTACATGTTTATTTCAACAGTGGGAACTTATAAGAGAATTAGTTATCAAGCTTTAAAAGTGTTCTTACTATCGTCCGACTTCGTTCATATTTTTAAACACGTGATAGAATAATAAAAAATCGATGTCTTAAGAATGTAGAGGAAATACATTTAAAAAGCATAGGAATAAAACATAAATCCATATCTAGAAATTTGCAGCAATATAATCATATACATTATGTGTTTACTGTTTAAAGAGTTTAGATAATTTTCATAGACTAATAACGAAGTAAGGTTATGCATTTTAACACGCTTAATAAAATATGAATTTAAAGGGAAAATATTAAAATACCAAAATTAAAGTAATAAATTATAAAAACT
This sequence comes from Octonoba sinensis, assembly GCA_038502835.1. Lineage (NCBI taxonomy): Eukaryota > Metazoa > Arthropoda > Arachnida > Araneae > Uloboridae > Octonoba > Octonoba sinensis. The sequence continues at coordinate 117,877,378 of CM076601.1, read as the reverse complement.
AAATAATACATTCCTTGAGTAACCCAATTTTAAGAAATAGTTTCAGTATTTTTTAATCGAAGCTGGAAATTTAAACTATAACAACTTATGTATAAATGTTTCACTACTGCATTTAATTTGTTTACCAATTAAAGTAATTACATGTTGTAGTGGCTAATATGTTTTTAAGTTTGGAATAAACTATAAAAAATTATAAAGAAAGGGTAATATTCGTCAAAATTATACAGAACAAAAGCATATTTTTTTTTTCAAAGAAAAAGAATTATCTAAAGTAAAAACTTGCCAGTAACTGTTGTGTATGTTTTTGGCTAGTTGATTTAAAATATTAAAAGTACTGCATTTCGTAAGGTTGCAAGTGAAATAGCCTTCATTCTTGATACAACTTTATAACAAAAATCATAAAAATGCGAAAACTTTTTATCATGTAATGAAATAAATACTCACAGTATTCTTTCCCCTTGAATTTACGAATGTTTGAAAGAATTGGAGTAGCGTTTATTAAGGATGCAGTTAAACTTTTTTTAAGGAGCATTGTATTATTTTGAATGATTGTAAGAAATAGTCCTTAATTTTCAAAATTTTGCATCCATTTGCCTTAACATACATTTTTTCCTCTATTTTTAATCCAAGAATTTTTGAAGGTTTAAAATGATGAATATCAGATAAATACACTAATTATTCAATAATAATATTCTCCTTAATTAAAAGACATTTATGTAAACGTTATGCCCCCCCCCCCTCCCATTGTACAATATATATCAAGTTTTAACAATATATATTCGGTCTTCAATTCTAAAAAGGTCCAAACAAATATTAGAATAGGAATTATTATTAGAATATTATTGGAAAATTATGCGTCAAAAATAGGACTTAATTGTGTCTGTATGTGCTACTTTCTTTTCTTTTCTTTGCTTTATTGAATAATTATACTAAATCTTAAATAATTTCATTAACTATATTCTGGATTTTATATGGTATCATGGAATTGAAATGAATCTATACTTGTATGTCAAAAACATCAAAGATTAAGCTAAAATTACCTTTGTTTGACATTCGTACACTAAACAGGTAGTTGTTAACGAAATGATTAGCACTAAGGGAAAAGAATATCTCTTCTAAGGGATGTACTGTGTTTTCTCTATTGGATTATATTTGCAATGGATAAAAATGAAAGGATGAAAGACTCACCCGGACTTCCTTCTCGAAGACATTGATTTTACAAGGAAGATATCCTTTTGAACCACGTGCACCAGCCGAGGTCCATCAACAGATACCGACTAAACGAATAAATCAAAGAACTTATATTTTTTTGGACAAAAACAGTTCACTTGCACAACCACGGAAAATTTCCACGAGGAATAGAACAAATAAATTTTCGAAACATACGATTACGAACATGCATACACAAGACACGTTTTGTTTTGTTTGAAGTTATGTTGTCAGAAGACGATGTTTTTTAATGTGTTCTTAAAAATAATTTCCCAGCAGATTTGATTTCAGAAGTGTACTGAAGATTGCACGGATGAAGGACGGGATATGAGGTGGTAAATGTCAGTGAATGAGTGTAGGCACGTGAGTTGGAGGACTGGAAACCCCCCCTTCGCGGGCGGTCTTCATAGTCGTCTGCTACGCGGGAATCGAAGCTCTATCGGTTTCCTCCTCCACCCCTGGGGCGCTGCGATCGCGCCGCCTTTTCTCCTCCGCGTCTGAAATCGAAGATTTACCAGAGAAAAGGGGTAAAAGGAATCTATTCCGAGGAGCGTTTTACAAGCAGTTGCGTTGTTGAATGCTCGAGAGGAATTCCCGTTTTCTCTGGTTCTTCTCAGGAACAAACAGGGCCGGAGCGATTTTATTTCCGTTTATGAAAGAGGATAAAATTACCAACAAGCATATTTCGTCAGAAGAAATTTGATTTCTTTCATATAAAACGAAATGGTACTCTGACGAATGATATCAAGATGCTTCCAATGTATGCATGTTATTTTATATATATATATATATATATATTTATATATATTTAGTATTGTCACTACAAAGGGGGAGGAGGTGGTTCATTCGGAAGACATGGGATATGTTGGGGGATAACACCCAAAATGAAATAAAGAGATTTTCAAGAACACACATACTTAAATTATACAATTTTACCGGTGCCATTTCAACGTATCATACCTAAATATAAATGTAGCTTAATGAAAGTTACATCAAATGAATAAAATGGGCTTCTTAAGACTAAAATTTCTTAAGAATCGGTTTATCCTCTACTGAAAATAACATAAACCATAAAACTAAAAGTTTATACAACACAGAAAAGTTTTTTGAATGTTTGTGCGTTTGTGTAGGGGAGGGAGTGCCACAGCAAATGACCACCCCGGGTGGCACTCATGCTACAAACGCTACTGTATATGTACATATGTACAATAACATATATATAATACATACATGTATAATTGATGGGGGGCAGGACTATTCCAACTAGAAAGCATTGGACATACGGCATCCAACAGATTTGTAAATCTCCGAAATCCGATCCAGCCGCAACACGAAAGATTTGCCTATCCTCCATATGAGGTTTGGTTTTTAAAGCCTAAATAATTAGCATGTTCTAAAAATTTATATAAATTACAAATTTACACGTATTTGAAATCTATGAGATGATTGAAAGTATGCATGGAATTTACAGGTTTCAACCTTTCGAGCAGAATATCCAGTGCGTATGCATCACAGAAGGGATATCTGATACCCGATATTCGGTTGAACAATATCCGATTAATCCCTTTTCCTGGTTTTGGTCTCTTTTATTCTAAAGTAAAATCCTGGGTATGCTACAGTTTATAAAATATGTATGTATATATATATATATATATATGATGCGATGCGTGAGACAGTGGTATGACATCAACGGCAGCGCCCTCGGGCGGAGAAGGAAGGAAACCAACAGTTTACCGGGAGACTCTTTCCTGCGTGGACATGCGAGCGCTGTGTGTGCTTGAGTGTGGTGATGATCTCCGTCGAAGTTTTGTAAATAATTACGTGTAAATAGAGTCAATTTTCTATCTCTCATTGTGTATCATTATTGAAGAAGTCCCTAGATGCCAACAAAAATCTTACACATGTCAGGGTTCACGCTAGGCGGCGCGATTGCGCGATTCCCGCAATATTTTTTGAAATCCCGCTCAAAAAATATTTTTTTTGGGCTTAAACTTTAAAAATCCCACTTAAAATTTTGGTCAAGGAGGAAAATCCTACCTTGTATTTTTCCCCAGTGTGAACCCTGCATGTATATATACTAATAAGCCCGAAGGTCATACACATGACCGCTGTTCTAGATATTAATAAATATATAATTCTCTCAGTAACTGGAAATGAACATCAAATCAAAGAGATATTTATCAGGTAGAACAGCAAAGTTTAATGAATAAATAATAAATAGGGCTCGACCGATGGCATTTTTTGGTCGATGGGCCGATGCCGATTGTTCCGAGATCGGCCGATGGCCGATTGCCGATTATTTTCCTCTTCCATCGGCCGATGGCCGATGGAAAAAAATCGCTTTAGACCAGTAAAACGTGTAGAATGCTTCTCAAAAATGTCATTTAAATCATTTATTTATTTTTATGCTAATAAAAACATAAATCCATTATTCAAGCACCATATAACTGTTTGGGGGAAGTTTACATAATAATTAAAACTAAAAGCATCACTCGCGATTCTAGTAAAGAAATTAAACTCTTTGGAAGTAAAAAAATAGCTATATCCTCCTGAGACCCGTGCAGGATAAAATACACATATTCTCTCAACTATTAGTTTTTCTGAACAATTGGGCATTAAAAGTGATGTTTTTCACAAAATTAATAAAGTTGAATTTTTAAATTTTTCTGGGGGGCACATCCATTTGAATGTGTTGAGGTCATAACTACAGTAGAACTGTGCGATACTTACACAAAAATAGATAAACAAAAAATTTTATTCATTACTTATAACATAAGAAAATAGATCAAACTAGTATAAAAATCCTAGAGCAATATTACAAAGGAAAAAAATAATGTGAAAATCAAAACAACCGCGAGAGCGCCGAATTCCAACTTGATTCGTGTTCTTTGTCATATTGTAAACAAATAAACTACCGTTTCCGAATTCTCAAAGTTAAAAAGTGATTTCCTACTCCTCCTTTATAATTCCAGTACAGGTCTTGCTTGCTAAAATAAAGTCTGTCACAACAGGGAGAAAAAGCAAAACATCCATTTTATTGGATGCCAGGTCTCAGGAGTATATCAGAGAATTTTTAATTCTTCTTGCTTATCTTTGCAAAAAACTCAACAACTATTGGATCGGATCGGGTCTGCTTCCCTTTCCTTCAGCATTTTCTCTTTATGACACCTGTACTGCAAATACCAAGTGCAGCTGCCTTTATTTTCTTTTTTTTCATGGGGAGGAATGCAGATGTTATAATACAGACTAACTAATATTGTGGGTTTGCATCTTTAACAAAATTATCCACCCCTTGACAATTTTGTCAATTTTTTAATTGACAATTTTGTCAATTTTGGTTGACAAATTTTAAAAAATGTGAACTCCCTCTCCTCGGATTTTTTTCATAATTCCCCCCCCCCCCCCGTTTTAAAAGAAAAGCGGTAACGATTATTTGTTTATTTTTCATTATAAAAGTTTTTTAACTAAAACTCTTTTTATAAAATAAAATATTAAAAAGTTTCGTTTGCAATAACGCTACCCCCTCCCTGTTCATAACCAAGAAATACTGAATATTGCTAAACGAAAAAAGACGTGCGATTTTTTTGTCATTACAAATGAATAAAGGGGGGGTTGGGTAGTCTTGAGAACCAATCTTATTAGCTTTTCTTACTTGTGAGTTGAAAATTACACTGAAATACTTGACATATTCTTTATATTTTTATGAGCACAATGTAAGGTCATCGAAATAAACCAATATTTTTTAACGTGAAAAATATTTTCAGCAACAGCAAAACTTCTGAAAAAGCCGTGATCGGTTATAAAAGTTAAGATGTATTTTGAAAAATATATTTTTTTTATACGTTGTCAATTTTTGAAATTGAACAAATTGTAACATTTTTATTAAGATATCACACCCTGTCGCGCGAACTCGTTTTTTAAGAATTAAATTTTTGAGAATTGCAAGTCAAACTTGGACACATAAAATTTCGATCAATAAACATTTATACTGAAAATTTTATTCATATTTTTTATCAATATGTTCTATATTGTAAACTAACAATAAAATAACAGGAAATATTCTAAACTGAAAGCAGAGATGCAACGAGATTGTTGTACAATAGAAGAAAAACTGTCAACTGTCTCACACGTGGCATCGAAGAATCCAAAGACAAAGTACGCTAAAAAACGAAGTTTACACGGGGAAAAAATTAAAATAATTATCGTATAAAAAATTAAGATGTATCTTGAAAAAAAAATGCATTGATCAATGTTTGAAAATAAAGAAATGTTAGCATTTTTATCAAGATGTTATTAAATCATGTCCGCGAACTCGCATTTTGAGAATTCATTTTTTTAAAATTGTAAGTCGAACTTGGACACATAACATTTCGATCAATAGACATTTATACGGGAAAATTGTTTCTTATTTTTTATCAATCTTTTCTATGTTGTAAACTAAAAATAAAATAATGAGAATAACCGCACACTAAATCAGATGCAAGGAGATTGCTGCACAATTGCAGAAAAACTGTAACATGTGGCATCGAAGAAACAAAAAAAAAAAAAAAGAGAAAAAAAAAATACGCTAAGAGAAAAAGTTTACTCAGGTAAAAATTAAAATTATTATCGTACTTTGATTGAGTTGGCTTTGTATTGTTTACAATTTCAGAAAAATAAGAAACTTGACAAACTAAAAGCAGATGGCATAAGATTATTGCAGAATGACATCTACTGTACTAAGTCATTATTTAACAAAAAACGGACAAAAAAGAGGCAACTAACGTAGCGCGAAAAACAAATAGCACTCATAAGACGCCTCTATTACTTTTGCTTTAACATATTCTATTTCGCGAGCATTATGTTCAAAGAGAAATAATTTTAATAATGAAGGTGGTCGGGCAGCGATCTCTTAAACTATTTTTCCGAAATTTTATAAAATACTTTATAGAATGGCATTATTTTTGTCCTTTTTTTAACTGCTGTGCTGCCTGTTGTTATATGGAAACAGAAATCTAGCTTTGGAAAAGAAAGAAAGTTGAAAATAGAATGTTTTCTAGAAAGTTGTCCCTGCGAAAACATCGGCCTTCCATCGGCTTTTAGATGTTTTTCAAGGCCGATGGGCTGATGTTTTCCTAAAGTTAACATCGACTGCCGATGCCGATGGCCGATGGCAACTTTGTTGAACAATCGGCGCCGATGCATCGGTCGAGCCTTAATAATAAACATATAATAATTTCGGAAAAAATATTCTTACCGAAAAAAAAACATCTAAGTTATAATAATCTGTAAAATAAAAATATTATTTACTATATAATCAAATTGTTTTTTATGAAAAATATTTATTTATATCCAACATAAAGATCGTCAAAACAATAGTTTTGACGAAACTGGAAAAAAGTGTGCTGCCACTTTAATAATAAAAAGCGCAGACGATAAATAAATTAAAACAGAGAAAGTAGGATTAAATTTAATTCGCGTTTACATTAATTTTTAACGGAGATTGCAAATATAGCGATGCCTTACTCAAAATGCTAGAGAAATGTTTTGATTATTAGTATATTTGACATGTGTTGTTACAACAATGGCAACTGCATTACAGTTACGCAAGCAACCAATAAGCTATTGGCGACAAACATACACTTAAGCGGCTTATATATAATATATATGTGTGTGTGTGTGTTGCAGTGGACCAGTCGGTAGAATCTCGGCTCCCGCAGAGCACCGAAAGTGAAGCAACATTGACTGAGGTCAGCGGTTTGGGAGGGGGAGAACCTCTCGAGGCTGGATGCTTTGGGACCGCGCACTGTAAAGGGAGCTAGTACATATTAAATCCGGCGTGGTTTCAATTTCCTCCAAGTTAAACGATAACTCTGGGGTGCTATGTAGAATTCCTCAGAAACTGATTGGCTACGTTTTTATTTTTTTCGATCATTTTATTAGTTATTATGTATGATGCAAAAGGGTAATAAATAAGTAATAAAAAAGGTTTTTAGTAAGTGGAGAACATATGTAAAATCATATAGGAGCTTACATAAATCAATATTTCTAAATGACGCTGGATAGCAGCATCTGTCAGCGCTACAACTCATACCTTTTACAACAGACCAGAATGCTTTTTCTTCTATCATTAGCACTAGTTATCTCTACATTTCAGTTTGTTATTACTTACACAATTTTCCCTAAGCGCCCCGTATATATATAGGTGAAGTATGTCAACATGGGAAAGTTTCAGCTGTAGCCGTGCTACGTTCCGAAAAGTCGTGCACTTTCATTTGAAATGATCGCTCCATTTGGATTTTAAATCATGACAAAACACGCTTCACTTGTCCTAAGCAGATTAACTTAAAAGCTTTCTAGTGCAGAAATAACAGTGGCTGTTTCGTCTATGTGAGATAACCGTTGTTGCAATTTACCTAAAAATAATTGACTGTTATAGTTTATATTGTTGATTGTATTTAGCAGAGATAGGCAGTTTTCTCAAATAAAATAAAATTTATTCTGGCTTGGAATTGAACATGGCCAAATAAAAGTAACAAAATTAACTAACGTAAATTTAAGACACAAACACATACATGGAAAAAAAAACATTTTACACACATCTGGTGAGAGGCAAGAAAAAACATAGCACATGGACATTTTAACAACTAAGGCTGTTGCCAATATTGAAAATTATATGATATAATACTGTAAATTATTTGCATACTGCTGGTTGCCAAATAAAAAATATCAAACCTAACATATATCTTTGCATTTAGTCCTTTTAGCGGGCATTGCATTTAGTATACTTAGAGAAGGCGTAGTATTTCGTATATTTGAAGAGAGGTATGCATTTACTAGCTAATGACGCAAAACCTGGTTCACCTTAAGCAAAAGAGTTTATCAGCAGACAACTGTTTTATTTTTCTAGCATTTGAAAAACTTACACATGAAAATTATATTCCGTCTTTAGTTCTACTGGTTGTAATTAAAATTCAAAATACTTTAACGTGCATAGTTTTCTAAAATGTATCCTTTATTCCTAAATCTCTCTACGTGTTACGAAATCGTCAAAATTCAAAAAAGATCCCGGATAATTCATCCCTTGGATAACTTTTCTTAAAGTAAATTGTCGCATTCTTGTATGACATTTAAATGAAAGAGAGAAATGTATTCCCTTAAAAGATACTAAAAGCGAAATCTTTCAAAGAATTTATATTTCTGCTTTTGCTAAAAGCACATTATACTATATCTTCCCTAAAATGCTTTTTCCTAGCAGAATATTTCCCTTTTAAAGTAGTCTATGGACTTTCTTCAGCTTGTTTGGGAACTATTCCGAATTGAGAACTATTCTTGAAACTTATTCGAAAACTTTCGGCGCCCCAATGTCATTCCATAAACTCCCGCCCCCTCTATGCCATCCTCTGCCAGAAAGGGGCGTTACCTGATCGAATCGTTGGCGACCGCTTGGCTCTGTCATTAAGATGCCCGGACGCCAAGTTCGGGCATCTTAATGAGATAGAGCTTAATGCATAAGGCTATCGAAATACGAGCTCCTTATGCATCTGCCTTTCATATAAAATCTTTGGTGCGTAAAAATTGTACTTTAGTTAAACTTAATGTCGGCTATAAAAAATAAAAGAGTTAAATCAATGTCAAAATATAAATGTAAAATTATAGAATATGCTCTTTATTCAATTCTAAATCAAAACTTACAGCATTTTTAAAAAAATAGTATGTTCCAATAAGACTTTAAAGTAGGCGATTAATTCTGAAACTAATGAAATGCAACTAAAAATGTATTTAACTGAAATATCTAAAGAACGAGAGATAAACAAATAAACTTGAACCCTTCGTATTTTATTGACAGACTATTACTAAGAATAGCATTGTGTCGTGCCTGATACAAAATCTCTGGATAATGGGAACAAGAAGTTCCGTCTAGAACAATACGTGCCGGCTTTCCTGTATACACCAACATCCCGTATACACCAAGTTTATTACCTAGCTATCTCTCTTTTTTCTCATTCAGCTTTAGTTCTTAATTATTACAAACATGCTTTTTTTTCAACGGTAAGATAAGTTCATTTACTTTCATTTACCTCATTCATGTATTCATTCATTTGTTAATTGTTTATTTTTCATTCATTCATTTATTCATTAATTCATTTACTTATTCATTGATTCATTCACGAAATTCCTTAAAAATCCAGGCCAAATACTTTCTTTGAAAATAGGCTTGTTTAGTTTTGGATACACATCGCATCTGTACATGTTCTACGTCATATCATTTTTCCGATAAAGTTTGTTCCAAGCAAATCCGCCTGTTAGAACAAGATTTATATTGGATTGAAATTTCTCCGCAGGGGCTAATGATACATTTGTTTGCACTTTGAAAAAAAAAAAAAAAAAAAAAAAAAACAATATTTTTCTAATTGGACAATTCTTTCAAAAGTTATTAGGGGGAAGGGAGCAGACAGACCGACCGACACATATTTTCCCCATCTCAAAACCCTACTTTAATTTTTTTATTCTTTATTTAATTATTTCACTTATGTTTTACTTTTCTTCATTTGTAACGATATTTTTACGATATATTAAGCCTTTTTTTCATATACTTTATTTTACTTATGATTTATTTATATTTTTAATTTTTAAGGGAAAGTAGACTAGTAATGTGTTGCCATTAAGCAGAAATATTAAAAGCAATTACAATGAGAGTTTTGAGTGAAGGCTTCACTGAAACAGAAAATAAATTAATCAACCTATTTGCTCAGGTGGCTTTTTTAATCAACTTCGAAACGGCTATTTTCATATAAATGATTAGTTTTTAGATCAAGTCATTAAAAGTAGGTGTCTCCTTTGACACTTTTTATTCATGTAAAAAAATGCATTTTCTCTAAAAATAATAAAATAAAATAACTTTTAAAAAAAGGAAAAAAAAGAGAGCCGTTCTTCAAATCAAAACAATTATAAAATGCCCTGAGAAGTCAAAAATAAATACATTCTGTAAAGTACATCGATACTACTTTTAAACATAATTTTTGAAGTCGGCGCACTACTTTCCCGTAAAAGTAAAACTAATAATAATAAAGCATGAAAGAAGGCTTAATGTATCGTGAAAATATCGTTAAAAATAAAGAAAAGTCAAAAATAAGTGACATAGTTAAATAAAGATTGAAAAATAAAAATTTGAAAGTAGGGTTCTGAGATGGGAAAAAAGTATGTCTGTCGGTCTGCCAGTCTGTCTGTCGGTCTGTCCCCCCTAATAACTTTTGAACGAATTGATTTGAACAATTTTTCGTTCAAATTTGAACAGTACAAAAATTTTAACATTAGTGCCTATGGGCAAAAATGAAGCAAATTATGTAAACTCAGGGGAACACGATGCAAGTTCTTATGAGCAAGCTCAGTAGAAGAAGCCTCGGCGTGAAATATTGATTTGAACAATTTTTGTTCATTTTTGAACAGTTCGAAAAAACTTAAAAAGCGCCTAAGGAGAAATTTCAATCCTATATAAACCCTAATCTAACGGACCAATTTCCTTGGAACAAACTTTATTGGAAAGATCTTATAACTTAGAACATGTACAGATAGAAAGTTCATCCAGAACTAACGAGCCTATATTCCTATGAAATTTTTTGATCGGGAATTTTCACAATATTTTTTAATTAATGAATGATTAAATGAATAAGTGGAAGAATGAGTGAATAAATGAGCGAATGAATGAAAAAATTAGTAAATGAGTGAATAAATACATGAATGAGTGAATGTATATGTAACAGTTGAAAAAGGTACATTTGAAGCAATTAAGAACTAAAGGTAAACGAGAAAGAAAGAGAGAGAGATAGATTTTAAATTTGAAATTGGTGTATACGGGAACGTAGGCTCGTATAGTTCTAGACGGAACTTCTTGCTCGTATTCGAAATCGGTTCTATATTTTTTCCAAAATATCTTTTATTAACTAAGCAGTAAATCTAATGAATAATGATACATTGAGTAAAACATTGTGCTTAATTTAAAAACAAAATGTTAGTAAAAACTTCGATTGATTTAAAATTTGATCGTTTCATATGAAACAAAATATTTCATTTTAAATCTTTTAAAAAACAAATTACTAATGCTAATAAATAATAAGACTTAAAATAAATGGGTTACATTTCTATAACCATATTCATGAAGAATAAAACCGCTTGCAGCTTCATCCGTTATGTAAAAAAGAATGTGTTTTAAATTTCCCGACTTTGGTAATTAAATAATAACATTCAAAATCAATCAATACACTTCATTAGTGTTCACTCTACGAAGATTTGTTTTCATCTTTCTACATAAAGTAATCTATCTTTTCTTCCTATAACAATAAAACGTATGTATATTCAGGAATTGTGAAACTATTTCATTTTTTGGATGCAAACATGCTTTTCTGGCTTTTTTTTATTATTACAGAAAATTGGCTGACATTTGATCGAAGGCCCTAATGTTAATGCTTTTCCAATTTGTCCAATAGTAGCCTTACAGTAACTAAATTTAAAGATAACATTTTTAAAAAATCTACAGGAGTTTACTTGCTACAGCGCTTTTTTAATGTATAAATGAGTTTTTTAATATGTTGATGGTTTTAATCCTTTTCTACATGGAATAACGTGAAATTGGTTTAATTTTTCATATCTGAAAATCAGAGATTTTTGCATAATTTTTTAGGCGTAACATACATTATTCAGTACATTATTTGAGATTAATTAAATAATTGACCATGCCCATGTACTTCTAAAGTCAAAGAAAATATTTTCTTTTCTTTTTTTTTCCTTGAAAACATCGAATTAGCTTCAAAACAGAATGAATGGGAATTTAAAAAAAAGGAAGTACAAGGAAACATATTGAACTATCATTCCTTATTATCATCATTCATTATACATTATAAATTGTAAGTACAAAAATAAAACAACGTGAAAAAGCACAAATTCAGATTAAAATTAACGCAAATAGCTATTTCGAAGCTACAAATGGAGCCTCTTCATCAGTGCATAAAAAGAAGAAGAAACGCTCAACACACAAGCAAGAAAGCTGTGAGTGAACAAGGCAATAACCAGAGAGACACCGGTATTTATACCAAATGTGTCGGATTAGCGATTGACCAATCAGAGGCCAGGAACAAGGCGGGAACAGAGCCCGAAGGAAAAGGCGGGAAACGAATATGTAAATTGCAGGAGAAAACCAAAAATGGAGAGAAAAATTATAAAAATTGTTTCCAAATGTCAGGAAAATATGGAGTGCTGGAAAAATCATTTACTACAGCATGAGAATTTTTCCAAATGTGATAAGCTTCCCAAAAATCAAGTTCATGGACAGAAGAGCATTTGCTGATAATTCTAGCAGAAGAAAATTCAAAACAATGATCTAAAGTCCAACAATGCTGGGCAATGGAAGAACGTGCAAGTTCTTTACGCTTAACATAATTTTCATGTTCTTTCAGACGGTGCTTTAAGGCACGTTTAGTCTGACCTATGTAAAACAGACCACATTTGCAAGAAATACTATAAATACCCCAGTTGTTGTGCAAACCAATGGGATACTTCAAATTTGTAAATTTTATTTTATTCACAGGGGAAAATGCAGTATCAAACCCAAACTTCTTCAATATTTTAGCAATTTGCTGACTGATTTTTGGATAAAAAGGTAAAATAATAGTATAAGCAGGCTTGCACTTAGAAACATTGCCAGAAATTGAAGGCTTAATTAACCTGTTATAAATAGAATCAACGACCTTAGGAGAATAACCACGATCCAAAGCCACAGCCTTAATGTACGAAAGCTCAACATCCAAAGAGTTAGAAGAGGAACATATATTCAAAGCACGGAAAACAAGAGCCTTGAACGAGGCCAACTTTTGGTTTGGGGGGTGAGAAGAACATTTGTGAGGAGGTAGTGTAACAGCAAAGGGCTTGCGAAACACTGAAGTCATAAAATCGTCATTACTTTTAGTAATTAAAACGTCCAAGAATGAAAGAGAACTATCCACTTCCATTTCAATAGTGAATTGAATGCAAGGATCAATGGAATTAAGCTTATCAAGTAAATGATCAATATCCACTTGCTTCTGATCAAGCAATACAAAACAATCATCAACATAACGGACATAAAAAGGAAACTTTATGGTTTCGAAAAGTTTAGTCTCAAAATAGTGCATATAAATGTCACTTAAAATAGGGCTTAAAGGATTACCCATAGCTAAACCTTCAGTCATACGAAAGTACACACCATCAAATACAAACGTATTTTGCTCAAGACAAACACGAGTGAGAGAAATAAGTTCTTCAATCTCAAAACTAGAGAAATGATATTCCTGAAGTCTCAATTTAAGACAATCCAATGCGCCATTAACCGGCACATTGGTGAAAAGCGAGTTTACATCAAAAGAAGCCATAGTTAATCCAAAAGGTTTGAAATCACGAAGCTTATGAACAAAGTCGACGGAATTTTTAACAGTGAAAGAATTACCATTCAAAAGAGGAGAAAAGATGGAGACCAAGAAGTTTCGCAAGCCCTTTGCTGTTACACTACCTCCTCACAAATGTTCTTCTCACCCCCCAAACCAAAAGTTGGCCTCGTTCAAGGCTCTTGTTTTCCGTGCTTTGAATATATGTTCCTCTTCTAACTCTTTGGATGTTGAGCTTTCGTACATTAAGGCTGTGGCTTTGGATCGTGGTTATTCTCCTAAGGTCGTTGATTCTATTTATAACAGGTTAATTAAGCCTTCAATTTCTGGCAATGTTTCTAAGTGCAAGCCTGCTTATACTATTATTTTACCTTTTTATCCAAAAATCAGTCAGCAAATTGCTAAAATATTGAAGAAGTTTGGGTTTGATACTGCATTTTCCCCTGTGAATAAAATAAAATTTACAAATTTGAAGTATCCCATTGGTTTGCACAACAACTGGGGTATTTATAGTATTTCTTGCAAATGTGGTCTGTTTTACATAGGTCAGACTAAACGTGCCTTAAAGCACCGTCTGAAAGAACATGAAAATTATGTTAAGCGTAAAGAACTTGCACGTTCTCCCATTGCCCAGCATTGTTGGACTTTAGATCATTGTTTTGAATTTTCTTCTGCTAGAATTATCAGCAAATGCTCTTCTGTCCACGAACTTGATTTTTGGGAAGCTTATCACATTTGGAAAAATTCTCATGCTGTAGTAAATGATTTTTCCAGCACTCCATATTTTCCTGACATTTGGAAACAATTTTTATAATTTTTCTCTCCATTTTTGGTTTTCTCCTGCAATTTACATATTCGTTTCCCGCCTTTTCCTTCGGGCTCTGTTCCCGCCTTGTTCCTGGCCTCTGATTGGTCAATCGCTAATCCGACACATTTGGTATAAATACCGGTGTCTCTCTGGTTATTGCCTTGTTCACTCACAGCTTTCTTGCTTGTGTGTTGAGCGTTTCTTCTTCTTTTTATGCACTGATGAAGAGGCTCCATTTGTAGCTTCGAAATAGCTATTTGCGTTAATTTTAATCTGAATTTGTGCTTTTTCACGTTGTTTTATTTTTGTACTTACATTTTTGCACAAAGTATTTTGATCATTTGTCTTATACATTATAAATTGCGCTGAAAAGCATTTTCCAAACTACTTTTAGATAAATTTTGAAGACGGTACAAAATTGGCATTGAAGTTCATATTGAACCATGTATGAATTACAATATGAGTTTAGGTAGACTCAGAGTTTGTCAAAATTCTTTCTTCAATTCTGTACCAGAGAGGGCACTATGTCACAAAACCTAAACTTTATAGGAGATGTGTTTAAAGTTATTTTTTCGTGATTATTTTGAACTGGATTGTCATTAATGTTTTTTTAAATGAAAAAATATGTATATATTATAATCTTCAGACTTTTGACTTCTAGCATTTTATGATAGCCTTTTTAAAAATTACCTTTAAAAATAGACATAGAGCCCTTTACCCTCAAGCTACAGAATTACATTTATTAAATTGCTAACATCACGTTAATTATTAAAGTGCTAGTGATAATGTTTGTGAATTAATCAAATTTTTATTAAAGTTTCAACAAAAGCAAGAACACCATTTATCATTTGCGCTAGAATTATTTTAGCGAGACTAGTTTAAACAGAAAAAATAAATAAAGATTAATTGATTATTGGAATACATGTTTACAAAAGTAAATGTAGCCATTTTTTTCATTTTGTGTGAAGTCATACATAGCAGCTTTAAATCTGATAAATATTAGTCTTGATAAAAAGTGGGCATTAGAAAATGCTCGATGAAATGATTCAAATGCTCAGTTTACTTAACGACTTTCCGAAAAAAAAATCCCCTAGACAATTGATTTCAAGATAGAATTACTTTAATTACACAAGAATGTTGCGATTAATGGCGAACCAGATTCTCTCTCTCCCTCTCTTTTTTCTTTCAGCAAATGATGACAGTTAAGTACTGCAGAAAAATCATTAGCAAGACATATCCCTCTGGGGTTTCCTCGAAATTGTGTAAAATTAATCGTGTTCTAATTGCAAAAGTTTTTAATTTAGGAGCGGTTTACATTGCGCTGAGTTCCTTATCTTAGCCTGTAACGGGAAGTTAAATGTAACTGGAAATTTTAAACTGCCATTTTTACACCGAAAACGGCAAAAAAATACTT
Source organism: Octonoba sinensis (assembly GCA_038502835.1). Classification (NCBI taxonomy): domain Eukaryota; kingdom Metazoa; phylum Arthropoda; class Arachnida; order Araneae; family Uloboridae; genus Octonoba; species Octonoba sinensis. Next base: position 117,861,552 of record CM076601.1, on the reverse strand, counting down.
CAAATACGAAAGCAATTACTTTTTTATGTAATAAACTTGAAAATTATTGCTTTTAAATACACATAATTTATAATGCTGGAACAAGAAAAAAGAAGTTATCTTAATTATATGCTTAGTTGAGTCGTTAAGGAATTTTGCAGTGGGAAAAAAAAAGTTTTTCTTTAATTAAGCTATTAAAGAATAAACCAGTTGATATTTTAATAACAGCAATTGGTACTATTTTTTTACTTGCAGTAAAATATTGTTCGTTTAACATTACGGAAAAATCATTTCATCGATATTTCAAAAGTGCTTTACTATCTTCATCCTTGATTAGATACAAGCTTCTTTTTAAAAAGCAAATGTACGTTGGATACAAAACTCAGTAAATTTTAAACTGTAAATTTAATGACATTCTGCTACTGAATTACTTGCTCCTTCTAGGTTTTTCCTTTTATGATATTCTACTAATAATATGTTATAAAACAGGGATTCTCAAAGTGGTTGCCACATTGCGGGACGAAAAGGGCCGCGAGGTGCCATGAGAGGAAATCCTTGTTGCTAACAAACAAAGTGTGATGGTTATTTCGTGAGTGCTATTGTCGTCAAGATCGTGCATCATGATATTCATTAGAGCGGAAAGAAAAAATGTATAAATTTTTTTACCAAATCGTAATGATGCAAAAAAGTTGTTTACTTAGGCATGTATGGTTGTCCTCATAACTTAATAAAATAATTTTTATAAGAAAATAGAACCGACTTCCAATTATAAATCGCGCAAAAAAGTGAAAAATAAATTAATTCTTTAAACAACATCTATGAGACTTTTAAACACAATTTTAGAAGTCGGTGCAAAATTAAGATTGATAAAATCTTTTGTAATCATGAAGCAATATATGTATTATCCCAGAATTAGCAACAGTTCCAATATGAAGTAGCAAATGGTCTAATGGTAATTAGACTCATAATTTAGACCCATAAACAAACAAACAAAAAAACGACATACATAAATTATGAATGTATAACCTCCTTCCTTTGTGAAGTTGGTTAAAAAGATTTTATTTGACAAATTTTTCTGGTACAGCAATGCCCCCAAAATAATCGCGAGATGGGGTACAATTGAGTCGCCAAACCTCCTATGAGCAGGGGCACAAGCTACGTTCCGAGGTATGGGAAATTTGCATTGGACAGTTTCACTTCTGTAATGTGACACAGTATGTCCAAAATGTGATATTCTTAGGGAAACGTACACTGTTAAAAATTTCCGTAAGAAAATAGTAATTTAACCATTTATTTGATTGTTATTTTACCATATTTCAACAGTCGAATAACCATTAAAAAGTTGGTACTAAAACCACCGCTTGTGAAGAAAGTCGTTTATTCACTATTTCTCCTAAAGAACGTTTGACGAACTGTCATTTACAAGCGCCACCTAGGTCTCGTTGTCAATAAGAATCGGGCGTCTATCTTGGTTGTGGAACGAAAAATATAAATATATACACACTTAAATCAAAAATTGGAGACATCGGATTTCCGAACTGTTTGCGAATGAGCTAAACCATAATTCGAGCTTCTGAAGCTTGTTTGCATTTTAATTTTTGCAGCAAATAAAGTTATTTTCTTCAATATACAGCACATTTAGACCAAAAATGACTTTGGAACCAATCAAAAACTGAAATCTCAATTTCAATGTAGTTTGACTGTTGCAAAAGAAGATTTATTGATAAATAAACGGGCGTTTTGAGTGGTGAAGATGGCCAAATGGTTAGAGCGCAAGTTTGATACACTATAAGACCGGGGTTCCATTCCTGCTCGCTTCGTTTACGGTTTCTACGCCTCGAAATGGTGTAAAAATTTACATTTACAGTTTTGAAACCATACTAGTTACAAATGGTTATGAAACCGTAAACTTTTGTATTTACGGCTTTTAAACCAAGCTGATTGGAAATGGTTTTATTGCCCGTAAAGATACAAAAATGTTCCAAATCGTAAATAGATGATTAAATTTCTAACAGTGTAGGTGGGGGATAAGAGTGCCAAAGTTCTACTTTGAACACTTTGGAAAAATAAAGAATGAGGTTTTTTTACGCATTAAAAATAATATTTGATAGTTTTATTTTTATTTAAAACTAAGTTGGGTTCATTTTAGCTTTTTTCTAGCTTTCAAAACGTTCTCTTTTACCGAATAAAACTACACAATCATCAAAGAGTATCATTTGTGGTTCTCTCAAGTTGGAAATATTATCCGCGTTGGTGGTTTCTTTTTCTCTGTAGATGACAAACAAATCATTGTAAGAGTCACTCATAATATGTCTCCAGTCATCTTAAACTGCTTTCCGTATTGATCAATATTGAAAATTATACCATCACACCCTATGGCGATTATGTTTGCCGTGATTCATATTAATCGACGATACTAGTTTAAATATCTTCAGTTGATTCAGCGTACGCAAGACGTGGATGGAAAGAACACCTTATTTAGACATTGATCCTTCAATTAAAACGGGAAGTAAGTTTGTAGGAGCATTTCTATGTGTATTCAATCTGTAAACTTATACTTATAGCATATAAACGGTTTATTTAAATCATTAGAAATAAAAACGGTTTATTGTCTAAGAACTTCTGTTTTTTGCTGTTGCTTTCTAATTTTCCACCTGTCTATAACGTTTGCAGTGCCTGTGACAGAATTCATGAATCTTATGGAAGAGGTTTTCTGGTAATCTTAACATTCCTGTCACAGTCTCCATCTTCAATACGATCGGGATACGGAATGTTATGAGACTTTCATATGACTATATTTTTGCTGTTCTTGTTGAGAATTCAGTTTCAGAAATGACATTACTAGATGTTTTTTTCCTGATTTCTGCTTTCGTTTTAATGTATCATGGCGTCTTCTTGTTTCCCTTCTGTCATATTTTAGTTACCTACATATTGTGGACTTTTAGCTGTTTCTTTCTACCTTCGTTGAGGCCATTTTTTACCTTGAGCTCTTACTGAGGAAAATGGCTGCTCACTCTTTTCAACTTTGCAGAACTTTTCAGTCTTTATCATTACATAATAAAAATTTCGTTACCCCTACTTAGAAAATGAAATATAAAATGCATTCTTTAAAACTCCTTTTAACATCTGTTCATTTTAAGTTTATTGTTGCTTTTGTCACCAACCGTGAGAAGATTGAAGAACTTTTCAGCACATGTCCCTACAAGCGGTAAAATGCCTTATAATTCCATAAAGAGACACTGTTGGAAGTAAAGCTGTTTCAGAAGGCAACCAACATTGCTGTAATTTATTTGCCACGACAAAGCAGTTTTTATCAACCGCTAGTTTACAGAAAAATGCTTTTGAAATGTACTACAACTATAGTAAAGAATGCAAGTACCTAACTATAGTTAGAACTTTTAATACCAAAAGCTCTTAGCATGAGGCTCTTTAATTTCTTCTGATAGAACTCTTTTTTTTTTTTGACTTATCCATGAGAAAAATGTTAGATTCCTCAAATCTGCAGTACTTTTGGCCATTAGTGTATATTATAAATATATTTACTTATTATTAAATATTGTACTGCTTACGGGAGAGTATTTTTAAATAAAACAGATTTTAAAAACTATTAACGGCTTCATTTGATATTAATATGGCAACAATACATAAAAACTGTGTATTATTAAATATGAGGAACCGTGCCCATCATACGGAATTTGAAATTGATCTGAATATGTTGATACATAATTAAATATACAAGCTTTAGGTACAGGAAAAACCGTTAATTATCGACGTAAATAAAGTTTGAGTTTTCTTTCTAAAAAAATGAATCTCGGCCTTTTAGATGTTAGTTTGTTAAAAAATCAATGTCATTGCAACGTAAAACAGCAAAAATTTACGTCCTTTTCTTTTTTTATTGATTAGCGAAAAACACGCACTAGTATCGATTTATCGATTACACGCTTCTAATCGAACTGTAAGGAGAAAAAAACATTGGTCGTTAAAATTGATGCCACAAGAGAGAGGGAAAGAAAAAAAAAAGACAGATTCTACAAACGAGATCCAACAATAGCTTTTCAGCACCATATTATCGTTTCTTCAGATGTTAGAGCCCCAACACATGTTCTTTATATATATATATATATATATATATATATATATATAATATACTATATGTGTATAGAGAGAGAGAGAAAAACAGAGCATGACTTTTTTTTTTTTTTTACGTTTAGAAATTGTTTTCTCTATAGTGCAAAAAAATTGTGGAGAAACAAGCGAGAGCAAATAATTTAAGGTTATTCATGAGTTATCTTCCGGCTTTACTTTGGCTCAAATCTTGAACATTTGCATATTTGAACTTTAAAATATGCAAAAACAGTCAAAGTTACCTAAATTAAAAAATTTAAGTGAATTTTAAAATATTTTATCTTTTCTTAAGTCTTGTGAGGAAATGTTTGAGGAATGTAGAAGAAATATAAGTAGAGAAATGTGGGGCAAAGTACAGTTACGAGGAATTGCTTTTTTCAAAATGAACAAATCAGAAATTTATTTTTAAAGAAAAAGTATCTAAAGAGAGAATAATGCATTTTATAATAGAAGTTCCGTTGCAACATGTTTTTTTTTTAATTTTAGGCAGTAAAAATTTACGTTGCAAGGGAAGATGAAAATTATATATATTTGGAACTTTTGTTGAAATTGCGGCTAAACTTGCTTGACAGCTCGAGAAATTTCAGACGTAAAAGTTATGCAAATTTTTACATATTAGAAGTTATTTTATTATTCATGCATTACTTATGCCTAGGTGGTGAACTAAAAATGATCGACATTTTATACACCTATAATAGTCTAAACAGGCTATATAGAGCCGCTATGGACCCTAAAGAGATCTATAACTCTAATTGCAATTCTAACCACTAGCACATAATCGGAAAAAAAAGCTACACTGATTAATAACATCCATACCCTACTGGGATTCGAACAAACGTCAGTTATGCCACGCTAGTTCGGGAGTAGCGAAGGTGCTGAAGAAAATACCCGTCCCAGACCCTGAGTCATTTATAAAGTTCATGCCTGTCCTTATTTCTTCTAAAACTTACCAAAAGGAGAACCGGGAAAACAAAGACGTAGAGCTCAGGAGTTGCGTAATAATTATTTGAATGATATCCAAAACCCGTGTGGTGACCGGGTTCCAAGAATAGAACTTCTCCCCGAACCTATTGAAGTTGCTCCCTTCCCACTACCATGAAATGTTTTGGTGATTTTTGGTTTTATAGAGATTGTGTAGCAAGGCTTTATCATCTGGGATTAGAAACAACAACAACATGATATCCAAACATTTGTCATTCGAAAGTGAGAAAAAGTATACTTTTGTACGGAAACAGGAAAACACTTTGGGCACAAAAAACCAAATCTTCATTTCTCACCGTATATAAAGTAAAATATTTATTTTCGATATTACCATAAGAAGTTCGTGTTTCTTTACGTTGCAGTACCAAAATCGATTCTTCCACACGGCTGAAGTACACAAAAGGAAGTAATAAACACCGAGGAATTCTCCAAAACTGTAAAATATTGTTCACTTTAGCTTTAGCAGCCTTTTCTTTTCCGACTTCGCACTTCAAATGTCAGGGGCATAAATTTCGTATGATATCTCAAAAGGTCATGAAATGCGAGATTTGTGCAAGAAAAGTAATTTCGATCAATGAGAAATAAAGGTCAACTATCAATATTCCTTAACTGCGACCGCACCCTTCTGGATTTTTACTTCGTTACTTCAATTTCATTTTGACCTTCACAATATTCAGGTTTTTTATTTTCTCAAGGATAATTTATGGTCTATTCAAAAAGGGGAGTGATGGGCATTTAATGGCATTACTATTTTGTGGAAGAAATACAGTCCTAAACTACTGTGTTGTTTGCGGATATTAATTAAGTAATTTATGTTCACATACGAAGCGTGAAATGTTTAGAGCCATATTTTTACAGCTCGCAATTAGAATGATTTACAAGAGTAATAATTGCATTACTAATCGACCAATTGTTTCGATACAGTAAACTTATATCTGGTTTTCCAAGAGAAGAAAATAAATTTCTTGCTAATTTATATTTTTCCGCAGTGGGAGAACTCGTTTTTATTTGTCCGTGCATAAATATTACATATATTTTGTGGCGCGTTTTAGTGATATATATCACAAATTAACGCATTACCAAGCCTGAATGACCCCAGAGGACTTATATCACTGAAACTCAAATATTGTTTTGTATTAATGGCTCCTTGTAGCTACGAAACCGGAAATGGAAATTGTTTTGCATGTTCATGTATTATACATTTGTTTCAGCAATTAATTTTGAGACGTAAAAAGCGTTGTATTTCTATTTATAATTAGGAAGCTCTTTACTTTTTTACAAAAGATTACTTTTCAACAAAAACAGGTTCTTAGTTAATTTATTTTTAACAGAAAAGCTAACAAATTTCAATTTCAAAAGAAACACATAACTAAATTACTCATAGAACACAGCATTGCCAAAACTGAAATCATTATCATACTGAAATTACTGCCAATGGCCAAGGAAAAAACAAAATTTCGTGTACAATATTGAAAGCAATTTAAAATGTTTACATTTTTATCAATTAGGAATAATGATACCAGTCAACACGACAGAACGTTTACTGCAAAAACGTACACAACGTTTTGTGGTGATTGCATTTTTCTAGAATATCGCGACTAAAGTAATGTTAGGGGGTTTTTGTGCTTAAGATATAATTCTCTTTCTCGTTGACATTGCAAAACAATCCTTATTTCATTGGCAAAATGAGTTTCCAATATTTTCGTCTTTTCAAGAAAAACAGTTCTAACTGTTATTGAACACTTGAAAATGTTTAAAAAAACTACATCGGGTTCTAAAAGTTTCCTTAAAAAATTTTTACGCAGGTTAACAGAAAAATTCTTGTACCAAAAATTCACGTAAATTGACAAGTTAACTATAATAATAATCTCCAGATTGTTCACATGGAGAAGATATTAATATAATTGAAATATGTTGAAGTTTTTTCTATAAGAGAACTAATCTCTCTCTCTTTCTCCCTTACTAGAGCAATCCCTATATTGACAACATTTTCTTCATTTTAAGAAAAAAGTTCTAACTGTTACATCATTCCCGAAAATGTTAAAAGCGCACTTGGAGCTCTAAAAGTTACTTCAATTTTTTTTCCGAAGGGCAACCAAAAATGTTTTCTTCAAAAATTCACGTAAAATGTCAATCGGAAGAAAATACGAATCTCTGGATTATACATGTGGATGAGAGTAAGTGGTTGAACCCAAAAGGATTTTTTTTCTAATGCCTTAGGCTTTCATCGCTACAAGCCGAGAGGAAAATGTCTCAGTGCCAATGAATATAAAACATCCATTTTGAAATCCTTTTACTGGACTTGAGTGAATTTCTACCATCACTTTCCAGAAGGGAAAAGAACACTTCCAGTTGATCAAATGGTTCCATTTCTTATTCTGAAAATATAAAACATGAGACAGCTGGGATATAACTTTGGAACAGATGTCGATTTACCTTGGCCCAGGTTGCAAAGGACTCCTGACAAATTCGAAATTGGCGATTTTTATTATTCAGCATTTTCTAGTTTCTTATCAAATTGAAAAAATTTGTTCTTTTGGATTGTTGGTAGAAATGGATTGCATTTTTTCTTTCGAGTTTGCTATGTGGAATCATATATGGTTGTGGTTAATACATTATATTACAAGATTAAAACGAAAAGGTTTTTCATGAGATTCTCGTGAAAAAAATGTGTTTTACATCGGAGAACGCCTCTTAAATCTTTGAATTCCTTCCATCAACATGGTTAGTCATAATAGAGATTTGATCTGTTAAACGCTTGAAAATATTGATTAGACTGCTTATCTATTAATTTCTCCTGGTTTTGTTAAAATCAGAAAAAAGTCAACTGAGGGGGGGGGGGGGGTCGGAATTAAATATTTGCCCTCTCGGTCAAAACAAAAGCTGAAGATCCAGTATAACGCTACAAATCAGTTACCAGTTTCATGATGGCAAATTTACCAACATATAGAAAAAGCGCAAAATTCTATTTTATAGCAATTGCAGCTGTTTTCCGTAATATGAATGTTATAATTATTATAATTATTGGTATTTTATTATTATTATTTTAGATTTTTGCATTGAACTGGAATGTTTTGGGTATTGATTTTATCATGTTGAGTATTACTGCCAATTTTTGTGTTGGCAATAAAACGGAAAATACTTCTCATACCATGTAGATTTTATCCCACCGAATAACATGGCTAATTTTCGTGTTGGCCACAAACAGGAAAACACTCACCGCCACAGCTTTCTACAAGACGGTGTTACAAACCTGTATAATCGAATTGTATCAGTAAAATTTTTCACTCGCTGATTTTAACTAAAGTCTTTATCTTGAAAGGTCAGCTTTGTCAATAATAGACAAAACCCTCATTTCTGTCAACCAGATATCTTATTTGATAATCATTCTAAAAATTCCTTTTGCAAATTTTGAATTATCTGCCTCTGCATCAGAGATAGTATTCAAAGAAAATTAGTGCAGTCAATACTACTTTTTGCTCTCTTGACTGTGAAACTTGCTGCACAATGTTTTTCCAACCATCTCGGTGTCTGAACTTTCCTTTGTAAGAAAATTGATCATATTCTTTTGTTCAGAACATTTTTATCCGTAAAGCATTCCAAACTAGTGTATATTTTCGGTTTCTTCAAGGTCAACACATTTCGATTGCATTTTCTTGTTTGCATATTACTGTTTTATTCAGCACTTTTTATTTAACAACATATTCAAACTCAATGTGGATTGTTTCACTTTTCTTCGAATGATAGCTAAGTTTAGGTCTTTCCTTTAATTTTTCGGAGGTAATGTAATATGAGTTATAGAAGAGATACTGGTGGCAGTGTGAAGAATGAACAAAAATCGCTCCGAGGCAAATAAGAATAAAGTTACATGCAACAGCGTTACATAACGATCGGTACGGAGTATCCGAAAGAGCTGCTATTGCATCAAGCGTGCTTGAGGACATTGTCATTGTAACTGAAAGGGATTCTTCCCAAGTTATTGATAGATATAAAATTCGAAGGGAAAAAAGTTGCAATAGAACTGAACTCCATAACAAAAGTCAAAAGGCCATAGAGCAGCTTCATGGTCTTTATTTCGATGGAAGAAAAGATGACAATTTAGTCATAGAAGAGATGGAATCCAAAAAATTTAAGAAGGACAGTAAAGGAAGATCTTATTCCATAATTAAAGAGCCTGGCTCTACATCTGTTGGTCATGTCTCCCCATGTTCCGAATCAGCTAAAGACATCGCAAATAGCATGCTGTCCTTTCTGGAGAAAAACAAATTTTCCCTGGAAGATCTAAGCATTGTTGGATGCGATGGTACTAACGTCAATACTAGGTGGAAAAATGGAGTGATTCGCCAAATAGAAATTTATATTGGACGCCCATTGCAAAGGTCCATCTGTTTATCTGTCTGCATTTTATCGAGCTGCCATTCCGTCATATATTTCAGCATGAAGATAGAGCAACTACGGGACCTAATTCATTTTGTGGGCATATTGGACAGCATCTTATCAAATGCGAAACAGTGCCAGGGGTAGGTTTTCAAAAAATATATTGTACAACTCCAGAATTAGATCGAGATATATTGAGCAAAGATCAAAAATATTTTCTGGATATTTACCTTGCAATAAAAATAGGCAACTGTCCAAATGATTTGTCTCATCGTAATCCTAGCCCTATTTCACATTCCAGGTGGCTTACAACAGCCAGCAGGGTCCTTAGACTTTATGTTAGTACAGAAAGTCCGTCAGATGAGCTAAATGTCTTAGTTACATTCATTATGAAATCATACATGCCCATATGGTTCGAAATTAAAGTAGGCAAGACTTTTACAGATGGTCCTATTCATCTTTACAGGTCCATTGAAACTTCTCGTTATTTGCCTGATAACCTGAAGTAAGTTGTTGACCCCGTGATTGAAAGAAATGCATTCTTTGCACACAATAAAAATTTATTGTTCGCTCTGATTTTCGACAAGAGGACACATATAAGGGAGCTTGGCCTGAGAAGAGTTCTAAAAGGTAGAGAACGTGTTTCGAAAGGGGAAACAGTCAGAAATTTCGTACCTCCAAAATTGAACTTCAGCGCAACTGAATACACAGAACTCATTGATTGGAACTCAGAAAAATTATCTCCTCCACCTCTACTTCAAAGCATATCCAACGACCAAAGATGAAATAAAATATTTCCTATAATTTGGTGAAGTACCAAACTGGAATGTAAAGAACTTCCCCTGCCACACGCAGTCTGTGGAAAGATGTGTGAAACTGGTTTCAGAAGCATCAATGAAAGTTTGTGGATATGAGTCAAGGGATATCTACATTAAAACAACGCTTGAATCCAGATCTATCATGCCTGAGTTTTCACAAAAATCACACTACAAAGTTTATATCCGTGAAAAAGACAGTTTGAAATGATATGGTTGTTGACAGGATTGTCGCAATTTTATGATTTACAGAACATTTACTACAGGAAGTATTAATGTAAGCATTAGTTATATTACTTTTTTTGCAAAAATGAATATCGTTTAATTTATTAATTATAATACAATTTGTTAATTTTGTATCTATTTCTATGGTTTATTTATTATAATATATATATGAAAATATTGCAGCAGCTAATTTTTGTTTTAATACGAAAAAACCTTGAAAATCGTCATTTTTTGTCAATTCGATGCGCACGCGCGATCGGAAGATATTATGCGATTTCAAAACCTTTTTTTAATATTTTTTTTACAATGGCCACAGACATCTTTTCCGCGGTATTACGAATCGAAAACCGAAATTTGAATTTTTTCGCACCACCCTAATGAAGAGGAATTTATTGCATTTATAATGGGGGTAAAATCAGGATCTTAGGTAAAATAAATATTGATACCCATTGATCTTAGAAAAAAATGTCTAATTTGTAGATTTTCGAAAATACACTGTACTTTAATATTAACTACTAATGTAGTATTTAAATACTGTCAACGCGTACCTTATTTCAAAATTACTTTTATCTAGGAAAAGTGTTTATTGAAAGCACAGCTTCTATTTAAGAAAATCTGCACATTCATCTAGTCTTGATAATTGTGGCAAAATTATTAAAATCGCAAGACCAAAAGAACGTAACAGAAAGACAACGTAAGTTACATGTGGTTCCTTCTAAAAGCACTAGTTATACATAATGTCGTATGAAAACTGGAACAGCACATTTTGTATAAAAGTTATTTCCAAATTTTGGAAATTATTTCTTTCAAAGGTTCTCTTTTCATAACGGCAGTTTTTATGTTTGCCTAAGAAAAGCGTGTAATTGACTATCTGAGTAACTTTTTACTACTCAGCCAGTGAGATTGTACATTTGTTGGACATGATTTCCTTGTTAAAAAGAAAAGTGTAATGCATATACTGCAGATTTTTTAATAATAATAATAATAATAATAATAATAATAATAAAAATGATGGACTAACTACAGCAAATTAGAATTTACAACTACTTACGTCATGGCTATACAACAGTACTGAGTAACGAATTAAATTTGCATGAATAACCTACTCAAGAGTAAGGGGTCTTAAAAATAACTTTATTATTTTTCACCACAATTTGAAAGTTTAAATTAATAATATCTCAAAATTAAAGTTTTTCACCTAGTGTGTTTTAATTGAAGTTAATAGTTATTAAACAAAATATAAAGAGCGAACGAACGAATATATCAGTGTCATACATTTGTTGCTCGTGCATAGTTTCATAATTTTTTGGAACTCCACTTGTACTATTAGTACTTATGACATATTTGTGTCTATGTTTTTCCATGCAATTCTTTGTATCGTAATCGTTTACAACTTTTATGTATGGCAGAGCTGGCAACACGCAATGCATGGATTGTTCACCATGTGCTCCTGCTAGAACCAACGACTAATAACGAATGAATCATGAATTAAGTGTAACGAAATAAACTGTTGTTAAGTTTACTTATGATTCCTGTTGTGCTAACTCATTAATGATCAACAACAAGATATTTCTTAGCTACACTAATACTTAAAACTCCTTCGAAAGAACTACTATTTACCATCAAATTTTAGCACAAGAAGCATTTCTTACTTTTCAATATTAATAATTCTAAACTTCCATGCAATGCGAACGTGTCTGATGTTTAAAAATTTTCTTCTTGTTTATAGTAAAAAATCCTATTGTTCATAGATTTAAAATGAAAGATGCCAGAATATGAGTACGAGGGGAATTTTATTGCTTGTAAGTGATCATTCATAAATGATGTCACGCTTCGAGGAGGGAGAGGGTTCGTGAAATTGTGACAAAGTGTGACAGGGATAGGGGAATATACAATAAATGTGACATCATGCATTATGCAACATAGCGTGACATGTGAAAAAGGGGGGGGGGGGGTCAAATATATGCGAAAAAAGCGTGACATCATTTATGAACGGCCCCAAAAGTATAAAATGTATACATAAAAGAATTATCAAAATCGCTAGTGCTGCCATCTATTGCTTAAAGGATGCATTTTCAATTCGATTCTTAACGATTTTTAGGTAAGAACGCAAAAGATTTTAAACGACACATGCATATTATTTTTCGTTAGTTAGCACATACATTTATATTTTTTAATATCACAAGATACTTACAAAATATTAACGAATCCTAGAGTTCGCCAGAAATTTAAATTTTGGCAACGTGACAAGTTTAGAAGAAAATGTAAAATTTGTTTTATGCAAAAATTATGCGAATATAAAATTTAAACTGTTAATTCTCTTTAAATTCCGATTATATCACTTACCGTTTGTCCATAAAATAAAAACGAAAAACAAAATTCTGATAACAATTTCTGAAATGTTATAGAACTAAGGGGATCATGAAGATAAAGAAATTATAGTGATCATATCTTAACGATAGTTCTCAGAAAGTCATCCAAGAAAAGTTAAAGTATTCCTTAAAGAAATTTACAAGTTAAATCTGTTAAATTTATTTGGAACATAGAATATATGCTTTGGCATATTTTGAGAAATATACATGTATACATATTTATTTCTCCACGGAAAAGTAGTTCTTACGAAAAAGGACAAAAATATTGGACAATAGGACAGTGATACGTGAAACACACTAATGATTGAAATTCAGATTATTATATGTATCAGGCATTGTCTGAAAAGCGAGACAAAATGAATGTAGCAAAGCTCCCTTTTATTTTATTTTCCTTAATTTTTCTCCAGGCATACCGTGAAGCTGAATAACAGGAGTAATGTAACTTCAGTACCGAAAATACTGTTGAGGCATCATACTTCAGTAATCAATCCAAAAAACATTGATCATGTTTTCTGATATATATATATATATATACATAATTACCTTCGGTGAAGAAAAAGTAATTTCAGTTTGTTTATGAAAGGAACACTATTGAAAAAATTAATTAGGGAAATTGCTTATATTGTTTTGTATTTTGTGCTTATGAAATGCAACATTTTAAAAATTTTACATTTATTCTGACGTATAAATCTGCGCTTAATACTAGATGATACTTGTAAAATTGAAGCAAAATCCGCAAAAGATAAACATCACTCAAACTCTTTGCATAAAGTTTTCAAGGAAAATGTTTACATTTTATCTGGTAATCCCGTTCACAACTTTTCCCTCACAATGACACTTTTCGAAGTTTTAATCCTTCCCGACATCTAATCTCTTCTTGACACTTTAGAAACAAATAATTTAAAGAATTTGTTCTTCGCAGAGATGAGTTTATGTCACAAGAAGTAAAACTGAGAGAACTATGCGAATTTCATAAGCATATTGCACATGTTTAAAGACCCTTGTTGGAATTACAATGAAACATGCGCACCCAGAAGTAAAATGTTTTGCAATATTTTGCAACAGGGCTTTAGTTGATTAAAAATGTTCTGAAGTGTATCCACACAAAATGTGAAGCCAGTTGGGTGGAAGCCAGATCAGTAGCATATATTGTTCGGCTCTGGTAACTTGACGCCTGTCCTAGAGAGAGTTTATTTCTTCTCAGGAAGATTGTGGAGGAAGGAAGTGATATTGACAATAAATTTAGTGATGGGTTGGTTACCTTTGCATCGGTATTTCGCAACTCAACTTGTACCAATAGTACTTTATATTTTCAGTGGGCTCTCCGAGAAGAAATAAACAGAAAAGGTGAGATGAATGAAATTATATTTTAGGTACATCATTTGGGATCATGGAGCAGGTTTTCTGCAGCAGATCAAGCAAACAAGATCCTTAAATGCATCAGTTTTTTTTCTTTTGCCCTTGAGGCCTAAAAGACTGGAAAGCATGCTTGTTAATTAAAAAAGATATCGCTGTGTCTTTGACGTTTTTCGCTGTTATATAAAGTCTAAAACTAGTCATTGCGGAATCTAAAATTGGACTGTAACAAGGAAGAGAGGGATCTGATTATGATCAATTGCATGCGCCAGTACAAAACAAATGAATTGAGGAAAGTTTATCGCAATTGTTGAAAAAAGAAACGTCTTATTTAATGCAAGGTGAATTTCTAAATTTTAAGTAGTCCCGTCAGTTGAAGTTTCATATTAATTCGGATGGGATAAATCTATAGAGATTGCAATAGAATATAGATTTTCCGGATGCTGATAAATCAAATCATTGAGTAATCAAAAGTGTAGTAGCCGGAAAATTCAAATTTACGCGACATTTCAAAGTTCTATCGGCTGTGATCCAGAGACAGCTCAACAATTAGGGGTCACGAAATGTTTAAGAAAACCCTTTAGAAGTGTGGTCTGCCCTTAGTGTCACCTATGGAAACCACTGCATTAAAAAAATCTCAGAGTGTAGTGTTCCGTTGTTAATCAAAGCACGTAAAAATATCAGAGATTGAGCAAAAAAAAAAAAAGAGAATATTTAAACTTTTTGGGTAAGTTCTTCTTAGCTTGAAGTGTAAAAGTGACACTGATAACATTATTTCATGGGCCGAAACTTTTCTCGTTCAGAGAATAGAAAAGAGATCAGCTTGTCACCAGATAGAAAGCATTCTATAATTGTAGAGTCATTCTTGTTTCCATGGGCTATACATTTATTCGAACCTCTTCTAGTTAAACGAGCTCCCATAAGGATAACGTAAGTGACTTAAACTCAGAGGTCGCATTGTAGCTTTGCTCAGTGTTCTGAATAAGCAGAAAATTTTTTAATAATAAAAATTAATGAACAACTCAACTGACTTATTTTGATAAAAATGTATAAAGTTAGTATTATTCGCGAGTTATATAAAGCGACTATATAAAGCTATAATTGTTCAGTTTCTTAAATACACATAGGTATGGTACCAATTAACGAAGCAAATCCTTTCTGCACTTAAAACAAAAAGGATGCAGTCGGTTAGGTGATTACCAATTTGTTTTATAATTAACATTACCATTACGACGGCTCGGTTCATTATTATTTCCATCGAGGCACTCCTGTCATTAACTAACTTTCTTGCCTCTCGGATATAATGGGCTGCCTAATTTTTCTCCGATTAATGAAACAAATGCAAATCTTTATCCCTTGGCACCCGATTCATTTGCATTCCATAATAAAAATCCACTTAACAGAGCTTAATGGGCACATGCATATCGTATTTTGTCCAGGGATTGCAATTGAATAAACAAAGAGCGGGAAACTATCGACAAGCGTGCCTACCTAAATCAAAGGCTACTGATGAAAGACCAAATCCAATTTCATCTTTCAATTAATTCCTGACAGTTTCTGATGCACCCAAGAGAGTGGGTTGGAATTAACAGGTGATTGCTTGGGTAGAAAGTGTCACTTGCAGCGGAGAAACTCGCGTAATGACGATAGCTTCATCTGATGTTACAGAGATCGCAAATACTGAATATTACCTTGAATAATAATGATGATAGATGAGAAATTTAAATAGGCATTTTTTTAACGTATTTATTTTCTGTGCGCTCTGGTAAGGTAATTTTTAAGGTGTTACTGAAAGGCTTATATTAAATTGTATTGTCAGTAGTCGTAGTTTTTAAAGTTATTATTTGTTGGTTTGCATAAGCTCACGCATTTTCTTAAAAACGCATTTTTAATACTTGAAACACAATACAGACTGTTTTAAACACATTTCTGATGTCAAATATTTATTTTATACTTTTGAATTAAAACACTGCCTTAACTTCCTCTCTTTATGAATTTCCCTTGTGTAGCGCCCAAAACCGGCCATAATTTAGATATAAGATTTGGTAACCGTTTGGTTAGGTTTTCCTAAAGCATTTTTTGCTTAACTTAATTTTGCAGTTAGTTATTTTTATCTTGAGCAGCAACACGTTGGTTAGATTTTTCTTTTCATTTTGCCTTCTGCTTTGTTTGAATGTTGGAACTAATTTTGTAGTTAAATATCTTGAGTGGCAGCAGTTTTTTTAGAGGTTTCCGTAGCCTCGATACATAATACATTATTGTAAAGAAGTTTTTGTTTTGTCACCTTTAAGGGTTTTTACGTTTATTGAAACAGACCTCATCTCTTTTTACTAACAATATGTTTTAAAAAATGCCAAAAACTACGCTTCGGCGGAATTTATGCAAAATAAACGATAAAATTTAGGAACAGAAATTCCGAAGTTGCCTATTGGGAGATTTACCGCCAACTGCACCAAAGTATTGTGCATCCGTAATGTTAGTAAAAAGATTATAAATTCAAACGTCAGCTCTGATATATACATTAAAATAAAAACAAATATATCTGTCTGTTCGTCTGTATGGGGTCTTTTTTTATGACCGCTGTAACTGAAGAGTAATACATGAAAAGGAACGAAACTTGGTGCACACATGAAACCTGATGGGAGCTGGTGCTGATTAGTTTTAGGCGCGAATCCATTTGAAGTGGGAGGTGCGATCGAACGTTTTTCTCTATTAGTGTGAGGTCTATATCTTCAAA
Organism: Octonoba sinensis; assembly: GCA_038502835.1. Classification (NCBI taxonomy): domain Eukaryota; kingdom Metazoa; phylum Arthropoda; class Arachnida; order Araneae; family Uloboridae; genus Octonoba; species Octonoba sinensis. The sequence goes on along the minus strand of CM076601.1, from coordinate 117,844,585 downwards.
ACTGATTTAAGAATTTAAACAAGATTTGGTATGCAATTGGACCTCAATAGAAACAGCTGCTGATCATATTTTGGGGCCATGGTGGAGCGATTGAACTTTTAATTAGTTTCTTGTGTACGCTGTAACTCAAGACGTAATGCATAGAATAAGTCGGTGCACACATATATATATCCTGTTAGGAAGTGGTGTTGATAAAATTTTGGCGTCATTCGTTATAAAGGGGATGGAGTAATTGAACGTTTTTTTCGCTAAGCTTCCATATAAAGAATCGAACAATTCAAACAAATTTGTAAATGTATCTCAATGGAAATAAGTGTTAATTATAATCTGGCTGCAATCGCGCAGGGACTTTGGAATGAGACTTTGTTGTATATTGCATTGTTGCCATATCACTTACGCGTTACAAATAAAACTCTTATGAATATTTTTAAAGCATTGTGAGGCTTTGCTGGTAGCACAACTTTTAAATAGTTTATCATGGTTTAAAACCATTCTTTTTATGTAGTTTTTTTTTCTCAATTAGGATTTGTATCATAATGGCACATTTTTCGAGCAGTAATATTCATATGAAGGGTATTGAGCAACATTCCGCGATGGTAACAACAGACTAGTTTTAAATTCGATTGTTGCACTTCGTGCTACAATGTGTGTTTGGGGGTTGCCAGAAAATAATTTTTTTTAATTCGAAAAACGTTTAGTGCTCCGAAACTCTTGCGGAAATTACAGTGAAGCATTACTTGTTTCACTAATTAAAGTTAAAAAGTGCTTGCTTCTTCAATCTTCAAACGTTTTCAGACTGAAAAAGATTATCAACACATGAGGGCATACAATATGTCTTCTCCAAATTTTGTTTTTTGAAAGGTTTTTCTTTCAGATTTAGTTCCCACGCAAAAGTAAAAGTCACAGTTGATAGGTTTACTTTTTATACATTTTACTATAGCGCACTTGATATTTCTATTCTTCCAAATCCTCTTATGAATGAAATATAATTACTTAACTTAAAAATGACATTGTTCAAATTTTACCTGCCTGAACTGAAGTATTTTCCCATAATGTTCCTCAATAGGAATGATTTCCTGACACTTGTTACATCTGAGAATCTTAACTAGCACGTATGTATCATACTTCCTCCTGGGACATAAATTGTATAAATACAATATGCGGCAGCTGTGCCAATGCGAATTAGAGGGCTTCTGATGGCAAGAGCAAATTCAATTTCCATCTTTCAATTAATTCCTGCCAATTTCTGATTGTCCCGCGAAGATGGATTGAAATTACCTGCGATTGCTTGGGTAGAAATTGTCACTTGCATTACAGATAATTGGCTGAAGAGAATGAAAGGTTCGGGTCTTTTACAGATTACGCAGCAGGAGTTATTATGCTTTGTTACTTTACTTAACAATTAAGACGTGTCAAACGGAAAAGAAAAAAAAAGGGGAGGGGGGTTGCTGTTAAAAAGTACTCGATATTTGCTATGCAACCTAATTTTCAGTAACTGCAATCTGTTTTAAATTTTAATACCTTAGGAAATAATGTGGGTAATTTCCAAAATGCAAGTTTAAGATATACAATTTATTCTTTTTAGGGAAACTAGTTTTATGTAACACTCAACAACATTTAAAAAAGTAACTGTACTTTTTCACCTACTGTCTGATGTATTTAAGTTTTATATATACTACTGATCGAAACTCGACTGAAATTCGTTAATTTTTTTTTTTTCAATTGTAACGTTCTTGAGGCTTTTTTGTCAAAAGTATCTATATATTTATAACAGAATATTGGTACGTATGACATTGCTAATTTAATAACGTAATTAAACAAAGTTCAAGATAAAAAATCTGTGCGAAGATTATCTGAATATACTCTGACAAAAAAAAAAAAAAATGAAAGAACCTCAATAACGTTCTAATTTAAAAATATAATAAACTATGGTCAATTTTCGACCCCAGGGCGATTACTAATATGTAATAAAAGACAAAGCCGAACAATTTCTGCTTTTCATTAAATCAAACACATATGAAAACTGCAAATTATACGAACATGTAGTAAACGAAAACCATTTATTCTCACATTATACTCAGGATTGTTTCTGTTAAAAATTAATATATTGCATATCTGGAAGATTAATTGGACTTCTTGAATCCGGAGAGAGCTAATTTGAAGCCAATTAAAATAGATTCCACTACGTTTTAGCCTTATTAACTGAATGCATGAATAATGCTACACTTGCGAAGAAACTTTTTCGTGTTTCAATAAATATCCGGCGAATAATTACCACTGAGAAATCGCGGGACGCTCTTGTCGCTGTAATTCCTGAATTATTTACTTTATTTAAGCGAAATAACCGAAGTCATGAAATTAAATTTGGATACGAACTTGTTTTGGAATAAATCTTATGCTCTCGTATTTTAATGAATGAATAACTGAGATTAATAAAGCACACACTGAAATGGATTTCATAAATGATATTGCCAGTTTATTATTTGCAGGCACATTTTCTAGAAATATACGAATAAAAAAAGGATATATTAAAGCATTAATTATAGGTACATATCGTATAATATGATATAAACTTTATCTCACTACTTAATTTCGTTGAAAACGTACGTGTGCTGATTTTATTAGAATTATTTCATCCCAAAATGCATTTGTACACTTTAAAAAATGACGTGATTAAAAATAAGGAAATATACATTCTTATTTTTTTTAAACTAATTTTGACTTAAAAATCAAGCACCCTTTTCAGTTTCACCGATGCTTACTTAGAAATTATAGTTACAGAAGAGCAAGTATTAATTGAATAAAGGAAACATTTATAGAGCAACTTTACGTCCAAAATTAATGAAAGTCTTTTTTTCACGATTACTTCTTCAGAGCAATAGATTCCGCTACGTTTTAGCCTTATTAACTGAATGCATGAATAATGCTACACTTGCGAAGAAACTTTTTCGTGCTTCAATAAATATCCGGAGAATAATTACAAATGTATCAAAAATAAGGAATTTATTTCGCGCGAGACGTCAGAACGATTCAAGAGCTTGAGTTGTATGTTCGTCTCTTCAGAGTAGAAATACAAGATCAATAAGCTGTCAAACTCGTATTAGACACAGTGAAATAACAAAACAGAATGTACGAGTGGATAATTTAAACTCTTATGAAGAAATTCGGCACGAAAGTGCTTTAGCACCCGCAGTTGGTACGTTTGAAAGTTATACGATTCCAACTTTTCCTTCTCCATTCCACGTAGTCCAGGCTTAGTAGTTAGAGCATTGCTCAGAGTCAATACATTCTTTGTTCGAAACCCACGTGAAGAATTTTTTTTTAGTGGCCTCTAAAATGAGATCGTAACCGGATGAATTTTAAGAAAAGAGTTACTTAAAAAAATAAGAACTCGGTTATTTTAAATCTAAGTTGACTCGGAGCTATTCTGAGAACATGATAGCCTTGAAAACGAGCCATTTTATAACAATAACAAGAATTATGATTTCGTTGGTGTAAATGTCACAACGAAACCCAGTGGTCACTGATAATTCACATTGTGGTAAGCTACGCTGTTGAATTGAGGTTCTAAAAACCAATGCTCCGGTTGTCACTTTTGTGAAGGTTAATGCATTTTTATCTCCCTCGATATTAATGAACTGCTTGTTTTGATCATTAAGGTAGTAGGGTAATTCTATCGTTCAAGCTCAACATTTCAGAAAAGTGAAACTTCTCTTTTTTTTCTAAAGTTTAGTTAATATTAAATGGTCTGCATTATAAAGTACGAAAACTTTCATTTTCATTAGGAACGCAATATTATAATCATTCTCTATTTATAATATCAAAGTTAAGAACAATTTTCCCAAAATTTACTCTAAACTCATCCAAAATAAACCTTTGTCATTGGAAAAAATAAAAAAATAATCGGTATTTGCCACAGCATTGAGGATTTTCCAATTTCATAAATCGGAATTTTGAAAAACGGGCATAAAAGCTCAATTAAGTGAATATGCACTGAGTTATGGATGAATATAAAACTTTCATCGTTAATCAAGCTTTTCGGGAAGAAGAAAAACTTTCCAACAACAGAGAAAGACTTTCTTTCTTTACTGCCTTACCCGATTTAATAAAGACAAAAACCTACATACGTAGCAAAGTATTTAAAGAAAAAATGAGGAATTTTGACGTTGATTAAAACTTGGCATACGGTTTTGCTTTAAGAACCAACTCATTAAAGTAACACTGCATTTGAAAAATTCATCTTTCTTACCATTCTCGGTCGTTGTTAGCATTAAGGAAATGCAAAAAGTCTTTCTTTTTTTTCCTGTTATTTAAAATGCGAAAAGTTATACAGAAAAATGTATTTAAATTCAATGTATTCATTAAAATTTCAAATATTTAAAAGAGTGAGATAAAATACTGAACTTGAATTACAAATAGCAAATAAAACGCACATAAATTAGAGTAGTTACTAGAAAAACTATAAACTGTATCATGTATACATAAACATTTTGTAATGCACACTAGTTAAACTGCAAATAGTTTATATGACATTTGCTGAAGAGACGAAAGTATATTTTTTAATGAATCATGCGTTGTTTTTTTTCCTTGTACATTGCCCATAGAACAATCACGACGTCAAAAGATGTATTTCATCACTTAAACTGTCTCGTTAAAATAACCTTCAATCTGCTTGAATTTAGGGCTCATGTAAATTAGAGCCGTGTAAAAAAGAATTTAATTAAATTGGTTGAACTTTCAACTTTTTTCCACCTCCTATGGAATCTTTTTGCATTACAATTGTTTTTGGAGTTTTTCCCCGTACTAAATATTGTTAAAAGATAGTTGAAAACCGCAATTATCTGGAACGGCGGTGTATGGGCTATCTTAAATATTGCTTCATTATCTGATGGAGAAAAATTACGTCACTTGACCCCAATACTTTCCCATCTAAGAAATCACATTAGAATTTAGACGGCAGTCTCCCAAAATCTTCATTAAATTAAAAAAAAAAAAAAGAAAACTGATGAAAATGAGGAAATATTCCTTATTTATTAAAAGTAATTGTGACTTTAAAATGTGCAAGCACAGTTCTCAGTTTAAAGTACTGGTGCTTACTTTGAAATTAGTTACACAAAGGGCAAGTATTAACTCCAATAAATGAAAAGCAACTTTACGTTCAAAATTAATACAGCGCTTTTTTTTCGCGATTGCTTCTTCAGAACAATAGGATTTATATCAAAATTAAGGAACTCTTTACCACATGAGATGTTAGAACGATCCGAGAATGTGAGTAGTCTGTTCGTCTCTTCGGAGCAAGAATACAAGATAAATAATTTGTCGGATTCGGACGCCGTGAAATAAGAAAACAGAATGGACGAGTGGATAATTGACGCTCTTCTGGATTGCGCTATGAAAAAATTTGTCACGGAAGTACTTTAGAACACACATTTGGCACGTTTAGAAGCGATATAATTCAGCGGTTCCCTGTCCAATCGATGTACTACTGGCGAAGTGGATAGTGCATTATCCTAGAATCAAGACAGTACTTGTTCAAATACCTAGAAAGGAAACTTTTTTATTTTTAAATGGTCTCAAAAATGAGATCGTAACCGGTCCTTTTTGAGAAAAGGGTTACTTGGAAGATATGAACTCGGTTTTTCAAATCTAAGTCATTCTAGGAGTCGGATCTATTCTGAGAACGTGATGTTCTTGAAAATAAGCCATTTTATCCTAATAACAAGAATCCTGATTTAACTGTAAAAAATACCATTAGAATAAGGATATCATTGCCTAAAATATCCCATCACGATAATGTCAGCAGTCTGAAAAAAGCCTATTATAGTACGGGCAACGAATTCCAAATAATACCAACAGAGTAAAGACCCTACGAAAGAATTAATAAACTTAAGAATACTCAACAGTCTCTGTAAAAATCCCTATTCAGATGCACTCAAAAACTTCTAAAATTTAAAATGAAATTGTACCTTTTTTAATTAATAGTCAACTTTTATTCTATCGAAGTTGAAGAGAAAAATATCTATTCGAGGTATCGAAAACTCAAGAAAAACTATTTCCACAAATGTAAGTACCGTATATCCAATAAAAAGGAGCACAGAATAAACAGTATTCATACTTTTAAAAAAAAAATGTCTATCCATAGCATTTTGGCTGTCATTACTATTTCTGCTGGTCTCAATTATTTTTCACATGAGAAATGCTTGAAATGTTTTTATGATCAACTCAACACTACACTGTCCTAATTAAATAACAGTGCCCATCACGTTCTTAGCAAAGATTTATTTTTAGGTTGTCTGAACAAATTTTAGGTAGTAGTTCTGCAAAATATGAGATAAGCTTACGGAATATTCAAGTTTAAGTGAGCTGGCATTTTGAAAATTTTATTTTCGATGGTTCATCAACAAAAATAAGGAGTCAGAAAAAAGGAAAGAAAAAATTTAAGTGGGAAATAAATTTCCATGAAAAACTTAGAGCTAAAGAGATAAAATTGCAATAAAAAGTAACAAAGGTGCAGAATTTGTTTTTTTTTTTCGAAACATCGAAAAATTTGAGTTACCAATGCTCGAGCTCTAGAGAAACGACTGTATTACCTATTGTCTGAAAGAAAAAAAGGGACAGTATTGCAAAGACATATAAGTAAATAAATAAAATACGAAACCGTTAAATGCAAAAGTGCAGAAGTTACTATATCAGCAACGCCGGAAAAAAAAAAAAATTCTCAGCAGTTTAATCTAATTAATGAATTTATTTTGCCGCTTTTCATATTTATCGTCTGCTCACTTTTAGATGAGCTTTATAAAAAAAAAAATATGTTGAAAACAACATTATTATTTGTCGTTTAATGTTTTCCCTAACGGGAAAACGCGTTCCTCGGAATTTTTGAAATCAGAAGGCTCCGCTCTCAGCCTATCAACATGCTGCCGCTCTTTAGAAGACAGCTGAACGTAGATAAATGCATAAATACATTATTTTCCTCTCAGATTTTAATAGTGGTATTTCTTTTTTAATTATTTTTTAAATAATTATTTATTTATTTATATTTTGCAGATTTATTTATTCAATTATTATTAATATTAATAGTATAATTATCATAATAAGTTTTTTATTTTTATTCTTCATTTATTTATTTCGTATTTTAAGCGGGAAAGGGGTTTCTATTTCTCTCCCTATTTGATTGATATAGATGTTTGTAATTTGCACTTAAAATATAATTCTTTGTTTTTTTTATATATATTTCTGGTCAATTTCCTTAAATTTTTAATGGTGGCCTGTATATTGGGTTAAAAAGTAGTAAGTTAAAAGTAAATATTTATATATTGCTTATTTTCTGAAATAACTCATAAGTCTACTTTTCCCCTACGTGTAGGATGAAGACTCAGACAATACAAATTGACACACCTCTCACGATTTTAACTTGCCACGAGTCATACCTCTGCACTAGCTGTTTAATGGTAGCACATATAGCTACAGAAGTGTGACGCACCACGCTCGTGCTGCAACATGCCGTCTGCGTTGAAAAATACAACTTTGAAAATGTGTATCTAAAGTAGGAGGTTCAAATTACAATAATCACAGCATATAAAAAATGCTATATATCTTATTTGCAATTTGGAACATATTCCCCAATTTAGAAAATGCAACTTGAAAAAATTACAAATTTCAAAATATAACTATAAAATGCTACAGTCTTTGTAATTTTGCCTTTGCAATATTTACGAGTTTTATATATTTTACCATTTTGGTATCCAGTGAAGATTTGAATTTTAACTACTCTAATTTTGTTGTATGAACTTTTGTTTGTTTCCAAAATATGGCAGAGTAGCCCTTTTTACCTGGGGTTCATTATCCACCATCAAAAGTGTCATAGTACCATTTTATCCTTGCACTTGTGCTGCTGCAAATAATTTAAACAACGTCTCTTACAACGTTTCCAACTTATTTGAAGATAATTGTTTATTCCTTGACAATTGGGCAATTTATTATCTGGGAAGTCCGTCTTGGAATTTCCAGTAAAGCAAGTAATGGCCCAATGGCCGATCAGTTAGAAAGTGACCAGTGGTCAGAACTTCACATTCGCTCACGGCGGGTTACCATGGATAAGTGGGCGGGAGCAGAGAATTGCTTCAATCTGAACGATTAATGGCATTTATACTAGTATTTTACTCTATAATTTTTTACTCGGCAATTTATGGCATTTTTACTCGTTGTGTTTCAAAGCTTCAGCAGAGGAAAAGAATGTGTCTTGAATTTCGAAGGGAACACGAACGATGAATATGCTATGTATAAAAAAATTCTGTTTGGCAGTATATTATTTTTTGAATTTTCACCATTAAATTCAATTTAAGGTTTTCAAAACAGCTTTACTTTTTTATTTCTATTGTTAAAAATGTCGTAAGAAAAAATTTAGAATATGATAATTTAACTAACTTAATTTAAATTTAAATATCCCCTAAAAAGATATTCAATAAATATAAACATAAATTTAATTCCAGGCAATTATTTTAGCTCTTTTTATGGCATTATATGAAGCATAAAAAGGTGATAAAATTTAATTACTTCTGGCATTTTCATCGATATAGAGCTTTCTCCCTTGCGCTATCGATAAATGTTTGAGTTGCAATATGAAAGCAAATCGACCTGGAATGGGGCCAAAGTTATTTTAGAAAGTTTTCTTCACATTAAAGCGATCTGGAATTATGGCCACGGCCTTGTAGATATATTCGTTTTATTTATTTATTTCCTCTCCATTACATGGAGAACGTGAAAGGAATTTATGTCTAGCCATGCTAGGAATTTTTCCATGCGTGTTGAGATTGCTAAAAATAACACTTTTGTTTAGATTACTTTACGGGATTTTTGTTTTAGTAACATATTATTTTACTCAAAAAAAAAAGGCAGTCGATTTGGATTGATGTCTTTTCAGTATGCATGATGGAACGCATGGATTTGGTACTTCATAATAGTTGAGTTATTTAGTTAGTTTCCAGATTAAATAAGGGAAAAAAATGTGGCATTAGCACTGGATTGTAGAAAAGAATGATACATTTGTTATTATTATTAGTCATCATTATTTTGACTTTGCAATTTGAGGTTGAACATGGAACTGAAAATTGATTTAATTTTAATAAAACAAGTATGGTAATCTATAATTTCAACTCGAAAGCCCTAAAGAACGGGCATTCCAGCTGCCCGAATTTCAAGAGAAAAAAGTTGACACAACTTTCTCGTAACAGTATACTACAAAAGAAGTAAAAAACAACAACGATTTGTCAGTGTATAACATTTTAATCGTTCGCCCAGATTGTTATGAATACATATATTAGCATTTCTAGTGTCTTAGACGACATCTGACATCACGTCCAAGAGTAGCAAATGGAATTTCTTCGTTATAATTACTATATTCTTATCTGGTGCCGTGGTAGCCTAGTGGTTAGAATGTCGAGCTTCGGTTCGGTGGATCTCGGGCTCGGTACCAGAACCGCTGAAGACCCACCATGTGCACTTGGGGATACGTGCATGTAAAATCCGTGGGCTCTGAAGACCCGAGGCAGTTCCGAGGATACCATCGGGTGGAGAATTTCCCTTCCCTTCACTCTTAGATAAAAAAAAGGAAGGCGGCGTATTCGTGGTGGCTGCATCTGGTATCATCCAAATACATAAAGAGTCAAGTCGTACTTCCACCGTTGTGGTGCTCATATATGAACGGAAGGCGCTCCTTACTGGTTTAATTCCTAGTCGTTCTGCGAAGTTGAGCTTGGATATCCAAGTGGCATTAGAAACAACAGCAGCAACAATATATTTTTATCTTTTACCCAATCTCTTAACCGCATTGTTTCTCAAAAATAGAAGATCGTAATATGTATAAATGCAAATGTAAATAAAATAAAATAAATAAGAATGTGTAATATATATACATATATGTATAAAAACGACATATATTTACTAACATGTTAAAGCAATACAAAATGAAATTTCTTAGCTTCAGATTACAAGATTTCTTAAAGAAAAACAAATTATTTATTTCAAAAACAGTCTTCTACTTTATCTATATATATAAAATGAAAGTTTGATGAACTTTCGAGTTGGCAACGACCTTATGGCTATACGCTCTACAGCAAAATCTACGATACGTACGATTACGAAAATTGGCACAAAATTCTATCATATCTTGGTGGTTTGCACTTCGAAGCTGTTTTTTTTTAAAAATTCGTTCAATATTCTTTAAATTCAACAATTAAAATATTAATCCTCAATCGTTTTCTTTACTTCACACGAGTTCTTGAAAGTGAATTAAAGTGAAGTGAGTTTCAGAAATTCCGCGGATGAATGTAAACAATAATGGCGCCGGCCTTGCATGTAACGAAAATCAGTGTGTTTTAGAAAGTCTTTTCAGATTTGATTGATTCTTTCAATGAAATTTATTTTTTAAAAGATGTAATCCATTAAAAATTGCAGTTACAATTACATGAGTAGCAAATAATGTTTACTGTATCTGTGATTCTGATCCGACATTTCCGAAAATCTTCGAGCACCTGTTCCGAAAGTCAAAAAAAAAAAAAAAATCCGAAATTTTTAAAATTTACTTATCATAAGATTTCTTTGACAATTAATATCTGTGTTTTTCTTTCTACCTATTTTGTACTACTTTAAAATACTTTCAATACAAATTATTCTTTCCAGAAAGAAAAAAAAAGACTTCTGGTATATAAGACCTTTCATTTAATTTCTTCAAGGATTATTTTTGAACTTATATATATTACATATATATATATATATATATATATATATATATATATGTATGCGTATGTACTGTGTGTTGAGGAGGGGAGGTGTAACCTATATAGTTTTTTATTTTATATTGATAGTGCATACTTTTTCTGAAAATTTTGTGTGAAGTCCGGAAATTTTTTTTCCGCTTTGAATCACCCATGGTTATTGGAGAGGGGGAAAATTTGATTTTCTTTTTTAGAACGTTGTTGGGCCTGTTTAAACAATATATATCGATTTCAAGCATTATAATTCAATTAAGCGGCTCGCCCAATCAGTTTAATTTAACTGGGATGAAAAATTTTAATATGTTAATTGGTTGTTAAACTTATTAGTAACATAGTATCTACTCATAAAAATAATATTTATTCATTTCCAAAAACAAATAGCGAACAACTTTCACTGGAGCGGTGAAGAATTCAATTTTTCTTTTGAAAATGTTGACAGGGCACTGCTGCAGTGCCGGATTAATGAAGGGGGGTTGCAACCTCCCGTGATGCACACATTAAAAATATAATAAGTACGTTGTTTTTAAATAAAGAATTTTGAAAATAGTTGAGGTATTTATGCATTTTAATGAATGTAAACATGGTTTTGAACTGATTCGAACTCGCCGATTTAATTCATTCATCCTAGGCATTTGCCTTTTTTCGAATATGCTTTTAGTATTTCAATTTGTAAGAAATACAGGAAGAGATCTGGGGCCGTCCACCTTCCGCTAAACGCGTCGAACAACAGCCTATGCAAGTAATTTCAGAACTTCGATTTCAACTACTTTCGAGGAAGATCCCCTTTTCCCCTCCCCTAATCTTACCAAAAATAGTGTAAAATTGAGTTTTTCGAATTTCAATCTCTTTATCTTTCTTCAATCTCTCTTCAACTTTTATGGAAGAGCTGTTGTCGTCTTTCTTCCTATCACATAACTGAAGATAACCCAAAGTTGTTTTCAGCTACTTCAATATTGAAAAAGATTTCATTTGGAGGGGGCGAGAGGCAGGGTTTTTAACCACCGCCCCATTGACTGGACTGTAGATCCACTCTGCCCTCATACAAATATCAATGGTTACAATCAGTATTATGCAGTTAAGTGTTGTATTTGATTGTGGAGGGAAATTTAATACTTTAGTATATTGGTTAACGCAATTAATAACACAATAGTAAATATTAATTTGTAATTACTGTTATTTGTTAAGGGAAAAAAATCTTGAAATAATTCAGTCAACAGTTTTTCTTTCTTCCTTTTTTGAGATCTAATGAGAATTTTTAATGCGTTAACATCTACTTGCTTGAAAAATAATGAAAGAAAGTAGGTTGCCAGCATAAAACAAGAAATAACTTGATGCCGCTGCTAAAGTACACATGTTGAGAAATTTGTTCATCTTCAAAAAGTCGTTTCAAGGTATCTTAGATAAAAAGATCTTTTTTGCATTATATGGGGCTATTCTATTATCAAGCAGGGAGTGAACAGTGTCTGTGGGAAAATTTTTAGTTTTAATCTTATACACAGGATATTCCATTATCCGCAACCAAGGAAATATCTCTTTAGGGGTGACACGCAGTCAGGACGGAGAAAAAAAAGGATCTTTAAAAGCTCCATAGAATAAAACAAATACTTTAAATTGGATTTTTTTTTCTCCTTTGAACTGAGTAAAGTGCTTCCTTAAAAAAATATATTCGCAATGTTTTTAACCGCTAATCATAACCGTCGTCGTCAACAAATTTAAATATTATGAGGCTCATGATACAAACGGTGTTTTTATTTTTCAATTTGCGATTTGAAAAAAAAAAAAATATTTATTATATTTCATTAAAACTCATACTTCATGCTTACATGATTTTTTTTCTTGTAGGAGATAATCTTTTCCACGGGTGACACCTATACTACCCGCCCCGGGTATCACCCTTGCTAGCTACAACACTGCATTCCATACAATTTTCACTATCAAGATACTTCACATCAAGCCTCCACTGATGTTTTTTTATTTCATCAAACTGGCCCTACATATACATAGTCCAGCATCTTTTCGCCCCAGCTTTTGCTTTTCGTGAATAGGCTAAGGGTATCAGTAACTTTTAGATTTTTCAGATGAACTTTACTAAATGGCTTTGTCTGCTCAATGTATCAATTCTCCATTTAGCCTACTTTAATTTGTAGCAGTTAAGATTTCATTATTAAAATTGTATCAATTTATTTCTCTAGCTTGATTTCAAAATGTATGTTTATGTATAAAACTACTAATACACTTATTTTTTTAATTTTTGTATTACAATTTACCCTTTTTAATGGTTGAAATAAACATTTATGAAATAACATTTATATTTTTGAATTCAGACTCAGAAAGAATGTACTGCTATCTATCAGAATCAGAGTAAAAAAAAAAGCTATGTAAAAGTTCTGCTGATGTAAAAAAGATAAATATGCCACATGATATAAATATAGATCAATAAGGTTATTAGTGATAGATTGAAATAATTTTATACCTAAATCAAAGTAGATAAACATTTGTGGAAAAAGACTGGCTTAAATAAGTTTTTTATCGGCTCAGAAGTGACATAAGATGTCGCCTTCGGTGCAGAGGCGTAGCTAGGTGGGGGCAAGGAGGGACAGCTGTCCCCGGGAGCAGCGTCAAGGGGCGCCAAATGAAGATTAATTTTTTTTTTTTTTTTTTAAATGCGAAAAAAAAAAACATTTGAACTGAAGAGGTGTGAATATGTTTCACAAAAAAATGGGAGCATCGCAAATCATATCGGGAATGACCAATATAGCACAGGAGTGCGTGGGAAATCAGACAAATAATTTTGCGAAGCCAAAGTGTCCCATATTTAATTTAGTAGTGAATGGTAGCTAATTAAAATAAAAGTTAAAAGGGCTGCATTTTAGAGCTATTTATCATTTAGGAAGCAAAAAAGTTTTTTTAATTCCCTTTAGAGGCGCCCCTAGGCCCCCAGGGCACAGGGGGGAGGGCGCAAAATCTTCAGTTGTCCCCGGGCGCTGGAAACCCTAGCTACGCCTCTGCTTCGGTGTCTTGCTTGGGGAAAAAAACAAGTTGCGCCGTAGGCGCCGCTATTTTAACTTTGCACGGGCAACGCCGTTGCGGGTACCGCTAGTTTTAAATATAATGCTTACGAGAACTTTCCGACTGTTCAGTTTTAACTCATTTTTATTTTGCTTTGAACTTTGCTGAAAAATTACATAGTTTAGTAAGTTAATTATCAGAGGAAATTCAATATCAAATCTAATGAACAAACTTAAAAGAATTAAATTAATTTGTGAGCATACTATATTTATTGTAATTTTGATATGTTTCTCAAAACTATAAGCGCAAATTGAATGAAAAAAGTTTTTAATCATTTGTTTATTTTAGGTGGGAAAAAAACAAGATTGAATTTATGCTTCTTTATGCCGTTTTTTAGAAGTAGATCTACTGTTGAAACGAATGGATAAGTGGCAAAAGTAGTTATCAAAAGGCTTTGTAAAAGCCTTTCTTATTTCCTAAAATGCTCAGAATTTGTGAAGAATAGGTCACAAAGAGTATGAGTAGTTAAATTAGAAACTCACCCAGAACTGAACGAGCCCACCTTCCTTCATTCCAAAAGTAATTTTGTGATATCATTGATCACTAAACTTCGGATCCAAATAATCTGAAATTTCACTTTTCACTGATGAAAACAATGATTTTAAAGCAACATAAATCTCTTAAGTAAAAAAACGTTAATGCTTAAAATACATAACCGATTTCAAATTCATTTCCTAAAAACGTTAGGCATTACATTTCAACGGATTTCTTCTATCAGTTTTCTTTGTTTCTTTTTTCAAGTATATGAGTATTAAGTATTAAGGTTTTTCTAATTATACTATTCAAGCACGATGTTTCACATATAACAGCACAATCATAGGTAAAGTAAATGTAAAACTCTTATGCGTATGTTACCAAAACATAAACTTTAAATTAAATAGAGAAAAAAGCTCAATAAAGCAGAAACGATATTTATAATCTACTTTCAATAGGTAAAAAAAAAGTATAATAACAATTCAATCGCTCATTCTACAAGAAATATAGTGTTTTGTTTTTAAGAGCTTTGAACCAAAATACAAAAAAAAAAAAGTATTAAATAAAAATTTATGTCTCGCTAATTATTTTTATCAAACCTAGAAACATTTGTAGATGTGTTATTTTCCTTTTCGCGTAATAAAAGAACCGTTTACTTTCAATTTTTAAGGACAATATAACGATTCTATCAGTCCAACAAATTCGATTTGATGTGTCAATTTTAAGATGCTTGGAGAAAACTTTTTTGTTTTTTATTCATATAATTCCCCTACCTCTTTAATCGACAAGAAGTCCCGTCTATCGCAATACCAGCGTACTTTCCCGTATACACCCAACTTCAAATTTATAATCTAGCTATCTCTCTCTCTCTATCTTTTCGGAGAAATCAGGCTAAAAATTAAATTGTGAACTAGTAGTTTTAAAGAGGCGTTTTAAAACTATTAGTACAAATTTTCATTCAGTATATACCATAGAACAGTTTTCTTTGCAGAGACACTGCTGCTGCAGTGAAGCAATCTTACAGATATAAGTTAATAGCGTAGTTGTTGTTACTAATCCCCGCGGCATCGGAAAGCCTACTACCAGGTCCAGGACATCAATAATCCACTGGCTTAGGTTGATATGCAGCTTCATTTCAGAGCGAGGAACCACGAGGGCTGAACACTGACTTGACCTCAAATTTTTTGGTCGTTTAATTTTTGAACCAGATCCCAGGTGAGCGAACGTCAGCTGGGATTGGCTGGCACCCCCAGAGGTATCACACTTGGAGGACTTTGGAGCCACGACCTATTTAACGTGCACCAGCTCCCTTTAGCGCACTCGGCCCACTGGAACCAGCCGCTAGAGGTTGTCCCCCTCCCAAACACTGACCTAAGTCGATGTTAATTCACTTTCGATGTTCTGCGGGAACCGAGATTCTACCGACTGGTCCACTGAGGGACAGTTGATAGCTTTAGTTTGTAAGAGAGACGCTACTTTAAGTCTGAAAAAGGCTTAGAGTTTTTCAAAATATCCTTAAACAGTGTATTGCTAAAATGAACATGCTGTAAAATGAAAGCTGCAATAAAGGTATCTCAGAAAAAAATACACTCCGAAAAAACAAGAAAGAGAAACAGGAACAAACTAAAAGAAAAGATGTTGATGGAAGTAAAATGTACCTTAATTTAAAGTCAGATTATATTCAAAAGAATACACTACAAAGGCTGGTTGTCATTTCCTGTACGATACATCTTTTATTTTTTTTTACACATTTTAAACTACACGTTACTATAGAAACAATATAGTTCTGCGAAAGGAAATAAATTTCAAATCTTTTGAATCCGCTGTAATTGTACTTAACAAAAAAATTATACTTTTTTACAGGATAACGGATGATTTGTACTGGAATATTTGATGTTTAATAGAAACGTTGTTGCTATAGGAACAATTTTCGAATGGTATGGTTCGCCAGAATCTTGGACTAGAAAATCATTAAATATTTGAATTAAAATTTCATTTTTGGCGGAATCAATTTTTATCGCCAATTTGTAAAACGGGGATATTTTTTCTTATGAGTTAAAGATATATTAACGTCCGAACACTGCTTTTAGAAAGGTTCATTTTATCACCTAACCTCTTTTTTATGACGTAATAAGATTGTAGACCTAATGGCTGGTGAAAGATGTTTCTCATTACTTATGAGAGTATAAATCTGATCCTGGTATGAAAGTAAATTTGCGGGAATGACATTGGTCACCTATTTTAACTAGATTTGAGTCTCGGTCAGGCATTATTAATTTATAAACGGAAAATTGATAACCTGCTGTTTGGAAAGTTATTTGTAACTGTCTAACACAGCAAAAAGCACATAACAATTTCAAATTTATAACCGATTTCACAAAGGAAGGAGGTTATAAATTCCTACTGTATGTATGTCGTTTTTTCTGAAATACATTTCAGCGAAGCAAGAACTTTCAAAAGGGCATTTTTAGTTTGTAAATAAGTTATAATTAATTTTCAGACAAATAATCGCGGATAAATGTTTTTATTCACTGTTAAATTCTTATTATTGAGAAAAAATGGCTTACTTTCAAGCACATCGTGTTCTTGCAATAGCTCCGAGTATTAGCTTTGCAATTCTTATTCTCGAAGTAAACCTTTGCTCAGAAATGATTCGCTGTTACGATCTCATTTTTGAGACACCACTATACTCAAAATCGCATTCTCAAATAAGAAACCAGATGTTTCCTCAGTTTTTGAGGTAACACTCTATCAGAAATACGCCAACATTATAGAAAACACAGAAATGACACAATTAAAATTTCGGGGCTAGAATTAATTCATCAAATACCGTAGAATGGTTTTCTTTGCAGAGACACTACTACTGCAGTAAAGCAATCTTACAGATATCAGTTTTGCGGCGCATGCCAATGCTGATTGAAATAATTCCGAAGTTAATACATTGCACTAAAGGGCCCACCCCCTCACCGCAGTAACTCCGACAATAGTAACGAGTCCACCATTATTTCGCTTAATTTTAAGCAAACACTCTTGCTATACATATGAAATGAAAACTACACATAACATAGATTGAAAAAGATAAATTAGTTTTACATTTGATGAGTATTTTTATAGGGAAATAAATTATTTCATTCATGTCAACACGCATCGTTCTGTAGCAAAAAAAAAAAAAAAAAACATACTAAAATAAATAAAGCTATAGTCTAGCCAGAGCCCCCCTATACTAAATGCCCTCCGATAGCGCTTTAAATCCATACACATTTTGGCCGCAACTTTTTATACAGAGGGCACTAGTTCTCTGCTCATAATACTAATTTTATAAGTAGATACATTTGGCAAAGATTAATGAATTGAGTGTTTAAATTACATACTCTATTTAATTTTAAACACATCAACAAAATCTTCCAAACAGCAAATTTTGACTTGTCATTTAATGAATTTATTGAAGACAGCACAATATGCTATTCTTAAGTTCTCATATAAAATATTTTTCTAGTGATTCAAACTGTAAAATATTGGAATCCTTATTTTTTTCACTTTGCAGGTTATTTTATCAAAAAAATTAATAATCTTTCTCTTGGAATTAGTTCTTTAATTCGTACTATACAATCTTTTAGGTAAAAATTTACTTTCGGTTCCCCTTCACAAAATTGGCGATTTTTGTTTGGCGCCATTCCTGTTTGTCGTTTTGAAACACCGCTAAACTTGGCGATCAACCGCGACCAGAACTTGGCGAACATGTGTATTAAATATTATTCTAAATTTAAATTAAATTGAACTAATTTAATTACCGTATTGGTGTAGAATCAGGTATCCCCTAGTTTGGCGTTACATTTTGGCGATAAAATTTTATTTCTGGTTAGGCAGCGGACATCTTACTAATCACATCTTGGCGTCAAAACAAATCGCCAAAATATCAAGTGGTACCGCACGATTGCAAACTTTTACCCTAATTACTGAAAAATTGAAATTCTTAACGTATTTTTATTCTTGAGTAAAAGCATTTATGACATTTCCACTCTAAAATGGGAAATAGTAGCACTGATTCCATTAATTAAATTAGCCAAGAAATTAAGTAGTGGTAGAAAGTTAAAATGTTTATTTGAATCTGCACAAAAATCATATTTTTGAATTTTGGCTAAAACAATTAAGAAACATGAACGTTTCTAATATACGGAAACACAACATGATTTGTGATATCGAAAATAAAGCATGTTTAAAAGAATAAAACGGCAGAGATTTGAAAATAATAAACATTTAAATTTTCATAAAACACATTGGAGTAAGAAAAATAATAATTACCTTGTCTAGACAAAGCTGTTATCTACTTTGTTCGTAATCCTTCGTCGGAAGGGAATTCATTTTTTCAGTTTTTGAATCTGAAGAGCAGTACGGCACAACGCAATGCACCATCATTTTGATTAAAATCTAACTAGTTTCTTAAAAGAAATTTAAAGGTGATACAGCAGGTCATCTGCGCCACCTAACGGAGAACTTTTCACGGCCGTTTTTTCTCTCATATCGGAAGGCATTTAGTATAGGGGGCTCTGGCCTAGCTTGCTGATGAAATTTCAACTTTGATTTTGCTTTTTGATACGCGCGCAAAACATACTGTCACTATATCAGGATTAGAAAAAAAAACTTTAATTTAACTTTCTTACTAGCATTGTTTTCAAAGGAGGTTTTTCACGCTTTCGATTTAGTCTCGATTTAAGAGGGTGTATTCTTCCGCTCGGAGCGTATTCCCTGTATGTTATCTTTACGTCAGATGTCACTCCAGGTTTTATAGAACTAAATGCTTTCAAAAGCAATAAATAGACAACTAAAATTTTACAATTTGTTTCTATAATCACGTGAATAAACAATTCTTGTTATGAATAAAATTGAAAGTTTAAGCAACGTATTAAACATTATTAGTTTTCATTTATGACCACATTGGACACACAATCGTTAATGAATGATGTGTTGTGTGCTTTTTAGAAGATGACAGGTATTACGCTCTAATCGAATATTTTAATTTAGCTGTAGGAACTTTCAATACCTAGGGCAAGATCTCGCTAAACAAAAATCGCAAACACTTGGCATCAAATCTAATGGTGTTGTAATATTTTATTATTAATCAAAAGGTGAGTTGGGATATTGTGGTTGAAATACTTGACGCGATTTGGTGACTTTCAATTAGGCGATATCTCATTCCAGTTATCGAAAAATTATTTATTATTACATGTTTCTAAGCGAATTAATATAAAATAAAACTCTTACAATCTCAACTGTGTTTTACGTTTAGCTTTACGGCTTTTTTTGCGATTGCCAAGTAAAAAGTTCTTGTCAGAAGTTGTTTTTGGCAACATTTGCAATCACTCCCGAAGTTTTGGCGGCATTCATATATAGTTTAAATCTAGTAAGTAAGTCTAATAATTAATCTTCAATAAAAATCGCCAAGCAACCCCAACAAGCAACTAAAGAGCTGTGAAATTTTGAAAACGTCACCAAAATCCACATAACGGAGGTATTCTTCAAATTATTATCAACAATTATCAGAAGTTAGAGATTGATGCGAAGTTTTTTTTTTTTTTTAATTACCAGTATCATTTTTTCACGCTATGCGGTTTGTAAATAAATTTGGCCCTAAATTAGGCGAAAACACGAATCACTTTAATAATTCGTTGTTATTTTTGGAGTAACGTTTTACAAAATTTTATTACTTATTCCTTAAAGATTTTACCGTTCTAAGCTAAATATGAAGTGTTTTTTCCCCTTGTGATAGGACGATGATTTGTTGGTAATCTGTGGTCCATTTCACTGATAAGGAAACTTCACTAAGGGGCCATTCATAAATGACGTCACGCTTTTTTCCCATATATTTGACCCCCCTCAACCCTTTTTTCACAATATGTCACAATTCAGTGGACCCCCCTTCCCCCCTTTGTCACGCGTCACGCTATGTTGCATAATGCATGATGTCACACTTCTTGTTACCCCCTCCAATTGTCACACTTTGTCACAATTTCACGACCCCCCCCCCCTCGAAGCGTGACATCATTTATGAATGATCCCTAATACGATTTGAAAATAAGGAAATATGAGAAGTAGTGATTTTATTTCGAAACAAGAAGTTCCGTCTAGAACTATACGAGCCTACTTTCCCGCATACACCGAATTCAAATTTATAATCTAGCTATCTCTCTCTCTCTGTCTTTCTCGTTTAGCTTTAGTTCTTAATTACTTCAAATATACCTTTTACAACGGTTAATACATATTCATTCAATCATTATTTATTAAGTCATTCATGTATTTATTCACTCATTTATTCATTCATTCATTCTTTTGCTTATTCATTTAATCATTCATTAATTAAAAAATATTCTTGAAAATTCCGATCAAAAAATTTCATAGGAAAATAGGCTCGTTAGTTCTGGATGAACTTTCTATTTGTTCATGTTCTACGTCATAAGAGCTTTCCGATAAAGTTTGTTCCAAGCAAATCGGTCCGTTAGATCAGAAATTATATAGGATTGAAATTTCCCCGTAGGCGGTATGTTAATTTTTTTGAACTGTTCAAAAATGAACAAAATTTGTTCAAATCAATATTTCACGCCAAGAACTTCTTCCAGTGAGCTTGTTCATGGGAACTTATATCTTGTACCCAGAGTTTACATAATTTGCTTCATTTTCACCCATAGGCGCTAATGTTAAAAATTTTTGAACTGTTCAAAATTGAACAAAAAATTGTTCAAATCAAAAAGTAAAATATGGAAATAAGATGTCCTCGCCGAGATCTTTCTAATGCAAAAAGAACTTTTCCAATCGGATAATTCGTTCAAAAGTTATTAGGGGGGACAGACCGACAAGACAGACAGACCGACAGACCGACAGACAGACAGACCGACAGACCGACCGACACACTTTTTCCCCATCTCAAAACCATACTTTCAAATTTTTTATTTTTCAATCTTTATTTAATTACTTAACTTATTTTTGACTTTTCTTGATTTCTAACGATATTTTTACGATACATTAAGCCTTCTTTCATGCTTTATTATTATTTTTTTTTACTTTTACGGGAAAGTAGGCTAAAAATGAAGTTTTAATGTAATTTAAAATGCTGTTCTTCTGAAACTTAAATTTTAACTTTTTTTTTTTTTGAAAAATAATATACCCTATTTAGTGTTTTTTATATTCATGAAAATTAAAAACATGTTATAGATATCTGTATATATGTTATAAATTTGCTTATTGGTTACACTCTCTACATTTTTTGCTCGCCAAATGTTTGGTAACAAAACAATAATAGTAACTTAAAATAGCATGCTGGCGACATTTCTAAAAACCAATATAGGGGTGTAGGGCGCGTAAAAGATAAGTACCATATATGTATATACATACATAAATATATATATATATATATATATATATATATATAAACATATATATATATATATGCATATATACATAAATTTAAAACATTTTTCTCTTTGAAAGAAATTTTCACCATATAATACATCAGGCGCGGATACAGGAGGGAGGAAATGGGGGAAACTTGCGGTTTCCTGAGGGTTTTTTTTATGACGATTAGGAAAAAATGAATCTTTAAGCTTGAATTCATTATTCAAAGACTGAGTAGAACTACGAGTTCAGTGTTTCATACTGTAAAAAGTAAAATTAAATGAGATTATTAAGGGAGCTTTTACACCAATGATGGCGGCGGCATTCCTCTGTCGTAATAGACTGTTGCTATGGTTATAAAACTACGAGTAATGATTCAGCTGATGAGCTATGAGTGATGATTCATTCCAATTCAAGTCAGATCAATCATCAAATCACTATCCTCTAGGTTAAAAGGAACTTTTATTGTGGCTAGAAAAATGGTAGTTAAACAATTCGAAAGCATGGTTATTCAATTATGTAGACTCAAAGGCGCACGCTGAAGGCCAACAATGACATTTTTGTTGCTGTCGTCGTTGGTGTAAAGTCACCCTGAACTCAAAAATTTTAAATGTACTAGAAATCAATACCGCATCAATGTACTGATTGGAATGAAATGTTATGTTACTTATTTTCACTTTGCGATCTTATCTTCTATAAAATTAAACAATTTTTTTAAAAGCATAGAACAAATGAATATTATGTTTTAAATGAACTTTTTTTCAATGTTTTATGCATACTGTTATTTTGATTTTAGTGCTGAAAATGAGAACTAATCCAGATGCGATTTTCAGAAATAAAACTGAAACCAAAGAATTCATTCTGCTGGTGAAAATAGCGATGTTTTTAACATTCTTCTGTCAGGTAAATTTTGTGCAAATATTAACAATTTATTATTAGTTATGAAAGCATTCAATTTTTGTGTATTACCATTGAGTAATGCAACATACATAAGCGTTCTTTCAATTAGAGGTCTTCAATTACCAAGTATAAACAACGCACCCTCTTGAGAAAAAGCTAGGATAAATTTCCCAGTTCTATTTCTAACAGAAACATTTCTTTTTTTTAATATGTATTTTTTAAGAAATAGGTCTTTAATTTTCAATGTAATTTAGTTTTTAAACATCATAAAAATTCTATACAATAAACAAACCACATATATTTACCAAAGAAAAAAAATAGAAAGAGTTTTTAAAAAGCCGAAAAATTCAATTTATGTTTATATAATTTGATAGAAAAATATTTAATTATTAGTACCAGTGATCAGCCTGTGGTCGAAGTTTGACCACAGGGAGAAATTAGAACGCTATTGAGGGTTCTTTTGTTCCTTTATTTTGTCAAAGAGTATATTGACATAATCTTCGCCTATGGTGCTTTTTTAATTACTTCAGCTGCGAGCGTGTATACAAATGCATCATTAAACATTAATTTCCGAGTTATTTAAAAAATACGGACAATAGGAAAAATGAGGTATAGCTTATCTAATCCACATTTAAAATATAGAAGAAAGTAAAAACATTAACACGTTCTTTGTCATTTTCTTGTTTTTTAGCCTACGCACCCATTTTTATCCTTCTTTCTCGTAAAAAATAAAAAGTAAAGAAGTCTTTATGTATCGTTAAAAATAAAGAAAAGTCAAAAATTAATGAAGTAATTAATAAAGATTGAAAAATCAAAAAATTGAAAGTATGGTTTTGAGATTGGGAAAATGTGTGTCTGTCTGTCTGTTAATCTTTGTGTCCCCCCCCCCCCCTAATAACTTTTGAGGGAATCGTCCGATTCCATTCTTTTTTGCATTCGAAAGATCTTGGCAATTACCTCTGATTTCCGTATTTTACTTTTTAATTTGAACATTTTTTCGTTCAATTTTGAACAATTCAAAAAATCTTAAACGATGCAAATTGTGTAATCTCTGGGCATAAGATATAAGCTCCTTTGAAGAAGGTTATTGAAAGAAGCTCTCGACGTGAAATATTTTTTGATTTGAACAATTTTTGTTCATTTTTGGATAGTTCAAAGGAAATAATATTAGCGCCAACGAGAAAACTCAATCCTATATAAATTCTGATCTAGCAACCGATTCGCTTGGAACAAACTTTATCAGAAAGATGTTAATTTTTTTATCGGGATTTATAAGGATATTTCTGAATAAATGAATGAATGAGCGAAAGAATGAAGAAATGATTAACTGAACGAGTGAAAGACTGAATGAATGAATAAGTGAAAGAATGAATGAATGACTGAAAGAATGAACGAATAAATGAGTGAAAAAGTGAAAAATTAAAGAAGTGTATAGGGTCATTCCATGTCAACTGGACCAATTTTGAAAATCGTCCCCACTCGACCATCTCCAATTTTGATAAAATTTTGCACAAAGTTTCTGGCGGGTATAAAACTAAGCTAGCCAAATTTTTAGACCTTGAAAGTAAAAACTCAAGTTGCAAGGGGCGCCTAAATTTAGGAACCAAGATGGCTGCCATTGACGAACGAACTAAGTAGCCATGTTTGGATCTACCTGGAGAGCCACATAATGAAGATACAACTCCGAATTTTTTTTTACCCAGACAACTTTTTGTGCTTAATCTAATAGCGAAGTTTGAAAGACCACCAAGAAAGTTCTTTTCTATTGTGTTCAGTCAAAGTTGGCTGAAAATTCAATTTGACAAAATTTTTCAAAACTTTATACTGCTCTAACTCGTCAGTAACTAAACTTATACACTTGTAACTTGGTATATATCTAAGTCAACTACTTTTCGACATATTCTGAAAATTTCCAAAATTTCATTAAGTTAGGTTTTGATTTATATTTACCTAAACATGAAGCAGTTTTCAAAAATGGCTAATTTTGATCACTTTTGAACCATCATATCTGAGGGGGAACCAAACGAATTTTCTTCGTTTAACTTTTATTAGATAGGGGAAAGCTTTCTCTACCGAACTTGAAATTTTTAAGAGGGTGTTTTTTCGTAAGCCGGAGAATAAAGGGTTCAAATTTGAGTTAAAAACCATGGTGATATGTGCGCATTTTTAGCCTCAATTTAGCTTTTTTGGAGTTTTATTTAACATTTAAAAGGCAAGAAACTTGAGTTGGGTCCTGCAGGGCTCGCGCATACTCGCATTTGACGCATAAATCAATATTATTTGAAAAAAAATGAATCATTTTTGGAAGATGAGGGTCAAATTTTGACTGGGTAAAATTTCGACCTAAAACATTCTAATACTGAAAACTTGATTTGTATTTTTGCTCAATATGCGTTATATTGTAAATTATTAATAAAAGAACTAGAAATATTGTAAAATGAAAGCAGATGCAAAAGGATTGCAGCAAAACACTCTTGCTGTTCGTAACAGGCGGCATCAAAGAAACGTAAAAAATAAGCTAAAAGTAAAAAATGTTCAGCAAATAAAGACCCAATGTGAATAATTTTAAACTCGCTAATAAAAATAGGGTAAAAGTTAACAGGGCTGCTTTTTAGAGCTATTTATCATTTAGGAATTAAGCTTCCTAAATGATAAAAGTTCTTTTAATTCCCTTCTAGGGGTGCCTCTAGGACCCCAAGGGCGGGGAGTAGGGGGACGCAAAATCTTCGCGCTGAAAACCCTCGCTACGCCTTTGCTCGTATAGTTCAAGACGGAACTTTTTGTTACTATATTGGCCACGCTACGCCACGTTAATTGTTATACATTTTTCAAATTTTATAACACGTGGTTCGTTTTTTTTTCTTTTCTTCTGCATCTATTTTTTATTGAAGCAAAAAATACCAGATGGTTAAAATAGTAAATATTATCTATTGAACTTAGTTTGAAAATGATTTTAATGAGTCGATGGGTTTTTTTTTTTTTTTGTAAAAACTGGACTATCTGCGACTGTTTGACTACCAAACTAATAAGTGTTGGACATTGACAGATTTAAATAATGCACTTTTGGTTTTTCTTCGATTTTTTTTAAAATTGTAATTTGAATAAACTCCCTTTTGTAGTGAATTTTACTGCGGCGGCGTTAGAGGGGGAAGGATTAATTCAGCTCTGTATTTTCTCCGATATTTTTTTTACTCTTCTTATTTCTTACAGATTGTTTTGTGGTTTTTGACCACCTTCCTCTCTATTTTAAAAATTACAATAAGTCAAGCTGTTGTATTGCTACTATAGTATTACGTAGGTATGAGTACATGGTTGGCGTTTATTATTGATAATATGTGACACATTCAAGGACTCTTCGCTGAGTCTGTGATTCTGTTAGTATTTATAACCGAAAGTTTTTTGCTCATTAAAATTCAATTTTATGTTTTTGTAACAGATACCATGCACAAATCTTATCTTTCTGCACGCCTTAGCGACATGAAGTTTAATTATGCCAAATCTCACTCCTCCGTGGACTCAATATGCTTAAAAAAGGGTACAAAAATTTTGTTTCATGTATTAATGTATAGATTCCGCATAAATGCACAATTCAAATTTGAAGCCAGCTATTTTAGTTTTTTCGACATTTATTTAATTACTCTCATACTTGCAATTTCGAGAAATGTACAACTTTTTTGTAAACTACTAACAAGGCAAATATTACTAAAAATTTATTAAATACTAATCATCAATAAGAGAAGAAACTAGTATGAAGATCTACAGTTATGAGCGCATTCAATTTTTAACCATTTATTTCTGTTATTACGTGTTGCATAAAATGTTAAAAATACGTTTGGAGACACACCGCGAAAACAAGATTTACGAATTAAAAATTTGTCCTTGTACTAAAAAGTAAATATTAATTAGCTCCTAATTTAAAAGTTACCTGTAACAATTTAAACAACTACCCTTTTTTGAGCAAAAATCGGCTTTCAAAGCTCTTTTAAAACCTTGCTTTATTTAAATTCTTAACATATTTCCTAACTTTTATTGCAACGAATTATATTTTTCTTAATTATTCATGTTATAAACTATTTTAAACACATTCGTTTCGTAAACTGGCACACATTCCCTCTAAAAATGTACCAGTTACGCACATTATTTAAAGAATTAGCCATTATTTTATGAAATGATGCTTTATCAGCCTTGCAATTATAAGGGAGTGTAGAGGAATGTTTGAAGACATTAATTGAAGGGGTAAAAATGATCATAATCACACAAAATGAAGCAGATGCAAATAATGGCGCTTATGTGTGGCATATTCTCCCCAATTAACTTATACGAATAGTAAATACACAAATTTTGCTCAATAAAATATTTAATAAGATACTGTTCTTTTTTAATTTTTTTCAGGACTTAAAAAAAGGTAATGATTTTGATTTTCCCCATTGTTTTTTTTAACGTTTCAGGGTTTATACACATCTATGCCAGGACTTTCATACCTGTATTTGAAAGACTATCAAACCCACGCTATGATAACTAATTTTCAAGTAATGGACTCCGGTGGATACCTTATAGCAGTCATTGGTAAGTAGAATATATATATATATCTCATTTTCAAGTTTTAAAGAATTTTGATAAAAAGTGCTTTGACCTCCCTAGCAGTTAGTTATGTGTGGTTGTAAAAGTAAAGTTTTTGTTATAACACGTATAACGAGCGGTTACGATGTTTCTAAATCATGTCAATATTTGTACGACTCAAAGCACAATTGCATAAATTATAATTTATTAACTGACATAATTTATTTGAACAAGATAACCTTTAGTAGAAAGCTAAGTATTGGTTGAAAGCATAGACCAAAGGTAAAGCAACATTGCGCATTTCATTTGCCTCTAAAATGATGAAAGTAGTTCTGACCACAAGTACGTGACTATTTGACGAGCTGAACAGTCTACCGTTCAGCTAGTTGTTGCCAACAATGCCGTTTTTCATAAATTTAGTTAAAACGAGATAATTTAAATTCACAGTAATGGCGTTAA
Source organism: Octonoba sinensis (assembly GCA_038502835.1). Lineage (NCBI taxonomy): Eukaryota > Metazoa > Arthropoda > Arachnida > Araneae > Uloboridae > Octonoba > Octonoba sinensis. Next base: position 117,816,962 of record CM076601.1, on the reverse strand, counting down.
AGGATGCAGAACCATCCTCTATTTCTTGACCACAATTTATTCTTTCCTGATAGCGTATTTATACTTTGCGTACAGTGGAAGGCGCAATCTTCCTTCTTTTTTTAGGTTTGTGGTTATTCTAAAATTCCGCTGTCTGAAATAACAATAAAAACTCAAGTACAATACATAGTTTCACTCCGAATTGCCGTTCAATAACCATTTCGCAAGTTTCGGTTTCAATAAAGGATAGAGGGACGAAAAAAAAGAAACTACCACGCTTGAATATAACCAAATGCACATATGGTGCTGTCAACACTTCTAAGATGTTTTCGTCCAAGCCCAGTCATAAGAATATTACACCTAGGAGGATTTTTTTTAAACATGTCTTAACATTTCGTTGTTTTGACATGTTTGTTTAGAAAATATATGTTGACAGAAATACGGTCATCCTAATTATCTTGTCAAACTTACAGTTAATATATTTAAAATATTGTAAGTGAAAATATAGGTGCAGGATTTCGCATTTGTTCTACCGACATTCATTTAAATGTGCTTTTACAGTATTTAGCATAATTGACAGTTATTGATATATTTGACAGTTTAAAGAACAGAAACTAAAATTTAAATCATCCATTATTTTTCTCAATTGTCATGAAGTTACTCACAAGCCGACTTCTGAAATTGTTTATAGCTTCAGTAATACTTTTCTTGTCAATGATAATTTTAGAACGTATGGTAAATTGCAATATAGTCTTCCAACAGTAAATTACATGCGCCCTGTATTGTGATCCACTAAAAACTATTTAAGAGGCCCTATCAGTTAATTGCCACCCGCGGTTTTAGAAATGTTGTTTAATAATTTAAGCTGTCATTTAATAATGTAAAATTAAAAGATCAATTTAAAATAATTTAATATTATTTTTGTTTATAGGAAGCATATTGTTGGGTCGATATCTTCCACGAAGGCATTTTCCGATTTTCTTCGCTTTGGTTTTGCTTTTTATTGGTAGCAGTACAGCTGGCGTGCCTTACACTAAGAAATTTCAAGAGAAATTAATATTAAGCGGATTTTCTGGAATATTAAAAGGTGGATTAGATTCAGGTCTGCTATCCTTAATTTAAAAAATGTTGATAACGCATAATTTAGTAATATTTTTGTTAAGTACTAACTTTCTTAAATGGTTTTCGTAAACTTAGCAATTTATTTATATTATTTATGCTTTACGCTTTTTTCACAAGAAGTATTTTAAAATTGAAGAGCCTTGATCTCCATTTTCTCTTTTTAACAGACTTCTAAAAAGAGGTGGGTATCAATTCGTAACGAATGTTTTTTGGATCGATCGAGGATGATTTAACTTAGATCTTGTAACTCCTTTAGAAAATGATAGGTTTGAGTATTTTGTAGTAAGAAATTGAAAACACTGCAATTAAATAATTTTTCTTTTTTTTCAAAAATGTTTCCTTAATATATTTTATTTCACATGCTGGAAACGTAAGTCATCGCCTACAACGATGAAAACTATGTACAATGAAAATACACACATCAGTTCTTATCTTAACTTAGATAGATAATTTAACTTAGACGATTACTACTGACAAAACAAAGCAGTGTTCAGGTAATCCATCAAGGCTTTCAAAATTTGTAATTTTGATCGGCATAATTTAAAGAATTTCGTCGCATACAAAATACTTGTGCAGACACCTTCACATTTGGTTATTTTTAATGTGGATCAACAGTAGCGACGGAAAGTTTAAGTTTTCATTGCACGCAAAGTGTAAATCAATTTTCCTTCCAGCATTAGCTATATTCTTATATGGTTAAATGGTGAAAATCTATTAAAAGTGAAAATTTACCTTGGTTGCTTGGACCTATAATATATTTTCACTATTTAACCATCCAAGAATATATTTTGGGCTGAAAGGAAAATTGATTTGCGCTTTGCGTTGTTTTGAATAGAGATGTTGACATAGCGTACAAAGTTTAAAATTGTTTTAACCTCAAAATAGCAGACGGAGTTCCTGACGAACTTTAAGGTAAGGATGAAGTTTGTATGATTATTTTTTGAAGGGTTTCAATGAAATTAAAGAAGAGCAAAACGATTGATTTTCGGTCGACATATAACTCACACCAAGAAAATATTAATTTCTTTAGTAGGATAGATTAATTGTCTTAATTGTTACTGCTTTAATAAAAAAAATAATTTCACGTTAAGAAAGCACAAATAAGCAATAAAATTCTTAATTGTGCTTTCTTAACGGGAAATTATTTTTTATTACAGTTTACTTGCGCAAAGTTAAATTATTGTTACTGCTTTGTTTTCTGCATTACAGTAACTCATGTATACAGTCTCAACATTTGGGAGCAAAACCTTGATCCAACATTCCAAACATTTTATTGCGGAAGAGCAATTGGAACTTTCTTAGCTCCCGTCATTATAATGGAATATATGAGGATACACTCCAATAATACCTACAAATTTGAATTTTTGGATGATGAAGGAAGAATGTCAACATATCCATACATGGTAATGACTCAGTTCCATTTATGGGTAGCAGCAGCTTGGATTATCATATATGGCTTCACACGCTGCGGAAATTACAAGTTTCCAGATACTGATAAGCCAGCCTTAGTGCAGGTGAGTATAGTGGTCGTAGCTCTTTACTTCCTTGTATGAAGTAAAGGAAATCTTTCATTCACGAAAAATGTCATGTTTCAATTTTAATAATTCTTGGATTGATTTCGACTTGACGTGATTTCCATATATTCATTCGTACGTATGTACGTATGGAGAAACGAACAATACATTTTGACTATTCTTGAGGCCAGTTTGAGAAATTTTTCTCTGAAGTCTGTATGTCCGTATCGTTTCTAGCCGAAACATTAAACGCAGTACAGATTTTTCGTAATTACTTGGTTAGCACTGAGCGTAATGTAAAGTTCTGTTGTTTATTTATTTGGCAGTAAAGTTTCTATTTACAAGATTTACACGTTCGAGTAAAAATTTAATTTCTCGGGCACTTAAGAGACCAACAACAAACTTGAAAAGAGGAAACCATTTCTGATCATTTGCGCGTAAAGTATTGGAAATAAAATGCAAATTTCACATAATAGTTTATTTTCCATATGTTCCATGCATTTTACTTAGAAAAAGCCCTTTATTTACGAAGCTGAAAGCTTATAACACACATAATTTAGCCCAAAACTTTAGAAGGTAACGCGCAAGATTAACATTATACTGACATTTAAGATAAAAATACTGAATATTTGGTAGGTTACGTGCATTAACTTTTTACTGCGCATGCGTGAAAGATTGCAATTTTTATTTTTGAGAATTTCATACCCAAGTACACATGGACAATTGCAAAAACAATATCAGATGACAAACGTGAAAATTCAGAAAGATGCCTAAGATCTAGTGAGTGGGATTTCAAAGACATTCTGAAAAGAAATGGATCGTAAGGGATTATTCCCAAATGAAGTGGTGAGAAACATATAGGTGTAAGTCTATTTTTTTTTTTTTTTTGAAAATGTGATTGATTTTTCTATAATATGGGTTATTTACGGTAAACTAAAGAAAACTTCCAAAATTCATCATCATATTGCACCATTAGTTTTCCGTATTCAATACCGTAACGTTAAAACTAACGCATAATACAACTTTTCTCAAAATATTAATCGCTGGACTTACACCACTATGTTTCTCACCTACCTCAAATCAGTCGCGTTTGTTTGCAGTCATTCAGAGTGTACCTATGCCGTGCTTTGTGAAAAAAATTACCTTAAAGTACAAATGAGAGCATAAATTCAAACAAAAACTCTTAGGACAAAATTATGTAGACAGTTGCAAGTTGAATGTTCGCATATTTCGTCAATTTTGCCATGTTTGTGAACAATTCCTCAGGATACATCCCCCTACATGTAATGCCCTTTTAGTGTATTCGGTATGCAATTTAATTTCACACCTAAAATCAAAATTCCCTTATAACGTCACAAATGCTGCAGACATTTATGACGTTGAAAAAAACGAAATAGTACTGTGGTTGTAACTCCGATGTCTCCGTTACAACCGCCATCGACTGCATGTATAAAGACTAATATAAATATTTTTCTACTTCAAAATAATGAAATGTAAACAGTACAAATAAATTTTAGGCTCCCTGCTGCAGTTTCACTGCTTTCGCTCTATCTTCGACTTCTGTGCTGGCATTTATTTCAATATCAGTAGAAATTGGATATGAACAAGTCTTGGCCCATATCAGTTACGATGAGGTGCAAAATTTTGATTTCTACGCTATACATCCCTTCCATATCTTCAATCTGTGTGGCTTAGTGGGAAGAGTTTGTGCTACGTTCTTGGCTTACAAGTATGAAGCTTTCTTCCTTTTCTTCGTCAAATGACTTTATTTTGTAAGAAAATGCGTTTTATTCACTATCAAATGTGTCTTTTAAAATTTTCTAGGAGCTTATATTTTGTTGCAGCTAAAAACCTCTTGAAGAGACTTTTATAAGAAAAATTTTAAAATAAAGTATAAATATTTATCTGATATAAATACAAGACAATCATGTTCTAGTAGAAACGTTTAACATGATTCGCCAAAGACTTATTACGGAGTCGACACGAGAAACTCCAGCATATATTTAGTATTTTTCAGTTTTTTTTTTTTTTGTTTTTTTTTTGTCCTGTGAGAAACGATTTGGAAAATATTTGGCAATTGACGCCTTCAAAGCATAATGATATTAATGGGGTGATCTTGTATGAGGAAATTAAACCCTTTTAATTGCATACTTTAGATAAAGACGCATCTACTCTCAACATCATACTTGGATGAAAAAAAAAAAGAAAAAATGAAGGAAAAAAAAAAGTTCATGAATTTGGTACAAATTATAGGAAAAAAAGGGAAACAAAATCAAGTCCGGAAATGATTTTTAAAATATTTCTATTATTGCCATTTTCAAATGTTTCTGGTAAAAAATAATGTAAAACTTGAAAAATAATAAAAAAAACCATATTCACACCATACTTTCATAAGACTGTGAGCCAAATCAGCGTTATTGCGTATAAAGAAAGCGATACTTTAACATCAAGTACAACAAACTTATTAAATCTTTTAAGTGCAATTTGTTTTCTTTCCTAAATGAATGCACAAATCCGGAGCGTCCACCATTATCCAAAATCCTTCAGGAAGGCCGCTACAACGAAACAATTTATGTATCATACATTCACCGGTCTGCTTTGTAGTAATGCCCTGAAAAACAAATGCAAATCGACAATAAATTTAAATTAATGATATCTGCAACTGTTTGTAGAAACGAAGTTTTTTTAGTAAATTTTTTGAAGAAATTTGTTAAAACTATGTTCTTCTCCGCTAAACTATAAAAGTATTTTCATATGACTGATACTCGATGTCTAATGGTAGTCTACTAAATGGATATTAGTAGTAGCAACAATGATTAATAAATAATACTTGTTTATCTGACATTCTTATTTTAAGAAATGATAGATAAGGGTGCTCCAAAAAAAAAAAAAATCACATTGTGACGGGACTCGCAATATTTTTTTCAGTAATGCGAGCTGAGAACAATCCTATAACATTTTTAATTTTTAAATTAATTTTAAAGCCGAGTAAAACTGCATAAAACAAATTATATTCGAAAATTCTGGAAGAAACAAAATGAGATTGCTATCAACTATTTTCTTCTCATGCTGAGATTGAATATCCAAAATGTTTAACAATAAATACTGTCAAGGATTAACTTAAACGTACCTTACAATCACCTTCGATTCCTCTCTGTTACTCATTACTTAAGATGTTGGAAAAAAGGTACTTAACAAAATCTTTTATCGGGAGTCCAAATTGTCTTATGTTATCCAGTTTAAGTAATACTGCAAACGTCAAGTGACATTTATTGTAATACGAAACCGTCTTTTGGGCAATTTGTTATCGTGAAATATTTAAAATTACAGTCTAACCAGCTTAATGGAATATCGGTTAAAGGAATGTCCCGCTTAATAAATTTGCAATGGGCCAAACTACAGTATATTGTTTCACTGATCCCGTTTAATGGGGTTAAATAATAATCCAGCTTTTTAGAATAATTATTCTTAACAAATGGTCGTAACAAAAACAACAAAACATTTCATAACAAATTGTCTCTTCCATGAGCCACTCTATTAAAACATATACACATTGTATGTGTACGTGCATAGAAACCTTTATTATTTTGTTTTTCAGATTTAATCCCTTTCGGATACTGGTTACAGGAGCTTTGATTTTTATAATTGCCGCCATCATAGAGTACGTGTTTACTTGGACGAGAAATGCTGGGGCTATTTTTCTAGATGGTCTGGTGAACTTCGGAGCTTCTGTCTTACTGCCGTCGTCATTGTCGTTCCTCCGAATGCATATTGTAATCAACTTTGAAAAGCTCGCTGGTGTACTCTTCGGAGTAGGTGTTGCTGCAATAGTAAGAATTTGAAAAAGTCTTTTGATTTGAAAAGCAATTATAAGGAAAAACTGAACTTTGGACCACTTTCTCAATCGATTCTACTGTTCAAATACTGCTCAATAGAGCTGCACTGTATTCAAACAAAGGCAGACTTTATGCCCTTAAGTGGCCAGGAATAAGCTTCAGCAGTTTTCGATTTCGGCTACTTCTGTTACAACGTTGTTTATCTTTCATAAACTATTAAGCTCTTTAATCATTACTATTGATAAGAAGCTTTTTTTGTTTAATGACACTTAGTGATTTTCGAAGTTTAGATTGTCAAATAGCAAAAGCAAACTGTTTTGTTTTGATCTTTAATCACGAGTTGAACACTGCGTGAAGAAGAATGTTATTTTAAAACTATTTCCAATACTGTTTGCCTCCTGAAATTTCATTAAGTAAGCAATATCAGAAGTCTTACAGCTGGAACTCGTAGGGGAGCAGATAATTTAATTTTCTGCTATTTTTCAAAATATTTCAAAATAAATCAAAATTACTTGGGTGCTTAAGGTTATTTTAACTTGCATTTCCCTGATCATATATTGCGTGTTTAGAAAGTATGTCACCAAAAAGACATAGAAAATAAAATGTCCTGAAAAGAAACATTAGACATATTGGATAAATCGAAGAGCAACTACACCAGAATTTCAAATACTATTAAAATGTCTTATCTAGGGCGAAACATGGCACCTATTAAGATAGTGCCCAAGGGAAGCCATAGAAAAAAACCATAATTGTCATGCAAGTTTTAAAGCCATTGTAAACTAATCACACTTTATCTGTATTTTTTTAATGGTCGTTAAATTTAGGAATTGTTTGGTCCAATATAGGAAATGGTGTTATTTATTTGGACTACTGTAGATTTATTTAAAAATATATGTATCTGCATATTTAACATTAATACTGGGGTCAAAAGTAACAAGGGCAATTGTAACATTATTATTATTATTATTATTATTATTATTATTATTATTATTTTTAGACATATTGCGCACTGTCAGTTTGGTTCAGTAGCTTGAAGTGCTCAGCTTTGGTAGCTTTGATTTAGTAGCAGTTTAAACAAAGAGAACTAATTGGATATTGTTCTTTTTTTGCCTGTGATACAGCGTAAGGGCAACTTAATGTTCATAACACCAACTGACAGGTTAACAGACGTATATAAAATAATTGAAACTGCAAAATTTCTGAAAAAAAAACTGAGGTGACTCGAATAGTTCCGCTTTTAAATATCTAATAGATTTTAAAGCGGAATTATTAGGGATACCTCAAATTTTTTTCAGAGATGTAAATTTAAATTAAAAACTTCAGAAATTTAAATTTTTTGCAATTACTCTCTTATGATGGGTCATATTCAAATTTTATCCACATGCGCATCTGCATATAATTTTAAAAACAAAGGTTTCAATGTCAATTCCCCAATAAGTGAAATAAATAGTGCCTTTTCGGAAGATTATTTAATTGATTTTTTTTTATTTATTTACTTACAGGTGATGCCTCATTCACTTGAAGAAATTTTACACGCTGGAAAGCGATTTATCCCGTTTATGGTTATTGCATTTTCATTTCTATACCTCTTGATCGTTATAATACAAGCTGTAGTGTTTTGTAAACTCCTGAAAAGCAATAGCAGACCTGAAGAAGAGTCAAGGCGTGACTCGGACCTCGATAATGCATGGGAGATCATCAAGTTATATTCTTCTCCGACTTCAGCAGATGATGACAGAATTGTGAGCAAAAGAAACGATCAAGAGAACAACTCCAGAAATAAGGACAACAAGCAAATAGACATAATGGAAACCTTGACTCGATTGCGAAAGGATATTTCGGAGTTAAATGACAGTGCAAGACGTGCAATTGAAGAAACAACATACACTTTGAAATAAAAATACTTTGAAATAAATTAGAATGGGAAAAAAGGGACGCATATCGTGTTCGATCTTTGAGTTATGCTTTTCTTATTAATGTTCTAGTAATATATATGATAGGCTACATGTTTGCACTGAAAGCAGAACCAAAAGACATTTTTTTACGTTTTTCAAATCCAACAGTAATCTTGAAATTAGGAAAAGCTACTACTTTTATGTTCATTTGGAACAATGGAATATTTTACCGGAAGCGAGTATTACTTACAATGGAGTAAACAGGAGGGCTATTGATCCTTATCGTGGATCGTAGCTGTGCCTAGAGTCTTTTGCTGGTCATCAGTATTTTTGTATTTGTATTCCTGTGAAAAACACTCCGAGTTAGGTAAGTTTTAGGCACGTAAAGAGCAAAGGAAATGCCACGCTACGAAATAAAATATTCAACTTTCTGGGAAAATATAACATGGCCAATGCCCAAATCAAGGTTACATTTCCAATTTGCAGAAGCGTTGCATACACGCATTTCGGTGGAGCGCAGCACCCTCTTTTTAATGCAAAAGTATTTAAGCTTCCTGACGCTACGCCGCAACGTAGCTTCGTTGTGACTGCAGTTCAATGTGCAGAAGCTCCAAACTTTTTCTCACAGAAAATACGTTTTTGTAAAACAGAACTACATGTACGCGAATATGTTTCGCAAATTACGCTTTAATATCGTTCACTAAATCCTTTATTTGCCGCCGCTTGTAAAATATTTTTTAAAACTGTCATTGATGTCGCACCAGGGAGTTAAAAGCTCCTCTAATACACAATTAATTATATAGGGCTGTAAAATATTAACTGTACTCAGTGTGTCAAAGAATTTTTAAGACTAGGCATATAAAATAAAATAAAAACTAGTAATTATATTTTTTTAAAGTATTTTTATTCAAAATAATTTCATTTGGCTTCAATACATTTCGTCGCTTGAAAGGAATAGTGACAAAACTCAAGAAATACCGAAAATGAGATTTTTAATTGATAATACTTTTAAAAAATTGATCTTCTTTATATAAATAACCAAGTCGTAGATAGCAAAGTTACCCGTAGATAGCATATGTGTCTTTTCAGAATGAAAATAAAACGCCATTTTGTTTTGTTGAACAGAGTCATAACTCGTGTTGTGTTTCGACTGCTGCGTGGGTAAGTACTGCCAATTTTATTGAAAAAAGGCACAACTCCGATTAGAACCTAAGTCCCTTATAGAGCAATATAGACCCATTTTGTGTTGTGTCTGTATTGCTGTTAATGTAGGATTTTTTCATAAAATTTTATTATGGACAATAGAGACATATTTGGAGTTGTGTCTGTATTGATTTTAATGTTACAATTTTTTAAGACCTTTTCAGGGTTATTACCCTATTCCTCAAAGTGTTGTTTGAGAAAAATTGTTGTTTTTATTCGAAAGAGACACAACTCAAAGTCTCCTAAATTTGATTAAAATTTCTAGGAACCCTAAAAGGCTAGCACAAAAACTGCATGAAATAAAGAAAGAGATAATCATTAACCATTTTTAAGGTTCATTACAATAATTAGGAATTGTTATGAACGAAACAACAATAAATTACATATCGCAACAATTTAAAAACTGGTCTCCAGAAAAAGTTGCTTTTTTTGAGTTATGTCACTATTATTTTCAAGCAACGATTTGTTACAGCGGTTTAACAACGATTCGAATGGCTGTTCCAGATTACATCGTGGGACAGCCTCTTAAGCTAGCATCGAATCTGTTTGTATAGTGTCAAAGTCATCAAAGTAAAAAAAAAATTAAACAAATGAACTGAGGTTTTTGCACTGGATCAGCTGATAGTTAAGAAGTTTCATGAATGCTCGATAACACAGATAGCGCCCCTGTGAGCTTTAAATCTAGCCGTAGTCTTAAACATTATTTGACACAATGTGTACAAACAGCTTCGACGCGAAATTTGGAGGCAGACCCACAATGTGAGCTGAAATATGCAGTCGAATCGTTGTTAAATCGTTGCAATAAATGTATTGAAGCCAAAGAGGAGCTTTTTTTTGAATAAAAGGACTTTAAAAATATAATTACTAGTTTTTATTTTACTTTTTAACCGTGTCTTAAAAATTAGTTGGCACACTGTGTATAACAACTTATGTTCTGAAGGAATGAGTAAGACGTTCTATTTTTGTGATAAGTAACACTAATAATCAGCAAGATATAAGAGTTGAAGTGAATGATAGAATTCTGTGTTTGTAGAATATGTTTACAGAAAAAGAAATAAAAGTCATTTATTGCTAGTGCTTTTTAGCACTCGCGTGAGTATGTTCATTAACGTAAATAGTTTGCACATGATGTTAATCATTTTCTCAAGTACAGATGATTTTAACAAGGAGAAATTTAGACTTTAAAGTATTCTAGTAATGTCTCTATTAGAAGAATTTCATTTCTCAAATGGAAAGAAAAGCAAAAAATTATTAAGTTTCTTTGAAGAATTCAGTTCGTGATCAATAGTTTGTTTTCAGCCTTTAGTTTGCATATTTGAATTTTTGAAAGTCAGAAAGCCTAATTTACTGTCAAAAGTAAAAACCGTTTTTAAAAAATGGAAGTATTTTCTACAAAATAAAAATATGCATTTCTTTTCACATGGTTTGTTATTGGATTTTATATGGATATGGTTTGGATTTTTCTATGATGCCACTGAAGCTGTTTTGTTTTATTTCAAACGAATTTCGGTTTTTCTTTTCATTTTCTTCTTTAAAAATAAATTTACATATGTATATTTCTAGAGAATTGACCATTTTAAATGAAATCAGTGTTACCTGTTGCGAAATGATGTCATCTAAACTGCTTTCTTTATTTACCTTACGTTTAGTTCAAAATCACATAACTTTGCCGCTAATACTTTACAAATTCAGTGATTAAATTTGTTTCAGATTGTGATAAATATCCTTTTGAATATATACAACTTTTCATGATAAATATTTAAAAGCAAAAAGTACTTCCGTATTCAGGACTAATTGTGTCTTTAATTATAAAAATACTGGTCTGCAAAAAAAAACTGCCCTAAAGATTTTAAACTAATCGTAGAAGTATTTTTCGCGCTGAATTCGAAAATGGAAACCATTTTCCTCTATCACGTAAGAATTTTCCGTGCAAGGTGCTGTAATAGTTTACATTAATAACATTTACCCTAAATTATTACGGTACGTTACAAGCAAAACCCTTAAGTGATAAGGAAAATTGTTTTCATTTTCGAAATCAGCTTGGAAAATACTTCTACGATCAGCCAATAAAGTCTTTAGGACCCCCCCCCCCCTTTTTAAATGCATTGTAATTTTTACATTAGAAGCATTTATACAAAAAAAAAAAAAACAAGTAGTTTTCTATTTACCTGAAAAGGATTGAGTTTAACATGTTCTGGCACACTTTGCCTCAGAAATGTCCCTTTTTAACGTCCAGCAGTAATCTGCTAACATAGTTGCACTCCACTTCCCTTGATATCTCTTTTCCATAACTAAAATGTCCTGATGGAACCGTTCTCCATGTTCATTGCTTATAGAGCCCCCATGTTTTCAGGAGGCATTTTTACACACAAAAGAAGACCTATGATAAAATATAGTAGTTCATGCTCATTAAACGTGTCGTACATTATTAATCTTATGCCTATCTACCTTTATCTCCCAATCCTCGCGAAACTCCTGCCGAGACCCACACCCAGTGCAGTAATTTGATACCAAGTTCCATTCGCCGGGGGTTCGAGGTCAAGCGGAGCTGTTTGCGACACTTCACTTGATTTTTTCCAGCGATATAAAATGACCACTGATTTAACGGTTGATATTCAACATATTTTGTGTACTTTATCTCAATAAAAATGATGCTGCATGATCGGAAAATACTGAAAAAACGTTAGAATAGAGCATTTCTTTCCTCATAACTAGAAAACTATACGTGATAGAAAAATTTTGATAGCAGATATGGATTTCTCGTGCAAAAGTACTTCAGAAAAAAGTAAAATTCATTCTTGGAGCAAAATATGTGCTTACCACCGTAATGGGTCTCCTGTTTGACAGAAAGGGTACAAGTTTACTGTTTGAGCATTCTTTTACGCATTTATATACTGAGATTCCAAGCACAAAAAATAAAGAATAAAAATAAAATAATACTGTATCTTTGTTTCTGCTAGTCTTTTTTTCAGACTATCAGTTCCATCTGAAATGGAAATTGCTTTTCCTACTTTCTAAAATGGGTTTTGTTGTCAAAGTTTCAAGATTAGAAAAAAAAATAACTTAGTAAAGTTATATTTTTATTGGATTAGTTTGCATCGCTTTTTCCACTTTTTTTTTTCAGAAATAGTATTATTATCTGTATAAGGCAGACAGAAAATTTCCATTAATGTATTTAAACATTTCATATTCATAAAACATTACTTTGAAAAAACTTCTTTTAGGCATTTAAAAGAATCATATTCTAATTAGAATGATTTTTCGTAATAAATGAATTAAAAAGATGGTTGATTGATTTTATAGTCGTCTGCAAATTTAGATCATATAAGAAAAAAAATATTTTTAAAAAACATGAAAAAGTAATAACGAACTCTAATGACGATATATTTTTCTAAACTGTCTTCGTATAAAGTACACTGAGTTTTGATTCTAATTAAAGATACTATATGCGACTCAGTTTAATTCATATAGTCATTGGAAGGCCCGAAATAAAATCAAAACTTATTTTTTGTTTTAAAAACAAATACTAACTTCTCCTCTGCAGCGCATAAAATATTAGATACATTTTAAAGCCATATCTTCAGAATATTTTTTTGTAGTAATCCTATTTATTGTTTCCTTTTTTGAGTTTCTGTTGCTTCTATGATGTCAAATTTGTATGCTATAAGAAAAGGGAATCTGACAATTTGGAATAAAATCACGTTCGATTTCTTTTGCGACATTTCAAACGTTATAATTGTGCCATAGAGTTTTCAGAAAACTTCAAGCATAAGCACTAATATTATTGCTCGCAGGGATATTTTGTTTTTCAATATTGATCACGTACATCATATTTCAACTGCAATCGTATATACATTTTTCTGTCACATTAAAACAGATCACATAATCTGAAATTGTGACAAAAAAAATCAGAAAACCTAATGGGATTGTCTAGAAAATATACAAACTTATTTTTGATGATGTGCATTACATGATACCGAATGTTTTCTTTGATATGTCATAACTAATGATTTAAATTTAAAAAAATATTTTAAATTAGTAACACATAACCAATATACAGCTACAGTTCTACCACCAACCAAAGCAACCTACCTGGCAGAGTGCCAAGAAGGATCCATTCATGTTCAAGGGAGGAACTGCTGGTGTAAGAAATATGCCGTTTTTGTTCTCGTTCTAGTTCGCTTAGCATACTTGATTTCTTTCGTACTGATGCTATATGCTAGTTTATAAATTTAGTTGATTTCAACAAACAGTGAAGCAAACGTTCTCATTCGCGTACTAAATAAACGCACCTGCAAAGCGAACTTCCCTAACACTCATCGCAGAAGCGTTCAAATGTCCAAATTCTTTAGTCGACTGTACTTAATGTTTCGTTTTGTAATCAAATAGTTGCAGATAATATATAGTCCCTCATATTTTAGCAAAACTAGTTGAAATAATTTTGTTAATGATTCGAAACAATATATTAATTATTTTCATAAAAAAATAACCTATGGAACATTTTCGTTTACATACATTCGTACTTTTTAAGACAGTGATCGCGAAAACGATAAACAGCGAGCGAAAAAAGAAGTTATTATTGATCTTTCATAACCCAACATCAATTTGAATACTTAGCAAATCAAGCAAACGACCGCCATTTTTTCCCTCAAATTGTCAAACAAAAAATACAAGAAACGGAATTCACGTGCTTTATAGTAAATGTTCGCTAACAATCGTACCTGCATCTTTATTGATCGTGTTATTTTTAGTTCACTCTTAAGAACTGGTTCCGCTTTGAACGGTAAAAAATACAGATATCTGTACATCTGAAGTTAAACTTGGATACTTGCTTCGTAACTGTTGACCGCCTTAATATCGTAAAAAAGATATTTACGATTCCCATTTTCTTCTTTTGAACCATTACTTGGAGGACATTTATTATTTATTTGACAACTAGAGGCGTTATTTCAAAAATTCACACCTCTGCCAACTTCGTTTTTTTTTAAGTATTAGAAATGCTTCATTTTATAAACATGTTAGGAAGGTCTCTTAACATGTATCGTCGATGTAAGAAAGGAATATGTATTTCCATCTCGAAAAAGGAATTTTATGTAGTTGGGGGATAACTTTCATTTATTTTCCTCATAAAAGTTTTACAGTCCTTATTTGGAGTGGCAGTAAAAATACCTTTTGTGATATATGTTCTTCTATAGTACGAAATTCTATGAAATATAATGATACTTTTTTTGGCGAAGTGTCATGTAGATATGAAGCAGTCGCAAAATATTTTTAAATATTTTCGAAAATATACTTGTGCTGTCGAATTTTTATAGACAGAAGGTATCAAACAAAATAATTATATTAAAAATACCATTTGGACTATTATATAGTATTAAGCAATCATTTTAAACTCATCAGTCTTAGAGTAAAGGCAACATTTTATATTTATTTATTTTACAAAAGTTTAATTTTGAACAGTAAATTAAGTTCATGTTTTATTGTTATCGTATTATTTATTATTTTTTTTGTTGAAAGCTGTGTATTTAGTTTACATAAACTGCGGCAAAACTTTTGTATTCCCATAACTCCATTTGATATAAATATTACATTTTAGAAATTTAAGTCTTAAGAACAAACTATTATAATTAAATATTCATTCCACTTTAAGAAAAATAATTTTCACCCTATCATGTGTTCTTTTTCAAAGACTCGCGAAGACTGAAGAGCTGAAGTTAGAGCGTACGCCAACAATATATAATGCATTTTTGTCAACTTTTAAACTGGTAGTCAGAGATTTTAAGTGCTCTGTTTTACGTAAATTAACACATATTTCTTTGTAGTTTTACAGAGTACGCTAAAACAGGAATTTTATTGAGAAACTGTTATCAATAAACTTGATTATTGATTATTCTATTTAAAACAAGTTCTACGTAACTTCAAAGAAACGATCAGTTTCCCTTCTGTACCTATACAGAATCTGTTTACAGTATTTCTTCTCTCGTTCTATCTTCCATAGAGTGCTGGGTGAAGTTTTTGAAGTCACAGAATGTAACAGCAATGAAAGTTCATCGGCAGTTGGCTGAGTGTTAATTTTGATCCATGGACACTGCGGGATGTGACCAGATGTGATTCATGACTATACGGCGCAGTGCACATTCATTTCCAAAAGCTCTGTTGGGGGAAGCTTGACCATACAGCTTATGGTTCTTATCTTTCTCTTAGTGACATTCCCTTTAAGAATTTGTCCAATCTGCAGTTTTCTCGTTACTAAGATGCACAACAATTTCAGCCTCCAACTTTGAATAGAGGATGTGCAACAATTTCAACATCCGACTTTGAGTAAAGGATGTGCAACAATTTCAACATCCAACTTTGAATAGATGATGTGCAACAATTTCAACATCCAACTTTAAATAAAGGGTATGCAACAATTGCAAATGGTTGCAAGGAATTCCTTGCACTGATTGTTGCACTTTGATTGGTTGTTGCTAAGACACATCAAAAAGTATCGCTACATCCTGTTTCCTTAAATTTTCTGCAACCACATTTCGTTTCTTATAGAGATTTTTTTGCATTACTTCTTATTAGTTATTTCTTTGATAATAAAATATTGTATTTTACAGCTTACAGAATTAAAATATTGCATCCGATCAATTCAAATTATTTCCCTTGTTTAATTTAAATATTTTTTGAACAAAATTTATTAAATGAGAAAAGTAACTATAATTTATTTCATTACTATTCGGAAGCTATCTTCAAACTGAAAATTTAATTTAAAAAAAGAAAAACGGCTTTTTTTTCTCTTTCTTTTTAAAACTAACGTTTGCATGAAAAGAAAAGTACTCATTTTGAACAGTAAAAGTAATGTTCCTTCTCCTCAAACAAATTCACAAATCACAAAGTCTTTAATTAAAATTTTTAACCTTTAAAGCTTGAAAAATATTGCGAAATTCTCGGAAAAAGAAGAATTCTCGGAGATGAAAAAAGTTACCTGCAGACAATGGCCATAATATTTCTTTTTCCTTTTCCTATATTTGCTTAATAACAAAAAAATTGATTTTCCTACTTCCAAATAACTCAACATGTCGGAATCAAAATTTTGATTTACTTCGGGGCCAATACTTCTGTCTCACATTTAGAAAATAACCAATAAACCTGAAGAATTAAAAAAATGGGAAAATGGGAAGTGTATGTTATGTTTTAGAGGTAAAAAGCTACAGCATTTTAAATGCCATTTCTTTAACTGAATCGATTCTTTCAGAAAGAGAATAAGTCAAATTTTTTTATGAAATTGAGTTAGCAGTGATTTTGTAATATTTTTATTAAGATAAATCAATTAGTATGGAGGGGAATGAATTTCTTTACAATTAAGCCCTGTATTTACAGATGACAATTTTGGTTTAGTACAGAAAAGGCATACGTTACGTGCACATGCCGTTTTTACACTAAACCAATGAAAGATGAATATGGAAATGATTAATAAGAACCGGATTTAAGTAATCATAATTTCCCCTTAAATACTATTTTATTTTTTCACTCAAATTTTTTAAGTTTATTTAATTTCTATTAGGACCTATGCCCTTTACATAATAAAAGTTTAATTTGTTAAAAATGCAAAATAATAACAACAAGAATAAATAAATAAATTAAAATCATTATCCTTTTTAACATAGTTTAAGATAAAAGGAATCAATTATGAAAAAATTAACTTGGGAAAAAACTTATTCGTCTTCCTGAAATAGTTATTTCTCTTTCTTTTCTGATTTATGTTGGATTAGACAATAAATATTAATGTCAAGCAAATCAATAATTTAATGTCTCAAAAATTTTCAAAAGCATGACAGAATAAAAATCTTGGAAGCATATAATTTAACCTTTCATTTTTTATGTATTTTTTTAAAGTAATTACTTCTTTTTCTTTTTGAATATTTATAAAAACTTAATAAAATGCTTTAGAAGTTGTTTGTTACTAATAAAAACTGTATGTCCCTTCTAAAAATGCATTGAATTCCTCCCTCAGAAGCTAAGCTACTGCGAAAGTGCACACAACTATTTAGTAGAAGAGACAAAATGTTGATGAAAAGAAACCCTTTATATTTAAGTTTCAATATTCGAACTAAGTCGAGCCACCTTTACGTATGTCTGTATATGTCATATTTCGTGACTGTAAATGCCGTAGTTTAGTGCAGACAATATGGATTAAAGCGAAGAATGCACACATGTGCTTTTAGTAACATATTCTTCTGCCGTTATGTCTTCAAAAACTTTAGTTCAGCGTGTAGAAAAGGAATATATATATATATATATATTATGAAAAAAAGCCTTTCTTTCCTTCTTTCTGACACGTGTCGCACTTTTTAATATTTCTCCTTCCACGCATAAAATGTGAGAAATATTTTACAATTTTATCTGTTGTTGATGCAAAACAGCTTTCTCAAAGTCTGCCGATGTCAACCTCTATGAGAAAATTCGTATATTTCAAGGATGCGGCAGGTACTTTTTAAATTGTGTATCTTTAACGTTTTTTGAAGGAGTGTGATTTCCATAGTCAAATACAGTTAAATAACGTAAGTTAACTTTTTACTAAATAAAATGTGTTTTAAAACAATAAATACCCATTTTGTTAGAATTTTTTCATCGCGAAGTGCTCAGTTATTTTTATTTCGTGTCTCCTTAAATCAAAGGAAAAAAACTCCTTGATAAATTGTATTTTAAACACTGACAGCAATTTTCCTGCAGCTGAGATTTTTTCAGCACGTTTTCTGTGGCTGAAGCAGAAGAAAATTATCGTTCTCTTAGATATTTTAAATAATTTCAATAACGTATGTTATACGTTGTTAATACGTATGTTAATACGTTGTTAATACGTATGTTAACGTTGATTTAAACTATAACTGTAATGTATTTATTAACAAAACATGTTTAAAATCTTCAAGGTTCATTATTCAGAATAAAATTTAAGTTTCCTTAAACGAGTTTATTCTTGAAAGCAATGCTTCCAAAAGAATTAACCCACTATTTTGTTACCCTTTAAATTCATACATTTGACTTTTAATTATGACTAAAACTTCAAAGGATTAGGCCAGATGTATGGAGAAAAGTTGATTAAATTAGCCGAAGTTAGGAATTAGAGGGCAAAAGAATCTTATTCTCACACATTATTCAGTATTCTGTTTCAAAACTGTCTTGAGCACAATATTCCCAACTGTGAATTAGAAGTTGCGATTTACCAATAAAATATGCTGATCTTCAAATTTCTAATTAGGAATGCTTCTTTAATTAAGTAAATGTGTGGAGTTTCACACGAATTGTAATTCTTCATAAACTTTTCCTAATCTGATGAAGAAACTATTTCACACATTGCAAGACATATCTATTTCGTTAATCTCTGTTACGTTAATTGTAATAATTAAAATTAATTTTAATATTGATAATAGAGGATTTTTCATAATTAATTTGTACAATCTTTATAAAAAAGTTAACTAATTTTGGACTTTGGTAGCAGCAAAAATTATTTCTGACAACGATAAATGAATATTTATAAAGAAGAAACAAACTAAAATTAGATACAATGTAGAGTTTTATCTAGAGAATTTTTTTAAAGTGACTTTGCTCAAAAATATAGTGTTTCTATGCAATTTTTTTCCAGCGTTCTGGAAAACAATGCAAGACCAATAAAGGAAAAGAAACTTCGATTCAAAACAATATTTTTACTAAAATGTATTTCTAGTACTCCTTTTCATCGCTACATTTTGAGGCATAGGATCTCATAATTCATTTGAAGAAAAACGGCACAAGGGAAGTATTCATTGATTCTCTTTAAAATAAGACCAGATAAGACCTTTATGTAATCAATCCCTACTTTCGTTATCAGTTATTCAATTATCAACAATATATTTTCTTTATTCAAATTGAACTGTTTATTTGAAAAGAACAATCATACGCCTAATTTTTTAGTTTCGAGAAAGCGTTCCTATGTAGGGAAATGTCAATGCTTCATTTTGATCATGCAATCAAATATGCTGGCTCTTATTTACAATCATCCGTTATTAGTGAAGCAGAAGCAGTTGTCTATCTCGTAGTATTAATTAGTCAGGACTTCTACTTTAGTTAGCAGTGCAGCATAGTAAGTAACAAAGCTAACAGGAGCTTGGGCTTATCAATATGGCTATTTCGAACAAGTCCAATGCAGTTATATTTCCATTATAAAGAAGTTTGGTAAGACCTCATTTGGAGTACGATGCTCAGATCTGGACTCTATTATCTAAAGAAGGATATTACCTTATTGGAAAAGATTCAAAGGAAACCTAATATGCTGTTAAGTGGTCTCTCAGGCTTATATTATGAGGTCAGGCTCAAAAGACTCAATATAAAAAGTCTTGAGCAAAGAAGAGTTAGAGGGGACAGGGGACTGATTCAGTTACTTAAATTCATTAAAATGTAAGATGTTGAAGGGCTACATTTGTGTGCAGGAGATATAATCAGACATCATTGTTTTAAGCTTTACACATCTCAGGATAATCTTGAAATTCGGAAAAATTACTTCTTCAATTGTGTTGTAGGCAGTTGCGATACTTTACCGGAAACGACTGTTATTTGTAGTGGGGTAAAAAGCTTTTAGAGAGCTTCTGATGTTCATTGCGGATTGTTAAATTGACTTGGAACAGCCTAGCTGGGCCCAGAGCCTGTTCTGGTTTTTACTTTTAAATTTATAATTACATAAAATGTTCAATAAAGATTACGATATTTTTTTCGGAAAGTTATGTAGTCAAATGTATATTATCTTCCGTAGAGTAAATTGTAACTCCAATTAGAATACCGTGCTAAATATGCTTCTCCGAAATTTCAGACATTTGTGTTTGACTTGCTTGTAAAATAAACGTTTCAATTGACTTTCATTTATTTAAATCGCTTGCTTTGCAAAATGCTTGCAAATAAATATCGAAAGAACAAACGTAACTACCAGAAACTTCCTAAAGCATATCTTACATTCTAATATATACATCATGTTACGTCAGAGTGATAGTCTTGACTTTTAAGAGCATGTTTCTTAAGATCTAATTCATATTCTATGACCATCTCTGTTAGAAATTTTATCAACATTTAAAAAGGAAGTGGAAGAAGTATAAACATCGTAAATACGTTTTCTTATGCAACAATAAATCTTATCGAGAATTTAAATGTAATGAACTCCACGAAGATTTTGATGCTGAATTACAACTTTCACCTTTTGAACATATTTTTTGATGAGTTTCAGCATGTTGCCAGAAAAAAGTTTATAATAACAGGTTAAAATATTCAATTAATTAAAGTATGGTAAAGAATCAGCTGATTTAAAAATTATTTTCAATTTCGTCTGGAAAACTTGCAAGACATAAATAGCACACATTTTTTGCTTTATTTTCCATAAAAGAATTGTTCAAACGAGAAACAGATGACGTGGGCTTTATCCAAAACTTCTTATTTGTTTCATGGTTAAAATTATCACATCCGTATGCAGATATCCGATTCCAATAAAAAAAAAGTGACGTTTCCGAAGTAATTCGCCATTAAAAACAGTATACTTCGAGCGTAGCCGACACCAAGCTCAAAGAAAATTACAACGAATACTCAAAGGAAAGAAATCTATTACAGACTTAGAGTGAGATTTTACTTAATGGTTCTTTTCTTTTCTGTTTATTTATTTTTTTCCTGCCATCGTGGTTAAAAAGTGCCATAGCATCTACGCCCGGATTTCATTATCCTTCTTTTTTTTTGGTTTGGGAAACCTCGTTTAATGATACCTTGAGTGCTTTTTTAAATCTTTCCATAGTTAATGAAGCTTCAGTAGTGCTTAATGCATGAGAGGACACATTTGTGAAGAATAGTTGAATTTAAGTGGCTTAAAAGGATATGGCAGTCTACCGTTATGCCTCTAAAAGCATTGGACGGATATAATATAAGCTTTTACTTTATTTCAAGGATAAAACTCCAAAAACTTAATTTTTCTTGTGTTCGAATGAGCATTATTAGTGCAATTTTATTTAAAGGATTATTTGTTTTATTTCTTAGATTGATGCTTGGGAGGAAAAGTAGCGAGAAGTATTTTTATTGAATCTTCAACTACTTCGTTACGAAACAGTACTTAATTAAATACATGACAATTATAACATACAATTTAATTAGATACATGACAATTATAATATACAACTTAATTAGATACATGACAATTCATGCTTTCAATTTATAAATATATTTTGATATAAATACATTTGCCTATAAATACATTTTGAGGCTTAATAATTCCTCAAATAGTGAAAATATATTGAAATTTATAACATTAATGGTCAGCCATTCCAAGCCTTTTTTATTTCATGTCGGTGAATTTAAACACGTGAGTGCCCTTTGTTGCATGAAGAATATCAAGACGGTAGTCGATTAACGTCAAGTGCCTTAATAAACCTTTCAGATATAGACCGATAGAGCTACCGCAATTAAGTCTTTGTTTGGCAAATGACCGAGAAATGCTGTATCACGTGATGACGGCTGTTCAGCTTCGACCAAAAAATTGTGCGAAGAACTATCTGCCGGAGTGTTATCCGTTCGATCTGGTACCTTTTCGTTCAGAAAGTGGTTTTTCTGGTCCAGTTCAAATCACCTTTTTGGACCCCGCTTGTAAATGCTTTCCTATTTCTACAATATTTGTGTCTGATTACTCATTTCTTACATTTAATACTTTAAATAATCCTAAGTTCGTTTTCGGATCTATAAAACTTGACTTAAATTTGTTCAAATAAGTTCTAGGGTATATTGAATATATTTTTCCTATTAAAGTGATACCATGTGCGTATACTTAGGTCAAATAAAAATTGCAAATATTCTAACATTGAATTTTTCAAATATTCGAAAAAAAAAATTGTACGTGAGTGGTTTTGCAAATCCTGAGCTATACCCTATATTAGCTACAGTACAATGCCTAAGATACGGTGCATGCCTAGATAATAGCTTTATTATTGGTGGCATAAGAGCTTCAGTTGTTACATTGAACCATTTAAATTTTTACTTCGCAGATTTTTCGTGCCCTGAAAATGGTGTTCCCTGTGCCATTGAAAAAAATTTATGCTACTTAGATTATATATTTCGGCCTGCGTTTGCTGTAGTTTAAAAAAATGTTTTAATTTTATGGATTGAAAAACTTCAAATCTTTTTTCAGCGTAACTTTTGAAGATATCAAAATAATTGGTTTGGCGTTTAAACTCTTTAAGAAAATAATTTTGCAAAAAGCAATATTATCGTAAATGAACAAGTTTTATGCATTCAAATCCAGTCCGAAACATTAGCTTTAATTTTATTTTATAAACTTAATGGTCATATGTTTTTTTAATTTCTAAAGAAAAAAGCAAATGCGTTGTTATAAAAGACATAATTAAATGTATTTTTGGTATTTAATTCCTTGCTTACATATTTTGAGTAAGCTAAAAATGTATTTTACAGGAAGTTAAAGAACACGTAATTAATTTTATCATTTCGGCTAATTATGGTAACAAACTAAACATTAATTAGAGATGGAAATTCTATCTTTTTGTAAAGCTATTGAAATATTTTAAAGCTATAAAATAAAAGGAAAATAATTGAACTCCGCAAGTTAAGAACAAAAATATATTTTCGAAGATCACAATGGATTTGGAAATTAAATAACCAAAAAATCCTCATGAATATGCATTATTTTCACTTACATAGTAAATAATTTTATTAGCTAACCATGCGGTTTTAATTGTTAATTACGGAAGTTAATGAAGTAATGTGTACCTAATTGCGCATGATGTCAGCTGTTCTGAAACACAATGCTCCGGCAAAAACGTTAACGATGGTTGGGAACAAATTATTTAGCGAACACTAAATAAGTACATGTAGATAGAACAAGAGTTAGTAAATGAACGTTTTATTGTTAACTGTGTACGGAAATTAGAAAAAAAAATACTGGTCTTGAATTTATATGAAAAATATTTATATTTGAAAAATAAATAAATAAACGTCTTATTTTTACTTTTGCGTCAAATGCAAGGTGCCCAAAGAACAATGTAATTGTAGAAAAAAAAGTTAATTAATATATTAATCTGTATTTGGGGGCAGGATTTGTTAATTAGTTACTTTGCTGATTTGGTTGTTTGTATGTTTGAAAGCTAGACATTCCATTTCTTGATACATTCGCGGAAAATTTGGTGTAAAATTCAAAACTTTTGAAAAACGATATTTGAAAAATTCTTCTTTTACAAAACTTACGAAGATCGATACAAGTCACATTGCTAAATCGAGGTTTTGGAAAGTAACTGTTCTTTATTGTAAATAGTATCCAGTAAGCACGTAACTTTTATTTTAAACCTGACCCCAAGTAGTGATTTTGTCTGATGTTTTTCAATTAAAATGCAGTTACTCTTTTTCTGTTTCGCACCGACATAAGAGTCAGAAGAAGAAGAGAGACCTTTTTTTTTTACAAACTACGAATTCTATAGTTAAAGCATCTATTTTTAATATTTTTAGTTTGGGTACATACATGTTATATGGACTATAAGCAACATAATTCCGTTCAAAGAAGGAAAAATAGTTTACATTTTAAGGCCAGGGGCAAAGAAGGACCGTGAAGATCAAAAAACAAGTATGAAGCAAAAGTTTTATTATATGATTTGTAATAAAACTTTACATGATTTTTTTGGATAATTTGTGCAGTGTGTTTCCATTTCCGTCAAACACATCTTCAAAGCGTGTTCAAAAGTACCGCGGAAGGGCTCTCTATAAATGGCAGCAATTTGGCGAAGACAATTGCGATTGATAAAACAGCAACAATATTTGGCGGTAACAATTTGAACGAGTGCGTATTTTCTAATTTCATTTTTGTTTTTTTATGGTGCAGACAACGAATATACGAAGTTTCAGTGTCACCTAGAACGAGGTCTACGTGGGTAACTTGAAATATAACCACCTCGTCTATGTACATTTAATATATATATATATATATATATGTGTGTGTGTGTGTGTAATTTTTTTAAATGAATATTGGTATATTAAATAAAATAGGTTTCTTTTTTAGATAAATATGAAAAATCATCAATCTGGAAAACAAAAGTGCACTTTTAATTTTACACACGGAGATAAAACTCCGGACAAAGTAATACACTTTGCGAAATGCGAAAATAATAAAATATTGCGAAGTTTTAGATTTAATTAAAACCGTATTTTGCATAACACAAATTTATGTATACGAATAAAAATGACGAGTTCTATATTCTTTTATGAGTGAAATAATGTACATTATTAAAGCAATTCGTTTTTTTTATTTTTTCAAATTTAGAATAATGACAGTAATGTGCTATATTTAGAAAATGTTTCTTTGATTGTCCCACTTTTTGCAAGCGGACACACATTGCGTGCTAGGGAAAATTTTTCTCTTTTTGTATAATCCGAGCAACGTCGCCCTTGACCATTGTGCTAATATAGTTGTTGCATATAGCTCAAAGCATGTTAGAAACTTTTCCCAGCTCACGCAATTTATCAATTTGCTTCTATGGCAGTAAATAGTGCCAGGACAACTTTAATAGAACAGAACTAGAATTCATTCTTTTCCAGGAAATTTTAGACTTGAAATACATAATTTGAGATTACCGACGGAGAAATTTATAGACTAAAGAACACCATAAAAACATTCACTTTTCGGGGAAATTTAATTCTGACAATAGTTTTCAGCATGGTTATTATTATTTTTTTTAATTCGGAAATGGTTAAAATATACTAGTTTTAAAGCATAATAAAAAATTCAAAAGTATACGCACGTTCGAATTCTATATGGTATATATCAAGAAGTTACATGGAAGATATTTGTAAAAGAACAGCTTAACGTGCAATATCATACCGGTTATGATGCCGTATTGCAGTAACTTTTATTTTTAAAACTTTAAAAGCAAAATAACTTGACTACTGAAAAATATGTGTTGATATTTCCCGAACAATTAACAAAATACAAAATTTAACAAAATAAATAAATAAATGATATATATTAATACGCTAAAGGTTTATTATTAAGCTCACTTAACAACTACTTTTTAAATACCTTTTTCTTCAAGTACCTTTTTCTTTCATACACGCAACTGGAGCATGAATCAGGATTCAGCAATAGGGTATGTGACAAAAAAAAGTTTGCCCTAAAACTTATAGAAACTTCTAGATTATATACGCTTAAGCTATTGAGGATTTATTGCTGACCATTAAAAATTTATCTCCATAAATTTAATAATAACTTCTTCAGCTAGAGTAGGCTATACTAATATTTTATCAATGAGTCACATTGTGTATATTAGTGTATGTATATGTAGTACTACATCTTTAGTTTGCTCAAATCAAGCTAAATTTGACGTTTACTCCATTACTTAGTTTCCATTCAAAATTTGCTGTTTTCTAAACTCTACGGAAGAGTGTTTGGAAACTGTATTGGTGCCAAATTCGACACCAACTTGACAGTATCTCTTAAATTTCTCGCCAACCCCACAAAACCTTATGCTTTATCAGCTAGCTAAGTAAAAAAAAACAAAGTTTAAGTCGGGTTTCGAAAACTGCCCAATTTTTCAATGAAAACTAGTTCAATAACCGTCAAATTTGGCCAGATTACAATAAAATATTTAGCCCTAAGATTCATAAGAATCTCCAGGAAATCATTTATAAATTAAGAGGCTTAAAAACAAAAAACTACAAAGTCTTTAAAAAAGGGAAATTGCAGAGAATAAAAAACAGAGAACGTTCTGAAATTTGATTGTAACGGATAACGTGCAGCAGTAGTGGCGTCGTCTCTAAGTACACTGAATTTCTCTACCTGTCGTCGAAGACACATAAAGTGAAGGTGAGATTAATCGAGCCCACGTTGCTCTAATTCCCATGCCCAAGGATGCCAAGCGCTGGCAGGGTGCTCACTAAAGATGAAGTTAAATTATACGCCAACAATATATAATGCATTTTGACAATTTTTAAACTGATATTCACATATTCCAAGTTTTTATTTAAGCGTTTCTTTACATTTTCTAAACTTGTAGTCACAGATCTCAAGTGTTCAGTTTTACGTAACTTAGTAAATCTTTCTCTGTATTTTTGCAGAGGGCGGAAAAACAAGAATTTTATTGGGTATTTTTATTTTTTATTAATATGTTATTGAGAACAAAAAACCATTTTAAAACATAGTAATTTTGTAACATTACTGTGCTGGTCTTTGTTGTTTAATTTTAAAAATTAGAAAGTTTAGTTAAAGCTAAAATGGTTTTCCGTTTAGTCCGGTGACGACACAAACTGCTTTATGAAAAGAAAAAAACATATTATACAAAGGAATTTCTTTAAAAATGTATTAAAATAAGTTCAAGTATCTTTTGTTCGTTAAATCTTCTAAGCACATTCTTTTTATTGCTGTATTAAAGCTTTAAAAGCCAATAAAGCTGTTTCTAATGATGGCCCAAACTAGACTAATAATAAAATGAACGGAAGTATAGAAGAACCTTTAAGAATTTACCGTTCTTAAGGAAATAAAATGAGACATTACATAAGGGAATGGAGTTAAAGACGCTTCATGAAAAAGGAGCTTCAAATACAATTTCTAAAAGGCTTGGGATAGACGTTTTAAGACCTTTATCACTCTTTTATTTTCCGAAATGTTTTACCCAGCCATCATATTAATCATACAAAAAGAGTTGTAGAAAGGTACTTTATTGTAGCAAGAACAAAGAGGAAAACTGCGTAATAATTGTAGTATATATAGTAAAATGAAACTCGCTTTAAATTTTCTTAATTAGGGCATTTTTATTTTTAAAAAATGCTTTATAGCGTTCTATTTGTGTTAATTAACGTAATGCTAATTTAGCCTCTGAATAGCTTACTATCACTAGCTATTTTTCCCCATATTTATGTGCATTATTTTAACTTTTTAAAAATTGTTCTTTATAGAATATGTTATTCTGAGACCTATTTTTGTTTCCTCTTCTCTAAAAGCATTTTCAAATTTTTTTTTTCTGAGCTATGGGTGGAAACAATGATTGTTGAAATTTTAAACATGTATTATTTTATGTCGTTCTAATTTGGACCCCCATGTTCGACACAAACTCATAAATATACGTCACGAAAGACAGAATTGAAAAGTGTTTTTCCAAGTTATGTTTTTATTTCCCAACTTAAAAGCAATAGTCGCATAAACTCTTCGATAACAAAAATGTCTATTAAGATAAAGCAAGAGCTGTAACGGCTGTTTATAAATTCAATAAAAGTTCAATCATATGCATTTCAGTAGGTACGACAAATTTATAAAAAAGGATGGTAGCGCCTTTTGAGTCACGGATGTATTTCGAACTAATAATATTTTTTTCAACTGAGTAAGAAGAAAATTGTATTTGAGAGTTGGAGAGACTAAGAGAGGCTGGACACACAGTTTGGACTCCATCTAGTCCAGTTTGGATAAACTTGCAACCAATTATACGGCTCAGTGACAGTGCGATTGTTTTGAAAATTGTCCAATAAAATGTTCCCATTCTGTGTTTATTTTTTATCAGTGAAGCAGAGAATTAATTGTTGTTGTTGTTGTTGCTTATGCCACGCTCCCGACTAGAATTTATTCAGCTGTAAAAAGGCAGTTGGGAACGCCTTCCGTTTCAATTTGAGCACCAATGGTGGAAGTACGACTTTGCTTATAATGTACTTGGATGACACCAGATGGCGCCATCACAAATACGCCACCTTCCTTTTTTGACCTATGGATGAGGGGATGGGAAAATCTCCACCCACCGGTACCTTCGGAACTGCCTCGGGACTTCAGGGTTCACGGGTATTACACGCGCGTATCCCCAAGTGTACATGGTGGGTCTTCAGCGGCACGGGTATCGAACCCGAGATCCTGCGATCCGAAGCTCGGCATCCTAACCGATAGGCTACCACTTCCCGAATTAATTGATAGTTGTACTGCAAAGCACTGCCTTCATTTCTATCGCCGTGGGCATATGTCTGAAGAAGGTATGCAAAGGTAGACTGGTTAAGGAATGTAGCGATAAAGTCATAGCAAGAGTTAACTGAGGGAACATCAGTAGAACATTTTAAAATGGCTTCATTTTAAAAATTAAAATAAGTGCAAATGAAGCTGCAGTAAATCTATATGCAAGCAGAAACGAGCTCTTAAATTTATTTTCGGGTGGATTCTCTGTTCAGTGTCTATTTAAAACCGTTTCATTTTCGTAATAAGGTAGGTTAAAGTCGACATTCACTTGAGATTCAACAGCCATGGAAGGAAGTGAAGAATAGCCATATAAAAAGTTGTATAATTATTGGTGAAATTATTGTCGTTTATCATGTGACCAAGGTAAAATACAGTTCAAGTCTTTTTGCAACACATAATTATGAAGTAGCACGAAAGACATTTTATCTACATGCTTCTTTTTTTATAGAAAGAAACGGTTAAACTTTTTAGCCTCGGAAATACTTAAAATTAATAAAGAAAATTCTGAAATTGACCATTTTAATGAAGTTTAAGTTTTTTTTTCTCTTTGACAATGTAAATAATACATATGTTGTGGACTTCAATATGTATTTATTTTCTCTTTTATGCCAACGAACCCTTAATCAGAATGATTCTGAACTTAGTAATTTTTTGTTAAACTTTATTACATAAAACAAAATAAAATTAAAAAACGAGGTATCATAAACACGAATTACAACTTCAGAATCAATATTATGGGAATCGTAAAAATCAATGACGACTATTTCGGTGAGAAATGTTATCTCCGTTGGAAGGTATTGAACTCTCTTGATTTATTGTTCCTATTTTTGCGATATTTTAGTTTCATATTGTCGATCAAAAAAACATGCCAATCCATGTGTGGTCTATCTATTTACACACTCTCTCTCTCTCCCACACAACAGTGGTAGGACCGCTTCCTGCACTGAAAGAATGCATTAAATTTGGCAGAAGAGAACAAAGCATCAAAGGTCGCAAATAGTATTTTTCACTAGATATGCAAGGAACAAAGAGGTACGGAGAAATAATATATTTGATCATATAAATCCAATAACACTAACTTATCAAAAGTATACTTATTTTTATAGTTTCCCTTAAAAATGGGAATTGTAACAGATTTGTAAATGAACTTCAAAATTTAGAAAAGTGGCAGGTTCCTCACTTTCCATAAACGCACTAGGTTCAGTTGAAAAAACTTTTTTTTTCGTTCTCAAATGATGGGCAGTGCAAAAAGGTGCCACTCGTGGCACAAAGTGCACACAAAAAATTGGACGGGAAATTCTTTCAGTTATCGAAAAACTTGGTTCGTGTTCTGCTTTAACGTTTATAAAATAAGTTATTATATAAGATAAATGACTCGGTAGTGGACACAGTTAAGAAAATTTTCGTACTCTTTTACGTGCCAAAATTTTTTCAAGGGACTTACATCAATATTTTCATATTTAGCTTAATCGCCAACTATTTATATAGGATATTTATTATAGGCTACTTTTTATATCGGAAAAATGGTTGGGTTTTGTGGGATATCAGTATATAAAAATGGTGCATTACCGTTATACGGACAGTGTGGCCCAATAGTAATAAATAAAATTGAAAGCACCACTTTTATATAATGATATATACCTAAACTAAAACATTTTCAATCGATAATGTATAAATTAATTGAGTAAAAATTTTTAAAAAATGTTCATTTTCCTGTGTAAACGACCGTTGCGTATAATTGCATCCTAATGTTGTGCTTTCCAACCCAGAATTGACAAAATATTTACCACCTAGAATTCAGCACCTACAAGGGGGCGTTTGATCGCTCCCTTTGAACAAAAAAGTTGTTAAGTGCCACAATGGTTCGGTTTTAAGCCATAGAAGCCTCAACGCCATATAATTTTTGTTTATGACTTCTGCCGCCCAGAAATGCAGCGCCCAAATGGAAGCCTTTAAAAATTTTCGCCCACGCTGTTCATATTTTGTCTCACACATGTACACATCAAAATTTCCACGCTCACGAAGTCGCGGGCAACAGCTAGTCTTATAATATTTTTGTGTCGGTTTCTTTATTATCACTTGAGAGCGTGATGTAAAACAAGCCTCCAGCAGATACTTCTTGCTCATAGAAAGAAAAGTAATCACATTATACCTATAAAAACCTTTTTAACAAAATATGCAAACATAATTATTTAAATATTCTTCTGCTACTCCTTTTTTATTGCACTGGACAAACAAAGCAAAACTGGGTGAAAGTAAGGAGAACTTTATGTATTCATGTTTTTAAGCTAAAAATAGATTTACAGGAATTACTACTAGAATTTGCATTTGCTTCTATTTAAGTTTATTTCTAACACGTCTCTTAAAATGTTATTCTAAACTATTTCATAATTTGATAAGTTCATTTTAAGCATGATTTCAAAATCATTTATTTAATCGTACACCGAATTTGTTAGTGGGATCAGGTGACTTCGCCCCACTTTTTACAGAGACTTGTATAAAATGTAAACCAAAATTGGATTTTTTTAAAACTTATTGTGCAAAATTAAAATGAAATTAATGTTGAGGTGCATATTAGACAAATAAAGAACGCGATTAAAAACTAGTGCAAGTGCATTACTTAAAATTGCACGCTATATATCTACTGAAAGTGCGTTTTTGAACGTTTTTACGTACACATATAAGGGGGTGTCCACTTCACGGTTCCCAGAGAGATCATTCCTTGCAGATCGTACCCGTCTGTTGACAAGTTCGTATCTTGTCCCAGGATGAGCGTAAGAGTTTCGTCTTCTCCTTCCACCTCTCTTGAAAAACGAAAGTGCAGATCCCCAGTGCTTCATGCTTTAAAACTTTATTTTTATTTGCCACACCAATTTCCAAAGCAGCTTTCAAATCACTTGCAGTAGATTTATTTTACATTTCTCATAAAAATTAGTTTCAGTATATCTCGCATTTTTATTTCGCTTCCTTTGGCAACTGTCATAACGCGTCAAAATGTCTCTTTTTTGGTTTTTGTTTGCTTTTTCATTTCATATCGGACTTCAGTTCAAGAAATTGCGAAGTTTTGATAAGTTAACTCATACGATTGGATATAACATTTTTATTCTCTGATCTCTTTTATTAAATCTTGAATTTTATACATCTGAAAGGTACAAAAAGGTATTTATCATGCCTTCCTAAATGACAAAATATATTCGGATACAAGAAGTAAGAAGTTTTCTGTTTTTGCAACACATTCGAACACCACAATTCAAAATTGTATACATAAAAAATATGTAAAAATATTTAAATATTTGAGAAGAAAGGTGAAACGCAATCAATAAAACTTCGCAAATTTGGAAAATCAAATCCCACTGAACGAAAGGCGCAACTTTAGCGTGATCAAATGGAGCGGAAAAAGCTTGACAACGAACCAAGCACATTCGTAAAGCCTCAGCGACGTTCTCTTGCCCAGACGATGTGGAGACATTTCTCTACAGAATGCCGCGGAAAAGCCTTTTAGGGCGGCTAGAACTCGCCACATTCTAGAACGGCGCCTTTTCAATCTTTAATGTAGCAGTTTCAGGTTACCTGGGTTACGTAGTACCTGCTTTCGGAACGTATCGTCGCGTCGGCTGATTTCGTTTTTTCTCTTATTAGTAGAAGGTTGCCTTGTGCAGTAGGTTATTCCTTTTCTTTTTTTTTTCTTTTTTGCAGAGAACGATTGCATTGTTAATGGGCGACATTGATAAACGGTCAAATGATCATGGGGATGAATTAGGCGGCGTAGTTAATGCCATATTACGTGTTAGCGACGTTTCTGTAGGAATAAAAATAGTTTACCCATATTAGCTCATGAGATCGTAATTGTAATTTTATGTTTGGTTATTTTTGATCTCCAAGCAGAGAAAGTCGATTTATGTTTACGTGAAAAGCAGTTTTATTTTCTTTAAGCTGTGATTCGTTACATTTGTTGCCTTTACATGTGTAGTGATGGTGTTTTGGATTGCATGTCTTATGACGTATTGTGTGAAGACCTGAAATTTCACGTATACAGAAGTAATGTAATCAACATGATTAACATTCTTAAAATAGAGCAGAAATGTAAATGAAACGTAATAGTAGTGCATATAGTATTAAATTAAACATCCAACATGTAGCTTTCGAATTGTGTTTTTTAGAATATTCATAAAAATTTAGAATATGAAAAGTTCAAAGTACATGACACAAATTTAAAATAATTTTTAAGAAAAAAAACTGAAGCACATTAGAGTGTTTATAAACTTCTCAACAATTCCCAAACTAGTCTTATTAATAATGCTGCGTTTTCACTTTTATAACATTTTACCTAAATCCTTCAAAACACTAATCTAATAAATGCAACAAATAGCGAAAATTTATTTTCTAGTTTTCAAAACGGTTTCACCACGCTACTTAAGGATTTCAGTTTAACATAATACTAAGTGACTAAGTCTCCATTAAAAAGTGTATTTTCACAGCCTCAAGGATACACATTTTCCTTCCCAGGGCCATCTTAACTAAGCGATGGGGGAAACTTAACCAAACTGTACAAAGGCGGAAATACAAACATAAAAAAGGGGGAAAAATATTTGATAAATCAAATGATTAATACACGTGATAAATTCAGTGATGAAGAAAAAGGTCTCAATATAAGTTAATTTCACAGAAGTACTCAATAAGAATATTAACTCATGTTTTTTTTTTTTTTTTGTCCTTAATATTCTTAGATTTTTCTTCTTATTTATTATTATTATTATTATTATTATTATTATTATTATTATTGTTATCATTATTATTTTTAGGGTTTCGTAAATAATGCAAAATATTTGAAGCGAAGAAACTACTTCAGTAATAAACACTTCAGAATTGCTCCAAATGCATAAGTGCTCATTATATTAGAACATAAAAATGCAACGTGAGTAGTAGCAGACAGCAAAATTTGAGGTCAAATACTCCACTAACAATCGCTTGGGAAATCTGAAAAAATGATTATGGAACGCCTTTTTCTTTAATTTATCACCCTTCTACAGCTCCCTGATAAAAACCTAGATTTGAAAGAAAAAAAAATCTCTGTTATTGTTTTGCATTTCGTTAGGTATGCTTAATTAGGATAACAAATGTTATTATACAAATTTTAAAATATCAAACTTCATCGTACATAAATCAAATTAGTTTTTAATCCTTTGTTAGAAAAGTTTATTCTATCCCGTTATTGTTTGCAATCGGTTTCAATTCAAAACTTTTATTTGATAGAATTTTACATTTTGCTTGTCATACCTTTTATATGTTACGTGTCATTTGAAAGTAATAAATAAACTATTGATTTTCTTTAAAATATTTTACTTAAATTTAACATCATTAACAGCTAAAAAATATAGCATACTATGTATTTTAAAGTGCATTTACAAGTGTAACTTACCATTTTATACTGTCACATAAAATCACTAATTTCGTTCAAGTTAACGGATATTATGTCATCTGTATCTCATTAATTATTATTTAAATTCGTTTAAGTTCAAAACATTTATTTGACATTAAAAGTTCCACACGCTTCATATTGTATGTTTACCAATCGAAAGTAATGTCTTAACTTAGGGGTTCCTAAACTTTTCCAAGTCGTGGCTCCCTTAGAAGAAATAAAATTTTCTTACGACACCCTTACCATATGATATGAACCGTGATGTATATATAACCGTGTTGTGCGATTTTAAAGTAAAATTACAGACATAAGGGGTAAGAGTATACAAACTGAGGTTGATGGCCCTTGTTTTAAAATAACGAATGTACCTTAACTGTAACTATCGCACTTCTACTTTGTTTTCTTTGGATCAAAAAAGATTTGATTCCACCGTATCTCACCAATTTTAAAGGAAACGGAATTCTTTGAATAGTATTATCAAATAATTTGATGCAGCCACCACTCGGTATAACGACCTAAATAGTGAAGTCCAAATGAGGTCGTTATAACGGATCTAGAAATAATAATATTTCTTGAGCGTTGCACTTTAAGATGTTGTTCTCAACATTATTTCCAGAATTAAAAAAAACCACGATATGAGCGTTACAATACACATTTCAAAACAGATTTCTATTTGAACACACTGTGTATTGTTGAACAAGGACAACACATTAAACAAACTAAATAAAATGATGGATGTCAAAAGATGTTGCATTTTTCATTCAAATTTTAGCTTTTAATATGTCTCCTTTCATTACAGTCAAATTCATTTATTTTCGTCCAATGAGTTAGTAAATCGTTTTATTTAGAGAATTTTGAGACTTGATCCCTTTAATAAGCATTAAATTTCTCAAAATAAATATGTGTTGTCTTTTTTTTCTTATTTATTTATTATTATTACTATTTTTTATAAATGTCACTTGAGTTAGGATTCCTTTATTTTAAATTGAATACTTATTGGTTGAAAAGTTTTTTCAATCTTGTTATTGAAACGGTTACAAATAAATTACAAAATTTATCTATAGATATATTTTTTGACAAGACGTATTGGAATTCCGAAACATACTTGAACCAAAAAAAAAAAAAGTTTATCAACTGTATTCTTTAATTTTTATTGTTAGAGGACTTGGCACCTTTTAAATGTAGAAAATTGATGAAAATACTGATTTTTCAATCTTTTGCTTAAAATGTGGTTTGACTCTCCTAGTATATCTGAGCGAAGTTTTGAAGCGGTACAACCAATATAATTGTAGTTAAGAAGTAAGAGAATTCAAATATTTCTGATGTTTTAGTAGGGTTTTGAATTCTTTAAACTGCGTTTTCTCGGTTTGTGTTTTTTCGCAATATGGTAGTACTTAAAATGCTAAAACTTCTACATATATTCATGTAGCAACTTGAAATTTTTTGTGTGTGTTCAATATGATGTGCTTGATAAAATTAAATATGGATTTTGCTATATATTTGCAAAAAAAAAAATAAATGAAAATATAACAAAAGGTGCTTTTTGTTCTGTGTTCTACCATCGATGTAACTTTAAAAACTTTTTTCTCAAAAACTAATTAATTAATAGCAAAACCCATCCCTAAAATTGTAAACCATACTGTAATAAATACTTTTAAAAAATTTGGTTAACAAAAAATCAAGAAATGAAGAACAGGAAGGAAATTTAAAATCATTAAATTATTTTAAAAAACTAAATTTTAAAATTTTCTGTTAGTTGAATTTGGATTTTTCACGTGAAAATCATTTTGTTGAACAATAGCACTTCGTAATATACAAAGTAAATAGGTAAAAGTTATGAAATAAAAAAAAATTGTCAAAAGGTGCCAAGTCCCCTTAAGCATCGCAATGATAAATTATTTTAATAATTTAAGTATTCAGAATGTTAGAATTTCATAAATTCTACAGGATCTTGTTTGGAAAATTTTAATTGAATTAAGTAAAACTTTCAACAAGGGCTTCCCAAATTTTTTTTCTCTATTATTGCAAAAAAGAGAAAAATGAACTGCTCGAAATGTGTCAAAAACCATTATAAATGCAAGAAAAATACACGCTTTTCCAAGTTAATCAAGAACTTGATTACAATGCACGTAAGATTCTATGCCGTACGGGTCATGTGTCATTTATTAATGTGTATGATGAATAAATCATAGCTAATGGTGTGCAATATTTGCATTTGGGAAATTGTCATGGCAAAAAATGGAAACAAAGCACATATTTTGTTATTTAAAAGTAAATAGCAACAAAAAGTGTCCAAGCTTTATTCGCGTGCAAAGTTTTAATAATAGGATTTTTTTTTCCAGTGTAAAACATGTCAGCCCGAAAATACATTAAAATCTTCTGGAAATCATTTATCCGGAGTTCAGCGTAGAATTAGAGACTTAAATACAAGAAACTACGAAGTCTTTTAAAAAAAATTAGAGAATAAAAAAGAGAAGATTCTGTAAATTGATTGCAACTGATAAGATGCCGCAGCAGTAGCGTCATCTAAGAGCCCACAGAATTACTATTTGTGGTGCACAAGTCGAAGGCGTTGTTCAGTTGAGTCCATCGACGATTTGATTCCTGTGCATCAGGCCGCCCGGCCAATGATGTGTCCGTAGTCGGAATATATAATGCATTTTTCGCAATATTTAAAGTGGAAGTAATCAAAGCTCGAGCGTTTTTCTTTTATGCATTTGTTTACAACTTTCAAACTGGTAGTAACATATCTCTAGTGTTCTCTTTTACGTAAGTTAACAAATCTGTCTCTAGTTTTACAGAGTGTGGAAATACAACCCTTTTATTTAGAAATTGTTATCAATAAACTTGATTATTTGATTTGTAACAAGTTCTTTGTAAGTTTAAAAAAACACTCAGTTTCCCTTCTGCACTTTTATAGAATCTTTTTACGGTGTACTATTAAAGAACGATTGAACTAATTTTGATCATATGGTGTACGAATCAAAATAAGGTTGATATTTTCTTTAATAACGCTAAAGTTAGTTTAAAAAGTTCAAACTAATAACTATTCTGAAAAATAATTCATGGAGAAAATGAA
This sequence comes from Octonoba sinensis, assembly GCA_038502835.1. Taxonomy (NCBI): domain Eukaryota; kingdom Metazoa; phylum Arthropoda; class Arachnida; order Araneae; family Uloboridae; genus Octonoba; species Octonoba sinensis. The sequence continues at coordinate 117,779,942 of CM076601.1, read as the reverse complement.
TTGAGGCATAATCAAAGAATCAATAGTTATCTTTCAAATAAAATCGTTTTCGCGGATAGATTTAGTTTACGTGTGAAATATCTATATCTATATCTATATCTATTATATATATATATATATATATATATATATATTGTGTGTGTGTGTGTGTGTGCACAGTATTTATACGCTGCATTAAAAGTCCTCGTAGCATTACTTATTAATTTCTACTCATTTTTTGTTGACGGGAGGCATTATAAAATAGTAAAATATGACTTCAGTTTCTTTATATTGTACAACAGCTACGTCATCTAACTACAACACTAAATTACAAAAAACTTTGAAACCGAAAAAAAAATGAATAAATAAACAAACAAGTAAAAGAAGAGAGGGAAAAAAGAAAATAAATAAAAATATACAGATCAAAGTAGATTATTTTTTCCCTTTTTTCTTTAACTGGAAAGATTCTGTCAACGTTTCTACAAATCTAAATAAAAATACCTAGCGTAAATTTCACAGATATTTATTTCAAGGTGCAGTTTTTTATAGTTTTAGTTATAACCTAAATATTTTCTTACAATACAATAAATGACTCCTATCGTGTAATATATATGGAACCATGTCACTGAAAATTTACTCCGAGAAGAAGAAAAGAAAATAAAAGAAAAATTGAGAGCGTGATACGTAAACAACTTCAAATCTCCTCTTAGGTTGCTTAACACAAATGCTATACATCAAGATGATGGATGAAAGCAAACACGCTTACTTTTTCAGGTAAGAATCGATTTCCGCGGCGAACAGTATGAGAAGTTTTTTTTTCCCTGGAAGAGAAAAATCGCAAAAGGATCTTTCACGCGACTAAAGTTGACACAACCCTCTTCAAACCCACAATGAAACTTCCGTGATGTCTGGAATATTTGCTGAGATTCAGGAACCAAACCCCATTCAGAAAGGATATAAAACACACAACAGGAGAAACCTTACCGGATTTGAATGTGAGAAGGAAGAAGAGGAGAAAATATTTTGGAACTTTAAGCGGTTTTGTGTTGCTTAGAATTTAGATGCATTACTTCTATGAATCTGTGCGAAAATGTGCTTGAGTGAAATATAAACTAACTTTTATTTGTAAATTCAACTGTCATAGAAATACAAATTTCTTAAACAGTGATTGCTTAAAATTAAAGAAAAAAAAAGAAGGCAAAGCTAATCAAAGTCTTAATTATTCCGAAAAATGTAACTGTTCCTTAACAATAATAAGCAGTGTATTTAAAAACCTTCAGACACATTACTGAATTTATTCTTTGTAGAGGTTGTTCTAACATGTTAAAGAAGTACCCAAGTGCATTAAATAAACGAAATGCCTTTGTAAACTGTAATAAAATTCAGACGTAAGTTAAATCGTCGACATCATCGAAATAGAAACAGAAAAGCTATACACTTCCTCAATGTTGAATGGAATTTCTTAAGTTCACTCTTCGACATGATGGGTGTATTTTATGGAAAAATATAAATTTCTATTTAAACGTTTGAATTGTTTTGTTAAAGTTAGGTAAAGCAATTATTTTTTGAAGGAAGTAAATTAATGCATTTTTGTTCACTTTGCTTTGTTAATCTTGTACATTTTATTAAAATTTTAGTTCTAGAACTATTTATATCTCTTTGGCTTCATTTGATAACGTTAACGGATCTAAAAGTGTAAAATAAAGTATTACGTAAAACACCAATGAAAAATTTAAGTAAAAGTTGAGATTAAATTTTAGAAAAACCTCCAGCGTAATTTGCATATAACGAATCAGTTATAAAGGAAAAAATCTCCACATACAAGAATTAAAAAAAATATATTTTATCCATAAGCGAGAGACAAGAAGAGCGAATTGGGGGAAAGCGAAAAACTGCTAGGCAAATGTTCAGAGTGAATATGTATATCGCATATCATTAACAGTACCATCAACCAGAGTGGAGGCAGAAAGAATATTTTCATCTGTAGGTAGTTTGTAGAAAAGTATGTTTCAGGCCTAATGACAGTTAAATGTTTGACACTTGATACTTTTTGCATTCAAATATTTACAAAATACGCAGTAAATAAATGAGTTTTTTTTCTTATTAGAAAAACTGTCCTATGACAGATACACGGCAAGATTTTTATGCAATTTTTATTATTTTTAATAATACTATATGTTTACTGGTTCCTTTATCGAAGTCTAATACAATATTTGTGTTTTTATATTTTAATATTATAAAGTATTGCTCCCTATTTTCTAAAGTATCATTTTCTACTTTATAATTTTATTAGTGTTTCTATTTTGTTTCATATTTGTACAAAGTATAAAACTAATAATTAAGGTATAAAAACAATCTTATGTTGAGAAAACTGATGACTTATTTGCTTCTGGTCCTTATTCTAAAATTTCTAATGATCCTAGCCACAAGGAGTTAAAAGCTATTTCTTCTGCTGTTAAGTCTGTTCATTATATCCCTTTAATTGCTAAACGGTCTGTGATTCCTTCTGAGGCTAATTCTGCGCGTTTCTATGCTTTACCAAAGGTACACAAGGCAGGTATTCCTTTCAGACCAATTGTTTCCAATATTAGCATCACCTCTTATAAACTTTCCAAATATTTAGTTTCTGCGTTTTCTCCACTTAGGAGTCTGAATGTTTTCACTGTTAAAAATTCCACTGATTTTGTTAAGAAACTACATAAATTTGTTTCGAATAATTCTGTTATGGCCTCTTTTGATGTTAATTCTTCGTTTTCTAAGGTTCCTGTTGATGGCGCTTTGACTTAAGGAAAAGTCTTTCTGAATTCCATTTTACTTCTGTGGAAATTGAGGATATCTTACTCATGTGTGCTTGCAAAAGAGCACATTTGATGATAAATTCTATGCTATGGTAGATGACCTGGCCATGGGAAGTCCTCTTAGTCCCATTTTAAGTGTTCGTTATGAGAATGATTGTTTTGTTCTAACGGACAGTAACTTATTAAGTATTGATGATGCTCTTTCTGTTATGAATTTCATTGATTCTAATATCCAGTTTTCTTGTGAGAAAGAACTTAATAGTAGCCTCGCGTTTCTTGATGTTTTGATTTCTCGGAGAGTCTGGTCTCACTACTTCTGTCTATCGAAAATATTTTGTTGTTTCTTTACCTCCTCGTAGACTGTCGTCTCATCCTTCTAACCAAAAATATTCTGCTTTTAATACTCTTGTCCACCGTGCTAATAATATTTGCTCTTCTCCTGAGCTTCTCACGACTGAACTCAACTATCTGAAAGCTGTAGCTATTGATAGAGGGTTTTCTCACTCTTTAATTGTTTCTGTTTATAACAAACTTTCTAAGAAAACATCTGTTTCCAATAATGTGGTTTCTCCAACTTTGGTTCGGTGGGATTAAAAAAAAGAATGGTTTGGTCATTAGACAAAGATTAAAAAGACTGGAAGAGCAAGACAAATGCAGCGTTGCTAAGTGAATGTATATTTCTCCGGTTTTCAGGTAACTGAGGCTTTGCATAGTAAACAAGATGTTCCGCCTAGAGCTATATGAGCCTACTTTCTCGTATACACCACTATCAAATTGGTAATCCAGTTCTCTCTCTCTCTCTCTGTCTTTCTCATTTAGCTTTAGTTCTTAATTACTTCAAAGACATCTTTTTCAACGGTTTATAGATATTCATTTACTTAGTTATTTATTCAATCATTCATTTATTCATTCATTCTGGTTGAACTTCGTATCTGTAATTGTTCTACATCACAACACATTTTCGATAAAGTTTAATCCTAACAAATATGTCTGTTAGAACAAAACAAATCTAGCGTTGCTAAGTGAACGTATATTTCTTCGATTTTTGAGTAACTGAGGCTGTGCATAGTAAACAAGATGTTCCGTCTTGAACTATACGATCCTATTTTCCTGCATACACCACTATCAAATTAGTAATATAGCTGTCACTTTCTTTCCCATTTAGATTAAATTCTTAAATATTTCAAATATACCTTTTCCAACGGTTTATACATATTCATTTACTTATTTATTTATTCAATCATTCATTTCTTCATTCATTCTGGTTGAAATTCATATTTGTAACTGTTCTAAATCACAGCACATTTTCGATAAAGTTTGTTCCTAGCATATCTGATAAGGTTGTTAGAACAGGATTTATATAGGATTAAAATTTCTCCAAAAGCGCTAATAAATATTTTTCGAACTGTTCCAAATTGAACAAAATGTCAAAAAATGTTTTCGTTAAGAGCTTCTTCTTATAAGGTTGTTCAAAGAAATTCTTATGCCCAGAGTTTACATATTTTTTCATTTTTTTTTTTTTTTTTGCCCATAGATGCTAATGTTAAAAGTTTTTGAACTGATCAAAATTGAACAAGAAATCTTACATCAAGAAGTAAAGTATGGAAATGAGATTTCTTGAAAAAAAAAATCTTTCGAATTGGTAAATTCCTTCAAAAGTTATTAGGGGGGACAGACATACACACATTTCCATCATCTCAAAACTCTGCTTTCATTTTTTTTTTTCAACATTTACTTAATTACTTGATCTATTTTTAACTTTTTCAGATTCTAACAATATTTTAAGATACATTAAGACTTCTTTCATTATTTTTTCCTGTTTTACTTTTACGGGAAAGTAGGCTAAAAAGTAGATTCAATGGTTGGCTTTTTATTGTGTTTACACTTTAATGAAAAGGGTTATTATTAAAATATTTGTCTTTTTTTAAGAGAGGTTATAAATGGTAAGCATACACTCAAGTGCATTTTTCATAGTAGTAACATGGCATAATCACTAAGTAATTTGGTTTTAAAAATAAGATAAAGAACACATATTACACATCATCATTAAGACAATCGTCATTTATACAAAATTGATCTTAATTTTATTTTTGGAAGTTACAGTTTTAACAGATTGTTCAATTTACAAAAATATTTGTCGAAAAATGCTAAGGTAAATTTGAATGATTTTTCAAATATAAACATGACTTTCGTGTAAATGACTGAAATCTAATATGATGATCAATGATTTCAAACTTTGGGATACTTTTTTCTTCCAGTTAAATTGTTAACTCATAAATAGATAAAAGTAATTTTTTCTCATGCAATTCTTGTTATCAATGTTCGTTTTGCAAAATTTTCATTTATTTCTATATTTTCCACTTCGTATTATTTTTTTATAAGAATTATTTTCTCAGTTATAAAAGATCCTTTCTTGTTTTAATTTTACGTTTTATTTATATCAGGCGACTTATTTTTTAAGCATACTAAACAATCTTAAGATTATAAAATCATAAATCTTGAAATTGTTTTCTGGTGTAGCTGTCTTCTGCTCGAATAAAAGACAAGAGCGTAAATGGTAAACTCCGTGGAGACACTAATCCGATGTTCCTAATCGATCCATTGCAAAGGTGCTTTTCCACAATAAGAAATAAAAACACTATTGTGTTAAACTCTTTAACGCTTTCAGAGGATTTATTTGGTATTTTAACTTTTTAGACTTAGCCTTTGGTTTTAAAACAATACAAATTGGAAAACTAGAGGTCATAAACTACCATTACACACATCAATATCTTATAATTTTCTAAAACATTATTCGTCGTAATGTTGATTAATCAAAAAGACCCGCCTTACATGAAGTTTATTTTTATTTTTGCAATGCATAATTTTCCGGCTTGAAGGCAAATAGTTTAGTTTTGTTCGAGAATGACTACTTTACTTCACGATGACATCCATTTTAGAAATGTATTTATAAACATAATCTATCGTAAAAATGAGGAAAAAAAAACTTTGATTATGCGGAAACTACTAACTGAAAGTGTGTTAGATGAATGACAATCACAACCTTAAAGTAAAAATACAGAAAAAAAGTAAATAAAATTTGTTTTAAATTTAAAAAGAAATCTCTATCTCTACTAATAATAAAGCAGCAAGTATGTCTGTGTGTGTGTCTATGTCTCGCATAGTACTGAGACCGTTCTGCCGATTTTCATGAAATTTGGCATGGACTTAGTTTCAAACACGAGGGTGGGCACATCGAGGAGTTTCTTTTTTTTTTCAAAAATTAGAACTTGTTCTTTTTTAATTAAAATTTAAAACCAAAACTGTCTCTTTTCCATAAGAAGAAGTTATCGCATCGTTTCGAGCTTGGTAGCACCAAAAATCATGCAAAAAATTAATTTAGATAGAGTTTTTTTTTCTTTGTGCTAAAACTCAAAGGTTCTAAATTAACTAGAAACGGAGTTATAAGCGCTTTTCGCTGTAGTTAGATATTATTTTTTATTCACGCTAACTACATTAAATTTTATTTTCCCCAGACGACTTATAAAGCGCTTTAGCTTTATTTTATTTGAAACGTTTCCAATTTGTGTCCACATGCAGATTACCTAAATAAAATTCACAATGTTTTTAGCAATTTGAGGAGCTATCGATTTTTATTTTATATTTTCTCTTTTTTTAGCTCTTGATTCTTTTTCCTTATTAAACGATTAAAAACTTATTTCCTGCAGCACTCGGGAGATCGATAGCTTCATTTTGATTTACTTACTTTGGCAGCTATTTTTACGGGACCATTCTCCATACTCTGCTGAAAAGTTATACTTTATAGAGATTTTCGCTTATTATTACTATTTATACTTTTATCTATTTTTTGTTTTTCTCTAGTGAATTACCACATACGTTATTTGTCCATTTGAGTTCGAGTGAAAGGTTTTTTACCCGCTTTCAAAGTTTTTCTTGCCGCTCTTAGCTACTCAAGCAACAAAAATTCATTTTTCTGTTTTACTGTCAATGAATATTAGATAAAAATTAACTACACTGGAAATTTATGAATTTAAACTATTCTAATGGCTTATAATCGTCCTATTTGTGTAGTTACTTAAACTAAACGAGCAAAATGCGGGTTTTTTTAAGTTTCCTTTTCGTTTCTTTCTTTTTATTTTTATTTTTAAAGTGTGTGTGTTTTAAGAAGAAAAAAAAATGCTTAACTGTGCAGGATTGCCGGTTGATTGCCGTAGGCGGCTAATTTGTCATTCTGTGTAATGCTATACATTTTAATAAAGTTTAACGTAATTTGCACTTAAAAAAGTTATAACTCTATGTATAATGGCGAACCGACTGGTCTTTTCACTTTTTAACACGGGCTTGGCCGAGCGGGCACCGCTGGTAATAAATAAATTCTGCAAAGGAGCTATATACTTTCATTCAACATGTTATACGGGAAAAACGATTTATCAAAGTTGTAGTTAAACTTTTTCAAAGAAACAATTATGTACGCAGTGAAACCTACCTAACGGTTTTTCTGGTATATCACAACAAGTTCTAATTTTTGAAAAAAACTCTTCGATGTGCCCACCCTCGTGTTTGAAACTAAGTCCATGCCAAATTTCATAAAAATCGGCCGAACGGTCTCAGTACTATGCGAGACATAGACACACACACAGACATACTTACTGCTTTATTATTAGTAGAGATAGAGATTTCTTTTTAAATTTAAAACAAATTTTATTTACTTTTTTTCTGTATTTTTACTTTAAGGTTGTGACTGTCATTCATCTAACACACTTTCAGTTAGTAGTTTCCGCATAATCAAAGTTTTTTCCCCTCATTTTTACGATAGATATGTTTATAAATACATTTCTAAAATGGATGTCATCGTGAAGTAGAGCAGTGATTCTCGAACAAAACTAAACCATTTGCCTTCAAGCCGGAAAATTATGCATTGCAAAAATAAAAATAAACTTAATGTAAGGTGGATATTTTTGATTAATCACAGACACGAATTTCATTGTTACTGTCTTCAGTAAAAAAGAAGTTAAAGTTTTGACTCGAAACTTGTTAATAAGATTAAAAACATATTAGAACTGCATACATATTATTAATTTAAACAAGTGCATAAAATCATAAGAAACCTATAAGATACATATCTGAAAAAATAACATACAAAAGCCTTTAAAAATCGCAAAAACCACAGTTTCAAAAAATGAATAACGGCATCCTTGACGAAAAATAGGAATTGAAGCTGCTTATACAAATACAAATACAAAAGTGACGACCAGCAACAGGCTCAGGGCCCAGCTAGGCTGGTCCTAGTTAATTTAGCAGTCCCCAATGAACATCAAGAGCTTTCTTAAAAGTTTTTACCCCACTGCAATTAACAGTCGCTTCCGGTAAACTATTCCAACTGCCTACAACCCTATTGAAGTAGTAGTTTTTCCTAATTTCAAGATTAGCCTGAGATTTGAAAAGTTTAAAACAATGACCTCTGGTTCTACTTTCAGCACATAGCTGTAGTCCATCAACATTTCCCGTTTTAATGAATTTAAACAACTGAATCATGTCCCCTCTGACTCTCCTTTGCTCAAGACTATACATATTGAGCCTTTTAAGCCTAACCTCATAATCTAAGTCTGAAAGACCACTTACCAATCTTGTAGCCCTCCTTTGAATCCTTTCCAATAAGGTAATATCCTTTTTTAGGTACGGAGACCAAAACTGAACAGCATACTCCAAATGAGGTCTTACCAAACTTCTGTATAATGGCAATACCACTTCCCTAGACCTGTTCGAAATAGCCTTATTGATAAACCCAAGCATCATGTTAGCTTTGTTACTTACTATGCTACACTGCTGACTGGACTTGAAGTCGTGACTAATCAATACTCCTAGATCAAAAACTGCTTCTGCTTCCCTAATGACAGAACCTTGTAAATAATAGGTTGCATGTTTATTCCCATGACCAAAATGAAGCACTTGACATTTCCCAATATTAAAAGACATACTCCACTTGATTGCCCACCCAGAAATTTGATTTAAATCCTCTTGAAACTGATTGACTTGTTCCTCCGTGTCCACAATTCCCATGATTTTGACATCATCAGCAAAAATATTGATGTTCCCAGAAATACTCTGAGTAATATCATTAATAAAAATAATAAATAATATTGGCCCTAGAACTGAACCTTGTGGAACCCCACTCAAAACATCAATCCACTGAGAATAATTGCCCTTCACAAATACTCTCTGTTTCCTCCCAGTCAGCCAATTTTTAACCCAAATTAAAGTTTTTCCACCAATACCAATATAAGCAAGTTTGCTAAGAAGAGCTTCATGCGGTACTTTATCAAACGCTTTCTGAAAGTCAATGTAAACAACATCTACGCACTTTTTATTATCTAACGCCATGGTAACCTTGTCATAGAAATGCAACAAATTAGTTGTACAGGACCTACCCTTTCTAAAACCATACTGAAAATCAGTCAACAATCCATTTGTCTCCAGGAAGTTCACTATTTTGATTTTTATCATTCAAAAATTTTACAAAGAACGGAAGTAAGACTCACAGGCCTATAATTTCCTGCCTTAGTTTTAGACCCTTTCTTAAAGAGCGGTGTTATGTTTGCCAGCTTCCAATCCACTGGCACAGTCCCCGAGTTATATGAAGATATGAAAATAGTCAAGACAACATCCACTAATTCCTCTGCACATTCTACTAAAATTTTTGGATAAACATTATGAGGTCCTGGAGCCTTATTTGCTTTACTCTTTTTCAAATGAAACAACACATCATCCCTAGAAAATACAAAATCCTCAAGCTGTGTATTAGCTTGGGTCTCGCTTATGTCAACTGTTGAGATACAGTTTCTGTTAAATACGCTGAAAAAAAAATTGTTTAGAATATCAGCAATATCTCCCTCATTTTGAATCAAGTTCCCGTTCTCATCCACTAGTGGGCCTACCTGAGTATTACGAGCTTTCCCTGAATTAGCATAAGCAAAAAATTTCTTAGGATTCCTTTCGATGTTATCTGCAAGCTTTTGCTGCAATTCCCTTTTCTTACTCCGTACCAAATACTTGAAAGTACGTCTAGCTTCACAATACAAAATCCTGTCAGCATGGCACCCAGTCTCTTTAAGTCGCCGAAAAGTGGCTTGCTTAGAATTGAGAGCTTCTTTCCCCTCCCTAGAGAACCACATGGGCCAAATTTTCGTGAAATCCCCTTTCTTTCTAAAAGGAACATAATCCATCACTGTTTTCTCCAATTTCCCCTTAAACTCTTCCCACTGAAGATCAGCTTCACTATTCTCCAACCCAGAAGAAAAAACCTCTTTCAAACCCTGCCTAAGTGCAACATAATCAACATTCCTGAAGTTAGGTACAAATGTGAAATGCTCACCTTTGTGAGCATTGAAGCTGGTCCAAAACCTAATAGTATTGTGATCACTATCTCCAATATGTTCCCCTATACTCAACCCCTGAACAGAACTTCCAACATCACAAAAAACTAGATCCAAAACAGCACCATGCCTAGTCCCGTGGGTAACAACTTGATCCAAAAAACAGTCCCCAATCACTTTCAGAAAATCTTCTTCCCTACCATTGCTAGTGTAAAAACTATTCCAGTCTATGCCCGGGAAATTGAAATCCCCATCATGATGACCGAGCCCTTACCAGACATGTCCCTAATAACACTATACATCTCCTCGTCTTGATCCTGACTAACATTAGGCGGCCTGTAAACATTTCCCAAATGTAACTTCTTCCCCTTATTTCTCAGCAACTCCACCCAGACCATTTCAATATCATTAGGCTTATTATTAATGACCAATTCATTGCAAATAAAAGTGTCCTTAATATAGAATAAAACCCCTCCACCTTTCTTACCCAGCCTGTCTTGCCTAAACAAATTGTATCCAGCAATGCTCACTAAATCCGTATCATCATCAGTAACCCATGCTTCCGTAATTCCAATAATATCCAACTCCTCACCTGCGATAACTCTATTTAACTCGTCCATCTTATTCCTGATACTGCGAGCATTAGTATATAGAAACCTGAGCATGCCCATTTTGCTTGTCTTAAACATTTTATGATGCCTCAAATCACTACTATTAATGTTACTATTGCTTAATATTTTACCCTCATTTTTAAAACCTCCAGAACAGAAGCCAACACCATGACATTCTCCAATCCCCCCATCCAAAATTAGTTTTTTGATTATGAAGCTTCTAAAATCATATCGCTAACCTTAACTACACCCCTAGAACTAAGATGCAAACCATCCCTCGCAACCCAATCACGCTGACAAGAACTCCAAACATCAATGAACCTGATTGAATGCTTTATGCAAAGTTTCTTAAGAATCAGGTTCATGATCCTAGCCCGCTGATTTAAACAGCCCCTATACACCCCATAATTGGGAAGCAAACCAACTACCTGGACATCTGTCGAAAAGTTAGTTGCTTTATCCAACAGGTTCTCCCAATCCTTAACAAACTCCTCGTTTGTGCTGTTACCGACGTCGTTAGTCCCCACCCACAGAGTAACTGAATCTCCCTTCTTATACATTCCCTCTTTTTCCACAACCTTATTAACATCCTTCACCCGAGCCCCTGGTAAACAGCACTAGCCACCTTGCGCCTAGTTCTCCCGACCACATTACCTATCCCGCGTACCATAGAATCCCCTATAATGACACCCTCTGTTTTTAGGTCTACAGTTCTACCTTTCCCCATACTAGATCCTTCTCCAACAGTTATGTAAAATAGTTATTTAAAAACAACAGTTATGTAAATTTACATCAAAATATAATTCTTACTAGGCGTGCCGCCTGGCGCTGCGCGAGCTTAAATACAACACGGCATTGAAATTCTTTATTATCTATCCATACACAGACATACAGACCCGGACCGATATTAATAAGCAATCCCAAAAAGTAGTTTTCTTTTGGAGTTCGATTATTGTTAAGAAACCGTTGTACGCCCGGCGCTGCGCGAGCTTGAATACAACACGGCATTGAAACTCTTTATTATCTATCCATACAAAGACATTCAGACCCGGACCGATATTGATAATAGAGAAATTCGAAAATTTTGCATGAAAATAAGGACAATTAATTTAAAAGTCCCCGTAAAAGTACGAAAAATAGTTTTTATTAGATAGGAGACGATAAATAAATTACAAAGAAAGAAGGATTAAATTTATTATTGCAAATACAGCGAAGCCTCACTCAAAATGCTAGATAAACATTTATTATTAGTATTGTTGACATTTGTTTTACAGCAATGGCAACAACTGCATATTGATTTTAATTCAAACGGCATCTGTATTATATATTGTTGGAACGATGCAACAATGAAAAAGTAAAATAAAATTTGCAAAAAATACGTTTTTAATTAATATCTCCGCTAATTAAAGCCGGACACAGATGAGACCGGGCGACATGGCTTCCCCGGAAAATTCGGAAACCGACGGTACCCGCCGCGACATCGCACGGCCGCCCGTTCTCGAGGAGATGAGGGGACAGACACACAGACAGACAGACGCGGACAGGTTTTAATAGTATAGACTAGGCGTGCCGCCCGGCGTAGCCCGGGCTAAAATAATAGATTGGGGGCGCTGCGTGAGCTTAAATACAACACGGCATTGAAATGCTTTATTATCTACTATCCATACCCAGACATACAGACCCGGACCGATATTAATGAGCAGTGGTCTTCGCGCGAGCCTAAACAAGAGCAACAGTCCCTAAAAACCATAGATTAATTAAGTACAATGCTCGTAAAAAGTAGTTTTTTTTTTTTTTGGCATTCGATTTTTGTTAAGAAACCGTTGTACGCCCGGCGCTGCGCGAGCTTAAATACAACACGGCATTGAAAAACTTTATTATCTATCCATACACAGACATACAGACCCGGACCGATATTAATAATAGAGAAATTTAAAACATTTGCATAAGAATAAGGACAATTAATCGTCCCATTCAATCCTTTTTCGATTTTACGCCGTTTTCCTCTCATGCATTCAGAATAATTAACACAATCTTTAAAAGTCCCCGTTAAATTACGAAAAATAGTTTTTATTAGATGGCAGACGAAAAATAAATTAAAAAGAAAGAAGGATTCAATTTATTATTGCAAATACAGCGATGCCTCACTCAAAATGCTAGAGAAACATTTCTTATTAGTATTGTTGATATTTGTTTTACAACAATGTCAACAACTGCATATTGATTTTAATTCAAACGGCATCTGTATTATATATTGTTGGAACGATGCAACAATGAAAAAGTAAAATAAAATTTGCAAAAAATACGTTTTTAATTGATATCTCCGCTAATTAAAGCCGGACACGGATGAGACCGGGCGACATTGCTTCCCCGGAAAATTCGGAAACCGACGGTACCCGCCGCGACATCGCACGGCCGCCCGTTCTCGAGGAGATGAGGGGACAGACACACAGACAGACAGACGCGGACAGGTTTTAATAGTATAGACTAGGCGTGCCGCCCGGCGTAGCCCGGGCTAAAATAATAGATTGGGGGCGCTGCGTGAGCTTAAATACAACACGGCATTGAAATGCTTTATTATCTACTATCCATACCCAGACATACAGACCCGGACCGATATTAATGAGCAGTGGTCTTCGCGCGAGCCTAAACAAGAGCAACAGTCCCTAAACACCATAGATTAATTAAGTACAATGCTCGTAAAAAGTAGTTTTTTTTTTTTTTTTGGCATTCGATTTTTGTTAAGAAACCGTTGTACGCCCGGCGCTGCGCGAGCTTAAATACAACACGGCATTGAAAAACTTTATTATCTATCCATACACAGACATACAGACCCGGACCGATATTAATAATAGAGAAATTTAAAAAATTTGCATAAGAATAAGGACAATTAATCGTCCCATTCAATCCTTTTTCGATTTTACGCCGTTTTCCTCTCATGCATTCAGTATAATTAACACAATCTTTAAAAGTCCCCGTTAAATTACGAAAAATAGTTTTTATTAGATGGCAGACGAAAAATAAATTAAAAAGAAAGAAGGATTCAATTTATTATTGCAAATACAGCGAAGCCTCACTCAAAATGCTAGAGAAACATTTCTTATTAGTATTGTTGATATTTGTTTTACAACAATGTCAACAACTGCATATTGATTTTAATTCAAATGGCATCTGTATTATATATTGTTGGAAGGATGCAACAATGAAAAAGTAAAATAAAACTTGCAAAAAAAACGTTTTTAATTGATATCTCCGCTAATTAAAGCCGGACACGGATGAGACCGGGCGACATTGCTTCCCCGGAAAATTCGGAAACCGACGGTACCCGCCGCGACATCGCACGGCCGCCCGTTCTCGAGGAGATGAGGGGACAGACACACAGACAGACAGACGCGGACAGGTTTTAATAGTATAGACTAGGCGTGCCGCCCGGCGTAGCCCGGGCTAAAATAATAGATTGGGGGCGCTGCGTGAGCTTAAATACAACACGGCATTGAAATGCTTTATTATCTACTATCCATACCCAGACATACAGACCCGGACCGATATTAATGAGCAGTGGTCTTCGCGCGAGCCTAAACAAGAGCAACAGTCCCTAAACACCATAGATTAATTAAGTACAATGCTCGTAAAAAGTATTTTTTTTTTTTTTTTTTGGCATTCGATTTTTGTTAAGAAACCGTTGTACGCCCGGCGCTGCGCGAGCTTAAATACAACACGGCATTGAAAAACTTTATTATCTATCCATACACAGACATACAGACCCGGACCGATATTAATAATAGAGAAATTTAAAAAATTTGCATAAGAATAAGGACAATTAATCGTCCCATTCAATCCTTTTTCGATTTTACGCCGTTTTCCTCTCATGCATTCAGTATAATTAACACAATCTTTAAAAGTCCCCGTTAAATTACGAAAAATAGTTTTTATTAGATGGCAGACGAAAAATAAATTAAAAAGAAAGAAGGATTCAATTTATTATTGCAAATACAGCGAAGCCTCACTCAAAATGCTAGAGAAACATTTCTTATTAGTATTGTTGATATTTGTTTTACAACAATGTCAACAACTGCATATTGATTTTAATTCAAATGGCATCTGTATTATATATTGTTGGAAGGATGCAACAATGAAAAAGTAAAATAAAACTTGCAAAAAAAAGCGTTTTTAATTGATATCTCTGCTAATTAAAGCCGGACACGGATGAGACCGGGCGATATATCTTCCCCGGAAAATTCCGAATCCGACGGTGCCCGCCGCGACGTCGCACCACCGCCCGTTCTCGAGGAGATGAGGTGACACACACACAGACAGACGCGGACAGGTTTTAATAATATAGACTAGGCGTGCCGCCCGGCGTTGCCCGGGCTAAAATAATAGATTGAGGGTGCCGGGCGTAGCCCGGCGCTGCGCGAGCTTAAATACAACACGGCATTGAAATTCTTTATTATCTATCCATACACAGACATACAGACCCGGACCGATATTAATGAGCAATGGCCTTCGCGCGAGCCTAAATAAGAGCAACAGTCCCTAAAAACCATAGATTAATTAAGTACAATGCTCGTAAAAAGTAGGGGTTTTTTTTTTATTTATTTTTTTTTATTGGCGTTCGATTTTTGTTAAAAAAAACCGTTGTACATCCGGCGCTGCACGAGCTTAAATACAACACGGCATTGAAAATCTTTATTATCTATACATGCACAAACATACAGACCCGGACCGGTATTAATAATAGAGAAATTCAAAAAATTCTCATTAGAATAAGGACAATTAATTATTCCTTTGAAGCATTTTTCGATTTTACGCCATTTGCGTTTCAACTATATTATAATTAAACAATCATTAAAAGTCCCCGTTAAAATACGAAAAATTGTTTTTATTAGATATCAGACGCTAAATAAATCATCAAAATATGTATCAAAATCCAAGATAAGAACTTTCAAAATTTTTTGCTTATCAAAGCAAAAGTTTTAACGAAATTTCAGAACTAACACATAAATAATTTCGGGATATAGTCTTACCAATCTGTAAAACAAAGTTATAATAATCTGTAAAATAGAAATATTAATTACTATATCATAAAAATATATATTAATATCTAAGATAAGAACATTCAAAGTTTAATGCTTTTCGAAGCAAAAGTTCTAACTAAATTTCAAAACAATAGTTTTATCGAAACTGGAAAAAAGACCGCTGCCACTCTAAGAAATATACAAAAAGCGCGTACGATAAATAAATAAATTTAAAAGAAAGAAAGATTAATATTGCGTACATTAATTGCTGAGATTGCAAATACAGCGAAGCCTCACGAAAAATAGTTTTTATTAAATAGCAGATGATAAATAAATGAAAAAGAACGAAGGATTAAGTTCATTATTACAAATGCAGCGAAGCCTCACTCAAAATGATAGAGAAACATTGATTATTAGTATTGTTTATTCCTTACAGCAATGGCAACGGCATTGATTTTAATTCAAAGGGCAGCTGTATATTATATATTGTTGGAATGATGCAACAATGAAAAAGTAAAACAAAACTTGCAAAAATTTGCGTTTTTAATTAATATATCCGCTAATTAAAGCCGGACACGGATGAGACCGGGCGATATGGCTTCTCCGAAAAATTCCGAATCCGACGATACCCGCCACGACGTCGTGCAACCTGCCGTTCTCGAGGAGAATGAGGTGACAGACACACACACACACAGACAGACGCGGGCAGGTTTTAATAGTATAGATAAATTGTCTCCCCAAAATATTGGAAATACGATAAATTTAAGTGTCTATAATTACCCCAGAGTACAAAATATGTGGGGTAATTGTAAACACCTAACTCGCACATGAAAAATAACAGGGAGGATTAAATTCATAACTAAATGTTTTTAGCAGCATTCCATATGACAAATAAAAATGGTTGAAACCGCTTACATACATCGCTTTTGTAGATGAGTTGGAGAGGAAAATGTAAGATCACTAAATTTTGTTAAACAACTTTTTTCACTGTGCCATTTTCAAACAATATTGACGCCTCCACAGTAGTTTCGAAACTTACGAAACTGTTTTAATGCCTTCCCTATGCTGCCAGTTTTTCACTCACAAGCAGTTAAGTTTTCAAAACTACCACAAGTGTAGTTATGAAGCTTGTTTACAATTACCCCAACTGACCCTATATCTAATGTGTTTATAAATATATCGTAAAACAAGTAAATGGTTATTAAATGAAAAATAAGCGTTTAAAAAGAAGACAGAGAGAGAGACTAGAGATACTCCGTTATTACGAGATAAAGAAGAGAAGTACGATGACATAAAGCAATTTAAAAATGACCCTAGGATAAAATTCGAACGAAAATATCATTTCAATGTAGTTATTATGACATATAACTGTAATCTTTTTTAAAGTGATAACAATATTTCATAAACTAGTAGTATACAATTCTAAAACTTATTTAGACATATGTTAACTTATCTCATTGTTTTAAACTTTGTGTTTTACAAATTTTGAATTATTTGTTAAAAAAATTAGGGTAAAAGTAGGTAAAAAGTAAAAATACCCTGTACGATTTTTTTTCTATATATGTATATAGGTAGCTGAAGAAATATTAGCTCACGTACAAACGATCTACAACTGAGAGTCAGTGACTAACCAAAAAAAAATCTTGTTCCCTCTTCCAAAGGA